>OX422213.1:473180057-474662557 GCA_949130495.1 Sambucus nigra
GATCTAAATCCGACACTAACCGTCCTTATCACTCCATCGCTGACGACATCAAACCTTAAAGCTCCGAAAATGGCAAATCTCTAATCCCAACTCCGACTTAACCCCTCAACCCAACTTCGAACCAAAATCCATAACCCGACCATAACACCAGCCTCTCCCCTCCGGGCAGATGGGTTATGTGTGTGTCTTTGGTCGTCGGGTTATGGTTTAAAAGCAAGTGGGGATTTCAAGCTTGGAGAGTTGGGAATAACTGGTGGCATATGGGTTTTGGGGAGAGGGGGTAAGGCTTTGAGGGGGAGGGGGAGATGTGTGTTAAAAATAACCCTTAATTCTTTATTGTAGTTAGTCCGTGCCAGCATCAAAGGACACACATTTTTTTTACTTATAAAAAAACACGCGTGTCCTTTGTCGCTGGTGCGGACTAATTACAACAAGAAATTTATTTTTTAATGTTTTATTAGGTTCATTAAAAAGTTCATTATTTTGGTTCACTTAAGAACATCTCTCTCTTTATATATATATATATATATATATATATATATATATATATATATATATATATATATATATATATATATATATATATATGTGGGGGGGGGGGGGGGGGGGGGGTGTGGGTGTGGGTGTGGGTGTATGCAACATACATTATCGTTTGTTTTTAAATATTTACTATATTGAGTTTGTGACAGTGATGAGTTGTGGAGAAAATGATTTGCAATTTGTGTTTTTGCCATGAAAATGGTGGTGATTAGTGGCAGTGGTGGGGTTGAAACATGGATAGATCTGGTTGAATGTGGTTGCAAAAATGAGAAAGAAGAGATAAAGAATTGTATAATAGTTAAATGCTTATAAAAAAATTACAAATTTACAAGGAACAAATTTAGTATAGAAAAAGTCAATAGGATTTATATTATCTAATATCTAATATTAAAAATGGTGTCTCTACTTTTAAATTTGCCACGTGGCAACACCATTAATTGTATCTATTATTCACATTCCCCTATTATTCACGCCTCCCTTTCATTATATATATATATATATATATATATATATATATATATATATATATATATATATATATATATATATATATATATATATATATCAATTCACACAACTACCCACCTCCCCCCACTCTCTCTTATCCGAAACGTTACCGGTAACAACCTAACTCCACTCTCTTTCTCAAAACGGGCCTTCTATATTCAAATTTTTTAAAGCATTTTCACCCCTTAAATCCCTGTTTTATATCATATCAAACTCATTGATTTACCTTGATCTCATAAGAATCAGATTACCGCATATGAGTTCAAGAAATGGGGGAATGCTAAAAATCGTAATAAGGCTTGCTCAAGAATATAGTTCCTTGCATTTATCAAAAGTACCATTTACTTTCAAGAATAGAGGTAATATACAAATGAATACATTAACATATACTACAAGAAAAACACCTTTTTATGATGCTCAAAAATATAATTTAATGACATTTATTACAAAAATGTCATTTAAAAGTTAATGATATTATTAATGTGACATTTCAACTATAAAATATGATTTTATACATATTAGTATTATTTTTTAGGACAGTTTAAATATAAAAATCATATTTGATTTTAGAGATTATGACATTTTTTAAGAGTTTCTAACCTAAATATACATATTATGACCTTTTTTTCTCCACCAAAATTTAGAAGAAGAGTTAAACCCTTTAAATGTTTTTTTGTTCTTTTACCCGCTCCCTCCAAACATTTGGTTATACCCGCTCACGACACTCCTCTCCGTTCTCCTCTCAATTCTCTCTCAAGATGGTCTCCCTCTCCCTCATGGCTCTCCTCTCCATTCTCTGGTATGTTTTTGTCTCAGTCGTTCCCTCTCATCACAACAAATCGAGGCTTAATAAATCAAAACAAGGTATTTATTTTTCTGTTTAATGATTTGACCTTAGGATTCTAGGGTTGTTTAATTATTCTGTTTAATCGAAATAAGGTATTAATCGAAACAAGGTATCTTGTTTAATCGAAATAGGGTATTAATTTTTTTGTTTAATGTTCCAAAATAGATGGAAATCTTATGGTTGGGGTCAAATATTCATACAAACTAAAAATTGATGGAATTCTTATGGTGGTAACTGTTAGATAATTGTTTTAAAGTGAATGTTGAGCTTTATCTTACAATTTCGGCTTTTGTTAACTGTTTAAGCAGATGTTTTGGTATTCTAGGTTAATTGTCTGTTGAAAAGTGAATCTATTAAGTTTGATTGTAACAAATGTGTTGAGTTTTGACAGAATTGGAAAAATTACAATTAGACTTGTAACAGATGTTCAAAATTATAACAGTTTTGATATGATTATAATAGAAGCATTGAGTTTGATTGTAACAGATGTGTTGAGTTTTTACATGAAGTGAAAAAATTATAACACATGTTCAAAAGCATCTCAAAATTATAACTAACATAAATGTGCTTTCCTTAGTTTAGACTTGGAACTAATTGTAAGCTGGCCTCGAACAGTTTTACTTCACATACTCCAAATTTTACACACTAAATTTAATATGTAAGTCCCTTCACTTGGATTTTTGTTTTTTATGTTTTGCGATTGATTAGGGTTTATAATTTAGGTTAAAAATTTTAGGTTGAAGGAATAAGGTGAAGTGGATATAAAAGGTATGTTTTATAGTTAAAGTAGCAGGGGTTAACTCTAATTATCAATTGTTGGTTTCCCTTAATGTTGTTAAAGTCCCCTTGTAGGGCACTACAAGAAAAATAATCATTTATGTCATTTTTAAATTTGACGTTATGTCAGATAAGGTTTTAATGAGACAAATAACATTGAGACAATATAATTTATCACAATTTTTGTATAAGGATAAGGATAAGGATGATCTTTTTTAACATTGTAATAAATGTGAGATAAATGAGATACAATTTATATTAGATTGTATAAAAGTGTGATATATGTATAAACACATTTTTCACAATTTAATAAAAAACTGACATACCCCCCTCCCCCCCCCCCCAAAAAAAAAAAAAAGGCGGGGTGCCAATTTTCATCTCCCGCTACTCGGTGGAAATACTCTTTTTCTTGTACATATAATATTGAGAAGATGGCCTCTATGGTAATCCATATGATAACAGTTTTCTACTAATTTTATTTTTTATTACCAATAATAACACAATTAGATTTTTCAAATATGATTCTCAAATATAAGTATTGATTTTTAGACAAAATGTGATTAAAAACGCCTTTTATATTTGAGGTATAGATTTATGAAATTTCAAGTTCTCCCGTGTTTATTATGTATTCACTCACGAATCTAAACAACTCTTTGCAAAGGTTTGATGAGCCATATAGTTGTTGTTCTATAAAAATGGCCAAAATAGTAGTATTGCAATTATTGTTTGATTTTAGTGGTTAACTTTTTCATATATTTTGGTTGCTTTCATAGGCTTTGCCCTGATTTTTAATAAATGTTATTGTGTTTAATTTTTTTTTACACTCGTTAGATGAGGAGTTGAAGATGTAATCTTCTAGTGACTGAATGGATTTTCGTCCACATGCTTGTTTCATTCCTTATTTGATTTTCCGTTGAAGCTATTTGTGATTGATGTGACTATTATGTTTTGTTTGCTTACTTTCGGTTCATATGCTTGTGTCATTCTATTTTCTAATTTACTACTGAGGTTACGAGACAATGCTTTGATGTTTTGGGTTAGTTTTAAAATGGTGGCATCCTTTCCTTAAAGCATATTCAGTGCGAGTGTTAATGAATGAAGTTAATGACGAGAATTCAATTGGTTCATGGAATTGGAGCCAATAATTGATTATATTCCATGCTAGACATGATAGATACTTTCTTGATTATCTTTTCACCATTTCATTCATGTTCTTCAGGTAATGTGTGTGATTATATTTAAATGGGACCTGCGTATGTGGTTTCATCGATAATGGTTCTAACTTTGTAGGTTGGAGCCTACAATTATTGTTGATATGCTTCAACTTGCTAGTAAAATTTCTGTGCTCGATATATAAACAAAATTTTAACTCAAAGTCGCGGTATCGGTCTATGACTCGGACGCTCAATTTTTTACTCCGTATCGGTCTCGGTCTCGAGCGATCCACAACCATATACTATTTAGAGAACTAAAAAAAAATTGAAAAAAATATAGAAAAATAAGAATAAGAATATGGCTCAATTAGACAAGTACAAAATTATCATTCAGTATGCATAACACTAAGTAATTTTTTATATCGAATCATCATTTAGTACGCATAACATTGTGTAATTGTTTATACTGAATCATTATTTAGTATGCATAACATTGTCTAAATCATTATATATTTAGTAATATATTCTCCGTGAATGTTATAATAGTATTTATTACTAATTAAGGATATATATAATATAAATGATTATATACTTTAACGATAGATGAATAATGATACATTTTAACACAAATTAAGTAAATACAAAAAGAACGTTAAATGGGAGATAACCTCTTTAGTAACACTACAAGAAATGAAACAGAAGATTCAACCAAAAAAAATTTGTGACCACGAAATATCATATAACATGTATCTAATTGAAAACGATTGCTCGGATCATGACGTGGTTGCAAAATCGAGGCTCAATTGAGTGAGCTAAAAGTTGAGAAAGAGAGATCGATGCTTAGTAATTTATACCATCTTGGCTGATATATCACCGATATGGGTCGATACTACAGTGGTATCGCCGATATGGGGAGACTCTATCTCTATATGGGCTTATTATACCGCGATATCACCGATACTACCGAGAAATTATCGATATAGGGTTGATTCACACCAATAGTCAAAAACTCAACTCGTAACTCGGAATCAGATCGGTGGGTACCGATACCTAGTCAACTCTACCGTATCATCGTGGTATCGGCCTTGATATTGAACCAAACTCTGCATATTCTTGACATTTTGAGTGGCAAGGTGACTTTAGGGGGTTGATGATGGTAGGATTGTGCGACAGAAAACCACACATTCATGTAACGGTACTTCGTATGAATGAGATTTTTTGTTATTGCGACTGGGTCTGTATTATTTCCATTCATCTTATGCACTTGCATTTGTATAAATATTTGAGTTTTATATGTCTTGGTTGAGTGGAATATTGACATTAGACTTAAATTATAGTTGATTTATTTGTGGAAGATGATAGTTAGTTGGTAGCTTTGTTTTCGAAGATATGACTCTTTGGATGTATAGTGTTTTGGTTGACATGGGGTGCGATGTATTTTCCCCAAATGGCTTATTTAATTTTTATCCATGGTGAAGTGGTGATGAATATGCTCTTATTTCCTATTTAAATGATGTTATTGTTTGTTTACCAATGTACTTGTTTAATATTAGTATAGGCGTGTTCATCTTATAAATCTTTGAGTTTTATATGTCTTGGTTGAGTGAAAGATTGACATTATACTTAAATTATAGTAGATTAATTTATGGAAGATGATAGTTAGTTGGTATCTTTGTTTTGGAAGAGATCACTCTTTGGATGTATAGTGTTTTGGTTGACATGGAGTTTGATGTATATTCCCTAAATGGCTTATTTGATTCTTATCCATGGTGAAGTGGTGATGAATATGCTCTTATATCCTATTTAAATGATGCCATTGTTTTTTTACCAATGTACTTGTTTAATATTAGTATAGGCTTGTTCATCTTAAGATGTACCTTGACCTTAGTGGTATGTAGACGAGAAATATGATGAAGCTTTAAATTACAAGCCCCCTTTTTGGACGGGCTATAATGATTATGGTTTATTGAAATATTGGATACATAATGTTATGTACTTGTGATATTGTAAGATTTCTTAGACATGTCATATGTTCAGTATGTTCTTTAGGGAGGTTTTATCATGTTGCCAACGATGCAGGACAATCAATTGTATATAGATTTAAATAATATGAAATTCGGCACTATACATGTGAGGATTTCCAAGGACTTTAATGGTTAGGTAATTGAAATTTGATCTTGTTCAACAATTTATATTTTATTTTTCTAATCTCTTGTTTGACAGTATAATGTATTCATCTATGTTTTCTAGGGAGTGGGCCATATTCAAGCCAGATAAGCTGATGGGGAACGATAACACGTTGGTAATTTTCTGTTGCATCTTATACCTTTTCTGATTCCTAATTATTTTTTCCTTTTTGTATAGATATATGTGTAAGGAATAATTTTATTCTTATTGAAGACATCATCAAGTAGACGTAATATTGAAACTTTAGTTTGGCATGTTATTGAGTCCAAGAGAACCTTTTTATATAGATTATTTTATTGGATTGATTTCCAAGAGAACAATGTTCCTGTTAAAGAGTTAATTTCACTAACTCAAACTGATCAATTAATAAAAAAAAAAAAGTTATTGAATGCAACTAGTTTTATTTTAGGTTAAATGAAAGACTTGCTACTAGTTATTAGATACAAATTATGGAGTATAGTTTATGAAGCCAGTTTGTAGCAACTTTTATATTTAGGAGTTCATTGCTAGTTTATTGGATAGTATGGTATTAATTTAGTCAGTTCTGCGGTCCATGCCTCAATACACCCTCTCTTTAGGAGGCAGGATGATGTTAATTCAGTCAATCCTGAGGTCTATGCCTCTCTACACCCTAAAAGCCCTTAGTCCTCCTAAATTGACTTTGAACCTGATAGACAAAATCTGTTGTTCTTTCCTTTGGGGTCTAGTAAAGAGTTTAGGAGAAAACACCATTGGGTGAATTGGAAAGCTATATGATCCTGTACATCAGAAGGAGGGATTTGCATTAGACCTTTGGAGTCTGTTGTTCAAGCCTCTAACTTAAAACTAGCATGGAATTTCAAACCAAGATAATATCCTTCTCCTTTGTTGTTGAATTCGTAAAAAAAGTGAGGTTGATGGCTATAACTCAAAACTTAATTTGGGATCCTCATATACCCCCTAATTTATCTGCTTTTTCCTGGAAATTACTTAATAATATTGTTCCTTTAGATTTGAATATCAATTTAGCAGGAAGTAGACTTAATTCTAGATGCCATTACTGTTACAACTCAGAGGAATTTTTTAATCACCATTTTCATTTCCAGACTAATTGTTATTCATATTTGGAATTTTTATGGGTCTTTTTTGGGGATAGTTACTAATTCTTTGTCTTTCACTTCTCCTAACTCTATCATCATGTCTTGGTGGATGCATATATGATCTGATCAGGTGTTCAATTGGCTCCACAAAATTATCATATGTCGATCCTTTTGGGCGATATGGTTAAGTAGGAACAAGTCATTTTTTGATGGTCATAGAATGAGGGCTCAATTAATCATCAAAAACATCAGCCAAAGAATTCAACACATCGCTTCCTCTATTAACTTCAAATCTAGTAGATTATCTTCATGTATTGAATCATGCAAAATCCTACACATTAATTCTCTCCCAATTCATATCCAAAAAAGCTTCCTAGTTAAATGCTCATTTCGTTACTACAAATGTGCCCATATAAAAGGTTAGTAGTGTACTCCGATTACTATTTTTAGTGAATTCCATCATAAAAATTGGTATACAAGCTTCAATCGACCATTGAAATTAGAGTAACATTCAATGAGCATGTAATTTCTTGGAATTTCCTAAGTTATTTAATCCTAGTTCTTTATTTATGTTGTACATTAAGATTCTTCTTGAATGGTAATGATCATCCAACCTATTCATATTTATAATATGATATACTATTAAAAAATAACCAAAAATGATGACACAAGATGGTATGGTTTGTTCTTAGCAGCTCTGAGCAGATGGGACATAAAATCATAGTTACCCGTAAAACTTAAATTCTAGGAACTCAACAAATATAGTTTACTGTTAAAGATAGCCCCCCTCTTCTTTAACAGTAAACTAAGTGTAACACCCCGCCTAATTAAATACCGGGTTGACAGTCCCATACCAAATTAAAACAGAATATATAGTTGGCTCATTCTTAGCATCACTGTCGAAAACATTTACAACTCACTCAATACCCAATTAAGCGGGTGTTATAAACTTTCCAAATTTTAATTCAACAAAATCCATTTTTTTAGTTTACGAATAGCACAACACAAATTATTATACAACAATAATAACTGGACAGATAACACAAAAGAATTTAAATGCATTTGGAATACACATTCCCACAAAATAATCCAATACAGTAAATCCCAACAATAATAAATGTATTAAAACGACACGAGTACAAGAGTATATGACTTAGATAGAATAGAGATAATTGAGTTCCTTTGGGCGACATGACGTAACTAAAGAATACTATGAATCAAATGAAGATAGGCGTCTAAGCAATAATCCATAGCTCCATAGCTCGTCATAATCAACTAAGGTTGGCGTCCCTGCTGTTGGACACCTGATATAGAAGGTACAATAGAAAAGAAAATATGCAAGGAAACGGGTCAGAGCCCGATTGTAAAAATGATTTTTAAAACAACAAGTATTTAACAAGTGCAATAAAACATTTATTATGTACATGTTAGTATCCAACTCTCACTTTCTATTCTCACCTCTCATCTAGAGTGCACACTTTACGTTTCCTATTAACCTCCTAGTTAATGGTTCCTCTTCACCAATTCCATAATATGATTCCATTCCCATATCATAACCCCGTATATCCCATACCATACATCATATAACTATTCATATATGTTTCTCATTAATATGATTTAAGCTCTTCAATGTTTATTAACTTATTTCAATTCTTTTCTCAATTCACCGTTATCTACAATTATCACACAGTATATGATTTAACCAAAATATGCATTCATTTAATTCATTATATATATATATATATATATATATATATATATATATATATATATATATATATATATATATATATATAATACGACACCCCGAGTCACAGCTGCGGTGCAATGCATTACTCTGCTATCAGGTCCCATCATCGCTGGTCGTAGAATAGGAGACAAAAGGTTCGGTAAGGATTTCTCGAACCCCAAACATCAACATAAAAATTGGAGGCGAACATAGTTTTCGTATCCATGGGTCACGCACATACCTACGTACCCAAAGTCAGCGGACTTATTAAAGAAGTCAACAATCCTAAGCATAGGGCTCTACATCAAAGAACGCTAAGCTGAAAACACAGTAAGCCGTACAGACCCTAAATGATACTAGAATCTGATGCTCTGATATCACCTGTAACACCCCGCCTAATTAAATACCGGGTGGCCAGTCCCATACCAAATTCAAACAGAATATACAGTTGGCTCATTCTTAGCATCACTGTCGAAAACATTTACAACTCACCCAATACCCAATTAAGCTGGTGTTAAAAACATTCCAAATTTTAATTCAACAAAATCCATTTTTTTAGTTTACGAATAACACAACACAAATTATTATACCACAATAATAACTGGGCAGATAACACAAAAGAATTTAAATGCATTTGGAATACACATTCCCATATAATAATCCAATACAGTAAATCCCAACAATAATAAATGTATTAAAACGACATGAGTAGAAGAGTATATGACTTAGATAGAAAATAGATAATTGAGTTCCTTTGGGCGACATGCCCTAACTAAAGAATAATGTGAATCAAATGAAGATAGGCATCTAAGCAATAATCCATAACTCCATAGCTCGTCATAATCAACTAAGGTTGGCATCCCTGCTGCTGGACCCCTGATATAAAAGGTACAATAGAAAAGAAAATATGCAAGGAAACGGGCCAGAGCCCGATTATAAAAATGATTTTTAAAACAACAAGTATTTAACAAGTGCAATAAAGAATTTATTATGTACATGTTAGTATCCAACTCTCACTTGCTATTCTCACCTCTCATCTAGAGTGCACACTTAACGTTTTCTGTTAACCTCCTAGTTAATGGTTCCTCTTCACCAATTCCATAATATGATTCCATTCCCATATCATAACCCCGTATGTCCCATACCATACGTCATATAATTATTCATATACGTTTCACATTAATATGAATCGTTTCTCATTAATATGATTTAAGCTCTTCAATGTTCATTAACTTATTTCAATTCTTTTCTCAATTCACCGTTATCTACAATTATCACACAGTAGATTATTTAACCATAATATACATTCATTTAATTCATTATATCTATATACATATATAATACGGCACCCCGAGTCACAGCTGCGGTGCAATGCATTACTCTGCTATTATGTCCCATCATTGTTGGTCGCCGAATTGGAGACAAAAGGTTCGATAAGGATTTCTCGAACCCCAAACATCAACATACAAATTGGAGGCGAACATAATTCTCGTATCCATGGGTCACGCACATACCTATGTACCCACAGTCAGCGGACTTATCAACTCCCCGATAAGTCTTTCATAGACCTATGTTCTCGAGCGACAAATCAAAAATTCCATGGATTCATCAAGATATGACTGCCCTCACGCGCAAACCTCCCGTTGATAGCAAGTAAGCTAGGTATGTCATACACATAATCAACAATCAATCAAATAGGAATTATCATACCTATACTATACTATCAACAAGGTACTCACATTACCCTTAGATTATTCCCATACGTAGCATTATATCTCTTTAAATCCCACGTATTAAAATATCATAACTTTACTTCTTAATTTAATTATTCCCGAGCCTCACTCAATACTCAAGGTCCAAATAGGTTTTTCCTCAACATATATTCAGTAAGAAGTCACTAATACCCTACTGGTCCATATCTTCATATCTCCCGAATTACTACGAATTAAACTCTCCCTTTAATTAGGGTTAAAACCGATAGTTTCAAATCTCTTATAAACACATCTTCTTTCACTTAGGATTAAACCCTCTTATAAACTTAAGGATACCTAGGTATTATATTCAATCACCCCTACTTGTCCTATCTTTAATCCTCATGCATACCAATTAGAATCCAACAAATGAATCTAGCAACCGAAATTCCCTTAAATTAATTATCATTATTCTCATCAATTAAATCCCAATCAAATTAATTCAAATCTTATCTAGGGTTTACTGATCTTCTCTAAGTCCCATAATATCCAATTAATAATCACCAAAGATCTATAAAAAGTTTTGGGATAAGAACCAACATTAAAAAGAAACAACTTTAACAATCCTAGGGAGGTCGATCGATCGATCGCCCAGGTAACAACCCAGTTTTTTCTGCATTTCTTCTACTACGGGAAACCTTCATATTAACAACCAAAATGACTTATAAACCTTACTACATGATATATCAACACATATAAATTACTTCTAATGATCTAAACATCCTAGAATCATCAAGGGATTGAATTAAAAGCATGTTTATATCCTTTTTTTCCAGAAAATTATCAACATATTATCTTCAAGAACACATCAATGGTTTTCACAATTTCTTCAACAGATTCATGATTATTTCATGGATTACTAACTACCTACAACATGAGTTTGATTCCTCCATTTTTTCATATTTCCAGAAATCCATTACTACTCCATCTTTATCTTCCAAATATGAAAAATCATCTCTTTTTATAACTATTCTAACATGGACAATATACAAGCTTAAATTGCAAACATCAAACACTTGCCTATAATGAATATCTGATCCTTTGGTTTAGTATATCACAGGTGGTTCTCCCTTCTCTGGTCAACCTCCGGTGGTGGTTGGTGGTGGTGACCCTTGGTTCTTAGTTCTTCTCCTTCCCAAGTAAACTATTCTCTTCCCAAGCAACCTTTCACTTTCTCTAGGAAGATGACTTCTCTATTTCGTGTAGAAGAGATGAATAACCCACGTACACTTAATATCCAAATATTTATAATAGGATAAAATCTGAAATCACTATTCATCCCCCTTGTAAAAATGACCAAAATGCCCTTTGGGTTGTCTTTTCATTTCCAAAAGACCCGAGACTCAAATTCAACATCCAAATAGACTCTTCTGACTATTTCAAACCTTCCGGACACAACGACGCAGTCAAAATGACTATAAGGTCGATAGAAAATAAATTTCCTTTTTAATTTAAACAAATTAGTCCCGACACGTCCCATACTGTGTCCGACTAAAAATTCAAATTACTGAATTAACAAGTCACAGCAATATCATAACATCACATTCATATATTACCTAAATATCTTTAAGTAATATTCAGAATCATTCATTTTAATATCCATAATTCGGATAAAACCCAAATGAATTAATTAATATTAAAATCCAATTAATCCATTAATTTAAAATATAATCCATTTTAAAAGTCATTGAAATTAAAAAAAATTTAAAAGTCATTACAATTACGGGGTATTACACTAAGTTTATACTGAGGTTTCTAATTTTCAATTATTAGGCCTTTAAGAAAACTAAATATAAGGCATTGCTTAATATATAGCATATTGACCAACTCACAATCATTTGACATGAAGACAAATACGCCTAGATGCCTGTTTAGGTTGGGAGTCTTGGTTAAATTGCAATAGTAGCAAGCGGATGTGATCCATAAGGAAATATCCTGACCTCGACAGAGATTTATAACTCATAGTCCGGTACTTGGGTGACTCTCCCGAGCATGAATAAACCGGGGAAAATTAAAATTCTGGATAGGTGATGAGTGGGAATAAGTGAAAATGATATAGTTATGTGCAAATTGTAGCGTGTTATATAGATGTTTAATATAATTTTATATTATTATCTTTAAGGGGAAAAGTAATTGAAATGGCATATATGCATTGATTTTTGCATCTAATTTTAGGAAGTCATTGTGCATTCATTTGGTTAGATATCTTTAAAGGTGTGCATAATATAGAATAGATTCAGTAAGTGTATAGAATAGACACTATCAGTTCATTATGAAGACCAATGCATATTGGTCTTATATACACTTTCATTTCATTATGAATTGATTCTAAACGTGCAGACCAGTGCATTCATTTGGAATTGAATGGTATATCTTACTGAAAGTGTATAGATATCTTTGGAAGGTCTGCAAAATATAAAATAGACAACTCATGATCTCAAAGTGTATATAGGAATCAATGCATTAGTCTACACAATAACTCGTAGATATAATTTCTTCATTACTCTGTTTTTAATTATGAGATAAATTATGAGTTAAAAATAATGTTATAAATTATCTCATAATTTTTGAGTTTCGCGATGGTTGTAATTAACGTATACTCTTAAGCATCTCCATACACATTCGATTATTTTTATTTCCCCTTTTTTCATATGGGTCTTTTCATTTCACCTTGCCTTTTCATTTGATATGGTTTTGCACATGTAGTGTGTGTTTTTGTCATCGTTTATCCTGGCAGATGCACCACTTAAACTTGCTGACTACTTTAAGATTTCAGGCATTTTCTCCTTTGGAAGTATATCGGATAACCCAACTGGTGGCTGTGCTTACCTACAAATATCTGTCATGGCTGCTGATTTTCGAGGTTTCGTTGAGGTTGTGTTTGAGAACTCAGAAGACTCTATGTAGTCCTGGCACATTGATGGACACCACTTTTTGTTGTGGGGTAAGTTACTTTTTTCATTTTGTAAAATTTATTTATTCCTTTGGAGATTAATTATAGACTTTCGGCAAGTGGATGCCCCAGCCCCAGCCCCTGCCTACCGAATACACTAAACTACCTCCCTCCCCCACCCAAATTCAACTTTTTTTGGCTTTTCTACATGACCTACTGCAATGCATAAATAACCTATGCCACCGTAAATATTATTGGATTTCCCATTGAGAAGGATACTGACAGCCCCTTACGAGTGTCCCTTCAAATGTGTATGACAACTCGCACCACTGTTTATGATAGGACAACTCCAACTTATGTTATTTTCACTACTACCAAATCAACTCATGTATTATTTCACTATCCATTTTATTTTCTAATTTGCGATGGAAGTATATAGATGTATAATTATATTTGAGATGTGGAGCTATGTCATTTCTACTGCTGTTTACATTTCGTTGCTTTAATATGTAATTTAAGATGACATTTGCACTGAGATATGCCAATTTATTTGTTTCCCAAATAATCTTCCTCTTATTGATCGGCATCACATTCAATTTTATCACGTAAGAGGCTCCCTCACATGGACAACCTTCGAAATAGTTAAGTTGTGAGTTTAACTTCTATTTTCAAAACATAAAAAATACTTAAATTGCCTATAGCACCACCCATTACTATTCAGCAACACTGATTCGGAAGTCTCACTTATTATGGCTTCCACTTCCTTCCATGATCATATTCACAATAAATCTATGTTACCTTCAATTACTATAAGTTCACAATGGATCCATTCATACTTTAATTAGATTCCCAAATTTAACCTAAATGAATTATTTTGTTAAAAATAATATCCCATCCCATGCGAATTATAATTACATTTACATTACAACTCTTTGGACAACTGTCATGACCATCATTCTCGAATAACAAACACATGCATCACCGACCACGTACCCATTTATGGTGGGAACCTTGAGCCCGTAATACTTTTCGTCTTTAACTCATGCACATATAGGCTCATAATTTGGTAATCTGCATCCAGTCATACTCAGTGGAGGACTACTATCAGAGTTATGTCTACTTCATAGCATGGTTCATTTGGAAAATGAGCAACAATGTAGACCAATATAACCTTCCATTCAACTATTACAAACTATTCACAATTGTTTTAAACATATGTATCTTCTCTGACCAAAGTGCATCCCATTCCTAACACAAATAGGGAAGTTTATAATGGTTTTATTCCCACAATCGATTTCATTTCATTTTTTTTACATTTGAAATATGAAATCAATGAGTGAATTAAATGTTTTTACTATACTGTTTATCTGAGTATTGGTGTATTCCATGTGTTTAAAAAAAATAGGTATGAGGTTGTCATTAATATCTTTGTTTGAATATATGTCCACAACTATCAGTGTTGTTCCTTATCTATGAATTGCTTATCCGTGTTACAATTTTAGTCATAATACTTTCCATTTCTATTTGATTGTTTAAGCATTTTTCCTTTTTCACATATTCAATGACATAGTGTATGGATATAATGTACGCATCCTTATCATTTTTTGGCCTCATTTAGGCGTAGTAATATTTTTATGATGTTTTTTAAGTTTCTCCAATTTTTTAGGCGCCTACCCTTCCCTAGATCTCAAAATTTTGACTTTTTTTTTGCTCTAATATGAAACCCTTCCCCTATCTCTGCTCCTCACTTTTCTCATCCCCAAATGATGATAAGAGAAAGGTTATAATGCGTTTGATCGAACGGTTTGGTTACAAGAAGCTGAAATGAAGTTCTGAGGCCACTCTGAGTCATCCAAAATTTGTGCTCAGAAATTGACCATGTCTGTAAGTATTAAGAACTTCACACCTGAGATTAAGCTAGCTCAGATTTGGCCATTTCTTGCATTCTTAGCTTATACGTCAATTTTTTTTTTATGTAGTCTTTGTGTCACATATGACAAATCGTAAACGAAGCCAGTGGAGAGATTCGGTATAATGGTTGTCACCAGCCTACTGTTTTAAGAACTTTCAGTCAGATTGTACAGGTGAGACATTAAACTTTCCATATCCCGGATCAAAATATTGGGCGTAAGTATAGTGTGGGCTAGAAAACTGATTGTGATTGACTTATATTTGGCGTAATTTATATTTTTTTCCGTGTTTACATCAATTTATCATTTGCATAATTTTTTTATCACTGTGTAAACTTCTCGTAGTACAGTTAGTGATTAAGGAAGTCACATGAAAAGAGGGTGGATGAAATGAACTAGAATATAATAAAATACTATGATTGTATTACAAAGGTCAATACCTAGGTCACAGGGACAACAGATAATGTCATCTTGATTATGGTTATTTGACTAATTTATAGCCTTTGTAGGATTTCGTATCTTGATCTTGTTTATTGACGTGACTTTTTAGAATTGGTGAGGTTTTTCAGAATCCTTAGTTTATTGATAAGCTTTGTTTTTGTCCCATGGGATTGAAAAGTTTCCTTCCAGACATTCTAAGGGATGCAACATTCAGTAGCTCCCTTTGTGAAGACACGATGACTAGAAGATGGCTACAATAGTTGATTCACAATGTCTAAGGGCCTCGTGTTGCCCTTCAAGAAGAGCGAGTATTTTTCAAGTTCCTCGTATCCACGCATCTCATTCAGATCTTCAAAATCACCAATTTTTAGTTTCTTTAAAATTTTCAAGTTTGACAGTTCCATTTCCAGTGATACGTCGAAGTAGCAAATTTTACATTGTTTTTGCTTTTGTATTTTTCAAGAAGCACACTATTATTATTGTACTCTGTTTTCTCTTGATAGATAATTGAGTATTAATTTTTTATATATTCATATAAATATATTTTTCCATAGAATTTCTTTTCCATTTTTCAATTTTAAACATAACTTATAGTTTCACAATCGTGATTTTTCTACCATTATAGAATGTAATTACTGAACAAAGTAAGTTATAGTTACGTAAGCCTTTCATGAATGCTGTTGATATGAGTTCGCTCGATTTAATACAGATCAATTGCTTCTCTTCCCTTGAATAATTTTGAATGTCGCTTGTATCATCGCTCAAGAAGTTGCGGGTGATGTCTGGATGACTGATATCCGAGCTAATGAAGTTGAGCGTGGTATTATCATTAAGACAACCGATTTACTATGAGATGGTAGATGACTCAGGGAGAGATAAATGGAAATGAGTATCTCATCAATTTGATAGATTCTCCCAGGCATGTTGATTTCTCATTTGAGGATACATTCGCTCTCCTTATTGCTGATGGTGCACTGGTTGTGATGGATTATGTGGTATGTGCGTCTAAATCGAAATTGTTCACCGACTGGCCCTTGGAGAAAGGATTCGACATGTCTTAACAGTTAATAAGATGGACAGGTGTTTCCTTGAGCTTCAGGTCGATGGATAGGAAGTCTTGATAAGGTTGCCTCATATGATGAGATCAAGTTTCAGCTCTTCTTCTTTTGTCTACCACTCCCCCGAGGTAAAAATAATTCAAATTCACTTCAAATTTTCATTAGATTTTCTTATATTCAAATTCTGATTGTGTTTGTGTTTTTTTACAAGTACGATAAAGACCGTTGATTCTGAGAGACTTGTGTTGTGTAATTCGAAATCAAGTGATTCTACGAGTTTGATAATTGAAGATAGTTTTTCTCATGAGCTCAAGCTTAAGGTGATCATAATTTCTTCATTTGGTGTCTTGAATATAGAGTGCTGATAATTAATATTTCCTTATCAGTTTATTAACTGTTTTGGATTGAATTTGTCTTATATTTTGCTAAATTTGAGTTTAAATTATATCGTAATGAAACTGAAGCTAAATTTCACATTTTCATTGCATTTGATTTAAATTTATAGTTTGGTTATGAGTTTGTGCTTGTGTTAAATTGTTGATGAAGCTAAATTTCATTGAATTTACATGTTTACGAATAATTAAGTGTTTTGAAAAAAGAATAAGAAGGCGAAAATAATTCCTTCATCGCAACAGGTAATAAAAATTATGTTGGCCACTACAATTCATTACTAGGGGGATTCAACTAGCCTCTTCATTTCACATTTATCAGTGGCCTCCCAAGCTCTTTAAAAAGTTCGTGTAAAAGATCAAAAACTTTGTTTGATTTAGATTTACAGAATTTTGAAATTTGGTCACTATGTCTTGGGCAACTTTATGTTTTGCTTGTGATGATAGAGGAATCAATTTGATAAGTCCCTTGATGTAAAAGATCTAATACTGGTGAATTTTCACCCGAAAGTATCTATGATGTTTTTCGATCATATGGTGTCAATTATGATATTAATAATTGTTTAACTGTTCCATCTATATTCAATTATAGTAATTTAGAAGTGTTGATCCACTATTAGTTTTCATGTCTTTGATATAATGTTCTTCATATCTATGACATTACAAAAGATTGGTGGATGATATATGTCTATGATGGAACTGACATTACACCAGTTGCTATTCAAATGAAGTGGGGGTTAGTTCTTATGCTTTTTATTATTTTTACAGGGAGGATTTGATATTGAATAGGCTCGGAGGTGCTGTATGTAGCCAGGGCACAAAAGAAAGCCAAGCATGAACAAATTTTGTGTTCGCAGTTTGAGGACCGAAGAAAGGAGCAAATCTTGAAATACTAGGTATTATAATTACCCACTTTCCTCTTCATAGCTTTTTAAATTCTACTTATATTTCATTTTCCTTATTTTAGTAAATGATGATTCATTATTTAACTTTGAGTGTAGGCCTCAAACATATATGTCAAGAACATTGCTGATGAGGTTACTAACCAAGTTATTTCGTTGTAACTGGGGTTGGTGATTGCTGGAACACTCATCAACGATGTTCCATTTTCACTGGGGTTGGTGATTGCTGTGGATGAGAAAGAGCTTGTTGAATAAGCAGTGGTGCAGAGTGATAGATTACTATACCAACCCAAGTCTTAATCAGCGTCTACAAAAGCGGGGCTGTGGTAGGTGTAGTAGGTCGGTGGTTGGAGATTTTGAGGTGTTGACACAATTTCTCAAAAGCCAAAGGAAGATCGACACATTTCTGCGTGATTTTTGGATGTACATGTTTTTGGAGACAATTTAGTTGATGTATCTAGCTATGATACATATAGCAGACTTTATTTTTTTGTGGATAATTAATGTAGATGGTGGGTATTTCCATTTGTGTCCCACTATTTTTTTTATATGGACAAATGACGGTTTGGTGCATATTAGGTGTACGTGACTTCAAATACAAAAAAATTTATGACTATTTTTATGTTATTGTAAATTTTGATTCATGTTTAGATTTATTTGTTAACTATGACATTAATATTGGCTATTAATTTTTTTATCATATGTTTAATTTATGACTGTTTATATTAAATCCTCATGTGATGAAATTTTTTATGACCTTTTAAAAATTTTGAAAACTGTTTGTCATGACATTTTTTAAATCAAATATGACATCTTATGGAGTATATTATGACATTTTTGAAAAAAAAAATCATATATAATCGTTATCTAATATGACACTTTTTATGGGTATCAATTATGACACCCAAACTTATGACGCTTTTTATTGAAAAATAAAACATCATAAAATGCGTTTTATGACACTTAAAAACGTCATAAAAAGGCTTTTTTCTTATAGTGATATGTGTATATAGTATAAATAAGGCCTTGAATTCATTCAAAGGTTTATAAGAACTTCTTGGAGCTTGAATTTTAAACTATTAAAATCTATTAACAACATTATCAATCAATCTATATTTCATTCAAAGTATTTTAAATGAGACCTTGATTTTATGGTACATCCATTTATTTATATGACCCTCTGGAGCTTGGATTCTCTTAGCAACATTATCAATCTATGTTTTATTCAAAGTATTAGAAATGAGTCTATTTAATCTAATTATAACATTTAGCTATATAATAAATCTATAATTTTTTCATCTTGCATATAAATTTCATCATACATAATTAGATCATTTTGTCATAACTTTTGCAATCATATATTTTCCTTGATATAATTTTATATGTTAACAAGAAATATAATTGAATGCACCCGATAATTCGTAATTGAATTATATTTTTGAATTGTAAAAAATGTAATAAAAAGACAATGTTACTTTAAACACAATTCACATTTATCATATGAGTTTCTTGCGACCCCATTATATTTCAATTGCATTATAAGTGTAACTTGACACTAGGTACTTGATTTACTCACTAAATGGTCATTTATTTTGATTATTAGTAATGCCACTGCTCACGGATTCCAAGTTAATAAGTCAAACCCTTAATTTATTTTACTATTTCATTTTTTTAATTTATTTTTCCCCCCACGGTATGGATTAAAATTAGCACTAGGAAGAGGATGGTTTGTTTTGCTTGTTGTATGGGCTTAATTTTCTCATTTGTCCTTAATATATTTGGTTATTGTTTATTATTTGTACATTTCTTTTAAATGTATTTTATTGGCAATATTTTAATAAATTCATGTGTAGGATTATATTAAACTCACTTTAGTGATAATACAGTGGATAATGCATCTTTACTTTTATGAAAACTAAGACTAAATCATTGTCGTATTTTCATTACTCAACTTTTATATTCATTACCAATTATATAATTTTTCATAATTTCTACTGTAACAAACTTTTGGTGTTTTCACTATAAAGTATTTGTTTGTTTATGCTTATGTCGCTCAGTTGAATCTCATATGCTTTTATTCTTCCTCATATTCTACTTTTTTTTAGGTTGGCTAATTGGCACGATTTAAGTTACGACACTTTGTTATAGCCTCCGTGCATGTATAACAATTATTTGGCTTTAATTTTTTATGGAAGACCTTATTTATCTCATTGTTACACCATCTTTGTATTACTTTTCTCAACAACTTACAACTTTACTATTATTGACTCATCTCTCGAGAATATTGAATATTAGATCGTTTTATAAAGTTTACAAATGTCACAATGTATTGCCATTTTTACGAGTATTTTAAAGATGCCAAAAAGTTTACTCCAACAAATCATAAACGCATGAACCATTTAGTAGGTTTTACATTTTGCGTAACTCATGCCTAACAAGTCGAGCATTAGTATGATAAACATGCCAAAGTCAAATTGTAATTACTCTTATTATATAGAATGTGCCAAGACCTATAAAGTGCTCGCGCATCGTGCCGGGCTCAAATCTAATTAGACTAAATTTTAACGCCTTAAACTTGTGAATAAATGCGGGGAATTGAAAAACAAACATACGACATATGAGGTACATAGTTCAGTCATGTGATGGCATGCATCCATGATGAAATGAAATGATGGTGTTATTGAACTTGGAATAACTAAAACATTCCCTATCTCACTTAATACTACGCCAAGAGTTGAATTTTTGGGAAACTACTCGAGCCCGGGAAATTCCCTACTGCTAGAGTGTTATTTCATAAATGATAATAATGTGGAAAATCAAGCCCTTATCTTGTTTTACATGAGCAAGAAGGGGGACATAAAGCCCTACTTCTCCAAAATAATAGAAACAAGTCCCTAAGGTTTTTTTATAGACCAACACTAGGGGATCACAAGCACCAATGTTTGAAAATAAGAAAAAGTTATATTTTTTTGGCTTTAATTTCATCTTAAAGATTTGTTAGGCTCCACTCTTATGTATTTTCAAAATTAAAAAAATCACATAACCACTCAAAACCACCTATAACTTCTTTATAACCATTCATTTTCCTTTTTTGTAGAGAATGACACTTGTCTCATACAAGGTTCTAAAAAACGCGGGGCATGGTCGAGGCGTGGAGGCCAAGCCTTAAGCCTTGAAAGCCTAGGCGGGCCTTGGCGTAAAAAGGCGTGAAAAGGCGTTTAGGCTTTCTTAATATATTTTAATATTTTTAAATCATAACAAGGCTATTAAAATACTAAAATTGTACATATTATAAAAATATGTCCGAATATATGGAAATTAAAATACTATTGGATTATTTTGGATAAAATAATGATCCGGTTAGTAAAAAAATTCTTTAAAAGGCGATATCGTTTCACTAAAGCATGATTGTTTTTAGAAAAAAGTGCGCCTTAAGGGTTTTACGAAAAATAAGGCGTGAAAAACTTAAGGCGAGGTGTTTCTCCCAAGCCTGAAGCCTAGGCGTGCTTAGGCGGAGCCTAGGCGGGTTTTTTTAGAACAATGGTCTCATATTTGTTATAATATAATGAACAACTTTAAAAACCAAATTATAGAAGTGATTACTAATAAATCTTTATAAATAAAACTAAATACTTAAGATCTTAACCCTTGCAGACCTTATATATAATATAAGATACGATGACTTACAATTACCAATACAAAATTAAAAAAAAGGGAAAAAATACTTCGTCCATAAGATAGTTGACTACACATAAAGTGGAATTATCTATTGTTTGATGGATTAATTTCTATTTTGTGAAAACTATCACACAAACAGGAACATTCATATTGAATTATCAAGAAATATAAATATTGATTTTGTGGAAGCGTACCTGAATCCATGACAGAAAGTTAAAATATCTGAGTCTGAGGTCTTATGCTCTTCCAGATCAACACTTTTATTTCCTCTCTAAATTTCTCTCTGACAATGGGAATCAGAAGATTGGTGTTGTGTGATCTGGGGACTATGACCCCTATTTATAACACAATCGTGTCTTTTCATATTTCGTATATTTCTTTTTTAACCCATCATAAAAATAGAAATTACTCTTGTCTCTACACAATAAAACCCACACTTTAATAATACATTAGTAAGGCCCCAAAACTCAAATTAATCACTTGAATTGGCCTACTTTTATTTGATAGCTTATAATTCATATTTATTTTATATATAAGCCCATATATTAAATTTTACTCTAACAGTCTCCCACTTGGGCTATATATATATGTAACTTTATAAATTTGAATTATACTTTATGAGCTTATGAGTTTTAGCTATCAAAACTTTATGTATCTTAACAATCTTGTCCATTAATTGCACCAATATAGAATCAAAGCGATCGTCATTACACATTTCGTAAGTAGACCCATCAATGATCACATATATCAATGCAACTAATGACAAAGATCAAGTGTGGATGTGTAGCATGGAAATTTCATGCAATGTGATCTTAGCATGTCGGTTTCCAACTGGTCCTCCTTAAACCTTAGTGAGATCAAACCATATAAAGTCAGAGTGAATATAAACTTAATACTTTACTGCAATAAATAACCATACAATATCCATTAAATCAAATATGTCTATAAAAGCATATAAAATACAAACTCCCACTAAACTGACATATCCTGAAAAGAAATTACACCCATATGAGCAGTGTGCTCATGAAAAACCTTGGGTGGTAATCCCTTAGTCAGCGGATCCGCAATCATGGAGTTTGTTCCACTGTGCTCTATAGATATAAGTCCACTCTGAACTCTTTCTTTTACAACTAGGAACTTTATGTCAATAAACTTTGACTTCGTAGAACTCCTGCTGTTGTTGTTGGAATACAGTACTGCTGATTTATTGTCAAAAAATAACTTAAGTGGTCTTTCAGTGCCATCCACAATACACAGCCCCGTGATAAAATTTCGTAACCATATTCCTTGATTGGACGCCTCATAACAAGCTATAAACTCAGCTGCCATGGTGGAAGAAGCTATAATAGAATTCTTAACACTCTTCCACGATACAGCACCTCCAGCAAGTAAATAGATATAATCTGAAGTAGATTTCATGCTATCTTGGCATCTAGCAAAATCGGAGTCAGAATATCCGATGATCTCTAACTGTTCTGACTTTCGATAGGTGAGCATGTAGTCTTTTGTTCTCTGTAAGTACCTCATGACTCGCTTGGCTGCTATCCAATGATCCTTTTCAGGATTACTTAAGTATCTTCCCAACATTATAACAATGTACGCAATATCCGGACGCGTACATACTTGAGCATATATAATACTTTCTACTGCTGACGCATAAGGAATCTTTTGCATCTCCCGAATCTCAAAATCATTCTTGGGACATTGACTGAGACTAAATTTATCTCCTTTAGATACAGGGGCGTCACCTAATTTACAATCATGCATGCCAAATCTTTAAAGAACTTTCTCGATATAGCTCTTTTATGATAAACTAAGTGTACTCCGAGAGCGATCTCTGTGTATTTGTATACCCAACACAAAAGAAGCGTTACCAAGATCTTTCATCTCAAATTTCTTTGAAAGAAATCTCTTGGTTTTGTGCAACATACCTATATCGTTAGTGGCAAGCAAAATGTCATCAACATATAAAACCAAGTAAATATGCTTACTCCCACTGAACTTGTGGTATATACAATCATCAACCAGATTCATCTCAAAACCAAACGAGATGACAACTTGATGAAACTTGTAATACCATTGACGAGAAGCTCTCTTAAGCCCATAAATGGATTTCTTTAATTTGCAAACTGTTTTCTTTGCATCTCCCGACACAAAGTTTTCTAGTTGCACCATATATATTATTTCATCAATGTCACCATTGAGAAACGCAGTCTTAACATCCATCTGATGAAGCTCAAGGTCAAAGTGCGCCACAAGTGCCATTATTATCCTAAAAGAGTCTTTCGATGAAATCGGAGAGAAAGTCTCTTTATAATCGATGCCTTTTTTCTGTGTAAAGCCTTTAGCGACAAGACGGGCTTTATATCTCTCCATATCACCTTTCGAATCCCTCTTGGTTTTAAATATCCATTTGCAACCAATAGGCTTTTTACCTTCAGGTAATGGGACAAGATCCCAAACGGCATTGTCCTTTATGGACTTTATCTCCTTATCCATGGCATGAATCCACTCTTGAGATTTAGAACTTTCCATGGCTTGACGGAAGGTGATCGGATCATCTTCCACCGCACCAATGTCAAACTCATGTTCTTGGAGAAATACAATGTAATCATCTGGCACATCACTTCTTCTTTCTCTAGTGGATCTCCTTAATGGCATAGATTCTGGAGGTGGTAGAGTTTGTTCTTCTAGAATGGGAGATTCTTGGATATTGTTTTGATTA
The DNA here is from genome assembly GCA_949130495.1 of Sambucus nigra. Lineage (NCBI taxonomy): Eukaryota > Viridiplantae > Streptophyta > Magnoliopsida > Dipsacales > Adoxaceae > Sambucus > Sambucus nigra. Next base: position 473,204,625 of record OX422213.1, read on the forward strand.
GGATCTGCTTCTTGAATAATGTCAGGAATTGGATCCTGATCAATGTTAAAAACAGCTGTGGGAATATCAACACATTCCTCTTCAAAACCAAAATCCTTAACCTTATCCCCTTCGAAAAACTCAACATCCTCAAAGAACCGGGCATTTCCAGTCTCAAAAATTATTTTGGTAGTAGGATCATTAAATTTGTAACCCCTAGATCTTTCAGAGTATCCAAAAAAATAACAACTAACTGTTCTGGAATCCAGTTTCTTTTCATGTGGCCTATAAGGCCTCGCTTCAGCTGGACATCCCCAAATATGAAGGTGCTTCAGACTAGGTTTCTTGCCTGCCCAAAGTTCAAAAGGAGTTTTGGCAGTTGCTTTAGTTGGTACGCTGTTAAGGATATACACTGCAGTCTTTAATGCTTCACCCCAGAGTAAATCTGGTAAGTTAGAGTAACTGATCATACTCCTTACCATGTCATTAAGCGTTCTGTTTCACCTTTCAGCATCACCATTCATGCTTGGAGAACCTGGCATGGTGTACTGCGGGACGATACCGCACTCCTCTAGGAATTTAGCAAATGGTCCTGGGCGTTGTTCACCTGAACCGTCATACCTACCGTAGTATTCACCACCACGATCAGATCTGATGCTTTTAATCCTTTTGCTGAGTTGATTTTCAACTTCAGCCTTGAATGACTTGAACACGTCCAGAGATTGGGACTTTTCATGGATGAGATAAAGGTATACATATCGTGAAAAATCGTCTATGAATGTGATAAAATATTGTTGACCGTTCCATGAAACAGTAGGGAATGGCCCACAAATATCTGTATGTATCAGTTCTAAGACGTCTATAGCCCTATTAGCACCAGATCTCCTTATGTTTGTTTGTTTTCCCTTTATGCAATTTTTTTAAATTTTAAAATCTGAAAAATCAAGGGAATCTAGAATTCCATCTGAGACAAGTCTTTCAATTCTCCTTTGGGAGATGTGACCTAATCTCTTATGCCATAATGATACAGAATTCTCATTTGTTAATTTTCTTTTAATACCTCGAGTACTTAATTGCAAGGTTTCATGATATGAAGCAATAGTATCAAGCATATAAAGGTTATCTACATAAGATAAAGAACCAGTACCAACCAAATTTGAATTATGAAGAAGACTAAAATTATTATTTCCAAAGGACTAAGTATAACCAAATTTGTCCAAAACAGAAATAGAAACCAAATTTCGTCAAAATGACGATACGATAAATGTCTCATTAAAATCCAAATAAGTACTAGACTTCAATAATAACCTTAATATCCCAATTGCTTCAACTTCAACCTTCTTGCCATTGCCCACAAAAATGTATCTTTCACCATCATTTGGCTCTCGGCAACTCAGGCAACCCTGCCTAGACACACTGATGTGAGTGGTTGCACCAGAATCTATCCACCAAGTGTGTTCAGGTACCGAAGTCAAATTAACCTCAGAACAAACTTGGTTAAGAAGTGTACCTTTCTTGACACACCAAGCATGATAGTTGGTACATTGCTTCTTCCTATGTCCCGCAGCTCCATAGAAGAAACGACCATCAACAATTTTTTCTTTATGTTGTATCTTTGGATATGGAACCACTGCAGCTTCTTTATCCTTCTTTATTTTCTTCCCCTTGTCCTTGGAAGTACTAGCCAAATGAGCACTTTCTGTCTTATCTTGCTTCAGTCTTTCCTCTTCTTGCACACAATGTGAGATGAGCTCATTAAGAGACCAAGTCTCCTTTTGGTAGTTGTAGCTCACCTTAAATTGACTGAATTGTGTGGGAAGAGATATCAGACCTAATTGCACAAGCAAATCCTCAGAGAAATCAAGCTTAAGTGCTCTTAACTTTGAATCGAGATGAGACATTTTCATAATGTACTCTCTAATGTTCCCATTACCTTTATATTTCATTGAGATGAGACTTGCCAAACGTGTACTTGTTTCAGTCTTTTCATTTTTTGGCAAATCTGTTCTTAATTTCTTTTAAGAACTCTTTGGCTGTCTTTATCGTTTCCGATATTGTGCCCCTGAATGCTTCTGGAATGACCTTCTTTATGATCATCAAACACATGCGATTTGACTTCTCCCACCTTTCAAAGTCCATTTTGTCATCAGAGGAACTTTTATCCGTAAGAGATGCAGGAGAAGGAACCCTTAATGTAAGGTCCAGATCCTTGACACCGAGAACTATATGAAGGTTCTCTTGCCATGACTTAAAGTTTGTGCCATTAAGCATGAGAATAGAATTAATACTGGCAGTAATGTTGGAAGCAGAACTGATAGCTGAATCAAAGAACAATAAACAAATAAAACTAGCTCATATAAGTCTTAAATAAAAAATAAATTCAAATAAAGGACAAATCCCATTTTAAGATATCGGACACTCTATTAATATTTGATCTTTGGAAAAAATATTAACTTGTAAGTGATATCTTGCCGTAATAATCAAACACTGATAATAAGAACATATTGAATAATAATTCTTCCTTTGGGCGGATTTATTATTCATATGTAAAACTAAATAATTATCACGTGCTTATTATTAAAGTAGCACATGTAATTTTGTTAAAAAATAATCTTCCTTTGGGCCAATTAATATTCACATAAATTACATGCACGTAATTCTTTTTACATTTCGAAATAAAATTAATTTTGAACAAAAGATGTCACTTTGGTGACATATTGTTTAAATTAATTTATCTCAAAAAATATATATAAATACACCAAAATTTGAATTTAAATTTGTATATGGGTTCAAAACCCCTTTGGCTCCAGACTTGAAAGGTCATGGGTTCAAAACCTCTTGAGATCCTTCATAATTTTCATCATTTAAGAGGCTTAAATATAAAACACCAAGAGTCGAACCTTTAACCTTTCACTACCATCAAATCAACCGCTAGTCCAAATTTCATGAATTTTATATCATTGGAATCGTAATGAAACGAGAATATTTCTGAATCCAAATTTTTTTCTGAAATATTAAACATTTTTTGAAAAAATATTTGCAGTCGAAAATTAATATCAATACCTTCCTAATATATTCTCAACAATTCAACATGAAATAGCTGATACCACATGATGGATTAATTTCTATTTTGTAAAAACTATCACACAAACAGGAACATTCATATTGAATTATCAAGAAATATAAATATTGATTTTGCGGAAGCATACCTGAATCCGTGACAGAAAGTTAAAATATCTGAATATGAAGTCTTATGCTCTTCCAGATCAACACTTTTATTTCCTCTCTAAATTTCTCTCTGACAATGGAAATCAGAAGATTGGTGTTGTGTGATCTGGGGACCATGACCCCTATTTATAACATAATCGTGTCTTTTCATATTTCGTATATTTCTATTTTAACCCATCATAAAAATAGAAATTACGCTTGTCTCTACACAATAAAATTCACACTTTAATAATACATTAGTAAGGCCCCAAAATTTAAATTAATCACTTTAATTGGCCTACTTTTATTTAATAACCTATAATTCATATTTATTTTATATACAAGCTCATATATTAAATTTTACTCTAACATTGTTATCCCAAATTAACTACTGATCTTTTACTTTGGCACTGATGTGATATCTCACCCGAAGTATTTTTGAATGTCGTTAGGAATACTCTACCACCATTGAAACCCTCAATGCTGTAGTCCCCTTTTTGACAACTTATCTTCCACTTCATTTCCTTCATGAAAGATGGGATTTAATCTTATTCATTCGCCATTTTTAAACATTTGGACCACCTATTTTTCAATGATCATGAAATAAGGTCCATGAAAAACTCCCTTGTGCGTTCTAACTTCTCCCACCCAATCAATGAAACTCTAGGGTTCCAAGAGATAGGTCGTATGTATTCAATTTTACTCACCTGAGTAGGGGGAGCTCCAATATTGGAGTTTTATTAAGGTGCTTCCCACGAATTACCAGCAATATCAAGAGAGTCCAAGACTGAAAGATAAAAAAAATGGTTCATATGCTCGGTGATTAAAAAAAAACTGTCATGTTTAATCCAACCAATTAGGTATGAATGGCGGTGATGGAAGCGAGGAACAATCCCTTTAAAAATTAATTGATTGGCATGAAATCCGGCCAAACAGAACTTATTTTATAACAAGTCTGCTCAACAAGAAAATTAAACATATTTACCACACGGAGCGCTTTGTTAGTATATCCCAAGCTTGTTAGTATGACAGCGTTCTTTAAAGTTCAAAGATTTCTGATACCCAACCCACCTGCTCCTTTATCTGCACATAATATCTTCCAACCAACAGTTACTAGTTTTGATTTAGACGCAACCCTAATCCAAATAAATTCCTCATCCACTCTTGCAACTTCTTTGAGAGAAAAGAGAGTCATTTATACACCACGAACCTGAAGAGAAATTTAGGAATTATAATTGTTTTAATCCACCCAACTCTTCCTTCCATAGATAAAAAATTTCTTTGCCATATTTACATTTTGGATCTAGTCTTATCAGCCAATGCTTGCAAGTGAATAACTATTTTTTCTCTAAAGACGGGAACTCCAGGGTACATAAAAGGGATAGTTTGGTTCCTTACTCAGAAAATTCGATTTAAATGATGTTTTTAAATACAGTTTTAAAATTCACATTTTTGTATTTATAATTATTGATGTGCATTTAGTAAACTTGTTTTTAAATACGGTTTTTGAAAATTTAATAAAATTGACAATCATGTATATTTATATTGTACATATATCTTCTTATTATATATACGTATGTAGGTGAAAGTCTGTGGAGCCTCCAATATCCCATCCCTAATTTTCTAGATTTCTTAATTATTTTTAAATCCAAAAATACACGTGTTTAGCTCTAAACCTCCTCCACAATCCAAATTCAAAAAAATTCGTTACTTCCCACGTAACCATTTTGCACAAAAATCGGAGCAGCAACAACCACCACATCATCTTAAGCCATGAGTAACAGAACCATTAGTCCTTCGGTTGGTACTTATCTCAATCCTTCGTTCTACTTTATTTAAATTGAGAGAGAGAGATAGAGATAGAGAGAGGTTCAACTCAACAATCTTCTGATAACATCTCAATTTATTTTTTCATACCCAAAAGCAACGGTCTCTTGGCAATAACTATGGGACCTTATCTCTTCCCAACTTTCCATCTCTCAATGTTACACCATCCTCTCCTCTACCAGATTACTTTATATGGGTCCTTTCATCTTATTTTGTCCTTTTCTATATATGGTTAATAGTTTAAAAAAAACTTTGTTGCTACTTCTTCCCTAGGTTCAATCCTTTATTTTTATCAAGAGTTTATTATTAGTGGATGTTTGGCAGGATTGATTGTTATGGTAGCTTGCTTTGGAAGACATAAAGGAGGTGACGGTGGCCCTTTTGATGGCTTTAGTCATGATATCAAGCATGACTTTGGAGTTTCTGGTGAGATATTCTTAAAGAATGGCATTGTAGGGACATTGATTTTGTATCTCGATGCCACACTATCTATTCAATGTCGATTTGTAATTCAATTGGATTAGAAAAATATTTCTCCATGTTAATCAAGGATGGCTGACTCATTCAATTATATGATAGGAATCCCAAGAATTGGTGCTGGAAGGCTGTAGGTGCTTTATTATACTTTTCTGATCCTCCAAAGATAAATCTTACAACATATACGCATGTAGTTCATAACTTGAGAAGCCGCTAAACCTCCAACCTAATTTTATCCAATTTTTTCTTTTTAGAAATTAAAACAATTACACGTGCTCTATGCCATCTTTCTATTTTTTTATATTTCGGTTTGAGTGTAATTTCACCATTTTAACTGAACTTTCCTAGCTTTGCACGACTCCCACGTTCATGAGATATATTTCTTCTCAAAATTTAATTGGAGTAATTCTCTGCAAAACTGTTTTTTTACATATTCAAACTCCGTCATCACTTTTCACATCCGTCAAGACTGTTCAACAAATTGATTTCAAGACCATCAATTGACGGTTGCTTTGCAGTTAAATGTTATTAACTATTTTTATTTTGAGTTAAGTATACCTATGGCTCCTAAACTATTGGGATTTGGTCAATTTAGTTCCTAAAGTATTAATTTGATCAATTTAATTCCTAAACTACTAATTTTTGTCGATTTAGTCCTTAAACTACTAATTTTGGCCAATTTAGTCCCTCAAATCTGTTTTTTAATAAATATAAAAAAATTAATTAAAAAACATTTTAAAATAGTCAATTTATCCCATAAACTAAAAATTTAGTCCATAAACTAATAATTTAGCCAATTTAGTCCTTAAAATAGCTTAAAATTGATTATTTCTTTTCAAAGTTTAAATACTGTTTTACAATGGAATAAAAAACTGTTTCTTAAATAGGATAACAAAATAGTTTTTTTTTAAATGGGAAAAACAATTTTTTAAATAGGATAAAAACAGTTTCTTAAATAGGATAAAAGAGGATTTTTTAACTATATGTAGGAAAATGTTTTTTTAATAGGATAACAAAGGTTTTTTTTAACTATATGTAGGAAAATATTTTTTTTAATAGAAGGCTGTTTTTTTTAAATTAAAACTGTATTTTATTAAAACTATTTTTATATTTAAATTTTTTTATATTTATTAAAAACATATTTGAGGGACTAAAATGGCCAAAATTAGTAATTTAGGGATTAAATCGGCCAAAATTAGTAGTTTAGGGACTAAATTGGCCAAATTAATAGATTATGGACTAAATTGGCCAAACCTCAATAGTTTAGGGGCCAAAGGGGTACTTTACTCTTTTATTTTTATTTTTTCATATTCATTTACGATAATAAGTTGTGTTTCCTATTTTCTTTTCCGAATCAAGAACGTTAATCTACGGTTGCTTTGCAACTAAAAGTTAATAACTAATTTTTTACATCCATTTACGAAAGAATGTTCGTTTGTTCTGTTCAACATTCAGACTCTTTCAAAGATAGAGTTTTGTATCTAATGGCAGAGAATGTTGTAAGTCTTTATTTTGTGTCCACTCTCATAAATGTTTCATAACTCTTATACCCTCATCGTCTCTCTCATTTTTGTCAAACATTTTTAAGTCAATAGATCTTCAACAAATCCCCGTTTCTCCTCAATCGGTTGCCTCAACTTTATGTGTGCCTTACCAACAAGAACTATAATGGGACACCCAATTTATACGTATAAAATTAACTTCTATACATATTCTTTTTACTAATTTGGATTTTCAGTTTATGTATTTTCTACAATAATATTGTTCTGGACATTCATTTCTTCATATTTATTTCAATTTATATGCGTTTCTCACCATATTAATTAAATTTACATGTTCACGGTTTTGGCTACAATAATTTTTTAAATACTGATACTAATTATATATTAGATTATATGTTCATATTCATGTTCATAAGGATCTGACAAAGTTTTACGCTGGCTGTTTATATATTAGATTACATATTAGAATAATATATTTCAAAATGCGTTACGCCCGACCGTGCATCGCACGGGTCACCACTAGTATCTATATGTGTCTATGTGTGTGTGTGTACAATGACGAAGCCAGGATTTTTCATCTGGTGGGACACAATAAGATAATTTGTGGGGGTTCGGGGTCTACCGCCCCCGATTTTTTTTTTTTTGATGTTTATTCAAGCATTTATACTTTATGGCTAAAAAGATAGATATTTACACATTAATAATAATAAAATAGAACAAACGAAACCATAATACTTCATTGTAAAACGAGTATCCAAAATCTGAATTTGTCATTACAAGTACTAATTAAAATAATGTATCCATTACATAAAAAATGGACCATTACATAAAAAAGTATTATTATAAAAAAAATGGACTATTATTATAAAAATGGACCCCAAAATGGACCCCAAATAAAAATCCTCAAAAATGGAGCTTCTACATAAAACCCATGAAGGTACTTCTGCATAAAACCCATAAAATCCATAAAAAAACCCAATATAAACATATACAGTAAATGGGTAGTGTAGTGTTTGATTTACCTTCATCTAGATTCACCGGAGGTTGAGTAGTGGAGGAGGATGCCGGACCGGAGAGGTGATCTTAAGCGGAGCAGAGCAGAGGATCGGAGAGGAGAGGGGAGCACCGTTCCGTGAGGAAATAACTTTTGTTTTTGTTTTAGTTGAGAGCCGTGATGTGTATGTAATTTGTAAAATAGATTTCTTTTTTTTTTAAATCATGTGTGGGGCACGTGCCCCACTTAGCAAAGCATTCCCTCCGCCACTATGTGTGTGTGTATATATATATATGTACACGTATAATACATGTACATATATATAATTTATGATGTATGTATGTATGTATCTATACAATTATGTATCATGTATGTATGAAAGTTTTATATATATATATATATATATATATATATATATATACAGAGTATTGCACTTGCGCAGACCAGTCCGCATTTTAAAAGTGCGGACCGGACATGTGTCACCTGGCGGTGAGCCCATATAAGAGAGAGAGAGAGAGAGAATACCTATAATTTAGCCTATAATTTCTAAGGTCACCGTCCAGTAACACATGTCCGGTCTGCACTCTTAAAATACGGGTTGATTCACACAAGAGCATTATATATATATATATATATATATATATATATATATATATATATATATATATATATATATAATGATATTGCATATATAATTCACTAAAAAATTATATACATACATAAATTGATAATATTTTTTAATACATATGTACTATATGTATACTTTATATTATTCCATACATTAATAATACATGTATAAAACTATATATAAGTATTATGTATCTATTGATAATATTATTTAACATTATATTATTCCATACATAATTTTGTGTACATGTACATATATATTTTTTATTTATAAGAATTATACACATATTAATGTATTATGTATGTATATTATATATTAAGGTATAACTGTATTAAAATATTGAGAATGGATAATTTTGAGTTGAAAAATAAAAAACCAAAGTTATAAAACACCATAAACTTGTTTTTATAAAAAACTTGATTATAAGACAGAAATATTATAATTCTGTGTTTAAAAAGAGGTTGTCAAACGTGAATTCTGATCAGAATTATATTTAAACACAAAAAATAGAATTATAGTTGCAAACCAAACAGGCTCTAACGTTTAGTCATTGCCAATAAATTGCATATGTGTACCTTGTTGTACATAACATCTTTCTCAATCATTACTTTTGATATGGCCTTACAAACAGGATGACTAGAAGCCAAATCATATTCATAAAAAATCTTCAATACAAAAGTTAGCGATAAATTGCTTCGTTTGCAAAAAAAATCATTATATCATCTCCATAAAATAAATGAGTTGACCAGTCCAGGAATGAGATGCTTAGAGTGGTTGTTTGGACAAAAGTTAGTATGAATTATTATGTTGAACTAACCCAAGTGTTGGTCAAAAGGTGTGGTACAAGGATGAAGAAAAGTGGTAAGGAGAAAGCATTAGGGAAGACCAAAAATTCTAAAGCAAGAAAATGTAGTTGATGAGGTTTAGTTAGCCAGTCATATGATAAAAGAAATTGTCCACGGCTAAATACTCTATAAGTGCCTTATATATTTTTCATTTATTTAATTTAATTAGTTATAATTGAAATGTTCAAATTAAGAAGCTTATATGTTTGCAGGTATTCACCATGTCAAGAAGACTCTGATGAAAGCTTAGATTATGATAATTATTCGTCTGAAGGTGGTTACAATTATTTACATAGTTTATCTAAAAAATTGAATATTGAACATTTTCACATACTTATCTTACTCTTTTGTCTTCCTTTTCAGGAATATCATTGTAATTATCGACGCAAGTGGTGTTGGATGCAATTTATCTATGCTTTGTTACGAATGTACTTGAATTTGGATGAATGTGCATGAATTTGAATGTACTAGTTGAAATTTGCTATTGTTATATATATTAAATTTATGTTATTTCCTCTTTTTTTTTATTAGATAATAAATTTCCTAAAATAATTTTTTAAAATAAATTAACAAATGGTAAATATGTGTTTTGAAAAATGCGTACAAACCAATACCTGATCAAATCGGTTATAAAAGTGTAAAACATAAGGAAGAGTTATTTTCTTAGTAAAAAAAAGGAAGATATCTGCTATCAGATTGGTATTAGAGAGAGAAATGGGTTAAGTGAGTTTGTGTGTTTTATTTTATTAGGCGGATGACTATTCAATGTTACCAAATAACCCATTTGCCACGTAGCTGCTCAACTTGCTTAACCCGCTCTTGACACTCGTTATTGACACCAGCTTAAAAATGGCTCTGTATATATATATATATATATATATATATATATATATATATATATATATATATATATATATATATATACACACTAGGGTATACCCGTGCCTGAAGGCACTAAAGTTGTGTATAATATAAATAATAAATCATTTTTATATTATAAATATAAATTTTCAAATTATTGAAGTGGTAAATTTAAGTAATGTTGAATCTTTTATAATTAAGTTAGAAAGTTATTTTACAACACAAAAGTGTAAACAACAAAAATTTCCAAAAAGTACGTAATCACAAAATGGCAAAAATTTTCGAAGTACGTAATTACAAAACGGAAAAAATTTCGTTCGCCAATAAAACAAAATATAATTTTATAAAAAAATTGATCATAATTTCTAAAATCGTGTGTGCCCGAAAGAACGGCGACAATTCTCCCATGTGCTTAAAAGCAAGGCCTAGGAGACTATGCAAAAGCAAATACATAAAAGTCATTCGGGAGTGTAAAAATAAAGTGGGAGCATAAAGTTTACAAAAAGTAGTATAGCTAGGCATAAAAAAAATGAACATCCCATTGATAGGCAATCATATTGCATTCCTGGGATACATTCTTTTAATCACTCTACGAAACACCCATATATCGAGCTCGACGTACTATCTTTGAATCACTCTACATTGATAATTTTAAAAAGTATAAAGTTGTGTATAATATAATTAATAAATGTTTTGTGTATTAGAAGTGTAAATTTAAGTCAATTTTTTGACAATTTTAATATATAAAGAGTATCTAAAATTTCGGCAAAATTTCCTTTATTTATAGGACTATCCACCCTGTTTAAGAAATAAAAAATACTTCAACAACAACAATAGTAACAATCCGCATTGACCTTATATAAACAACATCATCAATTGAACTCAACTTATAAAAATACAACCAATACATTAATAAATAATAAAAATTTAGGTGTAAATAAAATTCAGACATAGTTTCCTTTGTTTATAGTAGATATCCACCCTCTTAAAGAAATAAAAATACTCGTACATAACACATACATTAATAAAAAAAACACGAATTCATCAATAAATAATAAAATTAGTCTGTGATGCTCAAGCTAAATTTTTTGATGAATTGTATCCCAAACCTCCTCACCATCTAATATGGTCTTCAAAACTTACATAAATTAAAATCTAATACTTCAAGAACCTACCAAGAGCTTGTATTCAATATTAAAAACCATCTTCGAATGCAGTATATATGAACACCAAACGAGAGGGTGGCTTAGGCTCTTGTTTCCATTGCTCAACTTTCGCTTCTTTCTTTTTCTCTTTTGTAACATTCTCATGTGTTTCCATACAATATGAATCAATTAATGAACCAAATTAAGCATCTACACAAACAGAAATTGATACCGATCATATACATAAACTAAATGCAAACAGCCCTTTAACATACCGAAACGTTAGGTGGAGTTCATGTGATATTTAATCTTCACTATCTATAGTTTTATTCCTGCATTGAGAAAAAAAACATTCATTCTTTGAAATTAGAAGCGGGGAGATGGTGAAACAAAAGGTAAAAACCAACAAAATGGTCACAGTGGTAAGGAAAGGAATCAAACTCAACAAATTACAAAAGGGTTATTTTTACTAACCTCTACTTTTTCTCACTTCTGAGTTGTACCGCCAAAATTATAATTTAAAAAAAATGCCCCTTATGTGTCACAAAAACTCATTATCACAAATTATTCTCGCCCAGTGTATGGTATATTATCTAAAAATTAGGGCGTTTACCCAAAAAACAGTCCTAAAATTGAAACTAATGTGATTTGTGACAGTTCCTATTAATCTTAAAAGAAACTCCAACACTAATAAAAAAATAGTTCAAATTAGTAATCATTAGTAGCAGCAGTTCAAACTACTGAAATCTAGTGAATGAGAGGAAAAATTAAAATGCTTATGCTACAAAAAGTAAAAATGTAGCTTACAGGCCTCCAACAAAACCCCTAAGATTCTCACAGTGTGGTTATGACTAAAGGCGGCATGACGCTTATGCTACAAAAAGTAAAAATGGATAAAAATAATTGCATAAAAATCAAAATATCGCAATGCAAAATATTGTAAAAAGATCCTATTAGACCGAATGGAAAAATGAGCTATGTGTTAAATAATAATGATTGGTGTTAAGATGTCACACATGTAGAATATTGAATATATAAAACTAAACTGAAAATGAGCCATATTTTAGCAATAATATCGTTACCAAGTAAATTAGGCCGATAATTTTAAAAATAATCTCTTTAATATGTAAAAACTTGCTAAGTTTACACCCTACTTGGTGCCTACTTTTCCACAACTCAGCACTGCTGAATCAAAACAAAACAGTACCGGTTATGAGGCCTCGAGCTGACCTTATAAAGTGTTGTACAATTATTTATCCAATCAATGTTAACTATTCAGGTCATTGTTAACTAATGAATGTTAACTAAGGTCAAACCCTCTCCTCCATAGGGAAATAGCAGTGCAATTCCCACAATGCAATTCTCAAGAGTAATTCATATTTTCTCAATAAAAGTGACAAAAACTAAAAGTTAACTTTTCAACCAATTCCTATTTTGCTCTTGAAATATGGTCATGATAATAGGCCTCAGTAAATAAAAAAGTACGTTCGATTAAGAATATAAACAAAAGACGATCATTTCGACATTTCATGGCAAGAAACACCCAATGGCAATGCAGATCTTCATTTATTTATGAAATAAAAATGAAAAGCACTATATCCGAAAATAAAAGTTTAAAACACCTTGCAATTCAATTGCCTAAAAATATTTAGGCGATTAACTGAAATGGTGATTGGAACATAAATTATCTTATTAAAAAAATCTATGAATTTTTGATCTTATAAAAAATTCCTCCTTCTCATATCCAAAGATATTTTAAGCTATAAAAATATAGGAGATAGTTGACTGAAAGTTCCCTTTTGACTCCTGTGATTTCATGTAGTTTTTTATTTGCAAGAAATCTTTTTCGCACGGATCGTTTGGCTTTTATGATAGCTGAAATCAATATATCATCATCCCTAAGTTGGCATGTTAGCGAATTTTTATGTCCGTCTTCGGCTCCAGAACTGCAATCAATAGTGGTACTTGTATAAAACATATATCTTCATTTTTGGTATTCTGTATGAAGACATTTCCATAGAAATATGGATATTTTAGACATGTATTATGAAGACATTTCCATAGAAATATGGAGATTTTTACAGGGAAGAAGTAGAGTGAGCTGACCTTATAGCCTACTAGGCAGTTATGGATGAGAAGTCACCAACATAAGTAAGATTCCAATAGCTTGAACCATCTATTTCACTTATTCGGGACATGAAAGATTAGCACCTTTCACAATTACAAAATGATCCAATAAATGATCCTATATGAAACCAATTGAGGGAGTCCGGTGGTACGTTACCAGACCCTGTTTTGACGAATGATACCACTTTCTCTTAGTACTTATCTTTGGATTTTGGGAGGTAATTTCAAGTAAAAAACAACCCCTAATTAGTACATAACATATGAATATGTTCAACACCAATGTACACCTGCAACTTCAACAAAATAGAAAAACAGAAAATGAAAAAGGAGTAAAAATATTTAACAACCCACTGATGTGTGCAAAGCCCTAGTTTATGTTTTGGACTGTACTAAAATAATTAAGAGAGTAAAAGTGAGGCATAGAATCACTTTTCTTCTTTAATTTCAAAAGAATGTAGGCCCATAAAATCTATATCATGACACGGAAAACAAATACCTTGTTTACAACATGCTCATCAAATCACAACATGCAATGCAACATATTTGTGGAATATTACATAATTAATGGCTGCAACACATTGGCATTGTGATAACTTCATGTTCAATGTACAACTATGGTATGTTTTACTATCACACGACTTACAACCCAATTTACCTTTCTTATCATAAGTTACCAAACGAAAATGTATGTTTTGTATAAATGGTTAACCATAAACTACAAAAAACCAACAGAGAGACTATAACTGTTGGGACGGGGTAGCCTTGCCTACTTTCACCGCCATCCCCTCTAAATATGCCCTTGTGGGCTTCTTACCTTTGCTTTATTGAAAAACAGCTCCTATATATCAAAAGTAAAGACATAATTGACCTGTGGAAAGAGGCCTGATTCCGGCCTCAAAGAAGTAATCGCCCAAGACATCACTCTCAGCTATTCGCCTAATACTAATAGACCTTCCTGATGAACTGATCAGCACAAAATGACTCTTTAATAGTGCTGATGGTGAACTACGGTATTAGTGTCAAAAGGCATTAAAATGAAAGATGGTGATTCGGCTCGCTCCAGATCTTCCTCTTCAACGTTGAGAGTGTTCACATCAGCAAACATTTTGAAATCCAGGCCTTCATCATTTCCATAAGAAATAAAAGCTAGCTAGATCATAACCCCGTATATTTACAATGATGCCTTGTGGCTCTACAACCCAATCGCCAAAAAATCTACCAAATTAACATAGTTATTCAAGTGCATGCCTTAATCGGACATCCAAACAAACACAACCAATATCCACATAAGTGCTCTGCAATACAAATACTAATAAAAATTAAACTAAAATCTCTGAAAAAAATCTTTAAAACCAAGACCAAAATGTTCATGAATATATGCAACTAATGTTGGTGTGTGAGCGATGTGTAGAGTGAGATGGGAGTAAATAATTTTTTAAGAAGAAACCCATGAAGAAACATCTCTACTGGGACTCTCCAGCTTCTGATGGTGTGGTTATCAAAAGTGGCTTTGGAGGAGGAACGCTTGTTGAAGAAGAAGACTTGTTTATGCATGTATTGGATTCAACTTTATCCCACAGAGAAAGAAGCTACTGTTAGCAAATGTGTGAAAAGATTTACAGAGTGAATTTTTCAACACTGTCATATTCATAACCACTTTATCCTACAAATTGAGAAGTCCCAATCCTACAAAAATTTGGAATTTAATATAATTTAAAAAGCATATATACCAAAGGATGGAAAGATAAGTAAGCTTAATGCGCCATTTACACCATGATAAAGAGACAAATATAAATACATAATTGGGGGGAATTATATTTATTCTACACCATCAATGAGGGAAATTATATAATATATATCTCTCATATGATCAAGAGGAGTTAAATTTAATCTACACCATCAATGAGGAATCACCTCTCATATGATCAAGATGAATTACATTCGGTATTCTATCAAAGGAATGTGAAGCAAGAGAAAACCAAAAGACGGTTCCTTGGGCCTCATAGAAACAGAGTGAATCCCCAATGCATCAGAATATAGGTCACGAAGAAAATACAAAGAATCCGTTTGATTAGGCTTTGAAACATCCACATGAACAAACAACTGATTAATGTCATCATCTCTTCATCGTCGACACTGTACTTAGCCAATCTCATAACTGAAACACTAATCTTCTCATTACCGTGTGTGAGTTTTAAAATACATTAGTAAAATAGATTAATAAGGTAACTGAGATGGAGGAATTACCTTTTTTTTTGGGGGGGGGGGTCATTTTGGAGAAGTCGAGATAACGTTCTTTGAAGGAGCAGAGTAAGACTTCGAGGTAATGTTACTTGGAGACTTCATCTTTCTACCAAATCCCACTCCACGTGTCTTCTCCACGATGATTGACTTTTAGGCTCTACGAAAGCAACTTAAAGGTAGAGAAATTAGCACATATATACGACACACCAACTACTGCTGCTAAAATATTAATCATAGAGTTTACAAAACAGTTAAAGATTAAAAATAAGCAGATCTAGAAGATAGATAATCATATATATGACAGACCAAATATTGTTGATGTATATATATGAGAATATATACACACACCCCAAGACAAGTAGAGTTAAATAGTAATCCACCTAAACAGTTATCCATGTGGACAAGGGCATTTTTTTCTTTTTTCTTTTTCCATAAAAAGCATGTCTTAAAACAAAAGGAAAAATAACTTGACCACACATATAAAAAAACTAAAAGATAAATAAATCATTTCCGGTGAAAAAACAAATAAAACCCCATCCATCATACTACTTGGACTGTGAAAAGTCAAAATATCATGTGCTTGGCACAAAGCATGCACACACATTGCTGCATTTTTTTTTATCACAACTTGGATTAGGGGAAGTATGGGACTTAGTTAGATCACTGCTTTGACCATATTTATTTTAGACGTTTGATTAGGCCTGGGACATGAACTTCATCTAGAAAACCTTGTTAAAAAATTCTAGGCATACTTTTTGCTGCTATAGGTATCATTTGGGATGTTTTATGCACTAATTACTCATTTAGGACATTATGCACTCGATTTGTAATAAGAGGTTAAATCCAAACAAAATGTTACCACTTCCACTTATTTAGAAATAAATGTTCAAAACAATGTTTAGAGAAAAAAAGTTCAGATTAATCTATACTAATCGTTAGAAGGAATGTGTTAAAGCTAGACAATGACCAATGCTCGTTAATCTAATGGAAGTTGGCAGGTTCTATAAATTAATTATCAACATCAATGTACAATGCTTTTCCCTCGCCACCCCTTGATCTAAAGGAACTTGGCAGGTTCTATAAACTAATTGCTTTGATTATATTAATCATTTTTATCAATCCAGGCTTCCTGGTTACTCACTCCAAGATACCATTTTTCTACTTCTCACAACTTTTAATTGTTTTATTTGTATCATGGAGAATGAAACAAAATAGTAAAAATCCAAAACATAGAAATGAGCATGCAGGTAGTTGGAAAAGTGAATCAGCAAGACATTAACTAACTGTTACAATGTAAAAATACGAAATTAGTATACCATAGCATGAGATATGGGATGGAGAATACCTGTTACAATGTAAAAAAAATGAAATTAGTAAATGTTAAAAAAATAAAAAAAAATAAAAATTCTATGAACCTGATCATAAAAGGTCAAAAAAAAATAGTATGAACCTAAACTAAAATATACCTTAATATTTTTAATTCTCTTACAACCCTCTTCTCGGTTTACAGTTGTTGTTAGATCAACCACTCTAACTAACTCACCCCATGTCATGTGCTTGAAACAATCTTATGAGAAGTTGATTGCACATTCAGTTGGAGCTCAACACCGTACAATAGTCCACAAACTTAATACCACGCTTCTGATTACCAAAAGGTAAAACTTTTACTAAACATAAAAAGGGATGAACAAAATTAGAAATCCCTCAAGCATTTAGATAGCTAAATGAAGTAATAACACGATCCTCATTTAGTAGATTTCGACATTCAATTTAAAGTAAAAATTAGTTTATCATTATAGTAAGTATGATTGTAATACTTACATTTAACTTTCTTTATATGAAAATGGTCCACCTGATTAAATGATTCAGTCTCATAGCAATTCGTACCATCAAAATTCTAGTGTAAAGTTCACGATTGAGCTAGGGTAAATTGAGCCCTATTTGCTTCTCTTATACTACAACGTGATCACTTAACCAGATCTAGGCCAGTGAAAGGTGAACGAAAGCATATATAAAAATGAAATTAGTCAGTCTAATCAAAATGAAGAAATCGACGAAAATAAAAACTTTCTTTTTTATACCTTTATTTCAAGATTCAAGCCCTAATATCTAGAATCTGCAAAACAAACAAAAACTAAATTGAAAGAGGAAAGGTAAATAAATAGTAATCTAAATGAAACGGAAGATTCAGTGGTGCACTGTGTGGTGATGAAACTTAAGAGTAAAGTAGTGTCATACATATGTATAAAAAAATACCACATCCAAGATTCAAAGTTGTACTCAAACACCTAAAATCCCTGTTTTGAATCCAACAAAATAAACATCGGTTAAACAAATCAAAATACCATTAAAATGAACATTAGTCAATCAAATTAAAATGTTTTTTATACCTTTGTTTCAAACTTCAAGCCTTAATATCTACAATCTGCAAAATAATACACACGGGTAATAAATCACAAAGTCGCTTTGAATATCTATAATAAATCAGTAATATACACACAATATACACAGATATTTAAAATCATATAGCAAATCGTTAATCCATACAAATCCAAGCAGTAAATCCCAACCTAATTTCTTTGCAAATGATCGAACAGTCAAATGGGCTTTTCTGATGTATTTTTAGATGTAGGTGGATGGATGGTGGTGGGTCCAAATGGAAGTGGTGTACACTATACCAAAAACAGCTAATTGGCACATCCTGTTATTAAAAATCTGGCACAGTTTAAAACTGTGCCAGATTATGGCACGGTTTAATAACAATCAGGAATACTTTAAAACCGTGCCAAAATTTGGCACTGTTTAAAAGTGTGCCAAAATTGAGCACACTTTGATAAAATATAAATACCTTACAAAAATAATACTCCCATTAACTTTTTTTCTCTCCCACTCACTTTCCTCTCTAATTCGGGTCTCCCGCTTTCTCTCTCGTGCGCTCTCTCTTACATCTAACACTCTGTACAAACCTTCACTCCTTCGGGTTGATTGAGAACGGGTTAAAGATGGGATGTTAATGGTGGATCGAACATGGGGATTCAATGAGTATCCGGGTTCGCGGGTCACTAGATCGGAGGTATGGATCGGGTTAGCTTCGGGTTTTGAAGATGGGTTTACAAGTCTGGGCGGACAGAGAGGTTGGGTAATGGCCGGAGGGTTGTTGATGGCTTCGATTTTCGACGAATATGGAGTCATTTTTAGGATGGTCAGGTTCGAGACTTTGTTTGCATTTTCCTGTCTAAAATCAAACATAGAATTTGGAATTTAGTTTGTTTATCCATTCAGTTATTTATGTTTGCATAAATCTATTTAGTTATTTATGTGTGCATAAATGAGTTCTTGATGTAGAATATATATGCGTTCTTGATGTATATGGACTTCAATTTGACATGTCTTGAGGGCCATTACAAGTAAAACTCTACATCTGTAAACTTGTTTTTAATTTACCAAATTTTGAGTAAATGTAATTTAGTTGTTTGTTGGATTCTAGGATTATAGAGGACGAGTTTTTCAAGCAGGATTGAAGAAGTAGAGCGAAGATCCAGATATGCCAGTTTATTTTCATGAAATGGATTTTGTGTTTCTTTGTTGGACTTACTGTTAGTGGTGTTGCCTTTTGCAATAATCTCGTTATTGAGGATATTGCAGGGATCAAATTTGTGGTTACTTCAAATTTGATGATTGCTCAAAAGTTAGAATCTTATCCTATTTCACCTTTATTCAAAATCAACACTTTACTAATTTTTCCCTTTTAGACTTTAGAATATGTTTTATTAATCATTAGTGATGTTTCTTTTTGCAATCGAATTCTATGATTGCTTAAAAGTTTGAATCTTTTCCAACTTTTGCTTTATTGAAAAATAATTTTGTTAATAAATTATGCACTTTTATGACTTAAAATAATATTGATTATGGATATAGGGTAACAAACATTTCGTTTCCATTTTTATTCCCTATTTTCAAATTAGCGTTTGACGTGATATGTTGTGATTGGTTAACGTTTTATGGATATGGGTCCGTCCTAACGACTTTATTAAAAAATAGGGACTAAAATAATAGTAAAATGTTTATTGTCCTATTTCCAGAATAGATATTACAATAGGTCCTAAATTTACAAAGCTCCTTTTGTTAATGACTTATTCTTAGGGTCTTATTAAGTTTTTTTTCTTTTATCAATGTTTACGAGTTGGTAGGACTATCAGAACTCTACTACGCTGGAAGCCATGGTATGGGCATTATGTTCCCAGCTGCGAAAATAGTTTCCACTAAACATTTAACTGGTATAAAGTCTACTAACCAGCAGGTATAGGATTAAATAAAGTCTTTTACATTTGCAACTCAGATAACCCTTATTTTATATGGATATCACTATATTGCATTATAGACTAATCATTATTATGCAATCAACTATGATGATAATTTGCAAAAATCAACACTTAAACTTAAAAACAAGTCGTTAAATGATGAAAAACCTAAACCAACCCCCAAACGGACCCGTAAGAGACACAAACACGTCGCACGGGACCAATGTAACTAGTAGGAACTGACCGCATAGTCCCGGGTCTCCCGGTTTAAGAATATGACGATAATATGCAAAAATAACACGTAAACTTAAAAATAAGTCGTTAAAGGGTGAAAACCGAAACTAACCCCCAAACGGACCCGTTAGAGGCAAGAACACCTCGCACGGGACCAATGTAACTTGTAGGAACTGACCGTGTAGTCCCGGGTCTCCCGATTTAAGAATATGACGATAATTTAAAAAAATAACACTTAAACTTAAAAATAAGCTGTTAAAGGGTGAAAACCCAAACCAATCCCCAAACGACCCCGTAGGAGGAACGAACACCTGGCATGGGACCAACGTAACTTGTAGGAACTGACCGCGTAGTTGTGGGTCTCCCGGTTTGAGAATATGATGATAGTTTGCAAAAATCAACACTTAGAGCTAAAAATAAGTCGTTAAAGGGTGAAAACCCAAACCATCCCCCAAACGACCCCGTAAGGGGCACGAACACCTCGCACGGGACCAATGTAAGTTGTTGGAAATGACCGCGTAGTCTCGGGTCTCCCGGTTTGAGAGTATGACGATAATTTACAAAAATCACACTTAGAGTTAAAAACATGTCGTCAAAGGGTGAAAACCCAAACAAGCCCCCAAACGACCCCGTAGGAGGCATGAACACCTCGCACGGGACCAATGTAACTTTTAGGAACTGATCACGTAGTCTCGGGTCTCTTGGTTTGAGAGTATGACGTTAATTTACAAAAATCACACTTAGACTTAAAAACATGTCGTTAAAGGGTGAAAACCCAAACCGGCCCCCAATCGACCCCGTAGGCGGCACGAACACCTCGTACTGGATCAATGTAACTTGTAGGAACTAACCGCGTAGTCCCCGATCTCCCGGTTTGAGAGTATGATGATAATTTGCAAAAATCACACTTAGAGTTAAAAACATGCCGTTAAAGGGTAAAGACCCAAACCAACCCCCAAATGTCCCCGTAGGAGGCACGAACACCTCGAACGGGACCAATGTAACTTGTAGGAACTGACCGCATAGTCTCAGGTCTCCTGATTTGAGAGTATGACGATAATTTGTAAAAATCACACTTAGAGTTAAAAACATGCCGTTAAAGGGTGAAAACTCAAACCATCCCCCAAACGACCCCGTAGGAGGAACGAACACCTCGCACGGGACCAATGTAACTTGTAAGAACTGATCGCGTAGTCCCGGGTCTCCCGGTTTGAGAGTATGACGATAATTTCCACTCATAAATGTAATTTTTTAGTTTTGAGTAATTTTTTTTTGTAAATTATTGGGTTACTAATATCGTATCTTTTTTGTATCCTATTTTTTTTCAGGATAACAGTTTATCGTTGGCTTTTATTCACGTGTAACACACAAAGAACTCAATGGTTTACAACAAAGGGTTTATTAATGATTTCATTTTCTTGTGTCATGGCCGAACGATCTTTTGTTGTTTTATTGTTAACTTTTATGGCCGTGCGGGCTTTTGTAAGTTAATTGTTATATTTTGTGACCGTGTGGGCTTTATGTTAGGCAGGTTTTGTATTAACAGGTTTTGGAATGTCCAGAAAATAGAGGAAACTCTCCCCAATTTTTTTTGGGCCTGTGAGCTGTTAAAGACTTGTAATATTTTGACATTTGTATGTACATTAGTTTATTAACAACGCGCAATATTATTAATTTGTGAATTTTGTGCTTTCAAATAAATAATTTTTTTTTATAAAAAATTTGGCACAATTCAAAACCGTGGCAAAAGTGTATCATATTTTAGCACGGGTTTGAACTGTGCCAAATTTTTTTAAACTGTGCTGAGTCTGGCACAGTTAAAAACTGTGACAGAAATATCAAATTCCGGTACGATTTAAAAGTGTGCCAGAAGTGTTCCTATTTTGCTGAATCTGGCACAGTTAAAAACTGTGCCAAAAGTGTGACAGAAATACCAAATTCTGGCACGGTTTAAAAGTGTGCCAGAAGTGTTCCTATTTTGCTAAATCTGGAACAGTTAAAAACTGTGCCAAAAGTGTGCCAGAAATATCAAATTCTGGCACGGTTTAAAAGTGTGACAGAAGTGTTCCTGTTTGGCTGAATCTGGCACACTTTTGAGCCGTGCCAGAAAAAAATTGCGATTTTGGAACACCTGATTCTGGCACAGTTCAAAACCGGGCCAAATTCCTGTTTTTGGTGTAGTGGTCGGAGGTGGTGAATGAATGGTGGGTAAGATAGAGAGTGTTCAACGAGTTGGTTCAGATGTAGAGATAGTTCTAGAGTGGTGAGCAAGGGAGATAAAGTGATGTTTAGATGTAGGGATAAGATGTGTTTACCAAGCTACCCTTATGCTTGAATTAAAGTGGAATAAGGGAAATTAAGTATTGAGAAAGAAAAGAGGCACTACACCAAATCTTTCGAATTGTCACGATCATTGACCTTGACATGTTCAACTTATCAAGGTCAATGACTGTGATAATTCTGTGCGAGATAACTTTTTTTGTCACGATCATTGACCGTGACAAGATCGTTATAATTATCACGGTCGTGTCACGGCTCTTGACCGTGACAAACCCATGACACTCTTTAAAAAATTATCATGGTCATTGACCATGATAATTCTGGGCAGAATTGAAAAAAATCTACTGGGCAGTATAGCCACTGCCACTGCCCAATAGTATATTTGTACCTGTTATAGCAACGTTGTACCTGTTCAAACATCATATATCCAAATAAACTAGAGATAGTGAAAATATACATTCAAAATAAAAACAATATGAATCACGATATAATCCAAATATAATTCAAATGTACCAACTTAAAAATAATTCAAATGTACCAACTTAAAAATAATTCAAATGTACCAACTAAAAAATAATACAATTCAATTCAAATAATGTCACTACATGTCTTGGGTAAGGTTAAATTCGAGGAGGTGAGTAGGCCACACGATATACGAATTGACACACCCACTGATATACACCGTGATGCATTATTCACGCAACCACAATGGGGAGTTCTCCTTTTCGGGTATCACATGTGTGACGAGCACCTTGGACTCGATGTCTTGAAGCACACGTCCATGAACTAGTTCACCCTGGATGATATTTAGGTCCCTCAACCCCCGCCCTATCCGCTGACCATCAAATATGTCTAGTATAAACACGCTCCGCCAACCAAGCGTCGACATCGGTCATTCGAAGGGAGCCAAATAGGGAAGTGAATCATCAAAGTCCGTATGTGTCGGCGATGAAGCAGGGAGGTCCACATCCTTATCATCCTACACCTCGTCCTCCCGCACCCCCTCCCCCCACCTTCTCCTTCCCTTTCCCCTTGCATTTTCTACCACCCAACGAACGCTTCATGAATGAGAACATATCATAGACCGTCGCCTCCAAACGGAATAGCTTCGCGTCATGCGAGTCCACCGTTCGAGCCAACCTGGTGTCGCTCGTCTCCAATCCAATAATCCTATATTTGGCCACCCGCGAGCTCACCCCCTTGTCCTCCCCTTGCGATCAGAGCCAAGTACTTAGTTGAGTGCATCTGTGGACAAAGATGCCTTGTCGGCATCAGACTGCGACTCATGCAGTTATTTAAGCTTTGGCTGAAATGACAAAAAGCACATGCTTAGTAAAATAAGTAAATTAAAAAATTATAACGTAATTAACAAAAAGTAAACTGTCGGATTACTTACATTCTTGGCCGCGACGCTCGGGGACACCTCCTTGTCCTTTCCCTTCTTCGTCCGAAGAGCCACATAAGTATCAAGCCTATGTGGCATACCCCCAGGGTCACTCCGTGTCCCTTGAAATAAATTAAAGTAAAATTAGTATCGGCCCCACAAAGTAAAATAATGCAGAATAATATATTTATGTAGTTATAGAAAAATTAAATCTTACCATCATCCTATGCTCCACCTTGGCATAAGACGTTCGGCCGGAGTAGTGCACGTCCGTCTTTTTTGCCCGGTTTTCCCTCCCTGATTGGCGAGATGCCAATTGTCGCTCCCCGATCTCATTGTCAACGAACTTTTACCCTTGTGCCAATGAGATCGGCTCCTTAGACGGGATGGATTCACGCCTTTGGATAATGGACTCTCGTATCTTTACAAAGTACCGGGTCCGCATATTTTTCTTCCACGTCTTGTGTTGCTCCCTCAAGTGCTCCAAGACGGAATCACGTAGCTTTGGATCCAGGTTGAATTGTTCTTGTCCAACAAATACTATGTTAGTTGCAAATAAATATAAAATGAAATTGAAATTGAAATCGAAATTGAAATATTCATATTCATATTCATATTCATATAAATATAAATATAAATATAAATACATTACCTGTAGTGCCACCCAAATAGCTAACTTGAGCTCATATGGCACCTCCTTCCAACTAATGTACCCTGGGCCGATGATCGTCTTTACCAGCTCGAGGGATCTCGCTAATAGCCTCGACTTGTTCTCGATGGCCATCCCCAATTTGCCATATTTGAGGAGCCTAGGGGCCGAGGAGCCCTCGTCACCTCCGCTACTACCGAGCCCAGACGACATCATCATAACAAGCATCATCATCCTCGCCTTAATACCTGAAGGAGACATTTGCTGTAAAAAAAATGTTATTAGTACATATCAAAATGAATTAAAAAAAGACATGCAAATAAACTAACAATTAAAGTCTACAATTATTAATTTACTAATTTACAATGAGGGGCAATCCTACTTTCATAATTAATCATATATTAATTTACTAATTTATAATGAGGGGCAATCATATATTAATTTACTAAAAAAATTAATAACTAATCAATCCCACCCCCATATGGACATTAATCTAGTGGTCAAACCACTTTTAAAATTAACAAACCCAACATCGATCCACTATAATCCAACCACAAAAACAAATGTGTATCCCTTATGCCTTCTAATTTATCTACTCAATTAATTCATTTCATCAATTAAACTAACAATTAAAGTATACAATTATTAATTTGCTAATTTACAATGATGAGTAATCCTACTTTCATATGAAATGGACACTAATTATTAATTTACTTTCATATAAAACTATACAATTAAAGTTACAATTAAAGCTATACAATTTATTTTGTTAAAGCTATATAATTAAAGTTATTTCGAATCTCAACAATTATCTATTAATGAGGGGCAATTTTACTTGCATATGAAAAGTGCGATACATATTTTATTAATCAATCTTTCCGTTTCAATTGTTGAGATTGCCCCACTACACACACACACCACCACCACACACACACCGTCCCACCCCCTCCCCCACCACACACGTACACGTACACACACCACCCCACCCCTGCCCCCTCCCCCCACCACACACACACACGCACACACCTGAACACACACACACACACATACACCCCACCACCCCCTGCCCCCTCACCCCACCACACACACACCTGCAGACACACAAACCCCACCACCCCCTGTCCCCCACCCAGCCCCGTGTCCCTCCCCTCCCTAGCCCCCTGTCCCTCCCCCTCCCCCCGCCACACACGTACACGTACACACACACGCACACACATATCCCCCTCCACCCCCACCACCCCCTGCCCCTCCCCCCACCACACACATATATATACACACACATATATAGAAATGAAAGAGAAAGAGAGGAAAAAAACATACCTTAGAGAGATAGAGAGAGAGAGCTCGAAATCTCTTAGAGAGAGAAAGAGGGGGAAAACTAAAAACGGTGGGAAAAAAGAAAGCGTAGGTTTTTTTTACTAAACAAATTGTCACAAACGTGTCAAGGTCCTTGATCGTGATAATATTATAAGTATTTGTCACGGTCAATGACCGTGACAAGTCCGTGACAAGTATAGTTGTCACGATCATTGACCGTGACAATACCTTGTCACGGACTTGTCACGGTCATTGACCGTGACACAAAATGCGTGTTTTTTTATCACGGTCAATGACTGTGACAATGCTAGCCGCTGGAAGGGTGCCAATTTAGCCTTTTTGGTGTGGTGAAGGGGAATCCAAAATTTTCAAGGACAAAAGATGTAGTGCATGAAAAATTCATATTGATGACATCATCTTTTGATCTTATGACATACATAAGTTTTCTACTTTATTATATATATATATATATATATATATATATATATATATATATATATATATATATATATACTAGGATATGCCCATGCCTAAAGGCACGCTGATAATTTTGAAAAGTATAAACTCGTATATAATGTAAATAATTTTTTTTATATATTTCAAGTGTAATTTTTCAAAGTGTTGTAAGGGGAAAATTTTCTCAATTTATTGGGTTGTTCATCTTGTTTAAGAAAAAAAAGTATACCTGCAATAATACTAATTGTCCGCCCTGAAGCTTTTAATAATCGTAAAATATTATATAACATAAATAATTATAAAAAAATTAAAAAATTGGGAATAGTTTCATTTGCTTATAGGGCGATCTACAATGTTTAAGAAATAAAAAATATTCAACAATAGCAATACTAAAGTTATTTTTACAACACGAATGTGTAGACATTTCAAAAAATTAGGACAAAATTTCTTTCGTATATAGGACCATTCATCACGTTCAAGAAATAAAAAATACTCCTACAATAATACTATCACAATACAAATGAAATTAGCAATAAAAAAATAAAAAAATACATTGGATTCTGAGGCTCTTTGCTTTGTGGCACATAGTCGGTTGTTCTTTCTAGGAAAGGAAAATTGGTAGCGAGCCCAATCGATTTTCGTTGTTAAGTTGGAAAACATTCCCTCCAGAAGGCTAAAAGTATAGGGATCCTTACGCAATTCAAGATGATCTTCTTCACTCCTTTGTGAATTATGAGTTCCTGGGAGATGCTTCACGGCTAGAATCTCCTTCGACGGAGGCACCAATTTGTTTTAATACAAATGTAATTTCGAGCCCAATTGATACAACTGGTTGTCTCGTGTCAACGACATGCACAAACATCCTGCAAAGATCCAACAAAAAGGCTCACACCACACCTAAAATGTGTTACAAAACATCATAAAGCAAAAGATGGAGAAAATATAGATACATTTGTCACCATAATGAATGAATGAAACTAGAAACATCAAATCAATGAAAAAAGAAAGAAAAAAATATCTAATCACCATACAAATTGACAAATGCAAACTACTACGCAAGATTTATCTACCCTTTCGCTGCCAGCAAGATCAATCAAATGAAAACTACTAAAATATAAAGACCAAATCAAATCAGATGATCAATGAAGCAGGTACCAAAATACAAACTGTAATAGAATAAATAGGTACCAAAATAAAAAGGTTGTAGTTTTCACAAATTCCAAAACAGTTTTCATCACAAAAATTATAAGAGAAACAAACCTTTTGTTCAGTGATACCTATCGCAAGTCACTTATACTCAAACATAAATATATTTTTTTAAATGTCTAAAAAGTAAAGCATATAGACAGAGCCAATGGTTTAGTAACTAAATTTTTACATTGTAAAAAGTTCAGATCTATGGAAAAGATATTTCAAATCTTGAACCTACAAACCCTGACAATTCAAAAAGACACCAAACTTTCATCCTATATGTATTGTATGAAACTAAAAAAGTTTTAGTAGGGCTATATGTGGGTGGGTGTGGACTTGTGTGTGCGCGTGTGTATGATAGAGGAAGGTCAACAAATAAATAATATATACCTCAAGTGGCACTACAATCGGTCCTCGACCAAATGCCAGACAAAAAAATGCACTATGTAAAACCATTAGCAAAACACTTAAAGATGATAATCTAAGACAGACAAATAGAGAGAACACTTACATCAGGAGACACATGGGGGTTAGAGGACTGGTGGAGGCTTGAGGTAGCCTAATAGCATTCTCATTTTCACGGCGTGCAATAAAGTGAGAAAGATGGCTTTTGAAAACCCTAAGAAATCTTGTAAGTGGTGAGACTGTCGAGGAGGTGAAAATCAAATTAAGGTAAAATTCAACAAACCTCACAAAATACATGTACTTATCTGTCAATCGTTGGAGAGAATTAAAACCCCAAAATATATTATTCCAATATTTTATTAATCCCCCAAAATCTCAAAACCTAACATTTTAAATGAATTGATAAATAGTGAATAAAAGAGACACGAATACTCCTCTTGCCAACATCGATAGATGACTGCTCCTCTCACATGGAATGCTCTGATGTGCACATGTCCCCATATCTTATGAAGAAAGCCTAAAAATATGGCTCACACCATCAATATGTAAAATTTATATTCAAAACATTTACTTAAAGGAAAAAAAGATGACGAATTACCGATTAGTCAAAACATGGTTTTATAACTCATTTGCTATGATGTGTACCTGAATAGAGAGGTGAAAATATCAATAATATCTTTAACCAAATGGTGACATTATATTCTGTTTTGATCTTAAATATGCTATAATGTCACCTCTATTGCAAGACTCTGTTGCTGACCACTATCCCTGTGTTGATAGTTTCGCTAATAATTGTAGTCATCACCAATATTTTTTACCTCTGTACTATTGCCCACGCAGTCATTTCAACCATTTGTGTCTTGATCTTATTTTGTTCCTTTATCATGGCTCTGAAGTCTTATCCAAGCATCCATTGCTCAAAAATCTTCCCCATGGAGCTTCGAGACAAATGATCTTCCCTTAAAACAGGTGCAAACTTTCCAAATAGATCGGTAACGCCCTCTTGAGAATTTGTGGTAGCACCAGTAGGGTACAATTTTACAATAAACACAATCCAACTATGTATCGATAGTTTGATCTCATCAGGGCTTGTCATATCGGTAAAATAAAGTGTCACAAGAGTTATGAAGTCACTGTTGGAAGGAAATACTTTCAAGATGGATATGTGATCTTCCACAGGAGTATAGTCTAAGCACTAATAAGAAAAATCATCATTCCCTTCTTTTGGAACTTTTTGCCGCTTAATGGTTGATCCGATTGGTCCGATTTTGGCAAGCGGGGTTGGGATTCGCACAATTAATGTTGGGGCCCCACAACTATCAATGCGGAGAGTAAAAAAATTGTGTGCATTTGATGATGTGAAGCATTCTTATGAGCATTTCAAGACCTACTACCAAGAGTCTTCTCATCTTGTTGGACACCCTGTCAAGCTACCACATTTGTAGGATCTCGTGTTATTCATATCAGAAGGGCCTTCACATAATCCCTTATCTTCATGATGTCCTTCATCAGAGTTCTAGTTCAAATCTATATCCATAACTCTCGTTTTCTTTTAGTGTAATACAGACTGGTTTAAGGTTGAGCATAATGCGATGAATATACAATCTTTTGGCTTCAATCTTTTACTATACGCTGCTTTTTAATCATCTCAGGCTCCTCCTTTGAATTTCTGTGTCAGTAAAATGTCTACCCAACTCCTTGGAAATAAGCTTAATGACTGGAGTAGATATCTTACCATTTTTATCTTGGTTGATGACTTAGAAGGCTTTCATAAGCTCCTATTTACTGTCCCTTTCACCAATCCTAGTTGTCATCATGTGCCTTTCCTTGGCGTAATCATCAAGATTTGAGAAGCAAACAAAAAATTAGATCGCAACAACTTATACGAAATCCAGATATTTAAGATACTTTTCCTCAATCTGTACCTTCAATTACAAACACAAAACACGCATGAAATAAATACAAAACCCAAAGAGTCAATCCATTATGACATTAGACAGATTTTTGAAGAAAAATGTGAAATTATTTGAAAACAGAGTTGATACGGTTGTTGTCAGATCCATAACAGAGTTACTACTAATTACCTTAGCAGTGCCTTTAGAGGTGAAATAGTACAAAAAAAGATTCTTGCTACTAACTAAATAAATCCATACTTTATACCGAAATAATGTAACTATATATACCTGACACATATGGACATAACAATTCTTCTAATTCTTCACTTCTCATGGCAGCCAACCCTTTTTGAAAAAAATGTGAGAAAGAAAGAAATTCAGTTTGAACGCAATCAACAAATTGAAAGTGTGTGGGTGTGTGTATGTGAGTGATAGAGAGGGTATACCTTGTGAGAACACGATTGTAAGCCTAGATTTTTACTGGGGAAAAAAACTCTACAACAATTGTTAGTTACGCACCATTGTAAGAAACAAAATATATAATTAAATATGTAATGAACAATTCATATCATCAAAAATAAGTATTTGGGTTTTTGAATCTAAAAGATTATGAGTTATTAATAACATCACCAATCATCATACATGTATAGGGTTACCATATATAAAGACCAGGTAAGATGAGCACTAATAATATAATGAACAAAAAAAATAGTACCATTAGCCTTTCTTAAATAATTATTAACCTATTAAACCCCCTTAAATACGAAGTTCAAAACCCCTAAGCAGCTATTACTGTTACTCCAATAACCTGAAACGAAATAAAGATATTATACTGAACCCAAAAATTTTGTTAATAAAGCCCTGAAGTATGTGAACAAATCTCTCAATATGGTGAACAACACATGAGAGAGAAAATTAAAAAAAATCCCTAAATTAGGTGAACAAATTTCTAAATTAGATTAAAACCCAAAATTACACAGCCTTAGACATGCAATTGAAAAAAATCAAGACGTAAGATGTCTAACTCAATTGGATAAAAGAAATCATGTAAAAAAAAAAACGAAACAAAGGAAGTTTTTTTTTAAAGAGATTTAACATTAGTAGCTAATATAAAAAAAAAACATAGATATATTACCTGTAACTAAGCCTCTCATTAACAGAAACTGGGTGATCTAAATTAGCATCTCTGGACCATCAAACCAAGGTTTGATAAGAAAAAGGGGGTAACTAAGCCTCTCATTAATAGAAACTGGGTGATCTAAATTTGCATCTCTGGACCATCAAACCAAGGTTTGATAAGAAAAAGGGGTTGTGGATGTGTTCTTGAGTTCATTTGAGTTGGGGAATGAGCATTTGGGCTCGGTGTAGGTTTGGAGAGGGATAAAGAGGGGGGTCGGGTGATTTTGACAATGAGGGGTAAGGTTTGAAGTGGGTTTGGTGCGTGTTTACCAAAATGGCCATTTATTTGAATTAAAGTGAAAGAAGGGGAATTAAGTAGTGAGAAAGAAAAGAGGGAGAAATCAAAGATTTGGGGGGCAAAATAGGAAGTGTATGAAAAACTCATATAGATGACATCATAGTTCAATCTTATGACATACATAAGTTTTACTCCTTATTATATAAATATACTAAGATATGCCCGTGCCTGAAGGCACACTGATAATTTTGAAAAGTATAAAGTCGTATATACTGTAAATAATATTTTTAATATATATTTCAAATGTAATTTTTCAAAGTATTGTTAAGGGAAATTTTCTCAATTTATTGGGTTGTTCATTATGTTTAAGAAAAAAAATATACCTACAATTATACTAATTGTCCGTCCTGAAACTTTTAATAATAGTAAACTATTGTATAAAATAAATAATTATAAACAAATTAAAAAAATTGGGAATAGGTTCATTTGCTTATAGGACGATCTACAATGTTTAAGAAATAAAAAATAGTCAACAACAACAATACTAAAGTTATTTTTACAACACCAATGTGTATACATTTTAGAAAATTTGGATAGAATTTCTTCTGTATATAGGACCATTCATCATGTTTAAGAAATAAAAAATTACTCCTACAATAATACTATCACAATACAAATGAAATTAGCTATAAAAAAATCAACAAATACATTGGATTCTGAGGCTCTTTGCTTTGTGGCACATAGTCGGTTGTTCTTTCTAGGAAAAGAATATTGGTAGCGAGCCCAATCGATTTTCCTTGTTAAGTTCGCAAACACTCCCTCCAAAGGCTAAAAGTGTAGGTATCCTTACACAATTTAAGATGGTCTTCTTCACTCCTTTGTGAATTATGAGTTCCTGGGAGATGCTTCATGGTTGGACACTCCTTCGACGGAGGTGCCAATTTATTTGAACACAAACGTAATTACGAGCCCAATTGATACAACTGGTTGTCTCATGTCAACGACATGCCCAAACATCTTTCCAAGATCCTACAAAAAGGCTCACTCCACACCTAAAATGTGTTACAAAACATCATAAAGCAAAAGAAGGAAAAAAAGACTTATTGTACAAAATGATACTAATTTTGTATTATACTTCTTTTACAGTAAAATTTTCATACCAAACATTATGTTATATTCTTAATTACACATCAACTTTCAGATAATATATAATTAATGAAACCAGAAACTTCAAATAAATGACGAAAGAAAGAAAAAAATATCTAATCACCATACAATTGACAAACGCAAACTACCACCCAAGATCTATATACCCTTTCATTGCTAGCAAGATCAACCGAATGAAAACTACCAAAATATTAAGACCAAATCAAATCAGATGATCAGTGATGCAGGTATGAAAATACAAACTGTAACAGAATAAATAGGTACCAAAATAAAAAGTTAGTAGTTTTCACAAATACCAAAACCATTTTCATCACAAAAATTATAAGAGAAACAAACCTCAACAGGGATCTCACTGTATTTTTTTGTTCAGTCATACCTATCACAAGTTACTTATACTCAAACATAAATACATTTTTTCAAGTGTCTAAAAATTTAAGCATAGAGATAGAGCCAATGATTTAGTAACTAAATTTTTACATTGTAAAAAGTTCAGATCTACAAAAACGATATTTCAAACCTCGAACCTACAAATCCTGACAATTCAAAAAGACACCAAAATTTCATCCTATATGTATTGTATGAAACTAAAAAAGTTTTAGTAGGGCTATACATGGGTGGGTGTGGACTTGTGTGTGCACATGAGTATGATAGAGGAAGGTCAATAAATAAATAATATATACCTCAAGTGGCACTACAATCGGGTTTCGTCCAAATGCAAGACAAAAAAATGCACTATGTAAAACAATTAGCAAAACACTTAAAGATAATAATCTAAGACAGACAAATAGAGAGAACACTTACATAGAGAGACACATGGGGGTTAGAGGATTGGTGGAGGCTTGAGGTAGCCTAATAGCATTCTCATTTTCACGGCGTGCAATAAGGTTTTGTGACAGATTGGGGGTTGTTCAGAATTAAGTGAGAAAGATGACTTTTGAAAGCCCCAAGAAATCTGGTAAGTGGTGAGACCGTCGAGGAGGTGAAAATCAGATTAAAGTAAAAATCAACAAACCTCACAAAATGCATGTACTGATTTGTCAATCGTTAGAGAGAATTAAAACCCCAAAATATATTATTCCAATAATTTATTAATTCCCAAAATCTCAAAACCTAACATTTTAAATGAAATGATAAATAGTGAATAAAAGAGACACAAATACTCCTCTTGCCAGCATCGATAAATGACTGCTCCACTCTCACATGGAATGCTCTAATGTGCACATGTCTCCATCTCTTATGAAGAAAGCCTAAAAATATGGCTCAAACCATCAATATGTAAAATTTATATACAAAATATTTACTTAAAGAAAAAATGATGAGGAATTACCGATTAGTTAAAACATGGTTTTATAACTCATTTGCTATGATGTGTTCTTGAATATATAGGTGAAAATATCAACAATATCTTTATCCAAACGGTTACCTTATATTCCGTTTCAATCTTAAATGTGCTAGAATGTCACCTCTATTGCAGGACTCTGCTGTCGACCACTATCGATGTGTTGATAGTATCACTAATAATCCTAGTCATTGTCAATATTTTTTACCTCTCCACTGTTGCCCACACATTCATTTCAACCATTTGGGTTGTGATCTACTTTTTTTTTACTTTATCATAGCTCAAAAATCTTCCCCAAACATCCAGTGCTCTCAAATCTTCCCCACGGAGCTTCGAGATAGATGATCTTCCCTTAGAACAGGTGCACACTTCCCAAATAGATCGGTAACGCCATCTTGAGAATTTATGGTAGCACCAGCAGGGTACAACTTTACAGTAAACATAATCACACTGTCTCTAGCTAGTTTGATCTCATCACGGCTTGTTGTATCGATCAAATAAAGTGTCATAAGAGTTGTGAAGTCACTGTTGGAATGAAATACTTTCCAGATTGATTCGCAATATTCCAGAGGAGTATAGTCCAATCAAGAATAAGCAAAAGCATCATTCCCTTTTATGGAACTTCTTGTCGCTTAATGATTGGTCCGATTTTGGCAAGAGGGGTTGGGATTCGCATAGTTGATGTTGGGGTCCCACAACTATCAATGCAGAGAGTAAAAGAAATGTGTGCAGTTGATGATGTGAAATATTCTTATGAGCATTTCAAGGCCTACTTCCAAGAGTTTTCCCATCTCGTTGGACACCCTGTCAAGCTGCCACATTTGTGGTATCTCGTGTTATTCATATAAGAAGGGCCTTCACATAATATCTTATCTTCATGATGTCCTTCACCAGAGTTCTAGTTAAAATCTATATCCATTGCGCTAGTTTTCTTATAGTGTAATACAAGTTGGTTTAAGGTTGAGCATAATGCAATGAAAATGCCATCGTTTTGCTTCAAATGTTTACTGTACGCTGCTTTTTAATCATCTCAGACTCCTCCTTTGAAGATGAATTTTGTTTCAACTTAAATGACTATTGTTCCCTCATCTTCATCTTCATCAGACATTTTATATTTCTTCCGTTTCAGTTACTTCCAGTCTTCATCTCAAATGCATATTAATCCATATAGGAGATAGAATCTGATAACAAATAAAACAAAACATTAGAATTAAAATAAGTACATGTTTACATAGATCACACTTTATGCCTGCCAATTAACTTAGACATAAAACAGCAAGATGATGCTCTAGTTGTGGCATAAAAAATAACTAATAAAAGGCCCTAAATAACACCAAAAAGTGCTCCAACTAGCAGCAACGTGTTTAGGTTCAAAAACTGCCTTGTATAACCATTGAATCATTTCATCAAACAAATAGAAAGAAAAAACAATAAATCATACTTGTTTAGCTTTAATTATCCACATTATGTTCGCTTCATCATTCTTATAAACTCATCAGCATTAACTTCTCCATTACGGTCACGAAATGCTTCCTCAACTATCTCTTAAATCTATCTGCCAGTAAAATGTCCACCCAACTCCTTGGAAATAAGCTTAATGTCTGCAACAGATATCTGTCCATTTTTATCTCAGTTAATGATTTGCAAGGCATTCATAAGCTCCTCTTTAGTGTCCCTTTCACCAATCCTGGTTGTCATTATGTGCCTTTCCTTGGCGTAATCATAGAGAGTTGAGAAGTAATCGAAAAAGTAGATCGGAGCAACTTGTACGAAATCTAGATATTTAAGATACTTTTACTCAATCTGTACCTTCAATTACAAGAGCAAAACACGCATGAAATAAATACAAAACCCAAAGAGTGAATCCATTATGATATCAGACAGATTTTTGAAGAAAAATGTGAAATTATTCAGAAACATAGTTGATACGGTTGTTGTCAGATCCATAACAGAGTTATTACTAATTACCATAGTAGTGGCTTTAAGGGTGAAATAATACAAAGATAGATTCTTGATACTAACTAAATAAATCCATACTTAATACCGAAATAATGTAACTATATATACCTGACATATATAAATATAACAATTCTTCTAATTCTTCACTTCTCATGGTAGCCAACCCTTTGTGAAAAGTAGTGTGAGAAAGAAAGAAATTCAGTTTGAACGAAATCAACAAATTGAAAGTGTGTGGGTGTGTGTATGTGAGTGATAGAGAGAGTATACCTTGTGAGCACACGATTGTAAGCCTAGATTTTTACTGGAAAAAAAAAACACTAAAAAAATTGTTAGTTACGCACCATTGTAAGAAACAAAATATATAATTAAATATGTAATGAACAATTCATATAATCAAAAATAAGTATTTGAGTTTTTAAATATAAATGGGTATGATTTATTTATAACAACACCAATCGTCATATAGGTATAGGGTTACCATATTTAAAGTGAAGTAAAGTTGAGTACTAATTATATAGTGAACAATAAAAAAAATAGTACCATTAGCCTTTCTTAAATAATTATTAACCTATCAACCCCCTAAAATACGAAGTTCAAAACCACTAAGTAGCCATTACTGTTACTCCAATAACCTGAAACGAAATAAAGAAATTATACTAAACCCAAAAATTATGTTAATAAAGCCGTGAAGTATGTTAACAAATCCCTCAATATGGTGAACAACACATGAGAGAGAAAATGAAAAAAAAATCCCTAAATTAGGTGAGCAAAGCCCTGAATTATATGAAAACCCAAAATTACACATCCCTAGACCTACAATTGAAAAAAAATCATCAAGACATAAGATATCGAACTTAGTTGTCTAAAAGAAATCATTTAACAAAAATAAACAAAAAAAGGGAGGTTTTTTTAAAGAAATTTAAAATTAGTAGCTAAGAAAAAAAACATAGATATATTACCTGTAACTAAGCCTCTCGTTAACAGAAACTGGGTGGTCTAAATCAACATATTTGGACCATCAAACCAAGGTATGATAAGAAAATGGGGTTGTGAATGTGTTCGTGAGTTCGTCAAAGTTGGAGAATGCGCATTTGGGTTCGGGGTAGATTTTGGAGAGGGAGAGAGAGGGGGGCCGGGTGATTATGACAATGAGGGGTAAGGTTTGAAGTGGGTTTGGTGTGTGTTTAACAAAATGGCCTTGTGTTTTAATTTAAGTTAAAGAAGAGGAATTTAGTAGTGAGAAAGAAAAGTGGGGGAAATCAAAGATTTTAGGGGTAAAATAGGAAGTGCAGGAAAAACTCATATAGATGACATCATAGTTCAACCTTATGACATACATAAGTTTTACTCCTTATTTTATATATATATATATATATATATATATATATATATATATATATATATATATATATATATAAAGCTCTTGTGCAAATCAAGTTTGCACACGTGATGGCGCACACCTATTTTTTTCAATATTAAAATAAAATATTTTTGAACTCGTTTTTTTGTATGATATTTAAATATTTCAAGGGACCCATTAAAAACACACGGGCATGGGGGGTGTTTGTCCCCGGAAGGAGGTTATGGCAGTCGATTTGGGTCGTTGGATGGGGTAGAAAATGAAATTAGGTCATCGATGGTTTTGGAGTAAGCCGACCGAAGTGGTGCTTAGCAGGTGGCAGCTTGAGTAAGGCAGTAGCTCGGGCGAGGAGCAAGTGAATTTTTTTGGTTTTGTTGGCAGGTTATTACAGGCAGCCACCGACGATGATTCCAAGGAGGTCAAGTTGGTTGGATGGAGTTTGTTAATGGAGTAGTTTAAGGTGGGATTTAGATGGTAGTAGTAAAGTGGTTGGGGTCGAATTTTTTGGGGTTCATGGAATGGTGAGAGAATTGATTTGCAGAACCTATCCGACACAGGGGGAGGGTGATTAAGGTTTGTCAAGTGGGTGGGTGTGTATTAACACGCGTGTCCATTGTCGCTAGCATGGACCAATTACGACAAGGAATTAAGGGTTATTTTTTAATGTTTTATTAGGTTCATTAAAAAGTTCATTATATTGGTTCTCTCTCTCTCTCTCTCTCTCTCTCTCTCTCTCTATATATATATATATATATATATATATATATATATATATATATATATATATATATATATGTAACAACCCTCTTAAAATAATAACTGGTGGCCAGCCCTATAATACATTAAATCAGGAGTTTCAGATGGTCCAGTCTCAACACCAACAGTCGGTACTACATAATATAGGATTAACTACCCGGCATCATATAAGCGAGATGTTAAAATTTAATAAAATATGCAACGGACAACAAACTAACACTATAACACTACTAATAAAGGAAAGAAAGATGCATGAAAGAACTAAGATAAATGAAATGCTAGAAATAAAATGAAATAATTAACTACAACAGGATGTACTACAGAAAGTAGACTCGAATAAGCTGCCGGGTCACAGCCAATACAATAACTGGAATGGAATAAATATAAACATGTACGTAAATATCCCTTGGGTACAAACCCGATAAACAACATGAATCCTACCTAGAAATTTTTTTCAAAGGAGGAAGCGACTACATTCTACATCCCGCAACAATCCGCACCTGTCGCGGCTCCCAAAACTCTGGAGAGAAAGTCATCCGGCATCCATGCGGTAGGAAACCTGTAATAATATATATATATATATATATATATATATATATATATATATATATATATATATATATATATATATACAGGCAGGAGAGAAAAGTAAACGGTTCAGAGCCCGAGTTGTGAAAAATATTTAGAAGTGTGTTAACTGTGCATAATAAATAGCGGTGCACATATTTCATAATTAAAGTGGAATCGCACTCTCGTGGAATCCCAACTCACCTCTCATCTAAAGGCGCGCACCTATTCGCGTCCTCAATTTTATTAGTTAAATTACCCCAATTATAAGGAAAACCTAACTTGTCATAGGCCTAGCCTACACCCACGAGATTTGCCTTACTACCCTAACCCCAGAACCCACTCTTTCTAAATACACTTAATTATTTTTACAAACATATATGCCATATTAGGCTTAATGGATTCTGGTTTATAATTTAACCAATTATAAATATTAATAAGTTACCTATATGTATTTGGGTAGAAACATATCATTTAATTTCTAATTAATGTGCACACAAAAATTATTATTGACAAAACTTCTCTCCAATTTCAATGTTGCGATGCATTTCATGCGTGAGGTGTCTCGCAGAACGAAATCCAAACAAGGAACCACCCCGTTACACTACTCCTTATCAACGTCGATCCTGGAGATCCATTATGCCACACATAAATATTAGCAGAACTTCTCTCTAATCTCAACAATGCACTACGTTTCGTGCGTGGGGTGTCTCGCAAAGCGAAATCCAAACAAGGAACCACCCCGTTACACTACTCCTTGACAATGTCGATCCTAGAGATCCATAATTCCATACATACCATATAATACTACTACTACTACTACTACTACTACTACTACTACTACTACTACTACTACTACTACTACTACTACTACTACTACTACTACTACTAAATTTTAAACTACAATATGGAAATAACTAAAAATCTCCAATAATATCCTTGGGATGATGTAACCGAAGTATTCCTTAAATGCGATACATCAACCCCCATCAATCTAGTACATCATAATCATCCAAGATGTACTCCACAAGGTTTCCATATCCTTTCATCTATGGGATATATAAATATATATATATAGGCATCTCATTCTAACCATATATATATACACACCATCATCCAATCCCATGACCATGTATACATACCATATATGATGTACAAAGTCCATGCACAAATAAATACCCAGCTATATATAGCGCCGATAAACTGCATCAATACTATCATCTTCCCAGTTCCCGGCTCACGTAGCAATACTGGGGCCATCATGGTGGGACTAAACGATACCCATCTCGTGGTAAACTCACGCACACGACGTCCCGAGAAGCGGTCATAGCTCCAAACCGGTAATGAGACGAAATATACCCACCACGTCTCATCCCAAAAATATAAAAAATGTAAATCCCATAATAACACACGGGACGACTATGACCTGGGGCATATCCACACCCTTCTTTTCTAGCCAGGATGCTCACCCTCTACGCGCGCAACTTCCCAATGATAGCATGAGCGGGGTATGCTTAACCACATAAGTATATATATCATTCACATGCACAATATATATACATCCATATGATGCAATCATATAAATAAACCATCACATACGGTTTAAGTATGCATACCACATATGTCCACAACATAAATATATCCATATATTCATATTTTTATATAGATATATGTACATATATTCACACATCGTTATATCTCTATATATACAAACTAATACTTGTTCATATGTATAAGATATATAAACTCGGCTATAAGTATACATAATCCTCAATATACAAGCCGTCACCATAATTTCCTTTAAATTTACCTCGATATGTGAATACAATCCCTCACTTGAAACATATTCAATCATTTTTCCTATGATGAATAGTCTCCTAAAACCATATGTATATATCTATACATATATATTCAACATTAGGGTTATCACCCAAGAGTTTGTGTAGGAATCCATCACTACACATTTCATCCATATTCAAAAGTACATAATTTCCTTTAGTACTATTTAACCATAGGCACATACATGACTTAATAGTCTAAAACCTCAAATTATTCCAGCCTCGTTTCAAGTATTGGAATCTCAATGGTCATATCCCCACAATTACGTGTAAACTATCCTAACTAGAATTTATGCTACCGCTTATTCTAGTCGATAGTACGATCCTAAACGTTCCCAATTCACCTATGGTTCAAATAAATCTCACGAACCCTTACTCCCATTGAGTTATCAATTGTTCCTTAGTCTAAACATTTCTAACGATATGAGACCCCTCACTCTTTAAGAGTATGCGACCACTCTCTTCCATTTGGCCCCAAATTGTATCTTAACAATATCCTATCCTTATAAGGATTTGACATAAAGGTCGGCCTAGAAATTTCACGACATACATGGATATTTCTTATCCAATTATTCCAAGAAGTCCCCACTATCATATACTAAGTGAAAGACCCCCTATAAGTCACCAAAATATATCTCTTACTTCATAAGAGAAAGCCCTAAATCAATAAACCCAACCAAAAAAGGCTAGAAGTCCTCCTAGATAAACCCCATAAAACAACCATTAAGGAAGCCCTTAAGATTAAACTCCAAAAGAAAAAGGGGTAAAAGAATTTCCCATTATTGGGCTAAAAATAGGGGACTGGTCGATCGGTCTCAGACCCCCAGTCGACGCGGGTCCAAATTTTGCCTAGGAAGAAATGCAGTAGGCTTTTTCCCTTAAGGCGCGATCGACCGATTCCTAGACTGCGGTCGATCGGCCATACCAGTTGCCTTGGCCGATTTTCAAATTTCAGCAAACCCACAACCCTCAAACACCCACATATCATCCTCAAGCCCCCAAATCTTTAACCCAATAATATTTGTAACCAGAAAATCCATCCTACATCTCATCCCAAGCATTTATATGCCATCAAACCATATCTAAACATTGATTTCAAGATTTAAACCCAAAAATCTAGGTTTTGATATTTATACCCAAAATCCATTTCTTTAACCCACAAATTATGAAATGAAATACACAAATAACTATTTAGCAAGATTAAACACTTGCCTGAGATTTGTAGAGGTTGGATCGTCCTCGATGTCGCGGTTTTGGGCCGGGTCTCCAAGCTTTCTTCCTCTCTCTCTTCTTCTTTCTCTCTTCTTTCTCCCTCTAGGGCTTTTTCTCTCTTTTTCTCAAATGAGAAATGGCTTCATCCGTAAGCCTCCAAATCCTTTAAAACATAAACCCAATTTTAAGTGTTAATACACAATTTAAATGACTCGTTTACACCAATTCGAGTCAAACTGACAGAAAAATATTCCGGAGTCGAAATAAAACTCAATGACAGTCATTTTGACTATCTCGACCCTTCCGGGATCGATGGCACACTCAAAATCATCATCCGAAATACTTTAAAATATTCTCTATTTTTGGGCCTCAATTCCCAAATTTTAAAATTCTCCAATTAATTAAATTTTATTTTCCCAAAAATTTTATATCTCAGTCTCCAAAAATCGAGGGTTATTACAATATATATATATATATATATATATATACACACACACACACACACACACACACGTACTAGCGGAATGCATGTACCTAACGGTACAACAAAAATATGTAAAGTACGTAATCGTAAAACGACAAAATTTTTCAAAGTACATAATTACAAAAAGGCAAAAATTTTGTTCCCCAACAATTAAGGTAAAGAATTTATAAAATTTAGGAATAAGTTCTTGTAGGATTATTTACCCCGTTAAAGAAAAAAAAATGCTCTAATAACACTAAT
This sequence comes from Sambucus nigra, assembly GCA_949130495.1. Classification (NCBI taxonomy): domain Eukaryota; kingdom Viridiplantae; phylum Streptophyta; class Magnoliopsida; order Dipsacales; family Adoxaceae; genus Sambucus; species Sambucus nigra. The sequence goes on from OX422213.1 coordinate 473,246,912, forward strand.
AGTTCATCCTGAACCGCGTATAAAAAATATCGATTTAACTAAAGGCACGAAGACATATCAATAACATTAGACCACACACTTAAATTAATAAGGATAATTATAGTCTAAAACAACCACCGTATCATATTTGGTTGTCACTATAATCAATAAAAACAAAAATCCATGACAACAATACTCGTTTACTTTACAATTCCAAAAAATGGTAGTAAAAATAAATGTATAATATTTGAGTCGAAGATTATTTTACAACATAAATTGTAAACAATTTAAAAAATTTGGGGAGAGTTTCCTTTATTTATAAGACTATCCACCCTGTTTAAAAAATAAAAAAACTCTACAAAAGCAATACTAACAGTACTAACAGTCTATACTGAACCTCGTTTAAACCACATCAGATGAGGACTTGATTTAATAAACCACTATTGATAACTCGACACAAAAATGGCCCAAAATATTTAATATTACACTGAAAAATAAAGTACCCAACACGTTAATTATGGTCATCCCACATGTTCATATGAGTCACATACAAATTCAGATTCATATCAATATCAATGAATATTATTTCAAACTTTATATATGAAACAATGTTGTAAACCTCGGGCATAGCTATCACAAACTATAAAAGGTATTGTCCCAGATATCGACTTTAATGAATATAAAGAGATATCAAGCTAATCAACTACCTACTTCCTCATAATTTAATATTTAGTTAATATGTTGAGTACATCCATAATAGGTAAGACAAAATATTGGTAAAGCATAAAAATAAATTCTAGGTATGACATCTTTTAGTTAATTACAATAATGAAGGGAACCTGGAACAGTTGCAAAAAAGCCAATTTTCCAAACTCGACATACGTAGGAACATCTTAGTCATATAAGATTCCAAGAGGAAACAAACACATAAAAGAGTGCAATGTGGACCTTTACTTCAAAGATTTCACTAATAGACACTTCATTTAAAATGAATTCAACTTTTTGAGTTGAAATTAGTTATGTGACAACCACTCGACCCAGTTTGTTCTTATTACCACACGAAATTACCCATTTTTTTTAAGGTTATTCACAATATGTACTCACTAAGAGTACAAAATACATGACACAAACCCGACATAACTTGTGGCAATATTTGCATAGAACTGATTAGGCACGATATGAAACTCACAGATAGACAGTAACACTGAGGTATAATACAAAAGCATTGATCCAATGATAAAGTACATAACCATGAAATTGTCTAACAAATAGACGGTAAACTGATTAGATAAACTAAATTTGAATACAAAAACTGATATGAGTCTTTACTCCTTTATTTAATTATCAGTTTAAACAGACTAAACTAATAAGACACTTATAAATTACCCCTTTGTTCAATTATGAAGTTTATAATTAAATATAAAAACAAAGATGAAATTTTACACCTTTAATTTTCAAATTTTGACAATACGACATTCACACATATAGGACCTGCACAATGAATATGAACACATTAATGACAACATGCATTACGCTTATGAGAGGCTACCCCTAAATTTTTGGGACAAAGAACAATTTAAAAAATGATACCCATACATAAATAAATAATAGAATTATAAGGCACCATTATATGTATATATCATGAGAATGGTTCCTGTGCGGGATCCCACTTTGGGATATTTATGACCAAACACAATTGCTCCCATTTTGAAAAACTTCCCCAACCATCTAATTGATAACCCCAATTAAAACCTACCATAACATATATTTACCCCATTAGCCAAACATTAGTCAAACATAAGAAGTCTTAAAAACCTATAATATCAAAACTAAAAAAAAGTAAAACAAACTTGGATAATAATAACCAAAAAGGTAAAGAGACGTGGTATCTAAAGAAACTTCTGGTGGAGGTTGTGCTGAGTTACCAATTACTATTGAAGGATGATCCACTTAAAAAATCAGCAAATCGCATGAAGAAAGTTTTCCCCTATTTTAAAAAAGTAAAAAATTTATTACAAAGAAGATACTTAAAAATAGGTTTCTAACATCTTGAAGTTACGAATGATCAACCCTATTGTAACTACCCAAACTTTTGAGAGAATATTTTAAATTCTTTTGCCTGATGGGCTAATTTTATAAAATAGAAAGAGTTGGAGTAAATATTATTTCAAGTTAGTTAAGATATAATATTTACCAAGTTTTGCCTATTTACTGTTATGAGAAGCTAAATAGCATTATATTGTGTTTTATTGCGTCGTTGTACTTTAAGCGACGGTTATGACTTATATTTAAAATTGGGCATAATTAATGAAATAAAATGACGTAGGAACATAAAAATATTATATGTTGCTCCGGATGCCAATTTAGGGGGTGCGCTTAGCTTTGGAATAGTCGAGATAGTCAAAATGAGTGCCAAGTTGTATTTTGAGTTTCGGGCACTTTTGACAGGTTATGACTCAATTATGTAGTTACGAGTCATTTTAATTGTGTATCAACATTTAAAAGAGGGGAATTTATTTTTAAGTCCCGTTTAAGTCTCCCAGCCCTTTTATTTCTCATTTCATGTTTTACACTTAAAGAGAGTAGAGAGAGAAGAGAGAATTGGGAGAATTGGAGAAAAGAGAGAGAAATGAAGATTTGGAGCCGAAAATCATTGCTTCGGGAAGAGAATCTGAGACTACAAACTTGAGGCTAGTTTCTTACTTGCTAGATCATGATTTAATGTGGATAAATTGCATTTATAGTTATATTTTGGAGTTTTAACTATTTATGGATTTTTGATGATTTTGGTCTTTAAACCTTTAATCTTGTAGTTTAATTTGATTTGAGTTGGGAATATTAGTTAGTTGATGTGTAGAAATGACTTGGTAGAATTAGTGGTTGTTGATGTTGGAGAAAATGGAAGATTTGGGTTTTGGGGAAATTTGGGGTTCTTAAACTCGTTGCCAAATATGGGCAATTCTGTAGGGCCGAATCGATTCTCCCCTAGCGAATCAATTAGCTAATGGGGAAAGTTACAGGTCTGTGTAGGGCGAATCGATTCGGACTATTCGAATCGATTCGGAGTGATGCCGAATGGTTGAGTCCTCTTGAACGAATCAATTTTTTAACCCCTTTTATTTTAGGTTCAAGGCTTAGGAGCCTTCCTTTGGGAAGTAATAAAGGGACTTAGAGGTTTGTTTTAGGAAGGTTAATACCCTAGGTTAGCATGGTGTTATTTGGGCTTATCCTAAGGGTTAGTTTATAGAGGTTAATGTTTCGTTTGATAGAGGAAGTTAAACTAGAATTAATAGAAGGAAGAATGATAAATTTGGGGACTTTTGGGAGACTATTAGTTTCGGAAATTCCTTTGATGATTTATGGTATTTCCTTGGGACTCTTGGAGACTAGTATGAGGATAATAGAACTTTGGGTCATAGGTCATTAATAAAATATGACTTTAAGAATAAGAAATGCATATTCTAAAATTTAGTACTTAATGCTTAAGTATAAATGGTTTGAGAATATAAAAAGTGAATGTTTTCAAAATGGAAAAATGATTTTTGTAAATGATAATTTGCATATACACACCTCTCTAAATCACTATCAAAAGGGAAGTTACGTGCATGAGTTGAAGTCCCCTGGCTAGTGAATTCTAGGTGCATATAGTCCTCGACCATATGATCGGTTATTATATTATGTGATTATTTTTGCGATGTGGGGTAATTCTGGGTGTGGTTATGACTCACTCGCAGGTATATGTCCGCTTCCCGACGTCTCGCATTGTAGGATGCCTAGGTTGTCTTGTTTGATAGGCCCTGGAAGATGATTGCCATTTAGGGGCGCGCACAGTGGGGAAGCCCGGACGGGCGGTCTTAGAATCGTTATATGATATGAAATATAACTATTCATAATAATGTGGGACATTATTGATGTTAAAACATTTTATGATAATAAATTTGCTTTATATACATTTACTGGATGTATGAAGGGAAATGGGAAGTTATGAGATGAAATTGAATTGGTAAAAAATTTTGTAAAATGAATTGCCACCTATGTATTTCCTAAAGAGAAAAGGAATTGTGCATTTAAATTGTAAATAATTGAAATGATGTCTCCTTGAGTAAACGTAGATGAGTTCTCCCATACTTAGATGAATATTGAGATTTACCATTGATATGGCGCTAGGGTGTGCTTTTAGATTGAGAGGTGAGAAATTTTATGATTAATTGCGAGAGATAGTTAAATTCATGCTTATGATTAGGTATTCATAACTGTCATGCATTTTATTCACATGGTGATCATATCAAATCGGTCCCTGAACCGTCTATATATCTTTGTTTTGCATTAATTCATTGTCCGTTCAGGTTCTCCTCCACATAGACGCCCGTATTGACCCGTCCATTCCTGTTGTATGGGAGGTATAGCATTTTGCGGATGTTGTAGGATATTCGTTATAGACGCTTCTATCTTTTGTACTCTAGTTATGTTCAGTGTATTTATCCGGGCGTGTTGCCCATGCTTTGTACTCATTTATTATAATGTGATATTTAATTGTAATACTCGGTGTAACTTATTTGTATTAGTCCGTTAACCGACAACTTATTCGTTATTACTTTATGCATTTTGTTATACTATTATCCGTTGATTTTGGTATCCATCATTTTTGTAAACTGGAATGTCTAAGTGCTTTTCTTTTACTGATAAAGTTTAATTTGACAGTCCATTTTCTAAACTAATTGATGGTTATCTCGTACTATTATTTTAACGGCAGTGATGCTAAGAATGGACCATCTACGATTCATGTGATTATTAGAGTATCGGGCTGGCCACCTCTTATTTTAGTAGGCGGGTTGTCATAGATGGTATCAGAGAATCAAGTTCTAGTGTCCTTAGGAATCTGTGCGGACGTACTACGCTTTCAGTATTACTTTTGATTTGATATAGAGCCTTAGGACTAAGATCATTGATTTCTCTTGTGAGATTTTGTTCTCCTGCCATGATGTAAGAACTCAGGAAATCTTTTGCACGTTCGTTTGAGATTCGTAGGTTGAATGTCGAAGGCCGTTATGAAGGCATCACGTGATGGGATTACTAAGAATTGTAAGTTGTAGTCAGGGATGAGGGCCACTTTGGAAGTCTCTCCCTTTGTTGCGTTGCCTTATCTTGCTACCGCGACTACTAGGTATAGTGAATATAGTTTTCCCAGTACCGCTGCCAGTAAAGAGTGGTACGAAGCTTATAATTTGAAGAGACGCTATAATTGAAGTTGAAAAGTACTTGATAAGGGACACGTGTTGAAGTTAAGTCAGATGGAGGAAGTGTAATCTCATTCAGTGGAAGTATAAGGATTAGAAGCTTTGTCCTAGAGAGGGGTATAGAAGTGCCTAGATGCGAAGAATTGAGGAAAAATTTTCACCCGTTGAAGTAATGTTGAAATGGCGGGAATGGTAGTCGCCATATTCTGGTAGAGCAAGAGGTTTTGCCCATAGAGAAACTCGGTAGATATTTTCAACAACGAGTTTCTCTGGGATTTCAGGAATGATAAGGAGGTAGATTCTCAAGTATTCTCATGAGGTTCAGTCAGAGGCCGACCGTGAATAAAGAGTGATACGGTTAAGGAAACCGTGCACCAAAGTAGGTAGGTACAAGGAAGAAAGAGACCTTCAGTATAATGATAGGTTCATGAGTAAGTGTTGCTAAGACTTATGGAGAAGTAGTGTTCATGAAACCCCATTGGTGGACACCCATCCAGGGAAGACTCAGTGAAATAAGGCAGGGGAGGCCGGTAGCATGTTCTATTTTATTGAAGAAGTTAAGGGAACCACGCGGGTAATCGTCAGGTAGCTTGAGATGGAGAAATGGTTCTGACGTGGAATGTGGAACCACGCATTTTGATCTTGTTCATGGGGGAATAAGGGCAAGAATAGGGTGCCTAGTCGGGGCATTAACGGAAGTAGTTAAGTTCAGATAAGACAAGAATAATATATCTTGAAACCATTGGTAGTGTCCGAGGTAATTGCCAAGAATGTTGGCGGGTATTCAACCTAGTTGAGGGTGGTACATTTTGTGTGATCAGATGGAGTAGTATTGTATTAACCCTAGATTCGGGTGTGTAAATTGAGCTTGTGGAAGTGTCGATGATATTGTAAAGAGTGTATCTATATGATTTCCCTGATAGGGAGGTTCTATTTTCCTTCATTCGCTAAAGCGAGTGTTGATAATTTAAAAGTATATATGGTTTGTGCCACTCGTATTATATGTTTTATACGAGTGGAAATATTCTTGTTTGATCGGAGCGATAACATGCAAATGATTGCGAGGCTATCCTGTTTCTAGTTCCAGAATAGAACTAGTTGTTCTATAATATCTCACCTGGATACGGAATTGAGACTTTATAAAGATGGTTTAAGGTATACAAGAAATTTTCATTAACTGTTTTGTTTGATTGTCTATTTGTTTTGTTTGTGTTTGATGCTGCCTTATCTCCACGACCAACAAAGTTAAGTAGTAATATATCGGAGGGGTTCCTTGTTTGGATTTTTCTTTGCGAGACGCTCCACGCATGAACCTTAACGACGTTGGGAGTGGAGAGATGTTTTCTTTTGTTTTTCTTTCTGTTGTTAAAATTATGGGTTGGAGGGTTTAGCCAAGAATCACGTGATTGAGTGATTAAAGGGCTATTAATGTGCGATATAGAAGCACTGTGAATAGTTCTCTCCTCTGATCGATGTGAGGGAGACTAAGATGAGAAAGTAGGATTGATACTTATGGTTATGCCTTGATGAGAAGTCCATTTAAGAAGATGTATGTATATATATATATATATATATATATGGGGAGAAAGTATTTGTAACACTTTATAGAAAGTAAACGCCCTATTCATTAACTTTTCATTTCGCTGCAACGGTAGGACATAGAAGTAGAAGCGCATTAGTAGGGTTATGAGTTAGAATTTTAGTGGTCCCGATCATGTGTCTTAGACCGTTATATCTTGATGACCGACGATGTGAGGTAGTAGTGTAACAGGAGGGTTCCTTGTTTAGATTTCGCTTCGCGAGACGTCCCATGCATGAAACCGAGCGAATGTCAAAAATTGAGAAGGGTCTTGGGCATTAGGGATATAATTAGCAAAATACTTATACGACTTGAATAGGAAAATATATCGACCTTAGGATTGCTAGGAAGTAAGTCCCTTAGGGCATGTGACGCTGTTTTATGAAGGCGGTAGGGAGTTGACCACGAGTAAGTTTGTGGGTTGACTCTAAGAAGGATTAGGTCCCCAGAAACAAGAGGTATGATATCTCGAGTAATTTGGGTTGCTAGGCCAAAAGAAGATGATGCCCCTTTTAGAAAGAGAATTACGTTGATAACCTATATTTTGGGAAGTCAAAAGGATGTGCCGACTTTTACTCCTGCACTCGTGTTATTAAGATCGAGAGTAGATTTAACGAACGAGTCTCTACCATGAATGGGAAGTATTAATGCTGGAGCATGGACCCATTGTTTATGCGTTTCACAAACTTAAACCTCGTGAGAAGTATTATCCCACGCATGATTTAAAGTTCGTAGCGGTAGTATTCGCCTTAAAGAAATAGAGGTACTACTTCCTGGGTAGGAAATTTAGTCTTTTTAAGAACCACAAGTTGTTGCAATATGTTGTTGGGGCAGTAGAGTTGGTGTTTAAAATTCGTAAAGGACTGTCAATTAGATATTCATTGTCACCAAGGGAATGCGAGTGAGGTAGAGGATGCGCTGAGTAGAAAACCCGTGGGAGAGACTAGCGAAGGAATGGAAAGCCAAGTAGAACAAGCCTAACCAAGAGGACGCTATAGCAAGAGAATTCATGTCCATGATTGACCATTTCACATACTAGTGTGAAGAGAGTAGTGGTGGAATGAGGAAGTGTATATCCATGGACATCTTCATCGAATTGCTAACATCGCAGTGGTCATGATCCTATTTGAGAAAATTATTGATCGTTTGACCAAATTGCCTCTTTTCCAACCGATCTGGACGGACTATTTAGGGAGGAGTACGCCCAGCTCTTTATGGTGAAGTTATGGAGTTGTATAATATGCCTATCAGTATAGTGTTGGACCGAGACTAGACTTTCGTGTTAAAATTTTTGTAAAGTTTTCAGGAAGTGATGGGAACTGAATGGAAGTTGGGTACCATCTACCACCCGTAAGTGGTTGAATGAATGGAGAAAGTTAACCAAATGTCGGAAGGCATACCTCGAATGTGTGTGTTGGCTTAAAGAAAGTATAGGGGCAGTAGTTTTTATGAATCGAAATTCTATACAATAATTTGGATTTTTTTCTATAAGGATGGCACCATAGGTGGCCTTGTGTGGCCAGCTGAGTAATTCGCCTGCTCGTTGGGTGGAAACTGCGGATAATAAGTTCCTTGGACTTGGAGTGGTCCAGGAATATTTATTTGATGATTAAGTTCATTGGGCCTCATACTTTCAAGGGCTACGCCGACGTGAATATAGGTCACGTAGTGTTGGAGTTAGGGGATTAAGTGTTAGTGTAAGATATTCCCTTGGAAGGGTATAACGTGATTCGGGAGGAAAGGCAACTTGTGTCAAGTTATGTAGGAAATTTCTTCTGTAGTTGAAGGTAGGATCAATAGTTCATGAGGAACGATTAGGTGCTATGTTAGAGCACGAAGAATGTAGACTAAGATCGAAAGTGACGACCTTAGTCCAAGTCCAATGGGGACATCGCCATGCCTAGAAAATTTTAGAGATGACAGAGCGATATTTTAGAAAGGTACACCCTCATTATGGTTATAAAGTACGCCTGAATTTTGAGGGAAAAATTCCCTTGTAAGGGGGCGAGTATGTAACAACCCAGACTTTTGAGAGACTATTTTATATTATTTTGCCTGATGGGCTAATTTTATAAAATATAAAAAGTTGGAGTAAATATTATTTCGAGTTAGTTAAGAGATAATATTTACCAAGTTTTGCCTATTTACTGTTATGAGAAGGTAAATAGCATTATATTGTGTTTTATTGTGTCGTTGTACTTTAAGCGACGGTTATGACTTATATTTAAAATTGAGCATAATTAATGAAATAAAATTACGTATGAACATAAAAATATTACACGTTGCTCCGAATGCCAATTTAGGGGGTGAGCTTAGCTTTGGAATAGTCGAGATAGTCAAAATGAGTGCCAAGTTGTATCTTTGAGTTTCGGGCACTTTTGACAGGTTATGACTCAATTATGTAGTTACGAGTCATTTTAATGGTGTATCAACATTTAAAAGAGGGAAATTTATGTTTAAGGCCCGTTTAAGTCTCCCAACCCTTTTATTTCTCATTTCATGTTTTACACTTAAAAACAGTAAAGAGAGAAGAGAGAATTGGGAGAAATGGAGAAAAGAGAGAGAAATGAAGATTTGGAGCCGAAAATTGTTGCTTCGAGAAGAGAATCCGAGACTACAAATTTGAGGCAAGCTTCTTACTTGCTAGATCATGATTTAATGTGGATAAATTGAATTTATAGTTATGTTTTGGAGTTTGAACCATTTATGGGGTTTTGATGATTTTGGTGTTTGAACCTTTAATCTTGTAGTTTAATTTGATTTGAGTTGGGAATATTAGTTAGTTGATGTGTAGAAATGTTTTGGTAGAATTAGTGGTTGTTGATGTTCGATAAAATGGAAGATTTGAGTTTTGGGGAAATTTGGGGTTCTTAAACTCGTTGGCCAATGTGGGCAATTCTGCAGGGCCGAATCGATTCGCCCCTAGCAAATCGATTCGCTAATGAGGAAAGTTTAGGTCTAAGTAGGGAGAATCGATTCGGACTATTCAAATTGATTTGGGGAGATGCAAAATGGTTGGGTCCTCTTGATCGAATCGATTCGTCCTATCCGGATCTATTCGCTTTCAAGACTGATTCGATTCGGCCAGGGCAAATCGATTCGGAATTCCTACATTTTTAGGAAATTTTTCCAATCGAGTTTTTAACCCCTTTTATTTTAGGTTCAAGGCTTACGAGCCTTCCTTTGGGAAGTAATAAAGGTAGTTAGAGGTTTGTATTAGGTAGGTTAATACCCTAGTTTAGCATGGGGTTATTGGGGCTTATCCCAAGGGTTAGTTTATAGAGGTTAATATTTCGTTTGATAGAGGAAGTTAACCTAGAATTAATAGAAGGAAGAATGATAAAGTTTGGGACTTTTGGGAGACTATTAGTGTGGGAAATTCCTTTGATGATTTATGGTATTTCCTTGGGACTCTTGGAGACTAGTATGTGGATAATGGCACTTTGGGTCTTAGGTCATTAATAAAATATGACTTTAAGAATAAGAAATGCATATTCTAAAATTTGGTACTTAATGGTTAAGTATAAATGGTTTGAGAATGTAAAAAGTGAATGTTTTCAAAATGGAAAAATGATTTTTGTAAATGATAATTTTCATATACAAATCTCTCTAAATCGCTATCATAAGGGAAGTTACGCGCATGAGGTGAAGTCCCTTGGTTAGTGAATGCAGGGTGCATATAGTCCTCGGACATATGACCGGTTATTATATTATGTGATTATTTTTGCGATGTGGGGTAATTCCGGGTGTGGTTATGACTCACTCGCAGGTATATGGACGCTTCCCGACGTTTCGCGTTGTAGGATGCCTAGGTTGTCTTGTTTGATAGGCCCTGGAAGATGATTGCCATTTAGGGGCGCGCACAGTGGGGAAGCCCGGACGGGCGATCTTAGAATCGTTATACGATATGAAATATAACTATTCATAATAATGTGGGACATTATTGATGTTAAATCATTTTATGATAATAAATTTGCTTTAAATACATTTCCTGTATGTATGAAGGGAAATGGGAAGTTATGAGATGAAACTGAATTGGTAAAACATTTTGTAAAATGAATTGCCACCTATGTATTTCCTAAAGAGAAAAGGAATTGTGCATTTAAATTGTGAATAATTGAAATGATGTCTCCTTGAGTAAATGTAGATAAGTTCTCCCATGCTTAGATGAATATTGAGCGTTACCATTGATATGGCGCTAGGGTGTGCTTTTAGATTGAGAGGTGAGAAATTTTATGATTAATTGTGAGAGATAGTTAAATTCATGCTTATGATTAGGTATTCATAACTGTCATGCATTTTATTCACATGGTGATCATATCAAACTAGGCCCTGACCCGTCTATATCTCTTTGTTTTGCATGAATTCATTGTCCGTTCAGGTGCTCCTCTGCACGAATGCCCGTATTAACCCATCCATTCATGTTGTCTCGGAGCTATAGCATTTTGCGGATGTTGTAGGATATTCGTTATAGACGCTTTTATATTTTTTGTACTCTAGTTATGTTCAGTGTATTTATTCGGGAGTGTATCCCATGCTTTGTACTCATTTATTATAATGTGATATTGTGTAACCTGTTTGTATTAGTTTGTTAACCGATAGATTATTCGGTTATTACTTTATGCATTTTGTTATACTATTACCCATTGATTTTGGTATCCACCGTTTTTGCAAATTGGTCTGTCTAAGTGCTTTTCTTTTACTTATAAAATTTAATTTGACAGTCCGTTTTCTAAAATAATTGGTGGTTATCTAGTACTATTATTTTAACGACAGTGATGCTAAGAATGAACCATCTATGATTCATGTGATTAGTGGAGTATCGGGCTGGCCACCTCTTATTTTAGTAGGCGGGTTGTCACACCTATATCCTCAACCCGAATATAGTCCCCTAGATTTCAATTAAAAACCCTGAATTTGACTGATCAGGATTAAGATAGTAGATATATTTATGACATAATATGTATGTTGAGGATTAATAAGACTATCTCATAATTGAGTGACATATTGTAGCACGGAACTCTTATGTAAATGACCTTAAAACATAAAAATATTATAAATGAACAATGGATTTACCTTCTAAGGAGATTAAGAATTTTATCCGTAGAATAGACACATTAATGGTAGTCAAAATAGGAAAAGTCCAATCGTGAAGTACACTAAATCACCTTAAACCTACCAAATCAAACCCAAAGCACATATTGTTCATAAATTGATCTGAAGGCACACAACATTCTCATAGTGTAGTTATGACTAAAGGTGGCATAATGCTTATGATATTTTTTTTTAAAGAAAAGACAAATAATGAATAAAAGAAAAGAGTTTACAGGAGCTCCCCGAAAATAAGCAGTTATACTGAAATGGAAAAATCTGTATCCAAAATGAAAAGAGAGAAAATCTTGACATATAGGTCAAATTACAATTTCTTCAGATACTTTTCACATCATGTATGAAAAGTGCACTTGGTTTGTGATTTGATGACATATATTATGAGACTTCTCAACTCAAATTGTATTATCAAAAGCATTTTACCTCCTAGTATAAGGAAGAAAGATATCAATAATACAGTGCCAGCAATCACGGCTCATGGAACTTGAAACCAAATACTCTTGGAATATAGCTCTGTTAAGTCGTTTGTGTTTTAAGATGCTCATAAGTCATCATGACGATGCGAGGAAATGTGGATCCGAAATTGGTTCCATCAAGGTTATCTTAAAACCAATATCGAGGAGTATACACGTCTTCACACTTGGGACATTATATTTTTATTGTTCTTTGTCGAGGAATATCTGACTGGACAATGGGAAGGGAGGGTTATCCACAATAATACACTCGTGAGCATCTCCCAAACTCAACATTTTTGTACTTTTTTAACATAGTTGTCATTCCTTTAGTTATTAATATGCATTGAACATGAATCAGACCATAAAGCATCTTCGCTGCTAATTCAGGTAATTCGTTATGTTTGTCTGTAATCATATCGCCATAAGAGGATTCAACATCAAGGATCAAATCAAGAGCATAATCATAATAAGGAACTTGGTTTCTTAATACATAGAGGTTTAAATTATCTCGGGTGAGAAGAACTTGGATGCTTAACCCACAGTTAGGTTTTGGGGGAGAGAGCTAGGCCATTTCTCCCACTTATGCTACGAAAAAGTAAAAATGTATATAAACAATAACACAAAATCAAAATATTGCAATGCATATGTAAAGTAAAACATATAATTCAATAAGTGAAACACCAAGTAGCATATTTCAACACAAATTCACGTATGCAATTCAAAACTGAAAATTAAAAAATAATACCTGCAAATTGCATATTTCAACAACGATGGCAGTAGGCAGAGGCTATATGTTGGTGCTATGGAAGGACCGATTTTTTGGTCGTACATGCTTATTACGAAAAAAAATATGAATTGATCGTCTTTCATCCACCTACACATATTTAAATATTAGTACCAAAAGCCTAGAAGCATATAAGAACAACTATAAATTTCTTGTTGATTCAAAAACTGAATCAAAATAGTTCCCTTCAAATATGAAAGAACCAAACAATTATTATTGGTAGAACCAAAACTGAATCAAAGTAGCTTCCATCAGTCAATAAGTGTTGCTCAACAAAATACGTTGTTCACTGACTTCTTCTAATAAACATGTTTATATCCTTAGAGGCCTCCCTATAACCATCAGTAGAATTCAAGTCATTCAGACCAATTACATTCTCTTTGAATAGATAGTAGAACAATTAGCATTAACCCCATAAATAATAAATCTATATGAGAATTAATAATAGGATCAATGACATTACATTCTAAGATTCATAATGCATATAACTTTCCAATTTTATCCTAGAGAGATTTAACCTAAAAAATGAAATGAAAATCAAATTCATATCAAGCCTAATTTGAACAATAAAACCATTAGTCAAGGGTTAAGTGAATGAGATAAACTAAAATTTTGGACATTAATTAACTAAGAAACAAATAGTTAAAAGTCTTAATATATGTAGATACGAAATCCCCCAAAATATTAATGTTCTAAAAAAGCTGAAATGAACCAAAAAGCCCCTGATCCATCAGGCCTTAAGCACAAAAAAAAAGCTTCAGATTTGTGCATTCATGTATGTGTTTGACAAATCTGTGCGTATGTGCATGTATGTGTTTGATAGACCTTAACCAATGTGTGTTAGAGAAGAGCGCATCCTAGGAACTTATATCGTTGTCACCTGAGGTAGATGGATAGGGAGGGAGAGGCCAAAATCATAATCGTTGGAGGGTTTGGAAGGGGAGAGGTCGAGAGCATAACTGTGAAAAATGGGAGATGGTCAAACTAACCCTTTCAATGGTTTTTGTATCTGATTCGGATTTGAGTTTTGGTGTATTATCAACTTACAATTTTTTTTTAATAAAAGTAAAAGAGAATAAAATATTTCAATAGCGAGGAAAAAAAGGGTGAAACAAAATAATAAAGGGTTAAAAGAGGAAAAAGTAATAAAATAATTTTAGTTATTAGATTCTTGCATTGATGGTTTAATCCTAGCCCTTAATTGTCTTATCATCTTATGGAATAGTAAAAATATTCTACTCCTTATATATATATATATATATATTTTGAGAATTTATTTACTAATATATTTAAGAGTGATTCTAGGGAGACCCTTAAATTTTACATAGAATAAAAAATCGGTTATGTGAAACATTTATTAGTTAATGCCGCTGGCGCGGACCCATAAACATAAAAACACCAACTAATACCCATTTAACACATCACCGGGTTGTGTTTTGTGTACAATTTTGAGAGTCCCCCTAGAATTATTCATATTAAGAATGGATATCCTTGTCTAACTCCCCTAGAGTGAGACAAGTATCCATATGGATTACCATTGACATGAATTTAGAGAATATCTGAGCTTAGAATTGTTAAAAACTGATTACAAATAATAAAAGTATAAAAATATGGCTGATACACTCAAATCTTTGAAGTTAATAACCAAATTGGTTTGGTGTTGCATACTTTTGAAATGAAGGAAGAAAAATAAAGCATGAGACATATATGAAAACAAGGACCATATTTCAAAGATAAAAAGAATGAAAAAAAACAATAAAGAAAAGAAAAGTGAGTTGGGTTGTAACATCTCTTGCATTTATAAGTTAAGCCTTGGGTAAGAGATTTTGAGTGCAGATAGGGAAAAAAAAGGCAAGAGTGAAATACTATTGGGTGCGATAAAAAGTTATTGGAAAATTCTATAGGTGTGGGTGTGTAAGAGTTCATAAATTTAGGTTATGTTATTTAAGTGAAGTGTATCTTGTACTATTTGTATTCTCATAGTGAAGAACATATATATTCGGTACACTTAGGCAAAATTTATCGAACCACGTTAATCTCGTGTGCACTATTTTTTTTCTTTATTATTCTTGACATTCTAAAGGAGGATCCTGGATGGTGTAGCACCCGAATTTTTGTAAATTAATGAAAAAAAATCTTGTTATGAAAAATTATGGGATTAATTGTATTAGAATAATCTTGTAACTAAAATTATGAAGAAACAAAAAATGTCGCGTAGCGCGTGCTTAATTGAGTTACCAATTTTAATGTGAATTAAATAAATAAATTAAAATTATTTAAATATTTATAATTATTTGTATATTATAATATCATAAGGATAAAAGAAAGGACTTCAAAGAAAAATTTATAATAAAACAAATAAATATATTAATGGGTTTTTCGTCAAAAAATAAAAGTGCCCAGAAAAAAATTAAAAAACTTTCACGGGATGTATAATGAAATTCTAAACAACTTTTCCTTCTTCAGTAACATCAAAAATAATTTTTAAACCCATTTCAGGGTATTTTATGTCCGAAGTTGTCACTTACTTGATTGGTTTCTTTTAAGTTGTCAACTTTTTTTTCACAAGTAAGGGGGCAAATGAACAAACCCTCATATAATATTTGGCTTCGTTATTTAGTTTTCTACCCTCTATATTCATTAGTGGGGGGTCATTATGATAGAATTGGAAATTTTATAAGGAGGAAGAATGAGTGACTTAGCTCACATTGTCTGAAATTCTATTGAGTTATTGGGCAACCCCTAATCCAAGAATTTTAGGCTTCTTCCTTGCTCAATTCAGTATCCTGAAGTCCCTTATATTCTCTCTATACATCAAGTTGCTAGATATTACACACTTCCATTATCAAGGATTAATATGGGCTTTGAAGGTGTTATTTTGGAGGGAAAAGTTTGCAAAGGAGCTAGGATATTTTATTATGTTTTCTTTTAAACTCTTCATCAAAAGAATTAAGGGTATGTTTGATTGACATGAAAAAAATTTAATGGAAAAATAGTTATTTTGACTAATGTTTTGCCTTTGTAGTACCTTGATTGTGAATACTTCATATAAGAACAACATTTATCTACATCACAAGTGCTCCATCTTAAACCTCATTTTAATGGAAAAATCTTTTTTATCCACTCACCAAATAATTTATTTCCATGAAAAATAGAAAAAGTAAGACAAAAAACTCATATGGTTTTTCACTTATTTTCCAACTTCTCATCCAAATGAAGTATTTTTTACTCATTTTTCATATTTGCAATTAAACAAACCCTAAGGGCTGTTGGGTTGCAAAGTGGATAAATGTAATAGATGAAATTTTTTTTCATTGTAGGTCAAAAATTTCCATGGAAAATTCTATGGCAAAACGGTTAGGTTTGTTTGATAACATAAATTTTTTAAGTGCCAAATTGATATGTTTGATAGAATTAATGGTAAAAGTGGCAAATGGAAACAAACTCAAATAATAAAAAAAATTAGTTTTTAATCCCCCTAAAAAATAATTCCTAACAAAAAAAAATCTTTAAAAAAAGTAGTTCTTAAAAGAATGATTTGAACAATAAAACAACGTACAACGGGAAAAAAATTTAATAATAAAAATAGTTTATAACAAGGGAAAAAATAAATTTTTTGAGAAAAATAGTTTGTAACAAAAGAACATTTTTAGAAAATAGCTTTTAACCCCAAAGTGAAATTATTATAACACAAAAACTAGTTTTAAAAAAATACAATTATAACACAAAAAATATTTTTTAGCCAAAAAGTGAAACAATTTAAATGAAAAAAATTACAAAAAATAGTTTTTAATGAAAAGCAAATTAACAATAAAACAACGGTTTTGACAAAAATAAAGCAGTTTTTTAATGAAAAACTATTATTTTAGAAAAATAATTGTAACACAAAAAACAGTTGTTTAAAAAGAGAGTATTAGCCTCCCCCCCCCCCCCCCCCACACACACACACACACACAAAAAGTGTTATAATGAAAGATAAAAATTACATTAAAAAAAATAGTTTTTAATGAAAAACAGTTTTTAGTGAAAAAGATTTAAAAACAAACAGTTTTTAGCCCAAAAAATAGTTATAACAAAAAATAAAAAAAAATTAAAATTTTAACAAAATAAAAAAGTTCGAACAAAGAAAAATAACTTTAAAAAAATTCATTAGGATGACAAATATGTGGGAAAACTTTTATATTCTGTATAGGTGTGCAAAAAATTTTCACAAATTTACCAAAAAAATTGACAAAATAAGTATGTGGACATGGTATCCATGCAAAATTTATCATGGATAATAAGCTATCAAACACACAAAATGGTGGGCAAAACCTTCATTTATCATCATTTGACACATTTTTCATAGCAAATGTGGCCTATCAAATAGACCCTAATATATTCAAAAGGTAGGAGTTCTACCTTATTTTCAAGTGGCATGCTAGTTATATGTATACATGTATATATGATTTATATGACTATTTATGTTTATTATCACTATATATCAATATAGGTTGATAAATATGTGATTAAAATAGTTAAAAGTGGAGTTGAAATTAAGTTAAAATTTTAGAATGTTTAAAGAAGTTATTCCTTATGAAGATCATGTTTAAACTAGTTATTTCATGTCAAATGTTAAGTTGAACTTGAAGAAGAAATCTTAGGATGTATGGGTTTTATTTGTGTAACTCCCTTCATATATGGAGAAAACATATGTGGTTATGGGAAATGGATTTAGTATGTTGAAAATACATTTAAACAAGCCTTGGAATATGAAATAATGATGTTGAAAAACTCAACACATTAAACAGAGGAAATGACGTTACTTTATGTGAAGAAAGTTTAAGAAGTTTAAATTATAAGGGACTAAAGTGAAAATAGTAAAGTATTTGGATTAAAATACGAAATATAATGATATTCATGCGTAAAATGGCAAGGATACAAAGTCTAAAATGAAATGTTATCAATTTGTAAAAATAAATCTTGTAATGACAAAAGTGCAGTTTTTAGGCAAAAATTATCATTTTAAGAAAAGGATGAATTTAGTAGTAATATTTGTAAACTTGAATATTGTTTTGAAAAATTAATATCAAATGAAATAATACGAATATTAAAATGCTAATAAAAAGTATAAAAGTTGCAAAGTTAATAAAATAGAAATATAAGTCTTGGAATGATAAAAGTGATATTTTAGTACAAACAATGTCATTTATGAAAGGATGAACTTATGAGTAAACATTCCAAACAAAAGGATTTTAGCTCAAAGAGTTGTATTTTATGTGATGAAAACTCAAATTTGTAAACTAAAAGTGAAAAGAAACATTTTTGATAACATATATAAAACGCAAGTTTACAACTGAAGTGTAATAAAACGTGTAAATGGGTGTTAAACTCAAATGTTAGGTTTCACCAAAAGAATACATAGAGTTGTTTTCAAAAGAAGAAGTATCGAGTTTAAGGTAAAGTTAAAATTAACGTGTATAAAGTGTGAAGCTTAGAATTAAATTGTGTCGAAACTTATCTCATTGAGGGTATTTGGCCTCATCAACCGTTAAAAAGGAAATAAAAGAAAAGGTTTAAGCGAAAACAAGTAAGTAAGAAAGAAAGAAAGGAAAAAGGTTTACAAAGCTTTAATGAGTAAACGACACCCAGACGTCACCGAGAAGTTTTAGAAGGGCCCGGAGGCCTAGGTTGCTGCTTAATACTTAGACCACAAAAAACTTATCAGTAGCATATTATGAAATGATCGGAGTTGGTAAAAGGCCGAATAATACTCATGGCTTGCTACTACGATTAAGAAAGTGAAAAGATGATTTTTGAGCACGACGCTCGTTAATGTAAATGCGTGTTTATGAAATAACTTAGGAAAAATGTGGAATGACGTTAATGTTAAATTAATGGGATATGGGTATTGTTAAAATAAAGATAAAGTGAAAGTGGGCTTATCACTCGAATTACATTGTCAAAACCTTAATTGCATTTCACGTTGCATATTGCATGAGAACATTTAATTGAATGATATATGATTTCATAATTGCTAAATGTGGAGACAATTATTATGCAACACAAATAAATATGAAAGAGGTGACAACCAAGAAAAAACAAATAAAAGGCCAATCACACAACAACGGGAGTACGTGGTTCAGCAAAGAAGTGCCTACGTCCACGGTGGTTCAGTCAGTGTTATTTCTCTATATTCTGAAGAGTAAGTACAGAGAATACAACTTGTCCTCTGCCCCGGACTTAGGGTTTAATTTATACATGTATGTGTTGGAGTGGTGGGGGTGATGGGTTCCTCCTTATTAGCCATCTCCCCTACATGGAATCGTGTTTCCCCACAACCTCTCTTCATGGGATCGTGGGATAATTAAATACGAAGGTGATGGGCCTGGGCTTTGGGCCGCTAAGGAGAGGCTACTCGTCCAGGCCTATGGTGCTAAATTCAGGGTACCCACACTAAAATATACTTTATATGAATAAATATTGTTTGTAATTATTACTCTGATAGTATTTCTCCTACTGGACCCATATTCAAATCCCACCATTTGCCAAATCCCCCAGGTACTTCGAACAAAGATAAAGGCAAGGAAACTGTGAGAGACAAGGAAGGATTTACACGTTAGTAGAGCTCTGTTTACTATTTACCTTAAATGTGTTATTTAAATAGAACTTTTGTTTGTTTGGAATTATTTGGAACTCTTTTGAATTATTTTAAATTTCGTTTGTAATAAGATAGGATGATGTGAACTTTCTTTGAATTGTTATTTACTCCATGATCTTGGAAAACTCTTTTATTTTAAGTGTTCTTGAAAACTTCATGAGATAGACATCATTTCATTAATTAAAACTAATGGATTTTATGATATAAATGTAGAAGCAAGATTTTACTTTAAAATAAAGGTTTTCTTAAAGAAATCAAAGTATAAAATATTTTCACATTGACCCCTTAAAACGGGGTGTCACTAATGGAATTTGGAAATAAACTCAAAATTCTTATTGAGAGGTCAATATTTCCCAACCATTGGAATAATATATTTCATTCCTTGGTTTACTACACCTTTGGTGTGGTAGTGTCGATACATATGAAGTATCTTTCATTTATACGGTTCATGTTCAAGTATATGATTACTATTCACATAAACGAAAGTAGTTTTCATGGAGCACTAGTTTGAAGAAGAAATATTAGGTGTTAAATTTGACATGGAAAATTTTGATGGGAGAATAAATGTTGGTTGTGGCAAGTACATGTCAAGGTGTGATGACCTAATCTAGGTTACACAAGGCTTTAAAGGGGAGACCGACACTTGATTCCAATAAAGATGCTACAAAATTCGATAAGAGAGATAAAGACTGGGAGGATCTGGATTTGAGAAAAGCAAGTATAATTCGTCTATGTTTCGCCAAAAAATTTCTTTCAAATGTGCATGGAATATATACGGCAAAGGAACTATGAGAAAAAATTAAAGAATTATATCAAGAAAAAATCATCTCAAATCGTGTGTGCATGAAAGAACAGTTTCACACACTACATATGAGTGAAGGAACAATGATTTCAGATCATCCGAGTGTTCTCAATGGAATTGTATTTGAACTAGAGGCCATTAGAGTAAAAATTAATGATGAATATTAGGCTTTAAGAATCATCTGGTCTATTACATCTTCCCATGAGCTCGTGAAGCTTATTTTCATGTATAGGGAGGAGATTATAATCTTTTCATAGGTTTCCAACAAACTCTTTTCTGAAGAAAAAAGGTTCATAGATGGATGTAAAAATTTATTTGATAACTCATCATTCGTAGTTGTTTATTGAAAGAATAAGGATAATTTTATGAAAATTAATGTAGTCTGCTACAGGTGTGAACAATCTAGGAGCCTAAAAAGAAATTATCTGAATGGTTGAGATAATTTGATAAGTTACTCGAAGACAGATACTAACGGTGATACTAACAGTGTGTCTTTATTGGGAGACTCAAGTGATACCTTGTGAAAAGGACATTTACATCCTCATGGCATGACTCAAGTCTACAAATTTTGCCATTAGAAGATGAAGTGTTACTCCTAGTTGATCCAAAAGTTTACACACAGACTTTGGTTAGGCATCAAGGCAAGGTGTGTGGTGGATTGTATACCAATGGTTGATGAGCTGTCGGAGAAGCCTAACATGAGAGTTGCACCATATTAATTCACTAAGTTAGTTCAAAATGGGTCGAAGTGAAATTCCTAGAATTGGTTGATATTAAGTGTGCGCCCTTTATGGGTGAGTGTGATAATTTCCTATGTTGAGAATTATGACTATTGGTAAAGATAATGGTGATTGCAAAAGTTATATTTGTTTTTAATCAAGGTGGAGATCATTATATATTGATTAAAAATAATAATATGAAAAAAAGTTGTTAAGACAATCAAATTTTTGAAGTTAATGAAGAGATGGTGTTGCATACTTTTAAAAGGACATGAAGAAAAATAAGTCATGAGACATAGATGAAAACAAGGCTAGTATTTGAAGGAGGAAAGGAAGGAAGAAAAGACAAAAAAGAAAAGAAAAGGGGGGCTTGGTTGAAACATACTATTTGCCACTAAAATAACTTCCTCCCATTGAATTTATAAGTTAAGCCTTGGGTGAGATCTTTTTAGTGCATAGAGAAAACAAAAGACAAGAGTGAAATAGTATTAGGGGGGATAAAGAGTTCTTAGGAAATTTCATGAGTATGGGTCTATAAGGGTTTATGGGTTTGGGTTATGTTATTTAACTCAAGCATATATTTTACTATTTTTATTCTTATAGTGAAGAACATATATCTCTAGTGAACGTAGGCAAAATTCATCAAACCATATTAATCTCATGGGCACTATTTTTCTTATTTCTTTACTATTCTTGACATTTCTCTATAGGTTGGTCTTGGGGGGATCTGGAAATAAAATTTAAATTAATATTGAAAGGTCCATATTTCCCAACAAGAATAACATATATACGTTTCAAAAACGGGTCACTAAATCCAAAAGAAGTGGGAGTATTTATTAAGAATTTCCAATTTAAAGTATCACATGTTTTGGAGTGAGGATGTTGCGATATCGATTATCAATTTAATTCGCAAATTTCCAATCTTTTAACTTATTTAATTGGAGTCAATCTTTGATCCAAATTAATTAAACCCTAAAACATGCATCTAGGTGAAAAAATTTCATGCCATAAAAAACAATCACAAATTGTTGGGCACATTAATTTCAGGAAAAATCCCTCGAAAGGGAAAAACCTTCTATAAATGTTTGCAAATCGCAACGTACAAAACACTTACAGAAACCTGTAATGTATCTCCTGCAGCAAACTCACATAGGTCGCAACCTTGATACCAGCAATGGACTCCCATGATAAGCCACAAGAGCCGCAACTATGTCTCTGACAAGGAACACCCTCGAGTCTATCGTCAGCAAACAACTCCCTTAAGAGTTACTAATCAATAGAGATGGCACTCCACAAGAAGAAACTTTAATAGAAGTATTTAGGTTCGAAAAATTCATTCTCAAATAATTGGGATTGAATTTGGTGAATCAAAAACATAAAATTCCCTAAACTTTGAAGACTAAAAGGTCTGCCAAGTTGCAGTTTCGTTTTGTAAAAAGTCTTAATGAAATAGGTCTTCAGAGCAGGTATTTATAGTTGAACAAAAAAGTTGAAGTGGAGCAGGTCGTTCGAACGACTTCAAACGACATCATCATATCATTTGAACGACATCTCATGTCGTTAGAAGCGACCTTACAAATTACAGTTAAAAACACAAAACAGTATGGGTTCGTTTGAAGCAAACAAGAAACGACCCTTCAAACAACATTGCAAGTCATTAGAAGCAGTCGTTTGAACGACTTTGGCATGTCGTTTGAATAAAATTGTCTTGCCATTTGAATGACAGGGGTGAGATAATTTTATTTTAAAAATCTCGCCTACAGGTCTTGAAAACTTATTTTTGACTTAGAAAAAAATGCCTCATTTTGTTTTAAAATTGTTTTAAAAAGTATCCCAATACTAAATTAAACCATTTACGAAACTTAAACACATTCTATATGAAATTTTACCTCATGCCATGCAAATGTTGGAGATACTTGAAACTCGAATTCGTCTTGATGAATGTATGAATTTGATCTTCCCTCGACGACTGTAACGGTATAAGACATATTCTTTGTAAACTACGGACTATGGAAAATATGTCCTTATAAATCTCCCCCATGTCTATGTCGGTGTAATACCCCTTATATTTTTGGAATAAAATAAAGTTTAATAAGGATTAAATTATTTCGATGAAATTAGTTAATCCGGGTTGTGAGTAATTAGGCTTGATATTTTTATAAATTTTAGAATTTAACTTTAAAATGATTTGGAATAAATCAAACGGGATTTATTTTTATAAAAAAAATCTATTGGGGTGTGTTACGACACAATTAAATATATTTTGGGGATAAAAATATTTGGAACGCACTTTGAGATGTATTATGGGCTCGTTTGGGTATTTTAGACCCTTAGAATTGGCCCCGGAGTATATATATATATATATATATATATATATATGAGTTGGGTAGGTATCGAACTAATTAGATTTTGTATTTGGACTTATTTGCGGGTCCAAAGTTGGGGCCTAAAGCCCAACTCGGGAATTGGGAAAAATATAAGATTAGAAGGAAGAGAAATAACTCCCCACTCGTAATTAAAACCTAACCCTAATAGCCCCACTTCAAGAGAGAGAGGAACAAAGACTTATGAGGAGGAAGAGAACCCTAGGAGAAGGAAATAGGCTTCTCTACACAAATGTAGGCAAGGATTCGATTGCCATATTTATTCAATTTGTGTTATTCTTATATAAATGTTAACTCCATGCGTAACTTTAAAGTTGATTCATGTTTTGAGTTTTCTGGAATTTGATTATAATGGAATTGATAATTAATTCACTCATGTAGAGTGCTATCTTATATGTAGAATCTGTCCCAGAAATTAGGTATCGACAAATCTGAATATTGGTGTTAGATTTCCTTAACTTATTGATAACTATTTGGGAAGAATTGAATAATCATTAGAGATGTTATTGTTGTAAATTTATGGGCTGAAATCGGTATGTAGGTTTCCAAATTCAATACGCTTTATTACGAATTTATTGTGATGGGATGCTATGAGACAATACAAATGTTTAAATCATTAAACAATTAACAAAGGAAAATTTAAGGTGTCATATTGGAGTGTAAAATTATGGACTCCTTGCACTGGTTTTTGAGTTGGGAATTTTAGAAATGGACGAACTGTAAAGAAGAACGAAGAAAAGAAAGGGACAGATGTTCGCTCAAACGACGTCGTGGGTCCTTCGAACGACGCACCATGTCACGAATGAGATCCACTGTCGTTCGAGAAACGTGTGTTTTGCTGTAGCATTTGAATTCTGGGGTTTGATTGCCGATTCCTATTCTATTTACTTACAATAAGTGAAGAAACGTTAAGGAAGAGGAAATTTTGATTTATGGGTTAATAAATTGATGGAATATTGTTATACCCACATTTAAGTGAATAATAATTATGAGTAACTAGACAGATAATTAATCATTTTATGGAATGGAATTTATAATGTATTAGAAGGAATACTTATACCTAGAGGGTGAGAGATGGGAAATGTTTAAGTGTGTCAACTTATTTACGGGAAAATTTAGTTAGGATACGGGCCCATGGAGTGAGTTTGATCATTTTGGTTGAGTGTCACCCTTTTAATAAATTAATTAAGGTATAATTAATTAAATTTTGAGTTAGAAAAATTGACTCAAGTATTAAGGACTAGTGCTACGAGAGTTAGGCACTAGGTAATCAGTTTAATTTATTACATATATAATAAATTATCAAGTATCGAAGTTATTAAAGGGATTTGACGAAATAGTAGAATTTTGTGTAATTAATTCTGAAGGATAAAGATACGAGCCGAATTAGTGAGACTGGATATTGTAGTGGGGTGATACTACTTAACCATATTATAGGAATTCTTATATATGTACATATAACCCTTTTCAAATTATTTAACTCCCTATATATGTACATATAAACCCTATTGAAAAGGTATCAGGAAGCAAATAAATATTAATAATCTGGAATGATTAAAGTTTGAGTCAAGAGGACAACATGCTAAGATTACTAAATGGGTAGGAAAGGTTAGTTTGGTAAAATAACTATGCCTAGGTATTTAAAGAGTAATAAATTATGAAGCTAATCTGATTTAAGTCCAAAGAGGATTTTATGAGACTTAATATTTAATTGGGAAATAGTCGTAGGATAACGGCTTAAAATGAGTTATGGAATAATTGGCTAAAATGTTATGGTTAAGCCATGAAGGCTACAATTTATATGAATTGAGATATACTTGGAATAAAGTGGTTATATAGTAACTACTTATACATATTGGGTGATAATATGTATTTATATGTATTTTTGTGGACATACCAATAGACCATCCTATCGACTTGGGGGTTCGCACGTCGGGCCGCGTACCACGTGTCGGCACATGTGGGCTTGATGTTGTTTAGTCCATATAGGTAATACGTGGAGGCTCCACCCTTGAAGGGTAGGTGTGGCGCCGACCGTTCCTATATCACCGCTGGGTATGGGCCATATACAGGTGTCCTGCGTAAGGACCGCCCCCAACTTGTGTGTGTTTTGTGGTGTCCGCTTAAGATAAGGGATTCCTCCGGACTTGCCGATAGAGCACGAATGAGACACCAATGGTAGACGCTCTTGTGTGTCATATATATATATATATATATATATATATATATATATATATATATATATATATATATATATATATATATATATATATATATTATCCATTTACATTTTTTGGTGTACCTTATATGGGAATGTTCCCTTTTAGTCTAAAGAAGTAGACACTTCTAATTGGTGATAAAATTGGCCTAATAAAATGATGTGGATAATAAAGGACGAAGATGAGTCCAAATAAATAATGCAACCAACAAATATCAGTAAGAATAATAATTGTAAGGACATTATTTTAGAAGTTCATTATCAATTTAGTATGTCGTATACCGCTACGCCGTCGAAGAGCATTCAAGCATAAATGACGGATCCGAATATCAAGATCTTCAACATTCAAGCCTCCACGAGGTTAAGTTTGGTAAGGTTTTGTTTTAATTCCTTAGCATTTCACTTAAAGTGTTGGGATATTTTTATCAAATATTTTTCTAAAGATTTTGTTCTCAGACACCTTTTCGTAGAAAAATCATAACTAATTCATAAAAAATCAGAAAAATACGAAACTGGCGGCCACACATTCGTATCGAAATTATCTATAAGAACACTTGAAATATTATTTGATAGGTCATTCAAACGACTTACTTTTTTCATTCAAACGACATTTTTCACGTGTCATCTTTTTCGTTTGAGCAACCTGCTCTTGTCGTTCAAACGACATAGCATTTCGCTCGAGCAACATTCCACCTCGTTCGAACGATGCGCCGCCTTAAGTTTTTTATAAATAGGAGTCTCCAACTCCGTTTTTCATAAGGAGACCTACATAATTTTCAGAAACGAAACTGCTACTATAGAAATGATTTTTTTCTTCTTCTTTTAGGTTTTAAACCTTTTGTTTTCAATTCACAAAACATCCCAATCTTTAAGTGAATTATTTTGGAACCCTAGATTCAACTTTGTTGAAATTAACCTCTGCGGGGAGAACTCTACAACCGGAGAGATGTGTGCTATTGTGGAGAGAATCTCTATGAAGTTACTCTTGTGGGGAGGATAACCTACACCATTAGGACTGCATGTCTAGCACTACATCCCTTCTGCTATAGCTGCGTGTGAACGACTGTTGATTTCTAGTCGACGCTTTGAAGGTTTGGCGAAGGCACCGTGCATTACTCTTGTGGACGAAAGCAAGATGGTATGTAAGTCAATGGTCTTGTAAACTTGTCAACGTTCTAGAAATAAAAGGTTTTGCCCTGTGGAGATTTTTTCTGAAATTTGTATCGCATGCTTTACTTATTTATGGGTTGACACACGCACACACGTTGTTGCATGTTTAGGGGCTAAATTTATTTGGCTTAAAAAATAAACTCTAATAAAATAAGGCTTAATTGGAAACTTGAGAATTAATCGGTATCACAAACTGTCGTCATATTTTACAGATTGGTATCAGAGCAGGTTACGCTAATTTATCGCGTATTCCTATTTTTCCCAAAATCGTGAGATGTTGATTTTTTGAAAAATCAGTTTTGTGAAAAATTACAATTTTTCCAATGGAATGCCCATTTAATGAGGAGCCTATTTTTGAAAAAGTTCACGACCGTGCTAAAAAATTAAAACTTTTGAATTTGAAACTTTACAAAAGAATTAAAGTTTTGGAAAAAGAAAATTCTTGTTTTAATATTAAGATTGAACATTTTGGTAATTTGTGTATTGATTTTGATTCTTTAAAAGTTGCCAAAAAGGAGAGTGATGAAAGAGTCCTGGTTTTAGAGAAGTAATTGAAGGACTTAAAAAATTCTAGGGTTTCCGTTTGTGCCGTCGAGGATGAAAAATTAATCGACGATTTTACGGCACGTGAAAATACTCATAGGGATAAGATTGTTTTAATTGAGGGGGAGCGCAATAAACTGTTAAGTTTAATTGATAATTTGAAAAGGAAATCCCTATCTTTGGAAGAGTATAATTTTTTGCTTGAATCAAATATTTTGAAGTTTAAAAATGATTTAAATGATTCAAGTAGGTTTGATAGTGATGGTAATGGCTCGTCGTGTTCTAATACTTCCGTTGCCAAAGCCAAAACCATTATTTGTTTTAGAGGGTCAACCGTTCCCAAGGACATTAGAAAAGGTCAGCCCATAGGTTTCGTTCCACCCATTTACACATGTTCACATTGTGGTAGGAAAGGTCACCTTAGGAGATTTGTTTTGATCTTGAAAGAAGTCCTAGGAAGTCGAAGTTTAGTGTTTCGTTTGTTCCCAAAACCCCCACGCATCATGTCATATCCGTTTGGGTTAGGAAATCACTTTTGAATACGCTAGATTTTAGACAAGTTGATTCTCGTATGCTTGCACATGATTCTTCTCTTGCCATATCATATAGATGATTGTGTTCGCATGTTTGTCATACGCTAGTTTTTTGTTTCATGATATTTATGTTTGCTAGCGTTGTGACATGTAATTTTTGTATAAATTTTTGCTTTTGAAAAAGCCAAAAAGATTTTATTTTGATAAAATTTTGAGAAAACCCAAAAAGATTTTTGTATTTTGTTTACACCGTTTATGGATGGACACTTAGGATGACCGAGTCACAACATTATTCCATTTTTCATGTGATTATTTGATAGTTTTTGAGATAATATATCATATCATCTTTGTGTTTTATAATGTTTGGAGTCATTATGATGTAATTAGTTGTTACTTCCTACATGTTTGACTCGTGATTTCCTTTATTGCACATGTGCACGAATTTGTTTGATTATTGTGATTGTCTTATCACATGTTGGTTGGGTGTTTTCACTTCAATCCTGTCTTTAAAAACAAACCATGAGCGATAAAACTTGACAAGAAAGTTGTGCATGTAAGAACCATTTGTGAGTTTGTGTGCTTTATTTGGAAACGGGGAAGGGCTGCGAAAGGTTCATTTTGACTTTGCGAATACTAAGCCACAGTTATATCGTACCTAAAAAATTAAGGAATTTTAATTATCCGGGGTCCAAAGAGGTTAAAAGAGCCCAAAAAAATTGAAAGGCAATAAAAAGAAATTCATGCCAAAAATGAGCCATTATGTTTTTTCACCAATTCTCCAATGTTTGAGAATTTAGATTACCTCTAAAATAAAATATGCATGAGGGAGTTTGGATGGAATTTAAAATGGGTTTGCACATCCATGAAAGTCTTGAAAAAGCGTTAAATAGTTTTGGACGTTATTGGTGTGGAAATCACTTTGACTTTGATTTTTTTATTTGCATAAGACAATGTTATCTAAATTCAACAATTTTTACCCCTAAGGATACTTTCGATGTTCATTAGTTAGGAGTACACGTATTAATCGTGCACATATGATTGATTGAGTTTATTTACCTATAAAATGTGTTCACACCCATACATTCCATTTCCATGACTTGGTTGTGTTTGTATAAATCCATGGTGTGATTTTTGGCATCTTATTTTTGTACGAAAAATTTTAAAAATCAAAAATAGTTGTGAAAGTTTTCAAGATATACCTTTGCATGCGCATAGTTTGATCCTTGTTTGATATGCATTTTTATCTTGACACTCCATGTGTAGTTTGTTTCTTCTTATCTGTCCATTTGGGGACATAATAAAAAGGGGGAGAACGAATTATGATTTTATGGGGGAGTTTGAGTTATGGGGGAGATTTGATTATATTGATTGATTTATTCTTATATCATTTCAAACTCTATGCATCACGAAGGTATTTGCTTTATATCATGTGTGTAGGTACAAAAGTGATGATCATATGTTGCACACCCTGATGAGAAAAGTTTAAAGGTTTGAAAATTTGAACTTGAAGATTTTTGAAGAAAATTTGAAGACTTGTAAATTTTAGTATTTTCCATTTTTGGGTTCATGGGGGATATTAGATTTGTATAGGAACTTTGATTTGATAATTCAGAGTTTTTATTTTGTATCAGCATAGACATAGGGGGAGATTTGTAAGGACATTATTTTATAAGTCCGTTATCAATTTAGTATGTCGTATACCGCTACACCGTCGAAGAGCATTCAAAAATATTCAAGCATCAAAGACGGATCCGAATATCAAGATCTTCAACATTCAAGACTCCGCGAGGTTAAGTTTGGTAAGTTTATGTTTTAATTTCTTAGCATTTCACTTAAAGTGTTGGGATATTTTTATCAAATATTTTTCTAAAGATTTTGTTCTCGGACACCTTTTCGTAGAAAAATCATAACTAATTAATAAAAAATCAAAAAAATATGAAACTGGTAGCCATGCATTCGTATCGAAATTATCTACAAGCGCGCTTGAAATCTCGTTTGATAGGTCATTCAAACGACATACTTTTTTCATTCAAACGACATTTCCCACGTGTCATTTCCCACGTGTCATGTTTTTCGTTCGAGCGACTTGCTCTTGTCGCTCAAATGACATAGCATCTCGTTCGAGCGACATTTAACCTCGTTCGAATGACGTGACGCCTTAAGTTTTTAATAATAGGAGTCTCCAACTCAATTTTTCATAAGGAGGCCTGCATAATTTTCAGAAATGAAACTGCTACTACAGAAATGATTTTTGTCTTCTTCTTTTAGGTTTTAAACCTTTTGTTTTCAATTCACAAAACATCCCAATCTTTTAGTGAATTATTTTGGAACCCTAGATTCAACTTTGTTGAAATTTACCTTTGTGGGGAGAGCTCTACAACCATAGAGCTTCATCTTATTGTAGAGGGAGTCTCTATGAAGTTACTCTTGTGGGGAGGATAACCTACACCGTGAATACCGTGTCTAGGACTGCGTGTTCTTATGGTATAGCTGTGTGTGAACCACTGTTTATTTCTAGCCGACGCTTTGAAGGTTTGACGAAGTAACCGTACGCTACTCTTATGGGCGAAAACAAGAGGTGTGTAAGTCAATGGTCTTGTAAACTTGTCAAAGTTCTAGAAATAAAAGGTTTTGCCCTGCGGGGATTTTTCCTGAAATTTGTGTCACATGCTTTATTATTTATGGGTTGACACACGCACACACGTAGTTGTATGTTTAGGGGCTGAATTGATTTGGTTTAAAAATAGACTCTAATTAAATAAGGTTTAATTGAAAACTTGCGAATTAATCGGTATCACACACTGTCGTCATATTTTACAAAAATTGAATAGTCTAAGGGAGTAGACAAACATTAAATAGAATGAGAAACGGTGTAGCCTATTATTAATTGAGAATAATAATTTGATAATCTAAGAGAGTGAAACTTATAGTCTAACGAGGTAGACGATAGATAAAATGAATTTAATCATTTAAATAACTTGAAGAAATAGACAAGGGTTACAAGATATGATGATGTAAGATTTTGCACTTAGTTATGTAAACTATGATAACTATATTTTGAAATCTCTTCGGGAAATTAGGTGTTAGACATGAGGAACCACTTGTAGTTATTACACAATGGAAATGGTTTATTCTTCACATGGATGATTAATTAATGAGAATTACAATTGATATTGATTTGGGGATACGAGTAGGGCTACTTCTAGATGAGAGGTGAGGTACTCGTTACATGTGAGCATCCATGGGGACACGTGAAGTATAAGTTAGTAACAAATTGCATATTTATTAGCGAATAATCCTTACACTCCTTGGGATCTGACCCAAATTGTAAATGTTTCCCTCCCCCAGGTATTCTAAATGACAAGGCAAGCAAGACTGGCGATGGATCATGCTTGTAGTTGCATTGGATGTAGTGGATTCCGCTCCATTGACTCTAGTATATGTTGTACTTCAGTCTTTTTGTCATTTTATTTCATACTAGGACTTGTACGGGCATAAGCCCAAATGTTTCTTTATATCAGTTGTATTTAGTTTTACATTATAGAGATTTTATGATGACTCAGCTTTTATTACTTATGTAAAGAAAATATTCAGCGTTTTTATTCATTATGGATTTTAATATAAAATAAAAGAAGTTTTTATTCCTTCAGTGCTGAGAATGATATGAATTGTTGATAAGCCCCATTTTCGGCGTATTGAGCCTGGCCAATCTTTATGTGAGAAAATGGGAGTTGTTACAGCCGGTACAAAATTAAAATATTCGAATAATTAAAAAAAATCCTATAAAATTTATTACCCTACCATGCAACCCAAAAATGAAAAGTTACTAAAAATACAAGTCTTCAAATTCTTTAAAAATCTTCAAATCACATCTTTTTTCTTTTGTTCACTTCTTTTGTGTGCTTTCCAAAATGATCACCAAAGTCCTACACTCAATAAACAAAACATATACCTTCATGACGTATCAAGTTTGAAATGATATAAAGCACAATTCAATTCAAATCAAATATCCCCCATAATTCAAACTTGCACTCCCACATAATTCATATTCCGTTCTCCCCCATTTTATTTGTCCAAAATAGACAAGGATAAGAATAAACAAACAATAAGCACGTCGTGTCATGACAAGCATAGCAAATAGAAAAAAATTTATGCTTTTGCAGGGATAAACTCAAAAGGATCAACAATCGCTTTTTGATTTTTCAAAACTTTTTAATCAAAGAAAATTTAATAAAACAACAGACATCATGAATTTACACTAAGATAACCAAATCGTGAAAACGAAATGAATGGGTGTGATTATTTTCAGGTAAATCAACTCAAACATACATAACAAATGTGCACGATGAATATCGATACTCCTAATGAATGAAATTCACAATCATCCTTAGGTGTAAAAATTGAATTCAAATGATATCGAGTCAATCAAATCAACAAATCAAAGTCTAAAATGATTTTCATGCCAATAACGTTTAAAATATTGTAATGATTTTTCAAGACTTTGTCAGGACGTGCAAACTCGTTGATATATTTCCAACCAAACTCCCTCAAATATAAGATAATGATCATATTTTTATATTTAATTATTTTCTTTTTAATGATCATATCAAACTAAACTAATTTATCCTTGGCTACTTTTTTCAATGCCACACTTTTTGGATCTTTTTAAACTCTTTGGACCTTGGCTAATTTTTACAATGCCACACTTTTTAGGTCCAATTTAAACGGTGGCTTAATCGTAAAGGATATGTGTACCTTTCGTAGCCCTTCCCTGTGGTCACTCATCATTTTTTTTATATGTAAACAAATTCCTCACGCGCAACGGTTCTTACATGCACTACTTTCAATGTCAAGTTTTATCGCATATGGTTCGTTTTAAAAATAAGATTTAGATGAAAACACTTTGAGCAACGTGTGATAGACAAGTACAATAATCAAACAAATCCATACAAGTGTGCATTCAAGGAAATCATAAGTCAAATATGTAGAAAGTAATCTCAAATCTCATCTTAATGACTCCAAACATTATAAAGCACATGGATGAAATGATGTATCGTCTCAAAACACTATCAAATAATCACATGGATATGGACTGATGTTGTGACTTGCTCATCCTAACATCTATAAACGGTGTAAAACGAAATACAAAAATCTTTTTGTTTTTCCTAAAATTTATCAAAATAAAATCTTTTTGTCTTTTTCAATTTTTTCCTCAAAAAAATAGAAAATCTTTTTGTATTTTTCCAAAAATTTTCAAACACAGAAATCTTTTTCATTTTTCAAAAAATACATCAAAAATGGAAAAGATAAATACAAAAGTGGTACACACTAGGAATAGGAAAAAATATCATCACGAAAATCATCATATGCTAGCAAACAAGTCTAAACCTCAACTATTAGGTGCGGAGGAGTTTTCCAAAGGTGGTGACATTCTATGAAAAACATCCATCAATTCATGTAAAAGTTTGAAGAAAAACTTAACTTGATCTCGAATATGTGCAAACTCTCTCATGTAATCTCCCGGAGCAAGCAAAGTATCATGTGTGGGTGCATGTGTGGGAACACGTGAAAAACTCTATGTAATAGACTACCTAACTTAAAACATAATTCCCTATTGTGTCCTCTCTTCTTGCAATGGGTGCAAACATACACGGGCCTTGGAATATGTTTTTTAAAATGTTTAGGATGCACTCTCCTATCGGGTAAAAAACGCTTAGATGGGTTAGGTTGAGAGCCATATGGATCTATCACAAACTCGAAAACCGACTAGGGTGCAACATGAGAAGTGGACGTACTATCATAACCTATTTCTAGTCTCTCAACATTTCTCAAAGTGGGACCAAGGAGCATCTTTCCTACCTTGTTAGATGTATCCTCTATAATGACCTTTACCTCCTAAGCTCATTCGAGATACCTCTCTAGTTGGACCACACGTACTTCCAGCTCACTCTTTTTTCAACCTATGATGATCAACTGCTCACTCAAAGAAACCTTCACCTTCTCGAGTTGACTCGCCGACACCTCAAATTCTCTCAAAACTTCTAACTCTCTCTCCAAGTCTAACATCTTAAGGCCTAACTCCTTATTCAACTTTTTTGTCTTCAAGGTCTCGGCAATCTCTAAATGCTTTTTGGATATCACTTTCACCCTCACTTTCATCCTTACTCTCACACTCACTAGAAACACTCAAATTATCATCGGGGGTCTCACGTACACAGGTGTCCTCATCATCGTGGGAAAAATTGGGTGTGCTCAGGCGACTTGCCATAAAGTTGACACATACCATGTGATGACTCATCCCCGGAATCCTTCACATCCTCGTCACTATTGCTAAGAGAGGCTGGCATGAAAATTTTCTTGCCCTTTCTCTTAAGCATTGTGGGACATTCAAACGCTTTATGCCCTTTTTCCCCGCACTCAAAACATTTCTCCTTTTCCTTTTTCTCTTTCTTATCGCATTCTTTGACCTCTCCTTTCTTTTTATTTTTCTCAAAACTCTTTTTATTGAAAGAATTTTCTTTGGAAAATTTGAGAAACGTTTATAAGTTTTTTGCAAGCATGTCCACGTCATCAAAATCAAATTCGCCCTCAAACTCGAACTCACAAACTTTTTCTTTCTTTTTCTTCTCTCTCTTAGACAGTTCCTCACCTTTTTAAGACTGAGCCTTAAGTGTTATCCCTATATCCTTGGGCTTGACAGTGTCAGGAAACATATCAATTTCATACGTATCAAGATCTCCTACTAGTTCTTATAACTTAAGATTGCTCAAATTTTCTAAGGAATTCAAAACAGTGACTTTAGGGATGAAACGTTTAGGCAATGATCTCAAAATATTGTAACTACTCTTGTATCAGGAATATGTTCACCAAGATTGAAACTAATATTGACAATAGCAGACAAACGAACATAAAACTCATCAAAACATTCAGATTCAAGCATGGTTATTATTTCAAATTAACAGTTAAATTTTGCAATTTAGATCCTTTCACTACATTTGTGCCTTCATGGGTATGTTGAAGAATATCCCATGCCTCCTTTGATGTGGTACATGTCATGATGCGTCGAAACTCGTCGGGTGTGACGTCTCGAGAAATTTCACTTAGCCCATGAGAATTATATGTTCTCCATTTAAATTCATCATCAGCCCAGTTTGACACCGATTTAAGATTTTTCATATTATTAACGGTGATAGTGGGAAGAGTCCACCCTCTTTCACAAACAACCTAAACACGT
Organism: Sambucus nigra; assembly: GCA_949130495.1. Classification (NCBI taxonomy): domain Eukaryota; kingdom Viridiplantae; phylum Streptophyta; class Magnoliopsida; order Dipsacales; family Adoxaceae; genus Sambucus; species Sambucus nigra. Next base: position 473,282,298 of record OX422213.1, read on the forward strand.
TCATCGGTAGCCTTTAATGAAGATTTCATGCGGGCTTTCTAATAGGTGTAATTAGTGACATTAAAGACGGGCATCCGATTATATAAGTTATCCATCGAAAAAATTACGATTTTTCTTAAAATCAGATTTTTCAAAATAAATTGATATCACAAAAATTTTGCGAAAAAATGATCACACGATAAATTAGAGTAACCTGCTCTAATACCAATTTGAGAATGTTGCGATATCCATTATCAATTTAATTCGCAAATGTCCAAAATTTTCACTTATTAAATTAGATTCAATCTTTTATCAAAATTAATTAAACCCTAAAACATGCATCCAGGTGAATAAATTAATAATGCTATAAAAAATAATCACAAATTGTTCAACGCACTAATTTCAAGAAAAATCCCCTAAAAGGACAAAACCTTTATTTCTATAAATGTTTGCAAATCGTAACATACAACACACTTACAGAAATCTACAATGAATATACTATAGCAAACTCACGTAAATCGCAACCTTGAAACCAACAATGGACTCCCGTGAAAACCCACAAAAACCGCAACTCTGTCTCCAGCAAAGAATACCCTTGAGCCTTCCCAAGTGATCATAATCATCATCAAGAAACTCCCTCAAGAGCTACCAATCAAGAAGTAGAGATGGCACTCCACAAGAACAAACTTCAATAGAAGTATTTGGGTTTCATAAACTGATTCACAAAGAATTGAGATTGAATTTGGTGAATCAAAAACATAAAAGCCCTAAACTTTGAAGACTTAAATGTCTGCCAAGCTGTAGTTTCGTTTTGCAAAAAGTCTTAATGAAATAAGTCTCTAAAGCAGGTATATATAGTTGAGCAGAAAAGTTGAGGCGGCGCAGGTCGTTCGAACGACTTCAAAGGACATCTTCATGTCATTTGAACGACATCTCATGTCGTTAGAAGCGACCTTACAAACGACAATTAAAAACAAAAAACAGTATGGGTTGGTTTTAACCAAACAAGAAACGACCCTTCGAATGACGTTAAAATGACATTGCAAGTCATTAGAAGTAGTCGTTTGAATGGCATTGCCTTGTCGTTTGAACGATAGGAGAGAGAAAATTTTATTTTAAAAAGCTCCCCTACAGGTCTTGAAAAATTATTTTGACTTATAAAAAAATGCCTCATTTTGTTTTAAAACGGTTTCGAAAAGTATCCCAATACTAAAGTAAACCATTTACGAAACTTAAACACATTTTATATGAAATTGTACCTCATATCGAACAAATGTTTAAGATACTTGAAATTCAGATCCATCTTCATGGATGTATGAATTTCAGATTACCTCGACAGTTATAGCGGTATACGACATATTATATGTAAACTACGGACTATGAAAAATATGTCCTTACATCGCGATATCAAAGTTGATAACAACATTTCCACACATGCATTCATAATCTAACAAATTAAATCACTTATTTGTAAGACTTATATTCTGGTTAATGCTTTTACCTTTTATAGAGTCTGTCTGATTTTGGGGGAGAATCTTACTTCTATAGGAGCTAATCTATCCATTATCTTAGTAATGATCTTAAATATAAAGTTAGTGTTGGTGATGAATTCCTAATGCCCCGAAACACCGCTTGACAGTTGTGCGGAATACAACCCGGGACCTTTTCCCTCAAGTTACCAAATCTACTTACATATAGAATTATGGGATGAAATAAGCATACAACAACCATATAAATTTAGAGACACAAATATTCAATGTGGTTAAAAAAATTGGCTACTCCGCACGAGGGGAGGAGAGGTTTCACTATAGCATAATATGTATTACACACTCAATCACTCTTTTGAACGCTCACTCAACTCACAATATTGTAGATACCCTCACATAGGAAACTCACAAAAATTGTCTTGTTTCTTTTACTCACTTACAACTAAAATACCTTAGTTGTAAACCTCTCTCTAATTTCTCTCTCACGTAGTTGTTGAGAAGGTTGCCCAAGAGCGGTATATAAAACTTCAAAGTAAACCAGATACAAAGATGGCAACCAAAGTTACTATTTCCATTATTATATGATTTCAAGACCACAATGGATCTATGCTAAGATCGTTTATTTACAATGAAATGGTATACAAAGTAAACAGGTGTGTCTTTCAACAATGAAATATCTTCCTTATATAGGCTTCCAGATAGAGGATTAAAGGATCAAACAAATCTTTGGTATGATGGTGATGGATCACTTAATAGTATTGGTGGTGGTGAATCTCATAATGGGGTTACTGAGCTCTTAATGGGGCTGCTAGTGGTGGAATTCATAATGGATCATTAGAGAAAATAGAGTAATAGAGAAAATAAAACTGCCACTTTCATCTTCTTAGCCAGATTATGGGGTTGCCACTTTCATTTTCTTAATAAAATTCCAATAGTTAGCCCTTGCAATAGATTTGTATTGGGTAATTGTATCCGGACAATAAAATTTTAGAAGTAAGAAATTATTTGATCACATTCAGGAAGTATCCAAGAATTCAAAAATAAACTATTCACATATTTCGAGACATCTTGACCCAGTATATCCCAAAACATTTGATAAAAAAGACCACAAAACCATGAAGTCCCGGGGGTGATCTAAGGATATGACTAATTTTAATTTGAGAGATCTGATTTATATATTAGATTTAACAGTTAGTTGGTGTAGACATTGTAGTGATTGAATTGATTATCTGTAACATATGGTCTACTATTACCTCGCGGTATTTGAATCACAGGGAATATTGATTTTAAATATCTCATTAGTTTCCAAACATTATATCTTTTGGAAATTATTCCTATCCTCCATTTTTTCACAAAGGCATATATTTGTTTCCTTCGATTGATATTCTTCTCAACTTTTTACATCTTTTGTAGATCAATTATTCTTTTATGAATCAAACTTCTTCCAAAAAGAATTACATAAACTTCATTTTACGGAAGACTAGTGGGATCAGTTTTTTTAAGTGCGTGTGATTTTTCCATATGATGAGCATTGTTAGGTAGATATCTCTATCTCTATATACTCTAAAATGCAAAACAAGGCATTTATGAGCATTTAAGACTCCTCCTCATTGAGAGTGTCCACGTGGCACTCTATATTTTAATCTGTTCTGCATTTAGACTACTACACAGCCCAGCTATCCACGTAGGTTAACCCCCCCCCTTCTTTTATCCTCAACGTTCTCTCTCTCTCTCTCTCCCTGTAATTGTCTTTGGCTAATACGCTTCTTCCTTTTCAACTTCCCTCTACTCTGATTTAATTGAGACTGATGGCCCTTCATTTTTGTTTCCACAATTCATACATATGAATCGACGATATCATATTTTCCCTTTATATTTTATGCTCATACATTTTGACATTTTACCCTATTATGCCGATTTATGGAAAGGAACTCATTTTGGAAGGAAAAATCAGTCTAGGTTTTTGTGTCCCTTTGATTTTTCAGGTACGCCTCTCTCTCTCTCTCTCTCTCTCTCAAATTACGGATTGAGTTCCTTGTAGTATCTAAAATTGGTATGTATATACGTTTTTGGTAATTTCTATTGATAATGTTTATTGGTTGGATCTGTAACTATGTTCATGTTTATGATTTCTTAAAATTTAAGACTTAATTGTGTATTATATGTGAGTTCTAGGTATACATTACAAATATGTATAGTCAAGATCTGTGCTAGAAAAGAGAACTTCCATTAGATAGTAGAATTTGTGTATTATATTTAGGGTAGATTAGATTGACCACTCCAAAGGTTTCCTCTAAACGTTTTGTCATTTTTATCTGTATAAGTTCTAAGTGTCATATTTTTACTGTGAAATTAAGGGCCTTGGTCTTGGAATTAAGGTTTTCATTTCAAATGGGTTTCTTGATTTAATATTAAGGTGATTGTTCTGAAACCATATTTTTGGGCATCTAAACGATTGTTTTGGGTTAGCTTCATCTTTTATGTGCATTGTTTCAAATTCGTATGTATTATTTCAAATTTTTTCATTTTTTGACTCCTAATAGTAAATCCAAAATTATCCTTTCATATATTATGGCAATCTAAATAATTTGGGCTACAGCATCTTATTTTTGAATTCACAAATAAGTAGTTATTAATTGATTTCTTATTTCATTTTTTTATTAGTTTCATTTTAATTGCTATTAGTTTGTTTTGAATTTCAAGTTTATTTTTTCCCAACTTCATATTGGTTTTTGTGAATCGCTTTTTGTCTTAACTATTATATTGCTTATGCATCCATTTATTTGTATGAATGACCCACGATGATGTTGCGCATCGCGCAGGTTTTCACCTAGTTACAACCTAAATATCTAATCATTGATATATGATAACACATCAGATATGGAGATGGAAATGAAACGGATGCATTTTAAATATATTTAAAAAGCACACGCAACATTAGAAACTAATAATTATATCTATTTTAAACGGTGCTTTTATTTACACTCCAGCATGCTATTTGCACACCCTAATCGAGAAAGAGAGCTTTTTAAATGATGAAGTTAAAGAAAAGACGAATCAAAAAGTTACAGGTTTAACTTTCAATTCAAATTTATTTATTTTTAAAAAAAGGAAAAAACTAAAGAGTTTCTTGATTTTTCCAGCCCGGTGAATTAGAAATTTTTTATAAACCAGGATAAAAATTGTTACTCTCGAATCTAACTTAAATTGAAATATAAAAAAGAAGACTTTTGAGAAATGAAAGAGAAAGGGACCAGTTAGTGGAGGATTTTAAATGGGTCTCAGTCCATATTTATTGGTGTAGTTAGGTTGGGGGCTCCAAACATAAAAATATGGTGTATATAAAAGGATCCATCTTATTATCTTAAAACAACGGTAACATAAGGGAATCATGATAAACTTACTGAGGTAGAAATGTCTCTTTTCTTTATCTTGACAAGTTTACATGAAAAAATCCTGAAGTGGGTGTTCTTTGTTTAGATTTAGGTTGATGCCAATATTAATATTCTCCTCCTTTTGGGATTATTTTTATTGGAAATTAATATTTAGTGTCGAAATTAATTATTTAATTTCAATGATTTTAAATTCTGAATTTATGAATTTCTCAATTATGTGATCTTGATAAATATCAGATAATTAATTAGGAACGTGATAAATACGAATATTAGAAGATTGGGTCAATCTTATCCGTTAGTCAAATAATGGTTAGTGGCATTAGTGGGAGACTTGAAATAGAATCCCACCTTGACTAGGATTCCGACGCTCTTCCCTTTATAAATAGAGGGGTTATCTCATAACACACTATTTCTGAGGTGGGAAAGAAATTCTGAGATTCCATTTGAGTGAAATTTTTCTAAAAGGGAGATTGATGACGCAATTAATCTAGATGATCAAAAGAGATTTCTACAACAAGATTGATCACTGGATTGGATCAAGGCAAGTCTTATTTTATATCGTTTAGACGTACTTTGTGAAAACATGAAGATCTAAGTTCCTTTTATTAAGAAGTAATGTGTTCGTGATTAATATTAGGGTGTTCTTAAGAATGATTTAACATGTGGTATCAGAGATAAAGTTTAAGATCTCATGATTTTCCTTATTGATGTTCGTCTATAATCAAATATGTACCTAATACTTTCTGCGACATTTTTATTTATGTCATTAAATTGCTTTTGTGTCTGAGACCTTCTGCGATGTCTTATTTTTGTCATTAAATCGGCTCTTAAAGTATGTCTGAGACTTTCTGTGATGTTTTTCTTACGTCGTCAATACACTCTGGTTAGAATGAAAGGTCAAAACTTGTTCGTAATTTTACGAAACTCGCATGATCGACTGGAAACGTCAAAATAAACAAAATCTATTGTCAATGGGCACCACCTTACTTTTGCTATTTGACGTTGTTTAGACCCTTAAAATTACGTTTTTCCCGTTTTTGCTAATAATGTTGACGTCAATATCTCACTGCAAAAAATTGATTTTTGAATTCAGCAATTTGTTTTGAGATCCTGGAGTAATTGTCTACATCCCTATTGTGCTAACTCAAATTTTCTATTTTTGGCAAAAATTACGATTTTTCCAAATATTATGTATTTTTTCACCATGGGGGATGTTTTTTATCTTCATGGTTGTTATAATATTCATATTATGTATTAACGGTATTGATGAAAGGGTTCAATATAAAATTTTGAATATTAGATGTATGATTATGTGTTTGACAATAACATTTCGACATATTAGGTTATTGTGCATAATATATAATTGGTAGCCCAAAGGTCCTAATGTAATTATGAATTGATGTTTCGACAATAATATTTATATGATGTTGGATGGGGAAGACATGAAAGTGTCTTAATCTAAAATTGTAAATATTAGATTATTGTGTAGGGATTTATATTTGGACCATTAATTATACATTAAGTTTTGAGTATAATATTTTTTGGGGCACTGATTTTACATAAATAATGTTTATGAATTCCAGAAAAAAAAAATTTTGAATTCCGTCGAATATTTGAGATTTTGGAGTAATTTTCTACAGTTCCATGATGCTAACTTTTTTTGGAAAAAATTAAGTTTTCCCATATTTCATTTATGTTTTATCTAGAAATGTAATAAAACCTTGCTCTAATGATCCTTTTTTAGTTGAATATTCGTGCCAAACACAGGCCAACATATTTCATATGGTAGGATATTAAACTTACATTATTATTAATATTCATATTTTGATGAGTCTCGTGCCAAACACAGGCCAATGATTCATATTGTTGAATATTATGATATTCTTATTTTAATGAGTCTCGTGCCAAGCACAGGCCAACGATTCATGTGGTTGAAAATCAGAATTATTGTTTATTCTAAGGCTACTACTCCCATTAAGTTGAATTAAATGTCAAACATAGGTTACAATTCATATGTGAAGATACTAGATTTATTCGTTGCATACATGCATATTTGAATGAATGACTTGCAAATTTTGAGACTCATAAGTAGGTATTCATTCAGTTTAATCAAATGCCAAATATAGGCTAAGATTACATGTGAATATATTATACTTGTAGTCATTTCAAATTATCCTTATGTTTGTTATAAGGTTAAATTGAAGCGCAACACATGCTGAAATTTGAATCAAATAAACATTGGAATTTTTATAAATGTTAAATAATTGGCATCAATGTTAAAAAGTCATATTTACATATGCCACTAGTATAATAATTGTGATTATAACCGTATTGTGCACTAGTATGACCATGAATGATTTCGGTCATTATTTTTGATTTGTTACTCATACATAAGTGATGAAGTGAAAGTAAATGGTTTATGTTTTCCATTTACTATTATTTGTGTAATATCTCATGTAAACTCTTTGTCTATTTGATTTTAACATTATGTCTAATTTTTCATGAATTTCAAATTAGGGAATAGACAATAATATAATTATTCATGTATTACGGGTATTTTGAACATGTATGCGTATCTCTAATATTTATATAATATAAGGTTTGGTGTTCATTAAAGTGCTCCATTCCAGAAGATATAAATATTGGACTAATGCATTAATATCATGCATATTTTGGTTGCCTACGGGTCCATGTATGATATTGAATGCTAGGATGATGATACTTTATGATGTTGCATACATATTATTGTTTATTCAATCATTGTGATTCGGAAGCCTACAAGTCCAATTACAATAATTGAACAAAATGTTAGTGGTGATATATATTTTGGGAAGGTTATAATGGTCGTCAAACGCAGATGCCATAGTTTCTTTCACTATCATATCACCAATTAAATTTATTAAAACCATAAACATGAATAATTTAGTTTATTAATCATGTGATATTTAATGAAAATAAGTGAAAATTGTATTGAGTTGTGTATGTAAGTCTTTACATAATGTAATATTCAAATTATGAAATATTTGGTAGTCACTACAGTGACCAAACTAGAATGGCAATGAATATTAAATGTAAAGATGATGATAGTAGTAACTCATGATGCTTATAATTGTAAAGATATTAATGAGGTATATTGAGTTTATTTCTTCAAGCAAGGTTATTCCTTATAGGGAATCGATTTCGAGTGATTGAATGAACATCATAGATCACATACATTATTATAGTATGTGAAAATAAGTTGTGCACAAATATCGTGTACAATATAATGAAATAACATTATACCCAATAAAGTAATCTACAAGCATCATATAATCGACATTTCACGGTTACTACTGAAGAAAACTCACGGCTATGCATTTAATTTATTATCATGTAATCGATGTGTGTGTTGTTAAATCAAAGCATTAATGAAGTGAGCAATTTATCTCATTATCTTATCACATATTATTGTATCCCATTTTCTTTCTCTAAAAATTTCATATTTAATTTGGTTAAACAAATTAAGTTTATTTACATGTTGCACACTCAGACTAATAATGATAAAGATAATATGTATCTTTTATGATTTGAAACGAGTTTTTCATCTTAGTAGAGTTTGCAAGTTATACTTATTATGTTATAGAAAATATTTACTTTTGATGCAAGGATTTCTTACAAAACAAACTAGAAATGCTAATAAGATTCTTTTCTTTTGTTCTTGGGGAATCAAATCGCCATTTGTTATCATAAACCCTCATTTTTTTTTGGAAAATGTTTGTCTAGACTTGATCGTGAGGAATATGTTTTAAAGAATCTTTTAATGTATATTTTTTTAAGGGTTATGGTATTCCTTTTGATGTTTTGTACAAAATAAAGTTTGGACATAGTTCTTTAAAGATTTGTTTGATCCTTCATCATAATCATAGCGTTATTAATGAAACTCTTTAAATCTTGTGCCAAATTAAATCTAGACTCGTTTTCATAATTTTCGTGGACAAGATTTTTGTAATGTCTCTTACAAATTTTGATAGTCGAGTTGTGCTCTTAAGGTATTACGATGTCTAATATAAGGATGACCTATGTGGCTGTTGATGTAAAAAATTAGATTTGTCCTAATTATTTTAATCACAGATAAAAAGAATAAAGAAATAATAAACAATAGATTTTTAAAGTGGTTCGGCCTTGTAAGAATGGCCTACGTCCACTGTCTTTGTTATTGTTGATTGTTTGTTTGGAATTCTCGAGGAATGGTTTGCTCAAGAAATTTCGGTCCCCTTCCAATGAGGAGGTTATAATGTATTTATAGCCTTGAGGCTGTACAGATGAAAGGACAATGCGCTATTATCTAGTAGACTTATACATTTGTATGATGATAAATGAACATTTAATGCGCAGTCGTATCCTTTATTATCCTGATTAGAGTGCTATGTTGCTCGGACCGCCTAAGTAGCTCGGACCGCTTAAGTTACTCGGACTGCCTAAGTAGCTCGACACGCTTAAGCTGCTCGGACCGCCTAAGTAGCTCGACACGCTTGAGCTTCTCGGGGCCCCTGAGTTCGTCGTGGCTTCTTAGTTGCTTGGTGATCATGAGTTGTTCGATAGAAGTATATATATATATTTGCCACGTTGGCAGACATGTGTCTGTAAGTGAGTGGTCCATGTTAGCAGACTAAATTTGGTATCAACATAAGCCCCCAATGTTTCGTAGTTTGATGATCAAGAAAAGTAAGGAACATTCTGCTGCTTAGTTTTTCGATTTATATGGATTTTAGGAAAACTTTCATTGTATATAGCTCCATTTTTTGAGTGCATAGTATCAGGCTTTTAGAGTATTTTGAATTTCCATAACCGCTTCAATTTTTGTGCCCTTTTTTTTCTTTTTAGCTGCCGGATACGCAAACGTCCGCCTTGGTAATCATTGCTTTTCTCTATTCCCGAGGTAAAGTATTTAAATGCTGTAGAAATCCTATCGTCTTTCACTTTTCAAACCTGTGTCTTCGAACTTTTCATTTCTTCTCTATCTTGTGCATTCGTTTCTTCCATTATTCGTTGTCAACTGGTTCACTCTTCCCCTGTAAGCTCTTCTTCCTTCTTTTTTATTTATTTTGTTCATCATGGTTTACCCTGTTGAATCTCTTGACAAATTTTGTTCTGAATTTTTAATTCCTTCATGGGACATATTAGAGGAACTTTCTGAACCTTATGACTAATTTTCTTTGGCTGAGGGACATTGGTTCCCAAGTCTCTTTGTGGACGATGTGTCTTTTTTTCCCCTCTAAATCCTTTATGTTTGGAGTTTTGTCAATATTTTGACGTTGTTCCGGCAAAAATAGCACCGAATACCTGGAGAATAGTTAATGGAGTCCATAGGTTAAACTAGCTTCATGGAACCCGTTTAGGAATTCCAGAAATTATGTTTTGCTACAGATGGGTTGTCAGCGATAGTAATTTTTATTTAAAAACTAGGTTTTTGAATAGGGCTTTAGTTGTCAATCTTCCAGATGCCAATAGGGACTACTTTGAACATGGGGTTGTTATGAAAAATTGGCAACACGCTCCATTAAATGGAGATGATGTATATCAGGTCCCAGGTGTCCCCCTTATGGCAAGGGAATAGGTTGTTTTTTATTTTTTGAAATCTCGTTTTCTTGATGTTTGATAAAATGTATCACTGACATATAATTTTTTATTATTTGCAGTTGACAGCAAAAGAAAATCTCCAAAGGAGACAAAGGTTAATTTAAAGCATTTGAAACTTATCTGGATTTTGCACCAATCTGTTACCGAAGAACATATTAGATCGGCCTCTTATTTGTTGCAGTACAAGAGTTACACTTCATCCTTTACTGCTCATCCAGTGGTGGTTAATCTTGATCAAATACCAGCTGCTGAGACTAGTGTGGAAGGTTCTTATTTAGAGTCAAATATTCCTATTAGTGACATAATGAAGAGAATAAAGGCTCCTTCCTTTTTCGACAAGTCTGATTCTCCTGCTGTGGAGGCAAAGAGAAGTAAAAAATATATCCCAGAAGAGGGGATAAAGACTGTAGGGGTACCCCCTTATGATACTACTAAGAAATTTAGCGAGAAGCCCCTTGTGGCTTCGAGAAAGATCATTGAAAAGCCCCCTGTCGTACCAAGAAAGATCGTTGCTATCACTCCTCCTAGTGAGGTTATTGTCATATCACCAGCTAAGACAACATCCTTAGTTGAGAATGTTCCTGTTCCTCCAAGGAGGTTAAAGAAAAATCTTTCTGAGAGACTTGCTGAACCAGTCTCTCAACCATCAACTGTTGAAGGTGGTGTTTCAAATTTTATTCCCCCGAGCTCCGCTGTGGGCTTAGTAAAATCTTGGACTATCCCAGAGGTCCCTGGCATTGAAAATTCTCTCACTCGTGAGAGAGTTACTGCTCTAGCTGCTCAACACATTGCCTCAGTAAGTATTATTTATCTGAGCCTTTTATTTTTTTATGCTATGTTCATACATTGACTTAGAGTTAATTATTTTCTCAGCTGGTAATGTGTTTCAACAGCATTATAAAAAGGGATGAAGCCATGAGGGCCTCCAGTTCCTCGAATGGAGTGGAAAAGGCTTTTTCTGGATTAATCCAGTCTTTGAAAGACTCTCATCATAAGTATGAGGAAAATAAAGTTCCTTGGGAGAAGCAGATTAAGTCCGTTGAGCAAGAGAGAGATCGAGCTGTGGAAGCCTCCAAGGATTTGGAGAAGATATTGAAAGAGTTTGAGAAGAACAATAAAGAGCTTGAGGAGAAGCTCAAGAATGCTGAAGAGCTTGAGAATAAGCTCAAAACTGTTGAAAAGGAAGTCGGTAGACTTCATGATGTTAATCACCAGAAACAGGAGGTGGAAGGGAAGTTGAAGGCTATCGAGGAACTTCTTATTGAGAGGACTTCCTCGGAGAAGGTAAAAATAAGAAATACTGTTAAGAAGTCCTTCAGCGCTGGTTGGGACAAAGGCTGGAACAAAGGCCTGGCTACTATGTCCTCTCAAATGGAGTTTTCCAACCTTAAATATTTCAGGGATGGATGTGTTGCAGCTCTGCAGGAGCTAAAAGTTGCTGAGAATTCTGACCTATTCCAGCGACACACTCATGGCCCTCCTCCCTCTCCTGGAGAAGAAGAAGAGGACGAAGCTGCCTCAGAATAATCTTCCATGATAATTGGGGATCAGGCCCTTTCTATTCCAGTTGTTCAATCGTGCTCCGGGCAACCCCAACCAACCATTACTCCTACCGAGCAGCTACTCTTATCCACCGAGCAACCAGTCTCTTCCTCAAAACCTCCTGAGGAAGTTATAGGAAATAAAGAGAAGGTGTAGAGTAGTTTGGGTGTTTATTTTGTCATTTTATTTAACGTAACCTCGACTTTTGTATTTTCCTTTATGATGAAATGAAAATTCAAACTTTTTGTTATTTGTCTTGACTTTTTCTTCTATTTTCTCTGTCTGCATTCTTATTGATTCTTTCTATCTCTTCTCTTTACTAGTTTATGGCTAGGATGGAGTTCTTGTCAGCTCATGACACCGAACTGATGAAAAAATGCAATGACTATTTCAAGGCTGGTCGTGCAGATCTGAATGATGCTCAAATCATTGATATCCTGGGTTCAGATGCTTCTGAACGAGTAGTTGAAGCTTACCAGTATCTGAAGTGTTTGCTCGATCGTGCAGTATCCAATAATGTGTCTTATTACGAGATGATTGAGGACCTCTAAGGAACTATCGAGGAACTCCAGCAGCAGTACAAAGAGTCCTCCACACTCTCGCACCAGGGGTATGAGAAGAAATATCAACAACTGAGTGCTGATAGAGGGTATGATAAATTTATATCTGCTTATGAGAAAAGAGAAAGTGTTCTGAAGCTTGAAGTTGAGGATCATAGGCATATCGCCAAATTGCTAGAAGAGGAAAATATTGCCTTGTAAGAAGAGAATAAACAACTGAAATCTGTTGCATCTTCCTCGGGAGCCTTAGTTCCGGTTAACGATGATGGTTTCTCTTTCTTGGAGGTCGAAAATGCCAACATAAGAGATGAGTTGGAAACTTTAAAAAGAATCGGACCTTCCACTTGTGATGATGTTGGAAATAGCACCACCCTTCAAGGTGTTTGTAAGCTCAATTCAATGTCAACAATGGCAGGATAAGGTATATAGATGGTATACACATATAGTAGAAGGAGGTGAGGAGAAGAGGATCAACACCGAAATATAAGTGGTTCAGCCAATTAGGCCTACATCCACTGTGCAAGTGTATGATATGTATCACTGTATGAGGGCTCTAATGGCCATAGTTACAATCTCTCAATATTTCTCTCTCTACTGTGTGTTTAGAAGAGTTTTAGCTAGGGTTGCTGATTTCGGGCCCCTCAAGGTAGAGGATGACCTCTATATATATAGTCCCTAGGGGGTGTAATGTGCCCCCCATGCATGCAATGAGCATGTGTGTGTTGATCTAGCCAATATGAGGAAGACGTTTGTCACTGTCACATGTAGAGAATGATGATGAAATATTCTCCCCACGTGTGGGGAATAATTTGTTATAACTGATTTGGGTCCACGTGTCCTTATCCATGTCAATAGGTGCTCGGCTATCATGCTTGGTCATGACCTCGGCCTGGGAGAAGCCGAGGTTGATAAGTCTAGTTGCTCGTTCAATCCAAGATGGGCCATGAAGGTCTCAGCTTAAGTTCAGTCGAGACAATGGGTAGGGGTCGGCCTGGGCCGAGGTTGAGCGGGCATGTGCTTGGAGCATTAAGTGATATCTTGATGATGTTGACCTTGGTAAAAGTAAGGCTTCTAGCGAGCTCGGCCTACACCTGTCCAAGGTTGCCATTCCAAGGTGTACTGGAGTGTTACTGACCCTTATGATACGTGCAGTGTTCCTTGGAGAGGTTGGTGGTAGTGTCGGCCTAGGCCAACCTTTCTATGGCCGAGGACTGATGTCGCGTGCCCAAGGCTTTTCCAGTGTCGGCTATATCCTCAGTCGAGGTTGGTGTCTCTGAGCCGAGGTTACACTTATGGCATATCAATCACCCCCAGCCCTTAGTTACATGTGAGAGCAGGTGACTATAGGATCTCTAAACCTCTGAGGCCTTTCTCCTATGAGCCAATGTTCGTTTGTAACTTGTCCAATGTTGAAGTGTGGCTTGCTTGGCAAGCATGTGTTGTCAGCCGCCCTTTGGGGCTCCCAAGGCAATGATGGGCCTTGGGAAACGTGTCTGCATATTTAAGGGTTTGAAACCTCATGTTTCCCTCCTTCCTTAATTCTCTTTCCTGACACGATTTCACTTCAGCAGTTTCTCTCTCTAAAGGGCATTTTCTTCACGATTTCGCTTCAGAAGTCCTTGGTAGTGATTTCCTCGCATTTTCTTCGCTTTCCCTTATCGTTTCATCCTCAGGTATCATCTTCCCTTCATTTGTATTCATTTTCTCTGCTTTTTCCCTTCTATTTGTGTTTTCCGACGAGTTTCTGAGTTTTCCGGTGAGGCTTCCATAGTTTTCAGGCGAATTGTTCTTGCTAAGTTTGGGCAGTTTGATCTTTAAATTTCTTTATTTCCTTATCCAATCTTATTTGTCGTTTGATCTTTAAAGTGTAGTGTCTGCCTCTGATGCTCAGACCCATCTACTAACTTCTTGAGGAGTTCCCTTCTCTTAGAGAGAAGACTTTAGAAAAAATTAGGCAAATAGAGAGGGCACAGGAGGAGGCTCGTAGGTTGCAAGAATTCCCTCTTAGACCCATCTTTCCAACACCCCTGAAGGTGATATACCCGGATCCCTTGGAACCTTTTAACCAGGCAGAGGTTCCTGTCGAACCAGCAACGATGTCCGAGTATGAGTCTTCCACCTCAGATCCCATGTCTGTGGATTCCTTTCGGGAGGCCATGGACTTCATAACTCGGGAAGATCAGACCCCTGATCAGGCTGAGGTCTCTAGTCGGGCCTCATCCCATAATAATTCGAGCACGTCGTCATCTTCCTCAGAGGTTGAGATTATTAAGCCGAGTGTGGCTATTCTGCCCATACTTGACGCCATTCCTCTATCGGCCGTCACCAGGGCCGAGTTCGCTCAGAGGTTCCTGAGTAATCCATTAATGTCTGCTCCGGCCGACGTTGAGCAAGATAATGACGATAATGATGACACTAAGAGTGATGTCGACATCTCTGGGGAGGTCGAGATTGAGAGTACCGTTACTGATGTAGACCTTCTTTGCTTCAGATATCTGTATTCCATCAGTCCCTCCATAAAGCTTAGGAGACCTCTGAGGGAAGAGAGGGCCTACAATGGCCAAGATGGTGAGATCTTCTTGTACGAGTAGATGTTCAAATTAGGGTTTCATTTTCCCATTCATCCCATCATTAGGTCCATCCTTGCCTTCATTAATTTGGCCCCTTCCCAACTGTCCCCTAATGCTTAGAGGGTCATAATAGGGGTCATAGTCTTATGGAGGGTTGTCCATCACTCAGACCTTCCAGTTCAGGTCTTTGTTGGTTGCTATGTCCCTTCCTCATCCAAAAATCATCCGATCTACTATCATTTTGTAGCTCGGAAGCCTGAGAAAAAGATGCTCCAAATAACTCAGACATCCAACCACAACTGGAAGCCTCGATATTTCTTCGCTTTTGGGCCATGGGAATTTGGTCCATGTGTTCCTCGTCCTTGCTAGAGCCGAGGATACCCCCGAGATGGGGTAAGGTCACAATGTCTGCGAGGGTTGACCCTGGTCTGAGCCTGCAGAATCTTCAGAAGGTAAAAGACCTTCAAGATCAGGGGATGCATGGTCTGCTCATAAAATTCGAACACTTGATGACCCCCCACTACCTCTCTGAGACCGGCCTAGGTGGAAGTCCTCTTGCCAAGTTTGGTAAACATTTTTTATTCCAAGTTGAACCTTTAAGTTTATTCATATCTGATTCTGTAACTCAGATCTATTGATTTTTGCAGAGCGCCCAAAGGATATCTGAGACGAGCTTTGGGAAATGGTTGCGCCTAGCTTGACGAGGCTCGTAAAGAAGGCAGGTCTTAATGGTCCTCCTTCAGCTCCCTCTGCCTCAAATTCCCAAGCCACGAAGAAGAGGGATCCAACTGAACATGCCCCTGAGGATCATAGGCAGAAGAAAAAGAGTGTTGATTCTGCCATCCCGATCTCTTCATCAGACGCTTTGTCGACTCGTCTAGAGCAATTAAAGATTACCGATAACATCGTAGGCCACAGTCTGCAGGCTCTGGATTCCTTCGGCTCCACCATGACCGAGGTTGATAATCATTTCTTTCGGTCATTGGATACACCCTTGCTGATTGAGTTCGGTATCCACAGGTCCATTCAGGTATGACCTTATATTTCTTTATAATTTCCAAGTGTAACCTCTGATCTGGTCTCCAACTTATTCATTATCACAAAACCCGCAGGGCTTGGAAGCTATGTACCACCTCTCCAACTGGACTCTGAGTAAGTTTCCCCTCGTCCAGAAGGGTCAAGAGGCCGAGAAGGTAAAAAGCACTCTGAACTCAGAAATTGACCATCTGAAGTCTGAGCTGGGTGAGTCTGAGAAGAAGGTGAAGGGGTTGGAGAAGGATATCTCTCAGCTTAAGAAGGACCATGATGTGTCTCTGAAGGCCAAGGACGACGTTCTGCAGCAGAAGGTTAACTCGGTTGTGAAGGCATCCCTCGATGATGCCTCTGAGGGGATAATAGATGAATACAGAAACAATGATGAGTTTATGAACTTCGGCTTTGAGTACCTTGAAAGAGGTATCAAAGACACTATCAAGTGGGCTGATGTCAAGGAGAGGGAGGTTGGGAGTTTGAAGGCCTTTGATTTCTTAGGCCTCGGCTTTGCCAACCCTCAGCTCGCCCAAGCCCTTCAGGAGGTTGAGGAGGAGGTTGTTGTGTCTGCAGAGAAGGAAATATTGGACGGCACTGAGATTGGAGGGGCCAACCATAGAGAAGACATTACTGAGGTGGCCCAGGTCGTACAACAGGATCAAGCCGAAGACACTAGCATTCTCCCTTCTAACTCTTAGATTTAATTTGTGAAACTTTACTCTGTAACCGTTGGATATTTGTACTCGCTGAAGGATATCATTTTCTTCTTTTACTTTGTTGAATGTATGTCATGTGATGTTTTGGCTCTGAAGCTTATGCAATGGTGTCTGCTTAAACCAAATTAGTAGTCTGACCTCAGACCTTTTCACCACAACGATGTTATAAGGGTCTGAGGTCCTCAACTAAGATGTTATCCAAATAATTAATTTCACCAAATTAATGATGTTAAGGGTCTGAGGTCATCCCATTATGGTGTCTGACCTCAGACCTCGTCACCACTGAATGGTGTTATGAGGGTCTGAGGTCATCACCTAAGATGTTATCCTCATAATTAATCTCACCAAATTAATGATGTTAAGGGTCTGAGGTCATCCCATTATGGTGTCTGACCTCAGACCTCATCACCACTGTGGTGTTATGAGGGCCTGAGGTCATCACCTAAGATGTTATCCTCATAATTAATCTCACCAAATTAATGATGTTAAGGGTCTGAGGTCATCCCATTATGGTGTCTGACCTCAGACCTCGTCACCACTGAATGGTCTAATAAGGGTCTGAGGTCATCACCTAAGATGTTATCCTCATAATTAATCTCACCAAATTAATGATGTTAAGGGTCTGAGGTCATCCCATTATGGTGTCTGACCTCAGACCTCGTCACCACTTAATGGTGTTATGAGGGTCTAAGGTCATCACCTAAGATGTTATCCTCATAATTAATCTCACCAAATTAATGATGTTAAGGGTCTGAGGTCATCCCATTATGGTGTCTAACCTCAGACCTCGTCACCACTGAATGGTGTTATAAGGGTCTGAGGTCATCACCTAAGATGTTATCCTTATAATTAATCTCACCAAATTAATGATGCTAAAGGTCTGAGGTCATCCCATTATGGTGTCTGACCTCAGAGATCGTCACCACTGAATGGTGTTATAAGGGTCTGAGGTCATCACCTAAGATATTATCCTCATAATTAATCTCACCAAATTAATGATGTTAAGGGTCTGAGGTCATCCCATTATGGTGTCTGACCTCAAACCTCGTCACCACTGAATGGTGTTATGAGGGTCTGAGGTCATCACCTAAGATGTTATCCTCATAATTAATCTCTCCAAATTAATGATGTTAAGGGTCTGAGGTCATCCCATTATGGTGTCTGACCTCAGACCTCTTTACCACTGAATGGTGTTATGAGGGTCTGAGGTCATCACCTAAGATGTTATCCTCGTAATTAATCTCACCAAATTAATGATGCTAAGGGTCTAAGGTCATCCCATTATGGTGTCTGGCCTAAGACCTCGCCACCACTGAGTGATGTTATAAGGGTCTGAGGTCATCACCTAAGATGTTATCCTCATTAATTTATCTCACCAAATTAATGATGTTAAGGGTCTGAGGTCATCCCATTATGGTGTCTGGCCTAAGACCTCGCCACCACTGAGCGATGTTATAAGGGTCTGTGGTCATCACCTAAGATGTTATCCTCATTAATTTCTGTCATAAGTGCACAATGAAGCATGGATTACCACGAGAACTGATCTTTTATTAATAACCTCTTCTTAATAAGATGGTACATTTAATAAACTCTTTGCAACATCATATGTAATACTTCTTTCGGTGATCAGCATTCCATGGGTTAGCGAAAGGTTCACCTTCTAGTTTTTCTATCATGTAGGTGCCAGGCATCACCTCTTCTGTCACTTTGTAGGGACCATGCCAGTTTGGGTGGAGCTTGTTTGCTTTATGTAAGGTCTTTTTCAGCACTAGGTCTCCCACTGCGATGGGTCTTGACTTCACCCTCTGATTGTATAATTTCGCTGCTCTCTGTTGGTAAGCTACTTGTCTGATCTCTACGTCTTCTCTTCTCTCTTTAATCAGATCTAGGTCTAGCCTCCTCTCTTCCTCATTTTTATTAGGGTCATATATCTGAACCCTCTGAGTTGGGAGACCCACTTCCGTTGGTATGACGGCCTCTGAGCCATGTGCTAGCATGAACGGGGTTTCTCCTGTCGGTGTCCTTGCCATGGTTCTGTATGCCCATAGCATAATATAAACCTCTTCACTCCATCTTCCCTTCGCTTCTTCTAACCTCTTCTTGATTCCATCAAGGATTGTTCTATTCGTGACCTCGGTCTGACCGTTTGCCTGAGGTCGGCCAGGTTATGAGAAGAACTTCTTTATCCCAACTCTTACGCAATATTTTTCTAAAGAGGAGTTCTTGAACTGGGTCCCATTATCTGAGATAAGAGTGTTTGGGAGGCCGTATCTGCATATGATGTTCCTCTAGATAAATTAGAAGGTCTTTTGTTCTGTGATCATTATCATCGGCTCTGCCTCCACCCACTTTGAGAAGTAGTCAATGGCAACTATCAGGAAACGGTAATTATTGGCAGCTCTTGGCAGGAGTCCTACTAAGTCAATCCCTCACACCGCAAATGGTCATCCCATTATGGTGTCTGACCTCAGACCTCATCACCACTGTGGTGTTATGAGGGCCTGAGGTCATCACCTAATATGTTATCCTCATAATTAATCTCACCAAATTAATGATGTTAAGGGTCTGAGGTCATCCCATTATGGTGTCTGACCTCAGACCTCGTCACCACTGAATGGTCTAATAAGGGTCTGAGGTCATCACCTAAGATGTTATCCTCATAATTAATCTCACCAAATTAATGATGTTAAGGGTCTGAGGTCATCCCATTATGGTGTCTGACCTCAGACCTCGTCACCACTGAATGGTGTTATGCGGGTCTGAGGTCATCACCTAAGATGTTATCCTCATAATTAATCTCACCAAATTAATGATGTTAAGGGTCTGAGGTCATGACCTCAGACCTCGTCACCACTGAATGGTGTTATAAGGGTCTGAGGTCATCACCTAAGATGTTATCCTTATAATTAATCTCACCAAATTAATGATGTTAAAGGTCTGAGGTCATCCCATTATGGTGTCTGACCTCAGACCTCGTCACCACTGAATGGTGTTATGAGGGTCTGAGCTCATCACCTAAGATGTTATCCTCATAATTAATCTCTCCAAATTAATGATGTTAAGGGTCTGAGGTCATCCCATTATGGTGTCGGACCTCAGACCTCTTCACCACTGAATGGTGTTATGAGGGTCTGAGGTCATCACCTAAGATGTTATCCTCGTAATTAATCTCACCAAATTAATGATGCTAAGGGTCTAAGGTCATCCCATTATGGTGTCTGGCCTAAGACCTCGCCACCACTGAGTGATGTTATAAAGGTCTGAGGTCATCACCTAAGATGTTATCCTCATTAATTTATCTCACCAAATTAATGATGTTAAGGGTCTGAGGTCATCCCATTATGGTGTCTGGCCTAAGACCTTGCCACCACTGAGCGATGTTATAAGGGTCTGAGGTCATCACCTAAGATGTTATCCTCATTAATTTATGTCATAAGTGCACAATGAAGCATGGATCGCCACGAGAACTGATCTTTTATTAATAACCTCTTCATAATAAGATGGTACATTTAATAAACTCTTTGCAACATCATATGTAATACTTCTTTCGGTGATCAGCATTCCATGGGTTAGCGAAAGGTTCACCTTCTAGGTTTTCTATCATGTAGGTGCCAGGCATCACCTCTTCTGTCACTTTGTAGGGACCATGCCAGTTTGGGTGGAGCTTGTTTGCTTTCTGTAAGGTCTTTTTCAGTACTAGGTCTCCCACTGCGATGGGTCTTGACTTCACCCTCTGATTGTAGAATTTCACTGCTCTCTGTTGGTAAGCTGCTTGTCTGATCTCTGCGTCTTCTCTTCTCTCTTTAATCAGATCTAGGTCTAGCCTCCTCTCTTCCTCATTTTTATTAGGGTCATAGATCTGAACCCACTGAGTTGGGAGACCCACTTTCGTTGGTATGACGGCCTCTGAGCCATGTGCTAGCATGAACGGGGTTTCTCCTAACGGTGTCCTTGCCATGGTTCTGTATGCCCATAGCATAATGTAAACCTCTTCACTACATCTTCCCTTCTCTTCTTCTAACCTCTTCTTGATTCCATCGAGGATTGTTCTATTCGTGACCTCGGTCTGACCGTTTGCCTGAGGTCGGCCAGGTTATGAGAAGAACTTCTTTATCCCAACTCTTACGCAATATTTTTCTAAAGAGGAGTTCTTGAACTGGGTCCCATTATCTGAGATAAGAGTGTTTGGGAGGCCGTATCTGCATATGATGTTCCTCTAGATAAATTAGAAGGTCTTTTGTTCTGTGATCATTATCATCGGCTCTGCCTCCACCCACTTTGAGAAGTAGTCAATGGCAACTATCAGGAAACGGTAATTATTGGCAGCTCTTGGCAGGGGTCCTACTAAGTCAATCCCTCACACCGCAAATGGCCAGGGAGAAGTGATTGATGTCATAGTTTGGTGAGGTTGATGAGGGATAGTGGCGAATCATTGACATTTATCACACCTCTTCACGTAAGCTGCAGCGTCTTTGGATAAGGTTGGCCACCAGTATCCCTGTGTGATGATTCTCTTGGCCAAGGGTCTTCCCCCTATGTGACTGGAGAAAGAACCCTCATGAACTTCTTGTAAGACCCGGGGAACTTCTGTGGGATGCACACATCTGAGGAGAGGCAACAAAAATCTTTTCTTGTACAGGACGTCTCCTACTACCGAGAACTTGGCAGCCCTATATTTCAATTTTGTCCTCTCTAGCTTGGATTCCGGTAGCTCTCCCTCTCTGATATATCTGGCGATGGGGTCCATCCATGAGTCTCCTAGGTTCAAACTGTGACAAGGGTTACATACCTCTTCTTCCTCGATGGTCGCTTTTCCTAAGACCTCGATCAGAACGGTCCTTCTGACGTCCGTCTTCGTTGCCGAAGCCAACCTCGCCAATGCGTTTGCGTGGCTGTTACTTTGTCGAGGCACTCTCTTCAGTTTTGCCTCTTCGAAATATTCTAACATCATTGTCACCCTTTTCAGATACTTGGCCATCCTTTCATCTTTGGCCTCATAGACTCCCAGAACTTGATTGACAACTAACCTTGAGTCGATGTGGAGTAGGAGTCTCTTTACACCCATAGTCTTTGCCAATGAGAGGCCGGCTAACATGGCTTTATATTCCGACTCATTGTTAGAGGCCTTAAAGTTGAATCTCAAAGCGTATTCGATGTTAGCACTATCAGGGGCTAAAAGTATCAACCCCGCACTGCTTCCACTGTCGCAGAAAGAGCCATCAACGAAGAGGCTCCAAATGTTTGTATCCGATGAGAAGACCCCTTACAACATGATTCCTTATTTGAAGAGGTACCGATCCTCCTCATTCTCCGCTACTCTGCCCCTGACCTTATTGGATGCAACCTCTTCCTGATCTCGAAAGACATATGGTGTCGTCTCTTCCTGATTTCGAAAGACACCACGGTTTGTCTTTTCAACACCCTCTAGGACATTCTCTGCCTCGACCTCTTCGTAGATGAACTCGGCAACAAAGTCTGCGAGGGCTTTCCCTTTGATGGTTGTCCTAGGTTGGTAGGTAAGATCATACTCCCCCAACCTCCCGAACTTGTCAGGTTTATGTAGTACCTATCTTAGTAGGGAGTCGGTGAGGACAACCATGGAGTAGGCTTGGAAGTAAGGCTTCATCTTCCTTGAAGCATGTATCAGGGCGTAAGCTAACTTTTCCATACGAGGATAATTTTGTTCAGACCCTTGAAGGGACTTACTGTTGAAATACACAGGCCTTTGGATCCCTTCGTCTTCCCGTATTATGGCTGCGCTGATGGCTGATTCGGAGACTGCCAGATACACGTACAATTTCTCTCCCGCTACAGGCTGAGATAGCAACAAGGGAGACCCCAAGTAAGACTTGAGCTGGTTAAAAGCTTTCTCTCACTCTTCATCCCACTGAAAGGCCTTTCTAAGCACTTTAAATAATGGAATACACTTGTCTGTTGCTCTGGAAACAAATATATTAAGTGCAGCCACTCTCCCCGTGAGTCTTTAGACATCTTTGATACTCCTCGGTGTCTTCATGTCAAGCAAAGCCTTCATTTTCTCAGGGTTCACTTTAATCCCTCTCTGGTTGACAATAAATCCCAGGAACTTCCCATCTCCTACTCCGAAGACACACTTTGCGGGGTTGAGTTTCATTCTGTATGAGTCTATAATATCGAAGGTCTTCTCGAGATCTGCTACATGAGTGCAAGATTTCAAGCTCTTCGTTAGCATATCATCTACATACACCTCCATAGTCTTACCTATTTGCTCTTCGAACATCTTATTCACAAGACGTTGGTATGTTTCCCCTGTATTTTTCATACCAAAGGGCATCACTTTGTAGCAGTACGTCCCTTTGTCGATAATGAAGGTTGTCTTCTCTGAGTCTTCAGCATCCATGAAGATCAGGTTGTAGCCTGAATACGCGTCCATGAAGCTCATGAGCTCATTTCCTACTGTAGCATCCACCATTTGATCTATCCGAGGTAAGGGATAGTTGTCTTTTGGACAAGACCTGTTCAGGTCAGTGAAATCAACACACATTCTCCACTTCCCATTGGCCTTGGGCACGACGACTGCATTCGATAACCACTCCGGATATGTGACTTCTCTTATAAACTCCGCCTCTTCTAATTTTTTAACCTCTTCTCGGATGACGTCGTACTTCTACCTGGAATAGATTCTTCTTCTTTGTTTGATAGGCTGGGAATATTTGGTCACATTGAGATTGTGACTCATGACCTCAGGGTTGATGTCTGGCATGTCTGCGTGACTCCAAGCGAAGATACTTTGCCTCCTTCTGAGGAAGTTTATCAGCTCTTCCTTGATTTTCGACTTTAGGGCTTTACCGACCTGGATGGTTTTTTCCGACTCGTCCTCATTGAGGACGATGGATTCTACCTCTTCCGCGGCCTCTCCTATCTTTAATTTTGTCTCATCTCTTGGGTCAAGCATATCAATGCTATAAGTGGTGGTTGCCTTCTTATGGGCCTCTCTCTCTTCGACCGAGTTGAAGTAACATTCTCGCGCTATGGTCTGGTCACCTTGCACTTCCCCTACCCCATAGGGGGTCGAGAATTTTAGCATCTGATGGACCGTCGATGGCACATCTTCAAACTCTTTTAGGGCCACTCTTCCTATGATGAGGTTATAGGCCGAGAATACATTTTCGTCCATTACAAAAAAAATTATCTTCCTGGTCAACCTCTTAGGCCACTCATCACCCATCCGTACATCCATCTCATACATGCCCAAGGGGTGGACCTTTTCTCCACTGAAGCCTATCAAGGGGTGATGATAGGGTACCAACATTTCTCTACTAAGACCTAGGCTCTTGAAGTAAGGCCAAAACATCACGTCTACCGAGCTCCCCCCGTCTACGAGGATCCTCTGCACCTCGCACCCATGCACCCTTGTTGTTATTACCAAAGGGTCATCCTGGGGGGCTAAGATACCTTTGAAGTCGAGTCTGGAGAACCCAACTACAAGGTTGTCCATGTCTACCTTCTTCCTCTTCTGCACTATATCAAAAGACGTTAGATTTATAACTTTAAGCTTGGCCACTGTCTTGGCCACTGACTTGGCCTCTGCCACGTGAGCCTTCCTGTCAGCTATTTCAGAGCCACCTCCTGCAAATCCTCCGCATATGGTGTCAACACCAAACGAGACCATACCAACCCTCTTCACCGGAGTGTTGTCATCTTTTGTCGGAAGATCCTGATCACCTTCATCATCACCTTCTGAATCATTATCTCTTCTGGATGGGGCATTGTTACGGCATCCGTCATTTCTCCTTTTCTTAGGGTCATATCTTCCCCCTTTGGGAGCCTTACCGTCCACATACTTCCTCAACTTTCTAGATTTTAACATCTTTTCAATCTCATCCTTCAAGGCGAAGCATCTGTCTGTAACGTGGCCATGGTCCTGGTGGAACTCGCACCTTAAGTTTTTGTTCCTCTTATGTGGTGGGGCCTTCAGTTTCTCTGGCCATCTCACAGTCCTGTCATTCTTGATCTCGTTGAGGATGTGCTCACAGCTCACAGTCAGAGGAGTATAATGAGCGAACTTGTCATCACCCGCCCTCTTCTTTCCATCTTTCTTTCTTTGGGACTTCCCACTACTACCGCGATTCTCATCCTCATACTTGGCTGCCATTGCATCTTCTACATTCATGACTTTTCTCGCGGTTGCCAATAGTTCCGCCATAGACCTAGGAGGGTCTTTCGCGAGTTTCCACAATAGCTTCCCTTTCTGAAGACCCCCTATGAGGGCGATCATGGCTGTATTCTCTTCATAATCTTCGACCTCCAACTTCTCTTTGTTGAACCTGGCGATGTAGTCTCTTAGGCTCTCGTCCTTGCCCTTCTTGACATACAGCAGGTGAGTAGTCTTCTTTTGAGGTCTCACCCCAAAGAAGAAGTTATGGATGAATCGTTCAGCCAAGCCTTTGAAGTTCTCAATTGAGTTCTTCGGAAGAGAAGTAAACCAGCTGTGTGCTGCTCCTGTTAAGGTCCCAGAGAAGGCCCTACACTTCATCTCATCGGGTATCGAGTAGATGTATGCTACCGACTGATACATCTCAATGTGATGTACAGGGTTGGTGCTGCCATCATACTTTGGAGACACCACGGGAGGTTTAAATTTAGCGGGAGTTGGGAAGATCACTATCCTAGCCACAAATGGAGAGCCCTCTGAGTAACCCCTTTGTAATGGGTCCCTATTTTTTATGAGGTTTCCTATCTTCTCCTCAAGACGCTGGATAGAGTCATTCCACGGTCTTCTTCCATCGACCTGACCGAGGTTGTCCCCATCCACCTCTAAGGGATGGACTGAGGGTTCCCCTGCCGCTGAATAACGTCGGCTATTGACCTCTTCCTGGTCTCTGCCCCTTCTTTCACGGGGTCCACCATAGTCAGGCCGACCTTGTTTGTCCCCTTTTTGCGAACCGACATCACTTCTTGACCTGGATAACCTCTGTCGTAGGTCATTCACTGGACCCAACCTCTCAAAGGCTGACCCTCTGCTCAATCGATCAAAGATGATCCTCGTTGTTGGGCCTCTTCAGCTCTTCGACCAGCACATCCTCGGCTCTGCTGAAGAGGATGAACCGTATTGTTCAAAACCTCATATGGCTCCCAACAATCTTCTGGGGCCTCTTCCACCTCTAGATCGTCATACTTGTCCTCCGGGCAAGGGTTTCCTTGCCTCCCAAGGCATAAGCGCCTAGGGTCAGCAACGTCCCTTCTCCGTCGGGGTGTAGGCTTGTCCTTCATTGGTGCCTGGGGTGGTCCCCTGGCTTCAGGATGAGGCTGAACATCCGCCGGAGTGATCATATCCGGTGAGACTCCAGGTGGCCTCATCATAGTTTGGCCGAGCTATGCAAATTATTCCTGCATAGCTTTTGTGTTTCAGCCAAAGACCTCAAGGCTCCAGATACCTCTGCCATTTCGAACTGGGGCGGCGCCTGACTGGAACTAGGCCCCCCACCTCCGGGTGGCAGAAGAGGCGGCGGTAACTCTGGTGCCATGTGTTTCTTAGTGAAGAGCTTAAGTATCAAGTGAGCTTTATACCTTAAAGTACCTCTTTCAATGGTGAAATAGCTCCACGCGAGGGGTGGTGCCTGGTTCACCACCAGAGTCTCCGGTGAGGTTAAGCTGAAGAAGAGGAAGAGATAGCTTCTCGTTCCCACAGATGGCGCCAAAATGATGATGCTGGAAACAGCACCACCCTTCAAGGTGTTTGTAAGCTCAATTCAATGTCAACAATGGCAGGATAAAGGTATATAGATGGTATACACATATAGTAGAAGGAGGTGAGGAGAAGAGCATCAACACCAAAATATAAGTGGTTCAGCCAATTAGGCCTACATTCACTGTGCAAGTGTATGGTATGTATCAATGTATGAGGGCTCTAATGGCTATAGTTACAATCTCTCAAGCTTTCTCTCTCTACTATGTATTTAGACAGAGTTTCAGCTAGGGTTGCTAATTTTGGGCTCCTCAAGGTAGAGGATGACCTCTATATATATAGTCCCTGGGGGTGTAATGTGCCCCCCATGCAAGCAATGAGCATGTGTGTGTTGATCTAGCCAATATAGGGAAGACATCTGTCACTGTCACATGTAGAGAATGATGACGAAATATTCTCCCCACATGTGGGGAATGATTTGTTATAATTGATTTGTGTCCACGTGTCCTTATCCATGTCAATAGGTTCTCGGCTATCGTGCTTGGTCATGACCTCGGCCTGGGAGAAGCCGAGGTTGATAAGTCTAGTTGCTCGTTCAATCCGAGATGGGCCATGAAGGTCTCGGCTTAAGTTCAGCCGAGACAATGGGTAGGGTCGGCCTGGGACGATGTTGAGCTGGCATGTGCTTTGAGCATTAACTGATATCTTGATGATGCTGACTTTGGTAAAAGTAAGGCTTCTAGCGAGCTCGGCCTACACCTGGGCGAGGTTGCCATTCCCAGGTGTACTGGAGTGCTACTGATCCTTATGATACGTGCAGTGTCCCTTGGAGAGGTTGGTGGTAGTGTCGGCATGGGATGACCTTGCTATGGCTGAGGGCTGATATCGCATGCCCAAGGCTTTTCCAGTGTCGGCTATATCCTCAGTCGAGGTTGGTGTCTCTGAGCCGAGGTCACACTTATGGCATATCAACTTCTACTCGTGGACGAGCAAGATATTCTTCTAGGGGACGAGCAAGGGCTGGTCAGATCTCTATTGAAGATGAAAGAACTCAAGAAGCTTTGGAAAATCAGACAGTTCAATTGATGGCAAAGAATCAAGCTCTGGCGGAGATGTCTAAGAAGATTCTGAACCTCAGCGAGCAACTTTCTACCCTGAGTTCTTCTTTGGAAAATAAAGAACTTCTGGTGAGGAATCTTCACGAGAAGCTGGAGAGGTTAACTTACCAATTCCATAAACATCCTAGAGAGTTTTGGATGGATGGTTATAATGAAGCACTTTGTCATCTTGATGCTCATTTACAACAGTCGAACAACGAAGGGTATAAACAAGGTTGGTTGAATGCGCTCTGTGTTTTAAAATTGGAGAGAGGTCATTTCCTATGGGATTACTATAATCCTAGAGTTCTTAATTTACCTGTGCCTCCTTTCAATCTTAACCTTAGTTGGATTCCAGCCCGAGCCATTCCTTGTATTCTGATCTCTAAGTATCTTGATGATTATAGTCGTCATTCATATTTTGAAATATCTCGGCCAGAACACCTGCTTGATCGTCCATCGATAATGAACGTCAGAATACTGCAAGATCCGAACTTCATAAATTCCCCTTATAGTCTTGATGATCCTCCAGCTGGGGTAGACCCTGTATCAAAGGCAGAAGGGGAAAAACCAATAGAATAGGATTTTTATGTAATGACATGTACTTTCCACAGCATATATAATCCCTCTTGATTTGAATGAAAAGTTTTAGTCTTTCTCTATTTTATTTTCTTCTAAGTATTTTGCAGAATGTCTTTGTTTGTGAATATATGCACATTGTGATATGTCCATTATGTTTTATTTTTTGATTATAGTGACTTATCACTCTTTGATCCTAAGCAATGAAACAACTTACATCCCATGATCCTGCTTAGTTTAATGAACCAAAGTTGATTATATATGATTTATCGACCAACCAAAGCTGGAGGTAATTGATTCCCGACCAATCGGGGTTGGAAGGGATTTGTTCCCGACCAACCGGAGTTAGAAGAGATTTATTTACCGACCAAACGGAGTTGGAGGTAATTGATTGCCGACCAACGAGAATTGGAATAGATTTGTTCCCGACCAATCGGAGTTGAAAAAGATTTATTTGTCGACCAACCGGAGTAGGAGGTAATTGATTCCCGACCAACCGAAGTTGGAAGAGATTTATTTTTCGACCAACCGGAGTTGGAGGTAATTGATTCCCGACCAACCGAAGTTAGAAGAGATTTATTTGTCGACCAACCGGAGTTGAAGGTAATTGATTCCCGACCAATCGGAGTTGCAAGAGATTTGTTCCTGACCAACTGGAGTTGGAAAA
Source organism: Sambucus nigra (assembly GCA_949130495.1). Classification (NCBI taxonomy): domain Eukaryota; kingdom Viridiplantae; phylum Streptophyta; class Magnoliopsida; order Dipsacales; family Adoxaceae; genus Sambucus; species Sambucus nigra. Next base: position 473,311,205 of record OX422213.1, read on the forward strand.
GATTTATTCCCGACCAACCGGAGTTGGAAGAGATTTATTTGTCAACCAACCGGAGTTAGAAGAGATTTATTTACCGGCCAACCGGAGTTGGAGGTAATTGATTCCCGACCAATCGGAGTTGGAAAAGATTAATGCATAATGTGTAGCACTAGTACTTTGATCCTAAGTAATGAAACAACTTACATCCTATGATCCTGCTTAGTTTAACCAACCGGAGTTGGAGGTAATTGATTCTCGACCAACCGGGGTTGGAAGGGATTTGTTCCCAACCAACCGGAGTTGGAAGAGATTTATTTGGAAGAGATTTATTTGCCGACCAACCGGAGTTGGAGGTAATTGATTTCCGACCAACCGGAGTTGGAAGAGATTTATTCCCGACCAACTGGAGCTAGAAGAGATTTATTTTCCAACCAACCGGAGTTGGAGTTAATTGATTCCCGACCAATCGGAGTTGGAAGAGATTTATTTGTTGACCAACCGGAGTTGGAGGTAATTGATTCCCGACCAACCGGAGTTGGAAGAGATTTGTTCCCGACCAACCGGAGTTGGAAGAGATTTATTTGCCGACCAATCGGAGTTGGAGGTAATTGATTCCCAATCAACCGGAGTTGCAAGAGATTTTTTCCTGACCAACTGGAGTTGGAAAAGATTTATTCCCGACCAACCGGAGTTGGAAGAGATTTGTTCCTGACCAACCGGAGTTGGAAGATATTTATTTGCCGACCAACCGGAGTTGGAAGAGATTTATTTACCGACCAACCGGAGTTGGAGTTAATTGATTCCCGACCAACTATAGTTGGAAAAGATTTATGCATAGTGTGTAGCACTAGTACTCTGAAAAAATTTCAACAAAAAGAGAGAACTGGGTAAAACATTCAACACTTTATTCATACTGAAGAAAACTACATTTACATAGGGATCCCAACTACTGATAATACTTGCGTAGATGCTCTGCATTCCATGCATTCTTAAATTCTTCTCCCTCTAAGGTTTCAATCCTGTATGTCCCTGGTCGAACAACTTCTATTACTCTGTAGAGTCCATGCCAGTTAGCTTCCAATTTGTTGTGCTTTTGAATTACTTTCTTCAGCACATAGTCTCCCTCCTTCAAATCACACTTATTTACCCTCTTGTTGTAAAACAGAGCTGTTCGTTGTTGGTATACAGCATTCCTGATTACTGCTTCTTCTCTAACTTCTTCGAGCATATTTAGATCTAATCGCCTCATCAAGTCACTGAAAGGAGAATTGAAATTAAGCACCCTGTGTGTGGGTAGGCCCAACTCAGTAGGTATAACAGCTTCACTTCCAAATGCCAGCATGTATGGAGATTCTCCTGTTGCTGCTCGCGGTGTAGTACGATAAGCCCACAGTACAGAATGTAGCTCATTAATCTAATTTGCATTCGCATCATCCAGTCATTTTTTAAAACCATTCAGTAGCGTTATGTTCGTCACCTCAGTTTGTCCATTGCCCTGGGGATGGCCTGGTGCAGAATGGGTCTTCAATATGTTTGACTGATGACAATATGCAGCGAACTCCTCGTTGTCAAACTGAGTTCCATAATCTGTGATGAATGCATGTGGAAGACCATATCTACAAATGATATTCTTCCAAATAAATTGGTACACCTTGTCATATGGCATATCAATAAGAGGCTCAGCTTCCACCCATTTAGTAAAGTAATCCACAACAACCATGAGATATTTAAATCTTCCCATGGTCATTGGAAGTGGCCCGACCAAGTCTATTCCCCACATAGAAAATAACCAAGGGGATGTGATGGGTGTTAATAATGCTTGGGGAGTTCTTCGGACAGAAGAGAAGCATTGACATTTATCACACTTCTTTGCGTAAGATGTACAATTATCTTTCATCGTCGGCCAATAATACCCCTGTGTTGTTATTCTTCGTAAAAGCGTTCGACCTGCCACATGGGCTCCACAAGACCCTTCATGGATTTCTTCGATTAAATTTTTTACCTCGGAGGGGTGGACACATCTTTGTAACCCTGCTATAACTCCTCGTCTATATAAAATGCCATTGGTCAATACATAACGAGTAGCTTTAAACTTTAATTTCTTGGCTGCGAGTTTATCAGTTGGTAGAGCCCCTTCCTCAATATAGGCCCTGATGGGATCCATTTAAGATGGTACTAAATCAAGGGTAATAAAATTCATCATTAGATCCTCGTTTATGCTCCGATCAGCTAGGATTTCTATTAGGATTGTTCTTCATATCTCGGTGCGTGTGGCTGAGGCTAACCGAGCTAAGGCATCTGCTCTTGCATTCTCCAATCTTGGTATTCTAATTAATTGCACTATATTAAAGCTCGATACGATCTCCATTGCTTTCGCATGATATTGGATCATTAATTCTCCTTTTGCTGTATATACTCCCAACATTTGATTTATGATCAACTGTGAGTCACTGAATACAATGATCTGCTTTGCCTTCATGGTTTTTGCCAAACTGAGACCTACAACCATAGCTTCATAATCAGCTTCATTATTAGAAGCTTTAAATTGAAAGCGCAGAGCATACCCATATCGATCTCATCTGGGCAGTTTAAAACAATCCCTGCTCCACTGCCTGTAGTGCAAGAAGAGCCATCTACATATAAATTCCACACAGGTATCTCATTGTCAATTTCTTGGTCAGACAGAGTTCTTTGGTGGAATATTTGATGCTTTCTTTTATCCTCCTCCAATGCTTCTCACTGCTCGTTGATTATCCTCTCTTGCTCGTTTATCGACTTCAGTTGATCGGTGTTAAAATTTGATGATCATGTAACATCCACAGGCTGGTCGGTATTCAAAATCTGCTCTTCAAAGGTGTCTGGATAGGTGAACTCTGCGATAAAATCTTCCACTGCTTGCCCTTTGAGTGACGACCTAGGATCATAAATTATATCGTATTCACCCAATTCTACAGCCCAATACATCAATCTTCCTGATTTCTCTAGTTTGTGCAGAGCTAGCCTTAACGGCATGTCTGTATACACAACTATAATATGAGCTTGGAAGTATGGCCTCATCCTTCTACTTACTTCGATCAATGCTAATGCTAACTTTTCCAGCCTTGGATATCTTATCTCTGCTCCTCGGAAGGCCTTGTTAGTGTAATAGATGGGATTTTGCACTCCACCTTCCATTCTTATCAACGCCGAGCTAACTGCGTTCTCTGAAACTTCTAGATACAAGTATAATTTCTCTCCCATCACTGGTCTGGATAATAACGGAGGTGCTCCCAGGTATTTCTTCAATTCTTGAAAGGCTTTATTGCATTAATCATTCCACTCAAAAATCTTTCGGAGTGTTTTGAAGAATGGGAGACATGTATCAGTTGCTCGTGACACAAATATATTGAGTGCTGCAACTCGCCCTATGAGGCTTTGTACTTCCTTCTTCGTCGTTGGAGATCGCAGCTCCAATAGAGCCTTGATCTTTTCAGGATTTTGCTTCAATTCCTCGTTGGTTAACAATATATCTGAGAAACACGCCTTCTCGTACTCCGAATATGCATTTGGTGGGATTCAGCTTCATTTGATGTTTCTCTAGTTGATCAAAGGTCTGACCTAAGTCAACTAGATGATCAGCAGCTTTCTTGCTCTTCGTCAGCATGTCATCAACATAAACCTCCATGTTATGACTGATTTTCTCTGCAAACACCTTGTTCATTAGCTGCTGATAGGTAGCACCTGCATTTTTAAGTCCAAAAGGCATAACATTATAACAATAAGTTCCCCTTGGGGTAATAAAAGAGGTACTCTTCCTGTCCTCGGGCTTCATTTTGATCTGGTTGTAACCATAATAATCATCCATGAAACTTAACAATTCTTGCCCCGAGGTAGCATCCACCAGTTGATTAATTCGAGGCAAAGGAAAATGATCCTTTGGGTATGCCCTGTTAAGGTCGGTGAAGTCTACATACATCCTCCACTTGTTATTTTTCTTCTTTACCATCACCACATTTGCTAGCCAGTCAGGATATTTGACATCCTCAATAAAAGAGGCTTTTTGTAGCTTTTTTACTTCCTCCTGTATAGCTTGATTTTTCTCAGGTCTGAACACTCTTCTTCGTTGCTTTACTGGCTTGATTTTCTTGTTCACATTGAGCTCGTGACACATACCTGGCATGTCTTCATGAATCCACGCAAAAGTTTGCTTTCTTCGCCTTAGGAATACTATTAATTCTTATTTTATTGATTCATCCAAGGATGCACCAATTTGAGTTGTTCGTTCCTCGTCATCCAGAATGACATTCTCAGTAGCCTCCATGACCTTCCCTTTCACGAGTTGGGACTCATCTCTAGGGTCTAATGTTTCAATCTCCGCATCTTCTATTTGGTAGGTGGTAGTTTTCTTTTTGGATTCTTCATGCTCCTCCTGCTCGGCAGATGAATAGTGGCATTCCCAAGCTACTTTCTAGTCGCCTTTCACCACTCCTACTCCAAAATTGGTTGGGAATTTTAAACATTGATGTACAGTAGATGGTACCGCTTCGAATTTTTTTAGTCCTACCCTTCCCATGATGATGTTATAAGCTGATTGGACATTTTTATCCATTACGAAGAAGCATACTCTTTCCATTCGACTAGCAGGCCATGTACCAATAAGCATATCCAACTTGATCGTCCCAAGTGAAAAACCTTTTCGCTAGTAAAACCAGGGAGGGGTCTATGATATGGCTCCAACTGGGATAACTTCAAATTCAAACTATCAAAGCATGGATAGAACATGATATCTGTCGAGCTACCATTATCCACCAATACTCGTGAAATCACCACCTCCTTCATTCTCATCTTGATCACCAATGGGTCATCATGAGGATATAGTACACCTTCCAAGTCGTTCTTAGAGAAACCAATGACCAGTTTATCCTTATTCACCTTCCTCGGGCGATCATCTTCAGCCAGATTTATTCGTTGAATGTACGAGCAAGCTTGAGCCTCATTGAGGTAAGCTTTTCTCTCAGCTGTCATATCTTCGTCTCCTGCATCTCCACCTGTAATGACATTACATTCAAATAATCCAAAATGGATAGAAAATACCTCACGTTCTGGCTGTTTCTGTCTTTTGGGGAGATCGGGGTCGTCTTGGTCATCATCTGGGTCTTCTTTATGACTTCTCTTATTATCTTCTTTTGCTCGACGAGGAGATCTAGACCTCTGCCTTACTCGATCATTGCTCTTTCCACCATTTTGACGATCAACATACTTGTCTAGCTTTCCTCGTCTGATGAGTGCTTCAATTTTATTCTGAAGAGCTATGCAATTTTTGGTCATGTGACCATGGTCTTTATGGAACTCACAATATTTAGACTTATTCCTCTTGTCAGGATCTGCCTTCATTTTCTCTGGCTAGTTCAGCTCCTCGCTGTTCTTGATCTCTTCCAGAATGTGGTTTATATCTACTTTCAAAGGAGTATAATCTACAAATTTCTTCAATTGTTCTAATGCTTGCTTTGCTTTTAACTGCCTGTTACCACCATTGTTCTTCTGCTCCTTCTTCTCAGCCTTATCAACCTCAACCTTGGTCTCTTTGGTGTCCATATTCTTCTTCGTAGCCATAGCTTCCTTGGCGTTCATAATCTTGGCTGCCTTTGCCATTAGTTTTGTCATGGTTCTAGGCGGATCTTTGGCTAGAGTGTAGTACAATTTATCTGGCAACAGTCCACTTATCAGATCAGTAATTGATGTCTTCTCCTCGTAATCAATTACCTCGATGTTCTCATTATTGAAACGAGTAATGTAATCCCTGGTGCTCTCACCTGCCTTCTTTCTAACACTTAGCAAGTGCGCTACTAATTTGACTGGTTTTGCTCCAAAATAAAAATTTCCAAAAAAGAGTTCTGTTAGCTGGAAGAAGGTCGCAATTTTCCCCCGAGGAAGGTTATTGTACCACATCTGAGAAGATTCGGTAAGGGTTCCTGAAAATGCCTTGCATCGCATCTCGTCTGGAACACCATAGATATCAGAAGCTACTTGGTATTGTTCTATATAGAGAACAATATCAGTTTTTCCATCGCATTTTGGTGTTACTACCGGGGCTTTGAATTTTGACGGTGTGGGAAAGTCCACAATCTCTTATATGAATGGTGTTCCTTGGATAAAAGTCCTTTGTAGAGGATTTTTGGTTTTAGCCATCTCCCCTAATCTATCCTCCAACCTTTGAATTGATCCCTTCCATGCATCATTTCCTTCCTCGACCCTATTAGTTCAAGCAACTGATCGTGTTGAGTTTGCCTCTTGGGATTTCTCATGACGAGTAGCTGGTCATGATTGGGCAGAGCCTTCCTTTAAATCAGATGGTCGTTGAGAGTTCCTTGACATAGTCTTAGGGGGACTTATATTCCTTATAGGACCCAAACAATCAAAAAGAGAGACTCTAATCAATCTTTCAAGATCACTTATCCTTTCTGGAGATAGAGTGATATTTTGTTGAGTGTCTGTAGCTCATACCGAGGAAGTCCGTCCAGGTTGATAATAAGGATCATTAGATATCTCAGTACGATATGAATCGGTACGCCTAGACTAATATTCCTCTGGAAATATCATTTGCCTAGTTCGCGAAGAGAGTAAACGAGTATTTCTCTGAACGCTTCGTTGCCCTGATTGGGCTGGCACTCCACCTTGAACGGTTTGTATGAGTTGGCGAATGGTTTCTTGCATGTCCGTTTTCCCTTGGGCCAAATTATCCATTATACTAGCCAGATCTTGAACATTTGGAGGAGTAGATGGAGGATTTGGAGGGATCTCAGCGCTTCGATTGCTGGATTCAAGATGATCAGCCATCGGTGATGAATTATTTTGGTGAAAAATGATAATTACAGTCGTTTCCCACAGACGGCGCCGATCTGTTAATGTAAAAAATTAGATTTGTCCTAATTATTTTAATCATAGATAAAAAGAATAAAGAAATAATAGACAATAGATTTTTAAAGTGGTTCGGCCTTATAAGAATAGCCTACGTCCACTGTCTTTGTTATTACTGATTGTTTATTTAGAATTCTCGAGGAATGGTTTGCTCAAGAAATTCCGGTCCCCTTCCAATGAGGAGGTTACAATGTATTTATAGCCTTGAGGCTGTACAGATGAAAGGGCAATGCGTTGTTATCTAGTAGACCTATACATCTGTATGATTATAAATGAACATTTAATGCCCAGTCTTCTCCTTTATAATCCTTATTAGAGTGCTATGTTGCTCAGACCGCCTAAGTAGATCGGACCGCTTAAGCTACTCGGACCACCTAAGTAGCTCGACACGCTTAAGCTGCTCGGACCGCCTAAGTAGCTCGACACGCTTGAGCTGCTCGGGGCTCCTGAGTTCCTCGTGGCTTCTTAGTTGCTCGGTGATCTTGAGTTATTCTATAGAAGTATATATATATTTGCCACGTTGGCAGACACGTGCCTGTAAGTGAGTAGTCCATGTCAGTAGACTAAATTTGGTATCAACAGTGGCCCAAGTGGGAGATTATGAGAAACTTCCTCTAAAGTGGACCTACATAGATTATATAATTGTCATTGACACGTATTTATTGCATTAAAGTCAAATTCATTATAAAAGGTGAAATTAGTGATAGTAGAAAATCATGAAATATGGTTATGAAAGAAGGTTGGGTACTTATACCATTACCGATAACCTTCTTGAATACTTATTCTTTTAGTTGTTAGGTTTTCTAAACACCAAAGAACAAATAAAAGACCATCCACTAAATAATAGTATTGTCACCGTGAGAGAAATGTAGATAAAATCATAAGGAATAGTATTAATAAGATCCTAAAAGGTCTACTATCCTGGATGATTATGTGGTGTATCTACATGAACATGAATTTGGCGTAGGATAATGACATGGTTTTATTTTCAAAAGTCATAAGAAGTGAAACTAATGGACTACAACTAAGTTTAAAATCTCATTGAATTACATAATTGATGCACTAAAGTCGGGTATGAGGGGGTCATCAAGATCAAACGCGACACTAACGATAAATAAATGAGATAAAGCTAAATTGTAGTAAAATATTTCACCATTATTAAAGAAAAGGTTATAAATGAACCTTCTTAATTATATCTAAAGATATGGAATTCTTAAGACATTAGTGGCTCATTATGATTGAGAGTTACATTAAGTGGATGTGAAAACTACTTTGGAGTATCATAAATCATGCATATATATTTAAGAGATCAGTGTATAAACATATGTTTCCCACATGACGTATTTTAAGAAATAACATCATTATATTTCTTAATCGTTGTATATCTATATACACCTTATGATCAGTGGGAGCAAATTTATACATTTTCTCTATATACAAGCATGGACTTAGAAAGTAGAGAATCAAAATAATTTTATAGGTTTACAAGTTGTGTATGAAGTAATGAAATACTTAAAGGACTATATGTTCACATTTATGATGTAAGTGTTCATTTAAATATGAACAATTATTATGACTAAGATTTACTAGTTGTACGGATGGTACGAAGTTCACTCTTGCTTAAGTATGTTTGTTTTGGTTTATCAACCAATATAATAAAGGAGTGCAACACAAACCATCCATTAACTATTGTGAAAGCTGAGTTTGTAGCATACTTCATGCTACAACTTATGTATTTTGGCAGTGTGACTTCATTTCGGGACTTGGAGTTGTCGACACTATTATCAAGTCCCTGAAATATTATGATAATGTCGCTGCAATCTTCTTTATGAATAAATGTTAGGTATTCCTAACGTAACTAAGCACGTTAAATGAAATACCTATCAGTGAAAGAAAAAATTCAGAAACAAAAAGTTTCAATTAATCACATTAGTACGAGTGATAACATAGCAGATCCTATTACAAAAGGACCATCTCAAAGACCTTATGAAACGTGTCAAAGAGATGGGTCTCGATTAGTAAAATTATGATTGTTATTTGGCTTACTTATTTGACACTATTACTTGAATTCAATAAAAGTGTTTTCGATTTCAATTATTTCTCTCTTTTGTGAATGCATCCATATGATTGTGAATTATTGTTGGCAGAAATAGTCCTTATTCAAAATGACATTATGAGGCCAATATGATACCCAATATTAAACGCTTAATTGAATGAAACATTGGTGTTGTAGTACATGGAAGGAACCATGCTCTTGAATAGCATGGAACCGCCATGATTCACATCCATGAATTGTTCGATTAAGCAAACTATATTTATCAGTTATTGTGCATCTTATGGTACCTAATTTAATTATGAGGATTATTAATACCAAGTGGGAGACTGTTGGAAATTAATATTCAGTGTCGAAATTAATTATTTAATTTCAATTATATTAAATTTCGAATTTATGAATTTCCCAATTATGTGGTCTTGATAAATATTAGATAATTAATTAGGAACGTGATAAATACGAATATTAGAAGATTGGGTCAATCTTATCTGTTAGTCACATGATGGTTAGTGGCATTAGTGGGAGACTTGAAATAGAGTCCCACCTTGACTAGGATTCCGGCCCTCTTCCTCTTATAAATAGAGGAGCCCTACACCATCTGGGGTTATCTCATAACACACTATTTCTGAGGTGGGAGAGAAATTCTAGAGATTCCATTTGAGTGCAATTTTCTAAAAGGGAGATTGATGGAGAAATTAATCTAGATAATCAAAAGAGATTTCTATAACAAGATTGATCAATGGATTGGATCAAGGTAAGACTTATTTTATATCGTTTAGACGTATTTTGTGAAAACATGAAGATCTAATATCCTTTTATTAAGAACAATTGTAAGTTAAAGTTTAATCATATTAATTTGTTCGTGATTAATATTAGGGTGTTCTTAAGAATGATTTAACGGTTTTGACACTTGGTTAGAAAATGGATTTTAATTGTGTCCCACCTTTAGGTTATGTGTAAGACTTGAATTGTGATGTTAAACATCCCATTTGGTTAGAATAGTTTCTCGTATGGATTTAATGGAGTAGAGGAATGTTCACTCATCTAAGAGTACCATTTGTTGTTATCAAATTTGTTTGAGAGATTGTGGAGGAAAATGTCAAAGAAGTTAGACAAAATAATCCAGATTTGGGTATCTAGAGTGGCAAGAGATATGTGCTTAATAATATTACTCCTTAAAGGATGGAGGTATCATTGGTTCAACATAATCTTCCATGGCTTACTCTTGGGATTGGTGAAGTGTGTGTCTTGACCCTTTTGTGCTTATAGATTTTAAGACTCGTGAGGATCTTAACATATAAAATGGAAATAACAATGGGAAATATGTCTTTGAAGAGATGAGAAGAATGTTTATATACTAGATAAGTTGACGAGTTTATAAAAGGATGGAAAAAGTACTTTAAGAGCTAATTAAATGGAGATAATGGGACTATATTAGATATAGAAGAACTTTTCACATAACTAAGACAATAGAGGTTATGATTGCTCTTGAAAAAATGAAAATGGGGAGAGCTTTAAGACTAGATGGTATACTTATTGAGCTTTGAAAGTGCTTTGGGGAAGAAGGAGTGGATTGACTTACAAAATTATATAATTGAATTATAATGACTAATAAGATGCCCAATGAATGAAGAAATAGTGTTTTAGTACCTATTTATAAAAATAAATGGGACATACAAAGTTGTTCAAATTATTGTGGTATTAAGTTAATGAGATATACAATGAAACTTTAGGAGAGTGATTGAATATCCGAGAATGAATTTGGTTTTATGCATGGGATGTTAACAATGGAAACAATTTAATTACTTAAAAGATTAATAGAAAGGTATTGGGAGAAAAAAAAAGGATCTTCATGTGGTTTTTATAGATTTAGAGAAGATGCATGATAGGATAACAAAAGATATAACATAGTGCATTTTATATTAAAAAAAATGAGTGGCTTGTAGATATATTGATGTGATCAAGGATATAGATGATGGGGCCATGACTATAATAAAAACATCAGTTGGATAAAGTAATGAATTTTCAATTACTATAGGTCAACACAAAGATTCAATACTAAGTCCTTATCTATACTAAGTCATTATCTCTTTGCTTTTGTTATGGATGAGTTGACTGGATAAATATAAGATGAGGTGTTGTGGTATATATTTTGTGTAGATGATATTGTTTTAGTGGATAAGTCTAAGGCTGGGATTAATGCTATATTGGAATTGTGGAGAGAACCTATGGAAACAATAAGATTTAAAACAATCATGACTAAAATAAAATATGTGGAGTGAAATTTTAGTAGTAATAGGAGGATAAATAAGGACGTGGTTAAATAGGAGGGTCAAGAGATACCTAGAAATGATCATTTTTGTTATTTAGGCTTGATGATAAAAAAAAAGACGGAGATCTTAGCGATGATGTTAATCACAGGATTAAAGAAGGTTGGGTTAAGTTGACAAGTGCTACTCACATATTGTGTTATAGGTGTATACCTTTGAAGTTAAAAGGAAAATTTTATAGGATGACTACTAGACCTGCCATGTTATATGGAACAGAGTGTTGGGAAACTAAAAAAAATGTGTAAAAAATGAGTGCGACGGAGATGAGAATGCTAAGATAGATTTGTGATAAAATTCTAAAGGATAAAATTAGAAATCAACAAATTTGTGAAACGATAAAAGTAGATACTATAAAAGATTAATTGAGATAAAATAGACTTAGATGGTTTGGACACGTCAAGTGTAGACCAATGGATACCCCCGTAAGGAAGAGTGATTTAATAAGTATTAATGGTAATGCAAGGGATAGAGGTAGGCATAAATTTACTTAGTGGGATATTGTAAAAAAGGACATGATATCATGTAATTTAACCGAAGATATTGCACTGGAAAAAAATTACCTAAATGTACTTACCTATCTTGGGAAGAAAAACCCGTATCTTTCCAATGGTATGTCCCCTCCCTTTTCCCATGTTATTGATGATACCATGTAAGAACTTTAACTTTAAACCTTATTTAAGAAGTGCTTAGTTTTCCAAGATGAGGTCAAAAGAAGGGTTAAGAATCTTCAGTTATACTAAACTGCTCCAGGCCTCAGCGATAAATAAGGATCCTCAACCATCATCTGTTAGCCTTGAAAAATTAATAATAATACTCACGAGAGGCATAATGTTCCATCCAATACCCTAACAGCCAGTGAAGTAGTTCGAACCAAACTTTAGAGACCTCAAACCCTACACAAGGGGCCCCACCAGGCCATTCAAAGGTTTGGAAAACTCATTAATATTCCCTATAGGTACAATCACTGATTTAGAGCTGATAAGTACTTTTGAAGAGGTTCAATTTGGATACAAAAAATAAACATTAAGATTAAGAACTCTTCTCAGACTTTAGTAGTGTCTGTTCCCACTAATAAATGGTTAAAACATCCCCAACACCTTATTTCCTCAACCTCAAGATCAGGAATGCTCATAAACATCCGGTTAAGATCTATCAGCCATTCTGACAGGTTGGCAAAAAAGTACCCTTACTATTTCACTAGCCCCTATGAGGATGTCTATTAGTTACAAGTGTTCACCTCAAATAAATCTAGAGGGGGTGAATAGTTTTTAGACAGAGATTACCAATTATAAAAACTCCTTGACCAAGTTTTAGATCATTTATAGTTAACATTCATCTAGATGAGAGATTCAATAGATCGATACAATTGAAATGGGTATCAAATTAAATAATAAATACAAAAGGTTAATTTCACATTTAATTATCCAAAAAACACATTAAGAACAAATCTAAGGCAATTGAATGACTTAACTAAATCTAAGCCCTAAATTTAGTTTAGCAATGGATCATATTGGATCCAATCTTAGATCTGTGTGTGTGTGTGTGTGTGGATATGATATTAGTTCTGTATATAATCATCAAGTAATAACACATTAGGCATATGACAACATCTATAAGGAAAAACCCCACCTAGGGGTGGAAAAATCTTGGTGCATGCTAATCTCTCATTCAATTTGAAAAGAAATTTTACACAAACGTAAAAAAATACCTCTCTCCTGTTCTCCTAATAAGAAGTTAACTATTTATCTTCAAGCTCTTCCCCGTTTGAATGAGTGATCTGCTAAAAAATTCATTAAAAGAACACGGAAGTGACTTTCTCCATCCTTAAATCGTACCATGAATCAACTTCCTGATAGCCAATTTTCTTCCTTTTAGATCTGGAGTGTAGATCTTTAAATTAAAATTATAATTGATAGAATGAATCTAGGATCTGTTATTTTCAACTCAAAGCACTCTAAAATCTCACAATCAATGAATCAAGTATGGATTCAAGATTTTTTATTAAAAATTTGAAGATTAAATGAAATTAAAGTTTGAAAAGTACCCATGAAAATGATCTTTATAAAAGGAGGGGGAAACTCATATTATAGAAAATTTTACAAATATGGCAATGTCATACACACGAAAGAAGAGGGAAATTTTTAGTCATGTGCACACTTTTAAGAAGAAAGATTTTGAAGCCCAAAAACGTTTTTGGTCCTGCAGACAATAAGTTTTTAAAGTCATGCACACAGTTTTTGAAAGAAAGTGTTTTTCAACCTAAACCATGTTGCCTTGCGCGCATGTCAAAAACCCAATCGTGTGCACGCATGTAAAGAGTTTGTTCAATACACCTTAATATGCATATAAGGCATTCCTTTTTTGAAAAATTTCACTTAATCCAATCATGAAATCATTTTTAAAGGAAAATGTAAACATCTATGTGTGTGTATAAGCCTTTATATTATTCAACCAAGGCAACCACAAAAGGTTATAATATTCAATCTTTAGGATTGTATGCGAAAGGTTTGACATAAAAAAATAGTGAATGATCTTTAATTTCAATGTTCGTAGATTCTAATGAACAATACTCTCTCTATTTATTATCTATTTATGTAATCAAGATTCTTGGCTTGATTTATGAATGACTCAATGTTTTTTCATAGGAAGTATCCAACCAAACTATAAGATCACCTATTATAAGATATAATACATCATAAATCTTCCCATTTGCCTATTCCATGGGAAACCCCCCCTAAAACTAAATATTCTTGTTTACGACATCCAAAATCACCCCACATTAGCTATATAATTATAGTAGATTGTTGCCATACACATTAAATCCAAAATACAACTAAAATCATCAAGTTGAGTCTGAATTAAGGGCATGAGTTGCAATCATGGTTGTACTTGAAAAGCATGAAACACAACCAAAAGATCATGCACGTATGATATATACAAAGGGAAACCCCCTTTCTTTGAGAATTCGTTAATAAGAAATCAATATGAATCATAAGGATGGGAATAATAATATGAACATAATAAATATAATTTACCTCTAAAGCATAATCCTCGAGGTACCTTGGGTGCTAGGCCGCCTGACTGATGTGATTAGATACCTAATTATGGTCATTGTTTGAATAACTTCCTGACGTCACGACGTCTGACATTTACGGACTCAAGAATGAAAAACTCAAGTGCCTTTATTCTTAGGATGGCAGGTCCAGTTCACCAAACCTGACCACTTATCCATCCTAGAGTAAGCCTCAAGTTGACGAGTCATGTCCCTTATTAATGCCCTCAATGCTTCCAGCCAATAGATAGGTTTCCCACCAAAACTACCAGATCCCATGCATTAAATACAATATCTCATGCATTTAATGCATCAGACCAGAGGGATCGAAGGCATGATGACTCGAGAAACCTATCCCCCATATAGATAAGACAAAATAAGCAAATTAAAGAGAGATGATCCAGAGCCCAGAATTACTGCCCAAATTTTCTTATACCAGAGAACCCTCGCGAGAGCATTAACTCCCATACACATTCAATGCACCTATCATTGGGCATTAACTGATCTTGAAGTTCCTGCCTTGTCTTTATTGTGCCTAGAGTGCTTGTTTTTTCTCCCTCCGACCACGCTACATGTTCATCCCATTCATTTATTGTGTTTGACATATGCTGCTTATGTTAATATATTATTTAATGCAACTTTGAATATTGAATCTCTATGTCTCTGATTTGCCTGTGGCTCTGACCTATACTTCATATCTAACGGTGTTACTCCCGATCTTGATAAGGGGTTACGCCTCACTTAAAACTAACGGTATTTGAAGAACCCACATCTTACAACAAGCAATACAATAAATAATCAAGATTTATCCACCTTTTTCAAAATCTTTCTCCCCTTTCATCAAAAGCTTATCCCCAAAAGATCAAGAGAATAACTCTCCAAAGATGTTTCTCCCCCTTTTGACATGGAAAACTCAGAGAGAAGTAGTTTTAACATTAAAAAAACGAGCATAGCACAGTTAAAATCAAAATCACAAAGAGAAAAAAACTAGTAAGTCAAAAGATATATACACACGTTATAAAACTAATGCTAAAATGAAGCTAATCATGGGATATAATCGATAATATGATCATAGAATCTCATGACAAAGCTATAATAATCAAATAAAGCATGTGAACATGAGAAATAAGTTGTATAGAAATTGAATATGAATCAATAACTAATAGAGAAAAATACATCAAATCATATGAACATGTGATGGAAGATAATATCATAAAGTCAAACTAGATGAGATCACAAAAGTAGAGCAATAATATATATATATATATATATATAACTATAAAGTATCAACATAATCAAAATATCCATCACCATGCAAACCAAATGTATCAACAACCATATAACTCCAAAATATAATAGGAGGAATACACATAAAGTCAAAGTACCGCTCAAAGGTATTAAAATCGGATAAGTGCAAAATATATGAATAGAAATAGATAAATAAATAATATCTAATAAGTCTCTGATAAATCATCCTTTTGCAACATCAAAAACACCATATCTAGACGAGCCTATAAAAAATATAACAACACTTAATTATTAAAATCCGCATCAGAATACACTACACCAAAACTGGTGATTGGTCACGGCCAAAATCCCTGACCAAAGCTGTGGGTCGCGGACTCGGGCCGTGACCATTTCTGGCGTGACCATTTTCGTCAATTTTCGTGTGTCACGGCCCAAGTCTGTGACCAAAAAATGGTCACAGTCGAGAGGGGTCATGGCAGATGGTCGCGGACTTGGGTCGTGACCCATACCGTGACGGGGTCGCGGCCCTCATCTGTGACCCACAACCGTGACAAATTGGTCGCTGCCAAAGTCCGCGACCCACGTCCGTGACAAAAAAATAAAAAAAATGGTCGCGGCCTTCATCCGTGACCCACAATCGTGACAAATTGGTCACGGCTCTCATCTGTTACCCACAATCGTGACAAATTGGTCGCGGCCCTCATCCGTTACCCACAATCGTGACAAATTCGTCGCTTCCGCGACCCACAACCGTGACAAAAAAAAAAAAATGGTCGCGGACTTTGGCCGCGACCATTTTTATGCGCAACGAAAAAAATAAAAATGGTCATGGACAATGTCCATGACCATATTTAACTATAATTTAAAATATATATATATATATATATATATATATATATATATATATATATATATATATATATATTTGGTCCAATCCTAAAATTGGGGGTCCTGTGAGTGCACCGTCGGTTTCTACGTGTAACGTTAGACGCGTACGAGGTGTTACAAATATTTATTATTGGCAAAATAATAAAAAAATCACAAATTGCGAATCGAGAACGTTGTTAATAAACAAATATATATACAAACTTATAAATATTACACGTCTTAATAATTCACAGACCAAAAAAAAATTGGGCAGAGTCCTCTATTTTCTTGACATTCCAGAACTTATAAATGTAAAACCTGCTTATTATAAAGCCCGCATGGCCATAAAATTCAATAATCAAATTATAAAAGCCAGCACGGACATAAAACTAAACAATAAAACCCGCACGGCTGTAACACAACAAACAAAATCCTGAATGTCCACAACATATAAACAATCTTGATGATGTAGACCATTGCCTCCTTCGTTTGTTCCGCGTGCAAAAATCCTACAAATGATAGGATATATAAAAAAAATATCAGTAACCAAGTAGTTTTACAAAAAAATTAATCAAGCTGAAAAATTGCATATATGAGTTAAAATTATCAGTAACCAAGTAGAAATAAGAAAATTATCGTCGTATTCTCAAACCGGGAGTCCCGCGGCAGCGGGGTCAGTTCCTACGAGTTACATTGGTCTCATGGGAGGTGTTGGTGCCACCCACGGGGCCGTTAGAGGGATTTTTCGAGTTTTCACCCTCTAACGCCATGTTTTTAAGCCTAAGTCAAGAAATATGCAAATTATTGTCGTATTCTCAAATCGGGATCCCGCGGCTGTGGGGTCAGTTCCTACGAGTTACATTGGTCCCGTGGGAGGTGTTGGTGCCAACCACGGGGCCGTTCAGGGGCTGTTATGAGTTTTCACCCTCTAACTCCATGTCTTGCTTAAGTCTAAAAATATACAAATTACCATCGTACTCTCAAATCAGGAGACCCGCGATTGTGGGGTCAGTTCCAACGAGTTACATCGGTCCCGTGGAGGTGTTCGTGCCACCAACAGGGCCGTTTGGGGGCTGTTTCGAGTTTTCACCCTCTAACGTCAGGTTTTTAAGCCTAAGTCTAGAAATATGAAAATTACCGTCGTATCCTCATATCGGGAGACCCGCGGCTGTGGGGTCAGTTCCTACGAGTTACATTGGTCCCGTGGGAGGTGTTGGTGCCACCCACGGGGCCGTTCGGGGGTTATTTCGAGTTTTCGCCCTCTAACGTCATGTTTTTAAGCCTAAGTCTAGAAATATGCAAATTACCGTCGTATTGTCAAACCGGGAGACCCGCGGCTGCGGGGTCAGTTCCTACGAGTTACATTGGTCCCGTGGGAGGTGTTGGTGCCACCCACGGGACCGTTAGAGGGCTATTTCGAGTTTTCACCTTCTAACGCCATGTTTTTAAGCCTAAGTCTAGAAATATGCAAATTACCATCGTATTCTCAAACCGGGAGTCCCGCGGCTGCGGGGTCAGTTCCTACAAGTTACATTGGTCCCGTGGAGGTGTTGGTGCCACCCACGGGGCCGTTAGAGGATAATTTCAAGTTTTCACCCTCTAACGCCATCTTTTTAAGCCTAAGTCTAGAAATATGCAAATTACCGTCGTATTCTCAAACCGAGAGTCTCGCGGCTGCAGGGTCAGTTCTTACGAGTTACATTGGTCCCGTGGGAGGTGTTGGTGCCACCCACGGGGACGTTCGGGGGTTGTTTCGAGTTCTCACCCTCCAACGCCATGTTTTTAAGACTAAGTCTAGAAATATGCAAATTACCGTCGTATTCTATAACTGGGACTCCCGCGGTTGAGGGGTCAGTTCCTACGAGTTACAAATGTCCCATGGGAGGTTTTGCTGCAACCCACGGGGACGTTCGGGGGTTGTTTCGAGTTCTCACCCTCTAACGCCATGTTTTTAAGCCTAAGTCTAGACATATGCACATTATCGTTGTATTCTCAAACCGGGAGTCTCGCGGCTGCGGGGTCCGTTCCTACGAGTTACATTGGTCCCGTGGGAGGTGTTAGTTCCACCCACGGAGCCGTTAGAGGGTTGTTTCGAGTTTTCACCCTCTAACGCCATGTTTTTAAGCCTAAGTCTAGAAATAAGCAAATTATCGTTGAATTATCAAACCGTGAGTCCCACGGTTGTGGGTCAGTTCCTACGAGTCACATTGGTCCCGTGGGAGGTGTTGGTGCCACCCATGGGGCCATTCGGGGACTCTTTCAGGTTTTCACCCTCTAAACCCATGTTTTGCTTAAGTCTAGAAATATGCAAATTACCATCGTATTCTCAAACCAAACCTCCCGCAACTGCGGGGTCAGTTCCTACGAGTTACATTGGTCCCGTGGGAGGTGTTGGTGCCACCCACGGGGCCATTCGGGGGTTGTTTACAGTTTTCACCCTTTAACGCCATGTTTTTAAGACTAAGTGTAGAAATATGCAAAGTACCGTCGTACTCTCAAACCGAGAGTCTCGCGGCTGCGGGGTCAGTTCCTATGAGTTACATTGGCCCCGTGGGAGGTGTTGGTGCCACCCACGGGGCCGTTCGGGGGTTGTTTCGAGTTTTCACCCTCTAACGCCATTTTTTTAAGCCTAAGTCTAGAAATATGAAAATTACCATTGTATTATCAAACCGGGAGACCCAAGGCTACAGGGTCAATTCCCAGTAGTTACATTGGTCCCGTGGGAGGTGTTAGTGCCACCCACGGGGAGCGTCGGAAGTTGTTTCGGATTTTCCGCCATTAACGCCCCCTTTTTATGCCTAATTCTATAAATATGCAAATTATCGTCGTATTCTCAAACCGGGACTCCCGCGGCTGCGCGGTCAGTTCCTACGAGTTACATTGGTCCCGTGGGAGGTGTTGGTGCCAACCACGAGACCATTCGGGGGCTGTTTCGGGTTTTCCCCACTAACGCCCTCTTTTTACGCCTAAGTCTAGAAATATGCAAATTACCATTGTTTTCTCAAATCGAGAAACCCGCGGCTGTGCAGACAGTTTCTACGAGTTACATTGGTCCTGTGGGAGGTGTTGGTGCCACCCACGGGGCCGTTCGGGGGCTGTTTCGGATTTTCGCCCACTAACGCCCTCTTTTTATGCCTAATTCTAGAAATATATAAATTACCGTCGTATTCTCCAACTGGGAGTCCCACGACTGCGCGGTCAGTTCCTAGGAGTTACATTGGCCCCGTGGGAGGTGTTGGTGCCTCCCAAGGGACCGTTCGGGGGCTGTTTCGAGTTTTCACCCTCTAACGCCATGTTTTGCCTAAGTCTAGAAATATGCAAATTATTGTTTTATTCTCAAACCGAAACTCCTTCGACTGCGGGGTCAGTTCCTACGAGTTATATTGGCCCCGTGGGAGGTGTTGGTGCCACCCACGTGGCCATTCGGGGGCTTTTTTGAGTTCTCACCCTCTAACGCTATGTTTTTAAGCCTAAGTCTAGAAATATGCAAATTACCGTCGAATTCTCAAACCGGGAGTCCCGCGGCTGCGGGGACAGTTCCAACGAGTTACATTGGTCTCGTGGGAGGTGTTGGTGCCACCCACGGGGACGTTCGGGGGGATGTTTCGAGTTCTCACCCTCTAACGCCATGTTTTTAAGCCTAAGTCTAGAAATATGCAAATTACCGTCGTATTCTATAACTGGGACTCCCGCGGCTACGGGGTCAGTTCCTACGAGTTACAAATGTTTTGTGGGAGGTGTTGGTGCCACCCACGGGGACGTTCGGGGGCTGTTTCGATTTCTCACCCTCTAACGCCATGCTTTTAAGCCTAAGTCTAGAAATATGCAAATTATCATCGTATTCTCAAACCGGGAGTCTCGTGGCTGCGGGGTCAGTTCCTACGAGTTACATTGGTCCCGTGGGAGGTGTTGGTGCCACCCACGGGGCCGTTAGAGGATAATTTCGAGTTTTCACCCTCTAACGCCATCTTTTTAAGCCTAAGTCTAGAAATATGCAAATTATCGACGAATTCTCCAACCGGGAGTCCCGCGGCTCTGGGGTCTGTTCCTACGAGTTACATTGGTCCCGTGGGAGGTGTTAGTGCCACCCACGAGGTCGTTCGGGGATTGTTTCGGATTTTCACCCTCTAACGCCATGTTTTACTTAAGTCTAGAAATATGCAAATTACCATCGTATTCTCAAACCGGAACTCCCGCGGTTGTGAGGTCAGTTCCTACGAGTTACATTGGTCCCGTGGGAGGTGTTGGTGCCACCCACGGGGCCGATCGGGGGTTGTTTTCATCTTTCACCCTTTAACGCCATGTTTTTAAGCCTAAGTGTAGATATATGCAAATTACTGTTGTACTCTTAAACCGGGAGTCCCGCGACTGCGGGGTCAGTTCCTACGAGTCACATTAGCCTTGTGGTAGGTGTTGGTGCCACCCACGGGGCCGTTCGGGGGTTGTTTCGAGTTTTCACCCTCTAACGTCATGTTTTTAAGCCTAAGTCTAGAAATATGCAAATTACCGTCGTACTCTCATACCAGGAGACCGGCGGCTGTGTGGTCAGTTCCTACGAGCTAATTGGCCCCGTGGGAGGTGTTGGTGCCACCCACGGGGACGTTCGGGAGCTGTTTTGAGTTTTCACCCTCTAACGTCATGTTTTTAAGCCGAAGTCTAGAAATATGCAAATTACCGTCGTATTCTCAAACCGGGAGTCCCGCGGCTGCGGGGTCAGTTCCTACGAGTTACATTGGTCCCGTGGGACGTGTTGGTGCCACCCACGATTCCGTTAGAGGGTTGTTTCGAGTTCTCACCCTCTAACGTCATGTTTTTAAGCCTAAGTCTAGATACATGCAAATTACCGTCGTATTCTCAAACCGAGAGTCCTGCGGCTGCGGAGTCAGTTCCTACGTGTTACATTGGCCCCGTTGGAGCCTCGTTCACTAGGTTTGCCCTTTAACTTTTAACGTCGTATTTTTAAGCCTAAGTCTAACTGGGGGTTGTAAATTTTCATAATTGGGGGTTTTGGCAAAGTAATTACACGAATAGAGCTAGTGAGAGTCATATCAATAAGATTTCTTTATTCTACTAGTATATATATGCAGTATATATATTTTATATGTATGCATATATATACCATTATATATACTGTATATATAGTATATATATGCAGTATATATATATATATATATATATATATTGAAGCCCTTATACATTTGACTCACTTGAGTTTATATTGTATAAGTGCTCATCTAGTATGGTAATTGTGACAAAATTATGACCATCCTAGAAACCAAAGAGCCTCATAAGTTGGATTGCCTATTCATCTCTCTTTCTTGCTTTGATCAAGAACCTATTGCCAACACTCACACAGTAGAATTCATTTTTTTGCATGTCATATTGCATAATTATGTGTGTACATGTGTTGAGTGTGTTTAAATCCCTAAGTTTGATTTTTAATAATTTTTTGGGATTTTTTAAAACAATTTTTAAATCATGTTTTAATAATTAAAATTTGTTTTAAAAGTTTTTGCGTCAATCTCCAAATATTAATTGTAGCATTTTATGGCCTAATGTTACCTTGGGTAGAATCCAAAAGAGGCGAAGACTTCAGGGTATGCTTTGTAATTAGTTTTGACGCGCGTTTTATATCCATTAACTGGCCAACACATGTTTCCCCCTGATTGGTTAGATGTGTGTTTCTTTACAGAGACAATAGTCACGAGTGTTATTAGCCCTTGGATCATTTCTTATCAATGGTTTGCATGTTGCCTTGATGAATCCCTATGTAACTTTTTAAGCCAATCAGCGTTCGTTTAAGCACCGCCTTGTGTGAGCCCTTAGATTCAAGTCAATCTAAATTGACTCGATCTCAGCCCTTGGTTTTGATCAGATATCTCGAACCTTCTCCTCTCACTATAAAAAGCCCTCTATTCTCAGACTTCGAAGACTTTTTGCCATTTCATTTCCTCAAATAATTGAGAGAGAAGAGAGAGAAGAGAGTAGAGAGAGAAGAGAGAAACCAGAGAGAGAAAAAAGTTAGAAACCCTAACTTCATCCAAATCCTCTTCAAAACCTAACCCAAACACTTCTTCAAAACACCATAGCCAAAAACACCATCCTGAGTGTTCTTGAGTGTTGAGAGTTTGAGTTGAGTTATTTTGGTTGTTGTAACCTTGTGTTCGTGAGATCTTGTTTCCAACTTAGACTTCTACTTAGATCTAGTTTTTGTTTCCATAGAAATCTCAAATCTGAGTTATTCATGTTACATTACACTTAGTTTCATTTTATTTCTCATCTTGAGAAATATATTGTTGATTATTTTTGTCTAAAATGTTTTCTTACTTTAAAATCAACAATAAATGCTTTTTGTTTCTTGTTCTTGTAAACTAAACCTTTGACCTAGTTTGGAATCTCACTTGGAGGTTTTCAATCTCAAAAGGTTTTTATTTGAAATTCTGATATTGATTAAGACCTTGTTTGTCTTCCTATCAAGGTATCCATGGATTCTGGGATAGTTTGAAAGGTCAAATAAGGTTTAAAGATTTCTAAGAAGAAAGAAAAAGAAAAGATCACTGCATATAGTGTAACTGTAATTTGTTAGGACTGTTTGTACTTAATAAGTATGTGTGTGTGTGTGTGTGTGTGTGTGTGTGTGTTAGAAAGCACCTTCACAAACACTTACACCCTACAACACGAAAAGTGTTGGTGATAAGATCTTGAGAACATAATTCGACGTAAAGTGCTAGAACAAATCAGAAGTTGACAAACTGGGAGAACTACATCTACAATCAGAACTGTAGAGAAGTTTAAGGACACCAGAGGTTACATTCCTAAACTTATATAGGTCTGAGTTGTTTGGATGTTAGTTATATAGTTTGTAACTCATATATTTATTTTAGTGGATTTTTCATTTTACTCCGTAGAGGGAGTCGTGGATGTTTCCTCAATTGGTGAGATTTTACCACGTAAAAATTGTGAACAGAAGCCTTCTACATTTTCTCATCTCATTCTTGGTTGTGCTGTGTTTAAAACTTGTTTAAATTATCTTTTAAACTTGTTGCCTAAATCTTGAATAACATCTCATACATACTGTTTTATTAAACACGTCTTGTGATTAATCCTTTTTTATTTAAGAAAAGAGTTTCTTCAAAAAACAACTCGGAGTTACTTAAATAGTTTATTTTCAATAAACGGATTTAGTAACGCATTTTTCAATTTGTATCAGAGCTTTGTAAACTGCTTTTAAAGAGATCCTGTGTTTCTAAAATTGTTTTCTGAAAATCAAATATGGACGAGAAAAATGAAAGATTTGGCAACTTGACCAGACCTCCAATCTTTGATGGAACCAATTTTTCTTATTGGAAAGTAAGGATGATTGATTTCATTCAAGGAACTTTGGGAGATGATGTCTGGGACATTGTTTAAAATGGTTATACTTTTCCTACTAAACCGTCCAACGAAGGAAGTAATGAGAGGGTTAAGAAAGCTCTAAGTGAGTTCACTCAAGAAGAGAAACAAGTTTCTCGAAATAATAATAAAGGAAAGAATGCTATATTTATGTCTATAAATGAACATGAGTTCAAAAGAATCTCATCCTGTACCACTTCTAAGGAAGCTTGGGATACCTTAGTCACTGCACATGAAGGAGACACTAGAGTTAAGGATGCTAAAACCCAAATGCTTATCTAGCAGTATAACTCCTTAATTATGTCTGAGACTGAATCATTTGATGACTTCTATATGAACCTGACTGATATTGTGACCAAACTGCATACTAATGGGATAACCTATGATAGACAAGAAATTGTATTTAAAATTCTGAGATCATTGCCACAGAAGTTTGATAACAAAAGATATGCTATTGAGGAAATGTGTGATATAAATCTCACTCCTAAATTACTCAGTAGTAAATTAAGAATTGTGGAAATGGAACTGGAATTTAAGAAACAATTAACCCAATGCCATAGGAAATAGACTAGTTCCAATCTAAGCTTTTCTTATAAATTGATTAAGCCTGAGTTTAATACTACCAATGATGAATCTGATGAGGACTGCGATATAGGGAGTCTGGACAATCATATTGCCTTAATGAAAAAACAGTTCAAGAAAATCATTAAGTTTAGAAACAAAGTGGCAAATAAACAAGGCAAGTCAAATTATCCAACTCCTTCTAGTCACAGACCTCATGAGAAAATCAATGACAAAAATCATAAGGACTCTCACGCTAGACCTAATAGAGACCTTAAGAAGACTGAATGCTATAAATGTGGTAAAATGTGGAACATTGCACAAGACTATAGAGTTAATTTGAACACTCAAAACAAACACACTAGAGCTAACATCTGCAAAACATGGGATGATTAAAGTGACTCTGAAAATGAGGAACCTGAGTCATCAGATGCTTTTGATCCTTGCATGTCTTTCTTTGCCAAGATTATTTATAATGATGACATGCTTATGTTTTTTAATGAGGATGAACCAAATAACTCTGAAAATGTGGTTATTACTGGTTTAGATGCTTTGATTACTGAGAATGTTGCATGTTCTACCTCGGGGTGTGTGAGTCAAAGGGATGGCGATAATGACGATGTCAATGGGTGTGTGAGTTTAACAAATGAATTTTTAGGGGTCACTCCACACACCACACTTAGTGACTCGGACAATGAAGACCTCCCAGACATTCACACACTTTACACTAAGACTCTCAAGAAAAGCGCTAGACTAGAGAAGACTATTAAAGATCTTACCAAGAAATTGGAAGATTTAAGCCTGATGGTTAAACTGAATGTTGAAGAGTAAACTACCCAATGTTTAACTCATGAAAGTGAAATTAAAGTTTTTGATGAAAAACTGAAAAATTTGACTGAAACAAATGAAATTCTGGAGAAAAAGTACAAAGGGACATTGTTAGAATTGGAACAAACCAAAGAAAAGACAACAACTGTTTTCAAAAAATTTACAAAATTTGAAAATAATTCTAACTATTTTGATGAATTTTTTGCTGAATCTAAAACCAATTCTGATGATCGAACTGGTATAGGTTTTTGTCCCAATTTTAAAACACAAACAAAATCTTTTGAAACTATCAAGTTTGTGTCAGGAGGCAAAAGACCTATTGAAACATGCCCAGACTTTCATTCTCTAAAAACTAAGTTTGATTCAAAAAATCGAAGTTTTAACATTGGGGAATCTAGTCTCTCTAGACATGAAAGTTCACATAAGGCTAAATACGCCTGCCCTTCTATTAGAAAGAGTGAGTATGCATTCAAGACTGTCACACCTAGGAATATAATTCAGCCTCAAAACTCTATAAAACCTTTGTTTAGAGACTTTCGTAAGGAGACCCCCATCTTGAGCAATCTTTATTGCTCCTATTGTGACATATATGGTCACTCTTTTGATGGTTGCTATGCTAGGAGACTTGTTAAACCTATCTATAATCCTCGTACTTACCAGAACTTTAACTATTGTAGGAGGAGTCGAAACAATTATATACTTCCTAGACAGACAGATAAAAACTCTAACTATATAAAGAGAAAGACCAAACCTAAAAGAACATTTCCTAGAAGGAATCCTAAACATTTTTCTAAACCAAATGCTCAAGTCTTTCACAAAATTCAAAATCATGCGCAAAACATTTTTCAGCAAAAATCTAATGCTCGCAAATTTTATGAGTTGAGAGCTAATAAGCGCAAGATGAAAACTAGAGGAATTTGGATTAGAAAAGATGATCTATTACCTCAGATGAAGTGTAATATTGTGGTTATTGCTTTAAAAGCCGAACACACATCATCTGGTTGGTATTTAGACTCTGGATGTTCTAAGCACATGACTGGAGATGAATCTAAACTTTTAAACAAAACCAGATTTGCTGGTGGTAAAGTTATTTTTGGTGATGGAGTTTCATCTCAAATCATAGGCAAAGGAACTCTCCAAGAAGATGGGCTTCCTATTCTTAAAGATGTTCTTCTAGTTAAAGGTCTAAAAGCCAACTTACTTAGCATTTTGCAATTTTGTGACTCAGACCATACTGTTACCTTTTCAAAGAACAATTGCAAGATTTTAAATGAAAAAGGTGAATGCATAATTACTAGATTCAGAACTCCTGACAACTGCTACACTGTCAAGAACAATTCTGAAACTTGTAATGTTTCCAGAATGGATGACAGCGAGATATGTCATAACAGAATGGAAGACATAAATTACGATAATCTTAGTAAATTGTCTACTCAAGACATAGTAAGAGGAATTCCAAAAATTAAACCCATTCATAATATTGTTTGTGGTTCCTGTCAAGAAGGTAAAATTGTTAAGGCCCCTCATAAGAAAGTCAAAGATATTCTCACCTCTAATCCCTTAGAACTCATCCATATGGACCTAATGGGTCCTTCCCAAACTTTTAGCCTTTGTGGACACAGTTATATCCTAGTTATGGTTGATGACTTCACCAGATTTACTTGGGTAGCCTTTTTAAAACAAAAGTCTGACACTTTTCAAACTTTCATAAAAATTCTTCTTAGGATTGAAAATGAAAAGGACATTCAAGTAAATCGAATCCGTAGTGATAGAGGTGGTGAATTCAAAGACACTGGTATTATAGAATACAGTGACTATAATGGTTACAAACACGAGTTCAGTGATCTTAAGACTCCTCAACAAAATGGTATCGCTAAGAGAAAGAATCGTACCTTGCAAGAGATGGCACGTGTCATGTTACATGCCAAGAACTTACCTAAATATTTTTGGGTAGAATCTATTCGTACTGCGTGTCACATCATTAATAGGATCTATCTTAGAAAGAATTCCAAATAAACCCCTTATGAACTTTGGTACAATAAGAAGCCTAATCTCAAATACCTTAGAACCTTTGGCAGTACTTGTTATGTATGCAAAGATAGGGAACATTTATCTAAATTTGAGAGCCGGGGAGATAAAGCCATATTTCTAGGATACTCTCCTAATAGTAGAGCTTATTGAGTGTATAATCTTCGCACTAAAACCATGATGGAATCCATAAATGTAATTGTTAGTGACACTACTGTAGAAAGCAAGACTAGTGAATTACCTATCGAAGAAGAGTCTTCAAATATTTTAGAAAATGACCCTTCTGAAATAGATAATTCATTACCTATTGAGACACCTGAAGTACCTAACTGGGTTTCTAAAGATCATCCCATAAACAACATTGTTGGCAACCCTAGTGAGCCAGTGCGTACAAGATCCCAACTTAGAAATTATGCACATTATGCATGTTTTGTTTCCCTTGTGGAACCAAAGACTGTAAATGAGGCATTGAATGACTCTCACTGGATTTCTGCTATGCAGGATGAACTTTTACAATTTTTCATTCATGATGTATGGTATCTTGTTCCACGTCCTGATCACAAAAAGGTTATTGGTACTCGTTGGATTTTCAAAAATAAAACTGATGAAAATGGGATAATAATTAGATATAAAGCTAGATCAGTTGCTCAAGGATACTCCCAAATAGAAGGAATTGATTTTAATGAGACCTTTACCCCTGCTACTCGTTTAGAATCAGTTCGCCTGCTTTTCGCTATAGGTTGTCACTTGCGTTTTACATTATATCAAATGGATGTCAAATCTGCATTCCTTAATGGTATACTGGCTGAGGAAACCTATGTAGAACAACCTAAAGGGTTCATTGACCCTAAGCATCTAAATCATGTATTTCGTCTGAAAAAGGCTTTGTACGGCCTTAAACAAGCTCCTAGAGCTTGGTATGAGCGTCTTTCCAGTTTTCTTTTGGATAAAGGTTTCAAAAGAGGTGGAAATGACCAAACTCTATTTGTCAAACATTTTGACAAACACATTACTATTGCTCAAGTATATGTAGACGATATTATATTTGGATCAACTTCTTCCTCAGAAGTAAAATCCCTTTCTGAAATTATAAGTAAGGAATTTCAGATGTCCCTTATGGGGGAGTTACAGTTCTTCCTAGGTCTCCAAGTCAAACAAAATCCAGAAGGATTATTTGTTTCGCAATCTAAGT
This sequence comes from Sambucus nigra, assembly GCA_949130495.1. NCBI lineage: Eukaryota > Viridiplantae > Streptophyta > Magnoliopsida > Dipsacales > Adoxaceae > Sambucus > Sambucus nigra. The sequence goes on from OX422213.1 coordinate 473,339,632, forward strand.
ACGCTTTAGAGATGGTTAAGAAATTCGGCCTTGAGAGTGCTAAAAATGCTAAAACGCCCATGAGTACTACGCTAAAACTTTTTAAAGATGAAAATGGAACATCTGTAGATCCTACTCTATATCGTAGTATGATAGGAACTTTATTATACCTTACTGCCTCGCGTCCTGATAGTATGTATGCTGTTTGTGTATGTGCTCGATATCAAAGTAACCCTAAAGAGAGCCACTTGAATGCTGTTAAACGTATCATTAAATATGTAAATGGCATTCTAAATCTAGGACTTTGGTACACTAATGACACACCAAGACTATAATTGGGTACACTGATGCTGACTGGGCTGGGTGTACTGATGATAGTAAAAGCACTTCAGGAGCATGTTATTATATAGGTAATAACTTGGTAGGATGGAGTAGTAAAAAATAAAACTGCACATCACTCTCAACAGCTGAATCTGAATACATAGCCGTAGGCAGCTGTTGTGCTCAATTAATGTGGCTTAAACAAATGCTAAGTGATTATGGTATTAAAGAAAACCAATTGCATCTCTATTGTGATAATCAAAGTGCGATTAATATTTCTAAAAATCCTGCTCAACTCTCGCGAACAAAGCATATTAAAATAAGACATCATTTTATACGTGAATTAGTTCAATCTAAGGAATTAGAAATCAATTATCTTCCTAATGATCTACAACTCGCAGATATGTTCACCAAACCTCTAGATTATAATAGATTCATTTCATTACGTAAATCTATTGGTATGGTTTATGCTGACTAATCTTTTTGCTGTTTATCCAAGTTTTCCCCTTTGTCCATTTGAGACAAAATGGGAGAGAAATTTGAGTCTATTCAACTCTTACATATTCTAAACAACTTGATCTTAGTGAATTATTGCAGGTTCTTTTTGTACAGTTACTCTCAACATTTGTAATAGGGTATTCAAAGGTACTTAGTTGAGTTATGTACTTTTTTATTTCTAGGTATTGGGTAGATAGAATTTTGATAGGAATAAGTTTTTTCTTATTTTTTTTGTTGCCCTACGAGTCCTAGTTGACTCAAAGGAGATTTTGTCTCATATTTCCAAAGGGGGAGATTGAAGCCCTTATACATTTGACTCACTTGAGTCTATATTGTATAAGTGCTCATCTAGTTTGGAAATTGTGACAAAATTATGTCCATCCTAGAAACCAAAGAGCCTCAGAAGTTGGATTGCCTATTCATCTATCTTTCTTGCTTTGATCAAGAACATATTGCCAACACTCACACACAGTAGAATTCATTTTTTTGCATGTCATATTGCATAATTATGTGTGTACATGTGTTGAGTGTGTTTAAATCCCTAAGTTTGATTTTTAATAATTTTTTGGGATTTTTTAAAACAATTTTTAAATCATGTTTTAATAATTAAAACTTGTTTTAAAAGTTTTGGGGTCAATCTCCAAATATTAATTGTTGAATTTTATGGCTTAATGTTACCTTGGGTAGAATCCAAAAGCGGCAGAGACTTCAGGGTATGCTTTGTAATTAGTTTTGACGCGCGTTTTATATCCATTAACTGGCCAACACCTATTGCCCCTGATTAGTTAGATGTGTGTTTCTTTACAGAGACAATAGTCACGAGTGTTATCAACCCTTGGATCATTTCTTATCAATGGTTTGCATGTAGCCTTGATGAATCCCCGTGTAACTTTTTAAGCCAATCAGCGTTCGTTTAAGCACCGCCTTGTGTGAGCCCTTAGATTCAATTCAATCTAAATTGACTCGATCTCAGCCCTTGGTTTTGATCAGATACCTCGAACCTTCTCCTCTCACTATAAAAATCCCTCTATTCTCAGACTTTGAAGATTTTTTGCCATTTCATTTCCTCAAATAATTGAGAGAGAAGAGAGAGAAGAGAGAAGAGAGAAACCAGAGAGAGAAAAAAGTTAGAAACCCTAACTTTGTCCAAATCCTCTTCAAAACCTAACCCAAACACTTCTTCAAAATACCATAGCCAAAAACACCATCCTGAGTGTTTGAGAGTTTGAGTTGAGTTATTTTGGTTGCTGTAACCTTGTGTTCGTGAGATCTTGTTTCCAACTTAGACTTCTACTTAAATCTAGTTTCTGTTTCCATAGAAATCTCAGATCTGAGTTATTCATGTTACATTACACTTAGTTTCATTTTATTTCTCATCTTGAGAAATATATTGTTGATTATTTTTGTCTAAAACGTTTTCTTACTTTAAAATCAACAATAAATGCTTTGTGTTTCTTGTTCTTGTAAACTAAACCTTTGACCTAGTTTGGAATCTCACTTGGAGGTTTTCAATCTCAAAAAGGTTTTGTTTTAAATTCTAAGATTGATTAAGACCTTGTATGTCTTCCTAACAAGGTATCCGTGGATTCTGGGATAGTTTGAAAGGTCAAATAAGGTTCAAAGTTTTCTAAGAAGAAAGAAAAAGAAAAGATCACTGCATATAGTGTAACTGTAATTTGTTAGGACTATTTGTACTTAATAAGTGTGTGTGTGTGCATGCATGTGTTAGAAAGCACCTTCACAAACACTTACACCCTACAACACAAAAAGTGTTGGTGATAAGATCTTGAGAACATAAGTCGACGTAAAGTGCTGGAACAAATCAGAAGTTGGCAAATTGGGAGAACTACATCTACAATCAGAACTACAGAGAAGTTTAAGGACACCAGAGGGTACATTCCTAAACTTATATAGGTCTGAGTTGTTTACATGTTAGTTATATAGTTTGTAACTCATATATTTGTTTTAGTGGATTTTTCATTTTACTCCGTAGAGGGAGTCATGGATGTTTCCTCAATTGGTGAGGTTTTACCACGTAAAAATTGTGAACAGAAGCCTTCTACATTTTCTCATCTCATTCTTGGTTGTGTTGTGTTGTGTTTAAAACTTGTTTAAATTATCTTTTAAACTTGTTGCCTAAATCTTGAATAAGATCTCGTACATACTGTTTTATTAAACACGTCTTGTGATTAATCCTTTTTAATTTAAGAAAAGAGTTTCTTCAAAAAACAACTCGGAGTTACTTAAATAGTTTATTTTCAATAAACGGCTTTAGTAACGCATTTTTCATATATATATATATATATATATACATATATGCAGATTATATATTGCAGTGTATATATATGCAGTATATATTATATAGTATATATAGTATGTATATATATACATATATGCAGATTATATACTGCAGTGTATATATGCAGTATATATATACTCTGCAGTACACTGCATATGTATATATATACTGCATATATATACGCGACTGGTTCCTACGACTCACATTGGTCCCGTGCGAGATGTTCGTGACTCTTACGGGACCGTTTTGTGTTCATTTTACGTTTTCATCCTTCGATGGCATGTTTTTATGCTTCAGTCTAACTTCTTGCAAATTTACGTTAGACACTCAAACCGAGAGCCCCGTGACTACGCGATCGGTTCCTACGAGTCGCATTGGTCCCGTGCGAGGTGTTCGTGACTCTTACGAGACCATTTTGTGGTTGTTTTACGTTTTCACCCTTCGATGACATGTTTTTATGCTTAATTCTAATTTTTTGCAAATTTTCGTCGTACACTCAAATCGAGAGTCCCGTGGCTATGCGGTCTGTTCCTATGAGTCGCATTGGTCCCGTGCGAGGTGTTCGTGACTCTTACGGGGCCGTTCGGTGTTTTTTTAGGTTTTCATCCTTCGATAGCATGTTTTTATGCTTAAGTCTAACTTTTTGCAAATTTACGTCGTACACTCAAACCGGGAGCCCCGTGACTACACGGTATGTTCCTATGATTTACATTGATCCCGTACGAGGTGTTCGTGATTCTTACGGGACCGTTTTGTGGCCGTTTTAAGTTTTCACCATTCGATGGCATGTTTTTATGCTTAAGTTTAATTTTTTACAAATTTACATCGCACACTCAAACCAGGAGCGTCGTGACTACACGGTCAGTTCCTACGATTCACATTGGTCCCGTGCGAGGTGTTCATGACTCTTACGGGACCGTTTTGTGGCTGTTTTACGTTTCCACCCTTCGATGTCATGTTTTTATGCTTAAGTCTATTTTTTTATAAATTTACGTCTTACACTCCAACCGGGAGCGCCGTAACTACGCGGTCAGTTCCTACGAGTTACATTGGTCCCGTGCGAGGTATTCGTGACTCTTACGGGACCGTTTTAAGGTTGTTTTACGTTTTCACCCTTCGATGGCATGCAAGTCTAACTTTTTGTAAATTTACGTCGTACACTCAAACCAGGAGCCCTGTGATTACGTCGTTGATTTCTACTAGTCACATTGGTCCGGTACGAGGTGTTCGTGACTCTTACCAGATCGTTTAGTATATATTTTAGATTTTCACCCTTCGATGGCATGTTTTTATGCTCTAGTCTAATTTTTTGAAAATTTTCATCGTACACTCAACTCGGAAGCCCCGTTACTATGCGGTCGGTTCCTACGAGTCACATTGGTCCCGTGCGAGGTGTTCGTGACTCTTACGGGACCGTTTTGTGGTTGTTGTACATTTTCACCCTTCGACGGCATGTTTTTATGCTCAAGTTTAATTTTTTTGCAAATTTATGTTGTACACTCTAATCGGGAGCCCCTTGACTATGCGGTCGGTTCCTATGAGTTACATTAGTCCCGTGTGAGGTGTTCATGACTCTTATCGAACCGTTTTATGGTTGTTTTTTGTTTTCACTCTTCGATGGCATGTTTTTATGCTTAAGTCTAACTTTTTGCAAATTTACGTCGTACACTCCAGCCGGGAGCCCCGCGACTACGCGATCGGTCCTACGAGTTACATTGGTCTCGTACGAGGTGTTCGTGACTCTTACGGGACCGTTTTAAGGTTATTTTACATTTTTACCCTTCGATGGCATGCAAGTCTAACTTTTTATAAATTTACGTCGTACACTCAAACCGAGAGCCCCGTGACTACGTCGTCGGTTCCTACAAGTCACATTGGTCCGGTACGAGGTGTTCGTGACTCTTACCGGACCGTTTAGTGTCTATTTTAGATTTTCACCCTTCGATGGCATATTTTTATGCTCTAGTCTAATTTTTTGAAAATTTGCATCGTACACTCAACTCGAATGCCCCGTTACTATGCGATCGGTTCCTATGAGTCACATTGGTCCCGTGCGAGGTGTTCGTGACTCTTACGAGACCGTTTTGTGCTTGTTGTACGTTTTCACCCTTCGATGGCATGTTTTTATGCTCAAGTTTAATTTTTTTGCAAATTTATGTTGTACACTCTAACCGGGAGCCCCGTGACTACGCGGTCGGTTCCTATTAGTTACATTAGTCCCGTGCGAGGTGTTCGTGACTCTTATCGGACTTTTTTATGGCTGTTTTATATTTTCACCCTTCGATGGCATGTTTTTATGCTTAATTCTAAATTTTTGCAAATTTACGTCGTACACTCCAACCGGGATCCCCGCGACTACGCGGTCGGTCCTACGAGTTACATTGGTCCCGTGCGAGGTGTTCGTGACTCTTACGGGACCGTTTTGAGGCTGTTTTACATTTTCACCCTTCGATGGCAGGTTTTTTATGCTTAAGTCTAATTTTTTACAAATTTACGTCGTACACTCAAACCGGGAGCCCCGTGACTACGCGGTCGGTTCCTACGATTCACATTGGTCCCGTGCGAGGGGTTCGTGACTCTTACGGAACCGTTTAAAGGTTGTTTTACGTTTTCACCCTTTGATGGCATATTTTTATGCTCAAGTCTATTTTTTATCAAATTTTCTTCATAGACTCAAACCGGGAGCCCCATGACTACACGGTTGATTCCTACGAGTCACATTGGTCCCGTGCGAGGTGTTCGTGACTCTTACGGGACCGTTTTGTGTTTGTTTTACGTTTTCACCCTTTGATGGCATGCTTTTATTCTTTAAGTCTAATTTTTTTCAAATTTACGTCGTATACTCCATCCGGGAGCCTCGTGACTATGCGGTCGGTTCCTACGAGTTATATTGGTCCCGTGCGAGGTGTTTGTGACTCTTACCAGACCGTTTTAAGGCTGTTTTACATTTTCACCCTTCGATGGCATGTTTTTATGCTTAAGTTTATTTTTTGCAAATTTACGTCGTACACTCACCCGGGAGCCCCGTGACTACGTGGTCGGTTCCTACAAGTCACATTGGTCCCATGCGAGGTGTTCGTGACTCTTACCAGACCATTTTGTGGTTGTTTTACATTTTCACCCTTCGATGGCATGTTTTTATGCTTAAGTCTAATTTTTTGCAAATTTACGTCGTACACTCAAATCGCGAGTCCCGTGACGACGCGGTCTGTTCCTATGAGTCGCATTGATCTCGTGCGAGGTGTTCGTGACTCTTACGGGACCGTTTGGTGTTTGTTTTAGGTTTTCATCCTTCGATGGCATATTTTTACGCTTAAGTCTAACTTTTTGCAAATTTACGTCGTACACTCAAATCGGGAGCCCCGTGACTACACGGTTTGTTCCTACGATTTAGATTGATCCCTTGCGATGTGTTCGTGACTCTTACGGGACCGTTTTGTGGATGTTTTACATTTTCATCATTCGATGGCATGTTTTTATGCTTATTGTCTTATTCTGAAACTGGGAGTCTAAAATATTTTCAACATATTATCCAACAATCAAACCAATAATTATCCCGTACTCCTTCTAATTATCACATATTCCTTCAAACATACTATCCAACAACAAGCCAACAACCAATAATTATCCCGTACTCCTTCTATAATCTAAAATATTCAATAAATAATTCATATCAATTATATAACTACTTTAGTTAAAGTAAAGAGTACATGGTGTGTAATGAAGAACTGGTATGTAATGAAGAAGTGGTATCTAATTGGTATGTAATAATGTATGTGAGCATTCAATTTCTATAAAATTGGATGAACAAATAAAAAATATCATAAATTTTACTATGATATGTGTAGGTAGTAGCGTTGCACCTCTATCCGGATGCTCACTCACTATGAAATACCAAACCTGAAAAAATATTTACACTTCGTTAAAATAATTGTTTATTTTAAACACTCCGTTAATTTCAGGGACAATATGCCGTTAAAATATGAGGGTCACTATGACGACATATTCCCCCTGAACCGTTAATTCCAGGGGCACTATGAGGGTCTGGTTAGGTTAATTACAGGGGCACTATGAGGGTTTGGTTAATCCAGTAGAGAAAGGACTCAAGTCAGAAACATGAAACAAAGAAAATGACTGTAAAGGTAGTATAGTAGATAATAATATTCAAGAAACAAATGTAAATATAATTTACTTATGAACCTACATAGTTTCAATCTGCCTCAAAAGAGACCTAGTAGATTCAGGAACTTGAGTAATCAACTCTGCAACCATTTAATATAATGTACTTTCTACGAGGTTTTCCATTAACCATATAATACAAAAAGGAAAAAAAATGATAAAAATAAAAATTAGGACTAAAATACCCAATATACTAAAATCGATTAATATGAATATTAACATCCTAAAATCTAAATATGTGATATAAATTGGCTTACCCAAAGTTTTTTTTACTAATATTAACAACCTAGTAGGTTGTAAGACTAAAGTTTCAAAAACATTATCTCACACTATTTTTACTTTTACATTAAATTATCTATATATACTATATATATATAGATAAAAAATATTATCCCAAATTCAAATCATATAAATTATCTATATATACTATATATACTATGTATAAATTGTAAAGACATGTAAACTATATATACATATATTAATGGAATCTACATAAATTAATGGAGAAAACGAATAAAATTTACCTAGGAGAGAGATGGAGCTGGTGCAGGGGCTGGAGCTGGGGCGGCTGCTGCTAGTAGGTTGAAGCTGAGGAATACGTGTTTGACTAACCTCCTTAGAACTCCAACTGATTGACGAGAGAGAATCGCCACGTTTTAGCGCTAGGTCATCAACATCTGACGAGAGAGAGAGAGAGAAGCGGGAAAATGAAAAAAGAAATTAGCGCGCTTCTTTATTTTTTAGGAATGACCTGGTCACGACCTAAAGCCGTGACCCACCATCCCAACCCACCACACCCTTGGAGCTCTCCCTGCGACCTGATTGACGAAGAATGGTTACGGCCTACAGCCGTGACCCCCTTGTGCGACCTACAGCATCTATCAAATGAGGTATGGTCACGGCCCGTAGCCGTGACCCATACCAAGACATGGTCACGGCCCAAAGCCGTGACCCTCGATCTGTGATGCGCGACCCTTCTCATCCAACCTATAGTTCTTGAATGAGGTATGGTCACGGCCCATAGCCGTGACTCACGCCCATAAATGGTCACGGCCCTAAGCCGTGACCCTCAATGTGTGTACTACTTCTTCCTCATGCCATGGGTCACGGACTTGGGCCGTGACCCATCCGCGACCAAGCTTGGAGGGAATTTTGGCGCGAGTTTGCAGCCAAGATGGTCACAACCTGGTCATGGCCCAAGTCCGCGACCACTGTAGTCATGGCCCAAGTCCGTGACCACTTCCTGAGTATCGATAATTTAGTGCGGTAATAAATATGGTCACACCAAATATGGAGTGCGTCACGGCTCAAGTCCGCGACCATCTGGTCGTGGACTTGGGCCGTGACCCACTGGGCGTGACCATTCGCAGGATTTGGTGTAGTGATATGATAAAAAAACATCACGCACGAGATCCAAATATGCTTCTAATATAGAAGGAATGTGTTAGTAATCAATCAATAAAATGACATGAAAATGATACAATTTGTCCACTACGTTGAGTTCAAGTTCCTTATCTTCAAATAGTGTGCAAATCTTTAATCCTTGGATCTATAGTCTTGAGGTCAAAATACCCTTGACATAAATTATTTAAGGAGTTTGTAAAGTTTTATTCATTGGCTTTGTCCAAGAGCCCATGAAATAGATTTTTAAGAGGAATACAAGAATTTCATCATTGAATTTTACCGTCTTAAGGTCTAATTACCTTTGAATCTGAACTTTTAAGAGTTGTAACCCTTAATCCTTAGCTTTGAAGGATGTGAGGTCCAATGATAGTGATCTTATTGAAAATTCTAAAAATTATAGGGACACAAGCTTTACTTATGAAAAACTCTAAGGATCGATCACCCCATTGAATTAATTTTGGGGTTTAAGTCATTTATTCATAGATCAAAAGGTTTTGAGGTTCAATGACCTGAACCTAATTTTTTTTCTTAGATATAATTAGCTCAAAATTTAATGCCGTGATATTTTAGTGATTATTTAATTAATGATAATCTAATTAATCAGAAGACAACCCAGATAAATTTTTGAATTAAAATGGAGAAATTAGAATTCATATTGAGAAAATAAGTTTAAGGGAGTTAACTTGTAATTTTATAGTTCAATTGATAAATTGATAAAAAGTTAACGCGCTTAAGTTTATGTTTATAAAATGTATGGTTAATTCGGTAATTTTAAAAAGACAAAAGTCGATTTAGACTCTTGAAGAATTTTTAGAAAGACTCAAGGGAATTGGGGTAAATGTGATTAACCTAGGAAACAAGTACGGAAATTGAGGTTTTATATCGTATAAAGGATTCTATGGTTCAGTGGCTACCACAATGGGGCCCATATGCATGTGAAGGTTCCACCTGTGGTAAAAGGACTTGCATGGACGGAAAGGCCACCTCTGATTGCAAATTTTGTGTTGTGCCCATGGTATGGTATCAAACGCAGATTTTATGTTGCGCTTGCATCCTATTAGCGGGGTGCATTTGGAAATGTTTTTATTTGCCTTATTTTATAAAGCCTACACATTTTTGCCTCATTTTTAAGCCTCAAACCCTCATTTTAACTTTACATTATCCTCCAAGAAACACAAAAACACATTAACATTTCTCTCAAGAAAACCTTTTCCCCAATTCAAATCAAGAGAATGTTTCAATATTAAATTAAGCTTTCAAAGGGATTTTCAAATCAAGATTTCAAGGAGGGTTTTTAAGACAAGTTTAAAGAGGTTTTTAATCAGATTTAAAATTATTCTTTTCAAAGGGATTCCTTATTCAAATCAAATCCAGTTTCTTTATTAATTGAGGTAAATTTCTTTATAATCTTCTCCTTTTATATGTGTATATGCTAAATGTCACCAAACCTAATTGTATCGTTAAAATCAATTAGATTCCTTATTAAAATTATGAATTCCTAATGTATTATTGTATTTAGATGAAATCCATTATTATCATATGAATTATATTAAGTTTTGAGCTCAATTAAATATGTAAATTGAATATAAGCCCTCAAATTATGAATTAGGCATGTTAGGATTTGTCACCTCATTTTAGGAATTGATTATTTAAAATTATAAAATGGAAAGTGTGGATTTAATTTAGAATTTATAAATTCTAAAATTTACGCATGCTTTGTATGGTTATTCCTCATGATTTAGTGGTAGTACCCTTAGCAGTAATTGCCCAAAATGATGAAATATGGTGTGTGGACTTTATTCATGATATGGAAACTTATGAGAACTCATCCTAGACTGCTTTGGAACACTTGATTTATTAATGGATCCCTTATGTTAAATAATGCCCTTAGAATTTTAATTACATGTTCCTTTTTATGAAAGAACATATTATGATCCTTTACTTTAAATATTATTGTTGTTGATAATGAATCAATCATGTAGACGGAATAGAAGGAGTACGAGATAAACTTGTTTTTGTTGTTGAATTTTTGGTTGTATGGTTGTGTTGGACGAGTTGGGTTAGGTGTGAACTTTGAATATTTAAACATTTAATCTCTTACTTTAACCTCTAATAAAAACCTTTAATTATATTATCTTGATAACTAACTTATCTAAACGGAAGTGTATTGGGGGGATTTCTTGTTTAGATTTCACTTTGATGATACGTCCCATGCACTGAAATTGGGACGAGTAGGAGTGCCGACATAAAACCTTTAATAAAATCTATAAACCTTTACTTTAATGTTTTTTTATACAAGTAGTTACTTATAGGTTTACTATCCCTTTTAGCTCCTTATAGAATGGATCAAAACGTAACTAAAGGCTTTATTTGGTAATCAGCGGAGGGTGGGCTGATTGGGTAATGTTGTTGTAGCACGGAGTGATATAGTACGTATATGTTGAGAATGTCATTGATAAATGAACATGATTAATATGAATTAATTGGTTAAGTGCTGAGGAGGAACACCCATATGTTGACATACTTGTTAGGTATTATATATGTTGGGATGTTATTACATCACATAGAGTTGTGGAGTTCCGACGTTGCATATTAAGGTGACTAGGGGTATTCCGACATGGTGAAGCAGATGGCTATGAATTGTGTGACGATTTGATTTGGCATCTTACGAACATGTGGTATGTCGTTTATATGGATGGACTGTTCATATGGATTGTGAGGTTGAATTGAATTGAGATAATTTTAATGAATTGTGAGGTTGAATTTTATGTTATTAACCGTTCAAATGGATTATATAAACTGTGACTTTATCATCTACATATATAGTTTCCTTAAGTTGCATCGCTAAGAGATAAGGTTTTGACCGATCTTTTTATGTGGTGTCTTTCAAGTTCTAGAGTTTAACCCCCCGCTTAGTTTACCTCGTTCTATATAACACTCACTATTCATATCACTCCTTCGAGATCTCCCACTTAAGTGACTATGTGGGTTTATATCCTGTTTAGACTATCATTTCATTTTCAGCTTAGTCGTGCTGAGATATTTCAGTTAGCATGTATTATGAGATTTTAGCTTTAGCATTTATTACTTGAGTTTCACTTGGGATTCGTATTACAGAGTTATATTGGGAAATTAACAAATCTATATCTTATGATTGTGAACTTTTCTTTATGAGATTATATTGAGGACTTTCATAACGCTTCCATATATACGTCTTATATTTCATTTGATTTCTTCATGTTGAAGATGTTATTTAATTATTTTAATAACCTACAAAATTTTAATAATTAGGCTTGTTCAATATAAGTTATAAAATATATGGGGTGTCACACAAAAGGTTCTACGGGCCAATGATAGTAAACCTAACTTTTTAAAGAGTTTTAACTCTTTTATCCTCATCTTAAAAGGTTTTGATGTCCAATCACCCTAAGCCTCAAATTATTTCAATATTTTATGTCATTTATCCTTGTGGCAAAATGTAATACCCCTAACTTTTAAAGGTATTTGAATTACACTGTGAATTTAATTTGGTAATTTGAGGAATTATTAAGAATAGTAATTTTGGGATTAATGAGTGAAATTAAATAAATTCAATATTATAAAGTGAATAGTAAATATAAGTTTTCGAGTGACAGATTAATATTTACGTGGATTATATTTCGAGACTGGGTATATGAGTAGATTATTTTTATTACATGTCGCAGTTGGGTAAAGCGACAAAGAAAAATATTTTAAATTGGAAAATACGCGTATTGAACGTGTTGGGTCAAAATAGTGAATTTTACTTAAGTGACTCGAATGGAGATTTTGACTTCGCCATTGGGTTCGGAATGGCCGAGGTAGTCAAAATAGAGTACCCGGGGGTAGTATTTGAGTTTCGAACATTTTTAGACTAGTAGGGACTCGTAAATGTGTACACGAGTCATTTAACAATTATGTATATATCCAATTTCGAATTTAAAGAGGTGACAACCCTCATTTCCCCCAAATATCAGCCCCCAAGAGAGAGAGAGAGAGAGAGAGAGAGAGAGAGAGAGAGAGAGAGAAGAGAGAAGAGAGAAAGAAGAGAAGAAAGAAAAGAGAAGAAAAGAAGAGATTTCCGACCAAAATTCGCGGGATTCGACTCGTGGTCGTCGGATTTAATCCACGAAGCAAGTGTTTAACTTGCTTTATGATTTAGTGTGTTTAATTTCTCATATGGTAGTTGGTATAAAACTAAAGATTTTTGGGTTGAAATTTCATGGATCAACCGGGTTTTCGAAAGATTAAAACGGATATAACCCGATTTATACCCAATTTGAGAACTTGAAATTAATTGAAATTAATTGTTGGATTTGGGTTCTAGGATGATTAGAACCCTTTGAATGTGTGTATTTATGGTTATTTGAGGTTGAATGATGATGAGAGAGGAGATAAAAAGCATGGAGGTGTTTTCATGGAGGTTTGGATTTTTGGAGAAGGTGAATAATGACAAGCGTCACTTCCGGACTATTTCGGATAGGAAGCCAGTCGATTGAGCTCTCGATCAGACACGAAAGTTGTAGATCTTTTCGATACGGTCGTGTGGGTACTGACCGTGTATTTTTCTGATTTTTTTGCGAATTGTTATGATTTTTATAAGATGGCAGTTCCGAGGTGAAATCACCAACTCGGAAATGCACTCGGAAATTGGAAAAATAAAAGGCTAAAATTGTTTGGAAATAAATATTTGGGGTTCCTAAAAATAGTGTGGGGACTTCTAATTATTTTTTTTTTAGTAAGGCATGTATTTTGGATTAGTTGAAAGTAAAACCCAAGATTTACCTAAATAGGGGCGTCCGTGAGGAATAATACTTAAAGAGATATTTAGGTGTGATTTGAATATTAAATAAGGGAATACGTATTGGGGTATTTTAATTGTGTGACGGCTTATATTATTACGAATGAGAATATTCGAGGCTATTGACTATCGCTACAAGAGTTTGGAGATTATAGCCATAAAAGATTGAGAAGAGATAAATAATATATATCGATGTTGTTGATATAATCATTGTGCGGTGAGAAAAGCTCAGAAAATAATATATATTGAAAATTGGTAAAATTGATAAATGTGTAGGATATCCAAGATATAAATATACTATGTATGGGATGTATTGTATGGGCTATTAGTATGGCCTTATATTATATATGTGTAAAAATCATGCCCGCACTACTTTCTATCACGGAGGTTACCGCACCGGGACAGTCTTATCTCTATGGGACCTTTATGGGGGATATTAATTTGTACCCTAGAACATAGAACTCCTTGGTACAAGCTATCTGATTGATAGTCAGACGGTCCTAAGAGACGTGAGGATATGTGCTGACCTCTTAGTGACGTGGAACTATGCTTCGCCTCCATTTGTATGTGTTTTGTGTTAATACAGTTCAAGAGTGATTCCGAACTAGTATTTCCCTTAGTTTGTGTGATACGGGGACTTGATAGCAGAGTATGACAGCACCATAGATCTTATGTGGGGTGCCGTTAGTATATATATTATATGTGTTATGTGTGACTAATATATATACGTATATTTATATGGGAACTTTCTACTATGCGTATAAGTAGATAAGTAAGGAATAAATGCTTCAACTTTATAACAATACAAGGGGTTTCTTAACCAGGGTGCAATAGTGCGATATATTGTTATATAAATTGATGTGTATGCATAAAGAGAATAATGTGCGTATACCAAAATCTTGTTTGGTGTCCTATATGGATAACTAATATACTTGTTGCAAAAAGAATATTGTATATATATGAGATGAGATATCATATAACCTAACCCTGTATAAAAAGGAGAAGAATGAATAAAGTGATATACTCCTTCCGGTAGATTTATATCCGGATTTATATGAATATGGATCATAGGTTCTAATGAGAACTATCAATAAATACGGGATGGTATAAATATGTTATGTACTAAAGGCCTAATGGATCCTGATGATCAACATTGTCACTTAGTAGTGTATCGGGGGGTTCCTTGTTTGGATTTCGCTTCGCGAGACACCCCACGCACGAACATAACGTCATAATGGGAATGGGGAGAAGTTTAGTCCTTAGTACCCGAATTGATGAGGTTTATTAGAAGATGGGTAATTACATTAGTTAGGCGGGGTAGGTTAACTAGGTTGTTTAAAATGGTATGCGCTAGTTGTGCATTGTTAGAAAAGGGGTGAGGTGTATCTCATGTGAGAGTGATACCAGTTTAAATATGAGAAATAACATATTTTAAAATATGGATTTTAAGCACTTGCTAAAATGTTTTCAAAAATCGGGCTCTGACTCGTTTATCTATTTTCCCTCTTGCTATATTTATATATATATAGGTTTCCAGACACAGGGACGTCTGGATGATGATTCTTTCGAGTCAGACGTTTGTTGTAGCAGCTGTGGATGCAAGCAGGTTTATATTAGACGCTTACATCATTGAGATCTAGATAGGAGGTATTGTAGAAACATTTGGGCTTATGGCCCAACTGTACTCATTTATTCTTTTATCATCTTTTAGTGCGGTATTCGATTTGGTTGTATTATTGTACCGAGTGTTCGGTTATTTTATTTTATTTTATTTCATTTCAGTTGGTGCATGTAAACTGTTGTAATTGTTTTATTTGAATGGTTTGGTTAACAAGGTTTGTTAATTTAGAATTTTGATGCCGACCTAATAGGATATTAGTAATTAAATTGGTTTTCGACAGTGATGCTAAGAATGAACCATATGAGACTCCTGTTTTAATGTTATATAGGATTAATCGCCCGGTATTTTATTAGGCGGGGTGTCACAGGTGGTATCAGAGCATCAGGTTCTAGTGTCCTTAGGAATTTATTCGGGCGTACTACGCTTTTAGCATTGCTTTTGATTTGATATAGAGCCATTGATTAGGATTGTTGTTATCCTCTTGTGAGATTTCGTTCTCCTGCCATTATGTAAGATTATAGTAAATCTTTAACGCGCTCATTCGGGATTCGTGTGCTGATCGATGAAGGGAGACCATGGAAGTACATTGTGAGGGAAGCAGGAGGCGGGGCTTAGTTAGAGATATAAGTTGATGATGGAGATGAGGACCGCGGTAAAGGTTAAATTTTCCTTGCTGCATTATCTTGGATTGCTGTAATGACTACTATAGAATAGTAATTATGATTATATATGCACCGCTATAGTAGAGAATGGTGCTAAACTTGAATTACCCAGTGAAGTTAGATGGGGAAAAAGCTTAAGAGGTCTTTGATGAGGACCGTGCGTTGAAGTTGAGTTAGGTGCAAATAGTGTAATTTCACTTCTAGGAAGTTGAAGGCTCGGAAGATTTGGCTTAGAGTTGGGTATGGAAATACCCATATGTGAAAATTTGAGGAATTGTTTTTTTCACTTGTTGAAGCAATGTGAAATGGTGGGAACGAAGGTCATCATATTTAGAGGAGCATGATATTTTGCTCATAAATTAATCTTACAGATGGTTTTAAACTGCAAATTCCCTTGATTTAGAAAGAATAAAGTGAATGCAGTTTCTAGGTTATTCACATAAGAATCGGTCAGAGACCGACGATGAATAAAGAGTGACATGGTTAAGTGAACGTAGTACCGGAGTAAGGTAGGTACAATTGAGAAAGAGGCTTCTCCAATGGAATGATAGACTCACTAGTAATTAGACTTATGTAGAGTGAGTTATAGTTGTTTTAGTGCAAGATGTGAAGTCTGCAATAATAAAAATTAAAGTTGTGAGACGTCGTGATTTTTAAGAGTCTAATGGGATAAAGACTCTTGGGATTTGAATTGGAATGTCAGATGTAATTGGTATATGAGCTAGTTGTGATAAGCTTAATATTTATTTATATTATAAGTAAGTGAATACTTATGGGATTAAATCGAATATGTATATTCGAGAAATATGGGCTAATGTTACGAGAGATATACACGATTAGCCGGATTATACTATATATATATACGAGCATATTGAGACATATATATATGATATGTTTAAATATATTTGTATGTGATTGGTATATTTGTATGAAACATACGCCTCGAGTGCTATCATGGGAAGTTATGCATTTTGGGTGAGGCCCCTGGATTGAGGAGCAGGGAGCGTATAGTCCCCAGGTTATAGTGTCCATTTTATATTGTGTGATTTTTATCAGGAATGAGACGTGGTGGGTATATTTCGTTCTCATTTCCTCGGAGGAACTATGATTGCTTACCATTCATTGTGATTTGGTTTTTACCAAGTCGGTGTGATAGTTCGGCCGCTGGTACCCAGAATGATGTGTGAGTAATTTCCTGGAAGATAATAGCATTGAGAGACTGCATCCATTGAGTTATAGCTCTGAGGGATGGTTATTATACTTATATAGTGTGTGATATATAAGTATGGATATACTTGATGTGTATAGTATAATGTATATATATTTATATAAGATGTGAAATATATATATATATATATATATATATATATATATATATATATATATATATATATATATATATATATATATATATACTAAAGAATGAAATGCAAGATAAATTTTGGATGAGCCCACCTTTATCATATGCTTAGATGGAACTCTGATGAGGACATGTTTCATTACCACGATTTTAGTGCATGGGGACCTTATAGATATAATTTAAGGTATGCATGATTTATTATTGAGCTGTGAGTTTAAGCTCATTGTTGTTTGCTCTAAGGACTTAGTATTAGTACAAGCGCTTGGGGGTGTGGCTCGTGGAAAGAATTAAGAGTTCTGACTACATTTTTATCGATAGGGGAGATGGGATTATCCGAGTTGCATATTTGAACTAGAGGACCTCCACGACCGACAAAGTTAAGTAATAGTGTATAGGAGGGGTTCCTTGTTTGGATTTCGCTTGCGAGATGCTCCACGCACGAACCTTAACAACGTCGGGAGTGGAGAGATGTCATAGAATGCATGGATGTTGGTTTTGACGATAAGTCACCTAGTTTAGAGGAAACACTATTGAGTGAGAGCCGTTTGATGACTGCATAATTATATATATAGAGATATAAGTTCTATGAAGAAGCACTGAAATTTTCCTCTCACTGCAAGTATGTGGGTGAGTTAAGGTGAAGGAAATCGATTTGAGACGTATATCCAGGACTTGAATAAAAGGGAAATTCAGAGGAAATACATTTTGGGTATGATGTTAATAATGCTTTTGTCGAGAGTAGGCTCCCTGATTAGTTGGGATTTCCATTTGGTCAACATGGAAGGATTTTTTTGTGGTAAAAGTACATTAGTAGGTTAACGAATAGGAATTTGAACATCCTGTTGGTGTCCCTTAGACCGTTATATATCGATGACCGACAATGAAAGGGAGTAGTGTAACGGGAGGGTTCCTTGTCTGGATTTCGCTTTGCAAGACGTCCCACTCATGAAACCGAGCAAATGTCGGAAGTCGAGAGAGGTCTTGGACACAACGGATATAATTAGAATAGTACTCATATTACGTGTATTAGAAACACCTTAATCTTAAGACTACCACGAAGTAAGGGAAATAAGGCACTGATATATGAAGACTATTGTGAGATAACCACAAGAAGATCGATGCGATAATCTTAAGAAGGATTGAATTTCCAGGTATCAGGAGAATTAAATTTCAAATTATTCGGGTTAAGGGATACCCAGGTGTTAGTACCAGGCCAATGAAATGAGGCCCATTATTTAGAGTGAGTGTGATATATAAAAATGTTTGCAATGGTGGTGCATATATGCATGGATGATAGGGGGTATGGGTACCCTAATTAGTAAATCCCAAAAATGTTCGAGATGGAAGGACGTGAAAATAAATATGTATAATATATGACTGAAGGCGACTATAAACAAGGTAAAACGGTATGACGAATTCAATGTCGTGTGAGAATGACGATAATTCAAGCATTTATGTGAAACGAGAGCTAGCACACTCGAGATGGGTTGAAAGGCTGTGGAAAGTCATTTGAAAGGTACCTCTTAATGAAAAGGATACCAACTTATTGTGAGAAAGTAGAGAGGAGTCTTACTCGAACGAGTATTGACGAGTGGCTTGCACATGATTGTTTGGTTATAATACTCCAAGGAAAGACGGAGTATATATGTAGTACCAAATTCCGGAAGAGTATATGAGAGTTAATACTTTAATTATTCGGTATAGGGAATGTGACTTGGAGAGTACGAGAGAGATAGTAATCTGAATATTTATACAATACGTAGCGATAAGAATAAAATACATATGAGAAGTGTATGATTATGCTGGGAATATGCCTATGAATCTTAATAGGATGTGTGTATGCCTATTATGTGATATTATTAAGAGCACTAATGGGTGTTAACCCGGGGGTGCAGGATTAGTGTATGTATATATATATATATATATAGGGATGATATGCATATATGTATATATATGGATTTGTGAATATTTCTACTGTGTGAGACTAGTAGACATCGTATTAATAATAAATATTTGCGCCAAGTCGTCTAAATAAAAAGGTGCAAGATTTGTGTAAATATATAGAGATGCGGAGACTATATATATATATGAGCATACGCCTTGAGATGGCTGGAATATAGTGGGAGACCATTGTGTCAGGCTATATTTAAATTTGGTTAAACTAGGACGTAATGTATATACCGATCCTAGAGTAGTAGTATAGGATATATCCGAATTTCGAGGACAAAATTATGTTGTAAGGGGGAAAGTATGTAATACCCCTAACTTTTAAAGGTATTTGAATTACACTGTGAATTTAATTTGGTAATTTAAGGAATTATTATGAATAGTAATTCTGGGACTAATGAGTGAAATTAAATAAATTCAATATTATAAAGTGAATAGTAAATATTAGTTTTCGAGTGACAGATTAATATTTACGTGGATTATATTTCGAGACTGAGTATATGAGTAGATTATTTTTATTACATGTCGCAGTTGGGTAAAGCGACAAAGGAAAATATTTTAAATTGGAAAACACGCGTATTGAACGTGTTGGGTCAAAATAGTGAATTTTACTTAAGTGACTCGGATGGAGATTTTGACTCCGCCATTGGGTTCGAAATGGCCGAGGTAGTCAAAATAGAGTACCCGGGGGTAGTATTTGGGTTCCGGGCATTTTTGGACTAGTAGGGACTCGTAAATGAGTACACGAGTCATTTAACAATTGATTATATATATCCAATTTCGAATTTAAAGAGGTGGAAACCCTCATTTCCGCCAAATATCAGCCCTAATAGAGAGAGAGAGAGAGAGAGAGAGAGAGAGAGAGAGAGAGAGAGAGAGAGAGAGAGAGGATAAAAAGAAGAGAATAAAGAAGAAGAAAGAAAAGAGAAGAAAAGAAGAGATTTCCGGCCAAAATTCGCGGGATTCGACTCGTGGTCGTCGGATTTAATCCACGAGGCAAGTGTTTAACTTGCTTTATGATTTAGTGTGTTTAATTTCTCATATGGTAGTTGGTATAAAACTAAAGATTTTTGGGTTGAAATTTCGTGGATCAAACGAGTTTTCGAAAGATTAAAACGGATATAACTCGATTTATACCAAATTTGAGAAACTTGAAATTAATTGAAATTAATTGTTGGATCTGGGTTCTAGGATGATTAGAACCCTTTGAATGTGTGTATTTATGGTTATTTGAGGTTGAATGATGATGAGAGAGGAGATAAAAATCATGGAGGTGTTTTAATGGAGGTTTGGATTTTTGGAGAAGGGGAATAATGACCAGCGTCACTTCCGGACTATTTCGGATAGGAAGCTAGCCGATTGAGGTCTCGATCAGACACGAAAGTTGTAGATATTTTCGATACGGTCGCGTGGGCGCTGACCGCGTATTTTTCTGATTTTTTTTCGAATTGTTATGATTTTTATAAGATGGCAGTTCCGGGGTGAAATCACCAACTCGGAAATGCACTCGGAAATTGGAAAAATAAAAGGCTAAAATTGTTTGGAAATAAATATTTTGGGTTCCAAAAAATAGTGTGGGGACTTCTAATTATTTTTTTAGTAAGGCATGTATTTTGGATTAGTTGAAAGTAAAACCAAAGATTTACCCAAATAGGGGTGTTCGTGAGGAATAATACTTAAAGAGATATTTAGGTGTGATTTGAATATTAAATAAGGGAATACGTATTGAGGTATTTTAATTGTGTGACGGCTTATATTATTACGAATGAGAATATTCGAGGCTATTGACTATCGCTATAAGAGTTTGGAGATTATAGCCATAAAAGATTGAGAAGAGATAAATAATATATATCGATGTTCTTGATATAATCATTGTGCGGTGAGAAAAGCTCAGAAAATAATATATATTGAAAATTGGTAAAATTGATAAATGCGTAGGATATCCAAGATATAAATATACTATGTATGGGATGTATTGTATGGTCTATGAGTATGGCCTTATATTATATATGTGTAAAAATCATGCCTGCGCTACTTGCTATCACGGAGTTTACCGCGCCGGGACAGTCTTATCTCGATGGGACCTTTATGGGGGATATTAACTTGTACCCTAGAACATAGAACTCCTTCGTACAGGCTATCTGATTGATAGTTAGATGGTCGTAAGAGACGTGAGGGTATGTGTTGACCTCTTAGTGACTTGGAACTATGCTTCTCCTCCATTTGTATGTGTTTTGTGTTAATACAGTTCGAGAGTGATTCCGAACTAGTATTTCCCTTAGTTTGTGTGATACGGGGACTTGATAGAAGAGTATGCCTTCACCATAGATCTTATGTGGGGTGCCATTAGTATATATATTATATGTGTTATGTATGACTACTATATATATGTATATTTATATGGGAACTTTCTACTATGTGTATAAGTAGATAAGTAAGGAATAAATGCTTCAACTTTATAACAATACAAGGGGTTTCTTAACCAGGGTACAATAGTGCGATATATTGTTATATAAATTGATGTGTATGCATAAAGAGAATAATGTGCGTATACCAAAATCTTGTTTGGTGTCCTATATGGATAACTAATATACTGGTTGCAAAAAGTATATTGTATATATATGAGATGAGATATCATATAACCTAACCCTGTATAAAAAGGAGAAGAATGAATAAAGTGATATACTCCTTCCAGTAGATTTATATCCGGATTTATATGAATATGGATCATAGGTTCTAATGAGAACTATCAATAAATACGGGATGGTATAAATATGTTATGAACTAAAGGCCTAATGGATCCTGATGATCAACATTGTCACTTAGTAGTGTATCGGGGGGGTTCCTTGTTTGGATTTCGCTTCGCGAGACACCCCACGCAGGAACATAACGTCATGTTGGGAATGGGGAGAAGTTTAGTCCTTAGTACCCGAATTGATGAGGTTTATTAGAAGATGGGTAATTACATTAGTTAGGCGGGGTAGGTTAACTAGGTTGTTTAAAATGGTATGCGCTAGTTGTGCACTGTTAGAAAAGGGGTGAGGTGTATCTCATGTGAGAGTGATACCAGTTAAAATATGAGAAATAACATATTTTAAAATATGGATTTTAAGCACTTGCTAAAATGTTTTCAAAAATCGAGCTCTGACCCGTTTATCTATTTTCCCTCTTGCTATATCTATATATATATAGGTTTCCAGACACAGCGACGTCTGGATGATGATTCTTTCGAGTCATACGTTTGTTGTAGCAGCTGTGGATGCAAGCAGGTTTATATTAGACGCTTCCATCATTGAGATCTAGATAGGAGGTATTGTAGAAACATTCGGGCTTATGGCCCAACTGTACTCATGTATTCTTTTATCATCTTTTAGTGTGGTATTCGATTTGGTTGTATTATTGTACCGAGTGTTCGGTTATTTTATTTTATTTCATTTCAGTTGGTGCATGTAAACTGTTGTAATTGTTTTATTTGAATGGGTTGGTTAAAAAGATTTCTTAATTTAAAATTTTGACGCCGGCCTAATAGGATATTAGTAATTAAATTGGTTTTCGACAGTGATGCTAAAAATGAACCATATGAGACTCATGTTTTAATGTTATATAGGAGTGATGGCCCGATATTTTATTAGGCGGGGTGTCACACAAAACCTTTAGGGGTCCAATGACCATGAACCTACAATTTTTTCAAAAGTTTAAGGATTTTGTACTTATCTCAAAAGGTTTTGAGGTTCAGTGATCTTGTACCTAAATTATTTTCTGAGTTTTAGGATTTAATCCTTAGCTCAAAATATTACGAGGTCTAATGACTTGAACGAACAAATGTTTTAGAATTCTAGTGCTTTAGTCCTTAATTCCTCTTAGTCAACATGTATATAATCATTTTATGAAAAAATAAAAGTTATTGGACAAAAAGACACTGGGGTTAGGGGTCATACTCATGTTGATTTCAAAACATAAGAAAATTTAGATAATGAAGGACCAAGTTAAGAACTTTCTTCATACTTCAAAAAGGGATAGTATAAAGTTCATCATAAAAAGATAAAATATGCATTGTCTCAAATGTCCTTATAATTTAAATTGGTGGACTTCTTAACCCCATCCTTGGCTTCAAAAGCATCAACTTGATATAATAATTTATCACCACCTCCATCGTATTCTTCTTTACCTGAAGTTGAGTCCACTCATAAAATGGACAAAACATTGAGGTCGGGGTATAAAGCCTAATCCATATCCTTCCATTCCTCAAATACTATGGCATATCGATGGTAGATAAAGTACATATATGTTCCATATATAAAGTAAGATGTAAGATTGGTCTTTATGGTCTCATCTATCCTTCCCCACAACTCCACAATCTTGGAATTTATGTTAGAAATATTCTGTTTGAAGTCTAGAGATTATGGAAACCATTGATCTCGGTCTAACTCGACGTCATCCTTCATTTATATTGATGGTCTACATTCTTCATGTTGGTCGGCATGCCCACCGAGAAAGTATCTATTGACTAGGATTTATGCCATGTTAGAGACACTTGTCCACTTCTGATTGATCCACGTGGTTGAATAATCTTTTGTATCAACAAAAGCTCCTAATAATTCATTCTTGATGCTCTTGTCGAAAGGATGGAGTATATTTTCTTCAGAGTTGGTCGGCTACTGCCGACATATGGGACTTGTGAAAATTTTCCATATTTTGATTTTGCAATGGAATTTTTGTAAATAATTAAAAATTAATAAACTGCCAAATGATACGTCGGTATTTTTGTTTATCAGAAATGCAAAGCCGTTAGAATGTCAATCATCGAAGCAAGTAATCATTTCATGCAAGATTTCCCAGGTAAGCTATAAAAGGTGAGATTTTGCCGGATTTTCATACCAAACCTTTTTTAAGCTTTCAAACTCTTCTTCTCCAAGTTCTAAGATTTTCTTTGCGTTCTTCCTTTGCTTCAGTCGTCATTTTTGCTGTAAGTTTTCTTTTTCCCTTTCACTTAGATTTCTTTCTTTCTTTCTTTACGGTAGCCATGGTTTATATCATACATGGGGATTCCTTAGAGGAATTTAGGCGGGAAAGGAACATTCTTTATTGGGTGGACTTAGAACTTCCCATTCCATCTATTGAAGTATTGTCATTGCTTAAAGGTCAGTGGATTATCTCTCTCTTCATTGCTAGTGTGGTTTCACATTTCCCCCTAATAGGCTTTGTTTAGAATTTTGCCCATTATTTGATGTCGTCCCATCTAGGGTAGCCCCCAATACTTGGAGAGTGGTCAATGGGATTCATATGCTGAATTAAATACATGGAACCCACATTGGGATCCCAGAGCTAATGTACTATTATAAGTGAG
Source organism: Sambucus nigra (assembly GCA_949130495.1). Classification (NCBI taxonomy): domain Eukaryota; kingdom Viridiplantae; phylum Streptophyta; class Magnoliopsida; order Dipsacales; family Adoxaceae; genus Sambucus; species Sambucus nigra. Next base: position 473,364,068 of record OX422213.1, read on the forward strand.
TTACCATTAACAGCACATAGTATATGAAAACAAGGTTTGCCAACAGGGCCTTAGTTGTCAATTTGACAAACTCCAATAAATATTACTATGATTATGGAGTAATTTCAAAAAATTGGCAGCACGCTCCGTTACAAATAGGAGAAGTGTATGATGGGCCTAAGTGCCCGCAAGTGGGTCATGGCATAAGTTGTTAAATCACTATATTTTTTGCACATCAACCATTTGATGATACACTCACTTGATATTGTCTTGTCTTGTTTCTAGTTTGTGTAGTTGAAAGTAAAAAGAAGTGTATAAAGGAAGAGGGCGTGAACATCTGAGAGCTAAAATTCCTTTGGAACATTCACCAGAGGATTGGCGAGGAACTTCCTACAACTAGCTTTTATCTGTTGTAGTAAATGAGCTCTATAATTTTGTTTATTGCTTGCCCCGCAACTTCTATAGTTGCTGACCCCATAAATCTTAAGGAAGAACCAATCCCTGTGTCCTCTACTGAAGAATCTGCTAGTGCAGAGAAGGATTTTAGGACTTTTTCTTCCTTTGAATCCTTAGATATTTTAACAATTCCTTCCTATCCACTTGCTACTATGGGAAATAGGAAGATCCCTAATTTGATTACTTGAGCCTTGTCTCCACCTACTAAGAAAGCTGATAGAATGCTAAGAATTTAAAAAAAGTATCCAAGGCTTATAGGAAGGAGAGGTTTCCTCAAGTCATCACTCTTGAGGAAGTAGATATTGTTACTCCTCAATTTAGGAGCTTGAAGAAAGGTTTTCCTAAAAAGCAAGTTGAAAAAATCTCTACCGACCAGGAGTTAGTCGAGAAGATTCAATAAGACCTGACTGTTGTTGAGTCATCTTATATTGTTATTTATCCTAGTGTTGCCAGGAAATTAATCAAGACTGGTACTCGCGTTGATGGCAGGGCAACTCTTACCCCTCTTTTGAGACTGAATTTGGCTGAAAATGCTTTCCAAAGTTTAGAAATGGTAATCATTTCTTCTTTATTAATTGCCTTTTGATGTCTTTTTCTCTTGATGCTCTAATAGGGTTACTCTTGCTGATGGAAAGATGGTAACTACAGAGAACAGTTTGATAACTGCTGAAGGAAAGTTTGCCACTGCTGAAGCCAATTTATCTTTTGCTAAGAATAAGGCTAAGATGGTCGAGGAAAAATTGGCAGAAAATTAAGATCTCCTGAAGTTTTTTGAGGATAATGCTATTGGTCTATCCTCTGGATTGGTCGCTGAGAAGGCAAAAAGTAAGAAGCTTAAGGAGGACTCCTTTAACAAGGACTGGAACAAAGCATTTTTATAAGCCTCTGCTCAGATTGAGTTCATGTGGAAGAAGTATTTTAAGGATGGATGGTCGGAGGCCCTGAAGCAGTTTGGCACCCCAGTAAAATCTGAATTATTTATGAGGTATGATCCAGGCTCTCCTCCCAACTTAGAGGAAGAGTTTGATGATGAGGAGTGATCTGGGGAATCTTCCCTTCAACCTGTTAGGTTTGCTTTAATGACCATTGATGAAGTTATGCCTTTTGCTTACCAGCCTTCTTGAAGTAATGTCCAGGATAAGGAGAAGGTTTAACTCATTATTATTTTGTTTTTATGTTTCTCTTCTTTGTAACAGGACCAACAATTTTAATAATTTGTAACACCATTTTTATTATCAATGAAATAATTTTATTTTTCCTGCTACATGTATTATGCTTATCATATGTTCTACTTCTCTTTCTCGGTTAAATGAATTCTTATACATGTGTCATGATTGTTCAGTAATCATACTCTTTCTCTTAGACTTGCGATTTTCAGTTTGATGCTAGGAAATAAGCAATAGTTTCGGTATCCGACCTACTCAAGCAGAGTAAAAGCCTTTTGGAAGCTAGTCATATTCCTTTAATTGAAGAAGACTTAGTTGGCTTGCTTGGACCAAAGGCATCCATTTAATTAAAAGAGTCATACATTCACCTCCACTATTTGATGGATAGGATTGTAGCACATTATGCAGCTTCTTATGAAATGATTGAAGATCTTCAGGAAGATCAAAAATATAATTTGGCTTCACTTCATGCTTACTATGAAGTTTTATATAAAGCTTTGCATGAAGTCTGGGGCTTTAAGAAGAAATTGGAAGAATATGCTTCTATGTACAGAAGAAAAGAATTCCTGCTGAACCGAGAAATAAATGAATCCAGGGAAATTTCCAAATTGCTTGAGGAGGAAAATAACAAACTCATAAGTGAGTTGGATACTTTGAAATAGTCTTCTGCTAGTGGTGTTGATGAAGGGGCGTCTTTCTTGGAGTTTAAGAATGCTAGTCTTATGGAGGAACGTGAAGCTCTGAAGAAATCTAAGACTGGACAAACTTCCATACTACAAAGGACGAACCGACTAACCGTTAATGAGGCTAGGACTAAGAAAACATTAGCCAACCAAACTGATCAGCTGAAAGCTAAGAGTCAAGCTATTACTGATTTGTCTACAAAACTGAAAGATAAGGATAAGGCTATTGCCGACCAATCTGTGAAGTTGAAGGTGAAGAGTGATGTTTTGAAGAAACTTTAACATCAAGTTAAAAGGTTAATCTTTTAATTTCATAAACAATCGAAACAGGTGTGGATGGAAGGCGACAATGAAGCTTTTGGCTATGTTGATGATCACCTTACCTAGAACCATCGTGAAGGCTATAAGTGGGGTTAGACCAACTGCTTGACTTTACTGAAACATGATAATAATATCAAGTTGTGGTACTAGAATGAGTCTGGTCTACTAGATTATAAAGATCCTCCCTTCAAGTTGGACACATCATGAATCCCTATCGATGTCATTCCTCAGTGTTTGATCACTAAATACTTAGGACACTATGGTTTACATAATGTTCATGAAATTGTTCATGCTCCACATTTGATTGATGCATCGAGTAGCAGAAAAAGAAGAATGTTAAGAGACTTAAACTTTATTAATTCTTGTTATACTCTGGATGATCCTATTACTGGAATGGACAGAGTGCAACCAACTTATCCAACTTCCAAAACTCAAGAAAAATGTCATGTTGAATAGATTTTCTAAATTTGTTATTTGAATGTAATATAGTTAATATATGAATATAAATCCATATTTTTGTGTTGTCAACTCTTGATTACTTAATCAATCAGTCAACTTAGTTATTGTCTAATAATGAATTATTAAACTCTAATTGTCAGGCCATATATTATACTAATACACTTAGATTTATTGATCCAAGTTTTTCATTAGCTATCAGTGGTGACCAAGTTTATGAGTAATATATGTGTGTATTCCAATGGTTAGGAATATTTACATGTCTTCCTACATTTAACTTAGTTGGGTAAAACTTATTTGTAACTATTTTAGTTGTATACAAAGTTTTATAGACTTCTTATTTTTTACTTGTCGAAGACATAGTCGTACACGAAGTAAATTGTTCTTTCCGACCAAGTGTGTTAGGATTGTATTCCTGTTGTTTACTTGGTCAGATAATACTTCTTTTTTATGACTTGTTGATACAAAGTCATACACAAAGAAATAACTACTTCTTGTTCATGACTTGTATATACAAAGTCATACATGAAGTTTAATCGTGGGCGAAAAATGATTTTGCCTTAAGTTGTTGGCGCATCTAGAATTTGATAAATTCAACCTTATTAAGTATGTTTTGTTGATCCACAAATAAGAACCTAATTAAGGATGTATGTGATGCTGATCGATAAGATTTGAAGACTAAGAGACATTTTTCTTCGTTGTTTCTGGGATGTATATCGACATACTCCAATAATATCGAAAAAATTTGGAGGGAATGAAATTAAATTTTTATTGAAACTTGAACAATAGTTATTTTGAACATAAAGTAAAAGAAAATACAATTATGTAAATCCTTTGAATCATTGATAATACTTTTGGAGGAGCTCGACATTCCAAGGATTTTTAAACTCTTCCCTTTTTAACGTCTCAAACCGATAGGTTCTTGGTCAGATGACTGCATAAATGCGATATAGGCCATAAAAATTAGCCTCAAGCTTGTTGTTCTTATAAATGACCTTCTTAAGGACATAGTCACCTTTGTTTAAGTTGGTTGGATTGAATTTTTTGTTATAGAAGAGATTTGTCATGTGTTGGTATGCGATATTTCTGAGAGCAGCATATTCTCTGACTTCTTCTAACATATCTAAGTCCAGTCATCGTATCAAGTCACTGGTTGGAGAATTAAAATTCATGATCCTATGAGTTGGTAGTCCTATCTCAGCAAGCATTATGGCTTCTATCCTAAATGAAAGCATATTTGGTCTCTCTAGTTATTATTGTCGGTGTTATTCGGTAGGCCCACAGAATAGAATACAGTTAATTAATCCAGTTGCCCTTAGCAGAATCAAGCCTCTTCTTCAGTCCATTGAGCAAATTTCTATTTCTCACTTTCGTTTGACCATTACTTTGAGGATGGTCAGGTGCAGAATGTAGTTTCTATATTTTAGACTTGACACAATATGCTTCAAAATCATCGTTGTCAAATTGGGTTCTTTGGTCTGTATAATACCCCGTATTTTTGGCGATATTTATTTTTGGGATTAATTAATTAAATGAGAATTAATTGGGAATTAATCCGGATAAAATACAAGCGAGATGTGAGTTGGTATTTGACTATATTGAGTATATATGATGATATATGAATATTGAATTATGAAATTTGTCGTGAGATTGATATATGGCAATTTGAACATTTTATTGGGACGCGTGAGACAGTCGCGTCAGATTATAATTATTTTAATTATAAGAGTTAATTTAAATTATATTAACCGTATGGTCATTTTGAGTGCGCCAACACGTCCGGAAGGGTCGAGATAGTCAGAAAACACTAGTCGTGGGTTCAGTTTGGGTCCCGGGGTATTTTTAGGCCATACCGGCAACATATAGGGGTAGTTTGGTAATTTTGTATTTTTGGAAATTAAAAGTGACGAAAATTAGTAAATTATATCTGATGTGGATTTGACCCACTAAACCACTAACCAGCCCATGTTAACCCAATAGGCTACGTAGGTTATTAGAATTAGGTTTCTAATTCCTTTCCCAAAAACAAACCCTAGCCACCATAGCCATTGGAGAAGAAAGCTTGGAGAGAGAGAGATAGAAAGGAATTCTACAGAAAGAGAGAGGGAACTCCTTCAAATCGTCATCAAAATTTGAGATTGAATCAAGGCAAGTGGTTTAATTTACATTTTATGCAGTAAATGTTTCTTCCATGTTAGAAATCATGATAATCATTCTTGTTTGGGAGATAAAGGAAAACCCATGAAATTGGAGTTGTTAGTTTAATTTTGGATGTAGGTTTGCATGTAGAAACGTTATTGGAAGATTGAATTAAGAGAATTACAAATTTATGTGTTATAAAAACGGATTAAATTCTGGGAATTGATGATGATAAATTCTAGGGTTTATGTTCTTAAAAAATTGGGGAAAAGAGTAGAGACTTGTGATTTGATGATGTTTAGGAAGAATTAATCCTTTAAAATACGTTAGTATGTGACTTTAACATGTTTAGGGACGATTAGAGACCTTAAACAATTGTTAGATTGAGGTTTGGATGAGATTTGAGGTGTAGAGAAATTAAAAAAAACGAGATAGGATTTCTGGGCTTGAATCTGGTCACTCGTTAGAAGACCTACCCAGGTCGTTCGAACGAGCTTCTAACGAGTTGACAGTTTGGGGTTTTAACGAGAGGTATGTTGGTTCGATAATCTCATTCGATCGAGATCTCGTTAGATAGCCCAGTTCGTTCGAACGAAATCTCGTTCGAACAGCCTCGTTCGAACGAGACTTCTAATGAGATGGAAGTTTAGGCCTTTTTGGCCTGTTTTGATTTTGGGAGTCCCGTAAACTTGTTCGAGGATAGAGATAACATTCCTTTGATGATTTATTGGTATACTTGGGACAATTGGGACATAATGAGGAGTAAATTATATAATTGTGGACAGAATCAAATAAACACTTTGAGTTGAGACGTGAGTGCCTACTACGACGTGAGAATAAATTATGGCGTGTATGATTATGAACCGGGAGTATATAAATTCTATAAATTATAAGATGGTACGAGAATGCGATAAGTACTACAATTAAACTACGGTGATTACTAAGATGCGTGTTTACTTAGTATTGATATATGATTTGTGTGTATGACATGCCTACCATACTTGCTATCACGGGAGGTTTGCGTTTGCTTAGGGCCCTCTAATCCTTGTGTTTCCCGGATTTAGACTGGTTACCTCGATGAACATAGGTCAGAGAAGGACTTATTGGGATGTTAATAAGTCTGCTGATCGTGGGAGCATAGGTATGTGCGTGACCCATGTGATGTGACTGTGTTTGCCTCCACTGTGTGAGTGATTTGTGTTATCTGTACTATTCTTGAGAGATTCGGAATACGTGATTCCTTATGTACGTGATGTACCGGGATGGATAGCAGAGTATGTGTGCACCGCAGCTTAGTCTCGGGGTGCTTATATTGTATATTTATGTTGTGGAAAATATACACTTAATAAACTGGGAACTTTCATATGGTATTGTGTGTATAACTATGGAATAACAAAAGGGATGATCTATAATGAGTTGTATTACTTTTATGTGAGAACCTGAATTTACGTTAAGCCCCCTATTTAATTGCGAGCGTTATAATGTTAATGGGAACCGAGTAATAAGGGTAGAACCTATGACAGTCTAGCTAGATATGATGTCACTTAGCTAGTGGTTTGTGTCATTTTAGATGGGTACTTACGTTAGGAGTGCACAGTTAGACGAGAGGTGAGAATTTTATGTGAGTGCGCGTCCTAACATGTACTTTGCATTTAATGTTTTAAATGTTTTTAAAGCACTTGCAGGTTTTTAAAATATCTCCACATTCGGGCTCTGACCCGTTTGCTTTCAAATCTATTTTTTTTTTTGTAAAACCATTTTAGGTGCCCAGCCACAAGGACACCATGCATAGGATACTCATTCAGGTGACGAGTTGTAGCTGTTTGTGGAAGCTACAGGGATTTTCTTTTAGACGCTTCTACCATTTGGATTCCATATTCAGTATTCTTCAGTTGTAGGGCATGTTGCCCAAATTCTATTAGAGACATTTCCATTTCAGCTTTTCGGACTTTGGCATGTATTAATTCAGTATTCAGTATTTCGTTGCTTATTTCAGTTGTGGGATTTGTTGTGAGGATTTTTTCCTCCGGATTTATTTAAATCATGTGATGGTTATTCTATTATTTCGTTATGGTGAATGGTGATATTATTCTTGCTTTAAATCTTTTACTGCTTGTTAATCAGACTTTAATTAAAATTTGACAACTTACTTTTTAAATACTAGGTGGTTAGAAATAATAAAATGTTTTCGATAGTGATGCTATTAACTGAGCCAACTTGGCATTTTGATTTAATTTCATAAAGGAGTAGCTACCCGGTATTTAATTAGTCGGGGTGTCACAGGTGGTATCAGACCATCTGGTTCTAGTGTCCTTTAGGATCTGTACGGCTATTATGTTTCCGCTAAGTTTTCTTTGATATAGAGCCCTATATTTTAGAATTGTTGTACTCTTTTTGTGTATGCTTCGTTCTTCAGCTATTTTAAGTTTATAAACTGTGAACTTATAAACTTTATTCTTATTCCAGATGCCTCCACGACGAGTTCCCAGGGATGCAACGCCCGAACCCCAGCCCGCTCCAGTTCAGGGCATGATGAACGCCGCTGAGGTTGCAGCCATTGTAGCCCAAGCGGTAAATGCCGCAATTGTCGTAGTTCAGCAGGCACCACCTCAGGCGCCGGTTGTCGCGCCATTACAGGAAAATGCATTCCCGTCTGCTTGGGAATGTGTACGTGACGCTTTTCAGAAAGTGCATTCGCCAGAGTTTGCAGGTAGCTCAGATGTGGTAGTCTCGAGCTAGTGGAGGAAGGATATGCAGAGGCACTTGAGGATGTATGAGTGCACGGACATTCAGAAGCAGGTGCTAGCTACTTTCAAGCTAGTTGGATCTGCACTGCAGTGGTGGGAGTCTATTACCACCGTGGAGGAGAGGGATACTCTCACTATTTAGGACTTTTGGGTGCGATTCGACCGCAAGTACTTTTCGTCAGATGTTCAGACAGAAATGAGGAGGAAACTGATGAATATTAAGCAAGAGGGTAAGACCGTGGACGAATATGAGGTCGAGTTCACGAATCTGATGAATATCGTTCCGGATGAGATACCGACAGAAAATAAGAAGATTGAGAAATTCACCAATGGGTTGACATGGAGGATCCGTCAGCATCTGTTATGGAACCTTTCGTTAGCCACTTATTTTGATGTGGTTAACGCTGCTTTGTTACACTGCCAGGATCACCGCTTTCATATGACTGAGGGCAAGAGATCGGGAGAGTCTAGCCATCAGGACAGGACTGGAGGACATGGTGCCGGTGGGGCACAATCTGTTCAGGGGCAAAGACAGGGTGAGCAGGGTTCCCAGCAGGGGGTTCATAAGAGGTTCAGATCAGGAAATTACAGGCACAGACAGGGAGGTTTTCGTCAGGGCCATCAGGGTCTAAACGGCCATCAGGGCCAACAGGGGCAGAATGGACAGCAGTTTCAGCAGGGCTAACAGGGCCAAGGGAGGAACGGTAACGGCCACCAGGGCCGGGTACAGCAGGGGCAGAGAGGAGGGAACTTCCCAGGGAAGTGTTATGTTTGTGGCAAGACTGGCCATAAACGACAGGATTGTCCTGATAGGGGCAGGGCCCCACAGCAGCAGCAGGGTGCTCGCCAGGAGCCGCAGAGGCCTATGTTTCCCGCCGATCTCCCCGCATCACCACAGATGGCAGCATTTCCACCCATTCCAGCAGTCCTAGCTCAGCAGGGGAAGCTATAGTATGGACGTGTCTATAACGTCCACCAGGCAGCAGTTCCACAGGCACCGCCCGCGATTGAGGGTACGTTTCCTATCCATGGCACTATGGGTCGGGTATTGTTTGATACGAGGGCTACACATTGTTTCATAGATACACATTTCACGAAAGCCTTAGGATTGTTATATACGGTAGAAATCACAGTGACGTGTGTTGACTCTCCATTGGGGAATGGGTCACTTATTTTCTTTATATGCCGGGGAGTGGGGGTAGAGATTGGTGGTTTGGTATTACCTGCAGACATGTTGGTATTAGATATGCATGTTCACAATGTTATTATCGGTATGGATTGTCTCGCTGATTATAGAGCCATGATTGACTGCTTCGGTGGGAGCATTGTTTTTGCCATTCCGGGGCAAGAGATGTTTGTAGTGGCGATGCCTCGCCCAGAGGGAGGCTCGACCGCTCATTTGTATTACCTAGAGGAGGATACCTCTAAGGAGGTTGTGATTCCTTTAGATTCAATCCCAGTCGTCAGGGAGTATTCGGATGTGTTTCAGGAGATACCAGGCCTACCCCCCAGTCGAGAGATAGACTTTGTTATAGACCTATTGCCAGATACGAGACCTATAGCACGCGCACCGTACCGTATGGCTCCGGCAGAGATGCGAGAGCTACGAGATCAGATAGAGCAGCTGTTAGGTCAGGGCTTTATTCGCAGGAGTATCTCACCTTGGGGCGCTCCAGTTTTGTTTGTGAAGAAGAGGGACGGTTCACTGAGATTGTGTGTGGACTACCGAGAGTTTAATAAGGTCACGATACGGAATAAGTATCCATTGCCTCGAATCGATGACTTATTCAACCAGTTGAGAGGAGCTTCCTTCTTCTAGAAGATTGATTTGAGATCGGGATACCATCAGTTGCGTATCAGGGAGGAGGATGTCTCGAAGACTGCATTCTTGTCGAGATATGGTTCTTACGAGTTTCGGGTTATGCCTTTTGGTTTGACCAACGCTCCAGCAGTGTTTATGGACTTGATGAACAGAGTGTTCAGGGATTTCCTAGATCAGTTTGTCATTGTCTTCATCGATGATATTCTGGTTTACTCCCAGACAGAGGAGGAGCACGCCGAACATTTGAGGCAAGTTTTGCTGACACTACATCAGAACGAGTTGTATGCAAAGTATGAGAAATGCGGGTTTTGGCTGAAGGAGGTCCAATTTTTGGGACATATTATTTCTGACCGGGGAATATCTGTTGATCCGGGGAAGGTATCCGCGGTGAGGGAGTGGGGACAGCCCACGACACCAACGGAGATTCATAGTTTCTTGGGTCTAGCAGGATACTACAGGAGGTTTATTCGGGGGTTTTCGAAGATAGCGGGTCCTTTGACAGATCTGACTCGTAAGGGTGTACCGTTCATTTGGAGTGATGCCTGTCAGTTGGCATTCGATGAATTGAAGGATAAATTGACCTCGGCACCTATGTTAGCATTGCCAAGACCGGGAGTTGAGTATTTGGTTTACACCGATGCGTCTTTGCAAGGACTTGGAGGTGTATTGCAAGAGGAGAGACAGGCCATAGCTTATGCTTCCTGTAAGCTAGAGCCTCATGAGAGGAATTTCCCCACGTATGATTTGGAATTGGCGGCGATGGTATTTGCCCTATGAATTTGGAGGCACTATCTTTTGGGGGAGAAGTTCCAATTGTTCACGGACCACAAGTCCCTACAGTACCTGTACACGCAGAAGGAGTTGAACATGCGGCAAAGGAGGTGGCTTGAGTTTGTGAAGGACTACCAGTTCGATATCTAGTATCACCTGGGTAAGGCTAACGTGGTAGCAGACGCATTGAGCCGTAGGCCAACAGATGAGGTGGCAGGGGTGTGGAAGGCAAAGTGGAAGGAGTTGGGACACCAGGATGCAGTGGCCCGATCTTTCATGTCTATGATGACCATTACACCGCAGATTGTCAAGAAGGTAGTACGGGCACAGCCTAATGACTCGTTCTGTCAGGAGCAGATAGTTCGATTACTAGCAGAGGGAGCCGAGTCCTATACCGTTAGCTCAGACGGGGGATTACGCTTCAATGGGAGATTGGTGGTTGCGGAAGGAGAGGAATTGCGACACAAGGTGATGGTAGAGTCACACGGCTCACGGTTCGCGGTACATCTCGGAGGGGACAAAATGTACCAAGACATGAGACGGCATTATTGGTGGAGCGGTATGAAGAGATATATTGCTGAGTTTGTTTCAAAATGCACCACTTGTCATCTAGTAAAAGTGGATCATCAGAGACCGACAGGACTTCTACAGCCGTTGGAGGTTCCGAGGTGGATGTGGGAGAGCATATCCATGGACTTTATCACGGGGTTGCCTACGTCGCAGAGGGGTCACGACTCCGTTTGGGTAATTGTGGACAGATTGTCCAAAGTCGCTCACTTTTTACCCGTAAGGACTGACTACACTACGGGACAGTATGCTCAGCTCTTCATTTCAGAGATTGTGAGACTTCACGGTGTGCCCCTAAATATCGTGTCTGACAGAGACAAGATATTTGTTTCGCGGTTTTGGGAGAGTTTCCAGGAGGCCATGGGCACGGAATTGCTGTTGAGTAGGCCTTATCACCTCCAGACCGATGGGCAGACCGAGTGCACAAATCAGATGTTGGAGGATATGCTACGCATGTGCATTATTGACTTTGGAGGTGGATGGGAGCAATACCTTCCACTGGTAGAGTTTGCTTATAATAACTCCTACCAGTTCACTATTGGCATGGCTCCATTTGAGGCGTTGTACGGTAGACCTTGTCGTTCCCCAGCATGTTGGTTAGAGGTGTGGGACAACAAACTACTTGGGCCGTAAGTGATTCAGGATACTTCGGCAAGGATTGAGTTGATTCGGAGTCGCATTCGGGTAGCTCAAGACCGGCAAAAGAGTTATGCTGATGCGAAGAGATCTTTCAGGGAGTTCCAAGTGGGGGACCAGGTTTTGCTCAGAGTATCTCCTATGAAGGGTATTATGCATTTCGGGAAGAAGGGGAAGTTGGCACCGAGGTATGTGGGGCCGTTTCCTATTATTGAGTGGATTGGACCAGTTGCGTATAGACTCGGGTTACCGGAGCATTTACACCGGATTCACGATGTGTTTCATATTTCCTCGCTAAGGAAATATCTCAGAGACGATTTGGCTCATTCTCACATCGCTTTGGAGGATATTGATTTACAGCCTGATAGCTCCTACGAGGAGGGGTCGATTACTATTTTGGACCAAAGTGAGAGGAAGCTGCGGTCAAAGATAGTTCCGTTAGTGCGTGTTCAGTGGCGACATCACAATGTCGAGGAGTCCACATGGGAACGCGAGGATGAGATGCGCGAACGTTATCCAGAGTTGTTTTTATCAGGTACTTTCTAGTTCCGAATTTCGGGACGAAAATATGTTATTAGGGGGGAAGTATGTAATACCCCGTATTTTTGGCGATATTTATTTTTGGGATTAATTAATTAAATGAGAATTAATTGGGAATTAATTCGGATAAAATACTAGCGAGATGTGAGTTGGTATTTGACTATATTGAGTATATATGATTATATATGAATATTGAATTATGAAATTTGTCGTGAGATTGATATACAGCAATTTGGACATTTTATTGGGACGCGTGAGACAGTCGCGTCAGATTATAATTATTTTAATTATAAGAGTTAATTTAAATTATATTAACTGTATGGTCGTTTTGAGTGCGCCAACGCATCCGAAAGGGTCGAGATAGTCAGAAAACACTAGTCGGGGGTTTAGTTTGGGTCCCGGGGTATTTTTAGGCCATACCGGCAACATATAGGGGTAGTTTGGTAATTTTGTATTTTTGGAAATTAAAAGTGACGAAAATTAGTAAATTATATCTGATGTGGATTTGACCCACTAAACCACTAACCAGCCCATGTTAACCCAATAGGCTACGTAGGTTATTAGAATTAGGTTTCTAATTCCTTTCCCAAAAACAAACCCTAGCCACCATAGCCATTGGAGAAGAAAGCTTGGAGAGAGAGAGATAGAAAGGAATTCTGCAGAAAGAGAGAGGTAACTCCTTCAAATCGTCATCAAAATCTGAGATTGAATCAAGGCAAGTGGTTTAATTTACATTTTATGCAGTAAATGTTTCTTCCATGTTAGAAATCATGATAATCATTCTTGTTTGGGAGATAAAGGAAAACCCATGAAATTGGAGTTGTTAGTTTAATTTTGGATGTAGGTTTGCATGTAGAAACGTTATTGGAAGATTGAATTAAGAGAATTACAAATTTATGTGTTATAAAAATGGATTAAATTCTGGGAATTGATGATGATAAATTCTAGGGTTTATGTTCTTGAAAAATTGGGGAAAAGAGTAGAGACTTGTGATTTGATGATGTTTAGGAAGAATTAATCCTTTAAAATACGTTAGTATGTGACTTTAACATGTTTAGGGACGATTAGAGACCTTAAACAATTGTTAGATTGAGGTTTGGATGAGATTTGAGGTGTAGAGAAATTAAAAAAAAACGAGATAGGATTTCTGGGCTTGAATCTGGTCACTCGTTAGAAGACCTACCCAGGTCGTTCGAACGAGCTTCTAACGAGTTGACAGTTTGGGGTTCTAACGAGAGGTATGTTGGTTCGATAATCTCGTTCGAACGAGATCTCGTTAGATAGCCCAGTTCGTTCGAACGAAATCTCGTTCGAGCAGCCTCGTTCGAACGAGACTTCTAATGGGATGGAAGTTTAGGCCTTTTTGGCCTGTTTTGATTTTGGGAGTCCCGTAAACTTGTTCGAGGATAGAGATAACATTCCTTTGATGATTTATCGGTATACTTGGGACAATTGGGACATAATGAGGAGTAAATTATATAATTGTGGACAGAATCAAATAAACACTTTGAGTTGAGACGTGAGTGCCTACTACGACGTGAGAATAAATTATGGCGTGTATGATTATGAACCGGGAGTATATAAATTCTATAAATTATAAGATGGTACGAGAATGCGATAAGTACTACAATTAAACTACGGTGATTACTAAGATGCGTGTTTACTTAGTATTGATATATGATTTGTGTGTATGACATACCTACCATACTTGCTATCACGGGAGGTTTGCGTTCGCTTAGGGCCCTCTAATCCTTGTGTTTCCCGGATTTAGACTGGTTACCTCGATGAACATAGGTCAGAGAAGGACTTATTGGGATGTTAATAAGTCTGCTGATCGTGGGAGCGTAGGTATGTGCGTGACCCATGTGATGTGACTGTGTTTGCCTCCACTGTGTGAGTGATTTGTGTTATCTGTACTATTCTTGAGAGATTCGGAATACGTGATTCCTTATGTACGTGATGTACCGGGATGGATAGCAGAGTATGTGTGCACCGCAGCTTAGTCTCGGGGTGCTTATATTGTATATTTATGTTGTGGAAAATATACACTTAATAAACTGGGAACTTTCATATGGTATTGTGTGTATAACTATGGAATAACAAAAGGGATGATCTATAATGAGTTGTATTACTTTTATGTGAGAACCTGAATTTACGTTAAGCCCCCTATTTAATTGCGAGCGTTATAATGTTAATGGGAACCGAGTAATAAGGGTAGAACCTATGACAGTCTAGCTAGATATGATGTCACTTAGCTAGTGGTTTGTGTCATTTTAGATGGTTACTTACGTTAGGAGTGCACAGTTAGATGAGAGGTGAGAATTTCATGTGAGTGCGCGTCCTAACATGTACTTTGCATTTAATGTTTTAAATGTTTTTAAAGCACTTGCAGGTTTTTAAAATATCTCCACATTCGGGCTCTGACCCGTTTGCTTTCAAATCTATTTTTTTTTTGTAAAACCATTTTAGGTGCCCAGCCACAAGGACACCATGCATAGGATACTCATTCAGGTGACGAGTTGTAGCTGTTTGTGGAAGCTACAGGGATTTTCTTTTAGACGCTTCTACCATTTGGATTCCATATTCAGTATTCTTCAGTTGTAGGTCATGTTGCCCAAATTCTATTAGAGACATTTCCATTTCAGCTTTTCGGACTTTGGCATGTATTAATTCAGTATTCAGTATTCAGTATTTCGTTGCTTATTTCAGTTGTGGGATTTGTTGTGAGGATTTTTTCCTCCGGATTTATTTAAATCATGTGATGGTTATTCTATTATTTCGTTATGGTGAATGGTGATATTATTCTTGCTTTAAATCTTTTACTGCTTGTTAATCAGACTTTAATTAAAATTTGACAACTTACTTTTTAAATACTAGGTGGTTAGAAATAATAAAATGTTTTCGATAGTGATGGTATTAACTGAGCCAACTTGGCATTTTGATTTAATTTCATAAAGGAGTAGCTACCGGTATTTAATTAGTCGGGGTGTCACAGTCTGTACTAAAATCATAAGGAAGCCCATATCTACATATGATGCCCTTCCAAATGAATTAATACGCCTTCTTATAAGTCATTTCAATCAATGGCTCTGCTTCCACCCATTTGGTAAAGTAATCAATAGCAACTACCAAGTATTTGAACCTACCTTTGGTGGTTATAGTGGGTCGACTAAGTCAATTCCCCAAGTAGTGAAGGGCCAATGTGAAGTAATTAGAGCTAGATCAGCATTGGGTGCTTTGTTAATTCTAGAGAACTTCTAACACGTTTCACAGTTTCTTGTGAAGGCTTTGTAATCTGCCCTTATATCTGGCCAATAATATCCCTATGTTGATTATTTGGAGCAGTGATCGACCAGCTGAATGAGCTCCATAATAACCTTCATGCACTTCTTTAATCAAATCTTCCACCTCTAATGGATGAACACGGTTTAGTAGGAAGATTGTTAACCCCCTTAGGTACAAAACCCCTTTATCCAAAACATATCTTGTTTCTTTATAGTGAAACTTTTTGGCTTCTTTTGGATCAAGTGGTAGGATTACATCTTTAATAGAGGCCTTGATTGGGTCCATCCCAGAAGGTCCCAAATCTATGGTAATGAAATTAACCATAAAGTCCTCATCAATGCTCCGGTTGGCCACAATCTCTATTGGAATTGTTCTCTTGAGCTCAATTCTTATTGCTGGGGCTAGCCAAGCAAGGGCATCAGCTCGGACGTTTGCTATTCTGGGGATCCTGTTCATTTGCATGGTTGGAAACTTAAAAATAACTTCCATGGTTTTGGTAAAGTATCTAGTCATTAATTCTCCCTTGACTCCATATAAATGAAGCACTTGGTTGACAATTAACTGTGAATCACTGTGCCCCATTACTTGTTTGGCACTTAATGAGTGGGCCAAATCTAGCCTGACTATCAAAGCTTCATACTTTGCTTCATTGTTTTACGGCTTGAATTTGAACCTAAGTGCATATTCAATATCAATATCATCATGAGTATTGAGCTTTAAACCTGTTCCACTTCCACTTGTAAATGAAGATCCATCTACGTGCAAATTCCACAATGAGGCATCACTACTGAAGCTTTCTTCAGACATAACTCCATGGTGTAATACTTTCTTACTCTCCTCTTCATACTTTTGAGCCATTTCCTTAGTTTTGGACTATTCAGGTTGATCGGCTACAGCTTTAGCTTACTTTTTAACTGAGCTTTCTTCCTTAAAAGTCTGCTCAGCATGCAAGTGTGGTTGGTCAGGAACCTCTGGATAGGTGAACTCAACGATAAAATCCGCTAAAGCTTGTCCTTTTAATGAAGACCTTGGTTCATAAGCAATGTCATACTCCCCCATTTCTATAGACCAGTACATCAACCTTCCTGACTTTTTAGGCTTGTGGAGCGCTTGCCGAAGAGGTAGGTCGGTATACACAATTATAGTATGTGCTTAGAAATAGGTCTTCATATGCCTGGAGGCTTCAATGAGAGCTAAAGACAACTTTTCCAAGCATGGGTATCTGATCTCGTCTCCCCTGAATGCTTTTCTGGTGTAGTAAATTAGTTTTTGTATCCCATTATCCAAGCGAACCAAGGCCGAGCTAACTGCATACTCATAAACAACTAAGTATAAGTATAATTTTTCTCCCAAAATAAGTTGGGATAGTAAAGGTGGTGATCCCAGGTGCTTCAATTCTTGAAATGCTTCTTCACATTTTGCATTCCACTCAAAAGTCTTTCTCAACACCTTGAAGAATGGAAAACATCTATCTGTCCGGAAAACAAATCGGTTTAAAGTTGTTACTCTTTCGATAAGCCTTTGTACATCTTTCTTACAAGTCGGCAACTGCATTTATATTAAAGCTTTTATCTTTGTTGGATTAGATTTAATTCCCCTTTGATTAACTATGAAGCCTAGGAGCATTCCTTCTTGTACTCTGAACACACACTTGGTCGAATTCAGCTTCATCTGATGCTTTTTAAGCTGCTCAAAGGTCTGAATGAGGTCGATGATATGATCTGAGGATTTATTGATTTTTATTAACATATAATCCACATAAAACTCCATATTCTTGCTTATCTACTCTTCAAATACCTTGTTCACCAACCTCTAGTACGTCGATCCAGCATTTTTGAGCCCAAAGGGCGTTACGTTGTAGAAGTAGGTTCCTCGGTTGGTGATGAAAATTATGCTTTCTCTGTCTTATGGTTTCATCTTTATCTGGTACCCAGAATAAGCATCCATGAAGCTAAAAAGCTAATGTCCTGATGTAGCATCCATCGATTGATCGATTCTATGCATGGGAAAGTGGTCTTTTGGATAGGATTTATTTAGATTAGTAAAATCCACACACATCTTCCACTTATCATTTTTCTTTTTAACCATTAAAACATTGGCCAACCAGGCTGGATACTTAATATCTTCAATAAATTGGGCTTTTTGAATTTTCTCCACCTCTTCCTGAATAGATTGATTTTTCATGCGCCTCTACTTGATCGACTTGGCATCCTTATTGATGTTGAGCTCATGACAGAGGAAATTGGGGCCAATCTGAAGCATATCCGCGGCATTCGATTTGGTTGTATTATGTTTTGTCGAGTGTTAGGTTATTTTATTTAATTTCAGTTTCATATATATAAACTGTGTGAATGTTTTAATTGAATGGTTTGGTTAAAAAGATTAATTAAATAAAATTTTGATGCCAGCCTAATAGGTTATTAGTAATTAAATTTGTTTTCGACGGTGATGCTAAGAATGAACCATATGAGACTCGTGTTTTAATTTGGTATAGGATTGATCACCCGGTTGTGACACCCCGACTAATAAAATACCGGGTAGCTACTCCTTTATTAAATTAATTCAAAATGCCAAGTTGTCTCAGCTAATAGCATCACTGTCGAAAACATTTTATTATTACTAACCACCTAGTATTTAAAAAGTAAGTTGCCAAATTTTAATTAAAGTCTGATTAACATGCAGTATAAGATTTAAAGCAAGAATAATATCACCATTCACCATAACGAAATAATAGAAGAACCATCACATGATATAAATAAATCCGGAGGAAAAACTCCTCACAACAAACTCCACAATCGAAATGAATAACTAAAACTGAATACTGAATCAATACATGCCAAAGTCTGGAAAACTGAAATGGAAAATGTAACTCTAATGGAACTGGGCAACATGCCCTAAAACTGAGGAATACTGAACATGGAATCCAAATGATAGAAGCGTCTAAAAGCAAATCCCTGTAACTTCCACAAACAGCTACAGCTCGTCATCTGAATGAGTATCCTATGCATGGTGTCCTTGCGGCTGGGCACCTAAAATGGTTTTACAAAAAAAATAGATTTGAAAGCAAACGGGTCAGGGCCTGAATGTGGAGATATTTTAAAAACCTGCAAGTGCTTTAAAAATATTTAAAACATTAAATGCAAAGTACATGTTAGGACGTGCACTCACATGAAATTCTCACCTCTCGTCTAACTGTGCACTCCTAACGTAAGTACCCATCTAAAATGACACAAACCACTAGCTAAGTGGCATCATATCTAGCTAGACTGTCATAGGTTCTACCCTTATTACTCAGTTCCCATTAACATTATAACGCTCGCAATTAAATAGGGGCTTAACGTAAATTCAGGTTCTCACATAAAAGTAATACAACTCATTATAGATCATCCCTTTTGTTATTCCAAAGTTATACACACAATACCATATGAAAGTTCCCAGTTTATTAAGCGTATATTTTCCCACAACATAAATATACAATATAAGCACCCCGAGACTAAGCTGCGACACACACATACTCTGCTATCCATCCCGGTGCATCACGTACATAAGGATCACATATTCCGAATCTCTCAGGAATAGTTCACAGATAACAACATCACAAATAATGGAGGCGAACATAGTCACATCACATGGGTCACGCACATACCTGCGCTCCCACGATCTGCAGACTTATTAACATCCCAATAAGTCCTTCTCTGACCTATGTTCATCGAGGTAACCAGTCTGAATCTGGGCAACACAAGGATTAGAGGGCCCTAAGCGAACGCAAACCTCCCGTGATAGCAAGTATGGTAGGTATGTCATACACACAAATCATATACCAATACTAAGTAAGCACGCATCTTAGTAATCACCGTAGTTTAATTGTAGTACTTATCGCATTCTCGTACTAACTTAATATATATACAACTTATATAATCCCGGTCCATATTTATACGCGCCATAATTTATTCTCACGTCATAGTAGGCACTCACGTCTCGACTCAAATGTATATTTGATTTGATCCACACTTATATAATTTACTCCTCATTATATCCAAAATGTCCCAAGTATACTAATACACCATCAAAGGAATGTTATCTCTATCCTCGAACAAGTTTACGGGACTCCTAAAATCAAAAAAGGCCTAAACTGCCAGCTCGTTAGAAGTCTCGTTAGAACGAGGCTGTTCGAACCAGATTTCGTTCAAACAAACTGGGCTATCTAACGAGATTATCGAACGAACATCGTTCTCGTTAGAACCCCAACCTGTCAACTCGTTAGAAGCTCGTTCGAACGAGTTCGTTCGAACGACCTGGGTAGGTCTTCTAACGAGTGACCAGATTCAAGCCCAGAAATCCTATCTCGTTTTTCACCAATTTCTACACCTCAAATCTTAACCAAAATTCGTCCAATCAATGTTTTAAGGTCTCCAATCATCCTAAAACATACTAAGGTCATATACTAACATCTTTTAAGGAATTAACACATCCTAACCATCATTAATTCATCAAATCTCTACCCTTTTCCCCAAATTTTCAAGAACATAAACCCTAGAATTTTAAACCCTCAATCAGTCCATTCTAGATTCGTTTTTGTTACATCCAACATGTATTAACATCAGAATAATCATATACATACTATTCTACATGCAATTTGTCCTCAAAATTTAAGTCCTAAGTCCAATTCAAATGGGTTTCTATTTAACTTCCAAGAACAATTGTAAATCTTACAATTTATCTAACATGGAAGAAACATTCTCTGAATTAAATAGAATTAAATCACTTGCCTCTAGTGTCTCTGAATTTGGTGTTGGTTTGATGAAGCTTATTCTGCAGAATTCCTTCTCTCTCTCTCTCTACAAGCCTTCTTCTCCAAAGGTGGCTAGGGTTTGTTTAGGAGACTTAGAAAACCAATTTTAAAACTCCCTGTAGTCTTATGGGTCAATATGGTTTGTAGTGGGTTTAGTGGTTAGTTACCCAAATCAGATTATAAATCCTAATTTTCGTCATTATTAAATCCCAAAAATACAATAT
This sequence comes from Sambucus nigra, assembly GCA_949130495.1. Lineage (NCBI taxonomy): Eukaryota > Viridiplantae > Streptophyta > Magnoliopsida > Dipsacales > Adoxaceae > Sambucus > Sambucus nigra. The sequence goes on from OX422213.1 coordinate 473,384,652, forward strand.
TACCAAACTACCCTTATAAGATGCCGGTAAGGCCTAAAAATACCCCGGGACCCAAACTAAACCCCCGGCTAGTGTTTTCTGACTATCTCGACCCTTCCGGAGGCGTTGGCGCACTCAAAATGACCATATGGTTAATAGAATTTAAATTCACTATTACAAATAAAATAAATATATCCTGACGCGACTGTCTCACGCGTCCCAATAAAATGTCCAAATTGTCGTATATCAATCTCACGATAAATTTCATAATTCAATATTCATATATCATCATATATACTCAATATAGTCAAATACCAACTCACATCTCGCTAGTATTTTATCCGGATTAATTCCCAATTAATTTTCATTTAATTAATTAATCCCAAAAATAAATATCGCCAAAAATACGGGGTATTACATACTTCCCCACTAATAACAGAATTTCGTCCCGAAATTCGGAACTAGAAAGTACCTTATAAAAACAACTCTGGATAACGTTCGCGCATCTCATCCTCGCGTTCCCATGTGGACTCCTCGACATTGTGATGTCGCCACTGAACACGCACTAACGGATCTATCTTTGACCGCAGCTTCCTCTCACTTCGGTCCAAAATAGCAATCGGCCCCTCCTCGTAGGAGCTATCAGGCTGTAAATCAATCTCCTCCAAAGCGATGTGAGAATGAGACAAATCGTCTCTGAGATATTTCCTTAGCGAGGAAATATGAAACACATCGTGAATCCGGTGTAAATGCTCCGGTAACCCGAGTCTATACACAACTAGTCCAATCCGCTCAATAATAGGAAACGGCCCCACATACCTCGGTGCCAACTTCCCCTTATTCCCGAAACGCATAATCCCCTTAATAGGAGATACTCTGAGCAAAACTTGGTCCCCCACTTGGAACTCCCTGAAAAATCTCTTCGCATCATCATAACTCTTCTGCCGGTCTTGAGCTACCCGAATGCGACTCCGAATCAACTCAATCCTTGCCGAAGTATCCTGAATCACTTCAGGCCCAAGTAGTTTGTTGTCCCCCACCTCTAACCAACATGCTGGGGAACGACAAGGCCTACCGTACAATGCCTCAAACGGAGCCATGCCAATAGTGAACTGGTAGGAGTTATTGTAAGCAAACTCTACCAACGGAAGGTATTGCTCCCATGCACCTCCAAAGTCAATAATGCACATGCGTAGCATGTCCTCCAACATTTGATTTGTGCGCTCTGTCTGCCCATCGGTCTGCGGATGATAAGCCGTACTCAACCGCAATTACGTGCCCATAGCCTCCTGGAAACTCTCCCAAAACCGCGAAACAAATATCTTGTCTCTGTCAGACACGATATTTAGGGGCACACCGTGAAGTCTCACAACCTCTGAAATGAAGAGCAGGGCATAACTTCCCGTAGTGTAGTCAGTCCTTAAGGGTAAAAAGTGAGCGACTTTGGACAACCTGTCCACAATTACCCAAACGGAGTCGTGACCCCTCTGCGACGTAGGCAACCCCGTGATAAAGTCCATGGATATGCTCTCCCACATCTACATCGGGACCTCCAACGGCTGTAGAAGTCCTGTCGATCTCGATGATCCACTTTTACTAGCTGGCAAGTGGCGCATTTCGAAACAAACTCAGCAATATCTCTCTTCATACCGCTCCACCAATACTGTCGTCTCATGTCTTGGTACATTTTGTCCCCTCCGGGATGTACCACGAACCGTGAGCCGTGCGACTCTGACATCACCTCGTATCGCAATTTCTCCCCTTTTGGAACTACCAATCTCCCATTGAAGCGTAATCCCCCGTCTGAGCTGACGGTATAGGACTTGGCTCCCTCTGCTAGTAATCAAACTATCTGCTCCTGACAGAACGAGTCATTAGCCTGTGCCCGTACTACCTTCGTGACAATCTGCGGTGTAACGATCATCACAGACATGAAAGATCGGGCCACTGCATCCTGGTGTCCCAACTCCTTCCACTTTGCCTTCCACACCTCTGCCACCTCATCTGTTGGCCTACGGCTCAACGCGTCTGCTACCACGTTAGCCTTACCTGGGTGATACTGGATATCGAACTGGTAGTCTTTCACAAACTCAAGCCACCTACGCTGCCGCATATTCAACTCCTTCGGCGTGAATAGGTATTGTAGGGACTTGTGGTCCATGAATAGTTGGAATTTCTCCCCCAAAAGATAGTGCCTCCAAATCCGTAGGGCAAATACCATTGCCGCCAACTCCAAATCATGCGTGGGATAATTCTTCTCGTGAGGCTTAAGCTTATGGTAAGCATAAGCTATGGCCTGTCTCTCCTACTGTAATACACCTCCAAGCCCTTGCAAAGACGCATCCGTGTAAACCAAATACTCAACTCCCGATCTCGATAATGCTAACACAGGTGGTGAGGTCAATTTATCCTTCAATTCATCGAATGCCAAATGACAGGCATCACTCCAAATGAATGGCACACCCTTACGAGTCAGATGTGTCAAAGGACCTGCTATCTTCGAAAAACCCCGAATAAACCTCCTATAGTATCCTGCTAGACCCAAGAAACTACGAATCTCAGTCGGTGTCGTGGTCTGTCCCCACTCCCTCACCGCGGATACCTTCCCCGGATCAACAGATATTCCCAGTCGAAAATAATATGTCCCAAAAACTGGACCTCCTTCAGCCAAAACTCGCATTTCTCATATTTTGCATACAACTCGTTCTGACGAAATGTCTGCAAAACTTGCCTCAAATGCTCGGTGTGCTCCTCCTCTGTCTGGGAGTAAACCAGAATATCATCGATGAAGACAATGACAAACTGATCTAGGAAATCCCTGAACACTTTATTAATTAAGTCCATAAACACAGCTGGAGCGTTGGTCAAACCAAAAAGCATTACCCGAAACTCGTAAGAACCATATCTCGACGAGAACGCAATCTTCGAGACATCCTCCTCCCTAATACGCAACTGATGGTATCCCGATCTCAAATCAATCTTTGAGAAGAAAGAAGCTCCTCTCAACTGGTCAAATAGGTCATCGATTCGAGGCAACGGATACTTATTCCGTATCGTGATCTTGTTCAACTTTCGGTAGTCCACACACAATCTCAGTGAACCGTCCCTCTTCTTCATAAACAAAACTGGAGCGCCCCAAGGTGAGGTACTCCTGCGAATAAAGCCCTGACCTAACAGCTGCTCTATCTGATCTCATAGCTCTCGCATCTCTGCCGGAGTCATACGGTACGGTGCGCGTGTTATAGGCCTCGTATCTGGCAATAGGTCTATAACAAAGTCTATCTCTCGACTGGGGGGTAGGCCTGGTATCTCCTGAAACACATCCGAATACTTCCTGACGACTGGGATCGAATCTAAAGGAATCACAACCTCCTTAGAGGTATCCTCCTCTAGGTAATACAAATGAGCGGTCGAGCCTCCCTCTGGGCGAGGCATCGCCACTACAAACATCTCTTGCCCCGGAATGGAAAAAACAATGCTCCCACCGAAGCAATTAATCATGGCTCTATAATCAGCGAGCCAATCCATACCGATAATCACATCGTGAACATGCATATCTAATACCAACATATCTGCAGGTAATACCAGACTACCAATCTCTATCCCCACTCCCCGACATATAAAGAAAATAAGTGACCCACTCCCCAATGGTGAGTCTACACACGTCACTGTGCTCTCTGCCGTAGCTAACAATCCTAAAGCTCTCACGAAATGTGTAGCTATAAAACAATGTGTAGCCCCCGTATCAAACAATACTCGACCCATAGTGCCATGGATAGGAAACGTACCCTCAATCGCGGGCGGTGCCTGTGGAACTGCTGCCTGGTGGACGTTATAGACACATCCATACTGTAGCTTCCCCTGCTGAGCTGGGACTGCTGGAATGGGTGACAATGCTGCCATCTGTGGCGGTGCAGGGAGAGCGGCGGGAAACATAGGCCTCTACGGCTCCTGGCGAGCACCCTGCTGCTGCTGCTGTGGGGCCCTGCCCCTATCAGGACAATCCTGTCGTTTATGGCCAGTCTTGCCACAAAAAAAACACTTCCCTGGGAACTTCCCTCCTCTCTGACCCTGCGGTCCCCGGCCCTGGTGGCCGTTACCGTTCCTCCCTTGGCCCTGCTGGCCCTGCTGAAACTGCTGCCCATTCTGCCCCTGTTGGCCTCGATGGACGTTTGGACCCTGATGGCCCTGACGGAAACCTCCCTGTCCCTGCCTATAATTCCTTGATCTGAACCTCTTCTGATCCCCCTGTTGGGAACCCTTCTCACCCTGTCTCTTCCCCTGAACAGATTGTGCCCCACCGGCACCATGTCCTTCAGTCCTGCCCTGATGGCTAGACTCTCCCGATCTCTTGCCCTCAGCCATATGAAAGCGGTGATCCTGGCAGTGTAACAAATCAGCATTAACCACATCAGAATAAGTGGCCAACGAAAGGTTCCCTAACAGATTCTTACGGATCCTCCACGTCAACCCGTCGGTGAATTTCTCAATCTTCTTCTTTTCTGTCGGTATCTCATCCGGAATGATATTCAACAGATTCATGAACTCGACCTCATACTCGGCCACGGTCTTACCCTCTTGCTTCAGATTCATCAGTTTCCTTCTCATTTTCGTGTGAACAGCCGACGGAAAGTACTTGTGGTCGAACCGCACCCAAAAGTCCTGAATAGTGAGAGTATCCCTCTCCTCCACGGTGGTAATAGATTCCCACCACTGCAATGCAGATCCAACTAGCTTGAAAGTAGTTAGCACCTGCTTCTGAACGTCCGTGCACTCATACATCCTCAAGTGACTCTGTATATCCTTCCTCCACTGGCTCGAGACTACCACATCTGAGCTACCTGCAAACTCTGGCAGATGCGCTTTCTGAAAAGCGTCACGTACACGTTCCCAAGCAGACGGGAATGCATTTGCTTGTACAGGCGCGGCAAGTGGCGCCTGAGGTGGTGCCTGTTGAACTACGGCAATTGCGGCATTTACCGCTTGGGTGACAATAGTTGCAACCTCAGTGGCGTTCATCATGCCCTGAACTGGAGCGGGCTGGGGTTCGGGCGTTGCATCCCTGGGAACTCGTCGTGCACGTCGTGGAGGCATCTCGTTTTTCACCAATTTCTACATCTCAAATCTTAACCAAAATTCGTCCAATCAATGTTTTAAGGTCTCCAATCATCCTAAAACATACTAAGGTCATATACTAACATCTTTTAAGGAATTAACACATCCTAACCATCATTAATTCATCAAATCTCTACCCTTTTCCCCAAATTTTCAAGAACATAAACCCTAGAATTTTAAACCCTCAATCAGTCCATTCTAGATTCGTTTTTGTTACATCCAACATGTATTAACATCAGAATAATCATATACATACTATTCTACATGCAATTTGTCCTCAAAATTTAAGTCCTAAGTCCAATTCAAATGGGTTTCTATTTAACTTCCAAGAACAATTGTAAATCTTTCAATTTATCTAACATGGAAGAAACATTCTCTGAATTAAATAGAATTAAATCACTTGCCTCTAGTGTCTCTGAATTTGGTGTTGGTTTGATGAAGCTTATTCTGCAGAATTCCTTCTCTCTCTCTCTCTACAAGCCTTCTTCTCCAAAGGTGGCTAGGGTTTGTTTAGGAGACTTAGAAAACCAATTTTAAAACTCCCCGTAGTCTTATGGGTCAATATGGTTTGTAGTGGGTTTAGTGGTTAGTTACCCAAATCAGATTATAAATCCTAATTTTCGTCATTATTAAATCCCAAAAATACAATATTATCAAACTACCCTTATAAGATGCCGGTTTGGCCTAAAAATACCCCGGGACCCAAACTAAACCCCCGACTAGTGTTTTCTGACTATCTCGACCCTTTCGGACGCGTTGGCGCACTCAAAACGACCATACGGTTAATAGAATTTAAATTCACTATTACAAATAAAATAAATATATCCTGACGCGACTGTCTCACGAATCCCAATAAAATGTCCAAATTGCTGTATATCAATCTCACGACAAATTTCATAATTTAATATTCATATATCATCATATATACTCAATATAGTCAAATACCAACTCACATCTCACTAGTATTTTATCCGGATCAATTCCCAATTAATTTTCATTTAATTAATTAATCCCAAAAATAAATATCGCCAAAAATACGGGGTATTACACCGGTATTTTATTAGGAGGGGTGTCACAAATGGTATCAGAGCATCAGGTTCTAGTGTCCTTAGGAATCAGTGCAGACGTACTGCACTTTCAGCGTTGCTTTTGATTTGATATAGAGCCTTATGATTAGGATTGTTTATTCCTCTGTGAGATTTCGTTCTCCTTCCATCATGTAAGATTATAGTAAATCTTTTGCGCACTCGTTCGAGATTCGTGTGTTGATCGATGAAGGGAGACTAGGAAAGCCGTGATGAAGGCAGATGGAGATGGGTCTTAGTTGGAGCTATAAGTTGTAGTTGGGAATAAGGACCGCATTAGAGGTCACTCCCCTTTGTGTCATTGTCAAGGATTGATGCAATGACTACTAAAGTATAGTAGTTATAATTATACAAGTACTGCCATAGTAGATAGTGGTGCTAAACTTGAATTACCCGGTGAAGTTGAATTGGAAAGGTTTTAAAGGTCTTCGATGAGGACCATACGTTGAACTTAAGTTATATGGAGTCAGTGTAACGTGGTTCAGCGGAAGTATAAGGCTCAGAAGCTTTAGGCTTAGAGAAGGGTATGGAAATGCCCAGATGTGAAAATTTGAGGAAAAATTTTCCACTCATGGAAGTAATACTGAAATGGTGGGAACGGTAGTCACCATGTTTAAGAGAGCATGATGTTTTGCTCATAAGGGGATCTTATGGATGGATTTAACCGTTAGTTCCTTTGATTTAGCAGGAATGAAAAGAATGCAGTTTCTAGGATATTCACATAAGGTTCGGTTAGAGGCCAACAATGAATAAAGACTTACATGGAGAGGTAATTTTTGTGCCGAATTAACGTAGGTACAATGAAGAGAGAGTTCTTCAGTGGAATGGTAGGCTCACTAGAAAGTGTTCCTAACACTTATGGAGAATTTGTGTTCATGGAACCCCATTGGTGGACATCCACCCGGGGAATTCTTTGAAACATGGTTGTTGAGGCCAGTGGTGGAGTTTCCTTTTGACGAGGAAGTTAAGAGTACTATGAAGGCGATTGTCAGGATCAAGACTATAGAGTTTGAGATACTGATAACCTTCACATGGCCAGGGTGATTGGCAAGAATGTTATTATGAGTTTCACCTCGAACGAAGGAGGTATATTTTATGTGACAAGATCTGGGTCATAGTATTTTGTTAGCCTTAGATTCATGTGTGATTCGAGTTTACTGGTAGTATCAAAAACATTATATAGTGTATGTCTATATGTTTATATCAGGTTTTTACTCCTCGTTTTGTGTGTGTTATATGAGTATAGTACTATTGTAAGAGTAATGTTTTTGTGGATTATCGAAGGGATGGTAGGCTAATGATTGCAAAACTATCGTATTTGCAGTTCTAGGGTGGAATTGGTTGTTATTGTGATATCTCACATGGTTACAGGTTGAGCTCACCTTTATTATGTGTTTAGATGGAACTTTAGTGAGTAGATGTTTCACTAGCATGATTTAAGTGCACGGGGATATGCAGGATACATATATAATTTTTCATGTTTTATGCCGACATACCTCCACGACCGACAGAGTTAAGTAGTAGTCTATCGAAGGGGTTCCTTGTTTGGATTTCGCTTCGTGAGACACTCCACGCACGAACCTTAAAGACGTTGGGAGTGGAGAGATGTTGTTGTATGCTAGCATATTGGTTTTGGTGAAATTAGCCGAGAGCCATGTGATAACTACAGGCTAATAAAAAGTAGATGTGCTGTGGAAAAGCAGTGAAAATATTTCTCTAACTGCCAGTATGTGGGTGAGGCAAGGTGAAGAAAATTGATCTAAGTCTTATAGCCAAGCCTTATTGAAAAGGCAGATTTTGGAGGTAGCATGTTTTAGGCATGATGTTCGTAATACTTTTGCAGAGAGTAGGCGCCCCGATTAGTTAGACTTTCCATTTTGCCAATATGGAAAGACATAGTGGTAGAAGTATTAAGTAGGTTAGCAAGGTAGGATTTATAACGTCCCGATGGTGTGCCTTAGACCATTATATCTCGATGATCGACGATGCGAGGGAGTAGTGTAACGGGAGGGTTCCTTATTTGGATTTCACTTTGCGAGACGTCCCACGCATGAAACCGAGCAAATGTCAAAAATTATGAGAGGTTTTGGGCACTAGGGATATAGTTAGGATAGTACTCATTTTACGTGTGTTGGAAACACTTTAATCGTAGGGTTACTAGTAAGATTGTTGGGAGTTAACTACAAGAAGATTGGTGGGTTAACCTTGAGAAGGATTGTATTTCCAGGTATAGGAAGAATTGAATTTTGAATTTTTTGGGTTAACTAGGTCGAGGAAATGAGGCCCATTGTTTAGAGAGAGTGTTATGTGATAAGCACCCAAAAGTGTACATTTTATACCCCGAATAGACGTATTTTAGTTGCTAATTCTCGGCAATTTGGGTCTTATGCGCTTTATTATCTATTTTGTAGGTCGAATGCACGTTGCGGTGTTCAAACGCGTATTTCAAGACAATTGTGCGGATTATGGAGCTAATTACCCTTGTCTCATATCCTAGCCTACCCTAAACCTATCTAAACCTATCCCGAACCGTGTTTGTTTAGTTTGTCCCATTTTATTTTATTTGTGTCATTTTATTTTTAGGGATTATTTTATTATTTATTATATTATTTTATTATTTATTATATTATTTTATTGAGCCATGTATATATTTTTAGGATTTTTATATTTTAAATTTTAGCGCGTCGTGTATTAGTTTTTATATTTTTCTTATTTTCTTATTTTTAGTTAGTTTATTATTATTTCATTTTTTTATTTTTATTTTATTAGTTTTTATCTTATAGTTTTTATTTTAGTTATGTTTAGTTTTCTTTAAAGTTTGTATAGTGTGTCGTGTCGTGTCATTTTTATTTTAATTGATTTTTATTTTTTTAGTTTAGTTAAATTTTTTGTTTTGTTTTATTTTATTTTATTTTTAGTTTTAGTTTTTTTTAGGGGTCATAAGTTAAACACACACACAATCCCCCACACACAAATCCCATACACACTCACTTACCCCTAACTAAACCCTCACCCTCACAGACCTACCCTACACCTCACCACACCTTATTACACCTACTTTCATCTTCAACCTATAACCCTTTCTCTCTCCTCTCTCTTACCTCCATAATCATTAACACCCAAGCCCACCTACTTTCACCAAACCCGCCGGCTATGGCCATATCCACCACCCGGAACCTACCTCCTCTACCCAACCACCAACAACCCCTGCAAAACCTGTTGCCATTTTCACTCGAACACTAACCCGTCGGCAACCACCTACTCCCCCTTACCCTTTTTCCCATACAACCTCACCAGCCCCAAACCCGTTCAAACCAGCGACGCCCTTAACCCATCGAAACCCGCTGCCCCAGCGGTGCCCCAGCAAACCAGCCCCGCAACCGCCGACGTTGCTCGGTACACTTAAGTTGCTCGGGGAGCTCGAGAGAGAAATACCATTTTAGTGTAGTTTTTTAGATTAGAATTTTTACTTTATTTTTTTTAGATAGTGAGGGGAAAATAAATTGTTGTGAGGATTAATTTGAATGAAATTTTGATGTAATTTTGTTTGGATCATTCAAATTGAGGGATGTTAATTTCAACTCATGGATTGAACTTCAATTAAGCATCAAGAGATTGGGTTTGATTGTTCTCTTATCTTCTCATTTATTTTATGCCTTTGATTATTAATTTGTCAAATTTCATACCATATGTTGATACCAAATTTAGTCTACCGACGTGGACCAATCACTTGAAGACACGTGTCAACCCACATAAAAAATACCAATATTCTAGACGAGCAACTTAAGCGTACCGAGCAACTCAGGCGCCCCGAGCAACTTAAGCGTACTGAGCTACTCAAGCGCCCCGAGCAACTTAAGCAGTCCGAGATACTAAGCGTGAAGAGCATCCAAAACAAGAGAATCAAAAGACAGCTACGCATTAAATGTGCATTATTATCATACAGATGTATATGTCTACTAGATAACAGTGCATTATCCTTTGATATGTACCGCCTCAAGGCAAACTGAGGTGACGAATAGAATGCTACTGAATGGTTTTAAAAAATGACTGGATAATGAAAAGGGAAATTGGATTAACGAGCTACACTCTGTGTTGTGGGCTTATCTCACTTCAATACGAACAACAACAGGAGAGTCTCCATACGTGTTAACATTTGGAAGTGAGGCTGTCATACCTGCTGAATTGGGTCTACCCACACATAGGGTGCTTAATTTCAATTCTCCTTCCAGTGACTTGATGAAAAGATTAGACCTGGAAATGCTAGAAGAAGTTAGGGAATAAGCAGCAATCAGGAATGCAGTATATTAACAACGAACAGCTTTGTTCTATAACAAAAGAGTGAAGAATTATGATTTGAAGGAAGGGGACTATGTGCTGAAGAAAGTGATCCAAAACATAATAAACTAGAATCCAACTGGCATGGACCTTACAGAGTAACAGAAGTTGTTCGTCTAGGGACATACAGCATTGAAACTTTGGAAGGACAAAAGTTCAAGAATGCATGGAATGCAGAGCATCTGCGCAAGTATTATCAATAGATCAAATTCCTATGTAACACAGTTCTTTCAATATGAATAAAGTGATGTTTATTCTTTTGTTCAATTTTTTCGAAATATTAGTGCTCCACACTACAAAGTCAAATCCAGAGAGCAGCATAACACCAACTTCGATTGGTCGAGAACTCATTACCACCAACTCCGGTTGGTCGATAACTTAATACCACTAACTCCGGTTGGTCGGCAAATCAATTACCACCAACTCCGGTTGGTCGGCATCTCTATACCACCAAATTTGATTGGTCAACAATTCAATTACCACCAACTCCGGTTGGTCAAGAACTCTATACCACCAACTCCAGTTGGTCGACAATTCAACTACCAAAAACTTCGATTGGTCGAGAACTTAATACCACCAACTCCGATTGGTCGGTAATTCAATTACCACCAACTCCGGTTGGTCAGGAACTTAATACCACCAACTCCGGTTGGTCGATAATTCAATGACCACCAACTCTGATTGGTCGGTAATTCAATTACCACTAACTCTAGTTGGTCGGGAACTTAATACCACCAACTCCGGTTGATCAGCAATTCAATTACCACCTACTCAGGTTGGTCGGGAAATCAATACAACCAACTCTGGTTGGTTGGTACCAAACTAGGCAAGAAGATGGATGACCTCCCGGGGCATCCACTATCTAGGCAACTAGGTAATCCATATGAGATTACTACAACTAAGCAGGAACATGGAATGAAAATCATTCCATTGCTTAGGCCCAAAGAGTGACAAGTCACTATAATCAAACAACAAATGGTATAGTATATACATATATATTTACCAACCAACAAACAAGGACATTCTACAAATTATTTAGAAGAAAATGAAATGGAAAAAGACAAACTTTTTCTTCATTAAAGCAAATCAGATTACACAAGATATGAAGTCTAATTCATTACATCAAATATCCTATTCTATTGGTTTCTTTCCCTCTGCTTTTGACATAGGTTCTACCCCAGCTGGAGGATCGTCTAAAGAATAAGGGGAATTTATAAAGTTTAAATCTCTTAGCATTCTAATATTCATTAAGGATGGCCGCTCGAGCAAGTGTTCTGGACGAGCTATCTCAAAGTTTGCATGAAGACTGTAATCACCGAGATACCTTGAAATCGATCATCGAGGAATTGTACGAGCAGGAATCCAACTAATATCAAGCTTAAAAGGAGGCACGGGAAAATTGAGCACTCCAGAATCATAATAATCCCATAAGTAGTGTCCTTGCTCCAATTTTAGCACACACGTAGAGTTCAACCATCCTTGCTTGTACCCCTCATTATTCCACTGCTGTATCTAAGCATCAAGATGGTACAGAGCCTCATTATACCAAGCCATCCAAAATTCTCTGGGTTGTTTATGAAATTGATAAGTTAACCTCTTTAGTTGCTCGTGGAGTTTCTTCACAAGAATTTATTTACTTTCGAGAGCATAATTCTGATTAGAGAGTTGCTAGGTAAAGTTCAGAATCTTCTTAGACATTTCTGCCAAGGCCTGGTTTTTCTCCATCAACTGAACGGCTTGATTCTCTAAAGCAAACTGAGTTCTCTCTTCTTCAATGGTAACCCGACCAGCCCTTACTCGTCCACGAAAAGAAGATCTTGCTCATCCACGAGTAGATGTGGAAGGTCCATCTCGTTTCAAAGTTTCTAACTTATCTCGTAAGTTAGCATTTTCTACCTCCAAGAAGGAAAAAACTTCATTATTAATGGGGACCAAGGCTCCCGAGGAAGAGGTAGCAGATTTGAGTTTTTTATTTACTCTTACAAAGCAATGTTCTCCTGCTCCAACAACTTGGTGATATGCCTATGCTCTTCAATTTCAAGCTTCAGAACAATCTCCTTCTTCTCATGAGCAGAGATGAATTTGCCATACCCTTTGTCAGCACTCAATTGTTGATCTTTTTTCCTCATATCCTTGATGCAAAAGGGTAGTGGATTCTTTATATTATTGTTGAAGTTCCTCGATCGTTACTTGAAGATCTTCAATCATTTCGTAGTAGGCCAAATTATTTTCCACGGCACGATCAAGTAAGCACTTCAAGTATTGGTAAAGCTTCAACTGCTCGGCCAGAAGCACCTGATCCGAGGATGTCAATTATCTGGGCCTCATTAAGATCTGCATGACCAACTTTAAAATAGTCATTGCATTTCTTCATCAATTCTATATCATGAGCTGATAATAGCTCCATCCTGGCCATAAACTAGCAAAGAGAAGAAATGAAAAACAAAATCAACAAATGGTGCGAATAGAGCAAGAGAGAAATTTAAGACGAACAATAGAGAAGGTAAGAAACAAATAACAAAAGTTCAAATTTTGATTCATCATGATAAAAGAAAACATAGTTCAAGGTTACATTCAAGAAAACAGCAAAGCAAAAGGCCCAAACAACTCTACACCTTCTCCTTGTTCCCCACGACTTCTTCAGATGATTTGGATGAAGGGTTAGGTTGCTCGGAGGGAAAAGTCAGCCGCTCAAGTAGATGTGCTAGCTGGTCAGACTTGCTCTGAGGGTTGGGCAACAGCAACAACAGGGATCAGTTCTCCTATCATCAAGGAAGACTCATCTGAAGCTGCTTCATCTTCTTCTTCTTCTCCAGGAGAGGGAGGAGGGACATGAGTATGTTACTGGAATAACTCAAAATTCTCAGCAACCTTCAACTCCTTCAAGGCTGCAACCCATCCGTCCCTAAAATATTTAACACTGGCATACTCCATTTGAGAAGACATAGCATCCAGGTCTTTGTTCCATCCTTTGTCCCAACCAGCACTGAAAGATTTTTTAACAACAACTTTCCTCTTTACTTTCTCAGAGGAGGTCCTTTCCCTCAGAAGCTCCTCGGCAGACCTCTGTTTTTCTTCTGCCTCTGTCTTATGTTGCTCAGAAGATTTAAGTTTGACTTCAAGCTCGTTATTATGTTGTTCAACCTCCTTTAATTTCTTCTCTAGCTCTTTAGAGGCAGTTATAGCTTGATCTATGTTTGCTTCAACAGAATGGAGTTGCTTCTCCCAAGCATCTTTGTCCTCCTCATACTTCTGACAAGATTCCTTCAAAGATTGGGTTAGCCCAGCAAAATCTTACTCTACTCTACCCGAGGAGCTTGAAGCCCTGATAGCTTAATCCTTCTTTAAAATGATGTTGAAACACGTCACAAGCTGAAAAAAGAAAGGACTTTAAGTCAATGCATGAACATGGTATTAAAAAATAAAGGGGTCAAACTAAAGGTACTTACTAAAGTAATGTGTTGAGCATCCAGTGTAGTAAGTTTCTCATGAGAAAAAGTGTCTTTAACACCTTGGGATTCTGGAACAGTCCAGGATCTTACCAATCTCACAGCAGAGCTCGGAGCAACAAGAGCTGGAACACTACCTTCAACATTTGAAGGTTGAGAGATAGGTTCAGCAGGTCTCTCAGAACAACTTCTTTTTAATTTCCTCAGAGGAGTAGGAGCATTTTCAACCAAAGCTATTGTCTCTATTGGAGAGATGACAACAGTCCTACTCGGAGGCATTGGGGGCTTCTCTCCAGCTTCCTTGGCAGCAGTGGGAGGGGGTACATCTATAGTCTTTGTCCATTATTCTGGGACAACTTATTTAATTTTCTTTGCCTCCATAGTGGCAGAGGCAGACTTGTCAAAAAAGGTAGGAGCTCGTCTCTTCTTCATCAGATCAGTGATGGGAATGCTCAAGTCAAAAGAAGAACCTTCATTACTTGTTTCAAAAGTTGGTACCTAATAAAGGTCAACCACCACAGGACGAGGACCAGCAATGAAAGATGAAGTGTAGCTTCTGTATTGCAACAAATAAGAAGCATATCTAATGTGCTCCTCAACAACAGATTGATGCAATCCCCAGATAAGTTTTAAGTTCTTTATATTAACCTCAATTTCTTTTGGAGGTTTCCTTTTACTGTCAGCTGTAACAAACAAAATCAAATGTCAGTGATGCATTTTATCAAATACAAAGAAAACAATATTTCAAAAATAAAAACAACCTATACCATTGCCATAAAGTGGACACCTGGGATCTTAGTATACATCATCTCCATTTAATGGAGGGTGTTGCCAATTTTTCGTCACAACCCCACGATCAAAATAATCCCTATTGGCATCGGGAAGATTGATAACTAATGCTCTATTCAAAAACCTAGTTTTTAAATAAAAAGTGTTGTCACTGGTAACCAATATGTAGCAATACATAATCTCTGGAATCCCTAAACGAGTTCCATGAATTTGATTCAACCTATGTACACCATTAACTATCCTCTATGTATGTGGAGCTCCTCTTTCAGGTAGAACATCAAAATATTGGCAAAACTCCAAACACATGGGATTTGGCGGGAAAGAAAAGCCACATTTGGATACAAAAAGACTTGGGAACCAGTGTCCCTCAGCCAAAGAAAGTAAATCACAAGGATAAGAAACTTCTTCCAAAATAACCCACGAAGGGATTGAAAACTCAGACCAAAATTTGTCTAACGATTCAACAAGATAAACCATGGTGAATAAAGAAAATAAAGAAGAAGGAAGAAAATCTTACAGATGAAATAGAGATCAGTTGTCAATAAACGATAGAAAGAACGAAGGCACAAGATAAAGAGAAGATGAAGAGTTCAAAGATACATATTTGAAAAAGTGAAAGACTTTAGGATTTCTATCACACTCAATACTTTACCTCGGGAATAGAGAAAAACAATTATTACAAGGAAAGACGTTTGCGTTACCGGCGGCTAAAAGAAGAAAAGGGCACAAAAATCGAAGTGATCGCAGAAATTCAAAATACTTATGAAGTCTAATATTATGCGCTCAAAAAGGAATTATATACAAGGAAAATCTTCCTAAAATTCATGAGGACTATTATCCAAACAGATTTTGAGCAGAATGTTCCACACTGTCTTTCAACCTCAACTGTGAAACATTGGGGGCTTCTGTTGATACCAAATTTAGTCTACTGATGTGGACTAATCACTTGAAGACACGTGTCAACCCACATGGCAAATACCAATATTCTAGACGAGCAACTTAAGCGTACCGATCAACTTAGGCGCCTCGAGCAACTTAAGCGTACCGAGCTACTCAGGCGCCCCGAGAAACTTAAGCGTACCGAGCAACTTAACCGGTTCGAGTGACTAAGCGTGCAGAGCATCCAAAACAAGAGAATCAAAATACAGCTACGCATTAAATGCACATTATTATCGTACAGATGTATATGTCTACTAGATAACAGCGCGTTATCCTTTGATATGTACAGCCTCAAGGCTATAAATACATTGTAACCTCCTCATAAGAGGGGGACTCTGTATATCTTGGTAAACCCATTATCAAGATTCCAAATAAACAGTCAGCAATACAAAATAGTGGACGTAGGCCATTCTCACAGGGCTGAACCACTTTAAAAATCCTTTGTCTTATTTATTTATTTATCTGTGATTGATTAATTAGAGATAGTCTAATTTTTTACATCAACACCATATTAGGCTAAATCCCCTTTTAAGGGGTGGGGGGAACCCTTATTTGATGTTATTTTAATTTAATTAGTTTGATTACTTGAAAATTCCCTTTGAATATTAATTTTAATCCATCGTACTTAAATTTACGCCTCG
Organism: Sambucus nigra; assembly: GCA_949130495.1. Lineage (NCBI taxonomy): Eukaryota > Viridiplantae > Streptophyta > Magnoliopsida > Dipsacales > Adoxaceae > Sambucus > Sambucus nigra. The sequence continues at coordinate 473,400,987 of OX422213.1, forward strand.
AGAGAGGGTAAATGATTTCGAGAGAAAATCGAAATTCTAGTTATAATTCCCATTTTAGATTCGAACTAGAGATAGGAGTTTCTTAAGTGGGCTTTTATTACTTGAATTTCAACTCTAAATTTATTTTCTAAGATTTACATAAATTTTAATCGATCGATCCTAACGGGTGATTAATTAAAAGGAGTGTAGGTCTATTTTCTAAAGTTGTGGGGTGTTAAACTTAATTTTCTAAAAGGTTACTATTAAAATTACATTTGCAATGAGTGTTGATTTAAAATTTTGATATTAATTTGAGAGAATTCAATTAATTAAATTAATTAGTTAGAATAGCTAAAATTTGTGGTGTAATCCCACTCCTTGATTGTTCTCACGTTTATTTCCCTCATTTATCTCATATTTTTTTGTTAGACTTTATTTTTTATTTTAGTCACTTTTTTATTTAGTCTTTTAATCTTTGATTTTAGTTTAATTTTAGTTTCACCTCATTTCCCAAAAATTGTTTTAATATTTGAAAAGCTAAAAAAAATAGAAAAAGTAAAAATTTTAAAAAGAAAATAAAAATGAATTATAATTGTTTTCCCCTCGCTTTACCCCCTTGATGTGGATTGATACCCTTTCTTACCTCTACAATTTAGTTGTTATTATATTTTGTAGGTATTCAAGGTTTTGATTGGAAGCTTTCAAGCAACGACGGAAAAAAAATACGCCAAAAAATACGCAAAAGTTTTCTTTATCATCAAATGTACAATTTTATAATGTTAGGATCTCAAAATTAGTTTTTAAGCTTTGTGTGATAAAATTCTCACCATCCATCTATGTTGATTATTTGCATTTTTAGCAAATATCCCAATATAGATGTGTATAGTGAAATTTATTTGTAGGATAAATTCAACCCCACCCCTCTATAATGAATTTTTGCATTTTTAGCAATTATTTCAAAATAGATTGATGTAGCTGAATTCATCCCTTGTGGGAGGTAAATTCTAACCCATTCCTTTATGTTGAGATTTTTCATTTTTAGCAATTATCTCAATATAAAGTAATGATCTAGAATTTATTTCTTTGGATGAGTTTTAATGTACAATTTTATAATGTTAGGATTTGAATTTTTAGCAAATCTCTTTTATTATTTAAATGTACATTATGAATTCATCCACTATCCTTTTTATTTTTATTTTCTAGTTTTTAGTTTAGATTCAATAAATACATTAGTGAGAATCCATTTTTTAGTGTAATTGTTGATGTAATTTTGGTTTGATCACACAAATTGGAAGGATGTAAATTACAAATTCAAGGATTGGAGTTCAATTTCACTCAAAGAGATTTGGTTTGATCGTATTCTTCTCTTCTCATTTATTTTATGCCTTTGATTATTAATTTGTCAAATTTCATATCTATAATACCCCGCACTTTTATGAAAATTAAATTCAATAATTCAATGTAATTTGGGAATTTAAGAGATTTTTATGAATAGTAAATTTTGGAGTTTTCAAGGATTAGATGATTTTAGATGGGTGTTATATTTACTTTTGGGATTAAGTAAATAAGTCGGAGTATTTTAATTATATGTCGCAACTGGGTAAAGCGACAGAGGATATTATTTTTAGTGGGAATATCGCATTAAGTTGTGTGGGGTTAAATTTTTTATTTGCGGTCAAGTATCTAGGATGGATATTTCGAGTGCACGGTTAGTCTCGGAATGGCCGAGATAGTCAGAATAGAGTATCCGGGGGTCGTAATTGAGTTTCAAGAATTTTTGATTTAATAGGGACTCGCAATTGAGTAAACGAGTCATTTTTGGATTTAAAAGAGATAAACCCTTATTTCTCCTTATAAAAGGCACGGGAGAGTGGGAGAAAATAAATAAAAATAGAGAAAAGAAGAAGAGAAGAAAGGAAGAGGAGAAAAGAGGAGAGGAAAAGGATTTTCGGGCCAAACTCCGTGGGATTCGACTCGGGGTCGTCGAATTTTATCCTCCAGACAAGTGTTTACTTGCTTTATTTAATTTTGAGCATAAATCTCATATCATAATTGGTAATAACAAACCCTAAAGATTTTGGGTTGGATTTTCTTGGATTAAACGGATTTTTCGAAAGTTTAACGGGTAAACCCCGAAAATTATGAAATTGGAGAAACTTAGAAAATTATAGAAATTAATGGTTGATTCTTGGTTTGAGGATGTTTAGAACCTATTTCCTTTGTGTATGTTTAGTTGGGTGTAGTTAGATGTTGGTGGAAGAAGATGTATAAAGCTTGGAGGTTGTTAATGGCTGAAATGGATCTGTGGAGAAGAAGCAGTTTCGACTTCCCTGTTTGATCGATCGATCGAGGCCCTGGGATCGATCGATCGATCCTACAGGAATTTTGGCAATTTGTGTTGGTTCAATTTATATGGGATAAATTCCCAAATTAAGGATTTCTAGCCTATTTAATTGAGGAAATAAATAGACTTAACTTAGGGAGATTTATTTATCCAATTAGGGAAATTTATGGGGGCTATGAAAGTGTTTTATGTGTGTGACACTAGAAATTATATTTTTTAGAAAATAAATTAAATTGAGGAATTAGAGAGCTGGGGTTCCCAAAAATATAGTAGGGGCCTCTAAATTATTAATTGGACAGAATGTAGTCCTTGGATTCGTGAAAGTGGAATCCACAACCTATTTAAATTAAGGGTGCTTGGTGATGAATATTTCTTGGGATAATTTCAGTGGGCATTTAGGCTTATATAATTGTGCATGTAGAAAACATAATTATATTGATTGTGGTTGAGTATATCCTGCGAGACTACTAGGATGAATGGGTAAAGTTGAAGAAATCATATAAATCCTTAAGTGTGAATAAGGTACAGGTTATTTATCAAGTGAAGGAATACTTTTAAGTTTAGTATCGTGAGTGTGCGAATACTCGAATATTATTATTTATGAGAATCTTTGGGATTATTGGTCATCGTTATGTGTGATTGGCAATTATGGCCATTTATATGTATCTTTGAGTAACAATGTGGAATATATATATACTATGTGATTAAAGTATATATATTATATGATACGGATATGTATATGTATATATATCTATGTGTGGATGGTATATATATATATATGTGTGTGTGTGTGTGTGTGTGTGTGTGTGTGTGTGTGTGCGTGTGTGTGTGTGTGTGTGTGTGTGTGTGTGTGTGTGTGAAGCATACCCCCTCTAATGCTATCATGGGAAGTTGCACGATGTGGGTGAGGCCCCTGGCTTAAGGAGCAGGGAGCGTAGTCCCCAGGTCATAGAGTCCATTTTTATATTGTGTAGTTTTTATTAGGGGTGAGACGTGGTGGGTACGTTTCGTCTCACTTTCGGGGAGGAACTATGATCGCTTCCCATGCATTGTGATTTGGTTTTTACCATATCGATGATATTTAGTCTAACCCCTGGTACCCAGGATGGTATATGAGTGATGCCCTGGAATATGATAGCATTGAGAGACCGGATCCTCGATTTATAGCTCGTCGAGATGATTATTATACTAGTGTGTATAGTATATTACTTGTGCATGAGAACAAGATATTATATATCTCAATTAGAGTGAAGAGATAAAAGGAAAAATATTTAATTCTCATTCCGGGAGATCGTATCCGAACTTATATTGTGATATGTATTATGAATGAGGAGGTTATGTATATTTATTTACATGAGTATATATATATATATATATATATATATATAAGTTAAGTACTGAGGGTCTAATGGATCTCGATGATCAACCTTACCAAGTAGTAGTGTATCAGGGGGTTCCTTGTTTGGGTTTCGCTTCTCCAGACACCCCACGCACGAACATGGCCTAGTGTTGAGACTGGGGAGAAGTTTAACCCTTAGTGCTCTAGTTTTGGGTGTATATATATATATATATATATATATATATATATATATATATATATGTTGTGCACTGAGGGTCTAATGGATCTCGACGATCGACCTTGCTAAGTAGTAGTGTATCGGGGGGTTCCTTGTTTGGATTTCGCTTCGCGAGACACCCCACACACGAACATGGCATAGTGTTGAGACTGGGGAGAAGTTTATCCCTAAATATTAAGTTTACTTAGGACTTTTAGAGTTTGGGGGTGACAGATTAGTTAGGCAGAGTAGCTTGACTAGGATGTTTAGAGGGATACGTTAGGCGTGCACTATTAGAAGAAAAGTGAGGGGTATCTCATGAGAGTGCAATACCAATTTAAGTATGAGATAAAACATATTTTAAAAACAACACATTTATGCACTTGCAAAATATTTTCACAACTCGGGCTCTGACCCGTTTATCTACTTTTCCTCTCTTTTGCTATATTTATATATATATATAGGTGACCAGATACGGGGACGCCTGGATGATGGTCCTTTCAAGTCATACGTCTACTGCATCAGCTATGGATGCATGCAGGTTTATTTTTAAGCACTTCTATTCTTGTGATCTATATAGGAAGCATTGTAGTAACTTTCGGGTCGAAAGCCCAATTGAATCTATTTATTCTTTCACCGCCTTTAAGTGCGGCATTCTATTTGGTTGTATTATATTTGAACTGAGTGTTCGGTTATTTTATCTCTTTCCAGTTTCATTTATATAAGTTGTGTGAATGTTTTAATTCTATAGTTTTTTTAAAAGATTAGTTAAATAAAATTTTGACGCCAGCCTAATAGGTTATAAGTAATTAGTTTGGTTTTCGACAGTGATGCTAAAAATGATTCATATATGACTCATGTTTTAATTTGGTACAGGAGTGATTGTCCGGTATTTATTAGGCAGGGTGTCACAATATCATGTTAGGATAAATCCCCTTTCAAGAGTGGGGTGAACCCTTATTTGATGTTATTTTAATTTAATTAGTTTTATTACTTGAAAATTCCCTTTAAATATTAATTTTGATCCCTCATCCTTAAATTTATGCCTCGAGAGAGGGTAAATGATTTTTGAGAGAAAATCAAAATTCTAAGTTATAATACCCATTTTAGATTCGAACTAGAGATAGGGGTTTCTTAAGTGTGGTATTATTCCTTGGATTTCAACTCTAAAATTCAATTTCTAGATTTACATAAATTTTGGTAAATCGATCCTAGCGGGTGACTAATTAAAAGGAGTGTAGATCTATTTTCTAGAGTTATGGGGTGTTAAATTTAATATTCTAAAAAGTTGCTATTAAAATTATAATTACAACGAGAGGTGATTTGTAATTTTGATATCAATTTGGGATAATTCAATTAATTAAATAAATTAGTTAGAATACCTAAAATTTGTGGTGTAATCCCACTCCTTGATTGTTCTCAAATTTATTTACCGCATTTTTCTCATATTTTTTTGTTAGACTTTATTTTTTATTTTAGTCATTTTTTAGTTTGTAATTTGATCTTCCATATAGTTTAGTGTTATTTTACCTCACCTCACCTAATTGTTTTCATATTTGAAAAAGCAAAAAAAAAAAAATAGAAAAAGCAAAAGCCCAAAAAGAAAATAAAAAGTGAATTACAATTGTTTTCCCCTCGCTTTACCCCCTTGATGTGGATTTATACCCTTACTTACCTCTACACTTGAGTTTCATATTATTTTGTAGGTATTTGAGGATTTTGATTAGAGGAGCTTTTCAAGTGACGAAAAATATACGCAAAAGTTCTTTCTCTATCAAATAGCTAGACTTTATTTTTCATTTTAGTCACTTTTTAGTCAGTCATTTAATCTTTGATTTTAGTTTAATTTTAGTTTCACCTCATTTCCCAAAAAAAAATTAATATTTGAAAAGCTAAAAAAATTAGAAAAAGCAAAAATCCCAAAAAGAAAATAAAAGTGAATTATAATTATTTTCCCCTCGCTTTACCCCCTTGATGTGGATTTATACCCTTTCTTACCTCTACACCTTAGTTGTTATTATATTTTGTAGGTATTCAAGGTTTTGATTAGAAGATTTTCAAGCAACGACGAAAAAAAAAATACACCAAAAAATAAGCAAAAGTTTTAAGTTATCAAATGGCGCCGTTGTCGGGGATGGACCGAAATTCTTTCTTTATTAAATGGCGTTGTTTCCATTCTTGGGAGCGTGAGGCACTCGGAGCAGATTTCAACTTGTAGTTCATTTATTTTTCGCACTTTATTATTTTTGTACCATTTTTATATTCTTAGAAGGCTTGTATTAGAATTATTCTATTCTTGGCTTGTACTATGGTGCATAGACACACCTTTATTTTATTTTTCATTTTTTTAAATTGTAATAATCGAAGATAAACTTGATAGGGAAACTAGACAAAGATAGAGAGACAGCGTCCAAAGGCGAGGATTTAGAAGCCTCTCTACCTTGGGTCGGTAGGACTCCCGGAGCCAACTGAGATAGGCGTGATCTCCCTCCGGTCGACTTAAATTTTTCTGCACCCCACGACATAAAAACCATGGGAGGTACATTTCTAAACCCTCGCGCCTCTCCTGTTAGCGAGTCAATTCTTTCGTGTGCTTTGTGTGCTCTTACTTGATTTTATTCTCGCATTTATTTTCGAATGGTGTGATGAACTAATTGACTAAGACCTACACTCGGTCACTCACGAGAAGGGATTTCATCACCCGACTCACTCGCTTACCATTGTGTGCTACCCTAGCCATCACTAAATTTAAAATCAATTAACTAGGTAGCCCAATATGAGAAAATTTTGCAAAGGCGATCACTAAGATATTTTCGTGATTTTTTATCGCCCGCGGACTTAATTAAAATTTGACTACCCTTTCATTAAATTTAAAGATAAAAATTGGCTATGTGTTAGTTAGTATTTATCCTTGACTTGTGTGTGTCCAATTCAATTTTTTTTTTGGTAGTCGATTTTAGTGAGCTCGTTCAAAATTTAAGAGTTCATATTTTTCCCCACCTTTTCTTCCAAAAATCAAAAAATATTTTTTTTTCCATTTTACAAAAATCCAAAAATATCTTCTTCCTTTATTTTTATAAAGATTGAAAAACATTTTCTTCCTTTCATTCTCTAAAAATCCCAAAAATATTTCCTTTATTCTTCCAATTATTAAAAACCACACGAAAAAGAAAAACTTGAAAATAAAAAATAAGGCCCGTGATCGGTGTTTTCTTCACCCTCACCCTTGTCAATATTGTCCAACAAGAATGACGCTTAAGTCTTGTTTGGGGGTGATTATCATCACCCGATTTTTCTGCCGCCCTGCGCTTTCATAGATCTTATCTTTAGGGTGAGTATCCATCGGTCTGGCTGAAGACATTAAACTTAGCACTACCGGGAGGTAGCCCGCATTCTTGTACTAGTCTCATCATGTTTGGGGGTTGTGTTCCACATCACCCAATGCTATACCATGTTATGAACTTGTACACTTTTTTTCTCTTTTTACTTATCATTTCTTCAGGTTTCTTTTTGCATTCATATGTCCACTTCATTAGCGGTTGATTCTGGTAATCTCTTTCCTCCCTTCTGCTCTCCATTTTAAAAATTATTTTACTTAACATCGAGGACGATGTTCCTTTTTGTTTGGGGGGGATTTTATAAAAATCGTACCTCTTTTGAAAATTTTTTATTTTTAAACCTGATTTTTAAAATTTCATTCAGTTTCTTTCATCTCACTCATTGACGTGAATTTTCTATCATCCATCTTTTTAACTCTAGGAATCAAGCTAGAGAATATTTTTTCTAAATAGCTTATGTAATACATAACAAAGCATTTTGCACTATGAATTTCTAGACTCAACAAAAATTTGCGCACTTATCACGTCACTACGGTTAGAGTTGAAGAGTACTACAATTCCCAAGAGAACCTTAAGGATCACTAGTAGACTTTTAGCTTGTGATTTGTGCCTTTCACCCTTTCAGAGTGTTTTACGCAATCTCCGAGTCACAAGTTGATTCAACGTCCTTTGGGTTCTCACTTAAATTATTGTATGATCTCATTATTCTTCATTTTTGGCTTGATCACTGAGAATGACATCACTTTCGAGTTGTAAGAAACGCGTGTCTTGAAGTTTGTCCCGATCACCACACCTTCACCCATACACTAACCAAATTTCGCTTTATCATACATCCATACACCTTCTATTTTTCATATCATCACCATATATTATACCACCCATTTCCATATCAATTCCATTTTCCACCCACCATATTAAAAAAGGGAAGAGTGTTGAAAGTAAAAGGAGAAGATCCATCATAGAGAGTATTTGCATTTTTAGCGAATATCTCTCCCCAAAGTTTGATTCCGATGGAGAAAAATTAAATACAAGTCTATGTTGGGGTTATTTGTATTTTTAGCAGATTTATCTCAGATATTGATGCGTATTTGAAAAAAAATAGAAAAAGAAAAGAAAAAGAAAAAAAGAAAGTAAAAAAGGAGAAGATCTGTCATAGAGAGTGTTTGCATTTTTAGCGAATATCTCTCCCAAAGACGATTCAGATGGAGAAAAATTAAATATAAATCTATGTTGGGGTTATTTGTATTTTTAGCAGATTTATCTCATACATTGATGAGTATTTGGAAAAGAAGAAATAGAGAAAGTTGCAGTCAAGAAATAAAGACATTTGTTCGTCAAAGTGTAACACACTCTTCTCAAACATACACCACCATCCATCATATCACCATCCTACCTCATATCATCATATCCTTCCCATCTCATTTTCCCCTCACCCATAAACATTCATATTTTCCCCTAGGTGTTCGGGCAAATGATAGTCACCGTGGTGAATAACTCGACGTTCTCACTATAGTGATTAGCATTCTTTCATGAGATCAAGTTTCTTTCTTAATGTACGTTCTTTCTTATGTGTGTGTGAGACGTTTGAACTTGCTTTCATTTACTCACCTCCTCATACACAAGAGCGAAACACTTACCCTAATCTCAAGAGTTCGTTTGAGAGAGCTATATCCAGTGAGATTTGAAGTTGAAGCATTGATTTCGATAAGGCAATCTAGGAATTACTCTTGTGATACTCGACCCGTTTTGACTTATTCACACCACACACGTTGAGTTATAGGGAGGATGTGCCTTGAGTATTTACATAGCTAAACTTTTTACACATTCTAGCTTGTATTTCTCAAATCATTTATCTCATGATGGATTGTGCGATCATTCTATGTCTAATAAGAGATAGACTGCTTTTTGCAAATAAGAATTTTGTGGGTATATTCCCTGCAAACCCTCACGAGACTCAAAATGTCCTGTAGGGAAACCTATAGGTTTAAAGGCTTATTGCGCATGCTAAGTGAAATCGCAAGTACCCGGGAAAGTGGTACACTTTTGATTTCTTATCTTTCTAGGCACAGGTTAAAAGGTGTATGGGCACCTTGGTAAGTTGATTTTATATACCGCCCGAAATAAAAGGGGCGTAGTATATAAAGTTGAAGATTACGCTGCAAGACAGTTATGAATGAGATTGGAGATTGTTGGATGGAATTTCGTATGGGATACACAGGAATCCAATTATATCGGTGCAATAAGAGGTATCATGCCCAAGTTAAGCAATGAGACTGACGGGAATAGTCAAACGTTAGTGTAATTTCCTTTTGAGGCAAATTTGATGTCCTGTTGGAGATGAGTGGACGCCTAAAGTAGCAGATCTCCGATGGGATCAATAAGTTAGAGCGGCGGTTATAGGCTCATTTTCCTCATATGCGGTTATAGAAGCACTAGGTTCGATGTGACGTGAGAGTCAACCTTACGACCGAGGTAGCGTTGTAGCATATGGAGATGTAGATAAGCTTGTTGTTAAACTAGTGCATTAGAGTATAAGCCATGAGATAGGTGGGTATCGTGAACGAGTGTACTAAGATGTAGTGTGATTAGAGATCCTAGGTTTGTAGTACCGGTCGTATCCGAATTTTGGGGACGAAATTCCGTTGTAGGGGGAGAATGTAATAGCCCGTACTTTTATGGATATTTAAATTATATAAGTGAGTGTAATTTGGAAATTTGAGGAATTTCATTTAAATTACATAAGTGAGTGCAATTTGGATATTTGAGGAATTTCTGTGAATAATAATTTTTTGGGGTTTAAGAGTGTTAGATGTTTACCGACGTGTGTTACATTTACTTTTGGGACTAAGTAAATAAGTCGAATTATTTTAATTGCATGTCGCAGTTGGGTAAAGCGACAAAGGATAATATTTTATTTGGAAAACTCGTACTAAGATGTTGGGTTTAATTAGTGAATTGTAGTTAAGTGACTCGGATGGATATTTTAAGTGCGCAGTTAGTTTTGGAATGGCCGAGATAGTCAGAATAGAGTATCCGGGGGTAGTGTTTAGGTTTCGGAGATTTTTGGACTAATAGGAACTTGCAATTGAGTAAACGAGTCATTTTTGGGTTTATAAGGGATAAACCCTTATTTCTCTCTATATAAGGCACGAGAGAGAGGAAAGAAAGAAAAAAAAGAGGGAAAAGAAAGAGGAGAAGAAAGGAAGGAGGAGAGGAAGAAGAAAAGGAAGATTCCGGCCAAACTTTGCGGGATTCGACTCGAGGTCGTCGAATTTTATCCACGAGGCAAGTGTTTACTTGCTCTATTATTTTTTTAGCATAAATCTCATATCATAGTTGGTAATAACAAACTATAAAGATTTTTGGGATGGGTTTTTGTGAATCAAAATGGGTTTTTTAGAAGTTTAACGAATAAACCACGGATAATATCCAATTTGAGTAACTTAGGATTTAATTGAAATTAGTTGTTGGTTATGGGTTCTAGGATGATTAGAAACCTTTTTATGTGTGTGTATATATGGTTTTTTTGTGGTTGGATGATGATGGGGGAGAAGATAAAAAGCTTGGAGGTGTATTAATGGAGGTTTGGGATTTTGGAGAAGAAGGTGAATAGTAACTTCATCCTTTCCGAATCGATTCGGCTAGGAAGCGAATCAATTCGGCTCTTGGTCACAAAAATAAAATTTGTAGATCTTTTTGATGCAGTCCCATGGGTAGCGATGGCGTATTTTTCTGATTTTTTTTGGATTTATATTGATTTTTCTACGAAAAGCTGTCCGAAATCGAAATCGTTATTTAGAAATCAAACCTAACATTGGGAGAAAAGATATTTATGTATTAGTTAGAAATCTGTGTTAGGATGATTATAGAGTTGGTGGTTGAGATTAGAAACCATTAAAATGTAGGTTGAGTTGATATTTGGGAATTTTAGAGATTGAGAAATCGCCCAAACAGTGCCCCTCGAACAAGGCAAATCGATTCGGGTCAAGACCGAATCGATTCGCATAAGGGGACCTGTAAGGCTGTCGCAGGCCGAATCGATTCGGATTAAGACCGAATCGATTCTCCTTTGAGGACCTGCTTGCAGAACCCTTTTCGAATCGATTCGCATGGAAACCGAATCGATTCGCTGGCCCGAATCGATTCGCTGGCCCGAATCGAGTTGCATTTTGGGCGAATTGATTCGCCTTTGTTGAAATTGGCAGTTTTCCTTCTTTGAGTTTAAGGGGAGTTAAATGGCAATTGGAGAAAATTGTGTGGGAGTCTAGCTATGATATTAGGACTCCTATATTATGGTATTGAGGGTGAGTAAACCTTGGAATGAAAGAGAGAACCTTAGATTAGTTTAATGAACAATCCGGGGTATGGACTTAGTGAAGGTTCGGGTCGAACAATGTTCGAGAGAGGTCTTCGGCAAGTTTGTATAGAGAATAATCAAAGGTTTAGTGTTTTTATTATATGAATACTTATAAGTATTAGCATTGTAAGTGTGCGAATACTTAGATGCCATTACGAATGGGAACATTCGAGGTTGTTGGTTGTCGCTATGAGAGTCTGGCAATTATAGCCATATGTATTGAGAAGTGATATAGATTGTATATACGACACGGTTACAGTATATATAATATGATACGGAACTACATATATATATATATATATATATATATATATATATATGTGTGTGTGTGTGTGTGTGTGTGTGTGTGTGTGTGTGTGTGTGTGTGTGTGTATGGTATATTTGTACTTTAGAGGCTGATTCCACGGGCTTTCCTTTGGCGTAGGGTTTTAATAGCCAGATTATATATTTTCTCTAGTGCGATCCAGGGAGGTTGCGCGATGTGGGTGAATCCCCTAGCTTGACGAGCAGGGAGAGTATATCCCCAGGTCATATCGTCCCGCGTTCGAGTGCGATGTGTGTACTCCACTTACAGAGGGAACATGACCGCCTCCACCATTGTGTATTTTTTACTATGACCATGAGTAAGTCTGGCTTGGTGCTATGGTATAGTGAGTAAACACGGATTTGGATAGGCACTATGAGACTGCATCCTCGAGTTATAACTCGGTGGGATGGTTATTATACTTATGATTGTGATAGGTATAATTATACTTGTTGTCTATAGTATATTGTTTGTATATGAAGATGAGATATCGTATAAAGTAAATATATGTATTTGAAGTGAAAAGACTGATAAGGTGTATTTCCCCTTTTGGTCGATTCATATCCGGATTTATATGAAAATGAATTATAGGTTCTAGTAAGAACTATATATATATCCAAATTATGTGATGAGGGCCTAACGAATCTCGACAATTAACATTGTCAGGTAGTAGTGTATCGGGGGGGTTCCTTCTTTGGATTTCGCTTTGTGAGACACCCCACGCATGAACATAGAGCAAGGTTGGGAATGGGGAGAAGTTTAGCCCTTAGTACTCGGGTATGAGGAATTTTAGAGGATGGTTGAATGGTTAGTTAGGCAGGGTAGTTTAACTAGGTTGTTTAAAAGATATGCGATAGGTGTGCACTATTAGAAGATGGATGAGGGGTATCTCATGGGAGTGCGCTACCAATTTAAATATAAGATAAATTCATATTTTTAAATATGGAAATTATGCACTTACAAAATATTTTCAAACTCGGGCTCTGACCCGTTTCTCTGTTTTCTCCTCTCTTGCTATATTTATTATATATATATATATAGGTGTCCAGCCACAGGGACGCCTGGATGATGATCATTTTGAGTCAGATGTTGTTGCAGCAGCTGTAGATGCATGCAGGCTTATTTTTAGATGGTTATATTCTGGTGATCTAGATAGGAATCATTGTAGTAACACTCAGTCCGAAAGCCCAATTGTATTCATTTATACTTTTACCACCTTTTAGTGCGGCATTCGATTTGGTTGTATTATGTTTTGTCGAGTGTTCGGTTATTTTATTTCATTTCAGTTTCATGTATATAAATCGTGTGAATGTTTTAATTGAATGGATTGGTTAAAAATGTTAGTTAAATAAAATTTTGACGCTAGCCTAATAGGTTATTAGTAATTAAATTGGTTTTCGACAATGATGCTAAGAATGAACCATATGAGACTCTTTCTTTAATTTGGGATTGATCACCCGTATTTTATTAGGCGGGGATGTCACATCAAATCAAGTAAAATCTCAAATCTCCCCCACAATTCAAACTCTCACTCCCCCATAATTCATAATTCATTCTCCCTCTTTTTATTTGTCCGAAATAGACAAGGAAAAGAATAAACAGAAAAATTTTAACGGAGTGTCACAATAAAAAAATCATCACGAATAAAGCAACTAAGATCGTGCAAGGATAACCTCAAAAAATACTAACAAGCTCTTTTTAAATTTTTGAATGTTTTCAAGAAAATAAAATTTATAAAAAAAACACTATGAATTTAGACCAAGATAACCAAATCGTGGAAACATAATGAATGGGTGTGAACATATTTAATAGGTAAATTAACTCAAACATACATAACAAATGTGCATGAAGAAAATGGATACTCTTGACTAATGAACTTCACAATTATCCTTAGGTGTAAAAATTGTTGAATTCAAATGATATTGACTCAATCAAATCAACAAATCAAAGCCTAAAATGATTTTCACACCAATAACGTCTAAAATTATTTAATGTTTTTTCAAGACTTTGTCAGGATGTGCAAACCCGTTGATATATTTACAATGAAACTCCCTCAAATATAAGATAATGATCATGTTTTTTGTATTTAATTCTTTTTTTTTGAAAGATCATATCAAACTAAACTAATTTGGCCTTGGTTACATTTTTTTAATGCCACACTTTTTTGGCTCTTTTTAAACACACTTTTTAAGGTCCGATTTAAACGGTAGCTTAATAGCAAAGGATATGTGTACCTTTCGTAGCCCTTCCCCATGTTCACTCATCATTTTTTCAAATTAAACAAATTCCTCATGGGCAACGGTTCTTACATGCACGACTTTCATTATTAAGTTTTATCGTATATGGTTAGTTTTAAAGACGGAATTGAGATGAAAACACTTCGACCAACATGAGATAGACAAGAACAATAATTACATAAATTCGTGCAAGTGTGCATTAAAGGAAATCATGAGTCAAACATGTAGAAAATAATCTCAAATCTCATCTTAATGACTCCAAACATTATAAAGCACGTGGATGAAATGATGTATCATCTCAAAACACTATCCAATAGTCACATGGATATGGAATGATGTTGTAACTTGGTCATCCTAAATGTCCATCCATAAATGGTGTAAAAAAAATACAAAAATCTGTCTTTTTCTAAAAAAATTATCAGAATAAAATCTTTTTGGTTTTTTCAAATTTTCTCAAAAAATAGATTTTTTTTTTTGTATTTTTCAAAAAAATATCTTTTTGGTTTTTCGAAAAATATATCAAAAAGAAAAAAAAAATACAAAATTGATAAACACTAGCAATAGGCAAGAATATCATCATAAAAATCATCATATGCTAGCAAATAAGTCTAAACCTCAACCATTAGGTGTTGAGGAGTTTTTCAAAGGTGGTGACATCCTATAAAAAAACATCCATCAAGTCATGTGAAGTTTTGACTAAATACTTAACTTGCTCTCAAATATGTGCAAACTCTCCAATGTAATCTCCTGGGGTAAGAAAAGTATCATGTGTGGATGCGTATGTGGGAACATGTGGCTAAACATTATGTAACACACTAACCAACTTAAAACAGAATTCCCTAAGGTATCTTTTTTTCTTGCAATGCGAACAAGCATACACGGGCCTAGTAACACCTCTCTCAAAATGTCTAGGACGCACTCTCATATCTCAAATGGGACACCCAAGTGGGTTAGGTTGAGATCCATAAAAATCTATCACAAACTCAGGAATCGGCTCGGTTGCAACGTGGGAAGTAGACGCACTGTCATAGCTTATTCCTAATCTCTCAACATTATCTAAAGCGGGACCGAGGAACATCTTTCCTACCTTCTTAAATGTATCCTCTATAATTCCCTTTACCTCTCAGTCTCGTTCGAGATCTCTTTCTAATTGGACCACATGGGCTTCAAGTTCCTCTTGTCCCGACCTATGTCGATCAACTACTCACTCAAAGAAACCTTCACCTTTTCAAGTTAACTCTTCGACGCCTCAAATCCTCTCAAAACCTCTATCTCTCTCTCCAAATATAACACCTTAAAACCTAACTCCTTATTCAACTTCTTCGTATTTAAGGTCTCGACGTACAAATCTCTAAATGCTTTTTAGAGTTCACTTTCACCCTCATTTTCAACTTCACTCTCACACTCCTTCAAAACACTCAAATCATCATCGGGGGTCTCACGTACACAAGTATCCTCATCATCGTGGGACAACCTAGGTGTGCTCACATGACTTTTCATAAAGGCGACACGTATACCATGTGATGACTTATCCCCGAAATCTTTCACTTCCTTGTCACTATCGCTAAGAGAGGTTGGCATGGAAATTTTCTTGCCCTTTCTCTTTAGCATAGTAGGACATTAAAATGCTTTGTGACCTTTGACCTCGCACTTAAAACATCTCTCCTCTTCTTTTTTATCTTTTCACCGCTCTCTTTGGCCTCTCCTTTCTTTTTATTTTTCTCAAAAATCCTTTTATTGGAAGAATTTTCTTTGGAAAATTTGAAAAACTTTTTAAAAAATTTAGAAAGCATGGCCACATCATCAAAATCAAATTCGCCTTCAGACTCGGACTCACAAACTTTCTCTTACTTTTTCTTTTCTCCCTTGGACACTTCCTCACCTTTTCTTGACTAGGACTTAAGTGTTATCCCTCTATCCTTAGGCTTGACAGTGTTAGGAAACATGTCAATTTCAAACGTCTGGAGGTCTCCTACGAGTTCTTCTAACTTAATATTCCTAAGGAATTCAACACAGTCATTTTAGGAATAAAACGTTTAGGCAATGATCTCAAAATATTTTTAACTACTCGTGCATCAGGAATGTGTTCACCAAGATTGAAACTAGTATTGACAATATCAAACAAATGAGCATAAAACTCATCAAAACATTTTGACACCCCGACTAATTAAATACCGGGTAGCTACTCCTTTATTAAATTAGTCGGGGTGTCACAGGTGGTATCAGAGCATCAGGTTCTAGTGTCCTTTAGGATCTGTACGGCTTATTATGTTTCCGCTGAGCTTTCTTTGATGTAGAGACCTTTATTTTAGGACTGTTGTATTCTTTTGTATATGCTACGTTCTTCAGCTATTTTGAGTTTATAACTGCGAACTTATAGGCTTTACTCTTATTTCAGATGCCTCCACGACGTGCACCACGGGTTCTTAGGAATGCACAGCCCGAGCCACAGCCAGCTCCAGTACAGGGCACCATGAATGCCGCTGAGGTTGCAGCCATTGTAGCCCAAGCGGTAAATGCCGCTCTAGCAGTTGTACAGCAGGCACCACCTCAGGCGCCAGTAGCCGCGCCAGTTCAGGCACTTGCATTCCCGTCTGCTTGGGAACGTGTACGTGATGCTTTTCAGAAAGCACACCCTCCGGAGTTCGCAGGTAGCTCCGATGTTGTGGTTTCTAGTCAGTGGAGGAAAGACATTCAGCGACACTTGAGGATGTATGAGTGCACCGATGTCTAGAAGCAGATACTAGCTACATTTAAGCTAGTGGGATCTGCACTGCAGTGGTGGGAGTCTATTACCACCGTGGAGGGGAGAGATACTCTCACTATCCAGAAGTTTTGGGTGCGGTTCGACCGTAAATACTTTTCGTCAGCTATTCACACGGAGATGAGGAGGAAGTTGATGAGCCTCAAGCAGGAGGGTAAGACTGTGGCCGAGTATGAGGCCGAATTCATTAATCTTCTGAACATTGTACCGGATGAGATACCGACAGAGGAGAAGAAAATACAGAAATTTACAGACGGGTTGACTTGGAGGATCCGTCAGCATTTGTTGGGGAACCTATCATTGACCACTTACTCTGATGTGGTTAACGCTACACTGCTCCATTGCCAGGATCACCGCTTTCACATGGCTGAGGGCAAGCGATCGGGAGAGTCCAGCCATCAGGGCAGGACTGGAGGAAATGGTGTCAGTGGGGCGCAATCTGTTCAGGGGCAGAGACAGGGAGACCAGGGTTCCCAGCAGGGAGATCACAAGAGGTTCAGGTTGGGAAATTTCAGGCACGGACAGGGAGGTTTCCGGCAGGGCCATCAGGGTCCGAACGGCCATCAGAACCAGCAAGGTCAGAATGGTCAATAGCAGTTTCAGCTGGGCCAGTGGAGGAACGGTAACGGCCACCAGGGCCGGGGGAAGTAGGGACAGAGAGGGGAACTTCCCGAGGAAGTGTTTCGTGTGTGGCAAGACTGGCCATAAATGCCAGGACTGTCCTGATAGGGGCAGGGCCCCGCAGCAGCAGCAGGGTGCTCGACATGAGCCACAGAGGCCACTTTTTCCACCTGCCCTCCCAGCTCCAGCCCAAGTGCCAGCACTACCAGCCATTCCAGCAGTTCCTGTGTAGCAGGGGAAGTTATAGTATGGACGTGTCTATAACGTCCACCAGGAAGCAGCTCCACAGTCACCACCCGTGATTGAAGGTATGTTTCCTATCCATGGTACTATGGGTCGGGTTTTTTTTATACGGGGGCAACGCATTGTTTTATAGCTACACATTTTGCGAAAGCCTTAGGGTTGTTAGCCACAGCAGAGAGCACAGTGACGTGTGTAGACTCACCATTGGGGAGTAGGTCACTTATTTTCTTTATATACCGGGGAGTGGGGGTAGAGATTGGTAGATTGGTATTACCTGTAGACATGTTGGTATTAGATATGCATGTGCACGATGTGATTATCGGTATGGATTGGCTCGCAGACTATAGAGCCATGATTTATTGCTTCGGTGGGAGCATTGTTTTTTCCATTCCGGGGCAAGAAATGTTTGTAGTGGCGATGCCTCGCCCAGAGGGAGGCTCGACCGCTCATTTGTACTACATAGAGGAGGATACCTCTAAGGAGGTTGTGATTCCTTTAGATTCGATTCCAGTTGTCAGGGAGTATTCTGATGTGTTTCAGGAGATACCAGGCATGCCCCCAGTCGAGAGATAGACTTTATCATAGACTTATTGCCAGATACGAGACCTATAGTACGAGCACCATATCGTATGGCTCCGACAGAGATGAGAGAGCTACGAGATCAGATTGAGCAGTTGTTGGGTCAGGGGTTTATACGGAGGAGTACTTCGCCGTGGGGTGCCCCTGTATTGTTCATGAAGAAGAGAGATGGTTCACTGAGATTGTGTGTGGATTACCGAGAGTTGAACAAGGTCACGATACGGAATAAGTATCCGTTGCCTCGAATCGATGACCTGTTCGACCAGTTGAGAGGAGCTTCTTTCTTCTCGAAGATTGATTTGCGATCGGGATACCATCAGTTGCGTATCAGGGAGGAGGACGTCTCGAAGACTGCGTTCTTATCGAGATATGGTTCTTACGAGTTTCGAGTTATGCCTTTTGGTTTGACCAATGCTCCAGTCGTGTTTATGGACTTGATGAATAGGGTGTTCAGAGATTTCCTAGATCAGTTTGTCATTGTCTTCATTGATGATATTCTGGTTTACTCCCAGACAGAGGAGGAGCACGCCGAGCATTTGAGGCAAGTTTTGCAGACGCTACGTCAGAACGAGTTGTATGCAAAGTATGAGAAGTGCGGGTTTTGGCTGAAGAAGGTCCAGTTTTTGGGACACATTATTTCCAGCCGGGGGATATCTGTTGATCCGGGGAAGGTATCCGCGGTGAGGGAGTGGGGACAGCCCACGACACCGATAGAGATTCGTAGTTTCTTTAGTCTAGCAGGATACTACAGGAGGTTCATTCGAGGATTTTCGAAGATAGCGGGTCCTTTGACACATCTGACTCGTAAGGGTGTGTCGTTCATTTAGAGTGATGCCTGTCAGTTGGCATTCGATGAGTTGAAGGAAAAGTTGACCTCAGCACCTATGTTAGCATTGCCGAGACCGGGAGTTGAGTATCTAGTCTACACCGATGCGTCCTTACAAGGACTTGGAGGTGTATTGCAGCAGGAGAGTCAGGCCATAGCTTATGCTTCCCGTAAGATAAAGCCTCACGAGAAGAATTACCCCACCCATGACTTGGAGTTGGCGGCAGTTGTATTTGCCCTTCGGATATGGAGACATTATCTTTTGGGGGAAAAGTTTCGATTATTCACAGACCACAAGTCCCTATAGTACCTATTCACGCAGAAAGAGTTGAATATGAAGCAACGAAGGTGGCTTGAGTTTGTGAAGGACTATCAGCTTGATATCCAGTATCACCCGGGGAAGGCTAACGTGGTAGCAGACGCGTTGAGCCGTAGGCCAGCAGATGAGGTGGTAGGGGTATGGAAGGCCAAATGGAAGGAGTTGGGACACCAGGATGCAGTGGCCCGATCGTTCATGTCTGTGATGATCGTTACACCGCAGATTGTCACGAAGGTAGTAAGGGCACAGGAAAATGACTCATTCTGTCAGGAGCAGATAGTTCGATTATTGGCAGAGGGAGCCGAATCCTATACCGTTAGCTCAGACGGGGGATTACGCTTCAATGGGAGATTGGTAGTTCCGGAAGGGGAGGAATTGCGGTACGAAGTGGTGGCAGAGTCACACGGCTCACGGTTCGCGGTACATCCCGGTGGGGACAAAATGTACTAAGACATGAGACGACAGTATTGGTGGAGCGGGATGAAGAGAGATATTGCCGTGTTTGTTTCAAAATGCGCCACTTGTCAACTAGTAAAAGTGGATCATCAGATACCGACAGGACTTCTACAGCCATTGGAGGTCCCGATGTGGATGTGGGAGAGCATATCCATGGACTTTATTACGGGGTTGCCTACGTCACAGAGAGGTCACGAGTCCATTTGGGTAATTGTGGACAGGTTGACCAAAGTCGCTCATTTTCTACCCGTAAGGACAGACTACACTACGGGACAGTATGCCCAGCTCTTTATTTCAGAGATAGTGGGACTTCATGGAGTGCCCCTAAATATCATGTCTGACTGAGACAAGATATTTATTTCACGGTTTTGGGAAAGCTTTCAGGAGGCCATGGGCACGGAATTGCGGTTGAGTACGGCATATCACCCGTAGACCGATGGGCAGACCGAGCGTACAAACCAGATGTTGGAGGACATGTTTCGTATGAGCATCACTGATTTCGAGGGTGGATGGGAGCAGTATCTTCCACTGGTAGAGTTTTCTTACAACAACTCCTACCAGTTCACCATTGGCATGGCTCCATTTGAGGCGTTATACGGTAGACCTTATCGTTCCCCAGCATGTTGGTTGGAGGTGGGGGACAACAAACTACTTGGGCCAGAAGTGATTCAGGATACATCGGCGAGGATAGAATTAATACGGAGTCGCACTCGGGTAGCTCAAGATCGGCAGAAGAGCTATGCTGATGCGAAGAGGTTCTTCAGGGAGTTCCAAGTGGGGGACCAGGTTTTGCTCAGAGTATCTCCTATGAAGGGGATTATGCGTTTCGAGAAGAAAGGGAAGTTGGCATCGAGATATGTGGGACCATTTCCTATTATTGAGCGGATTGGACCGGTTGCGTATAAACTTGGGTTACCGGAGCATTTGCATCGAATTCACGATGTATTTCATATTTCCTCGCTAAGGAAATATCTTAGAGACGATTTGGCTCATTCTCATATTGCTTTGGAGGACATTGATCTCCAGCCTGATAGCTCCTACGAGGAAGGGCCGATTGCTATTTTGGACTGAAGTGAGCGGAAACTGCGATCAAAGATAGTTCCGTTAGTACGTGTTCAGTGGCGACATCATAATGTCGAGGAGTCCACATGGGAGCACGAGGATGAGATGCGCGAACGCTATCCAGAGTTGTTCTTACCAGGTACTTTCTAGTTCCGAATTTCGGGACGAAATTCTGTTATTAGGGGGGAAGTATGTAATACCCCGTATTTTTATGATATTTATTTATGGGATTAATTAAATTAAATGTGAATTAATTGAGAATTAATTCGAATAAAATATTAACGAGATGTGAGTTAGTATTTGATTATAATGTGTATATATGGCAATATATGAATATTGGAACTATTGAAATTGTCGCGAGATTGAAATACGAAAATTTGGGAAATTTTGTTGGGACGCGCGTGACAGTCGCGTCAGGAATATAATTATTTGAATTAAAAAGTGAATTTTATTTTTATCACCCGTATGGTCATTTTGAGTGCGCCAACGAGTCCGGAAGGGTCGAAATAGTCAGAAAACACTAGTCGGGGATTTAGTTTGGGTTCCGGGGCATTTTTCGTCCATACCGGCAACCCAAAAGGGTAGTTTGGTAATTTCGGATATTGGGTAATTAAAACCCACGAAAATTAGAGTTAAAAATATGACTTAGTCTTAACCCACTAAGCCATTTCCAACCCCAATTTAGGTAGTGGGCTACGGGACAAGTTAGAAACTTTAAAACTTGGCAAAACCAACCCCACCTCCATTATCACCTTGAGAAGAACTTGTAGAGAGAGAGAGAAAGAGGAGAATTCTGCAGAGAGAGAGAGAGGACAATTCAACCTTCAAGATTCAACCATAAATTCAGAGAAATATTAAGGCAAGTGGTTTAATTACAATTGATTCAATGCTATGCTTTTCCATGTTTAGGAAATTATCAAATTTATCTTGGAAGATTGATTAGACCCATGAATTTGAAGATGTAAAACTATGAACTATGTTAGGGACTGCATGTAGAAACATTTTGGACGAATTATGAATTCAGAATTATGACCCTTGATGATCTAAAAACGGATTTAAGAAGAGATTTATTAATGTTCATGAAAGAAACAGGAAACTAGGGTTCTTGATGAAGTTTTGATCCAAACAAAGTCCTTGGTTGATGAATTATTGGTTTTAGAACGTTAACAATGTTGTAGGATGGTTGTATGATGATATTATAACGTTATATTAGAGTTTCGTGCATTAAAAGGATGTTTTGTGATGATTTGAAAACTGCAAAACGAAGCAGTCCGTAGCCATACCTGGTGCGTTCGATCGATCGATCGACATTCATCAGTCGATCGATCGACCACCATCGATCGATCGACCTTCCCAGAATGAGTAAAGTTTTCCCTATTTAAATTTTAATGATTTTAACCCTTGGAAAATATTATTGGAAACCTTATGAATACCCTTAAACTTAAGGAAGACCAGTAGGCATGGCTATGAAATTTGGACCTTAATTAGAATTCAATTTGAGGAATTATTCTAAATCTAATGGAATTCGATAAGTGAGATAATATTTGGGTTAAAAGTGTAAATTTGAATAATTGATGAAATGAGGTTCGGGGCAGAAGTAAGGACCCTAGGAATGATGATGTTATATGTGGGAATAATAGGAACTTAATAATCTATTTAAGATAGGTTTTAAGTATAAGAAAATATGACGTGTGACATGTCGACTGTTTAAACTCTATATTATCGGGAGACTTAAAATATATAAAATTGAAATAATGGTATGAGGATGTAGAGTATACCTTGATTAATATTGAGATATCTAAGATGTGTGAATGCTTAGCATATGATTTTATGTGTATGACATACCTACCATACTTGCTATCACGGGAGGTTTACATTCGCTTAGGGCCATCTAATCTTTGTGTTGCCCGGATTTAGATTGGTACCTCGAAGACATAGTTCAAGAGAACGAATTATTTGTGAGTTAATAAGTCAGCTGACTATGGAGCGTAGGTATGTACGTGACCATGGATATGTTGAATTATGTTCGCCTCCATTTTCGTGTGTGGTGCTTTTTCCAACAATTCCTGAGAGATTCGGAATTTGTAATCCTTATGTACGTGATGTACCGGGATGGATAGCAGAGTATGTGTGCACCGCAGCTTAGCCTTGGGGTGCTTGTATTGTATATTTATGATGTGAATAATATACGGTTAAATGAAAAGGAATTTGCTGTGTTTAATTGTGAGTATAGTTATTGTGACGTTATGAAAAGATAAAAACGGGACAGATATCATTAAATGGTTTTGTTAATAATTGGGAATCCGAGAATTAAAGTAGAACTCTCTATTTAATTGTTAAGGTTGGAATTAAAACATGAACCGAGTAGAAGTGTTAGAAACTCTTTTGAACTAGATAGTTATGAGAAAACACGTGAATGGGTACAGGAACGTTAGGAGTGCATAGTTAGAAGAGAGTTGAGTATTTCATGTGAGAGCATGTCCTAACATGTATTTTGCATTCATTGTTTTAAATGTTATTAAAGCACTTGCTGTTTTTAAAATACTCTCCACTTTCGGGATCTGACCCGTTTGCTTTCAAATCTATCTTTTTGTAAAAACCATTTTAGGTGCCCAGCCACAAGGACACCATGCTTAGGATCCTCATTCAGGTGACGAGCTGTAGCTGTTTGTGGAAGTTACAGGACTTTGCTTGTAGACGCTTCATCTATCTTGACTCTATATTCAGCGATTATCAGTTGTAGGGAATGTCGCCCATTTCTTTTAGAGTCACTTCATTTATTTCAGTTATTCAGACTTCTGGCATGTAATTAATTCAGGATTCAGACTTGTCATATTATTTTCAGTTGTGGGATTGTTGTGAGGAGTTTTCCTCTGGACTTATTACTATTTGTTGGTTATTTCATTACTTCATTATGGTGAATGGATTATGTTGTTCTTCCATTATTCTTTTATTGCATGTTAATCAGACTTAACTTAAAATTTGGCAACTTACTTTTTAAATACTAGGTGGTTAGTAATCATTAAAATGTTTTCGACCGTGATGCTATTAACTGAACCAACTTGGCATTTTGTATTAATTTAATAAAGGAGTAGCTACCCGGTATTTAATTATCAGGGTGTCACAAACATTTAGATTCAAGCGTGGTTATTATTTCAAATTGAGTAGTAAAATTTTGCAATTTAGATTGTTTCACTGCATTTTTTCTTTCATGGGTAAGTTGAAGAACATCCTATGCTTCCTATGATGTGTTACACATCATCATACGTCAAAACTCGTTGGGTGTGATGGCTCCATAAATTTCACTTAGCCCACGAGAGTTATATGTACTCTATTTAAATTCATCCTCAGTCCAGTCTGACACAGGTTTAAGTTTGTCACATTATTAATGGTGACAGTGGGACGAGTCCACCTTTTTTTTACAAACAACCCAAACACGTTCATTGATAACTTTTAATCAAGATTTTATGTGGGATTTCCAATAGGCGTAATTAGTGCCATCAAAGATAAGAATTCGACTATATAAGTTATCCATCGAAAAAATTGTGAAATTTTTCAAAAATAGATTTTTCAAAAAAAATTGATATCACAAAAAAATTGCGAAAAAAAATAATCACTCAATAAATTAGAGTAACCTACTTTGATACCAATTTGAGAATGTTGTGCGATATCGATTATTAATTTAATTCACAAATTTCCAAACGTTAAACTTATTTAACAAGAGGTCATTTTTTAATCCAAATTAATTAAATCCCAAAACATGCATCTAGGTGAATAAATTAATCATGCCATAAAAAATAATCACAAATTGTTAGACACACTAATTTCAGAAAGAATCCCCCAAAAGGGCAAAACCTTTATTTCTATAAATGTTTGCCAATCGCAATGTACAACACACTTACAAAAATCTGGAATGAATCTATCGCAGCAAACTCACATAGGCCGCAACCTCAAAGACAATAATGGACTCCTTCAAGAACCCACAAGAATCGCAGCTCTGCCTCCAGCAAGGAACACCCTTGAGTCTTCCCAAGTGATCGCAATTGTCAGTAAACAACTCCCTCAAGAGCTACTAATCCAGCAGTAGAGACGGCACTCCACCAGAACAAACTTCAATAGAAGTATTTGGGTTCCACAAATTGATTCACAAATAATTGGGATTGAATTTGGTGAATAAAAAACATAAAAATCCCTAAACTTTGAAGACTAAAAGGTCTTCCAGGATGCAGTTTCATTTTGCAAAAATTCTTAATGAAATGGGTCTCCAAAGTAGGTATTTATAGCTGAACAAAAAAGTTATGGCGGCACAGGTCGTTCGAACGACTTCAAACAACATCTTCATGTCATTTGAACGACATCTTATGTCATTAGTAACAACTTTACAAATGACCAGTTAAAAATTAAAATAGTACGGGTTCGTTTGATGCAAGCTTCAAACGACATTGCATGTCGTTAGAAGTTGTCGTTTGAATGACATTGCCTTGTCGTTTGAACGATAGGAGCGAAAAAAAATTATTTTTAAAAGTTGGTCTACAGGTCTTGAAAAAATATGTTGACTTAGTAAAAAAGCGTCATTTTATTTTAAATCAGTTTCAAAAAAATATCCCATTATAAATGTAAACCATTTACGAAACTTACACACATTCTAATGAAATTATACCTCATGTTGCGCATATGGTTAAGTGTGCTTGAAATTCGGATCCGTCGTGTTGAGCATATGACCTTGAACATCGTTCGACGGGTGTAACGATATATGGCATATGCAATGTAAATACAGACTGTGTAAAATATGTCCTTACAGAATACAAATCAACCTTGCTCGAATCTCAGCTGAACACAATTCCAATCTCTTATAGAAATTAACTACACTTAAAATCATCATCAAAATATTTATACTTTACTTAAATGCGACAATTTATTGCCATCTCTCTTGGGTGCAAAAAAATATCATAAAAGGCATTCTTCTAGCTTCAATTTCAATCTAATTCCATATTATCATATGTAGAACCCAAATCTCTAATAGGCTCCTCAAAACTAAAATTCTCTAATGCCTCTAAGATGGACTTATTGCGAAAATAATGACTAATTCCTATAAAAATTTCTAAGTTGTGGACTTTATCCCTTCATGCACTAATTTCCATAATCATCCTCAATGTTGTGGCGAACACCTTTGTCCAATCACTTATTATGTCCTTGATCATTAACTTGCAACGGTCTTCATTTTCATGATCTTCTATGCTTGAATTCTCCTCGTGTATTTCCAATTATCTAACTATAACGAACGACCCCACACACGTGTCATCGCAACACAAGAGGACAAAATCCTATAACACGTCATAGACACATCAAAGAATGTTCAGCAAAAAATGAAATGAGCATAACACAGATCCTGAGGATAGTAAAATCACCCCCAATTTTCCATGCCCAGTTGATCATGACGAATGCAAATCATAGGGATTTATTAATAATTTATATCATTCTTAGTATCAACGTAAATATAAAAATGCAATAAATAAAAACCATCCATAATAAAAACTCAACAAATTATGATAACAAGAATATCTTAACTGAGATAAACTAAAACTGTAATACATTTGAATCCATTATAATACAAATCTCTTTATATAAATGTCTCAACTGAAATTAAATACACAACATAAAGCATCTATGATCAAAGTTCCTCAATACATGTGACTACGTAATAAAACACTAACTCCTACTCTTAGGATGATTACTGAATCTCCAACCATTGCAAGTCTGACTGCTCAGCCTTGTTAATCCTATATAATAATAATAATAATAATAATAATAATAATAATAATAATAATAATAATAATAATAATAATAATAATAATAACAATAATAATAATAATAATAACAATAATAATAATAATAATAATAATAATAATAATAATAATAATAATAATAATAATAATAATAATAATAATACATGTAGGGAAAAATATTTATAAATTTGGGTCAAAGCCCAAAAGTTGCAACCAATATCTTATAGTATCAAAACAGTAATAATCGTGTGACTCATTTACGATAAACATGTCATCCCGTCAACACTCAAATACCAGAGATACCTCACCCCTCATCACAAGTGAAATACAACACGAATGTACCAACCCAAGTCACGATTAATACTAAGAAGTCCCTATTAGTAGGCTAACAAGTACCTTCACAAAATGATTTTCTAATACATCCATAATGTGATTTAGAGATTATTTTTATCAACTCATGTCTAAATATCTTATGCTAATCATCCTTATGATTTGAACAACTCTCCTAATCGTAAGCTCAACCCATATTCCTTGTAGGCTACTTAACATTGGCGCTCTGATACCATGTTGTCACAGCTTGATTTCTCGAATATGAGGTTTATCTTATATAAATACTAAGCCATAATATAATCCATAACTTTTCTCAAAAAATCTGGTTGTATTGATAATCCATTGGGTCACAATACATAGTTTCAAAGATATACATCTCTCTCTGGCACTATCTTTATTCTTGGATAGCACTTAACTTGCAAATAATTATCCCTAAAAAAAGTGGTCATGGTCTTCTTTTCATCCTAGCTTCAGTTTATTAAAAGTTCATTATGTCTATATGTACCTATTTAAAATAACTGGGGGTGGAAAAATAATAAGCAAAACTTTGCCAAGAAGATAATTCAATTTCTACAATAGGTTGATAACTCAGATGTTGACAGTATTACGAGATAAGTTATAGTTTATGATAAATTGTAATTAAAGAAATATAGAACGATATGAAATATCAACAGTAATGAGCAATGGCATAATTGAAAAGTTGATATTGCAAGGAAAAATATAATGATTATAGCAAGATAAGTGATATTGAGTTATAAAGGTAAGAGTTTAGATATTTTTATAACAAGATAACCCATAATTATCAGTTATAGTGGCTTTAAATGTATATCAAGACACATATAATATGAATCAAAAACCTTTGGAGATAATCAATCCCAAACATCTAGAGATAAAGCTACATTGTTAAGCCTATCTTCGAAGAGTGACATCCATATGGTACATAACAACTGGGTACTCAAACCTTGAGTTCTACATACCAAATAACACTGTCGTGGGTGAATGTCAGTCTATTCCATGATTATGTTTTATGCTATTAGGGTTTAATGAATTTCATCTCGTTTTTATGAAATCATCAGGTTAAGGTTTGATTTAGATAAGAGAAACATAGGGTTATTATGTTGCAAGATTGAATCAATTTTCAATAGGATTTCTAAACTACATAAATGAATTCATTGAATGAGAACAAGAGTTAGGGAACTATCAAATAGTGATATAAACAATTGTAGTAATTCAACTTATAATCTCAAAATAATATTGAAATAGAATTCACCTACCGATACTCCGCATAATTTTAGCGAGCTTGGCATAAGTTGAATATGGTATCTCTTTAGCTGCGATTTAATGCAAAGGTTACAATAAATATTTCTAAACTATATTTCACTCAGTTTTTATGTGAAATTATAATGACAATTATTTAAATATTTATATATTTTACTTCATACGTAGCTCGATTCATAATTGAAATATAATATCTTGGCTAATTTGGCGGGGATTTAAAACTATATGATACACATTGTTCATATAGGAACCAAGTTCAAATCCTCGTAGACATGATACAATTTATCAAAATAGCTTTGTTTGTTATAATACGAAGGTAGATAAAAATAATTTTCGAAGTTCGAAATGGATATTAGCGTTATATCCAAAAAAACATCAAATAGTCTACGAGAGTATTCGATATAAAACACATATGAAAAAAGGTGTTTTTGACGAGTATAGGGTGACCCTTAATTGACATGAAGGTTTGTAAAAGTAATTAATTTGGATATTTCAACCCTTTAACATTAAACACTAATATATTTGATATTACAAACCCATTGACGTTTCACCATATTTTTTCGTGTATTCTTTTAGGACAATTATGAAATTTTCTAGTTATAAAGGTTACGATATCTCTAAATTTGATATTTTAAAAACAAATAATATGTGTAGGTATAAATATTGAATATATCAAATTTGGCTTAATATGTTAATTTTAATGAATTAAATATTCTACATTTTGATACGCGTCCAACGATATAGTTTTCCCATATTTTTCTTATTAATATCTTAAAAGTTACGAATTTAGAAAGTTTTTAATTCATGGACTCATAAAAATAAAAAATAAAAAATAAAAGTAAAGAACCAAAATTGTTTAAAGATATTACTGTTGGTATAATGAAAAAATGACCAAATTTCTTTTTCTTCTTCGGCAATCTTATGGTCGGCCACCACCTCCGTCTATTATCTCCTCCCTATTCCTCTCAGCTTCTCCTCTTTATTTCTCTCTCTTATTCGCTCTCTTTCTCCTTGCTCTCTCTTTCTCCTCTCGACTTACACAAACACTTCTTGTGTATACACACAACATGCTTATATGTATACATACAACACTCACATACAGTATACACGTTGTTTATATATATATATATATATATATATATATATATATATATGTGTGTGTGTGTGTGTGTGTGTGTGTGTGTGTGTGTGTGTGTGTGTAGTGTGTGTGTGTATATATAAACACAACAAAATCAATAACCTATGAGAGAACTGGGTTCTTGATTTTTCTGTGCTTATATATATATATATATAAACATGTATTTATGTATATATATGGTTTGTTTATTTGTTTTTTTCGTATATATATATATATATATATAAACATGTATACCCATAGCTCACACATCAATCTAGTACAAACTATACTCAAAACTTTTATCCTTCGTATTCATAACTCTATACCCACTTACAGTTTAAAGTATGTCCTCCTTTATACGTTGTTTCTCCCCATTTTTACCAATTGTTTTCGGGTGGTAGAAGGTACTCAAACTTAACCGGTCCTTATTGTTTCCTGGAAACTTCTTCAGAAATGGGATACGAAAATATTGTCTCGGTCCGACACTATATTGATAGGTACCCCATAAGGTTTCATAAACTCCGTATTGTCATCCATCCGTATTTATGACCACTTTAGAGCATCTGTAATCCAATAATAAAATCCATGGATATACTCTCCCATTCTTGCACCGGTATTTCTAACAATCGCAACAATCCAATCAGTTGCTGGTAGTCCACCTTCACTAATTAACAAGTGGTGCATAGGGAGATGAACTCAAAAATGTCCCTTCGTTGCTCTTCCACGACTCTCACCTTAATAGCAGGCGTAACGATCAATCACTATTATAAGCGCTATAGTAGCAGCATCTTTCTAGTTGAGCTCCTTCCACTTGGCTTTCCTTGCCATCGCTAGTTCCCTCATGGATTTTTTACTCAGTATCCGGTATCACCTTTGCTTTTCCTTGGTGATAATGAAGGACAAATTGATAGTCTTTTACGAAATCCAACCACCGATTTTTGTTGCACAGTTTAATATTTCTATAAGAACAAACCTTGTATCGACTTGAGGTCTATGAAAAGACTTAAGTTCCCTCCCAAGAGGTAATCCCTCCACCTCTTTAAGGCGAACATTATTTTGGCGTGCTCTTAGTCTTGCATGGGATAGTTCTCCTTACGGGGTTCAAGCCATAAGATACATATACAATGGTCCCCTGTTCCTATACTAATACACCGCCCTACTCTTGTGGGGATGCGTATATAATAACTAAATAGTCCACTCCCGAACTTAGCAACGCTAATCTATGAGTCGGAGTCAACTTGTCCTTCAGCTAGTCAAAAGCTAAGTCACAAACGTAACAGTTTCTCTAAAGATGGGCCTCACATTTTTCTCGGGTTGATGGCCCAAGTTACTCAAGATTTCATATTCCTTATTCCTCGAAACCCAAATCATTCTTAAAATCAATCCACCAATCTACTCGTGGCTAACTCATTACAACAATTCTAAAATAATACCACATGCCCCATTGGCCTTACATCCTAATAATCTTAAGGTTAATGAATTATCCTACCCAAGTGAAATAAGTACTTTACTAACTGTGTCCCTAGTTCCCAAGACCTTTCTCAATTTCCGACATTCGGTTTCATTCATGGACGTCTCGCAAAGAGAAATCCAGACAAGGAACCCTCCCATTACACTACTACCTCACACCGCCAGTCGTCAATATATAATGGCCTAAGGCACCCAATCAGGATCACTAAAAATCTTAACTCGTAACCCTAGTTATGTGTTTCTACTTCTATATCCTACTGTTACGGTAAAATAAAAAAGCTAACCAATCGGGTGCCTACTTTCTGCAAAATGTTGCGAATCTTTTTCCCAATTATATAAATATATATCCTTTTGATTTTCCTTCGAATCACAGCCCGGCTATAATCCTAAATCCTACTTTCTTATCTTTGTCTCGCCCACATCTATTAGGTGAGAGAACTATTTCCAGTGCTTCTGCACCGCACATTAACTTTTAGCCCTTTTATCAATCACGTGACTCTCAGCGAATTCCACTAAAACCAACATCCTAACATAAAGTAACATATTTCCATCCCCAACGTCATTAAGGTTCATGTGTGGAGTGTCTCGCAAGCGAAATCCAAACAAGGAACCCCTCCGATACACTACTACTTAACTTGGTTGGTTGTGGAGATATGGTAGCATAAAATCAGTAAAATAACAATTCATACATACCTTGAATCATCACTATAAAGTCTCAAATCGTATCCAGGAGAGATATTATAGAATAACTAGTTCCACCCTGGAACTACAGATATGATAGTCTCACAATCATAAGTCTGTTATATCACAAATCAGAATATTTTATACTCGTATAACACAAACAGAATGAGTAGCACAATCCAAACAAAATTTAAAAATATCATCATCCATTCACAATGAATGACTGAAAATATAACCTCACCACCAAGGAAAACATATAGATATAACCTCTATATTAATATCAATACTACCACAAAGCTCGAATTACACACCTGAGTCTAGGGTTAATAAAATACTGAGGCTCAACCTTGCCATACATAACACACTTCCCTTATCCGAGATGAAACTCACAACAACATTCTTGCCAATTACCCTGGCTTCTCCACAGAGTTCCCAGATACAATACCCTTGTTCTATCTGTATCAAAAACTACTTCAATCAATACCCCATAAAGTCACCCTATTCTTGTCCTTTAACTCCTACCAAATAACATCAAAGTGTGTGGTTCTATGTTCCTCATCGCAATCATTTCCCATCTCTGGCCACCCTGACCATGTTAAAGTTTTCAGTATCTTAGGCTCTATAGCCTCGATCCTAACAATCACCCTCGTAGTTCTCTTAACTACATCAGCAAAGGAGAACATGCTACCGGTCTCAACTGCCTTATTTCCATGAATCTCCATGGTTGGAAGCCCACGAATGAGGTTTCACTAACACAACTTCTCAATAAGTGTTAACAACATTTACTAGTGAGCCTAACATACCCTAAAGGACTCTTTCTTCCTTGTACCCACCTTACTTCGGTGCAAGGTTTCCTTAACCATATATCTCTTCCTTTACTGTCGGCCTCTGACCGATCCTCTAGGGAATACTTGAAAAGTTGCATTCTCTTCAGTATTAATATATCAAAGGAACTAGGTGTTAGAACCATCCATAAGGTTCCTTAATGAGCAAAACATGCTTCTCCTTCAAATATGGGGACTATCGTTCCTACAATTTCAACATTTCTCCAATCGGTGGAAAAAAAATTCCTCAAATTTTCACGTCTGGGTATTCCTCTGCCCCGCTCTTCGCCAAAGCTTTCGAGACTTATACTTCCGTTAAATAAGGCTAAGCTGCCCCCTCATGGATTTAACTTCAACGTATGGTCCTTATCAAGGACGTTTCCAACATTTTCCCAATTTAACTTCACTGAGTAATCTAACTTTAGTACCTCTCTCTTCTAGTAGCGGTACTTGGGAAATTATAGCTACTACATCATTGTAGCTGTTGTTGAAATCTAAGGAAATTCCACAAAGGAAGTGACCTCTAATGCGATCCTCATCCCCGATTTAAGCCTACAGTTCTAACTAAGCCCCGTCTCTTGGTGCCCTCCTAACGGCCTTCCCTGGTCGCCCTTCATCAATAAACACACGAATCTCGAACGATCGAATAAAATATTTACTAACATCTTACATTACGGCAGGAGGATAAAATCTCATAAGAGAAATCAACGATCTTAATCCTAAGGCTCTACATCAATTCAAAAGCAATGTTGAAGGCATAGTACGTCTGCACAGATTCCTAAGGACACTAGAACATGACTCTCTGATACTATCTGTGACAACCCACTTATTAAAATAAGAGGTGGCCAGCCCAATACTCTAATAAATACATGAATCATAGATGGTTCATTCTTATAATCACTGTCGTTAAATAATAATACGAGATAAACACCCATTATTTAGAAAACGGAGTGTCAAAATTTAATTTATAAGTTTAAAGAAAATTATTTAGACAATTCAATTTGAAATGAAGGTGGATGTCAAAACAAATGACCAACGTAACGATCATACACAACATAGTAACCGAATAAGTTGTCGGTTAGCACACCAAAATAAGTAGGTTACACCATGTACTAAAATTAAATATCACAATATATTAAACAGGTACAAGACTTGGGCAACACACCCGAATATGTAAACTGATCATGGATAGAGTACAAAAAGATAGGAGCCTCTACAACGAATATCCTACAACATCCGCAAAATGTTATAGCTCCAGTACAACAGAGATGAAGAGGTCAATACGAGCGTCCTTGCGGTGGAGCACCTGGGCGAATATAGAATTCATGCAAAATAAAGAGATATAGACAGGCCAGGGCCCGATTTGATATAATGACCATGTGAATAAAATGCATGACAGTTATGAATATTTTATCATCAATCATAAACTTAACTTTCTCTCATAAATAAAGATAAGATTTCTCACCTCTCAGTCTAAAATCACAACCTAGCGCAATAGTAATAACAATAAACAATATTCGTTTTCGCATGAGAAAATATCTAAGTTTCACTTAATGTGATTTTATTTCAGTTTTACACAACTTAAATGCACAGTTACTCCTTCTCTTTAGGAAACATATTCAAAGCAGTTTATCTCACAAAATGATTTATCATCATTACAAGTTCCACTTTTATTAAGAATAGTTATAATCACATCATATAACGATTCTAAGACCATCCTTCCGGGTACCCCCACTGGATGCACCCCTAAATGGCTATCATCTTCCAGGCCTATCACCAAGACAACCTGGGCATCCTACATCGCGTGACGTCGAGAAGTGGCCATATACCTTCGACAATGAGTCATAACCACACTCGGAATTACCTCACTTCGAACAATAATCACACAGTATAACAACCGGTCCTATGATCGAGGACTATATTCGCCCTACATTCACTAGCCATGGGACTTCACCTCATGCGTGTCACTTCCCATATGATAGAAATTTAGAGAGGTGTGTATATGCAAATTATCATTTACAAGTGTTGCCCAGAAAAATACTCAAGAGGGGGGGGGGGGGGTGAATTGAGTTTTTACAAACTTTTCGGGTTAAATTAAAATTTCAGAAAATATTAAATTTAAAACACTTAATACAAATTTCAGATAAAATAAATCTTAAATGATTAAACCAATAATGATTAAATAAAAGTAATAAATTAATTTAAACAATATAAATCCGAGATTATAACATACAATAAATAAATTATCAAATTCTCTTATTTTATATTCTGGATTTAATCTAAAGTGATTCACACAAGAATGTCAAATAAATACTCTCAATAAATTAAACAAGTTATATTTTAAGATTATAAGATCCAAATAAAGTTATAAACAATTTTCGCAATTAATAAAAAATAATATTCTGAAATTAATTAAATATTACGAAAATAAATATTTCAGTCTTAAAATAAAATTACATTTTCACAGTTAATTAAATAGCAAGTGAAAGAGCGTAAAATAAAAATAATCAATCACACACAAGCAAGTAAATAAATATAAGTACTGAAAAATAAATGACACCGTATTTTTAACGTGGTTCGGCCAAAACCCGGCCTACGTCCACGCGCCAAGAGCAAGCTTCCGTCTCCCGCGCTTCACTAGTCCTGATCCACTTGTACGGTAGGATCAAACCACCATTTACAAACACTTGAAGCAAATACCGGCTCCAAGTACAACCGAAGCTAAAATTCCAGCTTCAAACAAATCTGAATGTTGAGTACAAAGTTTGGATGTCGAAACTCTCTAAAATACAAATTGATCTGAGTTTCTTCTTGAGTGAGACTTTACAATAAATCTGATTTTTGGCACTAGTCTTCTTCTTGAAATTTTTGTAGCAGAATAATGATTCTTATGCTCTTCAAATTTCTTCTTCAACAAATAACTGAGTATATTGATTGTTGCAGTCTCAAATATGTAGAGTTGAATAAATTTGTTTTGCTCTCTTGAACTGAGTGTATGAGCTGAATAAATTTTATTTTAGTTGCTCTCTGATTTTTTTTTTTCGTCTATCTCTTTTTTTTTCAACTGAATGTGGTCTTCTTTTGTAGACTAAAAGAAAATAGCCGTTGGAGAAAGCTGTGGATGAACTCATCTACAACTTGGAGCATTAATGAACTGAGAGAGAATGGGAGAGCATTAAATGCTCAATATTCTAGAAATGAAATTGTATCTGATCAACCATTACTTTCTGTCTAAAAACAAAATGTATACTGAGAGAGAGATTAGTAGATAGAGAGTGAATAAAATATTTCCCACACTGATATAAAAAGTTTCAGAACAGATATAAGAATAAATCTGATAGATATGTATATAGGGATTTTCGAAAAAGAATTCTGAAAAAGATTTTGGACTGAAGTATATATATATATATCAGAGATTTTTGAACAGATATTTATAAAATATTTTGGACAAAACAAAATATAATTGGAACAGTTATTATAAAAAGAATTTCGGACAAATGTAAAAAAAAATTGATTTCGGAAAGATATAAAACATTGGATTTCGTATATAAAAAATAAATAACAGATTTCGTAAGTCTGAAAAAGATCTCCGGCCAGATATGAAAAACAATTCAACCTGTATTGGCATAGCCTTAAGTCTAGTTAGTGTGAGTGGATGGCTAAAACAAGTTCCAACGCATGCATTTATGTGTGTGTATATATATATATATATATATATATATATATATATATATATGTATGTATGTATCATCATTTGTACAAAAGAGATAACGTCAACTCAAGGATTGGTGGAAGCCATGAAATTGGAGGTGACTCAACATAATGGCTGTGACTGACAAAACGAAATGAACAAAAAGAGGGCTACTTTGTGAATTGTAATTAATGGTAGTGAAGAAGCCAATGGATGGGTTTTATGGATGTTGAAAATTCGGACAAGACAACAAATAATATATAACAGATAAAATTATTTTCGGACAAAAAAAAATTCGAACAGATTTTTTTTTCGTAAAATATATTTCGGACAGAAATAAATAATCCAGACAGATATTTATATGTAAAGATTTTCGGACACCAAAAAATATAAACATGTAAGAGTTTTCAAGGCTCATAAAAGAGCTAAACTTACTTTTGCAGACAATCATGTCGTAGCCTTTGCTGTAGGGTGTCAAAACTTTGTTTGTCAAAATGTAAAAGCCTAAGGCAGTACAGCTAGTAAAAGTAGCCAAGGCTGTACAGTTACGACTCTTTGCAAAAAGCTTTTAAAACCCAAACCATGTATGTAAACATACTAATATTATATATAAACATATATAAGCCAAAGGACATACATGCATGCATACACATATAATCGATTAGGACAAAAAGGCATCAACTCAACAGCATTTGGCATTTGCCAAAATGCTAGCAAAAGTTACTAAAATATTATATACACAAAAGCTTACATGTAGAAAGAAACTCAAGACCGCACACAAAAAAATATACACGCATATGTATAATTATGGCAAAAAAATTATTTTTAACAAAACAAATTTAAGGAAAATATTTAGTGTCATCGTATTTTATAAAAAATATAATTTCATAAAAAATTTTGCTCAAACTTGATTAATCACTCAATTTAAAAGTATAGATAAAAAAAATGCATGTGTGCCTAATGTGTCAAGTGCAAATGTGCACCACATGTGAATACCTTTACTCGGATATGTCGTTGTGTAAAGTCGAGGCGTACAGAGTCATTAAATAAAACTTGACATGAACAGGTATAACTTAGTCAAAATAAATATGTTATCAAGACAAGATGACATAAATACAAATATGTATATAATAGTATGTAAACAAGATTATACAATAATAAATATCTATAGAATAACCCAATAAAAATATGTTTGGAATCATCAAAATCAATATATTAAGTTAGACTAAAATGAACATTAATTAAACTAATTTAATTAATTAGGGATAAATAACATTTTCGTTAACAATCTCCCCTTTTTTGATGATGACAAACAATGATTCACATATATTCATAAAATGAATAAATTGAGCACAAATGAGTGAATCAGAAATATTTCTCCCCGTTTGACATTATCAAAAAGATATTTCATATAAATTCAGTGTCACGGGTAGAAAAGGTGAAGCTCCCCCTAGCAAAAATAATTCGTGCATGGGATATAACCATAAATCGCAAAGGGCATAAAAATTTTCAATTCGCACATGTTTCAACATAAATTTTTCATAGCATGTATTTGAATTTGTAGATAGATAAGAATAACATCAAATAATGCATAAGTCACAAAAATGATAAATGATAAGTGATACCAATAGTTGTCTGATACCAATTGTTGTAGACACACAAACCGTGCGTTGCACACAATGATTTCTCGGAACAACTTTTTACGCATAAATAGGAATCACAACTCAATGTACTCAAATAATGAAAATACGAGAGATATATCAATGGGCATAAATAATTCTCACTAATGTAATAAAATTCCAATGTATAAATTTTCAATAAGCGCAATATCAATTGTTGTATACATCCTCATGATAGAATAAACTTTTAAGCACACAACATGAAACATTTCATAACTCGATGTTTTCAAATAATTTGAATTTAGCACATAACATGAGTTAGAAATAGCGGCAAAAAAAATACATAGCATTTTACTTAAGCTTTGCCGTTATCAAGATATGAGCAAAAATTCTCGGAATAATCAACTGAATTGCAAAATCCATAATAATATATCAAAGTTATGATTCAAGCATTTTCGAACAAGTAATCAAACAAATTTCAATAAACTTTTATATCCCCCTAAGGGATACCAACTAAGGCAAATATGCATATAATAAATAATGTGCATCTTTTTCATGAGATAAAATATTATTAAAAAATTGACTTCATAAAATCATTTTTGAAAAATCACACAAGTGATATCAATTGTTGATCATGTGGTTTCTCAATTTAAACATACATAACACAAATGTTACTAACTTTTAAAAAATATTCATCGTGAATGTTACAA
Organism: Sambucus nigra; assembly: GCA_949130495.1. Taxonomy (NCBI): domain Eukaryota; kingdom Viridiplantae; phylum Streptophyta; class Magnoliopsida; order Dipsacales; family Adoxaceae; genus Sambucus; species Sambucus nigra. Next base: position 473,439,478 of record OX422213.1, read on the forward strand.
ATATTTTCTATATTTTTCTTTCTTAATTATCTTCTAATAAGATGTAATATTTCCATGAAAGTCATTAAATCAATTTTCCAAGAATGAAACATATCATGAGGGCATAAGAAATTAAACTCAATAATTTCAGATTTTTAATAACGAGAAGCTTGACACAAAATCAATATATTCAGATTTTCAACAAATACCAAACAATTTGTTCAGGGACTTCAAAAACCATCCATCAATAAATTTCTCAATAATGAAAGTGACATAAGTTAATCAACTTCAATATATTTTCAGATTTTTAAGCACAAACATTATAAGAGTCATTTTGTTCCAAAAAAAATAATGTTCTTTATAAAAGACAATATTATTCAACTAATCATGCCATGAAACTAAAACATAAAAATCTCAATAATCATCTGATTTTTCAAGTAAGCACAAGTAACACAAATGTTAACTATAAAAAATTATATACTTTATGAAATGTCACTAATATTTAATTAATGGCACAAAATATGTAGCATGTCATAAATTTAGCTCACTAAGATTAATATGATCATATCATCAAATTTAATGAGTGCATATCATAAAATCATCAAGTAGCTCATATGACTAACATTTATACAAATGACACTTTATCAAAAAAATTCTCAAATGACATTTTCGTTTGAATTTTATATACAATAAAGTCATGAATTAATCCAATATTATTATTCACAAAAATATGTCAAGATGTAATAAAAAATTATGAATATTCACCAACGAAAAATTTATCATCAAAATCAAGTGTATGTGTCATATAACATAAAATCATCAAGAATAATAAATATACAAATTTACATGTGAATACTAAATTATCAACAAGCTCATATGATATAACAAATATTCTATGCATGAAAATATATCAATTATGAAATAAATCATTAATAAACATATGATATTAATTTCAAGAATAGTGTTCCTTACCACCTTACCAATACCAAAGATGTATTCAAGAAACTTCTTCCAAGTGTGGCATTTCCAACATTAGGCAATGATAATTGAAATTTGTAATATGACCAAATCATATGCCTTGAAAATCCACATTCCATCTCAAAATGCAACCTACACAACTTTAAAGATTTTCTCTTTTCCATCCAAGAATGTGTTAGGTCCATAAAGCAATATTAAATAGAAAATTTCAGAATTCATTTTCTTATCAAAAATTCAAGCGTAGTCATAATAAGAGATAATTGTCAAGAATAATAACGATACGCAACTTATGACATACTAGAATGTACATAACAAATAATAATCATTATTGTCAATTTTATCATGTACTAAAATAAAATTTTCATCAAGGTATGTAAATAACTTATCATTCTTAGTATACATTGTTTTGGACAAAGGTGAGGGTTTTCTCATTTTCAAACAAATGATACATTTAGGAATAACATGAATTTAATTAGATTACTATTCAAGAATAAGCATATAAAGTTCAAAAATCATATGAAATAATATTTCATGAAAATAAGCATATTAAATATGAAAACAATATATCAGAAAATTTATCAAGTAATGAATGAAAAAAAATTTAACACTAATTCTATTTTTCAAAAAAAATCGTTCAAGTGCCAATATCGGTTTTGCACCTAAAGACTTTATCTTTTGGAACCCAAAAAGAGTATGGCAAATTACGGTTTACATACATATTTGCTTCTTTCGGAATCCAAGCTAATTTAGTATTATATTTTTTTTTTTCTAAATTTACAAAATTTGGAATAATGTGTATGTCTACCACAATATGAACATAATGAGTTAGAATGACTAGATGAGGCATCATTTTTAAATAAATTAGAATAATTCTTTTTCTCATTTTCTTCTTCATATCCAATACCATTATTATTGAATCGAATTCTTTGTTTTTCCATAATTTTATGAAAATAATCATTTCCTTTAGTAAAGGTATCTAAAGATTTCTTTAAATATTCAATTTCCTTTTTCAACTCAATATTTTCAGATTCAAAAGAATTAGGGATACTAACATATTTTTCCTTTTTCAAAGATTTAATTTCACTTTTTAAAGATTCATTTTCTAATTTTAAATTATCAAAATCTTTTGATATAAAATCACATTTGGAATGAGTCTTTTTCAGTGCAATAAATTTCTTTCCATTATCTTCATAATTTTCATATAACTCATTAAATGCATCTTGTAATTCATCATAATCATCAACAATATCATCTTCAATATCATGATTTGCACTATCAGTAGAATATGATTCATCATTACTAATGCAAGGGTTAGATTGTACCTCCTCATTACCAATTGCCATGAGACAGGGAGTAATAGATTCTTCAATGCTTGATTCATCAATATTGGCATATAGGCAAGGGGTGCACATAATTTTATTAAGTGCATCAAAATCAGAATTTTCAAGGAACTTTTCCTTCAAAATAAAGTTGGAAACATATGGTCCACTGCATATACATTTTCTTTTCATATAATGAAACAAGGAGTAGCTACAAGTGAACAAACATTTTAGCATACAAATAATAAAAATGTAAAGTGCAATATTAAAAATAAATACAGAAAAGTTTGTCATGATCTTTAACTCTATGATTGTTAAATCAAAATAAATAAGAAGAGCACTGGCTCTGATACCAATTGTTGCCCAGAAAAATACTCAAGAGGGGGGGTGAATTGAGTTTTTACAAACTTTTTGGGTTAAATTAAAATTTCAAAAAATATTTAATTTAAAACACTTAATACAAATTTCAGATTAAATAAATCTTAAATGATTAAACCAATAATGATTAAATAAAAGTAATCAATTAATTTAAACAATATAAATCCGAGATTATAACATACAATAAATAAATTATCAAATTCTCTTATTTTATATTCTGGATTTAATCTAATGTGATTCACACAAGAATGTCAAATAAATACTCTCAATAAATTAAACAAGTTATATTTTAAGATTATAAGATCCAAATAAAGTTATAAACAATTTTCGCAATTAATACAAAATAATATTCTGAAATTAATTAAATATTACGAAAATAAATATTTCAGTCTTAAAATAAAATTACCAAATTTTCACAGTTAATTAAATAGCAAGTGAAAGAGCGTAAAATAAAAATAATCAATCACACATAAGCAAGTAAATAAATATAAGTACTGAAAAATAAATGACACCGTATTTTTAACATGGTTCGGCCAAAACCCGGCCTACGTCCACGCGCCAAGAGCAAGCTTCCGTCTCCCGCGCTTCACTAGTCCTAATCCACTTGTACGGTAGGATCAAACCACCATTTACAGACACTTGAAGCAAATACCGGCTCCAAGTACAACCGAAGCTAAAATTCCAGCTTCAAATAAATCTGAATGTTGAGTACAAAGTTTGGATGTCGAAACTCTCTAAAATACAAATTGATCTGAGTTTCTTCTTGAGTGAGACTTTACAATAAATCTGATTTTTGGCACTAGTCTTCTTCTTGAAATTTTTGTAGCAGAATAATGATTCTTATGCTCTTCAAATTTCTTCTTCAACAAATAACTGAGTATATTGATTGTTGCAGTCTCAAATATGTAGAGCTGAATAAATTTGTGTTGCTCTCTTGAACTGAAATGTATGAGCTGAATAAATTTTATTTTAGTTGCTCTCTGATTTTTTTTTTCTTCTATCTCTTTTTTTTTTTCAACTGAATGTGGTCTTCTTTTGTAGACTAAAAGAAAATAGCCGTTGGAGAAAGCTGTGGATGAACTCATCTACAACTTGGAGCATTAATGAACTGAGAGAGAATGGGAGAGCATTAAATGCTCAATATTCTAGAAATGAAATTGTATCTGATCAACCATTACTTTCTGTCAAAAAACAAAATGTATACTGAGAGAGAGATTAGTAGATAGAGAGTGAATAAAATATTTCCCACACTGATATAAAAAGTTTCAGAACATATATAAGAATAAATCTGATAGATATGTATATAGGGATTTTCGAAAAAGAATTCTGAAGAAGATTTTGGACTGAAGTATATATATATATCAGAGATTTTCGAACAGATATTTATAAATATTTTGGACAAAACAAAATATATTTGGAACAGTTATTATAAAAAGAATTTCGGACAGATGTAAAAAAAATTGATTTCGGACAGATATAAAACATTGGATTTCGTATATAAAAAATAAATAACAGATTTCGTAAGTCTGAAAAAGATCTCCGGCCAGATATGAAAAACAATTCAACCTGTATTGGCATAGCCTTAAGTCTAGTTAGTGTGAGTGAATGGCTAAAACAAGTTCCAACGCATGCATTTATGTGTGTGTGTATATATATATATATATATATATATATATGTATCATCATTTGTACAAAAGAGATAACGTCAACTCAAGGATTGGTGGAAGCCATGAAATTGGAGGGGACTCAACATAATGGCTGTGACTGACAAAACGAAATGAACAAAAAGAGGGATACTTTGTGAATTGTAATTAATGGTAGTGAAGAAGCCAATGGATGGGTTTTATGGATGTTGAAAATTTCGACAAGACAACAAAAAATATATAACACATAAAATTATTTTCGGACAAAAAAAAAATCGAACAGATTTTTTTTTCGTAAAATATATTTTGGACAAAAATAAATAATCCAGACAGATATTTATATGTAAAGATTTTCGGACACCAAAAAATATAAACATGTAAGAGTTTTCAAGGCTCATAAAAGAGCTAAACTTACTTTTGCAGACAATCATGTCGTAGCGTTTGCTGTAGGGTGTCAAAACTTTGTTTGTCAAAATGTAAAAGCCTAAGGCAGTACAGCTAGTAAAAGTAGCCAAGGCTGTACAGTTATGACTCTTTGCAAAAAGCTTTTAAAACCCAAACCATGTATGTAAACATACTAATATTATATATAAACATATATAAGCCAAAGGACATACATGCATGCATACACAAATAATCGATTAGGACAAAAAGGCATCAACTCAACAGCATTTGGCATTTGCCAAAATGCTAGCAAAAGTTACTAAAATATTATATACACAAAAGCTTACATGTAGAAAGAAACTCAAGACCACACATAAAAAATATACACGCATATGTATAATTATGGCAAAAAAATTATTTTTAACAAAACAAATTTAAGGAAAATATTTAGTGTCACCGTATTTTATAAAAAATATAATTTCATAAAAAATTTTGCTCAAACTTGATTAATCACTCAATTTAAAAGTATAGATAAAAAAAATGCATGTGTGCCTAATGTGTCAAGTGCAAATGTGCACCACACGTGAATACCTTTACTCGGATATGTCGTTGTGTAAAGTCGAGGCGTACAGAGTCATTAAATAAAACTTGACATGAACAGGTATAACTTAGTCAAAATAAATATGTTATTAAGACAAGATGACATAAATACAAATATGTATATAATAGTATGTAAACAAGATTATACAATAATAAATATCTATAGAATAACCCAATAAAAATATGTTTGGAATCATCAAAATCAATATATTAAGTTAGACTAAAATGAACATTAATTAAACTAATTTAATTAATTAGGGATAAATAACTTTTCGTTAACAACAAGTTTTTCTCATTTAAAAACATTCACTTTTTACATTCTCAAAATCATTTACGTAACAATCAAGTGCTAAAATATGCATTTCTTATTCACGAAGTCATATTTTATTAATGATATAGGCCACAAAGTGCAATTACCCTCACTCTAGTCTCCAAGAGTTCAAAGTGATACCATAAGCCTTCAATGGTAATTTCCCCAATACTAGTTTCCCAGAAATGCTAAACCATATCACTTAACTCTCCCTTAGTCCGGAGCTAGCCCACTATGAAATGACGCTAACTCTTATTGAATAACACCCGAATTAAGCCTTCTTTACCCCCACACTAATCAAGGGTATTAATCTCCCTAATATAATCCCCTAATACTCTTTATTAGTTCCCAAGAGAAGGTTCTTAAGCCTTAAACCTAAAAGAAAAGGGCTAAAAACCAAGTTTGAAAAATCCTATAAAATAGTAGGGTTTTCGAATCGATTCTCCTAAGGCCGAATCGATTCGCCCCTGATAGAGAATCGATTCGCCCAAATGCGAATCGATTCGGATGAGAAACCCAACCTCCTATCTCCGCCCAAATCGATTCGGACTTAACCCGAAATGATTCGGCCCATCAGACTTGTAGCCACCATTATAGGCGAATCGATTCGTCCTGGCAGAACCGGCTCCAAATCTCCAATTCTCTCATTTCTCTCCATTTTCTCCCAAGATATTTCTTCTCTCTAACTCTCTCTAAGTGTAAAACATATAAATGAGACATAAGAGGGTTGGAAGACTTAATCGGGCACTTGACATTAATTCCCCCTCTTTAAATGTTAATACACCATTAAAATGACTCGTAACTACATAATTGAGTCATAACCTGTGAAAAGTGCCCGGAAATCCAAAAATACAATATGGCACTTATTTTGACTATCTCGACTATTTTAGGACTAACCGCACCCTCAAAATTGGCATCTGGAATATCGTACAATATTTCATGTTCCTACATTTTATGAATTCATTAATAATGATCCAATTAAAATATATGCCATAACCGTCGCTTAAAGCACAATGACGCAATAAGACATAACATGATGATATTTTCCTTCTCTCAACGATAAATGTGAAAAACTCAGTAAATATTATCTCTCAATTCACTTAAATTAATATTTACTCTAACTTCCATTGTTTTATATAATTATCTCACATGGCAAAATTATATAAAATCAATTACCCAAAAGTAAGGGTTATTACACAAACGAATGCTATTTGAGACTAATAAAAATCTCAAGAAAATGTATGAATATGTACTCCAAAAATTGAGAGATGGTGAGCTTGAAGGTGTCGTTGAGGCTAAATCTTCAAGAATCGAAAGCGAAAAAAACTGAATAGGTAATTTTAATTAATTTTCAAAGTGAAAACTTCATTATTCTATAATGTACAAGCAATTATTTTATAAAGTACACATATTTTATCAAAATACAAGCAGTATTTTGATGAAAGTACACGCGTTTTATCAAAAATTTACGAAGTATATTTTAGAATAATGATGTTTTCATAAAATACACGCATTTTTCATAAAGTACATGTAATTATTAATGTTGTTCTTTATCTTTTGTTTCATTGTTCTTTGACATTATGTTTATCAAATAATCCTTAAAATCTAACATTCTTTTTTATATATCAGGAAAACAATAATAAATCTCTCAAACACAAAATTTTAACGTTGAATTCTTAAAGAATCAAAACTGAAAAAAAATAAACATGTCTCTATAAAGTAAAAGCAATTTTTATTAAGTACACGCAGTATTTTGATAAAAGTACATGCATATTTAAAGGATATGATCTTTTTTTACTAAGTACAAGCAGTTATTTTATAAAGTACACGCGTGTAATTTTTAAAATACACTTTAATTTTGATGAAAGTACACGCATTTATCAAAATACACGGAGTACTTAAGTGAAAGTACACGCGTTTTATATTGTTGAATTATGATGTTCTTTAAATTTATGGTTGTAAAAAAATTTTTACAATCTAACATTCCTTATTTAAATATATCACGAAAACACTAATAAAAAACTCGTGGACGAAATTTCGAACTTGACGATTATACAAGCCTCGATGTGAGAAACGATAGAAAACCAAAAAGAGAAGATGGTTACATTTATAAAGATAAAATATAGACACTATAGGCCACCCCCAAAGGGTTTGTATTTAGAGAAATAGCTAAAATATCCTAAATAAAAGTGTCTGTTACTAGAGGATAAAAGAATAAAAAAGATTCCAATGAAACCGAGAAGAATCGCCCAATTAAAAAATAGAAGCTGAGAAAGACGAGAACTGACAAGGTAAAAATCGCTCAACAATTTAAAGAAACTTCAAGATTGAAGCACTCAATGCATACAAATACCTCAATGAAGTTGAGAAGAATAAAATTGAAAATTTTATTCAAGGGTAAATTATATTGTTTGATGATATGTCACTTCACTTATTTATATTTTTTGGTGCAGAAGAATAATGTTATTCTTATTATACAATTATTAGATCGTATATAAAATGCAGGAAATTTATTTACCAATGTAACAACCCGCTTAAAATAATAACGGGTGGCCATCCCTATACTACATTAAATCAGGAATCTCAGATGGCTCGGCCTCAGCACCAATAAGCTAAACAATAACATATAAGGCTAACTACCCGAAATCATAAAAGAGAGATGCCAAAATTAAATAAAACATACCACGGACAACAAACCAACAATATAGAACTACTAACAAAGTTATACCATACACCAGTAGAATGACAAATGAAGTGTTAAACATAAAATACAAAATATTACACATAAGGAAATATACCCGAATAAGTTGTCGGGTCACAGACAGTACAATAACCGGAAAGAAGAAATATAAACAACTACATATAACCCTTGGGTATACACCCGATATACAACATGAATCCTACCTATATTTACAAAGAGATAGGAAGCGACTACAAACTGAATCCCACGATAGTCCGCACCTGTTACGTCTCCCAAGACTCTTGATAGAAAAGCATCTGGCATCCATGCGGTAGGACACCTGTAGTAATATGTACATATAGCAGGAGAGAAATATAAACGGGTCAGAGCCCAATGTGTAAAAATGTTTAGCAAGTGTGTTAACCGTTCATAATAAATCTAAATGCACTATTTCATAATTAAAGTGGAGTCGCACTCTTGTGAAACCCCAAACTCACCTCTCATCTAAACAGCGCGCACCAATTCGCATCCTGCAATCTTTATTTAAGTTACTCCACCCATAAGGACAACCTACCTCACAATGGGCATGGCCTAAACCCGCAAGATCGGCCATTCTAACGTAACCCAAGAATCATTTCCATTTTAATCACACTTAATTATATTCACACATATATGCCTTATTAGGCTATAGTGGCTCTAAATTAAAACTTACACCAGTTATGAATCTTATTACGTTACACATTAACATTTGGCTTCCATATGAATTTATTCTCTAAAACATGCATACAATTTAATAAGGACAAAATTTCTCTCTACTCTCAACATGGCACTGCGTTTCGTGCGTGGGGCGTCTCGCAAAGTGAAATCCAAACAAGGAACCCCCTGATACACTACTCCTTGACAATGTTGATCGTAGGGATCCATTATGTCATCCACACAAATCATACTACTGATACATGCAAGTACAAAGGACAAAACTTTTCACTACTCTCAACATGGCACTGCATTTCGTGTGTGGGGCGTCTCGCAAAGAGAAATCCAAACAAGGAACCCCCCTGATACACTACTCCTTGACAATGTTGATCGTAGGGATCCATTGTGTCATCCACACAAATCCTACTACTGCAACTACTTAATTATAGAATACTATCTAAAACATAAATCGAATCTCCATTTAATCCTTGGGTCCATATAACCGCAATTGTCTCTAAATACGATCCTTCGACCTCGACCAACTAGTACATCAAAAATCACCCAAGATGTACGTCATAGAAACTTCCTATCCTCTTCACTTAAAGGATATACAACTATATATATATTAACTCTAAATATATATAATCAATCATTTCTATAACCAAGCATACATATCACGCACAATGTACACTATGCCATACACATAACATAAACGGTTATAGAATGTCAAAATACTGCACCATGCTATCATCTTCCAGGGCATCACTCACATACCATCTTGGGGACCAGCGATCAAACTCAATATCATCGATATCGCAGTTAAAACCAAATCATAACGCATGGGAAGCGGTCATAGTTCCTAACCGTCAAGTTAGAACGACCCATACCCAAGACTTCTCACCCCCAAAATAAAATCACACAATATAATAATGGACGACTATGACCTGGGGAATATCCACACCCTGTTCTTCAAGACAGAGTGCTCACCCTCATCACGTAACTTCCCATGATATCATGTTCCTGGTATGCTTCACACCATAAGTATACATATCATTCACACACATAATATATATACATCCATATGATCACATCATATGTATTCAAACCGTCACGCACGGTATAGGGATTTACACCAGAAGTACACACATATATACATATCACTACATATTTGTATCCACATATCCACATATATATACCATCTCTCATCTTTATATATGAAATTCATAAACTCGGCTAGACGTATATATACACTCCTCTTTATACTAGCCGCTCGGGACCCCGAGCATATTTAATTTAACTCGTTATATAAATACGATCCCTCACTTGAAGTATATTCATCTGTTGCCCCTATAATATGAATAGTCTTCCAATATTTATTTTCAACATTAAGGTTATCACCCCAAAGTTTAATGTGTATAACAATCACTACTTATACCATCAATATCTGAATGCACATCGACATATCCAACAACAACCCCGACTATCGGTATACCCATGACTAATAGTCTACAAGCCTCAAGCTTAACTTAAATTCATTTTATGATCCCATCAATCATTGGAATTCCCATTGTTAATCACTCAACAGATAATGGATAAGCCTCCAACTCCAAATACATTTATTTTATGATCTCATCGTATATGTTGGGATACCTAAAGTAAATCACTCACCGATATGTATAGACTAGCCCGACGATAAGTATACTCACACTAGTTGTCGGCAACAAGTTAAATTACCCTTACTTTAGATTACGTTTCAATGTCTCATAATGAACCCTTTCACATTAAAGAATTTTTGGTTTATTCCTTGAGATTATCATCACTAAGGATACACAAATTCTCTCTTTTTGGTCCCCTAATCATAACCTAAATATAATCTCATTGCTATAAGGACTTGACACCAAAAGTCAACATCTAAATTGCACATTATGCTATTACAACTTACTCACTATATCCTCAACCTCTCCTCATGTGTTGACTCACATCTAATCTCCAAATAGGACTCCCATACCTAATGAGGTTTCCCACTACCTCGATACATCAATTTCAATACCTTTATATCTTCCCAAGCTCGTACGATAGGCCCCCACGATCATAGCTTGTGAGAAACCCTCAAAAATACTCCAAACATATCTCTCGCATCATATATGTGAGTTCCAAACCAAAAAACCCAACCGAAAGGGATTTAGAACTCATTCTAGAGAAATTAAGCAAAACTGCCCTGTTTTCGAATCGATTCGACCCCAGTGAATCGATTCGGCCCAACTAGACCTGTAAGTCAGCTACATACAGAATCGATTCTCTAGGGGCGATTCGATTCGGCCCTAAAGACTTGATGCTTCTGGAACCTGGCGAATCGATTCGCTAGGGGCCAATCGATTCGTCCAGTTCAGAAAGCCACGAAATGGGGTTAATTCTCCAAAACCCAAAATTCCCAAAATCCAAATATACCACTTCCAACCATATATCCTCAACCCAATTATGTTCCCAACCTCAAATCTTCTCCTATATTTAATCTCCTCAAGTTTTACTCCCTTAAACCCATATATAAACAACACTTTGAAGATTGAAACCAAAATTTAGGTTTTGATAAATATACCCAAAATTCAATTCTTTCATCCACAAATTATGAAATGAAATACACAATTGAATTATTTAGCAAGATTAAACACTTGCCTCATAATTGTAGAGGTTGAATCGTCCTCGTGATCGCGTTTGGGCCGGAAATCTACAAGCTTTTCCCCTCTCTCTTCTTTTCTTCTTCTTTTTCTCTTCCTTTCTCTTTATCTCTTTCTCTCAAATGAGAAGGGCTGAAATCGTAAGCCCTTAAATCCCTTAAAACATAAGTCCCAGTTTTAATTGATAATACGCACTTTAAATGACTCGTTTACTCCAATTCAAGCCAACTAACTAAAAAAAATTCTGAAACCGAAATAAATCCCAATGACAGTCATTTTGACTATCTCGACCCATCCGAAATCGATTGCGCAGTCGAAATCGTCATCCGAAATACTTTATAACATCCTCACTTTTTGGATCTTAACTTCCAAATTTTAAAATTCTCCAATTTAAATAAATTTTATTTCTCCCAAAAATTTAATTTCTCTATCCCAAAATCTTGGGGTGTTACAACCAAGGGTCGGTTTCGTATTTCCCATGGGAAGATTTTGTTGAGGTCCTCAAGAATCAATAAATATCAAGCCAAATACGTAAACCAAATATTAGACATTCATTGAATTTCAACATTATTATATCCTCACCATTTTATATTGTGTGAAACAGATAATAATTTCCTTTAGTCAAGATTGAGATTAAAATTGTCAAAGGCTCTCCCCCTCACACACTTTTTCTAATTATTGTTGGGTAAGGAAAATTAAATCGAAAGCTTTGTGAATCACAATCACACACTTTTTTTATTAACACAATGTCTATAAAAAAATTCAGATAGAAGTTTGTAGAAAAAATGAAGTCAATAAGAAGAGAGAGTTATACAAAGATTTATTTCAACACTTGGGCAGTTGTAATAATTTGTTCATTGTACTAAGACTTGATGTCAGACATTTTACATTACTTCTGATATACGGAGACCATAAGAAAGTCGTCCATATGGATTCTCTTCGACCGGACGACAAGGAACAAAACACAATATACTTCGATAATTCCAAAAAAATGGTTAGAGCCTAAACTTAATTAGTCAAGTTATTTGTACTTTTATGATTCACGTGTACTTTACCATATAATGCGTGTACTTTGCATTAGTTGCAAATAATCACCCAGAGTATCAAAGTACACACATTATATTTTAAAATACACATGAAAAGCACAAATACAAAGCATGTGTACTTTAATATTATGCGTGTACTTTTCACTCTTAAATCTACATATACTTTTTTATTTGTACACACTCACTACTTATCCTCTTAACAGTTTTATGTCTTCTAAAAAACACTATATTTCTTGAAAACTAAAGTAGAAACAATGAAAAAAAAGGGTTCCATAACTCAAAGAGCATTTGATGAAGGCACACCAAATCAGTTTATAATTGATAATGATCCATTGACAGAACAAGAAAAAAGAATAGTAGATTTCTTGTTAGAAAGTGATGTTTAATTTAACCTAATAAGAGATCATAAATGCCCAAAGCAATATAATGGATAAGCAAAAACTTTATTTCTATAAAGTACTAATTTGTATATTTGCAACAAATTTCATTCATGCCATACTAATTTTATATATATATATATATATATATATATATATATATATATATTAATTTAATTTCAGGATTGATCGCGGGGTTTTTTGCATTACTTCTTTGAACAAATTAACAGAGATAAGGAACTACAAAAATCCTTTCAAGACCTTTCCCCAAGAAGGAGAAAAACCTTTTATAAATTTATTTAAGTACATAACATATTTGTAATGTTTTTTGTTTTATATTGGTTATTATTTATTATACGTATTACACCAAAATGGTGTATTGCCGCTGGCGCAGACCACATTGCACGTAAGGTATACACAATGATAACTACATGAACAAATTCTTCAAAGTAAGTGTTATGAAACAAATTACACACATTTTAATTAAAAATACACGCTTTATGAAGAAAGTACACGCAATATAATCAAAGTACACACATGGATGAATAATTTCTTCAAATTAAAGGTAATGAAATAAAGTACACGCATTTTAATCAAAAGTACATGCTTTATTTACAAAGTACACGTAATATAAATAAGGTACACACACTGATTACTTAAATAAATTTTGATTTGGCAAATAAAAATTACTATATATATTTATTCAACAAGACATATCAAGCAAAAATAATTTATTAAGCTCAGGTACACACTATCCCAACTACTTCTGGCCAAAGAAATAAATAGTTTTTATTTGGCCTATAGAAGAGTAATATTTATTCCTTTTTTAACCATTACTTCTCAAGTAAAAAATTAGATAATGAGTATCCCAACAGAAAAGTTGTGAGCTACTTTATAAAATGAATAAAGAAAAAAAAATTAAGGGAAATTGAGGAAACTCTTTCCTTATATGAAACTGCATTTGATCAGTTTCAAGCATATGTCAAGGAAGGCTGCTTTGGACTTCCTCCCAATCCCATATATTTATTTGATGTGGATAAGGACCCTTCTAAAACACATGAAGGCATCATGTATTTCTATACACATGAGGTTACATAGAAAATTGTCCAGTTGAGGGAGAATAAGGCTTACCATGAAGGCCTTGTAGCTGTATTGAAAGAACAAATTCAATACTACTCTAATTTAATCAACTCTCATCCTGACATCACAAATGACTTTAATAGCTTTCCCAACTATTAGTATTCCTTATTTCTTTTTTCAGCTTTTCTTATTGATAATAATTGTACTTTTTTTATTTTTTTTAACAAGAATTTATTTTCTTGCATCCGTATCTTGTGAGTTATATCATACACTAGTACCTACATAATATACTGCTATCTCGAACCATGATTTGTACATAAAGTACAAAAACTTAAAATAAATACAAATTTAATAAAGTGCATGTGAACTTTAGAAAAAATGTTCACGTGTACTTTATAAAACATACGTGTACTTTTTTGAACTGCCATACAAAAATAAATTAAAAAATAGAACTAAATACTAAACAATAATATTACATTCATTTATTCAAGAAAATGGGTTATTAAATAATGTATTCAATCAAATGGTTACAATGAATGAATTAAACAATCATACATCGAGTGATAAGTTTAAAGTGAACTCAAATTTAATAAAGTACACGTGAACTTTAGAAAAAATAATCACATGTACTTTCTAAATAATATGTGTACTTTGTTGAACTGCCATGCAATAAATAAATAAAAAATGGAGCTTTTATCAAAAAGTCCCTCAAATATTTTTAATACACATTTAGTACAAACATTTTACTTTATTCTACAAAGAACCTCACAATATAAATACATTCAAAAAACTAAAGTACTGTTAGGCTGGTATGGTGGGGGTGGGTGGGGGATGAATGTCGTTAGCACGGACTTTTAAAAATAAGAAAATATTAATTAAATGTGTATTTAACGGAATTTTTGGAACAAAGTAAAATACTTGGACTTAATGTACATTCAAAAATGTTTGAAGGATTTTTTGTTATTTGATCCTATAAAATATAACTAAAAATAAAACTACATTCCTTCATTCAATTAGATGGGTTTTTAAACATTTTTATTCAATCAAATGGTTACAATGAATGAATTACACAATCATACATAGAGTGCAAAGTTTAAAGTAAATGCAAATTTAAAAAAGTACACATGAACTTTAGGAAAAATGATCACGTGTACTTTCTAAATAATAGGTATACTTTGTTGAACTGCCATACAAAAAACAAATAAAAGGGGGCTTTTATTAAAAAGTCCCTCAAACATTTTTTAATATACATTTTGTAAGGACATAAATTTCCAATTGAGTCCATGTATTGTTTTGACTTAATTTCGTGAACAAAATTGTGTTTGTAATATGTCATAGGGAGATTTTATTTTGTCACGATTCCACGTAGTCTATGGTGTATTGAAGAAAATTGAAGACGTTGCGGCAAAGCTTCAAAGAATAATCATGTCAAAGTTTAATTGGTGCAAGTTTATTCGTCTTCAAAGTTAATTGCATTCCGAGATCACTCAGGTATGAATGCATATAATTAATGGTGCTCGAAATTATTTTTATAAAAGATAAGGATGTATTTTTATAAAGAAAAATGTTTTAAAATGTTTTAAAGTGTTTTAAATGGTTTACACTACGTTTTATTTTGATGAGCTCAAAATAGAGTGTGACTTATTTGGATCTCTTTTATAAAAGACGTTTTGAACTAAAAGTCAAAAAAGTCAAACCTTCGCCAGCTCATTCAAATGACATAAGGATCTCGTTCGAATGAGATGCCTATGTCGCGCTATGTGGCATTGTCGTTCGAACGACACATTTTTCGAGGAGACACTTAATTGTTATTTAAAGCATGTTTCCATCAGAGTTTGGTAAGTGTGCATTCTGGAAAAGAAGTATACCATCCAATACGTGTTTGCACATGTTTTCTAAGGTTTAAAAAAGCATAAACACATCCTTAGAGTTTGAAAAGATTCGAGTTATCATTATTATATGTTTACGTAATCTTCCTGCACCAAGAAGTTTGTTCTATCATTGAACATAAAGGGTTTTACGGTGAAGAAAAGAGAAGGACTTCTTGTTCGACATCTTAGACGAATCAAAGCCAATCGGTGGACACCGAGACATTCATGGAGTCGAGTGTTGTGAACAGGTACCATGGATAACGGAATTTCTACGTGGAGACTATTGAAGAATGGTAGAAGATCATAAGTAACGTCAAGACCCATGGTGATCGAGTCATTGTGTAAGGCTAATTTGTCTTTGTAAAATCATTGTTCATAGTGATTGTTTGGCTTGGGTCGTCCGAGGTTTTATCCCATCTTGAGTTTTTCCTCGTACATCCGGCGTTGTGAGTATTCTTTACTTTACTTTACTTGCTTTAATCACTAGATGCATGTTTTGGATTAATCAAGATAAAATTGGTTTAAAGTAAGAATTGGGTTTTCACAACTTGGTTTGGTGCACATTAAAAATTGGATATTTTTTGGTGAAAAATTGGTTTGATTTGAAACACACGCAAAAAGGGATTTTGAAATTGGTATCAGAGCTTGAAAACATATTTTATTTATTTTGTGATCCCGTGTGTTTGTTTATCTCTCATGTGTTTGTTTTCTATCGATGGATTCTCTAAGCTTTGATGATTTACATCGTTTGAATTTAAAGTTTGCAAAACGTATTGAAGTTTTGGAGAAAGAAAATTACGATTTCAAATATAGGATTGAATATTTGCAAACGTTTCAAATTCAAAGAGATATTTGTCGTGAGAAGTTTAGTTCCTTGTTTAATGATTTTAATATGATAAAATTGGGCAAAAAGGAGAGTAAAAGAGTCCTCGTTTTAGAAAAAGAGTTAGAGGATTTTAGAAATTCTAGAGTTTATACCGTTGAGGAAAATAATTCGTTTAATAATTTTGTGGCACGAGAAAAGGCTCTTAGGGATAAGTTTGCTCACATTGAGAGGGAGCGAGATAACCTTTTAGGGGTAATTAAAATTTTAAAGAAGGAGTCTCGAAAGTTTGAGGAATCGAATTGTTTACTTGAGTCAAAAGTTTTGAAGTTAAAAAATGATTTAAATGACTCGAGTAGTGATGGTAGTGGCTTATCTTGTTCTAGTGGTTCGAATATAAAAGCTAAAACCATAGTTTGTTGTAGAGTGTCAACCACATCCAAGGGTATTAGAAAAGGTCAATCTAAAGGTCCCGTTCCTCGTCGTGTCTTCACATGTTCGCATTGTGGTAGGAAAGGTCACCTTAGTAGTTTTTGTTTTGATCTTAGAAAAGACCCTAGGAAGTTTAAACTTAGTGTCCCATTGGTTCCCAAAACCCGTTTTGTTAGGTATACACCTGCTTGGGTTAGGAAATACGTTTTGGAGATGCTAAATGCTTCGTTGGTTGATTCTCACATACATGCATATGATTCATCTCTTGTTATTTCTTATGGATAGTAGCTTGCATATTTTGTCATACGCTAGCCCTTGCATCATGATTTATAATTTTCTAGTGTTATGACATGTTTATCTCCTTGTATTATATTTTTCATTTGTTTGAGTCTTATTTGAAAAATACAAAAAAAAACTGTTTTGAGAAAAACTTTTGAAAAGCCAAAAAGATTTTAGGTTTTTGTTTTTGATTTTACATGTTTGATGTGGCATATTGGTGTGCTTGGATCAACCCCCTCCCCCAATCGTTTCATTATCCATGTGGCTAGGACATTTGGGCATTATTATCGATGCTTAGAATGATCATAACCATTGTTTTTATGGGGTTGTTTCGAAGTTGATATGCATTTGATTCGACTTTGTATATATGCCAACATTGCACACATGCACGAGTTTATATGGATGTTTGACTTCTCTTGCTTATTTGAATTTGGTGAGGCATTATTATCTCAATCTTGTCATCTATGCGTAAGTAGACTTAAGGAGAAGTGTTCATGTAAGAACCATTTACCGTGATGATTTGAAGTGGTAAAAATGTTGAGTGATTCACGGGAAAGGGCTGCAAGAGTTTAAAATCAACTCGTCGTGAAAGCCACTGTTTAAAAGAGCCCAAAAGAAAATGCAATATGCTAAGAAAAGGGCCAGATTAGTTTAGTTCATTCCAAATAAAATATGATGTTATTGAGGGAGTTTGGATGGATTAAAAATTTAAACGGGTTTGCACAACTAATCCTAATGTTGAAACATTGCAATTTGACGCTATTGTTTGTAGAATCGTCAAAATTTTGGATTTTTGTGCATGTAGTATGTTTAGTTCATTAAGCTCACACTTTTATTGTCATATGGATATGATAAAGTTTGATGATTTATCGTTATCAATTAGAGCTTCTTGATCTTTTCGATGTGTTGGAATTGTGAATCATTTGTTGTAGTTTCATGCTCATTCATTCCATATCCATGTTTGAGCACATCGATACTATGTTTTCATGTAACTCACATTGTTTGTTTTTATGAGTTTTTGCGTTTAGTGTTAAAAGCTTATTGTTTTAACAGTGTTTTGCTACTGTCAGTCCCTTCCACTGATTTTTTTCTGGAAATTTTTTCACTAGGCAAAAATATAACATATTTATGGGAAACTGTACAAATTTGGCAGGTCACAAGAAGTCGTTCAAACGACATCTCCATGTCGCGCGAATGACATCTTACTTCGTTCGAGCGACATCCTACACTTATTTGAGCGACGTCCCTGGCTCGTTCGAACAACAGGCTGATTTTTAGCTTCTAATTGATTTGCAGTCCACTGGTTTCACTTGGTATATTTTTTGTACTACTGGAAGTTTTTCTGGACTGACTGATTTATATGCAGATTTTATTGGTTCAAAATTGGTATTTTGCATATAGTTCGTTTATCACAGCTCATTAGATTGCTATATTCTTTGTGTGATTCAATTGGTTTACTAGCTACTGATTTTTCATTACTTGATCATATTTAGCTGGTTGTTTCATGATTATCTAGCGATTTCAAATTGATTCAAATTGATATATTCTCATGCTAGATACTTGGTTTGGTTTATCTTTTCACCGGATTGTCTATTTGAGACAAAAAGGGGGAGAAATATATGTGATGTAGGGGGATATTTGAGCATGTTTTGGTATACATATGTTACATATTGGTATCTCATATTGGTAGTACACATTGGTATCTATTTGTTGCTCAAATTATTATTTAACAAATGATTTTTCAAAAATTATTCATATTGGTATCTATTTTTTTTGGTGTCATTTGGATATATATATTGGTTTCATTTGTTCCTACATACTTCACTGGGTATTTGTTTGTCTATTTCATGTGTGTAGGTACGCTTCAGCGATTCGATATTTCAAGTCTACATCACATTCAGACAGTTTCACAGTTTATGCTCGTCGGTGCTACATATTTTAGTCTGTGTCCTGTAATTTTTATTTTGGGTTTATGGGATGGGATTTAGGCGTCATAAGGCTTGACCGCTCGGCTTAGGCAATTCACTGGTTTATTTTTGTCCCGGAATATTCAAAGGGGGATATTTATAAGGGCATAAATTTCCAATTGAGTCCATGTATTGTGTTGACTTAATTTTGTGAATAAAATTGTGTTTGTAATATGTCATAGGGAGATTTTATTTTGTCACGATCCCACTTGGTCTATGACGTATTAAAGAAAATTGACGACGTTGTGGAAAAGCTTCAAAGAAATAATCATGCCGAAGTTTAATTGGTGCAAGTTTATTCATCTTCAAAGTTAGTTGCATTCCGAGATCACTCATATATGAATGCGTATAATTAATAGTGCTCGGAATTGTTTTTATAAAAGATAAGGATGTATTTTTATAAAGAAAAATGTTTTAAAATGTTTTAAAGTATTTTAAATGGTTTATACTACGTTTTATTCTGATGAGCTCGAAATAGAGTTTGACTAATTTGGATCTCTTTTGTAAGAGACGTTTTGAACTAAAAGTCAAAAAAGTCAAACGTTCACCAGCTCGTTCAAACGACATAAGGATCTCGTTCAAACGAGATGCCTATGTTACACGAACGTTGTGGCATTGTCGTTCGAACGACATGTTATTTGAGGCGTCACTTAATTATTATTTAAAGTGTGTTTCCATCAGAGTTTCGTAAGTGTGCATTCTAGAAAATAATATACCATCCCGTACGTGTTTGCACATGATTTCTAAGGTTTAAAAAAGCATAAACACATCCATATAGTTTGCAAAGATCCGAGTTATCATTCTTATATGTTTACGTGATCTTGATGCACCAAGAAGTTTGTTATATCATTGAACATAAAGGGTTTTGAGGTGAAGAAAAGAGAAGGACTTCTTGTTCGACATCGTAGACGAATCAAAGAAAATCGATGGACATCGAGACATTCGTGGAGTCGAGTCTTGTGGACAGGTATCGTGGATAAAGGAATTGATGCATGGGCACTATTGAAGAACGGTAGAAGATCAGAAGGAGTGTCAAGACCCATGGGGATCGAGTCATTGTGTAAGGCTAATATGTCTTTGTAAAACCATTATTCATAGTGATTGTCTAGCTTGGGTCGTCCGAGGTTTTTTCCCGTCTTGGGTTTTTCCTCGTACATCCAGCATTGTGAGTATTCTTTACTTTAATTTATTTGCTTTAATCACTAGATGCGTGTTTAGGATTAATCAAGATAAAATTGGTTTAAAGTAAGAATTGGATTTTAACGACTTGGTTTGGTGCACATTAAAAATTGGATAATTTTTGGTGAAAAATTGGTTTGATTTGAAACACACGTAAAAAGGGATTTTTAAATTTAGTACAGACCTTTTACTTTATTCCACAAAGACCCTCACAACATAAATACATTCAAAAAAATGAACGGTTAGATTGGGATGGTGGGGGTGGGGTGGGGGGTGAATGTCTCTAGTGCGGACTTTTAAAAATAAGAAAATATTAGTTAAATGTGTGTTTGAGGAAATTTTCAGAACAAAGTAAAAGACTTGGACTAAATGTGCATTGAAAAATATTTGAAGGACTTTTTGTTATTTGATCCTCTAACATAGAACTGAAAAATAAAAGTACATTCCTTCATTCGACTAAATGGGTTTTTAAATAATTTCATTCAATCAAATGGTTATAATGAATGAATTAAACAATCATACATAAAGTGCAAAATTTAAAGCAAACGTAAATTTAATAAACTACATGTGAACTTTAGAAAAAATGATCACGTGTACTTTCTAAATAATACGTGTACTTTGTTGAACTACCATACAAAAACAAATAAAAAATGAGACTAAATACTAAACAATAATTAGATTCATTTATTCAAACAAATGGATTATTAAATAATTTATTCAATCAAATGCTTCCAATGAATGAATTCAATAATTTTAAATATAATCAAATGGGTTCCTTACATGTAGACCCTCGAAAATGATGTATATAATTGGAATGTGCAAACATTGGGAAGACCCTCGAAATAGATTCAATTAATCCATTGTCTCGATCAGATATAAACATTATGTTTCGATATTGATCAGCTGTTGCATTATCGAAATTGACAAAAAAACATATCCAGTTATCTTCCATTTCGGAATCAACAACAGCATATGCAAGAGGAAAAAGTCCAGAAATATTAAAATATATCAAAATCAAAATAAATTGCATATCCATATTCAACACATCAAAAATTGATGCTGCTGGCGTAGACCTTAAAACACGTAGGAAATATATTAATATATTATGAGTTTACTTTGCATTGGTTGCAAAAAACAAGACAAAACATAAAATTACACGCATAAAAATATTAAGTACACGTGATCAAGATACAAATTCATCCACATTTACTTTACAATCTTTTGCGTGTACCTTGAATTAGTTGCAAATAATAACACTGATCATAAAAATATAGGCATAAAAATGTAAAGTACACGTGAACTATACAAAAAAATTAAAATGTACTTTATAATTTTATGCGTGTACTTGGTTTATTTGTAAATAACAACACATGTCATCAAAATACACGCATAAAAATGTGAATTGCATTTGAACTAAACAAAAACAGCTATGTGTACTTAACATTTTTATGCGTGTACGTGGCTTTGTATTGTAAATAATAACACATGCACACATAAAAAATGTAAAGTACACGTGAACTAAACAAATACATTTAAATGTACTTTACATTTTTATGCATGTATTTTGATGATCTGCAATGGAACAAACAAAATGTGAATGAAATACAAAAAATAAAATATTTAGAATTAATTTATCATTGTTACCATTCCTTACAGTTCCTGACAATATTGTTTCACGGTAACGGCTCTTCAAAAAGTCACCATCAAGAAATAAAACAGGTTTGCAGTATTGAAATCCATAAATCCATCCTCCAAACATTACAAATATTCTCTTGAATTTTTTACTCTCAGGTTCCATGTCAAGGATGCATGGCGACCCAAGATTATACTGCAATAGAAGTTCCCGATAATTATTCATTAATGCATAAGAAACCTTTTCACCACCATGTATATCAACAACAACCATCTCTTTCGCACAACATGCATGTTGATAGGATATATTGAGACATTAGTTTTTCATATCTCTAACTACATCAATTGGTCTCAACAGTGGTTTATTTCTAAGATCATCGGTTACCAATGTTGAAACTAACTTGGAGACTATCATTTTGGCTGACGGACTACGAAAGACACCTCTACATGTATGCTCATTATTCAAACTTCGTATGTAAAAGTATCCATTTGTTGTAGATAATGAAGCATGAATTCTCCACATGCAATTCTCAGTAGTCCTTTTAGAGCATTCAGTTGTCACCCGAGTTTTATCATTCTTCAAATACACATACTTGAACACAACCTCAATGGCATACTTTCGCAATTTATCTCAAAATTCCACTACACCTCCTTCAAAACACTGTTGCTCATGACTTATATATGTTTTCCAATAATTAAAAAGATAGACTTTCGAATTACTTGGCTCCACACCTCCAAGATAAAAGTCATTTTCAATGCCACTATTAAAATCATTTGCAATGCCGGTTGATAAAGACTTTAACCTCTCTGTATTTGTATCACCACTGTCAACCCTCTCTAAACTTGTATTAGAGCATTCAACCCATTCACGACATGTATTACTTGGCAATGCTAATGAATCAACGACATATATCCAAATGAAATTATCTATCATGATCAATTGGCACCACAACATACAACGAACATCATTGTCACAAACCAACATGATTTAACATTCATCACTCAATGAAAAACTCCCAATTCTTAAATTAGTAAATTTGGTACACAACTCATTGCATATGAAACCTAATGACTGTCTTCAAATATTTCAATACAAGCCATATTATCCAAATAACAACACCTTGTTATTCTACTACTTACCATAATGTCTTGCATTATCACTATACCAAAAATAGCACTCTGACACGGTTTAAAACTGTGTCAGATCAAATTTGGCACGTTTTGAAATATTCCAGAATCAGGTGTTCCAAAATGACCCTTTTTTCTAGCACGGTTTAAAAGTATGTCATATTTAGCCAAACAAGAACACTTCTGAACACTTTAAAACCATGTCAGAATTTAATATTTTTGGCACACTTTATAACTGTGCCAGATTGAGTACATTTTGGTACACTTTTGGCACGGTTTTGAACTGTGCCAAATTTTTGGATCAAAGGAAAAAAATAATTATAAATAATATTACCAAAAAAATAGTAACATTTCCACTATTTTTGTACCTGTTTTAGCATAACAAAAATTCAATAATAACATAAAACCAGCATGGCAAAAATAGTACAACAACAATACAAATACTCCGCAACAACACTAATACACATACAATAAGCCCACTAAAAATTAATGGCTCAAATTCCATTAATAGAAAATTCATGTCAATACATATGAAATGCATCTCAATACATGAGGAAATTTGAATTTTATCTCAATTCATGTCAATACATATGAAATTCAGTCAAAGCATCACAATAAATGGCAAGGTCAACGTCTTTGAACATTTCTAACCACTTATAATTTTCTCCAAGGCTACTTGAGTGAACTCTAATGAGTTTGTACCTGCAGATGCAAAGCAAGAACTGGTATTAGCACTAAGCCATATGAACCCATTATTAACCAAGTCAACTAAGTGAATAGAAGTGTGGACATTGATGTTTATTTTTTTCATAAGAACTTTATGGGACCATCATTTTTTACTTGAAATGGATAGGTTTTCTTATTCAATTTAATACAAGTGAGAAGGGACTTGGGATTTCCTCTAAATATTAACAAATCAGTGATATAAAAGTGAGTTCTGCATATGGTTCACACTAAAATTGTGTGTATAGTTATAATGGCATTATCCTGAAAAAGAATAACATATGCATAAAATGTTGGTGAAATGAAGAAAATAACAAGTAAGCGTTTTACAGAACTAATTCCTAAGTTTTATGTTGAGATAGATGTGAATTGCATACCATTTCTTTCTAGTGGAAAATTTTAGTACCAACAATCTTGATACACTAAGTTTCTAATTTCAAAATCCAAAAATGATAAATTGTTCAGTGATATGGATTAAGATGTTTGTTAAATCCAGTCTTGAAGTGAGAGGTGTCCCTTGAACATGTGTCAACAAATGAACCAAAAATTGAGACTTACCTCAGCAGTGGATCATTCTGATCAACAGGGTTCATGAATATATCGTGCACTGACTTAGGAAATGAAAATTCCATGAAACCAATCCCAATGGAAGAAGTAATACCATCGGCATACAGAAGGTCCATATTAGAAGGCTCATAGTCTGTGTGACTATGTATTACTCGTCTTCTGATTGGCGGACCTAAAATGAGTTAAAAAATCTTTATATGTCTATAATGTAAGGGTGATTTTTAATTTAAAGAAAGACGAAAATCACTACTTATAAAAATGTGCGTCATAGTTGAACAATGGTAGTAATTTAATGCATGAAATGTCCAAATGTTTATATATGCAAAAGAGTAAATTTAAAGTACACATGAAGCTACAAAGTACATATACATTTTTTTCAAAAAAAACATTCACGTGTACTTTATAAACAGTGCGCGTACTTTAAAAACTGTCAATCACAAAAAAGAAATAGAAATGAACACTAAAAAAGAATTGTAAATGCCGCTAGCGCAAAGGCACGAACACATTCACAATTAAAACATCAGTAACTATACACATCGCATTTTGATACCCGATTGAAAACGCATGTTTACATTGTATGTCAAATTAGTTAATTTCGCTAGCGCGGACCCATATCCATAAGTGATTCAATTCCAATTCAAAATCAAGTACACTTAGAATTAGTCTTAAACATCAATAATTCTACATGTAATGCATTTTGAGACAGCATTGAAATAGCATGGTTACGTGGTGTGTCGATATTGTGTAAATCCACTAGCGCGGACCAACATCCATTAAGGAGCTAAACAATTTCAACCACCACATACGCATGCGGTTTCAATGCCGTCTAAAAATGTGTAACACATAAAATTAGTCTTAAAACATGTCAACTAGACCACTATATTAGCATTGTGTTTTGATTTTATATGTTTATACAAAACACACAAAATTTTACATAAATACATAAAAAAACACAAAATCATATCAATAAGAGAACATTGAAGTTCATCCAGCACACACAACTAACAATTACAATGATGTCATTCACTTGAAATGAAATATATACATTAAACTATTATAAATGATCGAGATACAATACAATTATTGATAAATATAAACTTATATATAATAGAATCAAAACATAAATACATAAAAAACATAATCAAATCATTTAGAGAATATCCAAGTTCATCCATCACATAAAACTAGCATTTACAATGATGTCATTCACTTGAAATGAAATACATACATTAAACTATTGTAAATTATCGAGAAACAAAATAATTATTAATAAATATAAACATACATATGATAAAGTCAAAACATAAAAACCACAAAAAACACAAAATCAAAACATATTCATATAAATGTATAAAAAGTTATTCAATAACTTGTCCAGTATATTAGCATTGTGTTCTGATCTTATCTGTTTATACATCAAAGCACACAACATTTTGCATAAATACATTAAAAAAATCAAATCATTCAAAGAATATTGAAGTTCATCCGGCACATAAAACTAATAATTACAATGATGTCATTCACTCGAAATGAAATACATACATTAAACTACTGTAAATCATCGAGATACAAAATAATTATTGATAAATATAAACTTATATATGATAGAACTAAAACCTATTCATATAAAATGTATAAAATGTTATTAAATAACATGAATTACGCTATTACAACGATTTTATTGAGTCAAAACCAAGTACATTGACCTATTGTAATCGATCGAAAATAGAAAAAATAACTGTTGATAAAAATAAACTTACAAATGATAAAGCCAAGTGATACAGGTAGAATCGATTCAGAACATTGTAATCGATTTTTGGACAGACGAAAAAAATAGTAATATTGATGTTATTTTCAATTCTTGGAGAATAGTAGTTAGTTGCAGAGAACCCCTCCAATAGCCGATTAGGTCTATGAATTTTTTAATTTGGGGGTATTTATATGTGGACCTAATCTTTTAAAAAAAATTTAACCCGGTGTTTAAATCCAAAATTGTTAGTCAAAGAACTAGACCATAAAAACCTGTTTTTTTAATCACGGAAGTGGAAGCTTTCTTCCTTTTATTGTTTTTATATTTCAACACTTCTCATGGTGGGTGTAAGAGTGAGATAGGTTTAAATGGGTAGGTGTATGATGGAACACACGGGAGGTAAAATTGAATGGTTTATAAAGGGGTTGGTATGGTAATTTATAATAAAAAATACCTAGATATTTATACATCTTTTTTATTTTTTTACTCCCATAAAGTTTAAAATAAATAATTAAACTTTACACTTTCTAAAGTTCATAACAATCTCATTGAGAAAGCTTTATTAAAAATAAAATCCCCCATTGGTTTATAATTCAAATTATCTTACAAATATTTTACTACTAATAAACATATACTAATTTATCCATTTTTATGTGTTATGAACTTTTCGAATAAAATTACATTTTGTACTAATGGTTTCAGTGAGGTTTTGACATAATTGCTATTAGTAAAATTTATGAGTACTTAGTAAAATTTTTAAATTATACGATTTGTTTTTATTTTATTTTATTAAAAACTTTGCTCTGAATAATAAATAACTCGAATTAAATTTAAATTATATTAAAATGTGAGTTTCTACATCGTACCCACCTTAAAGAAATTCCATCCTTAAATTTTACTTATTCATAGAGAGTCACACTATCATGATGCTTATCACTTGACCTAAGGCAAATAATATCTTGAAACGAACATTTGTTGACTTCTAATTTTGAAGTTGTGAGTTGTCACGTAATGTGAAGGCGTCGTTAATGTTGTTTCATTCTCTAATTGTAATTAGGGCAACATAACTATATATAAAGTATGATGATATAATCGGGATTGAAAACAAATTGAGTTGTGGATAAATAGTCGGCATTTTTACAAGCTTTGCATGTAACATAACGAGGGTCTTTATAAATAAGGACTTTATAAAAAAATTGTATAATAAGGATATGAAGGAATTAGAATTAGAGGTTTTAATGAAAATGTAATTATTTTGACATAATCTGTCATGTGGAGTTTGATTTAAACTCGCAAACAACTATGTTAAGTTTAGGGTTGGTAAGAGGCTACCATGGGTTGTATTTTAATCTTGTAATAATGGTAATTTATATCTTTATTAAAAATATGCATTTGAAAGAATAAATCAATATAAGAATCATACTATTTCAATAATTTATACTTTAACCATCATATGTTGGTTTCCTCAATCTAACTAACACGAATCTCATTCATAATTCTCATTATATAGTGTTTGCCAACTTGGTTAGTTATGCTTTTTTCCCCTCTTAGCATTCTTATTAATAACAGAAAATATAAGGGATTATTAGACACTTTCACTGTAGCTACAAATTCGTAACTAATAAAAGAATGTGTTGAGCCAGAATTAAATAATATATGAGCCGAGTAATTATGGAAAGATCCATTGATTGTTTATTACATTCGATGACTCGATAAAGAGGTTTACTTTAAAATTTCAGGCACTAATGAAAATTTATAGAGGATTGGTACATAGATATTAATTTCTCATAAAATATAACATTTATTGGACTGGATATTAGTACTAGAGTGTAGTTTTGGATATCTCAGTATGAAAACATATAATCTTACGGGAAAATCTTAGGCAAATAATATTCACAAATGTATTTTGAATCATGATATTATGTTACTTGAAATCCCTAAGTTTTTAAAACACTAGAACAATATATACGTGGTATTTAATCTTTGATTGAGCCAATATTGGTATGCAAATTAACGTTTAATAGTTTTTGGGTATTTCAAATAGGTCCGTTGATTCAATCGGTCACATAGTTGTATGGTTTTACTAGAAAGTGCAATATAGATGAACTTCAATGTTGTGAAAGGAATCTATCATAGATATATAAAGGTATATAGATAAAAGGTAAAAGGGTCATTAAAGTATATTAATCTATCATGGATATGAAATATCAATGGAGTTACGTAGTCTAAGGTGAATAAATACAGATAAAGGGTGATTTCTTAAATATAAGAAATATTTTTACACCTACGCGAATGAGATAATAACATATACCTCATTTAGAATACTAAGAATACTATTCGAAGTGTGTATACCAGAAGTTTTGAAACTCAATGATTCATTACAACTATACAAGTCATAGTTGGTAATGTTGGAACTTAATTGGTTTATAGATGATGAACCGTGTAGTAAGGATAGGATTCGAACTTATTGCTAAATCGTAATTTTACAATCTAAACTACATTTGGAGTTTTTTTCTCATAGATTTTTGTAATGTAAAGGGCATGTCCTTGCTCTAATACTAAATATAATCTAGGCTTCTGCATACATCAACTATTTTATTCAAATGAATTATTGTATTGTAAATGTGAGTATCAATCTAATTTTTTAACAAGCATACAAAGTAACAAGAAGTTTTAAATAATTGGTTCGCGATGAAGTAAATTTAATGATACGTTTCTTCACACTCGAGCGTTGTTAATATATTCCATACGTAAAATAAACGTAACTTGGGAATAAGTAGAAATTTTCTGGTTTTTTATATAAAAAGATTTTGTAGAAAAACAAACTCTTATATAACGTACTATTTTACATTCGTGGCCATTTATACTACACTCAAAATTTTAGGAATCAAAATCAAATAAAGCAAAGATACATAACTATCGTTCACACTAACAAACCTTACTATGTCTTCTAATAATTGGTAAAATACGAAAATGTTAAGGATAGAAGACTAGGTTTTCCTTTGTTTATAAAAGAGGAGGCATAAATATTAAAAGTAGGGAACTACTCTTAAGTAGCTAAAACTGTGAAACTTGTGATAAGGTGGATGTAAATACTTGGAATGGGGATTAAATTGATGGTTACCTTGTTTGATCTCTCCTATATTGACACGTGACAATAGAAATTTATAAAAAAGCCTTTACAAATTTCCAACTTTTATAATTAGTAGATTATAATTTAAAATGTTAACTTAGATAAGGTATAGTATAAAGGTATCATTCATTTTTTATAAATAAATGAAAATATCGAATAAGAACTTCATTAATTCGATAAAGTACACAACATTATTATCATAGGTTACTCATATTTGCATGAGTTATTGGCATTTCTTCCAAATTCAGAGAAACAAAGGTATCTTTTAGAGTTTAGGCTACTATCATTCACCTGCCACGGAAAAAAAACCACACTACTTATTAACAACATTATATGAGTTTTAGATTAGGTTTTTATATAAAAAAATGGATTCTAAGGGAAACATATTTGTGCTATTAAAGGCATGTACATGGATTATGTAATGTATAGTTTTATCTGAGCACAATTATACTAGTTGTTATGGATAAGGAAATACATTTCACAACGAAACCCAAAATGTTTCTAGTGATATTGAATTTTTAATGATGTCCAAAATTAGGGTTATATGATAACTATAGTTGTGGCATAGGATCTAATTTGTAGTACCATTATATTCTAGATAGTATAATGGCTTAACCAATATATATGTTTCCAATATTTCTTTCAAAGAAAATGCCTAATTGTTATAAAAGAATTACTCTAATGTTTTTTCCTATATACTCGTATTCAAGTATCATTCTAACATAAGTGCTTTATTTCTCACTTTCTAATGGGAATAGTATACAACACAATAGAGTAAAATGCGAAAGACGATAATGTAAGATCAAATAAAAGTGTGATCACTCTCAAGGGTGAAAATGGAAGTCTAAATGAAGTAATTTATTCTCAAAGAGAGTAAAAATTGAATCTTTGAACAATAAGAACAATGCTTTATATAAAGTCAACTTTTTTGCATCATATGAATTCTTAATCACATCTTGCTAATTCTCCAAATTTCTTAAATGGTTCTATCGACTATGTAAATCCTCATGTTTATATATTAACTTCCCATGTATCTCAAAATTTTATGTTCAAGGATTAATCATATATAAAATGTTACTCAACTAATCCAATTTCCTTATCTTGATTATTACTTATACCCTTAATGGGTGCCTAAATGTCATTCTAATATCTCATCATATATCTCCATAAACTGATTCAAATATTTTTTTCTCAACTCATGTATAAATCTCTTATCTTGGCCATCCTTATGATTTGAACAATTTTTCGAATCTTAAGCTCAAACCATGTCCCACATAGGTAACTTAACCACGGTGCTCTGATACCATGTTGTAACTCCCCGATTTTCACAGTATGAAGTTTATCTTAAATAAATATTAAGCCACAGTAAAATCCATAACTTTTCTCAAATATGTGGTAGATTGATAATCTATTGGGTCACAGTACATTGTTTCAAAGATATAAATATCTCTCTGACACTATCTTTATTCTTGGCTTACACATAACTTGCATATTATTATCCTTAAACAAAACTATTCATGGTCTTCTTTCCATCCTAGCTTAAGTTTTCTGAATTCTCATCATGCCAATATGTACCTGTTTAAAATAATTAGAGGGGGTGGAAAAAGAATAAGCAAAACTTTTTCATGTAGATAATTCTATTTCTATAATAGGTTAATAACTCAGAGATTGACAGTATTATGAGATGAGTTATACTTAATGATAAATTACAACTAAATAAATATAAAATAATATGAAATATCAACAATAATGAGCAATGGTATAATTGAACAGTGATATTTCAAGGAAATTTATGATGATTATAATAAGATAAGTGATATCGAGTTATAAAGGAAAGAATTCAAATATTTTTATAACAAGATGACCCATAATTATCAAGTACAGCGTCTTTAAATGTATAGCAATACACATATAATATTAATCCAAAACATTTTAAGATAATAAATCCATTTCATTTGGAGATAAAGTAATATTGCTAAGCCCATCTCCGAAAAGCGGCATCCATATGGTACATAAAAACTAGGCACTCAAACCCCAAGTCCTATAAGCCAAATAGCACTGTCATGGGTAGAACGTCGTCCTATTCCTTGATTATATTGTATAATATTAGGGTTTAATGAATTTCATCTCGTGTTTATGAAATTATTAGTTTAGTGAAATCATCAGGTTAAGGTTGGCTTTAGATAAGGGCCACATAGAGTACTATGTTTTAAGATTGAGTCAATATTCAATGGGATTTTTAAACTACACAAATGAGCTCATTAAATGAGAACAACAGATCGAGAATATCACATAATGATATAAAAAATTATAGCAATTCAAGTTGTAAACTCGAAATAATATTGAAATAGAATTCACCTACCAATATTTCGAAGAATTTTACATAAGTTGAATCTGGTATCTCTCTGGCTGCGATTTAATGGAAAGGTTACAACGGATATTTCTAGAATATATTTCACTCAATTTTAATATGAAATTATAATGGCAATTGTTTAATGGTTTATACATTGTACTTTATACATAGCTCAATTTGTAATTGAAATATAATATCTTGGTTATTCTAGCAGGGAAATTATACTATATAATACACATTGTTCGTATAGGAATTGAGTCAAATCCTCGTAAACATGATATCATTCATCAAAATAACTATGTTTGTAATAATACGAAGGTAGATACAAATAATGTTTCGAAGTTCTAAATGGATATTTGTGTTATATCCTAAAAACATCAAATAGTGTACGAGAATATTCGATATAGAACATGTATGGAAAAAAAGGTGTTTTTGACGAGTATATAGTGACCCTTAATTGACACGAAGGTTTATAAAAGTAATAAATTTTGATGTTTTAACACTTTAATATTAAAACCTAATATATTTGATATTACGAACCCATTGACGTTTGATTATATTTTTCCTAAGTAGTCTTTTAGGTTAATTATGAAATTTTCTACTTTTATCGGTTGCAATATCTCTAAATTTGATCTTTTAAAATCAAATAATATTTGTTGGTATACATATTAAACATATCAAATTAAGCTCAATAAGTTAATTTTAATAAATTAAAATATTCTACATTTTAATACAAGTCCAACGATATATTTTTTCCCATATTTCTCTGATTAATATCTTGAAAGTTATGAATTTAGAAAGTTTTTAATTAATAAACTAATAAAAATTAAAAAAATTAAAGAAAAGAAACTAAAATTGTTTAAAAATATTACCGTTGGTATGATTCCAAAAAGGGAATTTTTACCAATCAATCCTATTTACTAAAGTAATAGTTTAATAGGTCCCATGTCTAAGATTTAGTCTCATAAGTCCCAATAATAGAACATGTTTTTTTGTCAATATATTTACTCTTTTAACCCACCCAACAACAAACATTCAGTTATCTTCTCCACAACTCAAACTCGGTCCAACATGAAATCCCCAAAAATCAGTGGTTCATAACTTCTCAATAGAACCAATTATCTTCTCCACATCTCTAATTTGGAATAAATTTGTTGAACAGATGAGTATCCTACATTAACCCACTTCACTCGAACAAGGTTGAATATAAGGTAATTTCATTCCCATATTTATCTTAATATCAAAAACACATTAATATATATATCAAATTGTAACACCCCGCTTAAATAATAACGGGTGGCAAGTCCTATACTACATTAAATGAGGAATTTCAGATGGTCCGGTCTCAACATCAACTGTCGGTACAATATAATATAGGACTAACTACCCGGTATCATACAAGCGAGATGTTAAAATTAAATGAAATATGCAACAGACAACAAACTAACACTACTAATAAAGGAAAGAAAGATGCATGAAAGAACTATGAGAAATGAAATTCTAGAATAAAGCGAAATAAATAACTACAACAGAATATACTACAAAAAGTAGACCCGAATAAGATGTCGAGTCACATCCAATACAATAACTGGAATGGAATAAATATAAACATGTATATAAATATCCCTTGGGTACAAACCCGATATACAACATGAATCCTACCTAGAATTTTTTTCAATGGAGGAAGCGACTACATTCTACATCCCTCAATAGTTCGCACCTGTCGCGGCTCCCAAGACTCTGGATAGAAGGTCATCCGGCATCTATGCGGTAGGACACCTGTAGTAATATATATATACAGGCAGGAGAGAAAAGTAAACGGGTCAGAGCCCGAGTTGTGAAAAATATTTATCAAGTGTGTTAACCGTGCATAATAAATATCGGTGCACTTATTTCATAATTAAAAGTGGATTCGCACACTCGTGGGTTCCCAACCCACCCCTCATCTAACGGAGCGCACCTATTTGCGTCCTTAAGTTTCAGTTAAATAACCCCCATTTATAAGGAAAACCTAACTTATCATAGGCCTAGCCTATACCCACGAGATCTACCTTCCTATCATAACCCAAGAATCCACCCCCTTTCTAATCCTACTTGATCACGTTTACAAACAATTATGCCTTAATAGGCTTAGTAGATTCCGGTTTATAATTTAACCAATTATAAATTTAATAAGTTACCCATTATGCATTTGGGTTGAAACATATAATTTAATTTCTAATTAATAAGCATGCAAAATTATTATTGACAAAACTTCCCTCCAATTTCAACGTTGCGCTGCGTTTCTTGCGTGGGGTGTCTCGCAAAGCGAAATCCAAACAAGGAACCACCCCGTTACACTACTCCTTGTCAACGTCGATCCTGTAGATCCATTATGCCACCCATAAATATCGACAGAACTTTTCTTTAATCTCAACAATGTACTACGTTTCGTGCGTGGGGTGTCTCGCAAAGCGAAATCCAAAAAAGGAACCACCCCGTTACACTACTCCTTGACAATGTCGATCCTAGAGATCCATAATGCCATACATACCATATAATTCTACCACTACTACTAAATCTCCAATAATATCCTTGGGATGATGTAACTGAAATATTCCTTAAATGCGATACATCAACCCCCATAATTTAGTACATCATAATCATCCAAGATGTACTCCACAAAGATTCTATATCCTTTCATCTATAGGATATATAAATATATATATAGGCATTTTATACTCACCATATATATATATATATATACATACAAATAATCCATACCCATGACCAAGTGTACATATCATATCTGATGTACAATGGACATGCACATAATCCACCCGACTATATATATCGCCGATAAAACTACATCAATGCTATCATCTTCCCAGTGCCCGGCTCACGTAGCAACTGGGGACCACCTGGTGGGGATCCACGACACCCACCTCATGATAACTCACACACACGATGTCCCGAGAAGCGGTCATAGCTCCAACTGGCAATGAGACGAAACATACCCATCGCGCCTCATCCCAAAAATATATCTATCGTATAATAACACACAGGACGACTATGACCTGGGGAATATCCACACCCTGCTCTATATGCCAGGATGCTCACCCTCTGTGCTGAAACTTCCCAATGACAGCATGAGCGGGGTATGCTTAACCACATGAGTATATATATCGTTCACATGCACAATATACATACACATCCATATGATCCCATCATATGATCAAACATTAAACCATCATATACGGTTTAAATATCCATACCATGTATGTCCACAACATAAATATATCCATATATTCATATTTATATATAGATATATGTACATATTTTCACACATCATTATATCTATATATATACAAACTAATTCTCGTTCATATGTATAAGATATATGAACTCGGCTATAAGTATACATAATCCTCAATATACAAGCCGTCACCACAAACTCAAATAATTTACCTCGATATGTGAATACAATCCCTCACTTGAAGCATATTCAATCATTTTTACTATGATGATAGTCTCCCAAAATCATATGTATTTATATACACATATATATTTAACTTTAGGGTTATCACCCAAAATTTTGTGTAGGAACCCATCACTACACATTTCATCCATATTCAAAAGTACATAATTACCTTTAGTACTATTTAACCATAGGCACATACATGACTTAATAGTCTAAAACCTCAAATTATTCCAACCTCGTTTCAAGTATTGGAATCTCAATGGTTATTTCCCCACAATTACGTGTAAACTATCCTAACTAGAATTTATGCTACCGCTTATTCTAGTCGATAGTACGATCCAAATCGTTCCCAATTTCACCTATAGTTCAACTAATCTTATGAACCCTTACTCCCATCGGGTTATCAATTGTTCCTTAGTCTAAACATTTCTAAGGATATGAAACCCCTCACTCTCTAAGAGTTTTCAACCTCACATCATATTTATACCTTTTTATCTATAATTTATATTCCCAACCTCAATGGGATTTTCCCACAATCTCCATATGCAACTCCAATACATACATGGATACATTTCTCCCAAATTACCCTAAGGAGTCCCCAAAATCCCAATATGTGAGAAACCCCTTATATGTCTCCAAGAACATATCTCTTACATCATAAGAGAAGGCCCTCAAATCAAAAAAAAACAAAAAGGGTTTGGAATCACTATGGAGAAAATACCTCAAAATGCCCTGTTTTCGAATCGATTCGGCCTAAGGAATCGCTTCGGACTAAGGAATCGATTCGGGTCTAAAGACCTGGGCTTCTGCCATAGGCTGCATCGATTCGGCTTGGGTCCAAATTGATTCGGTCAATGCAAACCTGCCAATTTCCCTAAACCGAATCGATTCGCTTAGGGGGCGAATCGATTCGGACCTGCAAATTTTGAAGGGTTCTTCTTCTTTAATGAACCCATGAATTTTAAACCTTAAAATTTTCATTCTAACTCCCAAACCTTCATCAAATCATGATTTTAAGCCCATAAATCAACCCAAAGTTGATCCCAACCATTTCTATTCCATTAAATCCATATTTAAACATTGATTTAAAGATTAAACCCAAAAATCTAGGTTTTGATATTAATACCCAAAAATCCATTTCTTTAACCCACAAATTGTGAAATGAAATACACAAATAACTATTTAGCAAGATTAAACACTTGCCTCAGATTTGTAGAGGTTGAATCGTCCTCGATGACGCGATTGGGTCGGAAATCTCCAAGCTTTTCTCCCTCTCTCCTTTCCTTTCTTCTTCTTTATCTTTTCTTTCTCTCTCTCTCTTTTTATCAAATGATAAGGCTTCATCCATAAGCCTTTAAATCCCTTAAAACATAAGTCCCAATTTAAATGTTAATACACAATTTAAATGACTCGTTTACACCAATTCGAGTCAATCTGACTTAAAATATTTCGGAGCCGAAATAAAACCCAATGACAGTCATTTTGACTATCTCGACCCTTCCGGGATCAATCCCTCAAAATCATCATCCGAAATACTTTAAAACGTCCTCTATTTTTTGGACTTAAATTCCCAATTTTTAGAATTCTCCAATTTAATTAAATTTTATTTTCCCAAAAATTTAATTTCTCAGTCTCAAAAATCATGGGGTGTTACACAAATACAAATGTGTGTATAAATAAATATGTATACATATATATACAGAATCTTTTAAACTTCATCCATGGCGTAAATAAAAAAAGAATTTTAGATGAAGAAGAAGATGGAATAGTAGGGGTTGTTGGCGGTTTGGGAAGAAAAACGTCGGGGAAGCAGCTTTTTTGGGGTAAGGGGATATCCGACGGTGGAGGGAGAAAGGAAAAGAGGTTGGCGGGTTGAGGATAGAGGATAGAGTAAATCGGGTTTGGCAGAAAAAGGGGCAGTTGGTTATTGGGTTTGGGGAATTTTCCTAAATCTCTGTATTTAGACTTTAATTTTTTTTTCAACTTCTTTCGTTTATTTTCTTGATGGGAGGAGGTTGAAAGAGATGATACTTGTAATTCTTATTAAATAAAGTTTTCACTCGAAGATCAATTTAGTGAATGTATTGCCTTCGTGAATGTTTACTAACGATTGTGATAACCCACATCCATTAAATGAAGTTGGTCTGAGCCAGTGGGATCAACCAATTGTGAATTTAAATTATCAAAGTTTGATATCGTTATAGATGTCAACTAATAATTCGGTGAATATTCACTGTTTCACCATGAGAAATTCCAGCTCAGTGAATTTTTAGTTATTGAACAATAATAAACACTTTTAATTGTCGTTTAGTCACTTTTTGCACTTTTTGCAATTTCGTAATTAATTTTTAATCCTTGTTCAGTGAATTTTCACTGAAACAGTGTTCCATTTACATCATATATACTATGCACTCTAATTCTTATTTGTGTATACACTTGTAATTCTTATTAAGCAATTTTGTTACTAGAAGATCAATTTAGTGAATGTATTGCCTTCATGATTGTTTACTGACGATTGCGCTAACCCACATCCATTAAATGATGTTGGTTCGCGCCAGTGGGATCAACCAATCGCGAATCTAAATTATCAAAGTTTGATATCGTTATAGACGTCAAGTAATAATTCGTTGAATATTCACTATTTCACCACGATAAATTCCAACTCAATGAATTTTTAGTTATTGAACAATAATACACACTTTTAATCGTCGTTTAGTGAGTATTCACTGTTTGCACTTTTCTGCAAT
Organism: Sambucus nigra; assembly: GCA_949130495.1. NCBI lineage: Eukaryota > Viridiplantae > Streptophyta > Magnoliopsida > Dipsacales > Adoxaceae > Sambucus > Sambucus nigra. The sequence continues at coordinate 473,477,664 of OX422213.1, forward strand.
TTCGTAATTAATGTTTAATCCTCGTTCATTGAATTTTCATTGAAACAGTGTTCCATTTACTTCATATATAGTAAACACTCTAATTATTATTTGTGAATACACTTGTAATTCTTATTGAATAATGTTTTGCCTCGAACATCAATTTAGTGATTTTATTCCCTTCGTAAATATTTACTGGCGATTGCACTAACCCACATCTATTAAATGATGTTGGTCCGCGCCAGCGGGATCAACCAATCGCGAATCAAAATTATCAAAGTTCGATATCGTTATAGACGTCAAATAATAATTCGGTGAATACTCACTATTTCATGACGACAAATTCCAACTATATGAATTTTTAGCAATTGAATAATAAAAACTTTTAATCGTCGTTTAGTAAGTATTTACTGTTTTCACTTTTCGCAATTTCATAATTAATTTTGATTCATCGTTCAGTGAATTTTCACTGAAATAGTGTTCCATTTACTTCATATATAGTACGCACTTTAATTCTTATTTGTCAATACACTTGTAATTCTTATTAAATAATCTTTTGACTCGAATATCAGTTTAGTGATTTTATTGCCTTTGTAAATATTTACTAACGATTGCGCTAACCCACATCCATTAAATGATGTTGATCCGTAGCAGTGGGATCAACCAACCGTGAATCTAAATTATCAAAGTTTGATATCATTATAGACGTCAAATAATAATTTGATGAATATTCACTGTTTCACCACGAAAAATTCCAACTCAGTGAATTTTTAGCGATCTAACAATAATACACACTTTTAATCGTCGTTTAGTGAGTATTCATTGTTTGCACTTTTTTCAATTTAAGTGAATATTCAATGTTTGAACAACAATTTGCATCTCGTTCAAACCCAATTTAGTGTATACGATGTTAATTTAAAGAAAATTTAACGTGTATTACTATTTTTTTAAGTTGCTACCGTAATTGTTGTTTATGACAGCGATGACTTCATTTGTTACATTTTTTGTACGTATATGGATTGCACACTTGCACGTAATGTGAACGAAACAACAACATCGAACGATATACATGAGTCCATTCGTGCTCGTAGGGTTGATATTGTCGAGGATTATATTTCTTTACTTTACGATTTGCGTGGACATTCTTCTTGCATGTTGAATTTTGAATAGGATTTTGAAATTTTGATAGCATATTGTTGAACACACAGTGTACATTTTGTAAACCTCACGTTACTTACTCAAACATGAGCAAATACTGATGGAGATAATGTTGCTGATGGGACGTTTGATGTCGACTTTAGTGAAAGCGATGCTTTTGAAATAAAGGTTCGAATGTCGTAATACAACTTTGTTAAACCACTTCTATATTCTGGCTGGGACAAATTTATCGTCAAAGTTGGTTAAAAATTTGTAGGAGGCATTGTTCAGTTTAGGGACGCACTATGCAAATATTCGATAGAAATGAGATTCTAATTCAAGTATTTGAAGAATGATTATATGAGAGTTAAGACTGAGTGCCAACATAGGTGGAGCACTGGTTATCAGTGGCATGTTCATGGTAGAGTTCACCCTATTAACGGATTTTTTTACTTGAGGCAATTTGTCAGTGAGCATACTTGTGGTGTTTGTTATAGAACTTCGAAGCACTATCATATGAATTCCAGTGTAATAGCAAGTGAAATTAAGAATCGTGTTCGCACCATGCCATTAACACGCCCTATTGATGTGGTGCATTTATTTGTGTCTGAATATGGACAAAATGTAAACTACAAATGTGCTTGGACTACTATGGAGAAAGAACTCAATAAAGTATTTGGTGACCATACACAATCATTTGATAGTTTAGGGTGGTATATTAATGCGGTGAAATAGAGTAATCCTGGAAGTCATGTGGAGTTAGAGTGTTACTCTTTATCTAAGAGGTTCAGGAGATTTTTTATTGCATTCAGAGCATGCATTGATGGTTTTAATCATTGTAGACCATTAGTATTCTTAGACGGGACATTTTTAAAGGGTCAATTCAAGGAAGCTTTGTTAGCTGCAACTGCAAAAAATGGCAATCAAGGTACGTTACACATTTTTTGCGTTAGACTAATAAAAAATGCAATAATAAGAAGTAAAACTTTTAGTGAGTATTTAATACACTATGATTATTGGACTATTATGTCATTTTGGGGGAAGTAATCTGCCAGCTTGAGTTTTCACTTTTGATAGTACAAGTATAGCACCCTGTCGTGGCAGTACTTCTACAATCGCATTCAAGCCATACAGGCCGCGGACGGTATCTCACTCAAGGCGCGGCCAGAACTCCTGTAGGGTGCGGCCCTCTCCATTAGAGGCCGCGGCACCCCAGCTTAGGGTCCGCGGTCCCCCTCCAACAGCTCAGCGCTGCTACTCTGTGGGCCGCACGCCCTCATCCACATCTACTGCAGACTTGGTATACGCCACATGCTCAGGGCACGTGACTCAACACACTTCCTCATAAATAGAGGATCACACCTGGAAGTGAAGGATCGGTTCCAGACAGACTCGAGGCACTACAACAAAGATTCTCTCTACACCACCCCAACATAAGCTTTGGAGGCCTAGAATCTGCATTACAGCCACCTCACGGGCTCATCGAAATCTCTAATACTATCATGTACTCTCCTTTATTCTCATACTTGTACGCCTCTATAGGCACAATTATATTGTACAATGCAACACACATAATGAGAACGGAGCAACACAGTGGACGTAGGCCTATTTTAGAGGCTGAACCACTCTATACCTTATCTTCTCTCTGTTTTCTTGTTTTACTTGTTTAACACACACATATAGCTTTTGATCTGCTGATATGAGAACCGCCCAATGGTCGATTTCCCATATCATCAGTTTGGCGCCGTATGTGGGAACGCGATACTTCAATCTTGTTTCTCTGCATATATGAGTTCTTCAAACACCTTATTCGATCCCTGAGGGTCCTTAGGATCATCTCCTCATGGGACGGTTACTGGTTATTGGACTCTGCATCATATTCGCCCCCTTTAATGGGTATTTCATATTTTTGGATCTGTCTTTGGATCTTCATTTAATGGATTTAGATCTATTTTACATACCCCTGTGATATCATTCCATCTAGATAATGCTAAAATGCGTGGTGGACTTTAGTCCCAAAAAGGTGGATGATTAGGGAATGGTTATACTCCCCCCATTTTTGTTGTCATCTACCTATGATCTAGGGGTTACCATTGAAGTTGTGCCATATTGCGCACCGCAAGGAAATCCTCTCATCAATGGACCCTAGTAGGTTTTCTTCACATGTTGGGGGAGAAAATATCAGCTCCTGTCTTGGAATCTCTCCCCTGCCCAGGCAGGGATGCGGCCTGTATGGTCAACAGTATCTCATACCGTAACTCCTACTGGTGCGGACCTACCACAACAGTTCAACATCATCGTGGGAGGATTTTTAGTGTCCTTTGGATCGATCTTGGTGAATAATATTGAAAGGCTGCGGCAGTGCACTTATGTGCCATACTGGCCGCGGCCTCAGCAGCATAATCATGGAGAAATTCAACCCCCTCCTTCCTGATACTTCTGTAATTACTCACCTCTGTTAGATTTGTCTCAGATTCTGTATACTTTTAAAGACTAACAAAAGCAGAGATGGAAGGAGAATCCAACCGGAGTGCAGAAGTCAAGGATGAGATTGTGCAACTATACAATCACCTTAATCACCTCTATGACAGGCACGCCTCACTTCAGACCCAGGTCAATTTTCTAACTCAGAGGGTGCTAGTGCTGGAGGCCGCGGCATCTAAAAACATAGGCGCGGAAGTGGAGGAAACAACAAAGCCAACCTTGCCTGCCACGGCAGTAAATGAAATCGCGGGATCAACCGTCGGAGGCCAAAAAAGGCAGAAAAAGTCGAGTGTCTATACTCAGTTGAGCCTCCGGATTGAAAAGATCTTCGATTTCATCAAAGGGGACAAGATTTTGAGGAGGCCAGAAAAATTGAGAGCTCCACCCCACAAGAGGAACAAATCTACCTGGTGCAAATTCCATTAGGACCATGGCCATGACACAAAGCAATTCTATGCTCTGAAGGATGAAGTTGAAAGGCTAATTGGGCAAGGGATGCTGCAGCGATTCCTGAAGAATGCATAAGGGATTCAGTCAGACCTGGCAGAGGCTGCATACCGCATCTCATCCTTAGTCTTTCTAATTTCAACTATTTATGTTTATGTTTTATAAAGCTCATTGTAGCCTTAATACTCAAGACTTTATGTTTTGTTAACAAAGTCATAGCTGCAACATACCTATATAAATATATGAACTAGCAAGTTTAGCTATATCTGATATTTCTCTTGGTTTCATAACATGTTATCTCACTAAAAGGCTTTTTTGTCTTAAACAGATTCCAGAGGAAATATAACAAAATTATCTCGAAGGATTATTCTACTTCGGGATGCACTTATGGATGGGTTACGACCTTCATTAGCCCAGAAGTCCCCCTCGTAATGTGCAACTACATCTTATCATATGATGACCGTATCCGCAAAAGCATCTGAGGATTCAAGGAGTTTTTATTAGCCACAAGGGCCTACAATGCCAATTCTCTGCTCTCGGAGTGCGACATTAGCCACGGGGGCTTATAATGGCCGTTCTTAGCTTTTGGGACGCGTCATCGAGCCGGGAGGCTTACAATATCTATCCAGGGATGGCTTTATATATATCATTAGCTGTGGGTGGCTTAATAACATAACCCAGCCTGGAGAGGCTATATAGTGTCTCACATATTAACTGTGGGTGGCTTAATAACATAACCCAACCTGGAGAGGCTTGATAGTGTCTAGCATATTAGCTGTGGGTGGCTTAATAACATAACCCAGCCTGGAGAGGCTTGATAGTGTCTCACATATTAGCTGTGGGTGGATTAATAACATAACCCAGCCTGGAGAGGCCTGATAGTGTCTCGCATATTAGCTGTGGGTGGCTTAATAATATAACCCATCCTGGAGAGGCTTGATAGTGTCTCACATATTAGCTGTGGGTGGATTAATAACATAACCCAGCCTGGAGAGGCTTGATAGTGTCTCACATATTAGCTGTGGGTGGCTTAATAACATAACCCAGCCTGGAGAGGCTCGATAGCATCTCGCATATTAGGATTTGGTGACACGACCCAGCTCGAGAAGACTTGGAAACAACAACATATGTCTACGGAGGTACCTTCTTCAGATGAACCTGAAGTGCGCCGCAGACCACCGATACGGTTGCAGAGCTCCAGGAGCCATTCATTCATGAAAATGCTAAGGCACTAATATCTTGAAGCTCGCTACATGTTCCATGTGAGTTTTGGGATGACAAAAGATAAATGGTTCAGACAACCGGGTGCGATGAAGGCAGCCTAACACCATGCAATCAGGAAGTCCCAGCCTTGAAATCAAGGCCGCGGAAATTAAGTGAAGATATTTACATGACGCGGCATGATGAAGGGCCGCGTCTTGTACGCAGTTTCCTTGGATGATTCAACACAATTTGTTTGGGCACAGACATTGACTGAAAATCAGACGAAATTGACCCCTTTCCACGGACTTGAAATGAGATGTCATCGAGATGCGGATGAATTTTCAATAATGTGGCAGTAACGTGCAACCATTCAGTATAGCAGGCAATGTAAAACATGCAATATAGAAAAGCAAGGAATATCAAGCAGTCAGTCAGTGATAAAAATATGGCCGCAGCCTTTGTATTAATAGCCATAGATTACAGAATGGAGGCCGCAGCCACAACAGAAGTTTAAGATTACAAAAAGGAGGGACGCAGCCCTATATTAAGAATTTAAGATTACAAGAAGTTGATCATGCAACATAAATTAAGAATTTAAGAGGCTGTGTCATCATCATCATCAGCCTCTTCTCCGCCCGCGGCTGTCTCTGTCTCTCCGTCCTCAGCCGCTGCCTCTGCCTCTGCTTGGGCTATCAGCCTTGCTCTTTCTTCAGCCGCGGCCTTCAGCTCAGTAATGCACTCTTGATGTTATGCATCACTTAATTTCCAAGCGAGGACCATCTCCTTGGCATCAGGGAAGTTCTTAATAATTCTCTGTCGCAGTTCCTGGTAGCCACGGAGGTATGCCCTGTTATTGGTGAGGAAGAAATCCTTGGAGCCTTTGAATGACTCCACGGCATGATCTATGGCTAGCTGGAGGGCGTCGCCATGATCAACTTCCAACTTTTGTATTGACGCGGCGTGAGCTTCATCCTGCTGAGCAGACTTGGCTTCTAGCTCTTGATATTTCTGTTGGAGGAGGGCGAGCTTTGTATTTGCAATCTCTGTAACACGGGCGGCTTCGTCTGTCTGGGCCTGTGATGATTTCAGAGATTCCGCGGCTTGATTAAAATTCTCCTCCGCTTCATCTCTGGCCTTGTTGGCCTTCTCCAAGTCCATATGGGCTGCTTGGAGGGCCGCGGCAGAGGACTCTTTACCTGCCTCAAAAGAAGAGGTCCATGCAGACTGCAAGTCCGCGGCATGAGCACTCTTCTCGGCCTCCTTCAGCCTGTACAAAGCCTCATACTTCCTCTTCTGGACCACAATCACATCGGAGGCTTGTATGAAATAAAAGACGTTAGCAAAAGTACAGAAAAATATGAGATGCAAAGTTAAATGACTAGTACGTACCCTCAGAAGGCTATGGAGGCCACAGTCTTCCAGATCTTCGTGATCTTCCCCAACCAGCCTATCGAGGTCCGCGGCATCCAAGGCTCGCTTCATTCTCCGCGCATCCTTTACAGTAGTGTCCCAGGAAGAATTTGGGTCAGGCTGCCTTAATTGAGGCCATTGTCTGCCGTCTGGCCCGGACTCTCCGCGGAATTGGGGAGGCGGAAAATTCGCATTAACCGCCACTACAGTTGGCGGTGGAGGAGAAGACGGTTGAAGGGCGACTTCAGCTGACATCAGGCCAGCCGCGGCCAAATTCTCCCCTATGTCGTCATCGAAGTGTTCATGCTGTGCAGGGTTTTCAGCATTAATCACCTGATCCGCGGCAGGATCAGTGGCCTTGTCTCCAGAGGGGGACGCGGCAAAGCCCTTGGCCTTAGACCTCTTCCTCTTCCTACTTCGCACGGTATTATTGAGAACCACCGCTTCCTCGTCCATTTCCGCCAGTTGGGCAGCCAGCAGCTCCCTATCAACTTCCTCACCTAAAAAAGAGAAGCAATTGTAAACACAAGTATTTGAACAAATATTGCAGAAACATTTTATACTCCGCGAAATATTAGTGTTACCTTCCGCGACCATTTGCTGGGGAATTGACTTATTGGGGAAGAAACCTGCTTCGAATATGCTCGCTGATGTAACTAGTGTGCTGAACTTCTTGTGTTCAACAGGTACCGCCGATGCCTCAGCATCCCTCTATTCTTGCCTTTTGTTTAAAGTCAAGTTATCAAGGGCTAAAGAAAAATAAATCCAAAGGTTAGAAGATATTTAACAAAATATGCGGAAGGGACGTGGACATTTAAAAATTACCTAGTTTGGAGGGAGTTCCCCATTGCCGCGGCATTTGAAACGACTTTTCCCTCTCATTCTCTTCAGGGTGGAACTCCCACCCTTCTCCAGAAATGTAGAAGTACTTTCCTTTCCAATTTTTTACACTGGTCAGCCTCCCAATGTAAAGGGTTTCATTCCTGTCGCGGAGTGAAAAGTAGTAGTATCCTGCGAACTTTACGGAGTTCTCTTTTGGGTGGTAAAAATGAAAGAACTCTGCGGGAGTAATGTCCTTTTTGAATAAGTTCTCCCAAAGCACGACCTCGGTAAGAACAGCTCTCCAACCATTGGGATCTAACTGGGCTGGGGCCAGTTTCATTATCTAGAAAAGACGACGGATAGGAACTGGGACAGGTAGCCGCAGCCCATAAATGAACGCGTGCAGGGGGAAGCAAATTCCACCTCACGGGCTCACCGAAATATCTAATACTATCATGTACTCTCCTTTATTCTCATACTTGTACGCCTCTATAGGCACGATTATATTGTACAATGCAACACACATAATGAGAACGGAGCAACACAGTGGACGTAGGCCTATTTTAGAGGCTGAACCACTCTATACCTTGTCTTCTCTCTGTTTGCTTGTTTTACTTGTTTAACACACACATATAGCTTTTGATCTGCTGATATGAGAACCGCCCAATGGTCGATTTCCCGTATCATCAATTAGACTAATAAAAAATGCAATAATAAGAACTAAAACTTTTAGTGAGTATTTAATACACTATGATTATTGGACTATTATGTCATTTTGGGGGAAGTAATCTGCCAGCTTGAGTTTTCACTATTGTCAAATGTGTTTACTAAGAATGGAAGTGTAGATTAGGTTCACTACTTAATGAATATTCGATCCCCACTTTAATTATTTACTATAAAATGTTACAGTGCATATAGAATATTCACGGTCTTGAAGAATACTGAATACTTTCTATGTGGTCATATATTGCATATTAGTGTTTAAGGCCGTGTGATGTATGTGTTCCAACAGTGAATATTCAGTAAATTGGTAGTTATGAGATCTTCTTATTAAGTCCTATTTACATGGAACATTTCCTAATAGGTCCTATCGTAAGATTTTTTCCTTAATAGGTCCTATTTGTACATAGAGTGAATATTCACTGTATGTTTACAAATAGGACCTATTAGAATAAAAAAAAAATTCATAGGACCTGATGGAGCAAAAAATAAGTGTTAGGACCTATTGAACGAGACTAATCGATTAAAAACTTTACCAATTAGTCTCCTTTACTAAGTATGTAATTCAATAGGTCCTATCATCATTTTTTTGCTCCAACATGTCCCATGAAAAAAGGTTTTTGGTTTAATAGGTCCTATTTGTATACATATAGTTAATATTCACTATTTGTATAAATAGGACCTATTGGGAAAAAATGTTATGATAGCACCTATTGGTAAATGTCTTATGTAAATACGACTTATTTGTCAAGCTCAATTTGTAGTGAATATTTTAGTGAGCATTTACTTTTTATATTGCATAATTTTGATCATACAGTGACTATCCACTGAATCGGTATTTCTCATTACTGAAAGTCTAGTGAATAACAATGATACACGATTGACAGTTGTTCCGTGTTGAGCATGTTTTCAGACAGTGAATATTCATTGAATTGGTAACTTAGTTCTTCAACTATAACAATGAATATTCATTGAACGTCAAAATATAGTTGTCTAATAATCAATATTGGAAAGTGTCCATGAACTTTTGATATCTATGTGCAATTTCATGCATAATAATCAGTCAAAAATATGAGTTACGTTGGTAATGTATATGAATTGTGTACAACATTTATATCGATCATTGATGAATTTTTACAAAGTTCTTGTTTGAGGCAATATTCATACAAAACCATATTGATGGTGATTATTCAATCTTTTAAAATTAAAAACCATTTCAATCGAAATTTCTGCATTTATTAATATTTGTTTTTTTTTTGTCACAGGATTTTTCCCCTTAGCTTTTACAATAGTTGGCTCAAAAAATTATGAGAATTAGGAACGGTTTTTAACAAATTTATCTTGCATTTTGGCACCTAGGGAAACAACTTTCATATCTGACAGAAACAACGGATTATTGAAATCCATACCAAAAGTTTTTCTCAATGGACATCAAGGCCTCTGCTTGCATCACTTGAAGGGAAATTTGAGGGATAAGATGTCTGGATATCACCATACAGTTAAAGGAAAAATTATCGAATAATATGTACTTTGTGCGTATGCACCAACAGAGAATATTTTTAATGATCGCTTGAAAATGTTGATTACTGAAGGAGGGGAGAGAGTTATTTCCTTTCTAGAAACTATTCCCAAAGAGAATTGGAGCAATGTTTTTTTCAAAGGAAAAAGATTTTGAGAGATGACTTCAAATGTAGAAGAGTCATCAATTCATGGATACGAGATGCAGGCCACCTACCAATTACTAACCTAGTAGACACAATTCGAATGCAAATAATTAAGTTGAACTCAAAGTGTAGAGATGAAGTTAAGGGTTGGAATGGTGTATCGTCTTCTAATATTGAACGTCGAGTGCAAGAGTCTTTAAAGATGGACGAGCATGGGGTGTTCTCAAATCAAACAATTTCATTTTTTAGGTGATGGTTTGTAATACCCAATATTTTTTATGGCTTTTAATTATGAGATTAATTAAATAAAATTGCTTTTAATTATGGGATTAATTAAATTAATTTGGGATAATTAATTGGACATTAATTCAGATTTAAATAATTAGCGAGAGGAGAGTTAGTATTTGATTATGATGATAATGTTATATATTTCTGAGTGATTACAGTAATATGTGATTATTGAATGTATTAGAATTGTCGTGAGTTGAAAATAGGGTTGTTTCGATAATTAAGTTATCTCAGTCGTGTCAGTCGTGTCAAGACCCAATTTAATAGATATAAAAGTAATTTATTTTTACGTCATTCATATGATCATTTTGAGTGTGCCAACATGTCCAGAAGGATCAATATAGTCAGAAAGCACTAGCCGTGAGTTTAATTTGGGTCCCGGGGCATTTTAGGCCTAACCGACAACCCAAGAGGGTATTTTAATCATTTTGACTTTTTGAGGAATTGCAACCCACGAATTTTAGACTGATATTATCAACCAACACTTGAGTCCCTTAGGGTTTCAAAACCAAAAATCATAAACGACAGTTAGAGAGGAAGAGAAAAAAGTTCCCAAAGAAGAAACCACCCTAGAGGCTTTTGCACCACCGTCACCACCATCGGATAGATCGGAAAGAGAGGATCACTCCCATACCGTCTACTTAAAAGGATCAGAATCTTTATTTTTCAGGCAATTGATTTATCTTGCAATAATTTATGGCATATGTTCAACATGATAAATTAGATTTGAAGACAAATTATGAATAATTATGATAAAGTGAAATTGGAGACTAAAAATTGTACTGGGGTAGATTTGTATGTAGTGGACCTTCTGGAATCATTAAGTGAAAGAATTATAAACTAAGAGTTAGGAAATCATGAAATTAAATTGAGGTTTATAATGTTTTTTGAAGAGATGATGAAAAACTAGGGTTATACCATTATTAGTGACTTATAATCCAAGAAATTGATATTTTGTGATGTTTTGATGAATCTTGAACGTTAGGACTGGTGTAGTAATGTTGGTTTCATGATTAGTATACTCATTTGGGAGATTGGGACGATGTAATGTGATTTGGAGGTGTAAAAATTGTAGAATCCCGTAATTGTTGAATGAATTCTGGGCAGATAACTGCTTGATCGATCGATCGATCCAAGCAAGTCGATCGATCGAACGATCCAAGCATGTCGATCGATCGATCGACCCCTCTAGAAAAAGTGAAGTATTTTCCTTTAAGTAATTGAATAACTTCCAACCTTTAGAACTCTTTAGTGATGATTGATTGAGCACAGTGGTACTTAGGGAAGACCAGTAGGATGGTATTTGAAGCCCAAAAAAGTATTCGATTTAATTAAGGTTAAGTGGTAGACTTACGAATATCCGACTAGTGAGGTACAATTGTAAGTTGCGAGAACCTGAATATATTTTGCTCCAATTATAATTTGAGGTTAAAGACAAAAAGGGGGAAACTTTAAATACTGAGATAACCTTAGATACTAGTGGGGGATTTGGTAACGTTTTTGGGATAGGGTATGTACTCAGAGCTATACGTCGAGAATTATCGCGTTAAAATATATTGTGTCGAATAAATAGGACGATATCATTATATGTGTGAAACATACGATATGGGCTGGAATATACCTATACTAAAATGATGATTACCTGAGTTGTGTGAATACTTATTATATTGATGATTATGTGTATGACATACCTACCATACTTGCTATCACGGGAGGTTGATTTTCGGGAAAGGACCGTCTTATCTTTGTGTTCCCTTAGGGTGGGTATTTAGACTGGTACCTTAAGGACATAGGACTGTGAATGACTTATTTGTGAGTTAATAAGTCAGCTGATCATGGGAGCGTAGGTATGTGCGTGACCCACGGGTATGTGAAGTATGTTCACCTCCACTATGTGCGATTTGTATTGAAACGGTTGTTGAGTGAATCGGAACACGTGATCCTTATGTACAAGATGTATCGGGATTCGATAGCAGAGTATGCGTGCATCGCATCTTAGCCTCGGGGTGTCATATATGTATATATGTAATGGGTGACTTATATATGTACTTATGGTTGATTCACCGCTACTTAATTGATGCGAATAATTAAGGAATTTAATGGAGTTAAGAACAGTGTAGACTTAACAAATACTTTAGCCAAGTAATCTGATTATTGAATGTGTGAGTTATGAATATATTCTATTTAAATAAAATGGGTGGCATCTAAAGTAAGAACCGTCTAGATGGGGGTAGAATAGACTAGTCAGGTAGTGGTGTAACTAGGTGGAATTTAAAGGATGCGATAGGTGTTCACAACAGTTGAGGGGTGAGGATCTCAAATGAGGGCACGTGACTAACATGTTTAATATATGTGTTGTTTAATATTGTAATTTAAACACTTGCAGTTTTAAAATATTTTCACCTCGGTCTCTGACCCATTTGCTTCCAAATCTATTTTGTTTTGTACAAACCTTGTAGGTGCCCAGCGACAGGGACACCACGCATAGAAGTTTCATTCTGAAGACGTGTTGTAGCTGCTATGGGAGCTACAGTATCTCAGTATTAGACGCCTCCACATTTATCTTTGATTCCCTTAGAGTCATTCATATCAGTCTGGGCATGTTACCCATTCTTATTTTGAGATTATAGATACAGACTTTCTTTATTTCATATGCTGGTTTATTTATTCAGACTCTTATATTGGGATTTTAATTACTTTGGTATTATTATTATTGGAGTGTTTACTCCAGACTCAGTTCATTTCATTTTGTTGGTTATTCATATGAGATTGTTGAATGATGATTTACTTACTTGGTTATTTGTTAACTTAATTAATAAAATTTGACATCTCTCTTTTTAAATATTAGGTGGCTAGTAATTAACTAAATATTTTTGACAGTGATGCTAAGACTGAACCAACTTGATATTCTGTATTAACGTAATAAAGGAGTATCTACCCGGTATTAAATTAGTCGGGGTGTCACAGGTGGTATCAGAGCGTCATGTTCTAGTGTCCTCTAAGATATGTACGGATTATTATGCTTCCAGCGTAGCTTTGTTTAATATAGATACTTATGTTTAGGATTGTTGATTCCTTTGGTGAGATTTCGTTCTCCTGTTATGATCCATATAATAGTGAATCTTATTTGCATTCGGGTGTGTTCGTGCACTAAACAATGTAGTATGTCAGGCGAGGATAGTTAGGCGGATCACAAGACAAAGCTCAGTTGAGGTTACGGGGTATATTCAAGAATGATTACCGTAGTTGAGGTCACCCGTATTATGGTACGAAAAGCCAGGACGGTGAAGGCGGCTTGGGCACAACATATGACTTTCAGATACCGCTATAGTAGAAAGTGGAGTCGAATTAGACTCACCCAACAAGGTTGGATGGGGAGAGAGTAAGACGAAACATTGAAGTTCAGTGGAAATTCTAGAAATGCAAAAATGGTGTGTGTTAGCCAATAAAGGTAAAATATTCAAAGACTTGGGCATATGTCGAAGTGTGACTAACCACAAGTGAAATTTAGGTTTTATAACTTTTTCTTGACACTCAGAGCAAAGTTATAATGGTAGGAGTCAATGACCATATTTATGAGCGGAATGTTGTGTTAATGGAAGGATCTTAGGTACAATTTAATCGCAAGTTCCTTCATCAAATGTTCAGGATAAGATGCGAACGTTGTTCTGAACTCACACAAGAGGGTCGAACAGAGGTCCCTTTGTGAAAAGAAATTTAGTTAATCAGTGAATCTTGCACTGGATGAAGAAGGTACAATGGAGAAGAGGATTTTGAAGTGGGAAATTAACTCATAAGGAGAATTACTAATACATATAAGGAATTCTTCTTTGACGGTCAGTGCAGATGATAACAATGTCGCGATTTGTAAATATGGATGTTAACGCTTCCTTGTGTGAGGAGCTACAAGAATCGAGGAATTTAGTCAGAGAGTAAGATTGGGTGAAATGGTGTTAGTGAAGCACCACAAGGGGGAGACACATCAGGGGACCCATTTAAATGATTCGAATAGCTGAATTTTTACCAAGCAATGGTGAATTCAATAAGGGCTATTGAAGCCAGTAGCATGTTCCATAGGGCCAACAAGGCTAAGGGAACAACGGGGGTAACCATCAGAATAGAGACTACCAAAGTCTGAGAGAAGGACAACCCTAACATGGTCAGTATGTCCAAAGATAAGCATAAAGGGATAAGGGTATGGTGCCTAGCAAGGGCAATAGGTAATGTAATTTACGGTTTGGTTCGGACAGGCGTGTTATGTCCAAGAACCATTTAAGCATCCAAGTTGATTGACAAGGTAGAAGTATGAGTTTTACCCTTAGAGGATGATGCGTATTTTATGTGACACGAACTAGTTACTACTTTTTATTAATGTTATATTCACATGTGAGACGAGTTTAGTGTATATATCGACTACGTTATTATCATGTGAATATTTTCCCTGGTATAGCGGGGTAACCTTTAGAGTTACCCGCGGAGGATGCATGGGTGTAGTTATAGTGGTATATACTTTATTGTTATTACTCATTTTTGTGATATGTTATACGAGTATGATATTATCCTGATAATGGTTTTATAGAAATCATTAGACCGGTAGTGGGAAAATGTCGTAAGTCTATCGGGGGATATTACCTTAGTGTAGGATGTTTTGTTCTAGAGAGACCTCACCTACGAGAGGGACGAGATCGTATTTATATATATGTGTGAATATTATAGATACTTCAAAAGTTATAATGGTCTCGGATACTCGATCCCGGTATGTGTAAGGACTTTATTATTATGATTCGAAGTGTATTTAGTTTACGATTCAGCGAAAAGATTTAGCTTCTTATTATGTTTAACGCTCAGCACTAGGAAATAGGAACAACGCATTATTATCACCATTTAGAGACGTGGGAGTTAAGACTCATAGTTGTATGTTTGGGGACAGGAATTCGAGACCCCGATTTTATGTGCACGATGTTTATGGAATGTGATTACCACCATTGTTAAGTGACAGTGTCTTTCGGAGGAAGTTCCTTGTTTAATTGTAATTGTGGAAGGAGATGAAATTTTAGTGTCAAGAGAGAGGAATATAGGGGTACGTGTTATGGACTGAGGGCCTAACGGATTTTGATGACCAAAAATGCTAGGTAGTAGTATATCGGGGGGTTCCTTGTTTGGATTTCACTTTGCGAGACATCCCAAGCATGAAACTTAGCGTAAGGTCGGTAGTAGGGAGATGTTTGGCCATTCGTCCATGAGTTTGGTACCTCGGTCATTGTAAAGGTATGTAGTTATAACTGTAAGTTAAAAGATAAGTTACAATATAAGGACAGTAGAGCCAGTTGCGTGGTCGGGTTGAAGGATGGATTAATGTTAAAGAGGATTTAGAATCTCAAATTCTAGGGTGATTGAGAATGCCCAACTTGTATAGCCACATTGCGAATACAGGGCGATAAAGAATTAGGCATATGTATGAAGCGTATATGATGTTTAAACCTGTATGAACGGTTTATAAGGGTATGGACACCTTGGTTTGCTGGTGTCAGAATCACCGAAAGAAGAGACATAGAAATAAATGGATGAATTTATGCTTGTGGGGCTAATATGACAAAATGGAAGTGGTGGAGTGGATTAAGCATCGTGAGAAAAGGACGATAATCCATATATTTATGTGCGATCAGAGTAGCACGTCCGAACTTGGTGGAAAGACAGTGGGAAGCCATTTAAAAAGGGGGTATCCCTTGAGAAAACAAATATTTAACTATTATGGAAAAATTGGGGTGGAGTTCTACCCAGTAGAACATTGAGAGTGACTTGCGCATAAATATAATGTTGATGTCAATAAGTTATAAGAAGTCCAAATGTGCATATCATGGTGAAAAGTGCACGGGTCGGAACTTTTGGTATATGCCGAGGGAAGAAAAGGGTTATTAAGTACCACTTAATGGGAGGAATTATAAGTGGAAGTAGGTGCTGAGTGGGACATAATGAGTAACCCCCACGTGCACCACTTATAGATAGAAATCGGTTGGAGTAAGTGTATTAACCAAAAATTTGGTATCGAGCCGACGATTCCAGTAATGGAAGAGTCAAGTTGGTAAATTTCTATGATGGGTTGCAATCATAAAGATAAGTAACGAGTTCCTTCAAATGTGTGGAACAGGTTGTCCATAAGGAAAGTAATTGTTATATCCTTGGGTGATTTACACTATTAGATAGTGATCGCATCGGTACGTGGTCCTGCCCAGTATTATTCTGAACTAGGATGAGATACTTGAAACCCACCTTCAATATGGGGTATCAGGAAGTAGTGGGTATAATGTTTCATTTTGAGAAGGTTGTATCACCTATAGCCCGAGGAATAGGAGCAAGATAATTGGCGACTGGTGGAGCTGTATGAAAGTAATTTTGGACTCATTGCGATCATTTGATTTCCACAACGGGTATAGATAGTAAGTGAAGTATAATATGATAAAGGGGAGAGGATATTGCCTAATAGTTAAGTTGTGTGAAAGTACCCATACCTATTTATAGTGGACAAGGTGCTTACAGATGTTTTGTGTAGATAAACCTTACTATCCTTCCTCTGAATACTTAGAGGTGAGCGGATTATCACAGTTTTGGGATCAGTCAGAAGTTAGATTTCGATGACTATAATGAGATAACCACCAACCGTCTTAAATGACTTTTCCTTGTGTAAAAGTCACACCGCTGGGAACGGAGATTCAAATAATGGACAAGAATAGTCAGATGTTCTATGGTTTCTCCCAGGATGGGAGTTTTGTGTTTAAATAAATGCGGGAGTTAATACGAAGTGAGGTGAAAACTCCAAATAATATTGAGATAATGCGGCCAATGATGTATAGGCTATTGATTAGGCATAAATTATTCCCATTTATCCCCTTAATTTAGAGGCTTTTATCGCTCCGCAAAGTGTAATTCGAGTGGATTTATATCATATCATTGCTATTGATAAGTTTTTAATGAGTACGCCGAGTTTCGTGTATTTTCCATCTATTTCGCAGGTATTCAGTGTTTAGGAAGGTCCAGCATCCAAATCCGAGTTCCGTACTAAAAGCTTCAAGGAAATGCAGGGAGGAAAAGTTCCTGAAAAGATGTAACCGAACCTAAGGGAGAGAAAGCAAATCGATCCCATCCTGGGAAAGCTCCTGTAAAGCACTATAATGATGGAACCGAACCGAAGTGGAAGGAAAGCGAACCAAACCTATACTTGGAAAACTTCCTGTAAAGTAATCTCAAGATGGAACTGAACCGTAGAAGAGGAAAAACGAACCGATTCTAGGCTCGAAGAACTTTCTGTAAAGGCTATCAAAGATGGAACCGAACCGAACCCCTTAATAGGATCGGTTATGTTTTTGGAACTTTGAACTTATCCACTTGTAAAACTAGGATCCTCCATGGTTGAAACTCTTATTATTCGTAGCTTATAAATTGTAAACTCCTCCTAGACATAGATGGAGGCTTCTAATTCGTTATGGAAGCTTGGTAATCAGTTTTTGAGAAGATGAACAAGAAGAAACCCTAGTTTGCTTATAATTTTTCAATTCAAGTAATACCATTCTGATTCTTGTTTTAATTATTGCAGTAGTTACTTTTCTAATAGCAATTTCATCACTCTTCATCTTCATTCAGTAGTAAAAATGTTTTCTTTCATTCCAGACGCATTTTCTTCAAGATTTCATATGTCTGGCTAAGTTTTCACGAGTTGGGGTGCATGAACCCCACCCGATGCAATTCACAATAGTGGAAATAGATGTCAAAATTAAAACATTAGATGAATTGTATCATAGTTCATATGATACTACTTTATTTCAGTCTTTGCTTACATTCTGTGCGGGCTACGATCCCTCATATGTGTAATAGTTAGGAGAAATAAAGACTGAATTTTAATTCAACCTTTGCTTACGTACTGTGAGGGCTACGATCCCTCATATATGTAATACTTAGGAGTATTAAAAAGTCGGATTCATTTAAAGCTTTAATTCTAAATCTAGTATCCTATGAAGATTTAATAGGGTGTGGGGGATTGTAACCCGACCTATTATTCTCCATTCATAGTTTAAAATTTTATTCAAATCGTTATGCATTAGAGTAATTGCATCGCATTCTTTTTCATAATTTCATTAGTTAATCATCTTCAAAAGTGCATATAGTTGTAATTGTCTCGCAAATCAAATCACCTTTTCCTTTTTCTTTAGAGTTAAAGTTAGGTTTACTTTGTCTGTCCAATGTCATTACGACTTCGTTCATCCTATTTCCCTAAGGATCGATACCCGACTTATCGGATTATTACTTAAGCGATAGGCTTTCACTTGAGCCTAGAGAGAACGCACTTTAGAGACACATTCTTAGTCGCGTCAGCTATTCTTATTCAAATGTTGTTTAGTAAGAGCACAACTTGAGGTGCATTTATTGAAGTGTGACCCTATAACTGATAAAATGTTGAGAGTGGTCAACAAGCTTGTTGTGAAGCAGGGGCTGTAGTGATTGAGCCTTACTTTGAATTTATTTTAAGTACCGAAGGATACCTAATTTTTCCAGGTATGCCTTACTTTTTCAAATTTCAGGACGAAATTCCGTTATTAGGGGGGAAGTATGTATTACCCCGTAATTTTTTTATGGCTTTTAATTATGAGATTAATTAAATGAAATTGCTTTTAATTATGGAATTAATTAAATTAATTTAGGATAATTAATTGGAAATTAATTCAGATTTAAATAACTAGCAAGACGAGAGTTAGTTTTGATTATGATGATAATATTATATATTACTGAGTGATTATGGTAATATGTGATTATTGAATTTATTAAAATTGTCGTGAGTTGAAAATACGGTAGTTTCGGTAATTAAGTTGGGACGCGTGTGTCAGTCATGTCAGGACCCAATTTAATGGATTTAAAAGTAATTTAATTTTATGTCATCCGTATGATCATTTTGAGTGTGCCAACGTGTCCGGAAGGGTCGAGATAGTCAGAAAACACTAGCCTAGGGTTTAGTTTGGGTCCCGGGGTATTTTAGGCCTAATGGGCAACCCGGGAGGGTATTTTAGTCATTTTGACTTTTTGAGGAATAGTAATCCACGAATTTTAGACTGATATTATTAGCCAACACTTGAGTCCCCTAGGATTTCACAACCAAAAATCATAAACGATAGTTAGAGAGGAAGAGAAGAAAGTTTCCAAAGAAGAAACCACCCTTGAGGCTTTTGCACCACCGTCACCACCACCGGATATATCGAAAAGAGAGAATCACTCCCATACCGTCTGCCTCAAAGGATCAGAATCTTTATTTTCCAGGAAAGTGATTTATCTTGCAATGATTTATGGCATATGTTCTACATGATAAACTAGATTTGAAGACAAATTATGAATAATTGTGATAATGTGAAATTGGAGACTAAATCATGAACTTGGGTAGATTTGTATTTAGTAGACCTTCTGGAATCATTAAGTGGAAGAATTATAAACAAAGAGTTAGGAAATCATGAAATTAAATTAAGGTTTATAATGATTTTTGAAGATATGATGAAAAACTAGGGTTATATCATTATTAGTGACTTCTAATCCAAGAAATTTATATTTTGTGATGTTTTGATGAATCTTGAACGTTAGGACTGGTGTAGTGATGTTGGTTTCATGATTAGTATACTCATTTGGGAGATTAGGATATTGTAATGTGATTTGGAGGTGTAAAAATGGTAGAATCCCGTAACTGCTGAAGGAATTCTGGGCAGATAACTGCTTGATCGATCAATTGATCCAAGCAAGTCGATCGATCAATCGATCCAAGCATGTCGATCGATCGAATGTTCGATCGATCAACCCATTTCTTCGCCCCTCTAGAAAAAGTGAAGTATTTTCCTTTAAGTAATTGCATAACTTCCAACCTTTAGAACTCTTTACTGATGATTGATTGAGCACAATGGTACTTAGGGAAGGCCAGTAGGATGGTATTAGAAGCCCAAAAAATTATTAGATTTAATTAAGGTTAAGTGGTAGACTTACGAATATCCGACTAGTGAGGTACGATTGTAAGTTGTGAGAACCTGAATATCTTTTGCTCTAATTATAACTTGAGGTTAAAGACAAAAAGGGGGAAACTTTAAATACTGATATAACCTTAGATACTAGCGGGGGAGTTAGTAATCTTTAGGGGATAGGGTATGTACTCGAAGCTATACATCGAGAATTATCGCGTTAAAATATATTGTGTAGAATAAATGGGACGATATCATTATATGTGTGAAACATACGATATGGGGATGGAATATACCTACACTAAAATGATGATTACCTAAGTTGTGTGAATACTTATTCTATAGATGATTATGTGTATGGCATACCTACCATACTCGCTATCACGGGAGGTTGATTTTTTAGAAAGGACCGTCTTATCTTTGGGTACCCTTCGGGGGGATTTAGACTGGACCTTAAGGACATAGGACTATAAATGACTTATTTGTGAGTTGATAAGTCAGCTGACCATGGGAGCATAGGTATATGCGTGACCCATGAGTATGTGAACTATATTCGCCTCCACTATGTGCGATTTTAATTGAAACGGTTCCTGAGTGATTCGGAACACGTGATCCTTATGTAAGAGATGTACCGGGATTCGATAGCAGAGTATGCATGCACCACAGCTTAGCCTGGGGTTCCATATATGTATATATATATTGTGTGACTTATATATATACTTGTGACTGATTCACCGCTACTTAATAGATGCGAATAATTAAGGAATTCAACGAAGTTAGAATAGTGTAGACTTAACAAATATTTGAGCTAAGTAATCTGATTATTGAATGTGTGCATTATGAATATATTCTATTTAAATAAAATGGGTGGCATCTAAAGTAAGAACCGTCTAGATGGGGGTAGAATAGACTAGTCAGGTCGTGGTGTAACTAGGTGGAATTTAAAGTATGCATTAGGCGTGCACAACAGTTGACGGGTGAGGATCTCAAGTGTGGGCACGTGACTAACATGTTTAATATATGTGTTGTTTAATTTTGTAATTTAAACACTTGCAGTTTTAAAATATTTTCACCTCGGGCTCTTACCCGTTTGCTTCCAAATCTATTTTGTTTTTTAAAAACCTTGTAAGTACCCAGCCACAGGGACGCCAAGCATAGAAGTTTCATTCTGAAGACATGTTATGGCTGTTGTGGGAGCTACAGGATCTCGGTATTAGACGCCTCCACATTTATCTTTGATTCCCTCAGAGTCATTCATATCAGTCAGGGCATGTTACCCATTCTTATTTTGAGATTGGAGATATAGACTTTCTTTATTTCAGATATTGGTTTATTTATTCAGATTCTTGTATTGCGATTTTAATTACTTCGGTATTATTATTATTATTGGAGTGTTTACTCCAGACTCAGTTCATTTTGTTTTGTTGGTTATTCATATGAAATTGTTGGATGATGACTTACTTACTTGGTTATTTGATAACTTAATTAATAAAATTTTAACTCTCTCTTTTTAAATATTAGGTGGCTAGTAATTAACCAAAAAATTTCTACGGTGATGCTAAGACTGAACCAACTTGATATTCTGTATTAACATAATAAAGGAGTAGCTACCCGGTATTAAATTAGGCGGGTACACATAGTTGAACTGAACAAACCAAATCCGTACTTTGATTTTTTGAATGGGATATACTCTTGTTACAAATGGCAACTAAATGGATTTCTCGGTGCCCATGTTATTGCAGTTATTCAGAGGAGTGGACATGAAATGAGTAAAATTGTAGATTATTTCTTTTCAATTTCAAGCTTTATAAATACTTACTCGTATACAATTTATCCAATTCCGACAGTTGATAAAGAGAATGACTTGGGATCCCCTATTGAAATTAATCCACCCATATCAAAGCGTCCGCCGAGTAGACCGAAGAAAAAAAAGAATTTTGCCAAAAGATGAAGAACGACGAGAAATTAAATGTGGTAGATGTGGCAAAGTATTGAAATCACAACATACAAACTTATATAGAGCCAATGCACGATTAGATTTGCATAGTTGTTGTTATTGTTTAGTTTCGTTTCTTTAGGTTTTCGAATATCATTGAACATTACTACAAACCCATTCGCTTTTTTAAAGTTCGGTGTGTTCATATATTTCATATAAGTGTTTACACCCATATGTTGTGCATTTGCTGCAATGGTGAGTATTCATTTGTGTACCATACAGTGCATATGCATTGAATGTGTATTTTTCAAATAATCCATTTAATATTCAATATACAAAATTTCAAGTGGTGCATGTGCAAACAGTGAATATTCATTGTTATAGTATTTTTCAAAGAATGTTGTCAATCAATATAAGAAATTTCAACTCATGCATATGCAGAGTGTGGATATTCACTGAATGGGTATGTTTGCAAACAATGAATATTCACTGAATGGGTAACTTTCAAAGAAAAGAGTTAAAATCGTAGTGAAATATTGTGTAGTGATTATGAACGGAACATCAATATTACAACGCATACATCATTAAAGAGGGTGCAGTGCATATTATATTTGTTGTGAACAATGAATAGTCACTACATGTCGAGGAATTTTAAAGAACGTATTTAATATAACATAGTGAATATTCACTTTGTTCAATTTTGTGCCAAGTTTTTTGCATTTACAGACATTGAAAATTCGTTTTTTTAATCTTTGGCTGCAATTTGGTTAACTAACATAATTGTTTTGGTTTTGCTATTACAACACTCATCAATAATTTATCATGCAATAAAACTAAGTGAATATCACCATAGTAAAAAGGATTTATCGATACAAGGGGACATATTTGATTAAATGAAATTAATATCATTGAATACTTATGGAATCGATGGGCACAAAATTTATGTCTCTAAGATATCAAAACATTGATGTCTTGTGCTCGTGAATTGGTTACTAACACTGGCGCAGACCACATCCATCAAATGACGTCGTTCCACGCCCGCGACACTACAAAGCTACGAATATTATTCAAAAAATAACAATTCGGTGAATATTCATTGCTTCAACACCTAAAATATAATATGCAATATTTTAACAATTTTGGTTTATTAATATATTGTGTTAATAAGAACTCTTTGAATGCTATGCACTTTTAATCCTCATTCAATGAATATTCACTATTAAGTCTGGAGTTTTGAAAATATATTGTTCTAACAGTGAATATTCACCTTTTGAACATTGATTTTCACCTTTTTTCAAACCCAATTATGTGGATATTCAACACAAATATAATTTGTACTTTTTGACAAATATTTACTGAACATTCACTGTTTGTGGATACACTTGTAATTCTGATTGAACAAAGTTTTGACTATAATACCATTATAGTGAATTTCTTACATTTGTGAATGTTTAGCGACACTGGCACAAACCCACATTCATTAGACGATGTTGGTCCGCGCCCGCAGCATTAACCAATCTCGCAACTAAATCATCAAATTTCGATCTTTAAAGACATCAAAAAATAATTTGGTGATTATTCAATGTTTGAACACGACAAATCCAAAATTTTCCCAATTCAGAGAATATGCACTAGCCAATCATTAATTTAGGTCCTATTTATAGTGAATATTCACTATACGTTTACAAATAGGACCTATTGGACAAAAAATATTTTTTCATGGGACATGTTGGAGTGAAAAAAGTGATAGGACATATTGAACTACATACTTAGTAAACGGGACTAATCCGTAAAAAAACCCATATAAAACCAATATGAAATAGGGAACATTGTATTGCATATATCTACTAAATGTCATTAGTAATTTCTAATGCATTGTACATTCAATTAAAAGTATATAAATGAATAACATAATCCCCACAAGTCAATCTGATGGTCTTTTGCCTAATCTGGACTAATTATGATTCTCCCCCATGATTTTGTATATCATTTTTGCATGATATTCTCGCATCATCGCTCGCGATAGAGAATTTTTCATCTCCTCCCCCTTGTATATTTTATCCATGAAGTAGCAGATTGCCATACCACAATCTAATCTGCATCAATTCAAAGAAATTTCACAATTAATAACAATTTATTTACATCTACATATTCCGTAAATGAAAAAAATCAAAACATACGACTAGGCATCTTGTTGAGGATAATCTTCTACTTTGATTACAGGAATCTTGTACTCTTTGGTTTTCGGGAGGGCATTTTCTGTATCTTGCACATCGTTTCTCATTTTCGTAAGATGTTCTCCGCGTCGACGTAGAAGAAGATCCACAATATAATCCCTCTAGTATACAATATTATAGCTTATCGAGTCAAACATGAATTAGTTTTATATCATGTCATAAGGAAACCGTATGTAAATTTGTATACATGTAATAGATTTGCATAAGTTCCGTGTTATATTTGGAGAGTAATTTTATTACCATCTTTGTTGCGTCTAAAAAGTAGCGATTTCAAAAGTATGGTCTGGTATATACGGATTGTAGTGCAGCATATGCCCCTCATGTGTGTCTTACACAAGTAGGTGAAAATGAAATCCACCTATCATACCTTCTTCAGCGCTTGAATTCTTTGGGAAAATAACCACCTATTATTATGGGTCGCTATATTTATGCGATCTTCAATCCAAAACTTCCTGAGGTTGGTATGATTATCGCGTACGATAGTTGGGACACGTTTAAAGTTTAGCAATGTACAACAAAATCTTATAAAAAAATCATCATATAAAACACATGTATATATTTGCAAATTACTCAGCACAAGCTTGTGAAGAAATATGGGTTGTCATGTAGTTTTTTTTGGGTACCCAATTAGATACACCTCGTCCTCTATTTTTAATATACCCGCATATGCTTCCACCACCTTAAATTGTAATGATATTAGCAATGTAAATTATCATAAAAATTAACATGCAACTACGACAATATTATTTCAAACAACTTCTTACATTTGATGCAATACTTTTATCGTCGAGCACTTCTAATAAGTCCTTCAAAAATACTGTCTCACCAGATGTTGGTCCTTCTCGTATCATTGCTATGTTTTACATTATAATAGTTAAAATATTGTATACATTTAATTCATATAGTTTGATATGAAATGCATTCAATGAATATTCACTATATCGATGTCCTCAATGTTAATATCAAGTAAAAAGGAATAACTTCTTTAAAACTATTCATATATAGTATATTCACTGTATGCACACTTTTGACCCAAACAGTGAATATTCACTGTATGCACACCAATTTTCGTACTAAGGCATTGAATAAATACACATGCAGTGAATATTCACTGTCCACCAAATTTCGTATGGTAAAAATATCCATACAGTGAATATTCACTGTAAAAATACCCATATAGTGAACATTCATTGTCTTCACACCAAATTTCAAACTTTGAAAAAAAATCATATAGTGAATATTTACTGAATGCACAACACTTAGTTGCTTTGAAAAAAAGCATACATTGAATATTCACTCTATGAATATACCTATTCAGTGAATATTCACTCTATGGGTATTTTTCATCACTTGAAATTTCATGTTGAATATTCACATATATCTAGTGTACATACTCCAATCCCTCTGTGTTGTAAATGGTTCGCAGACATTGCAAGTTTGAATCCTCCATATATCTGCTAACAACGCCTATTTTGGTCAGCGCATTTTTTGTCATTTTCATTTTTTGAATAATTGGCTTTGTTGGATCGGTTGATTTCTTCAAACATGGTGTAGCCATCCTCTTACATTTGCCATATCCTATCGAATCGTACTCATACGCACTCGATTTCTTCACCTTCCCTATCCTTTTTTTCCTTTATTCCTTTCACCATTGAATTCATAAAAATTTCAAGTTGTTTCAAATGCGAAGGGGTGTGGTAAGGTTCTTCTTCAACAACTAATTATCCCTCAAAACCTTTCACTTCCTTTCCAATCGGAGTTAAAGTGTCATTTTTATCTGCACAAGAACTTGTTATCTCTTCTTTATTCACTTGCTCAAAGTGTCGCCCTACCCGATGTGCTATTAGTTCATCAACCTTGCCTTCGAGCTTTCTCTTTGCACCATTTGCTTCTTGAAGTCTTTTAAGCATCCTCTTAAAAGCCCCATCCCGAGCCTCAATCTCGTCTTTATAAATTTTCTCCATCTTCTCCATTTCTTAAATCCTCTCACATAAGAGTGTCACTCATCTTCAATGCCTGTCGCTTGAGGTACGGTAAGATTGGTAATAATAGAATTCAACTTTTCAATTTCATTAACCTTTTCTTCCATTTGCCTACTATGGTATTCAACCATATTAACCTTATCACTCTTCAACATCTTTATTTCCTCACATTTTTATATACTCCATATTAGACGTAATCAAATCATCCTCAAGTTTTTGAATCTTTCCTTTCAAAATTTTATTTTCTTCCTCTTGTGCATGAGTTGAATGTCCACCATCAAACCTCCCAATAGATCCTTACTGTTGTTTCCACCATCTCCTACATTGACATTGTCCATATCTATTTCATCATCACCCATAGCAATTTCATCCGCACCAAACACTCTTTGTTCATAGCATCTCATCATTTACCTGCGTGTATTGAATAGTCGAAATTAATATATTATGCATTGTAAATAATATTCAATTTTAAAATTTTATTCAATGAAATATAACTATTTTAAACATATACAGTGAATATTCACTATATTGCAATATGAATCACTGAATATTCACCGTTTGGTATACGCACTATGAATGTTCACTGCTCTACATTATTAACTTTTTAAAATACCCATACAGTGGATATTCACTGTTTGCAGACCTCCAAATTTCATTTATTTGACTGCTTTGAAAACTATTCATACATTAAATATTCAGTGTATGCACACTTCAAAAAAAACCATACAGTGAATATTCACTGTATGCACACCAAATTTCAAACTGCTGAAAAATAGCCATACAGTGAATATCCACTGTTTGGTATATGCACAATATTCACTGCTCTAGGTATTAATCCCAATTAATTTCTTATGCAAATACGAATTATTTGTCAGACTTCCTTTTATTACCCATTTAGTGAATATTCTAATTTTAACACATCCAAAATAAATGGTCATTATTAGTCTTCTACGAATTGGGATTCAAACGTTGAATTGTTACACATCTAAAAGAAAGTACATGTATATTAAAATGTTTAATGTTAACACATCAAATAAACAAAATTATTTTTTAGGTGGTCCATGCGTGATGCTAATACAAAAAAGTGAATATTCAAAATGTAGTGAATATAGACAACTTGGCGAGTGAATGTATATTACCTTTTGCTACATGAATGTTCTATGGAAACTGTTCACTAAGCTTGGTAAGAGACCATTTCTGGTATCTCAAGAATGATCCACGACACGCATCGGGTTGGATGATGGTTGTGTGCTCACATAACCAATACTAATATGAACTAACAAAAGATGAACAAGATAAGTGACATACTACGAAAAACACAACAATAAGTTGTATATTATTCATATTTATATGAAAGTTTAAATGACTAACCAGGTAACTAATCACACATCCTGTAACTAATTCAGGATTAGTGTACAATGAATGGATCGATTCAACCAATTTGCAACATATCTAGAAGGCCAATTGTACTTTCCCATAGATTCAAAATCTTCAACAAAATTGAAGAATGCCCACCTAATCTTTACACGTCGGGTGGGGAAGAGTAAAGTTACAATTGTGAAAAGGCATATTAATCTACAAACATCCATATCCCCTTGAAGGGAATCCTTCAACGCGGATTTGATGTCATCATTCTTGATTACATTTGTGGAAACCATTCCCGTCACAGCACTAAACCTCCTATTGATGAATGACGACGTTGGCTTCGTGGCGTAAGAAGTAATTTTGACATCTTCTTTACCTAATGGTATACCAAAGATAAGTACAATGTCCATCAGGGTAAATGTAAGAAATTTCCCCCTAAATTTGAACTTCCTCCACACCGGATCATACATTCTTATGATATTCTCAACATTATTCTCATATTTTTTAACAAAAATACTATCAAAATTATTTTCGAGTAAAAATGAGAATAATGTGACAAAATGAGTCATACCTAAAAAAGCTACTTCCCTAAAACTTAATTTGATTTGTTTTAGGAGATTCACTAAGCCATATAGGTTACATTTATATTGAAGTATGTGCCCAGTTTGGTCTATTATGTCTAGACCCTCATCCTCATTTAATCTTGTCTTTTGACCTTTTTGTACTCCTAACCATCTGCAAAAGGGAATATTTGTATTACAACACATTATCATATGAACATATTCTAACAAAGTCAACATACACCTTCATGAAAAAATAAATGTATGCAAAAATAAGAGTGAACATTAACTGTTTATAATCGTAGAAATTGAATATTCACTATATCGAGTAATGTATTTTCATAATGTCAAAAATACAGCGAATGAATGAAAACGAAATTGCAATAACGTGTACTGAATTTATATTGCAGCACATACCACCGATTGAGTGAATGTAAACAACGCAATAAATTGAAATTTTTTCTACATAATGTGTGAATATTCACTGAACGAGGATTAAAAACAATGCATATTTTGTTGTGTAAATGGAACATTGTTATAGTGAATATTCACTAAACGAGGAATAAAAATAGTGCGTAAAGTTCAAATTCAGTGGTTTAAATGGAACACTGTTTTAGTGAATAATCACTAAATGAGGACTAAAAACATTGCGTACTTTTTAATTGTATTCAAATACTGGATGTTCACTTTTTTGGATTTAAGTCGGTGCATGTATATTAAAATAGTGAATATTCACATATTAAAGGACAGTAATTGCTCAAAGAGAGCATACTATATACGAAGTATTCAAACGATGCATATTCACTGAATGACTGAAAATGTCGAGTCAAAATTCATTAGTGTAAATGAAACAATGTTTCAGTGAATATTCACTAAACGAGGAATAAAAACAGTGCGTACTTTTTAATTGTATTAAAATACTATATATGCACTTTTTTGGATTTAAGTCGGTGCATGTGTATATAAAAGAGAGATATAGGAAATTTCACAAAGCCCTTTAACCCGCTAGCCCTCCTTCTCCCAAACCCAATTTCCTCTGCCCCTCAACCCGACGACCTCCTTTCCCTTCTCCCTCCACCGTCGGCTAAACCCCTACCTCGAAACCCCTGTTTCCCCATCATTTTTCTTCCCAAGCCACCGACAGCCCCTGCTATTCCATCTTTTTCTTCATCTAAATTTCTTTTTTTTTATTTACACCATGGATGAATCTTAAAAGCTTGTGTACATATATGTATACATATAAATTTATACATACATAGATGAAGAAAAGAGTGTTTGTTAAATACCTTATAGATATACGGTTTCTCACATGACAGCAGACGATAAGCGAAGATGGTTCTGGGACTCTAGTCGTATTTGTTGAATTTGAATGAGACGAGAGAGAAGGGTTCTTGAATATGAACAGACATGAAAGAGAAATGGAGATGGTTAGGATTCTATTAATAATCGTGAGCAAGTGGGTTCCTAAATTAGCGGAAGGCTAAAATGGTCTATAAAATGAAGGCAAAACGTGATTTTTATTAGTAGGATCTAATAGGGAAAAATTAATTATATGACTAATTAGGGAAATCAGCATGTAAATAAGACTTAATAGGAATAGCCCTAAATAAAAGACCCACTTTCTTCTTCTTCTTTAGCAACCTTATGCCCGGCCACCACCTCCATCTATTCTCTCATCCCTCTTCCTTTAGGCTTCTCCTTTTTCATTCTCTCTCTTCTCCGCTCTTTTTTCCTCTCTCTCTTTATGCTCTCGGCTTACACACACACATACACACACACACACACACACACACACACACACACACACATATATATATATATATATATATATATATATATATATACATAAAATCAACACAACACCTATATACCCATTGCTCACGCACTAATCAAGTACAAACTATACCCAAAAATATTTTGCCTTCATATTCATAACTATATACCCAGTTACAGTGTATATAACCCATCACCCAAATAAAAAAACACTTGGAGTTCACATATAAATATATATTGTACATGTATACATATATAAACTAGGTGTAAGGACATATTTTTATAAGTCCATTATCAATTTATTATGTCATATACCACAACACCGTTGAAGAGCATTCAAGAGCAATCTACATCAAAGACGGATCCGAATTAATCAAGTTCTTCATAAAGAAAACTCAACGAAGTTTACTTTAGTAAGGTTATGTTCTAGATACCTTAACTTTACACTTAGAGCTTTTGGGATATTTTTACAAAATATTTTCTAAGTGTTGGGGCGAATATTAAGATATTTTTATCACATATTTTTCTAAAGATTTTGTTCTCGGACACCTTTCCGTAGAAAAATCATAACTAATTCATAAAAAATCAGAAAAACATGAAACTGGCAGCCACACATTCGTATCGAAATTATCTACAAGTACACGTCGAATATCATTTGATAGGTTGTTCGAAAGACCTGCTTTTGTCATTCAAACGACATAGACATCTCGTGAGATGTCGTGTGAGCGACATGTGTCCTTCATTCGAGGGACATTCCTATCTCGAATTTCGAGGCAGTGCAGTTTTTTGTATAAATACTCATTAAATGGTTCCTTTTTTCTCAAGAAGTCACAACGTTTTGACGAACAAAAAAACTGTGAAAGCAGAATCCTTTTTGGCTTCTTCCTTTAGGGTTTAATCCTTTTTGTTTTCAATTCACAAAACTCCCATATGCTTTAGTGAATTGTTTTGGTTTTCAAGAACATACTTTGCTCTTGTTTATAACCGACAGCTGCTTGCTATTGTGGAGGGAGTCCTTATAAAGTTCACTCTTGTGGAGAATCCATTTTTCTTCTTCACTGCTGCCCTCCTGGAAAGGGAAAGTTCCAACCGAGATACCGAAATCGACACCTGCGGGTATTTTGTATGTCTATTTTATTATAATCCGTATAAACCGTTTTCTTACAAATTATAGTGAAATAAAAGGTTTTGCCCCTTCGGGGGATTTTTCTGAAATTGTTTGTTTTATCCTGCATGCTTTATTTTATTTTGATAAATCATCTAGATGCATGTTTTAGGGTTTAACTAAAATTTTGGATTAATTAAAATTGGATTTTATTTGAGAAGTGTTAATATTTCCATTATAGCGATTCGACACTAGGAGAATACAACGGTTCTTTCTTCATGGTGAGGTTAGTGATTTCCATGGCCCGGTATATTCGTCCTTTTTTTCACATGCACAAGGAAATTTTTTTATCAAGGAAATGGGAGCTTTCTTCCTTCTAATGTTTCTATATTTATACACTTCTTATGGTGGGTGTAAGAGTAAGATAAGTTTAAATGGGTAGGTCTAGGATGGAACACGCATGAGGTAAAATTGAAATGTTTATAAAGGGGTTGGTATGATAATTTACAAATTTAAATATCTAGATATTTGTACATCTTTTTGTTATTTTGTTTTACTCCCCTAAAATTTTAAATCAATAATCAAACTTTGCTAAACCAAAAGTTTATAACAATCTCATAAATAAATCTTTATTAAAAATAAAATCCTTCGTTGGTTTATAATTCAAATTATCTTAAAAAATATTATGTTGTTAATAGAAATATATTAATTTATCCATTTTTATATGTGTTATGAATTTTTCAGATAAAATTATATTTGGTATTAATGGTTTAAGTTAGCTTTTGAAATTAATTCAATTAGTAAAATTTAACGGGTACTTGGTAAAACATACATTTTTAAATTGTAAGATTTGTTTTATTTATAAAAAAACTTTTCTCCAAGCAATAAAAAACTTAAAATAAATTTAAATTATATGAAAATATGGATTGTGACATATATACACAATCTCAATTAGAACACACAAATGTGACATAGGGCTTGGAATCAAAATGTCTATCATCGGACTAATATCATATACACGTACGTAAGTCTCATACCAACCACACGAAGGCATCTACCTTCGCGGGACCTTCCAGTGCTTCTATTAGTAAACTCGACGGAGTCCCTCACCTAATAGGTTTGGAAAAACGTACACACAAATATGAGAACGGGGGATCACTATGCAATCACACCACCGGATGGTCCCATACCAAAACCTGACCGATGGATCAAATCATCCATCTCTCTCATCACGAAGTCTAGATTAACTAAACGCATAATTTAAATCTATCAATATACAGTAACACCATTGTCTATATCGCCCAACAGATCAAGCCATATGCATCCCTCATCATGAAGTGGTAGTAAACCTGAACGTGTGATCACAACACATTGACCACCACAAAAGCCTTGCATAATTAGCCAGGCATGCAGTACACAATCACAACCACTTGAATCCACAACCCCGATTGATAGATTCAGCACGAGTGGCAGGTATGTACACATGAATAAACAATTTATATAACAATGTGTGTGTGTATGTGTGTGTGTGTGTGTGCACGTGTGTGTGTGTGTTTGCGTGCGTGCGTGCAAACACAAGATATCGCATATTCTCAAGTGTACTCAAATCATCCCAATCTCCAAGAATCGGATTGTTAACTAAATTATTGGGTTCTCATCTCTCAATCTTAATTACACCCAACTATACAACTTATCAAAAATATACCGTAAAATAGGATAACACGTACTCTCAAGTGTACCCAAACTGTCCCAATCCCCAACGTCGGATTGTACATACCATAATAAAGTTTATGCACTCGAAACCTATATCCAAAATATATTTTCGATCTTCTTTAGTTTAACTATCGTCTTAAACTGCAAAGTATACGCATAATAATTACCTAAGAATTTGTTATCAAAAATAAATACAAAACCATTCTTTGATGGCCCAAAAATGTTGTCGACAGCACATGTAGTTCAAACGAATTCTAACACCTCATTCGAATGACCCAACACCCAATTAGAACTAAGCTACTCATCTCATTTGAACGACACAACAATCTCATTCAAATGAGATTGACGAGATTCGTTCCTTCATCCCTGAACCACCAAAATCGAACCAAAATTTACATTAATGAATTCCAAACTTTAATTTAGCAACCCAAACATCACCATATCTAAACCTAATCATGGGTTATTATTCTAAATGATTCCCAAATATTCTTAAAACCAAAAACATTTATTAAATGCTTAAATCTTGGAATCCCCAAATTAGTTCCTAGTTCCTCCTTTACATAATAAAAATTCAATTACATGTACGATTTCAGATCCAATCACTTAATTAACATATGGATTCAACTTATGAAAAATTAAATCCTAAATATATGTTCTAAACACATAACCATATGCCAAAACAAACCAGTTTATGGTTCCAAACAAACCCCTAATTTAAGTGAGATTATAATCCCAACAATGGTTTAATTTAACAACTCGGTTAAGCCCAATACAAACTTGATTAGGATAGCAGATTAAATCTATAAACACACTACTAAATCCCAACTCAATTCCATGACAATGAAAGGATAAACAATTTACAAATTATACAGTGATAAAGAAAGATATTTTTTGCCTAAATGATATGAACGAGTGATTCCTCCTCTTAACACCTTATTATTCCTCTCTAAAGCTCTTTCCAAGTTCTACAAATATCTAGGGCAACTAGGTTGTGTGTTTGGTGTGTAAAATGTTCAACTATTGAGGGTTAACGCCCTTAAATAAGTCTAAATCCGCACGTCACCAAAAGGCCTAATTTTGGGCCTCTCAATGAGCCTAAAATATTACCCAAAGCACTCCAAAACTGAGCCCAACGGTATACCTACACCATAGTCCCAATCCAAACTACTAAAAACACTTATCTGGGCCTTCGTGATACTCTATAGTCTAATCCAAATGGTAATACCTCACACACATAAGGTTGGCAATTTTCATTGAACATTTGGGTCCCCGTGGATACCCGACCCTATCGGGTAGGATATGGGGATTAAGTTTTGAGGATTGGGGCGGGTTCGGGGAGTTCAAAAAATCCTCAAAACATTTTGGGTCGGTTTCGAGTATAGGCTTGGGTCTCCACGGGAATACCCAAATTATTAATATATAATAAAATAAATATGTTTATATTATAATAAATATATAAGATATAACTATAAATGAGAAAGGGGATAACTTTTTTAGTGTAACCCTAACCTAAACCCACACGACCTGTGCCTCACTCATCTCAAAATCTCCCATGACCTGTGCCTAGTCCCGAACAACTAAAAATAACTGCATCAAGATAGATAAACCCAAAGCATCCATAAAAATTATTTTTTCTCCTTTCAGTGCATGGATCTAAGGAAACAAACATCCACAACAAAGAAGCAGTCGCTCGGTCTGACAGTCACATAAACATAGTCCAAAAAGGTAAAAAAAAATGTGATAAATCACTTCATATATAAAGATAGCATAGTGATTATTAACACATGTGTTTATCTTTATATAGGAACAACACCAAACCATGAGAGACAGAGGATAGTCCAACAAAAATCCCCCAACCCCCTTTTATCTTCCCACTTAGAGTAGAGTCATTGTCTGTAATATAATTTTTTCCCTTTTCTTTTATATTTTGTTGCTTGGTCTGTAATAAATTCCCCCGTCCCTTTTTTATCCGCTCTTATTTGAATCTATGGGCAAATGGTTTACAGTTCAGGTAATAATATCCTCCCTAATCCCCAACTTATTAATTATTTCCCAATTGGATTGATTTTTAGGAAATTTTCCCTAATTAATAGCTGCAAACTGAATTGATTCTTCAATATGACTAAACACTTGATCTGTATCCATATAGTGATTTTTGAAAACCCTATTATTTCTATATCTCTCCATTAAAAAAATTTCAAGTGGTAATAAAGACGATTCTAATAATTATGTGTAATGATTTTGTTTTACTACCATCTTTAATATCATCAAATTCTCAAAAAATTGACAAATGTTGTCTAAAATCCCCACAATTCTGTAATTCTTGTCTCTCATAAAATTATAAGTACTTTTGTGTTTAAAAGAACCATCTAAATTATGAGGAAAATATTTTGATGAAATGAATTTTTTATATTAAAAAAAGAAATGATTTTTTTTATATTAAAAAAAGAAACGGGTTCCCCGCGGGGAAATCGATACCCATTTTAAACGGGGATGGGGATCCCCGAACCCATTTTAAACGGGGACAGGGATCCTCGAACCCATTATAACGGTATGGGGACGGGAAATGATATTTCTAACGGGGGTGGGGATGGGGAGTTAAAACCCAACCCTGAACCTACCCGTTGTCATCCCTACACACACACACAGAGAGTAATGTTTTACAGTGTAAATAAAATACTCACTTATTTATCATATGGGTAGCACACAGTCCAATATCATATAATTAATGTAACCAATTAATATTTACAACTGGTAGCACAAAATCACATCACATGGAAATTTAATAACCATATATTTTTTTCATTTTAATATTACCAAATCACATAAGTAATAATTAATCCCATTCATTAATTTATTTCTCACCAAATATATCATAAATAAAATCCATGAAAATTCAAGGTATTATAGGATACTTCTAACCCTCCTTGAGCAAAGAAGCTAAAGACTATGTACAACACTGTGACAAGTGTCGACGGTTTGCCTTCGTCCCAAAATAACCAACAGATAAAATAGCCACGATGCTAAGTCCACAACCCTTTGCTCTATAGGGTGGACTTAGTAGGGCCTCTACCCCTCAACAAAAGTTAGAACAAGTTTTGTATCATGGTAATTAACTACTTTACCAAGTGGGTTGAGCTTGAGCCTTTAGCGACTATCACTGAGAGGAAGACCGTCAAATTCATATGGGCGAACATCATTCGCAAATTTGGCCTACCAATGTGCATCATCTCGGACAATGGAAAATAATTCGATAACCCAACCTTCAGAGATTTATGCTCAGATTATGGGATTAGCAACCACTAATACTCACCAGGACATTCTTAGGCAAATGGGAAAGTTCAAGTAACCAATAGAACCATATTCCACCGTTTGAAGAAAAAACTAGAAAAAGCCAAAGGTTTATGGGTTATGGAATTGCCAAGCATACTATAGCCTTATAGGACCACAGTCAGAGGTCCCACTAGAGAAACCTACTTATCCTTGACTTACTGAGTTGAGGTTATTGTCCCCACAAAGATCAAAATTCCAACACAAAGGGTAGCTCGGTTTGAACTAGAAACTAATGTTGACGGGCTTAAGAGGTCCCTTAATGATCTAGATGAAAGGAGTGGGATACATTGATACATATGGATACATATAAGTAGAGGATAGTATCATACTTTAATAAAAACATTTTCCATAGAGAATTAAAATTGGGAAACTTAGTCCTAAGATAAATTACCCTTCCGACGAGGAATCCAAGTGAAGTAAAGTTGGGCCTTAATTAGGAAGGCCCTTATATGGTGACCAAGATAGCAAGGCCAAACTACTAAAACTTGAAAGACATGGAGGAAAACGAATTTCCACACCCATAAAACATAGAAAACCTCAAGAGATATTTCTAGTAATTTATTATACTATTAAAATGAAGTGAAAAAAACCTTTTTGCTACCTCCATTATCTCAATATAGTGTTTTATATGAGTAACAATGCTTCAATTTGGCTGTAAATGAAACCTAAGGTCCAAGAACCCAATAAGAGTTGCAATGCTTTCATCCTTGGCTCCAAATGAAACATCTCAGGTTTAAGAGACCTCATACAGACGACTCTAATCATTACAAAGCTTTCATACTTAGCTACTAATGGCTCTAAGGACTTAAACGAACCAGCAATATTTGCAAGGCATTCATCCTTGACTCAAACAAGCAGTTTAAGGTCTATTGACCCCAGATAAACTAAAGAAATTACCAAGACTTCCATCCTTGATTCCTCCCCTAAGTTGACTAGGTTTAAGGAGCTAAAATGGTCAATTTAAAGGACTTTTTCCCCTAAAATGTTATGGAAAAATTTGGTAATTATCACAATTTTTTCTCTAATCCCTTACTTTAAAGGATTTTTTTTTTTTGGGGGGGGGGGTCATGAATTGAAAAAAGATGACAAGCCCTTTAAAACTTATATGACAAAGCCAAAATTTAAAACTTCCTCTCTCAAAAAATTTGGGGGGCTAAGAGTTTTTGTGCAAAAAAATTCAGACTTCTAGTTTTAAATCATGGGTGTGAAATCCTACACTTCTAAGGCTTTCAGCCTTAGTTGATTTGAGTTCAGAGGTCTTAGGACCATTATTGGAACCTTTTTTTATACCCTAAGGCTTTCATCCTTAGTTCGTTATGGTTTAGAGGTCTTAGGACCCTTAGTGGAACTTCATTTTTCAACCCTAAGGCTTTCATCCTTAGTTAGTTTTGGTTCAAAGGTATTAGGACCCTTCATGGAAGCTCATTTTTAAACCCTAAAGCTTTTATCCTTACTTGGTTTGAGTTGATATGTCTTAGGACCCTTAGAGGAACTTAATTTTAAACCATAAGGCTTTCGTACCTAGTTTGTTATGGTTCAAAGGTCTTAGGCCCCTTTATGGAACCTCATTTTTAAACCCTAAGGCTTTCATCCTTAGTTGGTTATGGTTCAGAGGTCTTAGGACCCTTCGTAGAATATTATCTTTAAACTCTTAGGCTTTCATCCATATTTGGTTTGAGTTCAGAGGTCTCAAAAACCTTAGAGGAACTTAATTTTAAACCCAAAGGATTTCGTCCTTAGTTGATTTTAATTATGAGGTCTTTATACCCTTAGCAAAATTTTCGGGCGTATCATTGGGGTTACATGGTCAAAACGTCAATTGCATGTCACGTTGCATTTTGCATGAAAACACTTAATTAGATGATGGATGATTTCATAATTGCTAAAATATACTCTATATGTATAAATATTCTTTGTATATATTACTCTGCTAGTATTTCTCCTACTGAGCGCACTCTCATACCTATTTAAAACCATTTTTGCACCTGTAGTAAATGCATATTTTAGGGCACTTAAATTAACCTGAAATACTACTCGGATTGAAATAAAACTCCTCCTAAGGGTATACCTACCCCTAGGACCAATTTAAAATGGTAAAAATACATAAATGGACATTTGTGACACTCCGGAGTTCAATCCAAACGATACTATCCACAATACACGGTAAAACCATAAACCCTAAAGCCTAAACACTAAACATTAATCTTAAAACAAAAACCATCAAATGTAAACCATAAATCCTAAACCCTAATAAGAAAACCCTTAACCCTGATTATCGATTCCTAAATCGTATACTCTAAACCCTAAAACCCAAACTTTAATCCCCCCACACTGTAACCTCCACTCCCAAAAAAAAAAAAATTTTTTTGGGGGGGGGGGGGGGCGGGGGGGGTAAGAGTTTGTATAAAAAATTTGAGATTTTCAATTTTAAAAAGATGTAAAGAAATTTTTTTAAACCCCTGAGTCTTTCATCCTTAGTTGGTTATGGTTAAGAGGTCTTAGAACCCTTTGTGGAACCTTATTTTACACCTCTAAGGCTTGCATCTTTAGTTAATTAATAGTTCTGGCATCTTAGGACCCACAGACGGACTTTAAAAGATATCCTAGTTGTTTTTCCTTGCTTTACCAAGAAATCAGGGGTGGCTAAGGGGGATATTACCAACATCATATACCTCAGACAAGCACAACAAAAAAAATTCTTGTCAAGAAAAGAAATAATAAATAATAAGTCATAATTTCAAAACACAACCATAAACATTAACAACTAAGGAGTTAAAAAATTTATAGAAAATGCCACATGGCAAAAAAAACTACAAAGATTGAAAAATCCTTTCAAATCATGGGCTTCACAGAGTTATCCTTCTCAAGAGTCTCAGATCATAATTTAGTACATTGGCTTAGAACGGTTTTAGTCTCCATGGTTGAGGGAGCAGTGGCTTCATCTTAGGCTTCAACGGCTCCACCTTCACTACTGCTCTCACGCTAAGAATCTTCCTCGATAGAATTTGGATCCTAAGTAAAGAGACTAGAGACATCGACTTCAAGAAAGAACAACTGGACCTTAGCCTTGCAAGATTCAAAGCTAGAGGAATATTATGGAAAGGAAACCTATGATAGGTGTCATAGCTCAGATAAGCATCGATTTGTCTTTTTATCACATAGTCTATCTTCCTCAGACGATAAGAATGCTTG
The DNA here is from genome assembly GCA_949130495.1 of Sambucus nigra. NCBI lineage: Eukaryota > Viridiplantae > Streptophyta > Magnoliopsida > Dipsacales > Adoxaceae > Sambucus > Sambucus nigra. The sequence goes on from OX422213.1 coordinate 473,516,997, forward strand.
ACCTGAAGTCTAGAGAGATCATTATGTAGTTTCAAGCCCGCGGCCATCATAAGATCCCTCAAATCCCTAAAGTTAGAAATTTTCTTCTTCAATGAGTCCACATCCTTAGTTGCATGTTAGAGCTTGTTATTTTCTCCCCACGGATTAAGCAATACATCTTGTAGAACCTCCATAGCCCCATTGTGATGCATTAGATCCTTGACATTGGCCTTCTCCTCCCCGACCAATGAACTTCGAATAGCGAATCTTAGTGCAAAACTATCACAGATAGCCTTCTCATTCAGGAGACGAGTTTTCCCCAGAGAATTTATTTGAGCCCTGAGGCTCGCCCACTCATCTTATAAAGCAACCATATCCAGTTATTGATTGTAATTCATTAGATAAAGGTCCATCTTGGACAGGTCCCACTGCTCAACCATAACCAGCATCTTCGTCCACGCCCTATTACCCTCAATGGCATCAACCATGGGGGCCTCTATCAGATGTTGGGCCTGAAACACAAAGAAATATTTAAGAAGAAAGAAAATTTGGGAAAAGGACAACTAAAAGAAATATAAAAGTATGAGGTTACCTTTCCAAGTATATGGATCAAATCCTCAGAGTTAGTTGAGGTCCCTCCATGCCTCAGTGGTGACATTAGTCCTGGTCATCAATGTCAGAGCCTCCACAACAGAAGCATAAGAGTTTCTCTCCTAAGAAGATGATGGTCGATAATATTTGTATCCGTCAGAGAACCTCATTTCTCCTTACTCCACCTCAACAGGCCCACCAAGTTATCCAGAGACCTTAGGGAAAGCCCCAGACTTGTTATTATCCTTCAAATAGGACCCTTTAATAAGACTTATGAAGTGTCCCAACAACTTATTTTTCCTTCAATGGAATACCAGACTTCGTCATAGAAATTTTTTAAACCAAGAGCGGAAAGAAATATCTCCAGCGATGGGTCTTCCTTCAGCCCATATTTCATCTTAAACTCAAGCATCAGCTTCATAGAAGTAATGGCGATCTCCGCAGTAGTGTTCAATTTTATGCACTTCACAACCTTTTTTCCTTCACCACATATGGAGGATAATAGGTCAGTCTAGTATGATGCCTAGACATCCTTCTCTGCTCGTGTTCATCTACTGAGTCCATAATAATTTAAAGTTAATGAATGAAGTCTAAATAAAAGCAAAAAACAATGGCAAATAAAAGTTCAACGGGATTACTAAGTGAACAGTCAAAATCCAACATGACTACGCTCTCTACAAAAGGTAGGACCTCATCTATGCTGGGAGGAATCTCACCACCCCTCTTGGTCCTTTCATATTTGCCCTTGCTAGCCTCTGGCACCTCGGAGATAGCAGTTGTGCTCTTAAAAAATCCAATAAACATTGCCTTATGCTTCCTCTGGACCAAGACAAAATCTTAGACCCCTTCCACCTCCCCATCCATAATCTTGGGAGCCTCAGACATCCCTCCAAAATAAGTTACCTTAGTCTGAGTTCCAAGACCATTTTTGTATACACGATAGTGGTTGCAAGCTTCAAAGCCTCCATCACTCTATCGGTCTCCTCTTTATTGAGAACAATAGGCCCTGCAAAAGAAGAAGTGTTAATATAATTTCTTCCAAATTGAATAAGAAGTTAAAATTGAAATAAGACAGACCTAAGGCCGAAGGAGTACACCAAAAGTTAGGGTAGATAATTTTATCCACATGGCTTAAAGTAGCTTAATCTGCACCAACGAAGAAGAAACTCTCCTTCCATTGCTTTGGGGAATTATACTTCTCCCCTGTAAAAATAATGGGGGCCTTGGGAGGAAGTACTTTATACCTTTGTCCTTGGCCTTTCTCTACTTCTGGACCCTGTAAAGAGTGAAGAACGGAGTTGGGTGGCATCAAATTTACCCCCAATGGACTCCCTATAGGCCAAGACAGTGCCCATCAAAGTCCTTAGAAATAATTTGGCTAGGGACTACTCTGATAAACTTTAAAATTTCCACCACCGGACAGGGAACTGGAAACTTGTACCCATAAAGAAGGAAGCACTCATTGAAGCAGACAAATTTTGGGACTAAGGAGAAAGGTCTATCATTAGATTAGTTTTCCTCATGATCACGCTATCTGAATTCGGTATTTTCATGGATTACCTCCAAGTCTTTCTTAGTTATTTTTTAGGCCACTCAAGCCCTATTAGAAAAATTAAGGGCATTAGGCTCAAAGTATTTGATGACTTGGCTATCATTGAGAATTCCTCGATAATGGGACTAAGTTGAAGTTCCAGCCCCTTATTTATTTGAAGAGGGCATAGGAACATTAGGATACATTGTAAAGAGGGGAGTTAGGTTCAAGACTTTGGGTCGTGAAATATCTTTGGAAGAAATTTTTGTGAAAGAGATAAAGGAAATAACTAGGTGCAAAAGGAAAAATTTAATAAGGGGGAGATAATCGTTGAAGTAAGTGGTGAATATCTCAACCATCCTAATGTACTCTTTTATATCCACCTAAGACCTGACGCGCCACTATTCTTCACCTCCATTACTCAATGTAAGATCCTTCCTAACGCAATCTCATAATGACGAAATCTCATTGGTTAGTTACGTTGTTACACTTGTTCACTTAGATGTGTAAATATTATCCCCTGCAATTGTTACAAGGAGCAATAGGGGCTTTTGACGAAACCACATTTAAGTACTCAGAGATTCCAAGAGCTTATAACCTCTTGCCTTCCCCCATGCAAGGGAAGAGATCCCAAGATCTGCCAGAGACCTCCTCCAGACTAGTACTGACCTCTAAAGACCGTTCCAGTGATGGAGATAAGTATACACCAAGGTTAAAGACCATAATAGTGTCCTCAAAGCAATAAAATACTCAATCATTCCACTACACCTCAAAGTCCAAGCTCAGAGACCTCGGGATGATCAGCTTTAAGCCTCAGACTAGTCTAATGGACTTACCCATGGCAAAAACTGACCTCTTTTAGGTCCATGATATCTATTACAAGGTTGAATCCCTTCAGTAGGTCACTATAATAATCCTATACCATTATAATATGACCTCATACACTCCATAGCTCCTCAAACGTCCGACAAAGCTTTTGTAGCTTTTCTGGTAGTTAGAAGGTACGGACACTATTCTACCTATTGCCACCACTCACTCCCACTACCATTGAATGTTCCCATTCGCATTTAATGATCCCATTAACTACCTTAAACCACTTGCAAGCCTTTCACCAACACTCCACCGTGTTACTATAGCCTTCAGACCTCAGGACAACCCCATCCATTCCACTGTAGCCCACTCATTCTCTCTCTAAAAGAATTGTTATATATGGAAGGCTTGTGATTGCTTAAGGGAATCTAATATAATAGAATACATCTTAAACAACTACTATTTAACCCACCCAAGAGAGAAATAACTCGGCAAATACTAGAATAGCTAAGGAGTCTATCTCTTAAGTGATCGTAATTATAAGTTTGGCTAACTCACTATTAATTAAATATAGGAGAAGGTTTAGATCACTTCCAACCTCTTATACATTTTACATAATGTTGAGTTGTAAAATAAGATAAGTAATCCTTAGAGGAGTCCATAAGTTACTCCCTAGTATTCCTTTGATCAGTGATAAAGATCGCAAACACCTCAGACAACCTTGTCCAGAGCCCAAAGGGGTGTTTAGATTGTAATAGTCTCATTTACAACCTAATATACAAATCAACATCTTTCACAATGGACGTAGGATCCTCAGTATAGTTCCAAACCACTTTATATCCTTGTCTTTCACTTTGACACTTATCCCCCATTAACCTGTCTGAGGTCCTGTGGGGAGCACCTGTTAGGTCTGAGGTCTCAGAAGATTTCAACATCCACCATATAACACAGTGATTTAATCTAATTAGGAAAATCCTATGTCCATAGTGTTGCTTGAGTATTCCCATTCATAAATATTGTGAACCAAAATTTTATTACAATAATGGGAGATATAAGTTTAAGACTCTTCACCATTTAGGATTTTTATAAGATGTAAAGGAAAATTAGAATGTGTTGATAAAATGGTGTTGAAAGTAAAAATTCACTTATATCTATCTTTTAACTTATTTTTTTTACTTTTCAAGACTCGTGGTTTCCCCCCTCTTTAAGTTTTGTATTAGTTGCCTCTTTCTTTGAGTGAGGAAGTCTCTCATTATGGAGTTCTTTACGATTGAGTCTTGTCGAGTCGTAGTTTCTGTCGCGTTATAGTCCACTTATATTTAAGATGTGTCTATTTGCATCCCACTTGTGTTTTAGTTATGCCCAGTTGTAGCCCAATATTGGTGTTTAAGTTGTGTAAATATCAAGCCATGTGTAATGGTCCCCGCGAAGTAGTCGCGAAGTATAACACCCTACAAGATGTGATCATTATCACAATTTGTTCATCTAAGAAACTTTATATATTTTCTCAATCCAAACTAGCATTTTCATAATTTTAGGGACAATAAGATTTTAGTTGGGAATAATTGGAATGAACTGCAAGGAAAACATGTTTGACATGTTAACAACAAGAAGGGAAAAGTTCTTCAAAAATTATTCAATGTCCAGCCTAAACTTGAGATATCTCGTGTGAGTCATGTGTGAAGTAGGAGGATAGTATGAAATAGGTAGATACAGAGATCAAAAGGGATCCTAATATAGTTTCCTCAATCTCTATTATATGGAGTGGCTTCTCGAAGCGCTTAGGACTCTTAGAATGGTTATCTCGTTCCTTGGATCATCATATTCCTCTTATCGACTTTAACTATTTTTTTAGATATAATTGTCGATTATGTACTTGTCGTTTAGTTGGATTATGTGATAAATTAATGTATGATCTCTTGCATGTAATATTGTGTCGAGGTTTCATTTATGCCTACGTACTCTCAAAGTTGGAATTTAAAGCTTGTAAGACTTAAAACTCTTAAAGATTGATTAATATATAGTATATGCTATAACTCAATCCACTTAATATCACACAACTTTCTTGAGCAATTATTTGATCGAAAGATTAAAACAAATATATTTGATTAATGATTTATGGTGTCTCAAAATGGTTGTGATTTGAAAAGGGGTATCATTTTTGCCTTGTGCATGTAAGATTTTTCCATGGTTGTTGTAAATCTTGATAAAAATATATTCAAAATCATGAATGTTGAATTGGTTAGGACTATAATATGAGTATAGTGGGATTCTTACCTTTGAAAATTCAAAATAAGTTCCCTGCCTTTTTATTAAGTGTGAAAGTTGCCACTTGCAAAATTGCTTAAAAAAAGATGTTTGAAAGATTTCTATCTATCAAAATTTTGTAACACCAAGGATATGAGATAAAAAAAATATTTTAACAAATCACTTATTTGAGGAATAAAAAAGCGTTAGTTGAAAATTATATATTTTAAAGGAAAATAAAAATTTCATGATAAACACCATTGTAGATTTTCCAAAATGCTATTATTTTATTGAACTTTACTTTTGATTTCAACATTCAACGCTCAAACATGTTCACTTTTTCTTCGCACAACTTATATTCCTTTCACCCTATGATATTCGCCTTAAAAATGCATTAAGTCTTCATAGGTTTATTTATTTTTCATTTTGGTGTATGTGGTATAACCACAAATATAGGTTATGACATTCAACAAGTATTTTTTTATCATTAATCATGTTTTAGAGTCAATAGAACTTCTTGTACATTGACACTTTGCATTTTGTGTGTTTTCCCTTATTTGGAAAAACTATTTTTTCTGGCTTCATTTGTGACTCGGGAAAGAGGGGCTTCGTGTAAGTGAAGCATTCGCGTCTGCGAAGGTAAAACTTCATGTCATCAAATGCATGATTTAAATCGTGACTAAGCCCTTTCGCTTCAACTTTATCTCTCTCTTCACCTCACGAATACCAAAATCTGCCATTGAAGCATCTTGAGATACATCTTAGCTCATATTCACTCAATTATTTTCTTCAATACTCATCCAAAAACCTTGGTAAGTTTATTTTTAACCATTATTAATCCTTTTTTAGGTTTTATTGAGATTTTGAAGATTGGATTTTTTGTTTTGGATTTTGGGTAGAATATAATATATGATAGAAATACTACATTTCTTAAGATTAAGTTAATAGGTAAGAGTAGTTCTCATTGTAATAGGTTGATTGTAAGGAGGATAAAGGAATGAATAGGATGAGCTGAGGAAAAGTTTGCAAGGCTAAAGACCAATGTGGCTTGGGTTTACGGATTAAAAGCATTTATTTTAGTTTTATTGGCTAAGGAAGCTTGGCAACTTCTCATAAATCAAAACTCTCTTGCTAGTATAATTTGTAAAGCTAAATATTTCCCTAGATGCTCCTTTTGGAATGTGAAAAAAGAGGAATAATGCATCTTATATTTGGAGGAGTATTGGGGATGCTAGGATGGTTATCAAAAGGGGGTGGAGGTGGAGAGTGGGTAATGGTGTGAATAGTATAATTTGGGGATACGTGGATTATAAGGCCACAAATTTGTAAACCTTTAACTCCAAAAATAATTCATAGTGGTCCCGATTTTATTAAAGATCGTATTGTCCCGAAAATGGGGCAGTGGTATTTTAATCTCATCTCTAGTTTGATTTTGAGATACGAAATAGAAGACAATGAAAAATACATTACCAACGCACCATCGAGGAACAAGGAAATTTGGTGTAAGGATAAATTTCTCAATCGAGTTAATTTGTTTGTATTGGCTTCATTTTTTGTTTGGACAACACTTGCTTGAGGCATAGGCTATTAGGATTTCATGCTTGGTCAAGATTAATATTGGTAAATTATTTCACACAATACCTGGTTTATTTGGTGCGTATATAAAAATTGTGAAAATTAAAAGTTGGTGGTGTTTCCATATAACCCTAGGGCACTAGAATTTTTTAAATTGGTATCAGAGCACGAACACTAAGAAATCGTGAAGACCCCTATTTTTTGCATATTTAAGGTTTAGATGGATTTTAATCGAGAGAGGAGTTTTATTGTCCGACCTCCATTATTTTATTGAACAAACTATCCCTATTGGAAGGCACAAATACAATTTGTCTTAAAATCAATCGACGAGAACATTTGGTACTCGATTGAGTTTGGGTGGACTCCTCCCACTGAGGCTGGTGCTCCGAAAGCATTCAACTCTTAGACAACAGCTGAAAAAAGGCCTCAACTTTTAATTCCAAGGCTGTAAGCACTATTTTTTATATTATTACCACCGAAGACTTTAGAAGAATTATAACTTGCAAGAAAATGAAGGATGTATGGGATATTTTACGATCCACATATAAGGGTACTAATATTGTAAAGGTTTCCAAGTCACAAAATCTGACGACTAAGTTTGAGATGATTAAGATGCTAGAGAATAATTCTTTTGATGAGCTCTTTATTAGGTTGTCGGATATTATAAATTCCTCTTTTAACTTAGGTGAGCCTATCCTCGAGCCTAGAGTTGTACAAAAAATCTTAAAATCATTTCCAAAAAGATTCAATGCCAAAGTCATGGTACTAGATTCCCTAGGTACTATTGATAATATGAGATTCCAAGAAATTATAGGTGATCTTCGAACTTAAGAGATGAACATGTGTCTTCCAAAGAAAATGGATAAAAAGAAAGATAAGGGTGTTACTTTGAAAGCCCTAAAGGAGGATCTGTCAGCAACTGATAGTGACGGTGATCTTGATGCTGAGAAGATAGCTAGGTTTGCTAGGAAGTTCAAGAAGTTTTTAAATCTTGAAAAAGATAATAGTTTTGAGAAGAAATCTAAGAACTTTAATGGTCGTAATAGGAAGAAGAAGGATGGTCATAAGACAGTGGATGACCGCGACAAGTTCTTTGAATGACAAGGGTCTAGGCATTATTTTCATGAGTGTACCACTAGACTAATGAAGGAGGGAAAGCAACCGAAGGCATACAATGCCAACCTTAGTGATAGTGAGTCAGAAGAGGAATGTGATCCTCCCATTGAGCGTAACTATAACTCATTCATGGCTAGTAATGTGATCTTAGATAAAAAGTTTTCCATCTTTGAAGACAATTATTTTCATAATGGTATAGAGGTTCGATCTTTTAATTCTCAAGTGAGGAACGAAGAAGAAGAAGAAGAAGAAGAAGAAGAAGAAGAAGAAGAAGAAGAAGAAGAAGAAGAAGAAGAAGAAGAAGAAGAAGAAGAAGAAGAAGAAGAAGAAGTTGTACATCGATTCATTGAAGTTCAAGAAGGCCAACATGAATTTAGATGCTAAGATTAAGGAACGTGCCATAGGAAATGATGATGCTAAATTAATTGAGGAGTTGAGGGCACGTGAGAAGACTCTTAGGGAGAAGCTCGAGTATATGGAGGGGGAGAAAGATAACCTTTATGGTTTTATGGAATTTTTTAAGAAGAAGTCCCTTGAGTTAGAAGAGTCTAAGCATTTAATTGAGTATAGGAGTATGGAGTTAGAGAATTAAGTAAGGGGCTCGAGTCATGTCAAATTTGATTTGAAATCTAGGTCCGAGAAACTAGATAAGATGTTAGGCACCGCCTAAGTTAAATATGACAATTTTGGAATTGGCTTCGATGATGTAAATTCTTTTGCAGATAAAGCCAAGACCAAACTTTTAAGAGAGTTAATCGTTATAAGAGACGTTAGAAAAGGTCAATCCAAAGGTAATATTCCTCGTGTCTACACTTACACACATTACGTAACGAAAGGGCACCTTAGATGTTTTTGTTATGATCTTAAAAATGTCTCAGGAAGTCTAAGATTAGTGTCACCAATGTTCCCCAAACCCTATATCGTCACGGTACGCCTATGTGGGTTAATAGATCTGATTTGGAGGCACTTAATGGTAGACTTGTTGATTCTCGCATGCTACCACATGATTCTTCACATGTTATATCTTATGAGTGATTTTGGTTGCATGTCTTTCATACACTAGCTTTTGTTCTTCATGTTATATGCTTTTGCTAGTTGTATGATGTTTATCTCTTATATTTTGATTTTTAATTTTTGAGGGGTCTTATTAAGAAAAATACAAAAATATTTTGTTCGTCTTTTAAGTAGTTTTAAAACCTCAAAAAGATTTTTTTTTTTTTTTTTGTGTAGTTTAGTTTTACACATTTTTGTGTGGCGTATCAATGGGTTTAAATCACATTCCTTTAATGTATCCATGTGACTAGGACATTTGATTATGATTTTCAATGCTTGGATTATTCTTAATCATTCTTACATGGAGTAGTTTGAAATTTATTTGCTTTGATGGATTTAATTTATATATGCCGACACACACACTTTGCACGAGCTCCTTTAAATTCGACTACCTATGTTACGTGAGCTAAGGGAGGTGTTATCATATCAATCTTGTCATATACATAATATTTTTTACTATGGGGGATTTGTGCATTTAAGAACTATTGCGTGAGTTTGATTTTATTTGAGAAAATATAGTGTGCAATGGGAAAGGGTTACATAAGGAGAAATCTCCTTTGCACGAAATACCACCATTGTCAAGAGCTTAAAAAAATGAGAGAAAAAAGAAAAGAAAATTTTCTAAGGCCAAATTTTTTGCATTGATGCTTTAAAAGAAAAGGAAAGAAAAACGAAATATATATATTGAGGGTGTTAAGTTCAATATCAATGGGTTTGCACAATGAGTCTTAGTTGAGCTTAAATGTTTAATGTTATTGATCCGAGAATCATCAATATTTTCTAGTCTAGTGTGCATTGTGTATGTTTGTCCTTTATGAGTTCTTTATTTTTCACCTATGAGGCTAAACCGGAGTTGATAAGTTTTTATGATCAAATATAACTCCTTAGATATTTTTGAGTAATTGGGTCACATTTCTCTTATTTTCTAGTTCACGCCCCTTCACTCTATACCACTTTTGTTTAGACACGTCGATACTATACTAGTGTGGAAATCTTATGCGTTTTGTGTATTTTTGTGGTATTTATATGCTTGTACGTCATTGGTATATGTTCGGTTATATATATATATAGTATGTTTTGTTTTCGGTCTTTGCGTTTGCATTTAATCCATCTTTGTTATATACTTAATCTTCGATTCATATTGGCATGGTGTATTGTATGATCACTTTGGTATCTTTTGATGCTTGATATCATTGGTATATAATTTATGCATCAAATTTGGTTTCTTATGTTCATTGTTTGGAATATGTGTGCTTGTGTTTCCGAGTTGTTTGCCATTGCATGTTGCAATTCACATCATCGCGTGATGTCACTTGTTTTCCTTTATACTTATATGTGTTAAATTTAGGGAGGGTATTATTATTATGCACCTTATTCTTTGTTTATTCCTGAACAAAAAGGGGAGAAATGGTATATAACTCTTTAATTCGAGGGGAGAATGTTAGACAAAGGGGGAGAATTTTTTATATGCGAATTTATATTTATATATTCAAGTTACATTTGAAAGGTGTGTTTAAGTGTGCGGGTTTAGAGACAATACGGCAAATTTTCATAAGAAGCAAAGCTACTTAAGTTTGTGACGATCAAGCATCTGTACTTTTAGTTTTAGGGTTTGATATTGAGTCTTAGTGAGTTAGACGGCCCACTATTGTTTTTATTTTTAAGTTTTGTCCTAGAATAGTCAAAGGGGGAGATTTGTAAGGAAAAAATTTTGAATCGAGTCAATTTGTATGTATTGGCTTAATTCCATGTTTGGACAAAACTTATTTGAGTAATAGGTCATTAGGATTTCAGTTTTTAATTCAAGCTTGTGATGCATGAATGAAGATCGTAGGGGCCAAGTTAAAGCAGCATCGAAACCCATCGAGTTTCAAGTAGAATTTTGTCTTCATCATCCAAAGGATCTCTATGAGGTAGGAATACATATTTATGTTTGATCCCTCGATATGTTTGGGCTTTTTTTATAAAATATTTTGAGGAATTTTTCGTAAAATGATTTTTATAAGAAAAAAAAATTTAAGTCGTTCGAACGAGTTTTCCTTCTCGTTCAAACGATATTTCGTTGTTCGTTCGAACAAGTTTATTGTTTTGTTCAAACAAGATATATGTTTTCGTTCAAGCGAACTTTAAACGACTTGTGCCTGTTTCAGAGAAAATGTTCGTTATAAGGTCATTGGCTACGAGTTCAAACGAGTCTGCTATTGTCATTCAAAAAAGTTTCAGTATGGTTCAAACGTGAATGCTACTTCATTTGAACGACCCATATGTTTTCGTTCGAATGAGTTTTCTCGACGAACGTGTTGCCTTGAAATTTATGTTTTCATAAATACTCTGTTTTCATTGAGAGTTTTTGCGAAAATGAAATTTAGAGTCTTATCAAAAGACTCTCAAACCTTAGTTTACACCAAGTTTGATATCCAAGAATCCTACATCTATATGCCTTTTTGAGATATCTTATGTGTTATACCATAGTTGTTTGCTCTTCATACTGTGAGCGTTTCGAGCGGTGGAGACCGTGTTTGGTAGTGTGTGACGACTGGATTGGTTACGAGATAAGTAAGATCGATGGGATACCGAGACGTGGGAAAACACCTGCGTTGTGTGGCTATTGGAAGACGTCCAACAGTGGTTGCGAAGGTGACAAGAGAATAAGAAGCATGTCAAGGTTTGAAGGCATCGAGTTTGTGAGTAAATCTAGTTTGTCCTTGTAACGAGACCTATATCGTAGTGGACTTGTGTGAATGGGTCGTTCAACATTTTTTCATTGTGGGTTGTCCCCGTACTTCGTCGTGTTGTGATTTACTATTTTTACTCTTGCTTATTCTCAACTAGATGCATGGTTAGGTCAAGACTACAATTGGTAAATTGTTTCACAAAACACTTGGTTTAATCGGTGCGTATATAAAAATTGTGAAAATTAAAAGTTGACCGTGTTTTCATATAATCCTAGGGCATTAGCGTCTTTCATTTGGGACTTTTGAAAAAATTAGTAAGTAAAAAGTGGATACAAATTTGCGTGGACATTAGGAGAATACAACGACAAGCAGATATACAAGATGGGCACCACCTCCTCATACCGCAAAAGTTCGAGGTCAATTTGGAGGGATATATTGCCAAATTAAATTAAATATCTTCTGTACGGTTGAATTCACATTCATTACCAACAGCTAAAAACTTTAGAAAAAGAATAATTATTTTATAAAAACCACATTGTTGCTTGTGCAAAGCCCATAATTTTGCTTGTTCATAGTAGATCCCGATATAGAAAAACACCTATTTACTTGATGTTTACATTTGTGGAGGTATTAAATTTATGTAATCTAAAAGTTGAGGAATTGAAGTCCTCGAGGGTCAATATAAACGAATTTATATCCCAGCTCGCGACAAATTTAAATCGGGACAACTTCGATTATGTTTGTGGTGCTTTGTGGGCAATTTGGGAAAACAGAAATAGCATCTTTCATTGAGATAACTCCTAGAATTCCATACAAATTATGTGAAGATCACGAACTGTTCTACAAGATTACCGGGAGGTGTGGGCTAAGGAAAAACCAACATTAGCAAAAGGCGGCATTACTTGGACAGCGTGGGTGGAAGGAAATTTCAAAGTCAACTTTGACTCAACAGCATTTGTTGACACTTGCATTTGAGCTATTATTAGAGATGTTATCGCTGACTTCGTGGCAAGTTTGTCAAAATGTATTCACCAACCACTCCAAGCAGAAGAAGCGGAATAGATGGTGGTGCTCAAGGGACGGATTCAGGCCTAGGTTGATCAGGGCTACAGCACAGTGCAAAAAAAAATCTACTAACTATTTAATCCAGACTAATCGGTGTAAACTTGCCCCACCTAAATTCAAACGTAGCTCATCCATTTTCGTATGGTTACTAAGAACCAAAAGAAATAAGTCCCTGTCGGCTGTACCGAATCCCCAAAAAAACTCCTAATAAAATTTACTAAACCCAACCCAACTCTTAATTTTCAAAACTTCTCGAACCAAATCCAATCTAATGTCCCCCAAAAGAAACCTCCCTTTCCGGCAAAAGAAAAGCTTAACAGTAGCTTTCAAGCCTTTTTTACACAGGTATGCATTTCTTTTTTTATTTGTTTTTTCCTATTGTTCTTCCTTTCCTTATTTCCCCCTTTCTTCCCTATTTTTTTCTTTCAAGATTAGTTTAGTGGATTTTCTTCTTCAGTATCAAGCTTAGGCATTTAATTAATAAATTTATGCATTTAATTAAAAACGGATATTATAAAAAGTTTGATATTTCTTAATTAAAACTCCTTTTACATATTAAAACCATGTTTTTATTTAAAACAATTTTAAACTAAAAGAGTAATTTCAATTAAAACAATTTTTTAATGAAAAAAACTAGAATAAAAGAAATTGTTTAACACGTTTTGTAACTGTTTTAAATACATGCTATTGAACACGTTTTTTCACTGTTTTAAATAAATAAAAAAGAGTTAATTAATAAAAAATGGTTATTTAAAAAATGGTTAATTAAAAAGTAATTTTACTTTTATAATTTTGTATCCATAAAAAAGAGTTTTTTGTTTTATTTTATGAATAAATATACATTTTAATGTATTTGAAATATAAGATGTGTATATATATGTAATGTATAAATATATATAGTGTGCCCCAAACTCAAAATAACCCTTGAATTATTCATAAAATTTGTTAATTTTTTTATGATTATGTAATAAATCGTATTATTTTTTTCCTTTGTTAGGTTATAAATTATTATGGCAGATAACCAACCACCCACAAAGAAAGGAAAAATAAGTTTTCGTTCTTTAAAAAGAGAAAGAATGACGAGATATCGAGAGGGTGTACACCTCCCCCTTCAAATAAGGATAATGTTAGTCCCGATTTACACTCTCCTTCCATATCTCATGTAGTGGACTCAATTCTATTTTCTTCTTTTACTATTAAACGAGATCCGGGGATACGTAGTTCGATATATGATATAGAGTTTATCGCTCAACGAGATGAGATTAGAATAGCATACATCAATTTTGGGCCTTAACAACCTAAACTTTCTGAGTATCCAAGGACTTTGTTTGGTAAACAATATCGGCAATTTCAATATGCATGGTTAAACAATTTCTTTGTCTAGAGTATTCTCCTTCAAATCTAAAGCATATTGTTTTGCACGCTTTCTTTTTAAGATAAAAGTAACCCAGCTAGTCGTTCTTCACTTACCAGTGATGGTTTTGATAGTTGGAAGAAAGTTAATGATGGGGAAAATGTGCATTGTTGCTTTATATTGGAGGGCTATCTTCACCATATAGCAAATATGTGGAATGTCTTCACAATTTAAAAAAATACAACACAATATATTTACAAAGTCATTAATGCACAATCAATTAAGGAAGTTATGAAGAATCGAATCCGTCTTATGGAAAGCATTTTAGCCGTTCGATTTCTTGCACTTCAATAAGTGGGTTTTAGAGGTCATGATAGAGGCCTAAAATCATTGAACCGTGGGAATTTTGTTGAATTATTGAAGTTCAAAAATGAAGGCAATTATGAGATTTAAAATATAATTTTAACTAATGCTCCAGGAAATGTCATGTATACTTCTCACCTTATTTAGAAGGAGATTTTAAATATTTTAGCTAATAATAGAGTGAGAAAGATGATATGTGACGAAATAAGGGGAGGAAAGTTTTGTATTCTTGTGGACGAATCTCAAGATGAGTCCAAAAAGGAACAAATGGCCCTTGTGTTAAGATGTCTTAAGAAAGATGGTTTGATAGTTGAACGATTTATTGATATCGTAGGTATTGAAAACACATCAGCGCAAAATCTTAAAAAAGAGATATTTGATATGTTTATTCGTTAAAATATACCTATTGAAAACTTACAAGGTCAATGGTACGACGGTGCTAGCAATATGTGTGGTCAATGGGAATGGATTGTAGGCATTATTTCTTAAGGATTTCCCATATGCATATTGTGTTCATTTCTTTGCTCATCAACTTCAACTAGCTTTACTTGCGACGGCAAAAGAAAAGCCTAGTGTTTGGCAATTCTTTTCCCACTTGACTTGTATTGTGAATCTCATTGCTTCTTCTCGAAAACTTTTGTTGGAGTTAAAATCCTCACAGAAGAATGACATCGAACGTATGTTGGACAGTGGTGAACGACAATCTGATAAAGGGACTAACCAGATTGGTACTTTGCATCGGCCTGGAGCTACTCGTTGGAGCTCATATTATGATTCGGTGAGGGACTTAATAGATATGTATGATGCGTCTTGCACAGTTGTTGAGGCTTTAAAAAATAGTGGAGCAAATTCACAAATACGCGGGCAAGCCCACGGTATGTTCAAAGCTATGAGGGAGTTTGAATTCCTATTTATTATGTTCTTTATGTGCAAAATCATGTGGATCACTAACATGCTATACCAAGCCTTGCAGTGGAAAACTCAGGACATTTTAAACGCTATGAAGTTAGTCTCCACAACAAAATAACTTCTTCAAAAACTGAGGCAGGATGGTTGGGGAACTTTTCTTGAGTTTTTCGTTGCAAGGCTTGGCAGAGCATGCTAGTGGTCCTCATGATTTCGCACATTAAGAACATAATAAATATGAATTCAAAATCCCTCATAGCTTTGAACACATCGTGAGCTTGCCCGCGTATGTGTATTTGATTTACTCTTGTTAAGAGCCTCAACAATTGTGCAAGCGGCATCATACATTTCTATTAAGTCCCTGGCCGAATCATAATGTGATCTCCAATGAGTAGCTCTAGGTCGATGTAAGGTACCGATCTGATTATCCCATTTACCATATTGTCATTCACGACAATCCAACATACGTTCGATGTCATTCTTCTGTGAGGACTTTAACTCCAACAAACGTTTTCGAGAATAAGCAACGAGATTCACAATACAAGTCAAGTGGGAAAAGAATTGTCAAACACTAGGCTTTTCTTTTGCCGCTGCAAGTAAAGCTAGTTAAAGTTGTTGAGCAAAGCAATAAACATAATATGCATATAGGCAATCCTTAAGAAACAAAGCCTACAATCCATTCCATTGACCACGTATATTGTTAGCACCGCCGTACCCTTGACCTCGTAAGTTTTCAATAGGGAGATTATACCGAACACGCATATCAGATATCTCTTTTTTAAGAATTTGTGCTCATGTGTTTTCAACCCCCACGATATCAATAAATTGTTCAGCTATCAAACCATCTTTCTTAACATATCTCAACACAAGGGCCATGTGTTCCTTTTTGGACTCATCTTGAGATTCGTGCACAAGAATGCAAAACTTCTCTCCCCTTATTTCATCACATATCATCTATCTCACTCTATTAGCTAAGATATTTAAAATATCCTTCTGAATAAAGTGATAAGTATACATGGCATTTCCTGGAGCACTAGTTAAAATTATATTTGGAAGCTCGTCATTGCATTCAGCTTTAAACTTCAATAATTCAACAAAATTCCCCCGGTTCAATGATTTTAGGCCTTCATCATGACCTCTAAAACCCACTGCTTGAAGTGAAAGAAATCGAACGGCTCGAATGTTTCCCACATAAGACGCATCTGATTCTTCATAACTTCCTCGGTTGATTGTGAATTAATGACTTTGTCAATTTGTTATGCTGAATTTTTTAAATTGTGAATACATTCCATAGATTTGCTATATGGTGAAGATAGTCCTCTAACATGAAATAACAATGCACATTTTGCCCCATTATTAGCTCTCTTCCAACTATCAAACCCATCAGTGGTAAGTGAAGAACTACTAGATGGGTTACTTTTATCTTCAAAAAGAAAGCATGGAAAACAATATGCTTTATGGTGTGAAAGGGAATACTCTAGCTAAGGAAATTGTTTAAACCACACACACTGAAATCGCCAATATTGATTACCAAACAAGGCCTTCGATACTCAGAAAGTTTAGGTTGATAAGGCCCAAAATTGATGTATGTTCTTCTAATATCATCTCGTTAAGCAATAGATTAATATCACATATCGAACTGCGTAATCCCGGATCACGTTCAATAGTAAAAGAAGAAAATGGAATTGGTTCGACTACTTGAGATATGGAAGGAGGGTGTAAATCGAGACTAGCATTATCCTTATTTGAAGGGGGAGGTGTACACCCTCTCGATATCTCATCATTATTACTCTTTTTAAAGAACGAAAAAATAGTTTTTCCTTTCTTTGTGGGTGGTTGATTATCTGCCATAATAATTTATAACCTAACAAGGGAACAAAGTAAT
This sequence comes from Sambucus nigra, assembly GCA_949130495.1. Taxonomy (NCBI): domain Eukaryota; kingdom Viridiplantae; phylum Streptophyta; class Magnoliopsida; order Dipsacales; family Adoxaceae; genus Sambucus; species Sambucus nigra. The sequence continues at coordinate 473,534,147 of OX422213.1, forward strand.
ATGATTTATTACACAATCATAAAAAAAATTAACAAATTTTATAAATAATTCAAGGGTTATTTTGAGTTTGGGGCACACTATATATATTTATACATTACATATATATACACATCCTATATTTTAAATACATCAAAATGTATATTTATTCATAAAATAAAATAAAAACTCTTTTTTTAGAATAATTCTTTTTTAATTTTATTTTTAAAATAACTGGGTTTTTTTTCAATTAACTCTTTTTTTATTTAAAACAGTAAAAAAAACGTGTTCAATAGCATGTATTTAAAACAGTTATAAAACGTGTTAAATAAAAAAAATATTTTAATTTTTTTCATTAAAAACTGTTTTAATTAAAATAACTTTTTTAATAAAAAAATAGTTTCAAATAATATTTTTTAAATAATATGTAAAAACAGGTTTTAATTGAGAAATATTAAACTTTTTTTAATAACCATTTTTAATGAAATGTATAAATTTATCAAGACCCCGTTTGGTCGTCCAAAATTATAAATTAATTCATTTATAAATTGATCCATTTACAAATCGATCCATTAATTGTGTTTGGTTTTATTAATGAAATGATTCATTAATTGTCCCATTTCAACTAATGTGTAAAATCTAAAATTTGATCATTTCACAAAAAACGTGAAATGAATCCATTTGAAATAGGAGTCGCACAAAGTACATGCTTCTCGCTCTCTTTTCCTCCCTTCTCCCCTTCCCCTCCCTCTTAATTTATTTTTATCTTCTTTTTTTTCTCATAGAATCTTAACATCAATTTCAGATTACCATGCACTACATAAAATTTTATTTAAACTCATTTCAAATCCACTTATTTATAGTTCACAATGAACTAATGTACACAGTGGCGGATCCGGGATTTTTAATTAGGAGGGGCGAAAGTCTCGAGTGGTGTCGGGGGTTCGGGGGGGGGGGGGGGGGGAGGGGGAGCCCCCGAGGCAAAAAAAATTTTGATTAATTCAAGTTTTATACAATTTTTTTATTAAAATATAGTGTAGGCAAGATCTCAGGAGGGGCCTCCCTTAAAAATTGCACCCCTAAAACAAAATTACACATTTTGCATACCTACAAAAAAAATATCTCAAGGGCCTCCGCCCCTGAATGTACATAATCAAACAATTTGCGCAACCAAACAGGCCCTAATTAAATGCATAAAGTTTACTTAAGAATCAAATCCACTAAACTAATCTTGAAAGAAAAAAAAAATAAGGAAGAAATGGGGAAATAAAGAAAGGAAGAAAAGTAGGAAAAAAACAAATAAAAAATAGATGCAAACCTGAGTGAAAAAAGGCTTGAAAGCTACTGTTAAGCTTTTCTTTTACCGGTGTACATAGGGGAAAGGGAGGTTTCTTTTGGGGGATATTAGATATGATTCGGTTAGAGAAGTTTTGAAAATTAAGAGTTGGATTAGGTTTGGGGTTTGGGCTTTGGGCTTTGGTAAATTTTGTTGGGCGCTCTTTTTGGGATTCGGTACAGCCGATGGGGACTTATTTCTTTTCTATCTTATTAACCATATGAAAATGGGTGAGCTAGGTTTGAAATTGGGCTGGGCTAGTTTACAAAGAAAATAATTATAGTAGTTTTTTTTTTTTAGCACTGGGTTGTAGGCCCAAATCCGCCCTTGACTGCTATAATATCATTTTCCGGTTGCACACCGAAGAGGGGGATTGGTCTACTGTAGTGGAGGGAAAGGCTAACGACACAGTCCGATTTTCGTTTGAAAATGGAAGCAAATAGGCCAGCTCACTTGCGGGCAAACAATTGTAAACTTGTCGGGGATTACACAGCATGGATGGAGTAAGCTCAAAGATCTGAACCAACAGAAATCCCACATATTGAGCGCAACTGATACGCGTCTACGGCTGCCTCATATCATGCCATAAAAAAGTTTTATATGTATAGAGAACTTTCTAGTTTCTGCTATGTTAAGTGCAAGGTTCTAAAAAACGCGAGGGGTGACCGAGGTGTCAAGGCCAAGCCTTAAGGCTTGTAAGCGTAGACGGGCCTTAGACGTGAAAAGACGTTTAGGGCTTTTTTAACTATAATAACGCTATTAAAAACATTAAAATGGTACATACCTTAAAATGTGTATGAATATATGCAAACTAAAAAACTATTTTTTTCTAAAAGACTAAGAAAAAACAAAAAGAAAATGAAAAAACGCGAATTTTTTTGGACGAGAGATAAAGAGGTTTGGGATACTATCTGTCTTTTGATTGTTTTTAATGAGATATTGGTCCAAACTTTTTTTAAAGTTTTTAAAAAGAGATATCATTTCACTAAAACGTTTGGGATACTATCTGTCTTTTGATTGTTTTTAATGAGATATTGGTCCAAGCTTTTTTTAAAGTTTTTAAAAAGAGATATCGTTTCACTAAAACGTTTTTTGTTTTTAAAAAAAGTGCGCCTTGGGTAATTGGAAATACCTAATACCTTAAAGAGTAAGACTCATCTCTTTGTATTTTGATCGAACGAATCTACTTTAGGGACTCGCTGACCTTTTCTTTCCCGTCTTGAGTGCCAGATTTCTTATCTTATATGAAGTGACTTTGTTTTTCTTTCTCGTGGATCCCGTTGGGTGTTTTGATTTTGTTAAGATGGACCATAAATCCTTCCTTATAACTGAAAGGTGAGAGAGTGGGGAAGCTCGCGTTTTACCAAGAATAAGGCATGAAAGACTTGAGGCAAAGCGTTTCTCCCAAGCCTCAAGCGTAGGAGCGCCTTTTAAAACACCGGTTAAATGACGTAACACCTACTGGATCTTTATTCTAGTGTTTTTTTTGTTTTCAAAATTGAAAAAGAATGGTATACAGAGTCTCAATGTCGGTCTATCCCATCAATGTAGTACAAGTATAGAAATGTGTAAAAATATCGACACTAAAGAGTTTAGGTCAAAATGATAATTTTAGGGTCTGGTCGATTGTCGTTGCTTTTTTTCAATGAAATACTGTTCATTTATTTACTCTCTTGGTGATTAATTAAATATATATATTATGAAAATAATAATATTAAATGCAACTTGCTCTATATTTTCAATTTTTATGATGTTTCTATCCTATCGCTAAGAAATTTGATTCCATGAAAAAAAGGAAAAAATAAGAGTATCTTATTCTTTTTTCATTTTTTCCAACTCTCATAAAAATGACCTGCTTTTTAAGGAAAAAAAACATGAGCAACATGAATTTTACACAAACTTTTGAGCTTGTTGTCATCATGATCTAAAGATACTTTTAGGACTCATTTGGTTCGAAATTTGGAAAGGAAATTTAGGATCTCTGAAATTTAGAATTCCCCTCGTTTAAAATTACATTGTTTGGTTGGAATTTTGGGGAGTACTTAAAATTCCTGGAATTCACAAAATTAGAATTCTCCTTTCCCCTCTAAACTGGGACAATTCTATATTCCCGGGCATTCTAGCTTACTTTTGTGATGAGACAAAAATATCATCTCATATAAACTCACACATACACTCTCTCTCTCTCTCTCTCTCTCTCTCTCACACACACACACACACACACACACACTCTCTCTCTCACACACACACAATCTCTTTCTCTCTCACACACATTCAGACACGCTCTCTTTCTCACTCTCTCTCTCTCTCTCTCACACACACACACACACACTCTCTCTCTCTCCCATACACATACACTTACACATTCGAGCGCACACACTCAAATCAAGTAGAAGGGTATTTTAGATGCCGGGAAAAAAGAATAGAATTCCTAGAATCCCAATCAAGTAGAAGGGTATTTTAGATGCTTGAACCAAACAATGGAAAGGAATTCAAGATTCCAGGAATTTCGAATTCCTAGAATCAAAGATTCACATACCCTTTGCAAACCTCGAACCAAACGAGCCCTTAGGGTGTTAGAGAACCCCAATTCCATGCCTTGGAATTGGAATTAGAAAATTTCCCGTTAAAATTTGAACTAAAAACTTTCCAATTCCAATGCATGGAATTGGAATACCCAGACGCACCATTCGTTCATTTGGTTCAAGTTTTCGTCATAACTCGTACCAATGGAGCAATTAACAAACCATTTCTACCTTGAAAGTATGTTTTGGAGCAGTTCAACCAACCCCCTTTTCAGATCAGGGTGGTTTGTGTTTCTCCGTCTAGAACAATTGTCTATAGCATAATAACAATAGTAGATAATACAACTTACAAATACTCAACTCATAACTTCTAATTCATAACATCAACTAAACAAAACAAAAATGCACCAGCTGCACCCGAGTCCCCAAATTGGGTTAGCCAACAAAGCAAAAGATGGAAAGAATATGAAGGATTTAAGAAACCAAACTGGAAACCTTACTACTCTTCATTAGAGGTGACTGACAATTCTACTGCTTATAAAACAGAAAATTTCACTTGATACCATGAAATGATGGCAAGACAGCAATAAGAGGATCTCCATAACCAACAGCTTCTGTATATAATAAGTATGACAAAACATTAAGACCTTGTAAATAAACAAAAATAGGCAAGGAGACAATTTTCATAGCCATAGAGTCATTGAAGCATTCTTGGAAACAATTAAATCATTAACATTATACCTCCATCATCGAAAAGGAGTTTCAACACTTCTCCAGCCACATCCGACTGCATTGATTCCCAACCCAAAAAAAAAATTAGTACAACATTTTATCATGAAAGCAGAGGCACAGCCCTGTTGCTTAAACTAAAAGCTCACCTTCACAGGAAGTTCGGTGCCAAACTGATCTAGAAAGCCTATTGTTTGTCCTTCTTTGATTAAATCACCCTGTTTATTTTTTAAATTCCAATTAGAATAATATACCCAAGCTCACACTCCGACAAAAATTCGAATACAAGTAATTAATCATATGATATCCATAAAGCAAATAAGTAAAGCTACTACAATGAGTTCCCAAAAGTATCACCAATATGAATAGTAAGAATAATCTGCTGCATGCAAGATTGCCAAAAAAAAATCCATAAATAAACAATGGGGTGGTCATTTTGTCGGTAAGATTTGATTTATCATATCACATGCATGTCCATCCTGATAGTATGTTTATATTTTCATCATTTATAATTTATTCTCTTCCGTTCCAACACAAGAGTCCCTATTTCAAATTCACATTGTAAGGAAACATTTATGTTTCTCAATTTTAGCCTCCTAACTTTATAAATGCAACAGATCAACAACGCCAAGATCGCCTCGTGTTGAGCTTCAACCCAAGGTAATGTTGGAATTTCATGCTATTTTATTTGAGACGAAGAGAGTATCTCTTTAAATCCTATAATCGAATGATCTAATTCAAGCACTTAGTGAGGGAAAACCTAAATAGAGATGCATGGCATTGAAAAAAGCAGGTAAAGGTTTCCAACCAATATCAACTCATAAAAGCAAAAGTTGCAATGTGTACCTGTTTACAAATAGGAGGTTGCTTCTTTCCTTTCAATGTCCTTCCCTTTCGGAATGATCCAACCTGTTAGGAAGTTAAATGTGGACTAATTATTAATAGTGTTTCATAACTATAATAATAATAATAATATCATTCAACAAAACTGATGTGGGGTGGAGGGGGGGTGAGGGAGGACAAAGGGTCCTGCAACACATACCGTTGGGGATGATACTAAAACATATCCACTAGCTCCGGAAGCTTCCAACGCTGCTAGTTTTGCCGACTTCTCCACTGGAACATTTGTAAATGGATTGTTTTTTCCTGAAGAGGATTTTGGTGGAGTTGGTGGTGGGGAAGAAGTTGCTGATTCAATCATTGGTTTGCTTGGAATAGGAGGTGCAGTTAGAGGAGAAGCAACAGGTATATGAGCTTCTGTTGCTCCAATGTTCCGCTTGAGATGCATTTCAAAATCCCCAACCTATTAAAATTACGACTCTCAGACCAGTATGAGTGCACATATATTCCGAAATATATATGATAATATCATATTATAAATATATATGGAAGAAACCCACGTTGCTGAGGCTGAGGCGATAATTACCATCTTGTAAAGAACCCCAAACTCTTTCAATTTTTAACCTTAGAGAAACAAGTAGAAAACACATTACATTGAATGATAAAGTATACTGCAATATAGCAGCCCAATTATTGTACATGATTAAGTCATCCTATGTAGGGCCGTCAATGGACCGCGTCTGGACCCGGACCCGATCCGGACCCGACCTAAATTAACGGATCTGAGCAAATTTTATAGACCCGATTATCCGATTACCCGATTAGTTAATGGACCGGATCTAAATATACATGACTCCGATCCGATAAGGACCCAACCCGAATGTGTATATATATAATATAATAAATATATATTTATATATAATATTATATATATATATATAGTCTTACATATAGTTACTAAATAGATATATAACAGTTATATATATATATATATATAAGTTATATATAAAAACAGTTTTACATACATATATATATCTACAGTTTTACATATCTACATACATATATATATCTAAGTTAGTTTATATATATATATATATATATATATATATATATATATTCGGATCGGGTCTCCGGATCCTTAACGGATCCGGGTCTGGATCCATTTTCTGAGACTCGTCGGGTAATCGGGTAAGACCCGATCCACTAAAAATATACCTGGATCGGATCTGGATATACCCAGACCCGATCCGTTTACACACCTAATCCTATGGTAAGAAGCTATATTTGAGTTAAGCCATTATCCATTTGCGAAAAGAATTAACATTACAACCCACTGTATAAATACTTTGTCCATTAATCATCATTAACTAGTTAATATTTATGAATGAAGAGTCGAAGAGACCAACTTCCCAAATTAAAATAATACTTTTCAATAGAAAATGATTTTTAAATAACTAATGGGTTTTTTTATATATAGGTCCTATAAGAATAGGGCTTCCCTAATTAAGTTCTATGGACTTTTCAACCATTACATAGGTCCTATTACTAATTTTTTGGGAGTTTTTTTCACAATTTTATCCTTTTAAAACCCACCATCCATAAGTGGTTGAACTTTTTTCTCATCGTATTTTTAATCTTCAAATGATCATAACTTTTGATTGACAAATCCGTTTTTCACAAAATTACTATTTTTGAAATCTGCTCGCCGGGACCTATCAAACAAGATCCATAAAACCTATAAAATTTCAAAGAAAAAAAATTACACAAACAATAAACTTTACTGTATGCACCAAAAAATGAAATAATTTTATATCTGTAATATTTCACAAACAATAAAATTCACTTGTTCACAAGAAAATGAAATTCATATATTTATCAAACAAGATTAATGGAGTCCATAATATTTCAATGAAAAAAATTACACAGACAATACACCTTTAAAAATAAAACTTAATTAATGGTTGAATAGTCAATAGGACTTAATTAAAAAAAAATCTCCAAATAGGAATTACATATAATAATACATATTAACTGGATTGTCACATTAGTTGTTATTATTAAATAATAATACAAATAAATTGGTTAAATAAATGGATTAATTAATATATATATATATATATATATATATATATATATATATATATAGTAAAAAAGACACTTATTTTTAGTTTAACCCACTTAGTAGCTCAAACACTCATTTATCCAATATTCTCTTATTTTTAAAGGTCCGCGTCAGCGACACCCCATGCCACCCCTACTCACCTCAAACCGGAGCTCCAGTGGATCCAAACCCCTTTTTTCCAACTCTCTTATTTTTAAATGTCCGCGCTAACGACATCCAACCTCCACCCCCACTCATCCCACCGTCGGAGCTCCGATGGGCTCAAACACCCATTTACTCAATATTCTCATATTTTTATAGGTCTGCGCTAGCGGCACCCCATCCCCACCCCCACCCCCATTGTCGGAACTTCAACTACCTTCATCAAAGCTCCGGTTTGAAGTGGGTAGGCGTGGCATGGGGTGCCGCGCCAGCGGATCTATAAAAATAAGAGTATTGAATAAATGGGGTTTAGATCCACCGGAACTTCGGTTGAAGGTGAGTAGGGGTGGAATGGGGTGCCGCTGGCGTGAACCTTTAAAAATGAGGGAATATTGGATAAATGGGTGTTTGAGCGACTAAATAGGTTAAACTAAAAATAAGCATCTTTTTTTCAATATATATATAGGCATAGGCTCAAGTGAGGTCCTTAAATGAGGTCCTTATGTGAGGTCCATAATAAGACAAAAGTAAGATCTTTAGTAATATTCTACTTTAGACCCCAATACATTTAGATAACGATTTTACATTTTAAGCTTTAAGACTTTAGAAATAAGAAACCCTCCAAATTCCGACCAAACCCCAATTCTGGTATCAGAGCCATAAGATGTTCCTTTTTAGACTAAAAAGACTTTAATGCCCTTGGGATTTATTCCTCGCATTTACCAAGATATTTTTGGATCCAACCCAAACTATCAACCTATACCCATAACTGATTTAGACTCAGTAGGTTGCTTAACTTCTCACATAGACGGTTGTTCACACATTGAACATATCCCAGCCAAACACGCAGACAGTAGACAAGTTACTGCTAGTGCTATTAATAGCATAATAGACCAAAATAAGTGTATACTGCTTATATTAAGACAATTAATAAAAGACACTCATACCTTAGAAACAGAGATCAAAAATATCTCTAAAAGATTATTAGACATAGATAATCAAATCCCAATAGACTTAGTACACGTATTACAAGAAATATTTTTGAAATTTTATAGGCTTCATGGATCTTGTTTGATAGATCTCGGGGAGCAGATTTCAAAAATAGTAATTTTGCAAAAAACGGATTTGTCAATCAAAAGCTATGATCATTTGAAGATTAAAAATAGGATGAAAAAAACGTTCAACTACTTAAGTAACGTCCCTTTGGAAGTTACGGATGGTTGGTTTTAAAAGGGTAAAATTGTGAAAAATAAGTTTCAAAAAATTAGGAATAGGACCTATTTAATGATTGAAAAGTCAATAGGACTTAGTTATGGAAACTCGATTCATATAGGAGCTATATATAAAAAAAACATAATCAAATAAGGTCAAATAAAAAAAAAAAGTATTTTGATAAAAGATATTGAAAGTATAGACAGTTTAAATTAATAAAAAAAATAGCCAAATAATATATAAATGTGCAAACCCGGTGCACGAGGCTCCCACCACTGTGGGGCACTGGGGGTTAGATGTACGCATTGTGAAGTTGTGGTCATATTATCGTATATGTGATTGGAACGCATTGTGAATCACTCTATAAAACCAAAGCTTTTCATTTTCTGAGTCGCTCTGAGGCCAAAGAAATAAAATCTTAGGTAGGGAGAACCGATGAAGGGAAAGATAGACTGAACAAAATTCCATTCTTGAGGTCGATTGCAATCCATTTTGGTGCTCAAAATCCTTTCTAGGGATTGCAATCTATTTTAGAGGTCAAGACTGGATCACTTGTGATCCAAAGTATCTTTAACTCATTTCAAGCTTCAAACATAACGACAATGTAAAAAAGCTCAATCAAAGAGCAATTAAATTCGTCACAGTTGCCGTCTATGCCATATCACCAAGACAACTTGAGATTTCAACATTAAGCAAACTGGGATTCATGTTAATTCTATATGCTACACACATTCTAAATCTCTGACCTGATGATTGAATTGAATCATATGATTTGTATTCTCATTTGTACTATTATAACAATATGAACTTGGCATTATTAACCCTACTCGGAATCATCAATGATCGGGGAGGCACATGAATTGCGGTTTTCTAACACGAGTTCTATACTTGTGGAACTAGTTTAAAGTAGAGTGCAGTAGAGGTGATACATGCAATGATAGATCCCGCAGAGTTGAAACACGAGACAACTAAAATAGAGTAAAGAGGTTTCTTATGCGAGGTTTATAAGGTATAAGATTCAGAGTTCAGGGTAAATGTGAGTGATTAATAATCCTATTTATACCACGTGGAGCCACATGACCTTTAGGTGGTAGCCAGCTGTCTGAAAAAGACTGCCAACTGGACAGGTAGGGGCAATCCATATTGAGGCCATGAAATTTTGACAGATCTAGAAGACGAGCTGATGATAATCACCCCACATGGCACGAACGCCTCACTGAAAGGAGGTAGTAGCAGCATAAACTCATCCAAAAAGCTCCATCCACACGCCTTGTTGACCCGTGAAAGAGGGCAACATTGTACCACAGTGGGAACTCCCCGAGATCCAGGATGGGTGACGACTTGATGCAACTATTGAGGATAGAGATGAGAGAGCAGTTTTGAAGCAAACTGACGTGGCATGCTCATTGAAACCCTGTATATGATGTGATGCGGGCGGAACAGTCACAAAGAATTTTATTTGTAATTGTATTTTATTTTATTTTGGTATTTAGATTTAAAGTGCATATTAATTATCCTAATTTAGGATAATTAGTAACTGTATTTATACACTAGTTATTAGGATTTAGTTAGTATTTATTTGTTAGATATATCCTTTGAATCAAATTAGGGTTTGTTAGGTTATTAATAGGGTTGTAACCTCTATATATATTGCAAACAATTAACCGGTACATGATAGTTTACCTTTAGTTTGAGCTCAGCAATCTGCGTCTCATCGCAGACTTCGAGGACCAGTGCCTGATACAAAAACAGTAAGCATGCTAATAAACGTGTTCAAGTTTGAATCAGGGGGAGAAAGTGCTAATTAAGGTGAAGAAAGCACAATATGTAATTGTCATCAAAATTTGTTCATGAATAAGGCAAGGTTCAGTGCGACAAATTAACCATGAAGCTAACCAAGGACCATATGTTATGAGTGTCAACATGCACCCCAAGCATGTGTTTTATATGTCGAATAAATCAGAGTTTGATAGTCATCATCATTTGAGATCACTAACACATTATGCCAATGAGATCACACTGAGCTTAAATGATTGAAATTCATGCGGGGCATGGCCTGGTGTTTGGCAAATTTATTACACTGAATATTTGAGAAAGAAGATACGGGGACCCATCTCCATACCTGATTCGAATAAGCCTTTGAAGAAAAGTAACAAGTAATTTTTTTTTATCAAGTCTTCCGAACTCTCGTGAACAGATTGAAAAAATGAATCACATACGTCGAGCTTAAAATTTATAGTCTATGCAAGGATGCTCTACTTTTTCACAAACATTTCAGCTAAATTCTTTTGGGTTGTGAATTAATTTTTCGTAACAATTCACTGTTGAGTGAATCGTGACCAAGTATCACCTCACATAATAATAAAAATGTAAGATCCCAAGATTAAGTGTTTAGGATATATTCTCAAGAAGACGTGATGGGATTTTGTCCAATTAGATTAAAGTGTTGCTTGATGATGCAAGGATATCTACAGAGATTCAATTATAAGCTTTATGCCCATCTGACTTCATCATGGTTTACAAGAACGAAATTCCAAAAAGGAAATCTAACACACATCTTTAGAGAGAGAAACACTATTTTATATTTCAAAATTCAAGTTTACCTCAAATGAGGCTTACAAGTAGGTATTTAAAGGAGAGGAGTAGCTAAGGCTCTAATTACAAAAATGTCATTACTACTCTTTACCTCAAAATAATAGCAAAAAAAATAAAGGAAAATACAATAACAAAATAAAATAAAATAAAAATGACAATAATCCCAAAAAAGGGCCTATTTCCATCACTCTCCCCGGCTTCGAAAAGCTTGTCCTCAAGCAAAGGAGGTGAACGGTAACAAAGCAAGGCACCCATCAAAGAGCTCCTCACTAGGAAGAAGAGTCGTCCTCGAAAACGCCCCTTATAACAACTTGCAATAAATCCAGGGAGAATAGGAGTACAATCCAAACATGAACCTCCTTAATGCTACGCCGCGGAAAATTTCCTCCGAGCGCATATCAAAAGCCATCATAAATGGGTCCACATACCCATCACCTATCACATCCCCAGATCACCACCTCATCCCTGGGAAAGATAAACACCGATCCAACCTCATCAAAATCGTCATCCTTATGCCCAAAGATTGGGAAGAAGTCGCTCAAATCAAATGTTTCCGACTCGCGAAAGTGCGTGCGAGTCACCCAAGCATCCTTGACAAAAATGTCAAAAAAATCTCCAATACACAACTCAATTTCGTCGTTTCTTTTTTCTTGCAATCAACCGGATTGGGAGGGGACTTTTTATCGTTGATTTGACTCAATTGGGTGTATGAGTGAGGGAGAATGATTGGGTGGAGCAACCAATCTCGGACTAGCCGCCGGTAATCTTAAATTGAGCCACGGGGGTGAATCGGGGCGGAAACGTAATTTTTTTATGTTTGGCATTTGAAAAATGGGTAGTGGATTGGGGGATTCGGGTTGGTGGTGGAGGAATTTTGAAAGGTTCTAAAAAACGCGGAGTGTGACCGAAGCGTGGAGGCCAAGCCTTAAACCTTAAAAGCCTAGACGGGCCTTAGACGTAAAAAGGAATGAAAAGGCGTTTAGGTCTTTTTTAATATATTTTAACATTTTTAACTATAACAAGGCTATTCAAAATACTAAAATGGTACATGCCAATGTTTTAAAAGTCAAAATGAGGCTCGCCTCGAGTGCCTCGAGGCGAAGCGCTAGGTGGGCGGACTAAGGCTTACGCCTCTACTATATTATCAGAGGCTTACGCCCTTTCTGACAGAGGCTTACGCCTTGAGGCTTTACGCCTTGAGGCTTTACGCCTCGAGGCTGTTGAGGCTTACGCCTCCTCATTAAGGGTAAAAGCGGTCAAAAGTTATAAATACAAAAAAATTACCTGTCGTTTCCAACACAAAACAAGTCGTTTGCTGCCAAAAGATAATTCCAACCCAAAAACCCTAGACGTTCGTCTCTTTTACGCTAAACCGACACAAAACAAATCGTTTGCTGCCAAAAGATAATTCCAACCCAAAAACCCTAGTCGTTCGTCTCTTTTACGCTAAACCGAAAGTAATTTCCATGTCTTCTTTGTATTATCTATGCCGATGTGTTTTTCTTTCGTTTTTTCTACTATATATATATATATATAAACTCACTTCATTTTTTTTGCTATATTATTGTAGTGAATTGTCACTATTATGGATTTCTCTTGTCCTGACCGTATAAAATGTTTTATGAGGGTGACAAGATGGTGTTATTATTTGTCTTGTGTTGTGGAATCGAGTTTACATCGTTTGTTTTCATGATAGATGTGATACATATTTTGTTCCTCATTTAATTATTATTTTTATATCATTTTTAGTGATTTTCGTGGAAAAAAGTTGAGGCTTACGCCTCGCCTCACAGCGGCAAAACGCATCAACTACGCCTCGCGCCTTTTAAAACATTGTACATACCTTATAATATGTCTGAATATATGCAAACTAAAATACTATTTTTTTTAAATACCAAAGAAAAAACAAAGAAAAAGGAAAAAACGCACGTTTTTTGGACGAGAGGCAGAGAGGTTTGCGATAGCATTTGTCTTTTGATTGTTTTGAATGAGATATTAGTTTGGTTTTTTTTAAATATTTAAAAGGCGATATCATTCCACTATAGCGTTTTTGCTTTAAAAAAAAGTGCGCCTTGAGCCTTTTACCAAGAATAGGGCGTGTAAAAGGCTAAGGCGAGGCGTTTCTCCCAACCCTCAAGCCTAGGCACGCCTAGGCAGAGCCTAGGCGTAGGCAGAGCCTAGGCGTAGGCAGAGCCTAGGCGTGCCTTTTAGAACACTGGAATTTTGTAAAGTTGGAGGTTAGGGTATGTAAATTGTGGATTGGATTGTAAAATGTTAGGTGAAACCCTATAAGTGGGTTGTCTTGAATATTGAATAAAGGGTTTGTGGAATGGTTTTGGGTTTGGGGGGAAATTAGGGTTCAAGATTTGGATTTTCGAGGTAGTGGGTTGTGTAGAGGGTGGTGTAGGCAGGAGTTGTGGGTAGGGATTTCTAGGGTTAGGGCTAGGGTTTTGGAAATGGGAATATATTTGTTGTTGTGATTGCAATGTTTAAAAAGGCGTTTGAGCATGGTTCAAAGTCAAGGCCGATACCGCGACGATACGGCCGAGTTGACTAGGTATCGGTGCCCACCGATCCGATTCCGAGTTACGAGTTGAGTTTTCAATTATTGATGTGAATCGACCCTATATCGGTAATTTCTCGGTAGTATCGGTGATATAGCGGTATAATCGGCCCATATCGACGATATTGCAGTAGAATCGGCCCATATCGGCGATATCGCGATGGAAACGGCCCATAGCGGTGATATATCGTCCGAGATGGTATAAGTTACTAAGAAACTCTCTCTCTCTCTCTCTCTCTCTCCCCAGTGTTGTGTTGGTAAGCGTGATTTTTTGGGGGGTTATGAAATGCTAATTGTTTTTTTAATTTAGTGTACTGTGTGTGGGGGTTATTTGGTCATCCAATGGGTTTAATTTAGTGCATTGTATATGTGCCAGTTTTTTTTTTTAAAGAATGTAAATGATCCAAATGTTATTTGTTATTATTTTTTATAATAATGTTCCCAATGTTATATTTTAATATGTTATTATTTATTAAAAAAATGTAAATTTTATTCTTTTACAAACAAATATACAACTGTAATTATTGTAAAAATAATATTTGTATCCTCTAAACATTTGTAAAATTAATATTTGCATCTTTTACAAACAAATATACAACTGTAATTATTGTAAAAATAATATTTGTATCCTCTAAACATTTGTAAAATTAATATTTGCATCCTTTATGTAAAAATAACATTTGCAACACAAGTAAAAAAAATATTTGCATCCTCTTTGTAAAAAAATAACAATTCCATCAATTTAAAAAAAAACATTTGCAACCCAACAACAACAAAAAAATAACATTTACATTCCTTTTATAAAAAAATAACATTTGCATCATTTTTTGTAAGAAAATAACATTTGCATCCTTTTCATAAAAAATGATTGTAAAAAAAATGTAGTGTTTTGTCAAAATCACTATTTGTATCATCTTTGTAAAAAAATAACAATACTAAAAAAAAACATTTTTATCCTTTTTAGAAAAATATAACATACTTAAAAAACACATTTGTATCCTCTTACTAAAAATAATACTAAGAATATAATAGTCGTATCCTCTTTGTAAAAAAAAAATTATCCTCTTACTAAAAAAGTAACATTTGTTTTTTTTTTGTAAAAACATAATATTTGTATCCTCCGTAAAAAATAACATTGATTTATTATGGAACATTTAATCTTTCAAATTCGCAGCACGTCAATATAATCAATTGTACAATGTTATGCATATTAAATGATTGTTTTAAAATTATCTGATTGGTCCACATTGTTGATCATATTTTTTTAAAATTTTCTAAATTTTTTTCGGAATTTTTTGCGCTCTCTAAATAGTGTATCTTTGCGTATCACCCGATACCGTGACCGATACCGCGACCGAGTTGAAAATCGAGTGGCCGATACCGGGACCGATACCGAGACTTTGAACCATGCGTTTGAGGCTTACGCCTCGAGGCTCGCCTCGAGGCGAGGCGGGCAAAAAATGCCTCGAGGCTTAAACCTCAGGGTTGTATTTTAGGCTTCCGCCTCAATGCACCTCAAGGCTTACGCCTCGGTGCGCCTCACGCCTCGCCTCGCGCCTTTTTGCTGAGGCGCGAAAAAAAAAAAAAAAAAATCTTGTTCTTTTTTTTGTTTTAAAGCTGCATTTAACTTATACTATTTACTATTGTAACTTGAGAGAATTTAAAAAAAAATAACCAATATGTTAATGAAACTTAAAAAACTAATTTTGTCAATTTGATTTTGTTTGAAATGAATGTACTAAATTAACTTCAATATGACTTTTTTTTAAAAGTTTCCTGTTTTTTGATTTTCAACTTAGATTAGTATGTTATCTTTAATTAAACTGAATATATATTAAGAAACTAATATATTTTAAAGGTTGCTGTTTTTTTTAATAAACTTAGGTTGATATGTTTTATTATTTTTTTAATAAAATTGTTTTTTTTTTAATCTTAGCTTGAAAATCAATGTTTTTTAATAAATTTGTTTGTTAAGTTGCATTGATTAATTTACTGTCATATTATAAAATAACCAATATGTGAATGAAGCTAAAAAAATGATTTTGCCAATATGATCTTGCATTGATTAATTAATTGTCATATTGTAAAATAACCAATATGTTAAAATTGATTTTCTCAAATTACTTTTTTTTTTTAAAGTTATCTCGGGGGAACAAAAAAATGTCAAACTATGTGAGAAAGTCCTCAAGAATGTTTTTTTTTGTAGTTTTATTTTATATTTCTTTGTTATTTTATTTTTATGGTTTTATTAGTATTTTTTTAATATTATTTTGCTCTTTTTTTCCTTTTCGGTGAGGCTTACGCCTCAAACGCCTCGAGGCTTACGCCTCGCCTCTCCGCGACTAAAACGCCTCGCCTCGCCTCGCCTTTCGCCTTTTTAAACATTGTGTGATTGTACCCACTCTCCCGTTCGTTTTTGAATCTCCTCGTATAATTGTTCGGATCTTCTTGGAGCCAATGATTGTAGCGTACGATTTTGATAACAAAAATACACCGATACACCAACACCAATGTGGAGCGACACCCGCTCTGATAGCAATTTGACGTAAACTAGAAGTCAAAAGGCTCCTAAAAATATCTAACACGCACCTTTGGAGAGATAAACACTCTTTTCTATTTCAAAATTCAAGTCTACCTCAAATAACGCTTACAAGTGGGTATTTAAAGGAGAGGAGTAGTTTAGGCTCCAAGCTAAGGCCCTAATTACAAAAATGCCATTACTACTTCTTACCTCTAAATAATAACAAAAAAAAAAGGAAAATACAATAATAAAATAAAAATAAATACAAAATAAAATAAATATGACAAATAATCCCTAAAAATGGCCTATTTTCATCATAATCAGTGCACTCAAGAAATAGAACTGTAGAATTTTAACGAATATAGACATTTAAGTGAGCTTCAAAGAGATAAACTCACCTCAAACCCATTAGGAAATATCGTACTCCCTAGAGCCTTCTTCTCCAATGATCCTTGTGGGCGGTCATCCAATGAAGCTGCTACATCATGGTTACCAAATTTTGGGATGAAAAAGGCTGGATAAAATTATCAGAAAATACCATAGAGTGCCACATATCACATATGTTAAATATTTTCAAAATAAATTTGAGTATTGTTAGGTAGATGAACTCAAATGCGTAGTGAGCTGTGTGTAAAAACCTTATAGCTTGTGTGGTGATATAGTCCCACTTATGAAAAGTAAGGGAAAGTGAGTGGGTTAAGAGAAAAAAAAAAGTAACTTGAATACTTCTATATAGTAAGCACACACTATTAGTGTGGTGACATGGTGCAAAGCACCGTCTGTGGGCGAGCATTAGGGTGTTCATGCTTTGAGGCGCAGTTTTCACTTTTGAGATCAGTCTGTTAATAAGTCCGTCATATTAACAGACATATGTATGTTCAGCAACAGCCATGAAAGCACTATATAAAGGCTTCTCCCTGGCCATTTACATACTCGCTGTCGAAATTACCATAGCCCTCTCTCTACAAGCTACTATCCTTTCTTCTTGCGCTGTTACTCAAACTTTACACAGGTTTAATTAATAGTTGAAGACTGTCATCAAAATTCCTTTGGTATTTAGGGCTATTTTCAAAGTGTAAATCCATAACCGTGTCAAGCCTATTTGTATGAAGGTCGTACCTAGTGCACAAGGCTCCCGCTTTAGTAGCGTCTCGGAGAGGTAGATGCAGGCAAGCCTAACCCTCTTTTTTTGGAGAGGCTGCTTCCAAAACTCGGACCTGCGACAGATCGCTTTGGGCGAGCAAGTACTTGCCATCGCACCAAGTCCGACATATTAAGCCTATTTGTATATTAAAAACTATCCATTTACACACCATATATTCAATACTTGGTGGGGGAAAATCTGTTTTTAACTTTTTAGGAGACTGAATCGTCACGCTTCTGCAGTATTCCTCTTTCTTTTATTATTGTATACACCCATAATTTCTAACAAAAACCACAAGTCTCTACTTTGAAGAGCCTGACTGTTCTTCATCTATTAATTCAGTGTAATAGCAAGGATAAGGTCGGTGCAAGTTTAACATTACTACGGTAATATAGTCCAAAATCCCAATTCAACTAGAATATACCAATATGCCAATGATCAGGACTCCTTTTCCTTTTCTTTTTCCTATTATTATTATTAGTATTATTATTATATAAAGAGAGAGAGAGAGAGAGAGAGAGAGAGAGAGACAGAGGCCCCCTCACCTGCGGACTCAAAAATGAGTCCGCATGTTGTGGACCATTTTTTTTTTAATGTTAAAAAAAAATGGGTTGATTTTTTTGTGTTGGTTTAAACATTTAAGGGTACTTCTAAAAAAAATCAGCTCAAAAGGATTTTTTTCTTTTTGCTATTTAAAAAAAATGGATCAATGTTTCAGGGTCAAATATTGACCCATTTTTTTAAAATAGCAAAAAAATCATTTTGAACTGATTTTTGTAGGGATACCCTGAAATGTTTAAAACCCATAAAAAAATCAACCACAATTTTATTTTTTTTACATTTTAAAAAAAAAAGTCCGCACCATACATACTCATTTTTGCGTCCGCAGGTGAGACTCAACGTGTGTATATATATATATATATATATATATATATGCAACTAATGTTATAAGTTACCAGGAAAATGAGGAAGAAGAATTTGGAATACACTGCAGGAAGGCATGACAGCAGTCTTTGGGCAACAGAAAGTAATGCTGCAGTGAGAAACAAAGAACTTACCATCAGACTTGGCTGTCACAATAGTATCAGGTGTCTTTACACATGATACTAATGTTCTGTCCCGCTTTATTGGAGAAGGAACAAGCTTCCTTCCAAATGTCAAGCCTTGAATGGGAGATTTACTTGGGGTGAGCAAGGTGGCATTGGGCAAAAGAACCAAGCCAGACCTCTCAGGTATAGACCTCATATGTGAAACAGTACCTACATAATATATCAGCATTAAATTACAGGTCAAAAGTTAATTACAGATGGATAGTTTGTTATTTAAGTTAAAACGGAAAAAGGAAATGAAAAAAAAAGACCAGCAACTCCAAGTATATGAGATTAGATGCATAGCAAGATCAAATAGACAGGATATGTCAATAGTCCCTCAAGCTTGGCACAAATTTTAGTTGAGAATGTATATCATATGCATATATGTACAATCGACCATCTCATCACCACCAATCAAGGATACTAATAGAATTTCCCACCCCCTGGGGGGGGCGGGGGATTGAGAGAGAGATTTTTTATTTATTTTGTTATTTTAGTCTTTATCAAAAAGAGACTTGAGTCTCATTATTAGATTAGATATAGGTTTCCTAATTTAATCTTTATTCCTTATCCTTACATAATAAGGATGGCTCCCTAGACAAGGGTCTGGCGAATCTAGCACCTTTATTATAAATTTATAATCAATCATTTTCAATGAGAGTTTAAGATGTGGGGGAAGCGGAAATCAATACAAGAACATTTACAAATAACAGTTCTCTAAAGATCTCTTATTAAACATGTAAGGACGCAAATTTCCAATTGAGTCCTTTGTTGTTTTGGCTCAATTCCGGGCAAAAACGTTTGAGTCATAGGATAGAGTATATTGATCATCTTTCAAGCCTATGACGTGTTTGTTGAAAACGTAGCGTCCAAGTGTATAAAGCTTCATCAAAAATGCCGAGTTTAAGTGCCTCGTTTCTACGTCATCAATAGTGGTTCCATGCTCCCAAGGTATGAATGCATTACATATATATATAGGAGCTTGGAACGGTTTATATTGGGTGTTAAGTTTTTAAAACTGTGTTTTGTTTTCAGAATGTTTTCTATTAAAACTTATATATAAAGTATATAAAAGTTTCTGGGCTTAAAAAGAATTTTTGAACATTCTGTGAGTTCGTTCGAAATGTCGTTCGAACGAGATTATCGTTCGAACCACAAGTCATTCGAACGAGATTGCCAACGACTTCCCATTATGGCATACTGGAACTTCGTTCGAAATGTCGTTCGAACGAGATGGTCGTTCTAACGAGATTTCTAACGAGCTTCTAACGAGTTCATACTGGATCTTCGTTAGCAGACTCGTTCGAACGAGAATGTCGTTCGAACGAGATTTGGCGGGAACAGTTTTAAGCAGTTTTCTCCCACTTCCCCACTTGTTTCTTAACTGATTTTTCTCAGACTTTATTATGTGCGGGAAACCATTTTTCTAATCTAACTTTTCACATCCTACCAACCTCTAGAGAGTGTTTGAGAGAAAAATTGTTTTAGGGAAAAGTTCATTGTTTTGAGTGTTAATTTTCAAGGAGAAAATCATTTATCACTCTTGTTTACACCCATAGTTTAGTTTAACCAAGTTCATATCTTGCTTGGAGTTTTGGCACCATTTTTCTCTACACCATTGAAGAAGAGAAGTTTGGGTTTGCTTCTAAATCCCACAAAGAAGAAGAAGTTTTTTTTGTGATTTACCCACTTGGAGAAAGGCTCCTGGTTCGGGTGACGGTGACCACATAAAGTCCGATCGGTGGATTCCGAGACCGCGGTGGAGCTCCGGGGTTATTCGCTAAGTGGAGGTGTTTGCAAGAAGGAGCGTCGAGGCTTGAGGGGGATCGAGTCGTGTGATGTAAGTCTTTCGTCTTGTAATTGTAAATTCCGTACTTAGTGGATTTGAGGCTAGGGTCGTCCGAGGTTGTTTCCCGTCTTGGGTTTTTCCTCGTACATCGCAGCGTAGTGTGATTGATTTATTTTTATCTTGCATAATAACGTAGAACTCATGCTTAGGTTAATTCAAGATAAAAATGGTTTTAATTGTCACACTTAGTTTAATTGGGTGCTAATTAAATTTGGTTAAAAGTTTATTTAATTCAAGTCATTTGTTATAAATGGTTTATCCTATTTTGTTTAAATGAAAAATCTGATTTAGGCAAATTCTAGGACCTGAATTAATTGGTTTATGTGAAATTAATGTTTGTGTGTGTTTAATTAATTTTCACTTGGGTTTAATTTTAATTTGAAAAAGAAATTAAAATTTGGCGTTTGTTTGTTTTTAGTTGAACCATCACAACGCTTCCGCATCTGTTTCATAAAAAGGAAATAATATTTTAAAAAGAAATTTTAAAATCGGGGGTTCCACTCTTCACAAGACAAGATAACCAAAAAAGGGTAAAACCAATGAGGGGTACACTCATGATATTTACAAGAAATATCACCCTCAGCCTACTATCACCAACTTAAATTTAAAAATAACCAAAAAAATACGAAAATAAAATAAGAAAAATACAATTTAGCCATTGGGACCTCTCGTACACATCACTCTCCTCAACGGAGAAAAGCTCGACCCAAGAGTGAAAGCGGGAGGGGTGATTACCATCGGGGTCGTACGAGCATCACCACGCTCCTCAATTGAGAAATGAATATGTCCACGAAAATGTTGAGCTTATCGACTAGCAAGAGGGTGAAGCCGAGTGATCAAAAATCCCAACCATGGCCGTCGAACACGGACTCGGCTATGGACATTGCCACCATTGTAATCAACACACCCATTCCTCGGAGGGGGGTGATGATGTCAAACGATGGTTGAGTCATGCATCAACAGCACCTTCAACTCCGACCGCTAAAATATCTCATCAGACTCAAATGCATCCCAAATTGTGTCCACATACTCCGAGAACCATATCCAATATTTAAAAGATCACTCGAGGCAAGGCTTGAGACTCCGGGGCCAAAAAAGAAGATTACACCTCGGAGTTGTGAGGGGTTACACCCCAATACACCTAGAGGCGAGGCGCAGCACATAAAATAAATTATCCTTCTCCCTCTCCTTCTCCTTCTCATATGTTGTTCTCCTTCCATAGTCGATGAGCTATGAATTTCCTTTTGCTTCTTCTCATATGTTTGTTCTCGTGAAATATGAATTTTCTTTTTCTGGAGCCTTGTTTACTTTTTGCCCCGAGTGCTTTTTATTAAATTGACCATAATTTATTTGAGATTATTTAAGGTGAAGAGAGGCATATATGAAGTAGTTTAAGTTATATTGATGAATTTGTGTTACAATATTTTTGTGATTTTATTAGTATTTTTTTAATTTGTTGTTGATTTTCTTTTTTCAAGTTGAGGTCTACGCCTCGCCTCTGCCCCATGCCATTTTAAACATTGACCATATCATCTCAAAGCACTTAAATCAATCTCAGAATTACTAGCCAAAGGAGCGAAGGACAATCTCCGCAACATCATCACCATTCCCAAAAAGTGAGAAGTAATCAACAACACAATACGATTCCACTACTCGAAAATGTATGTGAGTCGTCCAACCAAACTTAAAGAAAATATCGAAGAAGTCTCTGATACAATACTCAACCTTTGTCTCCCTAAAGATGGGTAAAAATCTCCGAAAGGTCCTCGTTAAAATATCCAAAAATTCTAAAATAAATTACTTTAGGTAGTACTGCGTAATCCTCAAAGGGTCTGATTAGTTAATTGAAGTAGACGAATGAAGAAAAGACGGTCGCCAAACCCAATAGGATGGAGGGAATCGGCCTCATTAAGGCCAATCGGCAAGCAACATCATCAACAATGTCACGTAGCTCGGATAAGTCCTTCCAACACCCACGCTTGACCTCCTTGTACTTTGCTTTCAAATCTTTCATCGTCTTATTGCATTCACTTGCTGGCACTCGTAGAGATTGATTAAGATCCACCATAACGGATCCCATAGTCTCATTGCACCAAGAGGCTCGATCCCACAACTCGATCTCCTGCATATATTCCTTAAGGGTTTGTTGGTAATCCGCCTCCAAAGGCATATAATTGTCAAAGTGACGGACCCACAAAACTAGAGTCGAAAAAGGGACCGATTCGCAATTATTAAAATTAAGGGGGACTGGAGATCTAGTTTTTGTAAATTTCAAGGATAGATTTGGAAATTCTAGAAAGTGATGTGGATAAAATAAAATTTTCAGATGAAAGGGGGTCTAAATAAATTTCCAAAGTAAAGGAGTCTCCCGGCCGGCCAGAACTAGGCGCCGGTGGAAGACTAACGGAAGTGGCGGATTAAGGTGGTAAAGACCAGATGTGGAGGTCTCTTGGGCCGAACATAACTAGAGACCATTGGGGTTTTGAGATCAAGAAAACTTCAGTGAAAGTTGATGAATTTTCAACCTACGTTGACCTGCCATAGCAGAGGTCACCTGACATTAGCGAGGTAGGTCCAAAAATACTTTAGGGTTTTTGTAACACCCCGTATTTTGGGAGAAAATGGAAATTAATAAAATTGATGACATAAGAATTTATTTAATTGGGAGAAATTATTCGATGATTCAAATTTAATTAATTCAGTCTAAGCTAAATTTCACACGTGGTGTATTTGGAGGTAAAATAAGAGAATTTTATACAGTGACTCGGATGGTGATTTTGAGGTCACGGTTGGTTCCAGAAGGGTCGAAAAAGTGTACTCGGGTATATAGTTTGGGTCCCGGGACGATTTTAGACCATCCCGGCACCGTTTAAGGGCATTTCGGTCATTCGAGAGTTTGGGATTTAGAAAACTCCGAAAATTGTAAGTGTATATCTGCCCATTAGAGAGAGGGGCTAGGGTTAACACAAATCAAAAGGGATAGAAGCCATAGGAGAGGAAGAGGAGGGGAGAACCAAGCTTCCTACACAGTTTTTCGCCCCGAACGCAACGGAATCGAGAACGGAGTGAGGGGAGAACCACCACACAACGAATTTCAGACCTGCTATTGAAAGGCAAGTATTTAAATGACAATTTATATCAATCATGTTATAATAGCCATGTGGGATAGGGTTTGATTTCATGTTTTTGGAAGTTTTATATGAATTTGGGAGGGTTTAATTCATAAACTAAAGTAGGAATGCATGTAGAGATGTTCCTTAATAATGATAATACGAAACTAGAGAGAAATCTGAGTTCTTGATTTATAAAGTTGATGAAAATGAGAAAATTAGGGTTTTATGTTAATTAAAGGAGAATTTGATTCTTGGGTTGAATCTTTGATGTTTTTGTGTAAAATTTTCATTGGAAATTCATCTCTATGTGAAGATAAAATGATATTAGAATATATTTGATGATTAAGATTGAATCTTGATGGGTTCTTGATTGAAGAACATGAATTTTGAATGACTTAGGGTTTAATTGATGAACACAAGATGTAAATCTGCCAGAATTCTTAACGTAACTCTAAACGTATGCCATTTTAATTTTGCTTCGAATTAGAGTGAGAGACGTACATTACTGGAAAGTTCTATGTCTTATCTTTCTAATGAGCTTTGAATCAGGTTAATCGGAGTTCTGTAGAGGGAGTAATCGATGTTTTACTATAGGGTGTTTGATCTGTAATCTGCTATAATTTTTTTACGTAACTTTAAACGCATGTCATTTCAATTGTACTTAGAATTAGAGTGAGATCCGTACATTTCTGGAAAGCTCTATGTCTTAGCTTTAAAATGAGCATTGAATCAGGTCAATCGGAGTTCTATAGAAGAAGTAAATGATATTTTATTACAGGGTGTTGTGTTTAATCTGCCAGAAAATTTTCTAATCGATTCAGTTGCCCAGTTTTGGCCAATAATTTCCTTTTTGTTTAGGACCTTTGAAAATCATTCGGAATTCATTTGTGGGATTTAATTTATAATATAAGAGAATTATATTGCAACACCAGTAGGCCTAGTTTGGGTTTTAGGCGTGACTTACGAGGGAAGTTTAAGGGCTAAATTAATTTGGATTAATAGAGAGGAAAAATCTAAATTGAAGGATAATTCGAGTTAAGGGAATTCGAGCGGAACGAGGACTTAGATCAGTAGGGGGTAGAGAGTTTACCTTATGATATTATATGTGGATGTGTGTACGGCCTATTGTTGTTATATATATATATAGGTGGAGTGAATACCTATAATATGATTAAAGTAATAATACATTAATACGTGGGATATTCGGGATATAAATATACTACGTATGAGACTAGTGATATATGATGTGCGTATGCCCTATTGATATTATTGATATATACGTGGAGAAAATATCTATAATTTGATTTATTGTGTGTATGACATACCTACGCTGCTTGCTATCGAGTGAAGGTTGCGCGTTGTGGACGATCATATCTTGAGGAGCCTTCGGGGGGATTTTGATTCGCACCACTAGAACATAGAACCTAGGTATGGGCTATCAGTGAGCACGATAGTGTTGACGGTCATATGGGTGCGTAGGTATGTGCGTAGCCCATTGACTTGGAACTATGTTCACCTCCGATATGTGTGATTTGATATATAGGGTTCGTGAGAGAAGCCAAACCAATAGTCCCCTGTACAGCGAGAAATGTACCCGGACATGATAGCAAAGTATGCATGCACCGCAGCTGTCCCTAGGGGTGCCGTACTAGTATATATATAATGGATGATAATTATATATACCTTTGATATGTTTTACAATATGCACCGCAGCTGAGTCTGGGAGATGCCATGTTATATATATATATATATATATATATATATATATATATATATATATATTATAAAGTGTGAATATATATATACTTGTGAAATTATCTACTGTGTGAAATCAGTGGACGAGAAAGATAGTGAAATCGTATTTGACTTAAGTACGTGAACACTTAATCCTAAAATTTGAAAAGCCTTGCCCATCTTAAAGAGAAATGGATATATATATTTAATAAATGTATTTGCGTCGAAATACGGGTGGACGCTATGAGTTATGGGTAGCAGACTTATGATTTCAAACTAGTTAGTTGTGCGTATCTAAACTAAAATTAATCTGAATATTGGGGTCGAGGTAACATTCCTAACCAATGTATATGGATTAACTATTGGGGTCGGGGTAACATTACGAACCAATAACCCTTAATGTGTGATACAGGAATATAATAGCAGAGTGTGTACTTATAATATATATGGTGTGTAAAATATATAAAAAACGAATAATCTACTTATGTGTGCTAGTAGAGAGACGAGATAGTATATATATAAAGAACAATTAATATACTAAAGAGTAAATAGTAGGGAGCTTAGATAGGGTATATCTATATTAGGGATGGCAACGGGGCGGGTTTGGGGCGGGTTTTCAAAAATCCTAACCCGCCCCATTTAATAAACGGGGCGGGGCGGGGCGGGTTAGGATTTTTGAAAATTAACTCCTAACCCGCCCCATTTAATAAACGGGGCGGGTCGGGGCTCCTACGGGTTGCGTTAATTTTAAAAATAGTAAAATTAAAAATATTACATTATAGTCTTAGAGGTATACAATGGCTCGTATTCCAATAAGTGAGACAATCCCCCAATTGTCAATTCATATTTTCACTTAAATCTTTTACAAAATTAACATACATATAAAGATTTTTTTTAGTGTGTGAGTGTGTGTATATATATATATATATAATTTAATTATAATTAACATACATATAAAGGATATTTATATAAGCATAAGTTAAACGGGGCGGGGCGGGGCGGTTTTATTTCAGCTAACTCCTAACCCGCCCCATTTAATAAACGGGTTTTTTTCTTAAACCCATACCCGCTCCTAATTCATTAATCGGGTTTTAAAACCCGCCCCATTAGGGGCGGGGCGGGGCGGGACTCCTACGGTTCGGGTTAAATTGCCATCCCTAATCTATATGATGATGAAGCTACGAATGTGTGAATAGTAGGAAGATAGTTAGTGAATATCTAAAATAAAGTTTAATTAGAGAAACTTAAATGATAAAGCTTGAACAATAACCTACATAGAAAGGGTAACTGAGGTTTAATAATAACACAAGAGAGATGTTAATTATTAAGGGTATTCGATAGCGTACTGTATGGGCGGTACAGAGGAGCTAGATTGATTTGGGTTTATTAGATACTGGCTGCCTAGTTAGATTGGCTAGAATTGACTAGCTGAGGTTGAGTAGCAAACGTCAGGTACGCATTATAGATGAGAGATGAGAGATGAGGAACTCAAGGGAGTGTTCGTAACCTAACATGTATATCTAATAACTGTTCATTTAAACTGTTGTTTAAGTACTTGCTAAATGTTTTTAAATGATTTTTACTTGGGCTCTGACCCGTACTTGCAAAACCTTTTTTCAAAACATTTTAGGTGTCCAGCTACAGGGACGCCAAACAGAATGATCTATTCTAGGGGTGCGTAGCTGCAACACTAGTGGATGCTTGAAGGATTTGGACTTAGGCGATTCAGTTACTTCACTCCTAGTGTAAGGTGCAGGGCAGTATTTTATTCGGGCATCTTGCCCACAGTTATTTCATTTATGACAGTCAGACCTTGTATTCAAACTTTTATTCAGGTTGGACTTTATAATTAATTTTTTAATCAATGGTTTATTCGGTATTATTTCATTTCAGTCGTTTATATTGTGGATGGATTCATATTACTATTGCATGGGATGTATTTATGTAATAATGTTCTGTTGTTGTTGATTGTTAAATAAAAAGATTAAAATTTTGACATCGGCTTTTTGAATACTAGGTGGTTAGTAATGTTATATAAAGTTTTCGACAGTGATGCTAAGAATGAACCAGATGAGAAACCTGTTTTAATTTGATATAGGACTGATCACCCGGTATTTAATTACGCAGGACGTCACAGTTTTGTGAAGGTTGAAGGGGTGGGGAGGGAGATAGCAGGGGTTTGGCATAGGGTTTCTAGCCCTTTGATGGGCGTCGCTTAAAGGCAGCAAGAGTCCTCGGTCGTCAATGAGGGGATATGCTACCCAACTCTAGGGTTTGGAAGGTTTTTGGTGGTTGAATAAAATGTCCCATCAATAAAATGGGGGCCTTCCAGACCTTCCCCACCCCCTTTCCGGTCTTCCTACCCCCCCCCCCCCCCCACCCCCCTCACTTCCCCTTAAAAAAAAAAAGAAACCCCGCTCCTTAAAGGGCCCCGCTCTAATAAGAAAGGAAACGAAATAATATCATTTTTATGATAAATCATGTTCGATGGTTATTCTCCACTAACCACAATGATATATGGATAACGGGTTTAGAGGGTTTGAGGTGCGATTTTTAAACCAGTGGGGAAGACTATGGCTTTTGGGGTGGTTTCACCGCAGGCGGCGGGGATTTGGTTTGGAGAAGTGGTCCACCGGTTCCTCCAAGCCTTACCCAACTTCGATGATCACATCATTGCGAATGTCGCTCTGATGCCAATTCGATGTAAGCGAAAACAAAAATCAATACAACAACATTTCAAAATAAAGATTTCTCTCCCATCCATTCATTCTCCAAAATTAAGTGCCTGCAATGGTTGGCCAAGGGCCTTATTGCTTAAAGGTATCTTTCTAGCCAAGATAACCTAAAAAGGGTAAAAAGGCCAAAGTGGGCAAACAAAAGATATTCCCAACGAAAATCACCCTCAACTTAATACTACTAAATAAAATACAAAATAACCAAAAAAGACACAAAAATAAAATAAGCAAAATAAAATTAAGCACCAGGACCTCTTGTACACATCAGTTTATAAGAGTTTAAATTAAATTATGTGTGCCCATCAATTAGTATCAAAGCTACGTCAAGTCGAAATCTTGATCGACGACGATGACACCAAAGAAGTCCGATCATGTGGAGGAAGCAGTTACTCTTACTCCAGTCTTTGGTCACAACCCTCACTTCAGTTATCCGATCTACTTTACCGCACCACTAATGATGCCACTAACCCCTACCACCGCTGCATCTATTGGCATCGCCCTGCCCCCATTGCCCGCAACCTTTGTTAGCAGTTCTATGCCCTATCCCGTGACCTCCCAATCAACCCATATGCTACTAGCAACCAAGCCGTCGGCTTAAGGGGTTTCAGCACTTGGTCTTTTTCCCTTTTTGGCATATGACCCCAATCCCTATGGAGGGTACCCGTCATATTTATACCCGCCATCAACCATAACTCACATCGAGTTAACTTATGTAGACTTGATCATCCCTATACGTATTATTCCAACCTTGAACCCGACAAACCTGACTTACTCGTGCATGGAAACTGGTCCTTACTTGGCGGCAAACTACCTGAAGACTATCAAATTCTTGGTACACTCACAGAATGCATTCCCTACCCTAGCTAGCCCGCAGCCTTCCCAACCCATTTTGCTTAAGATTCGACCTTTAGCCCGCCAATCTGCAAGGCCCCTTATGCCTCGACTAACGAGCCACTAATATTTGCTCGAAACTTCACAAATTGTGTCACAGATAT
The DNA here is from genome assembly GCA_949130495.1 of Sambucus nigra. Lineage (NCBI taxonomy): Eukaryota > Viridiplantae > Streptophyta > Magnoliopsida > Dipsacales > Adoxaceae > Sambucus > Sambucus nigra. Next base: position 473,563,368 of record OX422213.1, read on the forward strand.
ACAATACTTTCCTAGTGATATTTGCTATTTTTAGTGAGATGGACGTATAACTTGCCTAAAGTTTAGATATGGATACTTTTGTGTATGGTCTTTCTTTGCTCTCAAGAACTTTTGTTTTCTGTTGTGGATTTATCGATTTGTTCAGGGTGAGTTCCCATGTCTATCTTAATCCCGTTTGGAATAAGTTGGAATCTTGCCCATTGATTCCTCCCCCGCATTTGGCATTTCCCGTTGCAAGTTTCCCAGTCAAGGTGTGGCCTCCTTCCGATCTTCATACAGTTCAGTTTTCAACCCATGTTCGTAGCCTTGCCAGCTGAGATGCGAAAAAAATTCGTGGTCGGTTCTTTTTTCAAGCGGGAGAACCCATGAATAATAACCTGCCAATGTGACATCCTTACATTGCTTTACGAGTCACTTAAAACAAATATAAGAACATATAGTGGATTCGAGTTGTTAAACTCTCGTGATTCTATTTGACTAAACTAGGCCCTTTTTTATACGAATTTATATGTCACATTTTAATATATCGTTCTTTAAAGAGTACGAATAAATACTCCCTCCGTCCAAAATTTATAGTCGCAATTTAAAAATCAACCATTTTAAGAAAAAAAAAATTAAGTCCTAAATTTATCCTCCTAAAAATGATGATAACTTTGAATGTTCTCTTGGGTATTGCTGGGTATTGTTTGGATGTATAACTTGGTAATCTCACCTGGTTTTACATAATATTTTGAAAAAAAAAAAGACTACTAATTTGAGACAAACTAAAACGGAAAGCAGGACTATTAATTTGGGACAAGAGAAGTAGCATTCAAGCTTCGAAAGTAATATGTATAATTAGGTACTTGTCTAGCATGAGAACCAAAAAGATTTTATCTTTTCATTTGTTTCTTTTTTCTCAAAAAAAAAAAGCTACCCAAAACCCTTTTTTGTTTCTTTTGTCTTCCATCCTACATAATTTTCGCCTCGGTTTCCTTTTTTTCTAGATTATGCAATGACAGAAGACTCAGACAAGTGAACTTCTCTTCAATGAGATCAAATTACTTCAACCGAACACTTTAGATTCAAATTTCAATAGGTTCATGTAGCTCATTAAAACAATCAGCTCAGGTAAGACACTCACACACACACATACATATATATATATATATAGGCAAAGAGATCCAAGCTATCTGAAACCTAATTCTAATATCAAACACTAAATTCATATAAAAGGACACAAGAAAAGGTTAACAAGTATGTAGACGCATACAATACATAATGTCGGTGCTCGTTGGATCTGGGGCCTCAAATCAATAATGCAGAATCATTATCTATCGAAGCTATGATTCATAAATACGTATATATATATATATATATATATATATATATATATATATATATATATATATATAGAGAGAGAGAGAGAGAGAGAGAGAGAGAGAGAGATGAGCTTACAATTGAAGGAGCGCAAGATAGCGGCGGACTCCATGGAACAGGAAGGGGGAAAATGCCGGTGATGGTGAAGAGGATGGAGATATATATATACGTATGTGTATATGTATGAGAGAGAAATCAAAGGGGAAATGAAGTTAGGGTTAGAGTGATGAGATTTTATAGTTGAAATGTAGTTGGGGGATGGGTGTTTTTCAATTTTCTTCGAAATGTCCGCCTCTCTCGTCAGTTTCTTCACCCACCTGTGTTCTTGTTCAAGTATGCTAACATGCGCCTTTGCCTACTTCTATGCTTTTGTTTACGTGGCTATTATCGGAGAGGTATTCGCGGGACCTTCCATATAGGATGCAATAAGGCCCAACCCAAACCAACCCCATCGCAAACTCATTATATTTGAAAATTCGAATTTGACCCGACTCGATTAATAACATCTTTTTCATATGTGTCGGAATGATGCGAAGACTTTTTTTAATGCAAATATGTCCTTAAATATAGAATTTGTCTAATTGATTAAATATATAATATATTATATAAGTAGATATTGGATTTTTTAGTTAAAGCTTATTTCCATTTGCATGCAATAAATGCTCTGTGGAAGATTGCTTGGTTGGAGTGATTTGTTTGGATGGATTGTAACATGTTTATCCTTGAGGTTCGCTCTTCTTTGTCATCTCAATTATGGGAGTCTTTCCTCACGAGACGGGAGGAGTTTGTGGAGGAAAATATGTGTGTTTCGTTAGCGTCTCCGAGTTGGTCAATCATGAGGGCAAATTTCATCCCCCCTCCCCTACACACACATAGGTTGCTTCGAATTCACTTGTGATGGGGACTTTATGGCTTCCCCGACCAAGGTCGCGTTGACTAAAATTTTGTGTAATCATAAGAGAAGATTGTTGGATGGTTTTGTCAATAACATTTTAAGGGAAGTGAGACCGACCTAAGCCACGGGACGTAACGCTTGGCATAGTTTCCCAAACTATCTTTAGAATTTAGCTGACCATCAACTCAATCGAATCCAACCAAAGTTGGACTCCTTCAGGATTACGAAGACAATGTACAATCAACTTCTCCAGGATCACAGTCCTATACTATATCAATTATAGCAACAAAGATAAGGATGAATGGAGACCTACTTAATTACACCTTGATCACATGAGATATTATAGGGAGTTAGGGTTATTATTTGTATAAATAAGACCCCTCGTTTTGAGGATGTAGCATATGGAAAATATATGAACATTCACATTTTGTACTTATGGTTTAAACTCTCAGCTAGCAACCTTAGGACTCCAAATCATCTTTTCTCATATTAAAAATGTTCTCTCATCTTTCTATTGGACGTAGGCAAGGACGACTTACTCAACCACTTGTATTCTATATCAGTTTACCTTTTACATTACATTTGGGGCATTTGGGGCATCAACACTATTGTAGATTCGATTCCCCTACAATTTAGCATGGTCTATACAAAATTCTTGCGACCCTCATTACCTGATTTTCCAATCTTGCCTCCATGATTATAGAGTAATCGTAACGTTACTATAAAGCAAATCAGATTCGGTCGAGATCCGAATTGTGAGGAGGAACCATTCTCCCCAAGCTTCCCTTTGTCTCCTAGTGACGCCACATTTCGTGGGCAGTCAACACATCGCTCTAGCCATAGTCATCATGATCGTTGTCATAATGCTCCTTCTATGGGGTCACACGTCATGGATCCTCAATCTGTACGAGGAGTTTCCACAAAAGCGCAATGTGGAAATCACATGTTTAAGGATATATCTCATTGAACAAATAGAAGAGCATAAATCTAGTTCCCATATCGTCAAAGAAGTGGAGTCAATTCTCTAAGAACTCATCCCTCTTCTAATAATGCCAGTGCTTCCGGATTAAAAACCCTCACATGGGGATTATCTCAGCTAGCATAATGAGAGATAACCTTTTGATCATCGATCTACCGATAGGGGGAGATTAGCTTATCGGATGATCCAATCACTATAAGAAAAATGAGTATTAGGGGCGGTAAAAATCCGTCCCTAATAGTACAAAAACCGTCCCAAAAAGAGTATTAGGGACGATTTTTACAACGGCAAATATTCATCCCTTATACTAGGCGTCGCAAATATTTTAGGGACGGATTTTACCGTCCTAAATGTTAATTCATAGACGCTCTGCATTTGGCATTAGGGACGGATTTTTCCATCCCAAATGGTGTTCCAGCGAAAAAATTCCCACTCCCGCCAATAGTATTAAGGACGGATAAGTCGTCCCTAATACTACTGAGATTTTGGCAACCCAATTAGAACGGTAAAAATCGTCCCAAAAGGTAATTTCAATTGATGCAAAAATAGGTATTAGGGACGGTAAAATCCTCCAAAAAGGTATTCTCAATTAATACAAATAAGTATTAGGGACGGTTTATAACCGTCCCAATTGATAAATAAAAAATATCATAAATAGTTATATTATTATATGTTTTATGTTGCAATAATAATTGACGTCTAATTTGCATTATAAATCAAATCATCCGATCATAAACGCAATATAGCAACCACATTCATTGAAGCACGTATTCAATAACAATTTCTTCCATTAAACTACATTCAAGTCGAAATATTTAAATGAGTACAAAATCATACTAATTAATAAGGTATACAATTGTCAAAAAAAATATCATCCCTAAATTAAGATGATAAATATGGTTGTCACGCTTCAAAAACTTCTCATAGTGTCACACTCAAAAACATGTCTCTTCAACTTCTTGTGCACAACCTGCAATCAATAAAGAATCATTTCATCAATATAATATTATAGTAAAATAAAATGTCCAAATATATTAGTTAATCGTATCAACAACATTTTACAATTTTTAAAAAAATTTGGCAGAGTCTCCTTTGCTTATATATGATACAAAAGCCCGCACGGCTATAAAAAAAATTAAAAATGAGGATCTCGCATATCAACAATTCTTTACAATTTTTTAAAAAATTCGACAGAGTCTCCTTTGTTTATACATGAAAACCAACATGTTTAATAAACACAAAAGCTCGCACGGACATAAAAAATTGAAAAATCTCCCATATCAATAATTCTTTACAATTTTTTAAAAAATTGAACAAAATCTCATTTGTTTATACATGAAAACCAACATGTTTAATCAACACAAAAGCCCGCACGACCAGGAAAAAAAATTCAACAACAATAATAAATAAACAATCTACCTGTCGCAAAACATTGCTTTGTTCATGTGTTCCACGAGAATAAAATATAACCTTAAAATGTTATCCTGCAAAAAAATATAAGAAACAAAACAAAAAAGATATCAGTAATGAAATAATGTTTAAACCTAAAAGTCTAAATGTTGCAAATTCTCGTCGTATACTCAACCCGGGAGTCCCTTGACTACGTGGTTGGTTCGCACGAGTTACATTTCTTCCATGCGAGGTGCTCAAGCCTCTCACTGGACCGTTTTGTGACTGTTATACGTTTTCATCCCTTGACGCCATGTTTTTAACCTTAAGTCTAAATTTTATAAATTCTCGTCGTATACTCAAACCGGGAGGTCGGGGACTACGCGGTTTGTTTGTACGAGTTACATTGGTCCCGTGCGATGTGCTCGTGCCTCTCACGGGACCATTTTGTGGTGGTTTTAGGTTTTCACCCTTTGACGTCATTTTTTAACCCTAAGTCTAAATTTTATAAATTCTCATCGTATACTCAAACCGGGAGGCCAGGGACTACCCAGTCGGTTCGTACAAGTTACATTGGTCCCGTGCGAGGTGCTCGTGCATCTCATGGGACCGGGACCATTTTGTGGTGGTTTTAGGTTTTCACCCTTTGACGCCATGTTTTTAAGCCTAAGTCTAAAATTTACAAATTCTCGTCGTGTACTCAAACCGGGAGGCCGGGGACTACGCGGTCGGTCCCTACGAGCTATATTGGTCCCGTATGAGGTGATCGTGCCTCTTACAGGACCGTTTTGCATTGTTATGTCATGTTTTTAAGTCTAAGTCTCAATTGTTGCAAATTCTCGTCATATACTAAAACCGGGAGGTCGGTGACTACGCGGTCGGTTTGTACGAGTTACATTGGTCCCTTGCGAGGTGCTCGCGCCTCTAACGGGACCATTTTGTGGTTGTTTTAGGTTTTCACCCTTTAACGCCATGTTTTTAACCCTAAGTCTAAATTTTGTAAATCCTCGTCGTATTCTCAAACCGAGAGGCCGGGGACAACGCGGTTTGTTCGTACGAGTTACATTGGTCGCGTGCGAGGTGCTCTTGCCTCTCACAAGACCATTTTGTGGTTGTTTTATATTTTCACCCTTTGCGTCGTGTTTTTAAGGTTAAGTCTAAAATTTACAAATTCTCCTCGTATACTCAAACCGAGAGGCTAGGGACTACGTGGTCAGTCCTTACGAGTTTACATTGGTCCCGTGTGAGGTGCTCATGCTTCTCTCGGGACCGTTTTGTGGCTATTTTACGTTTTCATTATTTGACGCCATGTTTTTAGGCCTAAAAGTCTAAATTTTACAAATTCGCGCCGTATACTCAAATCGAGAGATCGGGGACTACGCGATCGGTCCCTACGAGTTACATTGGTCCCGTGCGAGGTTATTGTGCCTCTTACAGGACCGTTTTGTGACTATTTTACGTTTTTACACTTTATGTCATGTTTTTAAGCCTAAGCCTCATTTTTTGCAAATTCTAGTCGTATACTCGAACCGGGAGGTTGTGGATTACGGGGTCGGTTCGTACGAGTTACATTGGTCCCGTACGAGGTGATTGTGCCTCTAATGGGACCATTTTGTGGTTGATTTAGGTTTTTACCCTTTCACGCCATATTTTTAATCTAAAGTCTAACTTTTGCAAATTCTCGCCGTATACTCAAACCGGGAGGCTGGGGACTACGCAGTCGGTTCGTACGAGTTACATTGATCCCATTTGAGGTGCTCTTACCTCTCATGGAACCGTTTTGTGGCTGTTTTACATTTGCACCCGTTGACGCCATGTTTTTAACCCCAAGTCTAAATTTTTGCAAACTCTCGTCGTATACTCAAACCGGGAGCCCCGTGACTACGCGGTCGGCTCATACAAGTTACATTGATCCCGTGCGAGGTGATAGGGCCTCTAATGGGACCGTTTTGTTGTTATTTTACGTTTTCACCTTAGACGTCATGTTTTCAAGCCTAAGTCTAAATTTTATAAATTCTCGTCATATACTCAAACCGAGAGGCAGAGAACTACGCGGTCGGTCCCTATGAGTTACATTGGTCCCATGTGAGGTACTCGTGCTTCTCACGGTACCATTTTGTGGTTATTTTACATTTTCACCATTTGACGCCATGTTTTTAGGCCTAAAAGTCTAAATTTTACAAATTCCAGTCGTATACTCAAACCGAGAAGTCAGGGACTATGCAATCGGCCCCCACGAGTTACATTGGTCCCGTGTGAGGTAATCGTCCCTCTTACAGGACCATTTTGTGACTGTTTTATGTAATTACACTTTTATGTCATGTTTTTAAGCCTAAGCCTCATTTTTTGCAAATTCTCATCGTATACTCAAATCGGGAGGCCAGGGACTACGGGGTCGGTTCGTACGAGTTACACTGGTCACGTGCGAAGTGATTGTGCCTCTAATAGGACCATTTTGTGGTTGATTTAGGTTTTCACCCTTTCACGCCATGTTTTTAACCGTAAGTCTAAATTTTACAAATTCTCGTCGTATACTCAAATCGGGAGGCCGGAGACTACGCAGTCGGTTCGTACGAGTTACATTGGTCCCGTACGAGGTGTTTTTGCCTCTCACGAGACCGTTTTGTGGATGTTTTACGTTTTCACCAGTTGACGCCATGTTTTTTAGCCCAAGTCTAATTTTTTATAAATTCTCGTCGTATACTCAAACCGATAGTCCCGTGACTACGTGGTCGGTTCGTACGAGTTACATTGATACCGTGCAAGGTGATAGTGCCTTTAATGGGACCGTTTTTTTGTTATTTTACATTTTCACCCTTTGACGTCATGTTTTCACGCCTAAGTCAAAAATTTATAAATTCTCCTTGTATACTCAAATCGAGAGGATGGGGACTACATGGTCAGTCCCTATCAGTTACATTGGTCCCGTGCGAGGTGCTCGTGCTTCTCACGAGACCATTTTGTGGCTGTTTTACGTTTTCATCATTTGACGCCATATTTTTAGGCCTAAAAGTCTAAATTTTATAAATTATCGTCGTATACTCAAACTGAGAGGTCGGGGGCTATGCGGTCGGTCCCTATAAGTTATATTGGTCTCGTACGAGGTGATCGTGCCTCTTACAGGACCATTTTGTGACTGTTTTACGTGTTTACACTTTTATGTCATGTTTTTAAGCCTAAGTCTCATTTTTTGCAAATTCCATTCGTATACTCGAACCGGGAGGCCGGGGACTACGGGGTTAGTTCGTACGAGTTACATTGGTCCCGTGCGAGGTGATCATGCCTCTAATGGGACCAATTATTAGTTGATTTAGGTTTTCACCCTTTCACGCCATGTTTTTAACCGTAAAGTCTAAATTTTGCAAATTCTCGTCGTATACTCAAACCGAGAGGCCGGGGACTACGCAGTCGGTTCGTATGAGTTACACTGGTCCCGTGCGAGGTGCTCTTGCCTCTCACAGGACCATTTTGTGGTTGTTTACATTTTTACCCTTTGACGCCATGTTTTTAAGTCCAAGTCAAAAATTTTGCAAATTCTCGTTGTATACTCAAATTGGGAGTCCCGTGACTACACGGTCGGTTCGTACGAGTTACATTGATCCCGTGCGAGGTGATGGTGCCTCTAACGAGACTGTTTTGTCGTTATTTTATGTTTTCACCCTTAGAAGTCATGTTTTCAAGCCTAAGTTAAAATTTTACAAATTCTCTTCGTATACTCAAACCGGGAGCCCCGTGACTATGCGGTCCATTCGTACGAGTTACATTGATCCCGTGTGAGGTGATGGTGCCTCTAATGGGACCGTTTTGTTGTTTTACGTTTTCACCCTTAGACGTCATATTTTCAAGCCTAAGTCTAAAATTTACAAATTCTCCTCGTATACTCAAATCGAGAGGTCGGGGACTACGTGGTCAGTCCCTATGACTTACATTGGTCCCATGCGAGGTGTTCGTATTTTTCATAGGACCATTTTGCGACTGTTTTACGTTTTCATCATTTGACGCCATGTTTTTAGGCCTAAAAGTCTAAATTTTACAAAGTCTCGTCGTATACTCAAACCGAGAGGTCGGGGACTATGCGGTCAGTCCCTATGAGTTACATTGGTCTCGTACGAGGTGATCGTGCCTCTTACAGGACCGTTTCATAACTGTTTTATGTTTTTATAATTTTATGTCATGTTTTTAAGCCCAAGTCTCATTTTTTATAAATTCTCGTCGTATACTCGAACCGGGAGGTCGGGGACTACGGTGTCGGTTTGTACAAGTTACATTGGTCCCGTGCGAGGTGATCGTGCCTCTAACAGGACCATTTTGTGGTTGTTTTAGGTTTTCACCCTTTCACGCCATATTTTTAACCCTAAGTCTAAATTTTGTAAATTCTCGTCGGATACTCAAATCGGGAGGCCGGGGACTACGCTGTCAGTTCATACGAGTTACATTGGTCCCGTGCGAGGTGCTCTCGCCTCTCACGGGGCCATTTTGTGGTTGTTTTACATTTTCACCCGTACGCCATGTTTTTAAGCCCAAGTCTAAACTTTTGTAAATTCTCATTGTATACTCAAACCGGGAGCCCTGTGACTATGCGATCCATTCGTACGAGTTACATTGATCCCGTGTGAGGTGGTATGCCTCTAACGGGACCGTTTTGTTATTATTTTACGTTTTCACCCTTAGACGTCATGTTTTCAAGCCTAAGTTTAAAATTTTCAAATTCTCCTCGTATACTCAAATCGAGAGGTCGGGGACTACGTGGTCAGTCCTTACGAGTTACATTGGTCCCGTGCGAGGTGCTCGTGCTTCTCACGGGACCATTTTGTGGTTGTTTTACGTTTTCATCATTCGGCGCTATGTTTTTAGGCCTAAAAGTCTAAATTTTAAAAATTCTTTTCGTATACTCAAACCGAGAGGTCGAGGACTACGCGGTCGGTCCCTACGAGTTACATTGGTCCCGTGTGAGGTGATCGTGCCTCTTATAGGACCGTTTTGTGACTGTTTTACGTTTTTACACTTTTATGTCATGTTTTTAAGCCTAAGTCTCATTTTTTGTAAATTCTCGTCGTATACTCGAATCGGGAGGTCGGGGACTACGGGGTCAATTTGTACGAGTTACATTAGTTTCGTGTAAGGCGATCATGCCTCTAACGGGACCATTTTATAGTTGTTTAGGTTTTCACCCTTTCACGCCATGTTTTTAACACTAAGTCTAAATTTTGTAAATTCTCGTCGTATACTAAAACCGGGAGGTCGGGGACTACGCTGTCAGTTCGTACGAGTTACATTGATTCCGTGCGAGGTGTTCTTGCCTCTCACGAGACCGTTTTGTGGTTGTTTTACGTTTTCACCCGTTGATGCCATGTTTTTAAGCCTAAGTCTAAATTTTTATAAATTCTCGTCGTATACTCAAACCGAGAGTCCCATGACTACGCGGTCGTTTCGTACGAGTTGCATTGATCCCGTGCGAGGTGATGGTGCCTCTAATGGAACCGTTTTGTTATTGTTTTACATTTTCACCCTTTGATGTCTTATTTTCAAGCATAATTCTAAAATTTACAAACTCTCCTCGTATACTCAAATCGAGAGGCCGGGGACTACGTGGTCAGTCCTTACGAGTTACATTGGTCCCGTGCGAGGTGCTCATGCTTCTCACGAGATCATTTTGTGGCTGTTTTACGTTTTCATTATTTGACGCCATATTTTTAGTCCTAAAAGTTTAAATTTTACAAATTCCCATCGTATACTCAAACCGAGAGGCGGGGACTACGCGGTCGGTCCCTACGAGTTACATTGGTCCCGTGTGAGATGATCGTACCTCTTACAGGACCGTTTTGTGATCGTTTTACGTTTTTACACTTTTATGTCATGTTTTTAAGCCTAAGTCTAAATTTTTGCAAATTATTGTCGTATACTCAAACCGGGAGGCCGGGGACTAGGGGGTCGGTTCATACGAGTTACATTGGTCCCGTGCGAGGTGATCATCCTCTAACGGGACCATTTTGTAATTATTTTAGGTTTTCACCCTTTAACCCCATGTTTTAACCCGAAGTCTAAATTTTACAAATTCTCATCGTATACTCAAACCGGGAGGCCGGGGAGTACGCTGTCGGTTTATACGTGTTACATTGGTTCCGTACGAGGTGCTCTTACCTCTTACGGGACCGTTTTGTGGTTATTTTACGTTTTCACCCGTTGACGCCATGTTTTTAAGCCCAAGTCTAAATTGTTGCAAATTCTCATTGTATACTCAAATCGAGAGTCCCGTGACTATGCGACCGATTCATATGAGTTATATTGGTCCCGTGCGAGGTGATGGTGCCTCTAAAGAGACCGTTTTCTTGTTGGTTTACGTTTTCACCCTTTGACGTCATGTTTTCAAGCCTAAGTCTAAAATTTACAAATTCTCATCGTATACTCAAATCGAGAGGCTGGGGACTACGCGGTCGGTCCCTACGAGTTACATTGGTCCCATGTGAGGTGCTCGTGCCTCTCACGGAACCATTTTGTGGTTGTTTTACATTTTTACACTTTTATGTCATGTTTTTAAGCCTATGTCTCAATTCTTGCAAATTCTTGTCGTATACTCAAACCAGAAAATCGATGACTATGGGGTCGATTCGTACGAGTTACATTGGTCCTGTGCGAGGTGATCGTGCCTCTAACGGGACCATTTTGTGGTTGTTTTAGTTTTTCATGCTTTAATGCCATGTTTTTAACCCTAAGTCTAAATTTTGCAAATTCTCGTAGTATACTCAAACCAAGAGGCCGAGAACTACGCAGTCGATCCCTACGAGTTACATTGGTCCTGTGTGAGGTGCTCGTGCCTCTCACGAAATCGTTTTGTGGTTGTTTTACGTGTTCACCCATTTTAAGTATAAGCCTAAATTTTTGCAAAAATAATAACTTTAAACCATAAGAATAGAGTGTGGCAATGGCAACATTTTATTTATGGAAAATATATTTTTTTAAATATTAACTGTTCTTTTGTGTTCTGATTTTGTTTTGTTTAATACATAAGCAGGTCTTGCTTTGTTTTTTGATTTCTCAGATATAATTGTACAATTTAATATTCCTACTTAAAATAATGTATTCCTTATAATTGGATAACGATGAGAAATGAGGATACCTGTTCCCTACAACTGGACATTAGAAGTACTCGGGGAATCATCTAGTTGTATTGGGAATCTAGTATTTTGTATCATACGATATAATTTGTTAGTGGTCTGTGACATTAGTTCTTTCAACTCTTCGATCTCTTCACGATGATGAGTCTCTCTCTCCTAAATCCTCTTTTGCAACCTTTCGATCTCGCTCTCATAAAAGTGAGAAGGCATGGACCTAACAAATGGCGGTCGAATACCAACTCCCCTACATAATGCACATTCGTGTCCGTCACGACCAATGACATCCTCAAATATTTGATCTCTCACTTTCGGGTCATTATGTTGTTCTTCTCCTATCGCATTCAATTATCTTTGTATACTTTCCTACAAATTAAGAAAAGAGTTTTAAATAGTGTGCAATACCATAAAACCTTAATTGCAATATTTTTTACATTAGGTTATAAGAATGGACACTAAAATATAATACCTCTATACCAGCCGCTCCATCCTCTATACTATACGTCTTATCCTTCAACCTTCGAGTCTCTCTATACATACTAAGCTTGTCGATAGGCAAGTTGGCTCTTTTCATCTATTGTTTTTTAAGTAAGATAAGAAAAAAAACATATTACGTTCATAATAGTAATGATGAAATTCAACATAATCATCCTCAAACTAAAAGCATAAAAAGAATATGTAAGGAATATAAAATATGGAGTTAACCTTTTTTACAACTTGAGGAATTGACGTCCTCCCAATCCTAGGGTGGCCAGAAAGGTTTGCCATATTTTCAGTGTTTGGGGCCGCCACTTTCTATATAAAAAGTTAAATGATGTTACAATTTTGATACATATAAAGAATAAAAAAAAAAATAGAAAGTAATTCTACATATGTCATACCACCGTTTCTTTTTCACCCCAAGAAGTCACTAATTTAGGCCATATATCAGGATCAACTTAGAGAGGTACATTTTCAAGTCGATCTTTGTCATTGTCATATCCCAAGCGCTTACAAGCATTGTCCAGCATTTGAAAACAAATTGTCTTAAATCCTTCAGTTGCATTTGTATTACACCACGAACAAAAGAATATAACTAAATTATAAATAGATCATTTGATTGATGTATTAACTTAGGGTCCATTTGGTTAGACTATTTTGCTAGGGACAATGGGTTTTACAGACTATTTTGCCATGGCCAATGGGTTTTACAGACAATTTTGCCCACATCTGTATTGTTTGATTGGGTTTTTTTGCACATAGCAAACTTTGCCATATACAGGCAGACTTAAGCAATTCAATGTTGTGTAATTCAAGCTTTTAATCAAGTACTATTTAAAGAAATAATACTTCATAATCTAACTTCTGGGTAGAGAAGCAAGACCTTTACAAATACAAAACCTTGAAAAAAAATTCTTCACACTAATTGACACTCTAGAGGACGTGGAAAAATGTATGATTGAAGAATAAACTACCCACAATTTTAGTGTTGTGGTATAAACCTCCCACAAGGACCAAAAGATTCAACATTTTTTTAATATATTTGCATCATTTCTAACCCTATATGATATTCTATCTATATCAGAAACTCGATATATGCTATGGATAATAGTAAAGATATAATAAGGGATAATACCCAGTTGAAATGAAGTCTCGGCCAATAACTTATCGATAGTTTCCATTTTGAAATTGTTTAGTCAGATTCTCACAAGTTTAGGATTAAACTGATTGTTGATTCTAAAAATCATAGACTGGTACACCGGATTTGAGAAAATTCTTGATACCAAATGTGGCATACAACACCGAAAAAAAATTCCAGTCAATGTGATGCGTGTGCGTAAATGCCCCAATTATCACATATGGAGTAATTTGGTTTCAGGAACCGGCTGTTCTAATCGAGGTAAAATCTTCTTTTAAATTAATTATAATCTCAAAAGACAAAACAATTTGGGTCCAAACAAAAACATTCAAATTAAAACATCCATACAGCTGAAAAAAGAGACAATTAACCATTGAAAAAAGATATATATCTGAGACAATCTATTATGAAATACACAATTACTATAACATAAGGTATCAAATTTGTCCATACGGTTTTGCTGAAAGCACACAGAAATTCTAAAAGAATTGTTCTGATAAAACATGAAAATACCTTAGCTGCCAACGAGATTCCACCAAAAGCAACAATCTATCACACCACCCTCTCCAGCAACAGAATCAAAACCTTGAGGATTTTAATAACAATTATTGAGAAGAAATATACATTAAACTTGCAATTCCCTATTGTTTACATTTGATTACAGCTATAAAATTAAAGTCAACAATCGATTATAATTCAATCCAGCTCCAATTTGTTCGTTAATTTCTCAAAATAAATGACATCATCCGAAATTGGCTTTAAAATTCCAAAACATGTAGATCAGATGTAATATTTCGTAGATTTATATCAATAAACATATAATGAAGATGAAAGAATTATAGTTTAAATACCATTGAGGGGAAGATGAGGCACAGGGGAGAGAGGAAGCAGCGGAGGGGGTGAAGCGGCGGAGGGGGAAAGCGTGAGAGCAACAAGAGAGATCAGAGATAGAGGCCACATATATATATATATATATATATAGAGAGAGAGTTAAGTTTAGGGCAAAATGAAAATAAGCGTGGGAAAAATAAGGAAAACCATCAAAAAGGTCGGAAAAAATCGTCCCTTTTGGTATATCAAAAGGGACGGTTTTAAAAAACCGTCCTTTTTGCTATACCAAAATGGTTTAAAAATTCGTCCCTTATATTAGCCCGCGAAAAATCTGTGCAAAAAAAATTGCATATACTTTAAGGGACGGTTTTAATTACCGTCCTTTTTTATACATACCATAAAGGACGTTTTCTAAAAACCGTCCCTTTTGCTACTATAAAAAGGACGGTAATTAAAACCGTCCCTTTTGATATAGCATAAGGGACAAAATGACACGGCCGTCCCTAATACTCCAGTCCCTAATATTCATTTTTCTTATAATGAATATTAGTATCCACGATGTCCCTTGGGATTTACCTCCCCGACAAGAAGAATTTATAGCCAAATGACCTTTTTACCTCATCAGATAGGAGTTAGATGGCCAATTGAATCCAAATTACATACGCATAGCGAAGTATCTAGTCTAAAAAGCTCTTGACAATGGCTCAGCATCACCATTCATCCAAGAGATGGAGATGTTTAATCTGCCAAAAAAATTATATTCCCAAGATCACCACATACGATGGTAAGACTAACCATGCACATCATATTCATTATTACAAGCAATTAATGTTCCTGTGGTGTTACCACAATACACTTATGCGTCGTGATTTTCCATCAACATTGGATGTGATCGACCTTGAGTGGTTTGAGACGATAAACCCTATGTCGATCGCCTTATTTATATAATTGGTTGAAAAGTTCACTACACATTTCATCATTAATAACAAGGCCATAAAGTGTACTCCTTCTTTGCTATTCGTAAGAAGTGAGGGGAGTCACTCAAGAAGTATGCTCATAGATATTAGGAGTTGTTCGATGAGATTAATAATTTCAATGAGAAGTTGGTGGTCTCTTCGTTCAAGTTTGGCAATGACATGTACCAATCATTAGAGAAGGAGCCAACATCGTCTATGGAAGATCTCATTGCCAAGCGTAGGTTAAAATCCTCAATGTAAACCATCAGGTTGATCAGTCTACGAATATGACAAAGAACGAGAACTCAAAGAATGGCAGAAAGGATAGAGCACAATCGGCCCCAACCAAAAAAGAGGGCAATCAAGACAATTTGAAGAATAAGTCAAAGATGCCAGCAATGAGAATGTGTATCGGGAGATTGATACCTTCTTCAAGGATCCCATTTATAAGATCCTCCCACAAGCCTTACTATAAAAAGTCGTTAAAGATAAAAGGATATCCCAATGAGAAGGATATCAATCAATGATGCACCTACCATCGGGACCATAATCACAAGACAGAGAACTATAACATAATAAAGTTCCATTTATAGTACTTGGTTCAAGTTAGGCGCCTGAAGGAATATATTGATGCCAAGAAATAAAGGCAAATTATCGAATTAATGTCGCCTAAAATAAATATTACTTATCTCCATTAGGGATGGTGATCAACATTCACATGTATATTGATCAATCTCAATGCACGAAAAATATTTGCAATGAGATCAGAATCACAACTAGTATAAAAAGAGGATTTTCAGGTCGAAGTCTCTAATCTCATACTCAACAAAAGGGAGCACAATGACATGTATCTCGATCTAGTTATCATATTCTATGATGAGTACTTTACTGGGGTTACAAACATGCCCGGTTCTCATTCTAAGGGTCATAATTTTTTATGTGAAGAGGATCCTGATCAACCAAAGCATCTCATTAAAAATCATGTACATTTACCCTCTCTATAAGCTTGGGTATAGTAGATGAGACCTTGATATGCATGTCAGGCCATTAATCAACTTCAATGGGAATATGGAAACCCTTATTGTGAAGATCAAGTTCTATTTAAAGTCAATTTAGCCAATCGTGATATATAATTTCATATTGCGTGATCAAAGTCAACTTATAATGTTATCCCTATGAGAGGATGGCTACACACTATGGTATAAATCCTATAATCTCTCCACTAAAAACTAAAACTTGTAATCGACTAAGGGATAATGGAAATAAAATGTGATAGAACAAAAACCATGAGTTATTTTATCGCCATCATCAAGTAAAATCGGTCTTATTTCATAAGCAGTTAAGAGGGCAATGACTCTAGGGTAGAGTAGGACAAGTATCAATGAAAGGGTGCTCGCCCAGAAGTGAATAAAACTAGGGTGACCCCGACTAACCAAGTAATGAAGGATCTGTAAATAATTCCACTTATCATCGTCTCAAAGCTACGAGATAATGAATCTGTCCAATTTGAGGATTTCTTTAAGCCATCATGATTGAGGAAATTCTTTATCAACGACTCAAAGCTACCATATAATGAATCTAGCCAGTGTGTGGACTTCTTCAAGCGAAATGTTAATGTTCAACCATATTTGAAATTAGCCCATTATATATTATTTATTTAATATTTATTAATATTATTTATTTATTAAATTTTAATGTACTTATTATTTTATTATATTTACTTTTGATGACAACAAACAATACTTATACTATTATTTCTTTTTTATGATAACAAACTATATTATACTTTAATTTTATAGTCTATATTCTTTTGTAAAGATTAGTACATATTATCACAGCTACATATTTAATATTTATTCTAGTGTAGATATTTTTTTATATGTTCATATACATAGTATTTTAGTTATTGGAATATCTTCTGGTGTTATATACTTCTAGTAACTTAACTATTATTATTTATTTTTTCAGTTTATCTTTATTCTTTTTGTTTTGTTTATTTTTGTTTGTACTTTGGAGAGAATCTCTCAATATCGGATTTCTCCTTTCTCGCTCTTATGTGATTTTCGAAATTTCTAAGAAAACACTCTATCACTTATATTTCCACACCACCACTTTATTCTCTCACTCGTGTAACACCCTGTGTTTTTAAAACATAAAAACATGTTAGATATTTAAAATTTTGAGTAAAATATAAATTTTTAGAAATTAATTATTTTCATATTTGAAAATGTTGATCTTGATTTATATAAAAAGGTATTTTTATCGGAATTAGAATCGGATTGAAATTAGGGGCGTTTTGCACTTTATATAAAATAGGGGGAAATTTCATATTCAGGGGATTCGAACCGGGTCACATGGAGGAGCGAACTTGTTCGCTTAGACAACTTTAAAAAAATGAAACTATATTTTTTTTAGAATTTATGTAGGACTCAAATTCCTTTCTTCTCTTATAATGTAAAGGTATGGGTTTAGGCTTTTTCAAACATATTTTAGACTTCTCAAAAATCAGTTGCCTCCCATAATTTCATTCTCTCTCTTCTACAAAACCTAAATCCCATTTAAATTAACTTTCAACCCAAGATTCAGAGAACTAAATTGGGTTTTCTCAAGATCGTCCAAGAACGTGTTTTATTGTTTTCTCGAGAGGAGCGCAACCATCAAATCAGATTCTTCAAATGATTTTTATAGGCATTGTAATTCATTAGTTATTTCTTTTTTTACTAGCATTTTTCCCTTTTATTAGAAGTGTTGTATTAGGATTACTAAGGCCTTGTATTTATTTGGATGCATTTTGACACCAATTTGTTTGTAATAATTATTCATTAAAAAAAAGCGAAATGGGAAACCGGACAAGGTAGAGAGAGGGCTTCCAAATGTGAGGAAAATAAGCCTCTCTACGTTGGGTCGGTAGGACTCTCGAGGCCAACTGAGAAAGGTGATCTCCCCCCCGGTCAACTCAAATCGATCTTCACTCCACGCGTGTCAAAACCATGGGAGCTACATTTCTAAACACTCGTGAATCTCCCGCAAGCGAGTCAATATTGTGTGTGCCTACAAGCTCTTATGTGATTTTATTCTCACATTTATTTGTAAATGGTGTGATGAATCAACTAACTAAGACCATTGTGTGCTACGAGAACGTATTTCATCACCCGACTCACTCACTTATCTATTTTGTGCTACCAAAGCCATCATTAAATTTAAAATCAATCAACTAGATAGTCCCATAGGATACGGTGTTCGTAGGCCCCTTTTTGATCAATTTGACTTGTAGGATAACCCGTAAAGTTCTCATTTTCATAAATAGCAATTCACTCTTCGCATGGCGACATGGAAACGAGTTAATCATTGATTAGTTCGTTCCCGTAGACCTTCTCTGGTCTCATCATCATTAGGAGAACTACTTGTTCCCCTCAATATTTCATTGCAACGCATCCCTTTTACCTGTCCCAGTGTAGACATCTCTACTTCATTCATCCATCCATCCATCCACCATGGCCGAGGAGTGTGCCTTAAGGGACTACATTGCCTCGATAACAGCTACCCCACCATCATGCATCGTTCTTCCACCCACCCCAGCGGTCCAATTTGAAATTTTCCCAACGATAATTTCGATGTTGCCTAATTTCCACGGCCTTGAACGTGAGCCTCCATACACTCACTTGTAAATTTTTTTTACGGGTTGTGTTACTTTTAAAAATCAAAACTTAGATGAAGAAAATGTGCGTCTTCGGTTGTTTCTATTTTATCTCAATGATAATGCATCCATATGGCTCCATTCATTGCCACCGGATTCTATTATTACATGGGAACAACTTGTGAAGAAGTTCATGTCAAAGTTTTATCCGGTGAGCAAAATCAATGAGATGCGCCAAGCCATCCAAGCTTTTCGTCAAAATCCAATCGAGAAATTTTGTGAAGCATAAGACCATTTTCAAGGTTACATCAATAGTTGCCCACACCATGGTCTCGAGAAAAGTTGCTTAGTCCATAGTTTTTACAATGGTCTCGTTCCTGCTTCTCTAACCATGATTGAATCTATGCATAAAGGAAAGTTCATGCACTTAACTCCCACTATTGCCTATAATTTTCTCCTAGAATTAGACGATGACTCCCAAGATTGGGAGGGAACCAATGAAATTTTGAGATCTGAGTCACCACGAATAGGGAGCACTTCTGAGGTAAAAATGATCCTGATTTTAAAACTTTGCCTCATAGCTTAAACACTGAATAAGACCTTTGATGCTCTCATTTGTTCTATACAACAAAATGTTTTTATACTTAAACAAGTGATGAATCTCAACGAGTCTAGTCCTTCTTCGTGCAATGTATGCTTAAGTCAAAATCATTTATCTCATCTGTGCATCGTCATTCAAGATGATCCTGAACCTGCCATGGACCAAGCATGTGCGTTTAATACCGTTAAGAAACTCGTTCCCCCGTCGTTTACTTATAATCCCAAGAATAGGAACCATTTCAATTTTCCCTATAAGTACGATAACAACCTCACTCCATCACAACCACAACAAAATGTAGGGGGTCCACCCGAGTTTTAACAAAACCCACAAAGGCATTATCACCCTCCCATCAAAAACCGCCATTCGCAATACTATTAGTAACCCCATCCATCACCATTTGTCCCCCATGAAGGACCATCACATACCAATCATCAAATTATCCCTGTTTCACGTCCCTCTTATAAGTATTCACCTCTGCCTAGTTCTCACCGTGAGTTGGTCCCTCAACCCCTTTATGTCCCTCTGCCCCAATAGTCCACCTCATTTCTTGAGAATCTTCTCACTCAATTTATCACGACTCAACAATAAACCACGCAATCGCAGACTCAAGCCATCCAAAAGCTTGAGCATCGTCTTAACCATTTTAAGTCTGAGTGAGAGCAAAGTCAATTCCCGAGTCAACCCATTGCTAACCCTAAGGGGAATGGCAAAGAGTTGTATTATGAGGTTGGATCGCATCCACCACCCCCGCACTCTAAGCAGACAGAAAGCGGTATCTGCTCTAAAATCGAGAAAACAAGTTGATGTCCCCAATGATGTGCAAACCCACCCATCCCAAAATGCCCATTAGATCCTTTCCATAAGGTTTTACCACCTGACAAATCCATAAAAAATACCGAGTCCAAACCTAAATAGTCCACTACTGTCTCTATGACCAAAGCACCCTTCCCTCATAGGATGGCTTCGATAAAGAAAGCCCAATAATTTGATGAGATCACGCAAGTATTTCATAATGTTCACATTCATATTCCGTTCCTCACCACGATTCAACAAGTTCCCTCCTATGTTAATTCTTAAAGGAATTGTGCACTGTGAATCATCGGACGAATGTGCCTCATTATGCCTTTGTCACTAAGCAAACCACATCCCTTATCCATGAGAACAATGTTGTGAAGTACAAAGACCCTGGTCGTCCTACTATCTCTTACATGTTAGGAGATAATTTCACTACTCAGGCTTTACTTGATATTGGGGCCAGTGCTAATTTGTTACCTTACTCCCTTTACCTTGAGTTAGGTTTACAAAATATAAAACCTACATGTGTTACTCTTTAACTTGCTGACCATTCCGTAAAAGTGCCTAAAAGAATAGTTGAAGATGTTTTGATGAAAGTTTCTGACTTTTACTACCCTACGATTTCATCATTTTAGACACTCTTACGCCTAACCCCAATCATATTAGGTCACCTCTTTTTGGCAACTGAAAATGTTATCATCAATTGTCATGATGGTTCCATGAATCTTTCTTTTGGAAACATGATCGTTGAAGTCAACATCGTCCACCTTATGCAATAAAAGGCCGACGTCGATTCTATTGATGAGGTGTATATGATTGAATCCTTGGTCCAAAAGATGTTGGATAAAACATATCCCAAAGATCCTATCCAACAATGTTTAGTTCACTTTGGGTTCAACTTTGATATTGATTCCTCCATCTCTAAACCAAATGCCTTGTTAGAATCTACACCATTGATGGACACTTCCACTTGGGCCACTTTTTTTTAGTCCCTCTATGTCGACACTCTCCATTCTGTGGATCACCCAGTTAACCCATGGCTTAATATTTCCCCGAACTCTATTTCTGCGTCTGAGTCTGGTGCCTGTCTCGAGCCGCTATCTAATTTGGAGATTAAGCCATTACATTATGAGTTGAAATATACTTTCTTTGGCTCAAACAAACATCACCCAATCATTATTGCTTCCGACTTGACATCGAATCATGAAGAGGAATTAGTCCACACTCTCACCAAATATATAACTACTATAGGGTGTAACATTTCAGATATTCACGGGGTGAACCCCAATATTTTTAGTAATCACATTCATTTGGAGGAGAATGCCAAAACTTCTCCTGAGCCCCAACGTAGACTCAATCCTGCTATGAAAGATTTTGTGAGAGGTAAATTTTTAAAATTTCTTAAAGCCGGTATAATTTACCCCATATAGGATAACCAATGGGTCAGTCCCATTCATGTGGTCCCAAAAAAGTCTGGTGTCATCGTCATAAAAAATAGTGATAATGAGCTTGTGTCCACCCATATACAAACTAATTGGTGTGTGTGTATTGATTATAGAAAGCTCAACGTCGTCACTCGTAAGGACCATTTTCCTCACCCGTACAATGACTAAATTCCTAAATATTTAGCAGTCCATGCTTACTATTACTACCTTGACGGATATTTAGGGTACAACCAAATACCCATTGCCACCGAAGACCAAGAGACGACTACCTTTACCTGTCCCTTTGTCACATTTACATACTCTCGTATGCCTTTTGGCCTTTGTAGTGCACCTGCGACTTTTCAAAGGTGTATGACTAGTATTTTCAGTGACATGGTAGAGCATATTCTCGAAGTCTTCATGGACGATTTTTTCGTTTTTGGTTCATCTTTTGAACAACGACTTTCTCACTGCACTATGGTCCTCCAATGCTGTCAAGAAAAGAAGTTGGTCCTCAATTGGGAGAAATGCCATTTCATGGTAAAAAAAGGGTATTATTTTAGGTTACGTTGTCTCTCGCTCCGGTATTGAGGTAGATAAAGCAAATATCGATGTGATTTCCACGCTTCCCTTTCCTAAGTCTGTTAAGGATATTCACTCCTTCTTAGGACATGCGGGTTTCTATCGGCGCTTCATTAAAATTTTTTCTAAAATCGCTCGACCTTTAACAACCCTTTTATCCAAAGATGTCCCATTTATATTTGACGATGCGTGTGTCGCATATTTTGAGCGCCTTAAAGCCGAGCTCACTTCCATTCCTATCATGCAACCTCCCAATTGGTCACTCCCATTTGAGCTCATGTGTAATGCATCTAATTTTTCCCTTGGTGTTGTGCTTGGTCAAAAGGTTGACATGTTACCCCACGTCATTTATTAAGCTAGAAAAACTCTTCATGATGCTTAACTTAATTACACGACCACCGAAAAGGAGTTATTGGCGATATTATTTGATCTTGATAAGTTTCGATCATATTTCGTGAGTTCCTCTGTCATCGTGTACACTGACCACGCTGGCTTGAAGCACCTTCTTCATAAGAAGGATTCAAAACTGTAATTGATGCGGTGAGTTCTCTTACTTCAAGAGTTTAACCTTAAAATACGCAATAAGAAAGGTTGTGAAAATGCAGCCGCTGACCATCTTTCCGGCATTACTGTTTCATTTGACTCTGATCGTGTTTAAATTTCTGAGTCATTTCCCGATGAACAGCTTTTTGCTATCTCCACCTCGCCTTACTATGATGATATTTTCAATTTCCTCGTTAACGACCAACTTCCCAATCATTGGTCAAAACAGGATCACTTCAAATTCTTGGCGAATATGAATTTTTACTTTTGTGAGGACCCGTTTGTATTTAAGTATTGCATAGATCAAGTTATCCACCGATGTGTTACCGAGGGTGAACAATTAAGTATTTTGTCCTTGTACCACGTTAGTGCCTGTGGTGGACACTTTGGCTCTAAGAAAACTGCAGCAACAAATTTGCAAAGTGGTTTCTATTGGCCAACCCTATTTTGAGATGCCCATCACTATTACCAAGTATTTTCCAAATGCCAACAATCTCGGCATTTATCTCGACGTCATATGACGCCTCTTACACTCATCCTCATTGTTGAAATCTTTGATGTATGGGGTTTTGATTTCATGGGTCCATTTCCTTCCTTTCATGGTTTTCAATATATTTTAGTTGCGGTTGACTACGTCTCCAAATGAATTAAACCAATCGCTTATCGCACCAATAACCATCGCGTCGTGGTCAATTTTCTTAAGGAGCATGTTTACACACGTTTTGAAACCACTAAAGTTATCATTGGTGATGGGGTAAATATTTTTGTAATCGAGTCTTTGAACACCTTGTCAAAAATTATGGTGTTACCCACAAGCTTGGTCTCTCTTACCACCCTCAGACTAGTGGACAAGTTGAGGTTTCCAACTGCGAGATCAAGCAAATTCTTGAAAAAATCATTAATCCTAATAGGAAAGACTAGTCCTTATGCTTGAACGATGCATTTAGGCATACCTTACTACTTATAAGACTCTGATTGACATGTATCCTCATCAATTGGGCTTCGGAAAGCCTTGTCACCTTCCTATCGAACTTGAACATCATGCATATTGGGTTGCCAAGGCCCTTAATCTTGATATTGATGAGGCAAGAGTCCATAGGAATCTATAATTTAATGAATTGGAGGAGATAAGAAATGATGCCTATAATTTTTCCAAGAAGTACAAGTACAAGATGAAGTGGATCCATGATCAAAGCATCATGAGAAAAGAATTCCACCTTGATAAAAAAGTTTTGTTGTACAATTCCCGTCTTCATCTCTTTCTCAAAAAATTGAAAACCAGGTGGTCCAAACCGTTCCTTGTTGAGTCGGTTACTCCCTATGGTGCCATCACCATTCAAAATCCTAAGGATGGTAGCCTTTTCAAGTCAGTGGTCAACATTTAAAACCTTTCTTAGAGTTAGGCCCCACTCAAATTGAAGATATTGACCTTGTTGACCCAATCTAAGAAGACTGACACTTTAGTTTTGTTTGGAGTGATAACCATACACGTTGGGATCACCACTACTATTGTTCCGACCTGTTTTGGGAGAAAAATATTTTTATACTTAATTATCTCTAAGTCCGCAGTTAGCTCGGCATTGGTTCGAATTGATAATGGAATCCAGAAACTAGTTTACTACGCCAACAAAGCATTTTGGTGAGCCAAAATCAAGTATCCACGCTTTGAAAAACTATCCTTAGCTCTCATCGAAGCGTCCGGGCTTATGAAGCCTTATTTCCAAGCACACACCATAGTGTGTACACTGATCTAGCTCTTCGGCAAGCACTCCACAAACCTAAGAAGTCAAGAAGATTGATGTACTGGGCAGTAGAGCAAGGAGAATATGACATCATCTATTAACCAAGGTCGTTATTGATAGGATAATATTTAGCATATTTCATTGCATATTTCACCTATCCAGTGGTTACCGACCAATACAAATTTCATATCGAGATCAACTAAAAATAAGCAAAAATCATAGTCGACCACCTGAATAGTCTAGAACTCAAGAAATGGCTCATAAGTATGCAAAGGAAAGTAAGAAGATAATCCACCATGGAGTTCTTTTTGCGGAGAGCTTCAACAGTGATATTCCATTATGGAATTTATATGTGGATATATCTTCATGCTTAACTGGAAATGGAGCAAGTATCATACTTAATACTCCAGACGATATTGATATTGAATATGCCTTTAGGTTCAATTTAAAAAATCAAATAATGAAGATGAGTATAAATCTTTGATAGTCGGAATGGAATTAGCCCATTCATTAGGCGTCGGTCAAGTAGTGGCGTACAGTGATTCATAGTTGGTTATCAACCAAGCACTTCATCTATATGGATTCAAGGGAGAATTGGTAAATAGATACTTGACCAAGGCCGTGAAAGTCATTTTAAAATTTTTAGGAGTGCAAATGAACAGGATACCAAGAATAAATAAGGCTCGAGCTGACGCACTTGCTCGACTAGCTTCAGCAACAAGAGTAGAACTTCGAAGAAGCATTCCAATTGAGCTCTTGACAAGAAGGGGCATAGACGAGGATAAAACAGTTAGTTTCATTGTTGTAGATTTGGGATCTTCCTGGATGGATTTGATCAAAGCTTACATTAAAGAACAAACCCTACCATTTGATCCCCAAAAAATAAAAGAACTCCGGTACAAAGCAACCGAATTTATTGAATAAAGGAGTTTTATACAGAAGGGGATTTACTATCTCCTTATTACGTTATGTCCATCCATTGGAGGTTGAAGATATGATCAAGGAGGTGCATAAAGGTTCTCGTGGAGCTTATTCAGCTGGTCGATTATTACTCCAAAGGATTAATATATAGGGATACTACTGGTCAACTATGAGGGCAGACTAGAGGGCCTTCACATGAAAATGTGATATATGCCAGGTGTTTGTTTAAATTCAAAGAGAACCTAATGCTACTATAGAACCGATCACTTCTCCTTATCCATTCTCCATTTGGGTAATTGATTTGGTCGGCCCACTACTGACCACTAAAGATAGGTTCAAGTACATGGTAGTTACTATTCATCATTTTACAAAATGGGTGGAAGCCGAGCTGTTAATAGAAATGCCTTATGAGAAGGTGTACTAATTCATCTGGAAGAGTATTATATGTAGGTATGGCATGCCTTATGCCTTCATTATAGACCATGAAACCTAGTTCGATAACCATGGATTCGAAGCAT
Source organism: Sambucus nigra (assembly GCA_949130495.1). NCBI lineage: Eukaryota > Viridiplantae > Streptophyta > Magnoliopsida > Dipsacales > Adoxaceae > Sambucus > Sambucus nigra. Next base: position 473,589,270 of record OX422213.1, read on the forward strand.
ATTATGTTCAATCCAAGATCTAGAACCTTCATTCTACACCATTCCATCCATAAAGCAATGGTCAGACAAAAGTGATGAACATAACCTTACTTAATGGACTGAAAAAAAGACTTAATGCTGCCAATGGAAACTGGATTAATGAATTGCACTTTGTTCTTTGGGATTACAGAGTAACGCCAAGGACAATAATTAGAGAAACACCTTATATGCTTGCATTTGGGACGGGAGCCATGGTACCAACCGAAATAGGCTTACCAACTCACAGGTTCCTAAATTTTGATTCTCCAAAGAGTAATTTGATGAGAAGATTGGACTTAGACATATTGGAAGAAGTTCGAGAAGATACCGACCTAAAAAATGTTACGTACCAATAAAGGACTGCTCGCTTTTACAACAAAAGGGTCAAGCCAACCAACTTAAAAAAGGAGATTATGTCCTTAAGAAGGTCATCCAGAAGGGCAACAAGCTTAAGGCCAATCGGCATGGTCCATATCGCATTTTAGCGATCATCTGACCAGGGACTTTTCGACTCGAGACACTTGATGGGGAGGAATTCAAGAACCGTTGGAATGCCGAGCACCTTTGCAAATATTATCAGTGAATAAAGTCATTGATATATTATATTTATTTTTACCTTTTGTTCAGCACAACTATCTTTCAAGTTTAATAAAAATATTGACTTTAGTTCAAAAAATGTCTCTTGGTCTTCATCTCTTGTCGATCAACATCACATACTTAATCATGTTAAACTTATCTGTTGATCAACAGAACATACTTAATCAGGTTAAACTTATCAAATTCGAGATGCACCAACAACTTAATGCACAGTCGTATCTCGCCCATGTTATTACTTCATGTACGACTGTAAGGACAATATTTCCAATTAAGTCCATTGTATAGTTTTGACTTATTCCTGGAATAAAATACGTTTGAGTCATAGGGAGATTTTTATTGTCACGATCCCATATAGACTATAACATGTTGAAGTTTATTGAAGACATTGCAGCAAAGCTTCAAGGAATTAGTCATGCTAAATGTTTTATTGGTTCAAGTTTATTCGTCTTCAAGTTTAATTGCATTCCGAGATCACTGAGGTATGAATACGTTATTTTAATGGGACTCGAAATTTATTTTAAAATGTTTAGGGATGCTATTTTATCAAGAAAATGTTTTAAAACTGTTTTTATAGTGTTTGAATTGGTTTACACTCCGTTTTATTCTGATAAGGATGGATTAGAGTTGGATTTAAGTTAAGCTCCATTTTATAGTTGATTTAAATTTAAACTTTATTGCGTGCATCGCTTAACCTGACACGACGTTCAAACGACATGCACATCTCATTCAAGTGACATGTCATTTTGCTTGAACGAGCTGACGCCTTAAGTAAAATATAAATAGGCGTGTTTCCATCATAATTCGTAAGTGTGCATTCTGGAAAAACTATTTACAAACTAGTACATTTCTGGACATACTTTTCTAAGGCTTACCAATCTTAAATCATCCTTATAGTTTACAAGAATCGAGTTTTCATCACTATATGCAATAGTGATCTTATTTTCACTAAGAAGAAGGTTTATTGGAAGACCATTGTTGGGTTTTGCGGTGAATAAGCGAAAGAGTCGTGTTCAACATCGTAGAAGTTACAAGCCAAATCGTTGGACACCGAGACATACGTGGACGTGTGTGTTGTAGACAGGTATCATGACAGAACTTTCTACGTGGGCATTGTGAGAGGAATAATTGAAGATCAGAAGAGCATCAAGTCTCATGGGGATCCAGTCGTTGAGTAAGACTTGTGTCTGTTCATTGTAATTCCACATTTATAGTGATTGTTTGGTTTGGATCGTCCGAGGTTTTAGCCCATTGTGGTTTCCTCGTACATCCGGCGTTGTGAGTTTTTTTTTCTTTGTACTTTATTTTACTTGTTTTAATCATCAGATTGATGTTTAGGATTAATCAATATAAAATTTGGTTAAGTTAAAATTGATTCACAACTTTGTGCGAATTACAAATTGAAAACGTTTTTTCGTAAAAAAAGAAAATTGTTTTGTTATCCTTAAAACACTTTTCGAATAAGAAATAAAAAAGGGACCATCAAATTGGTATCAGAGTTAGAAACATATTTTTATGGCGTTTGATCCCTTGTGTTTTTCGAGATGAATTTCGGAGGTTTTGAAAGTTTTCGTGCTCCAATTTTTTATGGCACAAATTATGCTTATTGGAAAATGTGAATGAGAAGTGCTTTAAAATCCATTGGTGGTCGTGTGTGGTTAGCGGTTGAAAAGGGTTGGTCACCACTAGTCACACGAGAGGGTGAGGTCACTAGTTTGAAACTCGTTGAGTCATGGACTGAGGCTGAATATAGGCTTGCACTTTAAAACTCTAAAGGTCTGCACGTAATTTCCTCACACGTCACACCTGAAGAGTATAATAGAATCATGACTTGTGAAACATTAAAAAAGGCTTGGGATACACTTTCACTTACTCATGAGGGCACTAGAACGGTTAGGGTGTCTAAGTTACAAAATCTCACTGCACAGTTTGAGACGATTAAGGTGTTAGATAATGAGTTATTTGATGAGTTTTACACTAGGTTGTCTAATATTGTCAACACGTCATTTAACATAGGAGAAAAGATTCCCAACAACCGTGTGATAAAGAAAAAATTGAGATCTTTACCGAGTAGGTTTGATGCAAAAGTGACCGTTTTAAACTCCTTAGGTATGCTTGATTCAACAAAACTTTAAGAGATTGTAGATAACTTATAAACCTATGAACTCGATATGTTTACCTCCAAGAAAGTGCCAAAGAAAGAAAAGGGCATTTCATTGAAAGCCAGGAAAGAGGAGACTTAAGTTTCGAATGACGATTTCGATTATGATTTTGAGGATGTCACCTGGTTGACAAAGAAGTTCAAAAAGTTTCTTAAATTTCAAAAGCAACTGAAAGATGACAAAAAGTTTGAGAAATTCAAGAACAAGGTTGAGTCCACTCCTAAGGATATGAGTGATAAATTTAATAGGGTTCAGTCGGATACGTGTTTTAGGCATGAGAAGTATGGTAAAAAATTACCGAGTGTCCAACTAGAGTTAAGAAAGAGGGAAAGAAACCGATAGCTTATAGTGCCTCCTTAAGTGATAGTGAACCAGAAGAGGGAGAGAGTCCCCCCAATGAGAGAAAGTTTGTTGCTTTCTTAGCATGTCATGTGAGCGACGAAGATAAATCTTTCCATAAAGATTCTCATGTGCATGACACTTCCAAGGCCGTTGAATCCCAAGTAAGTGAGGGTGAAGTGAGTGGACAAGAGGAGGTTGATGTGAAAGAGTTGCAAGTTACATTTAATGAGTTATCTGCTTAGGCGGTGAAAGTGAAAAGGAAAACTCTAAATTGAAAGCTAGATTGGATGAGTGTACCCTAGAAAATAAAGATGCTTTGATTGAGGATCTTAGGGCACCGAAGAAGATGTTTAGGGAGAAGATAGAATATGTGGAGAAAGAGAGAGATAGCCTTCGAGGTTTGATGGGGGCGTTAAAAAAGGATATTCTAGAGTTTGAGGAGTCTAGGCGTGTGCTCGAGTCTAGGATTTGTGAGTCAGAGGAGATATTGAGAGACTCGAGTAAGGTTAAGTTTGAATTAGAATATAGGTTGAAAAAGTTGGATAGGATGTTAGGCACCGTCCAAGTCAAAAGTGATTGGTGTGGTATAGGCTACAATGATAGAGTTGTTCCCATTCCCAAAGTCAATACCAACCGTGAGAGAGAGCTCACTAGGAACATGAGGAGAGGTCGATATTTTGGTAATCATTCTCACCGTGTTTACACTTGTTCCCCTTGCGGTAAGAAAGGTCACCTTAGACGTTTTTTCTATGACCTTAGGAATGATCTTAGAAAGTTTAGGAATAAAGGCGTGTCAGTTACTAAAAAACCCACCCGTCATGTTAAACCTACTTGGGTTAGAAAATTGGATTTAGTGGCTTTAGGACTAAAACTTCTTGGTTCTCATTTGGTTGCACTTGATTCTTCCCATGCTAGATCTAAAGGATGACTGTGTTACCATATTTATCATACGCTAGTCTTTACATCGTAATTTATATCTTGCTAGTGTTATGACATGTGTATCATTTTGTATTATATTTTTCATTTATTAAGTCTTATTTAAAAAATACAAAAATATTTTTGGTTTATTAAATTTTTGAGAAAATAAAAAAATATTTTGCATTTTTTTGAGTCAAAATATGTTAAAAAACCAAAAAGATTTTCGGTTAGTTTTTATGTCATGATTTTACATGTTTAATGTGGCATATTGGTGTGCTTGGACCCCCTTCCTTTCATTATCGGTGTGGCTAGGACATTTGGTCATAATTATTGATGCCTAGAATTATCTTAACTATTTTATTATGGGATTGTTTCAAAGTTGATATGCATTTTGATTCGACTTTGTATATATTCCATCCTTGCACACATGCACAAGTTTATATGAATGTTTGACATCTCTTGCATATTTGAGTTTGGTGAAATGTTCTTATCTCAATTTTTTCATATATGTGTAAGTAGACATAAGGAGGAGGTGTGCATGTAATAACCATTTACCATGAGGATAGTAATTAAAAATTGAAGAGTATTCACGGGAAAGGGCTGCGAGAGTATAAAATTGACTCGTCGTGAAAGTCACCGTTTAAAAAAGCTCGAAAAAATTAAAGGCAATAAAAATAATCATATGCCAAATATGGGCATTTTAGTTTATGTTCATCATTCCAAAGAAAATATGATATATGTGAGTGAGTTTGGATGGATAATTTAAACGGGTTTGCACTATGAATCATAACGTTAAAAAATCGTATCACGACGCCATTGTTTGTAGAATTGTCAAAATTCCGGATTTGTGTGCATGTTTGTTTGTTTAGTTTATTAAGCTCACATTTTAAATGTCACATATGGCTAAGATAAAGTTTGATGATTTATTGCTATTAATTAAAGCTTTTTGATTGTTTCGATGTGTTAGAATTGTGATTCATTTGTTGTAGTTCATGCCCATACATTCCATGTTCATGTTTAAGCACATCGATACTATGTTAGCATGTAACTCATCTTGTTTTTGTACTTTTCTTTACTTTTTTTCTACTGTTCTACTGTTTTCTTGCCGTCTTCCAGCAAGTTTTTTTTCACAAAATTTTTTCACTGGGCAAAACCGTTTGATTTTCTCGGTTGAATGTGAGAATTTGGTTTCCTTGTTCGAGCGAGATATGTGTATCGCACAAAGCTTTCTTGAGAGAAGCCTCTGTCGTTCGAGCGACAGTGCTTACTCGTTCGAGCGACCAGACTGAATTTTTTTGTTATTTCTATTTCAGTACCCTGTTGCTTATGGTTATACATTTTGGCACTGTTGGTCTCTTCTGGACAGTTTGTTTATATGCAGTCTCATATTGCTTACATCTTGTACTGCATAGGATTACTTTTAGTCACACCTGCTTAGATTGATGATTCTCTTTATGTGATTACTTTTTTGCTAGCTACGAAGTTGATATTATTGATCATTATTAACTGGTTGTTTCATATTTATCTAGATATATTTCATTGATTTATCTCATTTTAGATGTGATAATCTTTTCACCGGGTTGTTTATTCGAGACAAAAGGGGGAGAGATGTATGTGATGTAGGGTGAGATTTTCTGAGCACTATGTTTGTCTGTTGCACACATTTGTATCTACATTGGTATTTTGTTTATGTGCATATTTGATATCTGGATTTAAAAGTTATTTTTTGTTTGAAATTGGTATCAAAATATTTTGCTCACATATTTCATTATGATTTATATCATCCGTTCCTCCATATTTCACTGGGTATTTGTCTATTTCATGTGTGTAGATCGACTTTGAGAGATTTGAGATTTCAAAGTCTACATCACATTTAGACATTTAGAGACATTTCATGCTTACCGGACCATCGTTTACTAATCTTTTCCTCTAATTTTTTATTTTGGGTTTCTGGGATAGGATTTTGGCGTCATACGGCTTGACCACCCGGATTGGGCATTTCACTGTTAGTTTTGTCCCAGAATAGTCAAAGGGGGAGATTTGTAAGGACAAAATTTTCAATTGAGTCCATTGTATAATTTTGACTTATTCCCGAAACAAAACATATTTGAGTCACAGGGAGATTTTTATTGTCACAATCCCACACAGACTATGACGTGTTAAAGTTTATTTAAGATGTTGCGGCAAAGCTTTAAGGAATTAATTATGACCAATGTTTAATTGGTGCAAGTTTGTTCGTCTCCAAGTTTAATTGCATTCCGAGATCACTCAGGTATGAATGCGTTATTTTAATGGGACTCAGAATTTATTTTAAAATATTTAAGGATGTTATTTTATTAAGAAAATGTTTTAAAACTATTTTTATAGTGTTTGAATTGGTTTACACTTTGTTTTATTCTGATAAGGACGAATTAGAGTTGGATTTAAGTTAAGATCTATTTTCATAATTGGTTTAAATTTAAACTTTATCACACGCGTCGCTCAAACGACCTGACAAATCATTCGAGTGAGATGGCACTGTCGTTCGGACGACATGCACATCTCATTCGAGCGATATATCATTTCGCTGGAACGAGCTGCCGCCTTAAGAAAAATATAAATAAGCACGTTTCCATTAGATTTCGTAAGTGTGCATTCTAAAAAAACTATTTACGAACCAATATGTTTCTACACATAGTTTTCTAAGGTTTTCCAATATTAAAACATCCTTAGAGTTTACAAGATCCGAGTTTTCATTACTGTATGCAATAGTGATATTGTTTGCACCAAGAAGAAGGTTTATCTGAAGAATATTGTTTGGTTTTGCGATAAATAAGTGGAAGATTCGTGTTCAACTTCGTAGACGTTACAAGCCATATCGGTGGAGACCAAGACATACGTTGACGCGTGTATTGTAGATAGGTATCGTGAAAAAAGGACTTTCTGCATGGACAATGTGAGGGGAGTGGTTGAAGATCACAAGAGCGTAAAGTCTCGTAGGGATCGAGTCATTGAGTAAGTCTTGCGTCTGTTTGTTATAATTCCACATTCATAGTGATTGTCTGGCTTGGGCCATCCGAGGTTTTTTCCTATTGTGGTTTCCTCGTACATCCAGCGTTGTGAGTTTTTTTACTTGCTTTAATCACTAGATGGATGTTTAGGATTAATCAAGATAAAATTTAGTTAAGTTAAAATTGATTCACAACTTGGTGCGAATTACAATTTGAAAAAGTTTTTCGTAAAAAGAGAAAATTATTTTGTCATCCTTAAAACACTTTCCGCATAAGAATTAAAAAGGGACCATCAATGACTTCGTATGTACAAGTCACGAGCAATAAGTTATTAATTCCTGTATGACTTTGTATTAACAGGTCATGAACAAGAAGTATTACCCGACTAAGTTAAATACAGGAATACAATCCTAACACACTTGGTCGACACTAATAATTTACTTCATGTATGACTTCGTCTTTGACAAGTTAAGAACAAGAAGTTTGTAAAACTTCGTATACAACTCAAATAGTGAAAAACAAGTTTTACCCTATTAAGTTAAATGCAGGAAGACATGTATATATTCTTAACCATTGGAATACACACATATATTCCTCATACACTTGGTCGCCACTGATAACTGATGCTAAACTTGGATCAATAAAACTATTTTCAGTTTCATCTAAGTGCCTTAGTAGAATCTATGGTCCTACAATCATAGTTTAATAATTTATTGTTAAATTATTATTAAATGATAAGTCACTTGACTGATTCATTAACTAATCATAAGTTGACCACACAAAAGTACGAATTTTTATTCAAATACTAACTATATTAAATTCAAGATAAAATAAATACAAAGTACAGAAAAGTTATTCAGCCGACCATTTTCCTTGAGCTTTGGACATTTGAGGCACTCTCTCTTGTTGCACTCCTTCCATACCAACCGGAGGATCATCTAAAGTATAAGTGGAATTAATGAAGTTGAAATCCCTCAATATTTTCCTGTTGCAACTGCTCGGCCTGTTGATCAGATGAGGAGGACGAACTATTTCATGCACATCATGAAGATCGTAATCTCCCAGTATTTGGTAATTAGGAATTGGGGGATAACATCAGGAGGAATCCATGATATGTCAAACTTGAATGGGAGCTTGTCACAATCTAGAACATCAGGCTCATTCCAGTACCATAGCTCACTATTTCGATCATATTTTAGCAAGGTCAGATATCTGGTCCATCCCCATCTGTAACCTTCACGATGGTTCTAGGCAAGATGATCATTAATATGGCTAAGGGCCTCATTATAGCCTTCTATCCAGACCTCCCTGGGTTATTTGTGAAATTGAAAGGTCAACCTTTCAACCTGATGTTGAAGTTTCTTTCAAAGATCACTCTTCACTTTCAACTGAACAAGTTGGTCGGCGATGGCTTTATCCTTAGCTTACATCTTCATAAACAACTAATTAATGGCCCGACTTGATGGTCCATTTTTATTTCTTAAGCGAAAAGTGTCTTAAGGATGACAAAAATAATTTATCTTTTATGGAAAAGCTTTTCTAATTTTTAATTCGCACCAAGTTGTGAATCAATTTTAACCTAACCAATTTTTATCTTAATTAATCCTAAACATCCGTCTAGTGATTAAAGCAAGTAAAATAAAGTAAAAAAAAAAGAAAACTTACAATGCCGGATATACGAGGAAACCATAATGGGAAAAAACCACGGATGGCCCAAGCCAGACAATCATTATGAATGTGGAATTACAACAAACATACACTAGTCTTACTCAACGACTTGATCCCCATGAGACTTGACGCTCTTCTGATCTTCAACCACTCCTCTCACAGTGCCCATGAATAAAGTCATTCTTTCACGATACATGTTCATAACACACGCGTCCACGTATGTCTCAGTGTCCACCGATATGGCTTGTAATGTCTACGATGTTGGACACGACTCTTCTGCTACTTCACCGCAAAACCCAACAATGTTCAAGTGTAGAACAACTCTTCTTGGTGCAAATAAGATCACTATTGCATATAGTATTGAAAACTCGGATCTTGTAAACTCGAAGGATGTGTTATGCTTTGGAAAACTTTAGAAAACTATGTGTAGAAATGTACCGGTTCATAAACAGTTTTTCGAGAATCCACACTCTTAAAATCTGAAGGAAAAAATGCCTGAAATACTTTTCTTGAGGCGGTTGCTCGCTCAAATGACTTGATTTATCGTTCGAACGAGATGACGATGTCGTTAGAACGACAGTGGCATCTCGCTTGAATGCCAACGTATGTCGTTTGAACTACAAAATAAATTAGAGTCCTTCTAAAACTCTACTCTAATCCTTCCTTATCATATTAAAACGAAGTGTAAAATATATGAGCCACTCCAATTGGGCTTGAATTTCCCTTTGGGGTCCCAGATGGGCTCTACTATATCTTTGAGGCTAAGTCCCTTTTTCGGACACCGCGATCCTTGACTTTCTTATCGAATGATCGCGCTATACAGTGATGGTACCCTTGTATGTGATACAAACCTTTCAGCCTCTTTTCGTCCAAGAGTGACAACTCATCAAGACGGTTTTGGTGCCAGTCTTCCTCGCTAACTTTGCCTTTAAGCCTGACATGCAATGAAGGGATTTCCAGTTCTACGGGTAGGACTGCTTCCGTGTCGTAGACCAGAGAGTAAGGGGTAGCCCCAGTAGAGGTTTGAACTGAAATGCGATATCCCCAGAGGGCGTAAGGGATCCTGTCGACCCAATCTCGGTAACTCACAATCATCTTACTTATGATGGCTTTGAGGTTATTATTGGCTGCTTTAACTACTCCATTGGTTTGAGGTCGGTAGGGAGAAGATTTATGTCTCTGAATCCCATACTCATAAAGTGTAACCCGTTGTCTGATACTATCTTATGCGGGAACCCATATCGACAGATGATTTTTTTGGATGAACTTGGCCACCTTTTTGCCATTCAGAACTGCGTAAGACTCGGCCTCGACCCATTTATTGAAGTTATCAATGGCAACCAGGATATATTCATGTCCATTGGATGATTTGGGTGTAACCTTCCCTATAATGTCAATGCCCCATGTGGAGAACGACCAAGGAGAAGTCATATTGTACAATTCCCGCGGATGCAAGTGTTATAGGTTGGAAAACTGTTGGCATTTGAGGCATCTTCGAACGTACGCAGTGTAATCCTGAACCATGGTAGTCCAGTAGTAACCCCGTCAGATTATTTTATTGGTGAGAGGGTGAATGTAGGCTGTGCAATCCTGAACGTACGCTATGGATTTTCTGCATTATTTCTTTAATGTCAGCCCCTGCGATGCAGTACAAATAGGTTCCATCGAAGTTTCTCTTGAACATTACTTTATCACAGAAAATATACTAGGCAACCAGTCTGTGGAGGGTTGCTCGATCTTTCTTGTTAGAACCTTGGGGATATTTCCATGCTTGAGGAGGCGCCAAATATCATAGTACCAGTAATTGTCTATCCCGGTGTCTTCTTTTGTGCTAAGCTCAATGTGGTGGCAGTGGGTTGGTTTATGTTACTTTTGGATAAGAAAAGGGGCCATAGTTGTAATACCCCGTCCTAGAAAATAAGTATTTAATGATAATCAAAATATTATATTCAAATAAAAAATTTGAGGAATAAAAATATAAGGGGATTATGCCAAATGGCACGAAAATGGCGCCTTACGAAAAGTAATTAAGGAGAAAAATTCCCACGTTGCATGGTTCGTTTGGATGCATATTTAAGTTCTAATAATCCTAGTAAGTATGTTGGTTAAATTTAACGCGAAAATAGCAATGAATGATTGTAACACGGTCATAGTTAATAATGCGATAATTTGGGCGGTACGCGACGCGCATGATAGGTAAGTTTGCAGGATTTTTGTAGGATGCATCGCTGTCCCAAATATCGAAATGACCACTTTTATAGGGTAAAAAAAATACATATAAAAATACCATGGGATCAAAAGTCAAAAAAAGAAATAAAAAATATTTTTTGTCAAAAAAATAAAAGTGCTCGAAAATTTATGAAAATCTTCAGATCGACTTAAAATTTAATTTCGAGGAACTTTCTCTTCTTCGACGTCTTCGGAAAAAACCATTTAGGCCCATTTTAGGTGAATTTTTGTCATCACGCGTCACGTTGGACGCGAACTTGCGCGAATTGTTTAGGACTATCGATAAGTTGAAAAAATATTCCGACCATATATTTAGACTCATAAAAATATAAGGAAAATTACCATGTGAAGAAAAATTGAAAAAAATATGTTTTGCGCGGAGGTCTCGATTCTTGCTCCTCTTGTATAGGACAATCCGGGAGGCCAAATGACTATTGTAAATATGATTTTTTACCCCAAAAAATGCAAGGAATATGAATATCAAGTTAAAAGTTACAAAAAAAAGAAAAAAAATATTTTTAGAGAGAGAAAGTGACGCAAATCAACATTTTGTGAGGGGTATTGGGGAATTTCACCCCTTAGGGTTTTAAGGGGTATATAAGTGTATGCTAGCCCATTTGGGCATGTTGGATCAGATTCTCCCTTTCTCTCGCTAGCCTTGAGAGCTCTCTCACCATTCAACTATCACAAGCCACCCTACACCACCATTCCATCACTTAATGCCACTATATTTTACTAGTGTTCCACCATATATAAGCCTTGTACACTCATTTTCATCATTGATAAGGAAGAGCTACGAATTTTGGAGTTATATTTGGGATTTTTCTTGGAGAAGATGAAGTGGGTTTTAATGGAGATGAAATGGGTCTTGCTTGGAGTTCAAAATGGAGTTTTTTGAGGAGCTTTTGGCAACCCTTTTGATGAGTAAAATTTTAGTTATTTATTTACATATATTAGGCTTAATATATGTTGGATTTGTGAATAGTTTGCATCCATGAGATAAATTAGTGAGTTTTGAAGATTTCATAGCTAAATGGGTTTCAAAAGATGATTTTCAATGAGTTTAAAACATGAAAAAATTTCAGAATATATCCTTTACCATTTTATGAAATAAAATGTAAGGAAATTTTATTTATGTAGTTTTCTTGTAAAATAAAAAATAAACATTTTTATGGGATAAAAATATTATAAAAGGGTTATTTTATGTATTCCTAGTAAGAAGGAAATAATGGACATTTTTATCGTGATAAAAATTTAAGATGATGTTATTTTAGTGTGTTTTCCAATAAATTTGATAATGAACATTTTAATGAAATAAAAATGTAAGAAAATGTAATCTTAGTGTATTTTTGGTGAAATGGAATAATAAATATTTTTATGGTAATAAAAGTGTTGGAAAAATATAAATTATTGAAATTTTAAAAAAAGTTAATATTTCAATGTTTTGGATGTTATGAAACTCGACATTTTTAGAAATATTGGTGTTAAACATTTTATGAAATAAAATGTTTGGAAATAGTGATTTGTTGGTAAATATTTGGTGAAATATATGTTCAAACCGTGTAACAGGATTTTTGAGTTAAAAAAATCCATTTTCTCATGAACATAAACTTGTAGTATTTTGACATTAAATGTGTAAGCAAGTTTAAAGAAGCGTTTGTTGGATTTAACATAAAAGAGGAAAAGTTAGAATTTTGGTCTTCAAGTGTGTAAAATTGGGACTAAATAATATGATTAGTATGAGGTTAAAAGACTACATATTAATTAAAAAGAAAATGACAATTTTCTTATAAAGTGGTCCTAAGTGTGGATGTATTTCTCGAGTTAAAGGTTAATAAATATTTTTGAAAAAAAAAGTGATAGAAAGTATTCATTAAGTGTTAATGGGCAAAACATGTAAAGGGGGTTGGTGAGTGTAACCTACTAATGTTGAAAAAATATTAACTGATATGCCCAAGTATAACCTCGGCTCAGGGATACCTACCTCGGCCGAGATAATGGCCGAGACATTGATCGACCCAATGAGGGGTAAGGGCCCACGATATCATCCCTCGGCCAGGACTACCTCGGCCCAGGCCGACACTACTACTTACACCTCCCTAAGGACACTACGCACGTCGCAGACATCAACAGCATCCCAAAGTACCCAGGAATAACAACCTCGGCCATCAGTAGGCCGAGAGGACAAGAAGCCACTTCATCTTCAACGCGGATCCTACCTTGGCTTGGGCCGAGGCTACCAGAGGTATTAATAATCATCAGCATGCTGCATGCCCAACCTCGGATCGGGCCGACCCAAGCATATGTCTCGGCTAATATCAGGTCGAGACTCCTTATGACACTTCCCAGATTGAGCGGATACCAAGCCTCTATAGCTCGGCCTCTCCCAGGCCGAGGTCATTTACCAACATGACTGCCGAGCATCTGTTGACATTTGGATAAAGACACCTGGGCACAAATCAGTTGTAACAAGATTATTCTCCACATGGGGGAGAATATTTCATCATCATTGCTTACATGTGACTAGGACAGGTGGCATTCCCACATTGGTGAGGATATCACACACATGCTCACTGCATGCATGGGGGGTACATTACACCCCCTAGGCACTATATATAGGGGTCATCCCCTACCTTGCAAAAGGATCTCATTCATGCAACCCTAGCAGAAACCCTGTCAAAATATACTGTAGAGAGAGAGAGAGCTTGAGGGAATTGTACCCATGGTCATTAGTACCATCTTTTAGTGATATTACTCACACACTCACTATGGACGTAGGCCAAACAGGCTGAACCACCTATATTCCGGTGTTGATCTCCTCATATCCTCACCTCCTTCTCTTACCTCTTTTTATAGCTGTGCTGCCATTGTTATATACATATAGAGCTTGGAAACACCTTACCTGGTGGTGCTGATTCCCAGCATCATCATTTTGGCGCCGTCTGTGGGAATCGAGAGGCTGTCTCTTCCTAATCTTCAGCTTTACCTCACCGGAGACTCTGGTGGTGAACCAGGATCCACCCCTTGTGTGGAGCTGTTTCACCATTGAAAGAGGTCCTTTAAGGTATTAAGCTCACTTACTGTTCAAGCTCCTTATTGATAGTACATGGCACCGGAATTACCACCGCCTCTTCCGCCGCCTGGAGGTGGAGGGGCTAGTTCCAGTCAGGATCTTCCCCAGTCCGAAATGGCGGAGGTGGCTGAAGCTTTGAAATCTTTAGCTGCAACACAATAAGCTATGAAGGAGCAATTTGCCCAGCTCAGCCAAACCATGATGATGAGGCCACCTGGGGTCTCCCCATATATGATAACTCCGGCGGCAGCTCAGCCTTATCCCGACGCCAGGGGACCACTCCAGGCGCCCATGAAGTACCAACCTGCACCCCAGCGAAGGAGGGACGTTGCTGACCCTAAGCGCTTGCGCCTGGGGAGGCAAGGAAACCCTTGCCCGGAGGACAAGTATGATGACCTAGAAGTTGAAGAGGCCCTGGAAGACTGATGGGAGCCGTATGAGGTGTCAGATAACACTGTACGACCTCTTAGGCAGAGCCAAGGATGTGTCGGCCGAAGAAGAGACGAGGCCCAATAAAGAGGGTCGGCCTTTGACAGGCAGAGTCAAGGATGTGTCGGCCAAGGAAGAGATGAGGCCCAGTAGAGAGGATCGACATTTAACAGGTTGAGCAGAGGGTCGGCCTTTGAAAGGCTGGGCCCAGTCAATGACCTGAGGCAAAGGCTATCGAGGTCAAGGAGCGCGGCAGGCTCTCAAAGAAGTAATAGGCCGGCTCGGTCAGATCAAGGCCGACCCTTGGAGAGAAGATCCAGGGAGCAAGAAGAGGTCAATACTCAGCGTGTTGTGGCTGGGGAACCCTCTGTCCATCGTAGGGAGGTGGCAGGGGATAACCTCGGCCTAGCTGAAGAGAGAAGACCCTGGAATGACTCAATCCAACGTCTTGAAGAGAAGATAGGGGACCTCATCAAGAGCAGGGACCTATTGCAGAGGGGCTACTCGGAGGGTTCCCCGTTGGTAGCTAGGATAGTGGGATTCCCAACCCCAGCTAAGTTCAAGCCTCCTACAGTGACGCCTAAGTATGATGGCAGCACTAACCCAGTGCACCATATCGAGATGTATCAGTCGGCGAGAGATATTTACTCGATCCCTGATGAGATGAAGTGTAGGGCCTTCTCAGGGACCTTGACAGGGGCAACTCATAGTTGGTTCACCTATCTTCCAAAGAACTCGATTGAAAACTTCAAGGGCCTAGCAGAGCAGTTCATCCACAACTTCTGCTTTGGGGTAAAACCTCAGAAGAAGACTACCCACCTCTTGTATGTCAAATAGGCTAAGGGCGAAAGCCTAAGAGACTACATAGCAAGGTTCAACAAGGAGAAGTTGTAGGTGGAAGACTATGAAGAGAGCATAGCCATGACCGCCCTGATAGGAGGCCTCCAGAAGGGGAAGCTATTATGGAAGTTAGCGGAAGACCCTCCTAAGTCTATGGCAGAGCTGCTGGCAACAGCGGGGAGAGTGATGAATGCGGAAGAGGCAATGGCTGCCAAATATGAGGAGGAGAACCGTGGTAGCACTATAAGGTCCCAGGGCAAGAAAGAGGGGAAGAAGAGGTCAGCAGACGACAAGTTCGCTCATTACACTCCTCTGACTGTGAGCTGTGAGCACATCCTTAATGAGATCAAGACTGACCGGGCTCTGAGGTGGCCAGAAAAATTGAAGGCCCCACCACATAAGAGGAATAAAAACCTCTGGTGTGAGTTCCATCAGGATCACGGACATGTCACAAAAAAATGATTCGCTCTGAAGGACGAGATCGAGAAGATGCTGAAATCCAGGAAATTGAGAAAGTATGTGGATGGCAAGGCCCCGAAGGGTGGAAGAGAAGACCCTAGGAAGAGAAGAGATGACAGGTGCCGCGGCAATGTCCCGACTAGAAGGCATGACGATTCAGAGGGTGATGATGGTGATGACCCAGATCTCCCACCTAAGGATGACAACACCCTAGTGAAGAGGGTAGGAATGATCTCCTTTGGTGTTAGCACCATATGTGGGGGATTCGCGGGAGGTGGCTCTGAGGTAACCGATAGGAAGGCTCATGTAGCGGAGGCCAAGTCAGTGGTCAAGACTGAGGTTGTGAATCTGACCTCTTCTGATGCATTACAGAAGAGAAAGAAGGTAGACATGGACACCCTAGTGGTGGGATTCTCCAGACTTGACTTCAAGGGCATCTTAGCCCCCCATGATGACCCTCTAGTCATAATAACAAGGCTGCATGGGTGCGATGTAGGGAGAATCCTCATAGATGGGGGAAGCTCAACATATGTGATGTTCTGGCCTTGTTTCAAGAGCTTGGGTCTTAGCAGGGCAAGGCTGGTGCCCTACCATCACCATTGATAGGATTCAGTGGTGAGAAGGTGCACCCATTGGGCATATATGAAATGGATGTACGGATGGGAGATGAGTGTCCTAAGAGGCTGACTAAGAAGATAAACTTTTTTGTGATGGACGAAAATGTCTTCTCGGCCTACAACCTCATCATCGGAAGAGTGGACCTCAAAGAGTTTGAAGCCGTGCCGTCAACGGTCCACCAGATGCTAAAATTCCCGACTCCTTATGGGTTAGGGGAAGTGCAAGGGGACCAGACCACGGCGCGGGAGTGTTATTTCAACTCGGCCGAAGAGCGAGAGGCCCATAAGAGAGCAACCGCCACTTACAGCATTGACACACTTGATCCCAGAGATGAAACAAAATTAAAGAAGGGCGAGGCCGCGAAAGAGGTAGAATCCATCGTCCTCAATGAGGACGAGCCGGAAAAAACCGTCCAGGTCGGCAAGGCCCTGGAACAAGGGATCAAGGAAGAGCTGATAAACTTCCTTAGGAGGAGGTAGAGCGTCTTCGCGTGGGGTCATGCAGACATGCCTGGCATCGACCCTGGGATCATGACCCATAAGCTCAACGTGGATGGAGATGCTAGGCCTATTAAACAGAGGCGAATGATCTACTCCAGAGAGAAGTATGAGGTCATCCGGGAAGAGGTGAAGAAGTTGGAAGAGGACGAGTTCATAAGAGAGGTTACTTATCCAGAGTGGCTCTCAAATGCAGTCATCGTGTCTAAGGCCAATGGAAAGTGGCGGATGTGTGTAGATTTCATAGACCTGAACAGGTCTTGCCCGAAAGACAGCTATCCCTTGCCTAGGATAGACCAGATGGTGGATGCAACAGCAGGGCACGAGCTTATGAGTTTCATGGATGCTTATTCAGGTTATAACCAAATCTTCATGGATGCCGAGGACTCTGAGAAGACAGCCTTCATTACTGACAAGGGGACGTACTGTTACAAGGTGATGCCCTTTGGTCTGAAAAATGCTGGGGCAACGTATCAACGTCTTGTCAATAAGATGTTTGAGGAGCAGATATGTAAGACGATGGATGTGTATGTGGATGATATGCTAACGAAGAGCCTGAAAGCATGTACTCACGCAGCGGACCTTGAAAAGACCTTTGATGTCATGGACTCCTACAGAATGAAGCTCAACCCGGCGAAATGTGTCTTCGGGGTAGGAGCCGGGAAGTTCCTGGTGTTCATCGTTAATCAGAGGGGGATTGAAGCAAACCCGAAGAAAATCAAGGCGTTACTCGACATGAAGACTCCTAGGAGTATCAAGGATGTTCAGAGACTCACTGGAAGGGTGGCGGCCCTTAACAGGTTTATTTCCAGAGCCACAGACAAGTGTCTTTCGTTCTTTAAAGTTCTGAGAAAGGCCTTCCAGTGGGACAAAGAGTGTGAAAAGGCCTTTGATCAACTTAAGTCCTACTTGGGGTCTCCCTTGCTGCTGTCCCGGCCCATCGCGGGAAAGAGGTTGTTTGTGTACCTAGCAGTCTCTAAGTCAGCCATTAGCGCGACCATCATACGAGAAGAGGATGGGGTTCAAAGACTCGTGTACTTCAATAGTAAGGCCCTTCAAGGGTCTGAACAAAACTATCCCCGGATGGAGAAGTTGGCTTATGCACTGATACATGCCTCAAGGAAGATGAAGCCTTACTTTCAAGCTCACTCTATGATAGTCCTCACCGACTCACCACTACGGCAGGTTCTGCACAAGCCTGAAAAGTCCGGAAGATTGATGACCTGGGCCATCGAGCTAGAAGAGTATGATCTTATCTACCAGCCCAGGACAGCCATCAAGGGGCAGACCCTCACAGACTTTGTCGCAGAGTTCACATGGGAAAAGGCAGATAGAGGTTCGGAAGAGGCCGAGACAGAGAAAGGCCTGGATGACGGCGAAGAGACAAACCGTAGTATCTTCCGAAATTCGGAAGAGGCGACACCAAACGTCTTCCAAGGCCGAGAAGAGGTTGTACCAGGAAAAACCCGGAGCAGGGTGGAAGAGAACGAAGAGGATCGGTACCTCTTCAAGAAGGGGGTTATGAGTGAAGGGGTCTTCTCATCCGATGCGAACGTGTGGAGCCTCTTCGTTGATAACTCTTCTTGTGACCATGGAAGCGGCGCGAGGCTAGTACTCTCGGCTCTAGATGGCGCCAATATTGAGTACCCCTTGAGATTCAACTTTAAGTCCTCCAACAACGAGTCTGAGTATGAGGCCATGATAACAGGTCTCTTGTTGGCAACAGCTCTTCGAGTAAAGCGGCTCCTACTTCATAGCGACTCGAGGTTGGTTGTCAATCAAGTGCTGGGGGCATACGAGGCCAAGGATGAAAGGATGGACAAATACCTAAAGAAAGTAAGAGGGTTGCTAGAGTACTTTGAAGAGGCCAAACTGAAGAGAGTGCCTAGACTGAGAAATAATCACGCTGATGCATTGGCAAGGCTGGCCTCAGCAATGAAGATAGACTTGGGAAGAACCATCCTAATTGAAGTCTTAGGAAAGGCAAGTATCGAGGAGGACGAGGTATGTAACCCTTGTCACAATGTAAACCTGGGAGACTCGTGGATTGACCCGATTGTCAAATACCTAAGAGAGGGGGAGCTACCTGAGTCTAAGATGGAAAGAAAAAAGTTGAGATACAGAGCTGCAAAGTTCTCATTGGTAGGAGACGTCTTGTATAAAAAGGGGTTTCTCTTACCCCTCCTCAGATGTGTGCATCCTGTGGAGGTACCTCGGATCTTACAGGAGGTTCATGAAGGCTCCTGCTCCAGCCACATAGGAGGAAGACCCTTAGCCAAGAGGATCATCACTCAGGGATACTGGTGGCCCACCTTGTCTAGGGACGCTGCCGACTATATGAAGAGGTGTGACAAATGCCAGAGGTTCGCCACTATCCCTCACCAACCCCATCAGCCTATGACGTCGATCTCTTCTCCATGGCCATTTGCGGTATGGGGGATTGACTTGGTAGGACCTTTTCCAAGAGCTGTCAACAACTATAGATTCTTGATAGTTGCCATTGACTACTTTTCAAAATGGGTAGAGGCCGAACCAATGATAACAATTACGGAGCAGAAGACCTTTCAGTTCATCTGGAAGAACATTATATGTAGGTATGGCCTCCCAAACACGCTCATCTCGAATAATGGGACCCAGTTCAAGAACTCCTCCTTGGAGAAGTATTGCCAAAGTGTGGGGATTAAGCAGTTCTTCTCATCTCCCGGTCGACCTCAGGCAAATGGCCAGACCGAGGTCACAAATAGGACTATATTGGATGGAATCAAGAAGAGGCTAGAAGACGCGAAGGGGAGATGGATAGAAGAAGTCTACGCTGTGCTATGGGATTACAGAACTATGACAAGGACACCCACAGGAGAAACCCCATTCATGCTGGCATATGGCTCCGAGGTAGTCATACCAATGGAGGTAGGACTCCCGACTCATCGGATTCAGACCTACGACCCTGACAGTAATGGGGAGAAGATAAGGCTAGACCTGGATCTCATTAAAGAGAGAAGAGAAGACGCAGAGGTCAGGAAAGCAGCCTATCAGCAGAGGGCAGCAAGATTCTACAATCAAAGGGTGAAGTCAAGACCCATTGCAGTGGGAGACCTAGTGCTTAAGAAGACCCTACAGAAGGCAAACAAGCTACACCCGAACTGGCATGGCCCCTACAAAGTAACGGAAGAGGTTGTGCCTGGCACATATAGGCTAGAGAACTTAGAGGGAGAACCTTTCACCAACCCATGGAATGCTGACCACCTGAAGAGATATTTTATATGATGTTGCATAGGATTTGCAATTTGTAAATGTATCATCTTATCGAGAAGAGGTTGTTAATAAAGATCAGTTTCCGTGGCAAATTCTTATTTCATTATTAGAGCAAAGATATTATAGGGAAATAACATCATTAATTTGGTGACACTTATTATGAGGCTAACCTCTTAGGTGACGACCTCAGACCCTCATAACATCACTCGGTGGTGACGAGGTCTGAGCTCAGACACCTGGGTTAGATGACCTCAGACCCTTAACATCATTAATTTGGTGACACTTATTATGAGGCTAACCTCTTAGGTGATGACCTCAGACCCTCATAACATCACTCGGTGGTGACGAGGTCTGAGCTCAGACACCTGGGTTAGATGACCTCAGACCCTTAACATCATTAGTTTGGTGACACTTATTATGAGGCTAACCTCTTAGGTGACGACCTCAGACCCTCATAACATCACTCGGTGGTGACGAGGTCTGAGCTCAGACACCTGGGTTAGATGACCTCAGACTCTTAACATCATTAATTTGGTGACACTTATTATGAGGCTAACCTCTTAGGTGACGACCTCAGACCCTCATAACATCACTCGGTGGTGACGAGGTCTGAGCTCAGACACGTGGGTTAGATGACCTCAGACTCTTAACATCATTAATTTGGTGACACTTATTATGAGGCTAACCTCTTAGGTGACGACCTCAGACCCTCATAACATCACTCGGTGGTGACGAGGTCTGAGCTCAGACACCTGGGTTAGATCACCTCAGACTCTTAACATCATTGATTTGGTGATATATTTATGGGGCTAACCTCTTAGGTGATGACCTCAGACCCTCATAACATCACTCGGTGGTGACGAGGTTTGAGCTCAGACACCTGGGTTAGATAACCTCAGACCCTTAACATCATTAATTTGGTGATATTCCTTACGAGGCTAACCTCTTAGGTGACGACCTCAGACCCTCATAACATCACTCGGTGGTGACGAGGTCTGAGCTCAGACACCTGGGTTAGATGACCTCAGACCCTTAACATCATTAATTTGGTGACACTTATTATGAGGCTAACCTCTTAGGTGACGACCTCAGACCCTCATAACATCACTCGGTGGTGACGAGGTCTGAGCTCAGACACCTGGGTTAGATGACCTCAGACCCTTAACATCATTAATTTGGTGACACTTATTATGAGGCTAACCTCTTAGGTGACGACCTCAGACTCTCATAACATCACTCGATGGTGACGAGGTCTGAGCTCAGACACCTGGGTTAGATGACCTCAGACTCTTAACATCATTAATTTGGTGACACTTATTATAAGGCTAACCTCTTAGGTGACGACCTCAAACCCTCATAACATCACTCGGTGGTGACGAGGTCTGAGCTCAGACACCTGGGTTAGATGACCTCAGACTCTTAACATCATTAATTTGGTGACACTTATTATGAGGCTAACCTCTTAGGTGACGACCTCAGACCCTCATAACATCACTCGGTGGTGACGAGGTCTGAGCTCAGACACCTGGGTTAGATCACCTCAGACTCTTAACATCATTGATTTGGTGATTTATTTATGGGGCTAACCTCTTAGGTGATGACCTCAGACCCTCATAACATCACTCGGTGGCGATGAGGTCTGAGCTCAGACACCTGGGTTAGATAACCTCAGACCCTTAACATCATTAATTTGGTGATATTCATTTATGAGGATAACCTCTTAGGTGATGACCTCAGACCCTTATAACATCACTCGGTGGTGACGAGGTCTGAGCTCAGACACCTGGGTTAGATAACCTCAGACCCTTAACATCATTAATTTGGTGATATTCCTTACGAGGCTAACCTCTTAGGTGATGACCTCAGACCCTCATAACATCACTCGGTGGTGACGAGGTCTGAGCTCAGATACCTTGGTTAGAGGACCTCAGACTCTTAACATCATTGATTTGGTGATATTCATTTATGAGGCTAACCTCTTAGGTGATGACCTCAGACCCTTATAACATCACCCGGTGGTTACGAGGTCTGAGCTCAGACACCTGGGTTAGATCACCTCAGACCCTTAAGTAATGGTTATGACAACATCATATTAAGTAATGACTTCACAGATTGCATAGCATTCAAATACATTCAGAGATCAAGATGAAGGAAGACATTGGCATTCAATAAAAGGAAGAAATTACAACATTTAGTTGTCTGATAAATTACAAGTCCAGAGTTACAAGTCAAAAAAATACAAAATACAAGGCCAAGTTAAGCATCTAAGGGAGGAACATTCAATGTCTCATCTGGGTTGGCATTGGACACCTCAGCCACTTCATCGGCAGGGTCAGTCCCTCCGAGATCAGTCCCTTCCAGAGTAACAGTCTGACCAGGGGCAGCAGCCTCGTCCTCTATCTCTTGCAAGGCCTGGGCAAACTGAGGGTCGGCGAGGCCGAGGCCCACAAAGTCGGAGGCCTTTATATTGACAACCTCGGTTTCCCTGACCTCGGCCCATTTGGTGGTGGCTTTGATACCTCTTTCAAGGTATTCAAGACCAAAACCTACGAACTCCCCAAAGACCTTGTAATCAGCAATTATTTTCTCTGAGGCATCTGTAAGAGAGGCCTTCACAGCAGCATTGACCTTCCTCTGCAGGGCATCGTCCTTGTCCTTCAGGGCCTTGGCGTGGCTTTGAACGAGTGCAGAGATATCTTTTTCTAGACCCTGGGCCTTATTTTCAGAGTTCTGGGCCTTGGTCTCGGCATTCAGCAACTCTGACCTCAGACGGTCAACCTCGGCCTTCAGGGTGCTCTCAACCTTCTCAGCCTCTTGCCCCTTCTAAATCAGAGGCAATTTCCTCAGGGCCCAGTTAGATAGCTGGTACATGGCGATCACACCCTGCACAGACAATAAAGAGGTTAGAGAGAAATAAATTCAGACGTTGCACTTGCAAAATTATTGGCAAAAGGAACAAGCCATACCTGGACGGCTCTGTGGAGGCCGAACTCAACCATCATATGAGTGTCCATGGCCCTGTAAAAATGCTTGTCGGCATCAGTCATCACGTTGGCAAGGGCATCCATGGCCTGCCTTCTGTTGCCGACCACGCTGTCGGTAAGCTTTAGCTGGTCCAGACGAGCTGATAATGTGTCGGTTGTGATAGGGATCGCAGCATCTGAAGTCTTCTTTTTCCTAGAGGTCGGCCTCTGATCCTCAGAGGCATGGACCTCAGGGGCCCTCTTCTTGGATTTGGATGTTGAGGGAGCAGGTGGAGGAGCACTCAAACCAGTCTTTTTGACGATCCTAGCCAAACTTGGAGCTGCCATCTCCCACAACTCGTCCGAAATGCCTGGTGGTCTCTCTGCAAAAGTGAAAAGATAAGAGTTAGGAATCAAATATGAATGATCAGAGGTTAGACTTGAACTAAAAAGAAAAATCCTTACCAAAGTCAACTAGGGGACTTCCACCTAAGCTCGTCCCCGAGAGATACTGAGGGGTCAGCAGATGCTCGAACTTGATAAACAGCCCATGTGTCCCTTGGTCTTGCAGGGCCTTCACCTTTTTGCTATTTTGAACACTTAGTCCAGGATCGACCCTTGCAGACATGGTGACTTTACCCCATTTGAGGGGTATTCTCGGCTCAAAAATGGAAGAGGGAATAGATGGGCCAAATTCCCACGGCCCTGAGGCGAAAAAGTACCGAGGTTTCCAATTATGATTCGAGGTCTGAGTGACCAAGAGCATCTTTTTCTCAAGCCTCCGAGCCACGAAGTGATAGTAGCTCGGATGATTCTTGGCCGAGGTGGGAACGTAACACCCAGCAAAGACCTGAACTGGGAGGTCAGAGTGGTGGACTGCCCTCCACAAGATGATGGCCCCTATAATAACTCTCCAAGCATTGGGAGAGAGCTGCGAGGGGGCCAAATTGATTAAGGAAAGAATGGACCTAATGACAGGGTGAAAGGGAAGACGAAAACCTAGTTTGAACATCTGCTCGTACAAGCAGAGTTCTCCATCTTGACCATGGTAGGCCCTCTCTTCCCTCAGAGGTCTCCTTAATTGGATTGAGGGACTGATGGAGTATAGGTATCTGAAGTGTAATAGATCCACCTCAGTGACCGTGCTCTCGTACTCGGCCGCCTCAGATACGTCAACATCACTTTCGGCGTCCTCATCATCGTCAGGCTCAACGTCGGCTAGAGCAGACGTAGACGGGTTACCAGGGAACCTCTGAGCAAACTCGGCCCCGGTAACGACCGACAGGGGGATATCATCTAGAATGGGTGGCACAGCCACACTTGGCTCAACAAGTTCAACCTCGAAAGAAGAACCTAAGGTACCTGTGCCGTTTTGAGACGAGGCGCGGCTGGAGACCTCGGCCTGGTCAGGGTCCTGACCAGTCTGAGGAGTAAAATCCATGGCCTCTTGGAAAGAGTCCACAAACATTGGGTCGGAGGTGGAAGGCTCAGACTCAGACATCGGCAAGTTATTGGCAGAGACGTCTGTCTGATAGAAATTCTCAAGTGAACGAGGGTATACCACCTTGAGAGGTGGAGGAAAGAGGGGCCTGACAGGGAATTCCTGTGACCTACGAGCTTCTTCCTGAGCTCTCTCTATTTGCCTAATTTTCTCTAAGGTCTTTTCTCTAAGAGAAGGGAAGTCCTCAAGAAGTTGGTACAGAGGTCTGAGCATCAGGGGACGACCCAAAACTTTGATCGACCCTAAACTTGAGGAAAACTCCTAAAACTACAAACAAGTTTGACTTGAAAAATAAAGGAGCCCAAAGATCAAATTAAGGAGTTTTTCAGAAAACCTAGTTCACCGGAAAATTCAAATCCTCGCTGGAAAACTCATAGGACCACCGGAAAACTGAAAACCTCGCCGAAAAATTCAAATCAAAATGCCAAAAATGAAGGAAATGGGGAGGGAGAGGTACCTGAAGATGAGTTGATGGTTGGAAAAGAAGAAATCTCACAAGAAACGGGGCGGATCCTCTGCAGAAAGGGCGGTGGAACGAAGAGGCATCGGAGAGAGAATGTGCAGAAAACAGCGCGCGAAAGAGAGAAATGAGGAAGTAGAAAGAGAAAGAAAGGGTTTAACCCTTAAATACCTAGGCACACTTCCCAAGGCTCATCATTGCCTTGGGAAACCCAAGGGACAACTGACAGCGCACGCAAGCCAAGTGGGCACGCCTTAGCCTGGGACAGGTGTCGCGCAGGTGTTGGCCTTGGGGTGAACAGGCCTCGGAGGTGAGAATCCCTTAGTCCCATGCTCTCGCAAATGACTAAGGGTTGGGGGTGATTGATATGCCCAAGTATAACCTCGGCTCAGGGATACCTACCTCGGCCGAGATAATGGCCGAGACATTGATCGACCCAATGAGGGGTAAGGGCCCACGATATCATCCCTCGGCCAGGACTACCTCGGCCCAGGCCGACACTACTACTTACACCTCCCCAAGGACACTACGCACGTCGCAGACATCAACAGCATCCTAAAGTACCCAGGAATAGTAACCTCGGCCATCAGTAGGCCGAGAGGACAAGAAGCCACTTCATCTTCAATGTGGATCCTACCTCGGCTTGGGCCGAGGCTACCAGAGGTATTAATAATCATCAGCATGCTGCATGCCCAACCTCGAATCGGGCCGACCCAAGCATATGTCTCGGCTAATATCAGGCCGAGACTCCTTATGACACTTCCCAGATTGAGCGGATACCAAGCCTCTACAGCTCGGCCTCTCCCAGGCCGAGGTCATTTACCAACATGACTGCCGAGCATCTGTTGACATTTGGATAAAGACACCTGGGCACAAATCAGTTGTAACAAGATTATTCTCCACATGGGGGAGAATATTTCATCATCATTGCTTACATGTGACTAGGACAGGTGGCATTCCCACATTGGTGAGGATATCACACACATGCTCACTGCATGCATGGGGGGTACATTACACCCCCTAGGCACTATATATAGGGGTCATCCCCTACCTTGCAAAAGGATCTCATTCATGCAACCCTAGCTAAAACCCTGTCAAAATATACTGTAGAGAGAGAGAGAGAGCTTGAGGGAATTGTACCCATGGTCATTAGTACCATCTTTTAGTGATATTACTCACACACTCACTGTGGACGTAGGCCAAACAGGCTGAACCACCTATATTCCGGTGTTGATCTCCTCATATCCTCACCTCCTTCTCTTACCTCTTTTTATAGCTGTGCTGCCATTGTTATATACATATAGAGCTTGGAAACACCTTACATGGTGGTGCTGATTCCTAGCATCATCATTAACACTTAGGGGATAAAAAAAAGGGGTTAAAGGTGTAAAAGTATTTTCAATAGAGTAAATGATTACTCCCAAATGTAAAAAGGTGAAAAATGGCTAAAAACACCTAAGTGGCTAATGTGGGTGGCTAAATTGTGCTTTGGGAATTTAACACTTGTGAAATGGAGTGAAATGTGATTTTGAAAACAAAGGGATAAAATGATAATTTTGCTTAAAGTACAACATTTTATGGAATAAAATGTTTGAGAGTGTTTTGATACGTATGAAGAAAGAATGAAATAAGTCCATAAAGCGGAAATGATTTTTGGTGTAAAATCAACGTGAAAGAAAACAAAGGACTTCAATGGAATTTAATGATTTTTCCTAAATGAATAATGGAAAAACGGACGGTTAAGTCCAAGGTTTTGGCTTCGCCTTCGGCTCAAAAGGGCCAATTAATGTGAACGTGAGAAAATGTTGAACACATTAACAAGATAATGATATTGGATGATGCCGGGATATATAATTAAGCACGGCTATGCTGTCCCTAGTGGTGAAAGACCCCAAACCAACTGCAGTATACTTGGCGCTCGGTGCCGGATGGTGAAATTCCGTAAAACCGTGGGTGTGCGTGTATTGGCGGATTCCCTAAAGATAATGCTAAGTAATGAATTGAATATTCATGAAAAAGGCATAAATGGATGGTAATGATCCAAAGATTTATTGATGCAAGAATAGCACATTAAAATATTTAATGTTCATGTGGTAACATGTGATCGTTAAATAAGGCGACTTAATGATATTAGGCTACCTAATAAGGCTTGAATCATAATAAACACAAGCGTGTGTTACATGAGGCTTCAAAGGAAAAAGAGTATTTTTCTAAAACACAGTATGTGCGTGTGTTAAATGAAAGCCATGAAATATGGTTAAGTAACTCTAGCGTGAGTTAATGAACCTTGATAAATAAAAATTTTGAAAGTATATCAGAAGTTTTCCTAACAAATGCCATTTGTTTAACTGCGTGAGTAATGAGAATATATGCTAGTTTTAAAACCATGATAATACATAATGGCTATTTTGCAAGGTCAAGGAAGTCAAGCAACATTAATTAACGTTTTGAAATAAAACGGGTAAATACATAGGTACATGTATTTTCAAGGGTATATATGTATATATATATATATATATATATATATATATATATATATATATATATATATATATATATATATTTTCACATTCATGTAGTGCAGCGTGTGAGTAGTCCCTTCTTTCGCTTATTTCTATATTGCATTTGTATATGATCCCATTGAGCATTCGGCTCACATCCCTTCTTTTGTTGCGACAGGTTGCATGATGTTTCGTACATTGAGAGCGTTATACAGGTAAGTAACTATTTGACTTTAGGATTAATAGCTCTATTTACTTGGCCTTGGAGGCACTTTCCTAGGGTCCTATCACGTAGCTAATGTAAATCGAACTCGCATGCTAATAAATGTAACGTTAAATACTAATAAAAATGGATTGGAAAAATTATTTAAGGTGTTTAATTTCACTTCACAATTAATGTGCGAATCGGATCGGGTTAGTCCTTTAATAACCTTTGAAACCGGGTCGGGGAGTTACAATGGTTATTCCTTCGGACAGATCAATCATAGAGGCTAAGGTAGCAAGGGCATCATCGGCTAGGTTGTTATTTGCTTGGGGCGAGTAGTAGAAGGTGATTTCTTGGAATTGGGAAGCTATCTCTTCTAAGTGGGCATGGAAGGGTAAGAGTTTCTCGTCCTTGACTTTCCATTTTATGAGTACTTGATCGATGATGAGGGTCGAATCTCCACAGACATCGAGGTATCGAATTCCTTTCTTGAGGGTAACTTTTAGGCCTACCATGAGCGCCTCGTATTCAGTCATGTTATTGGTGTAGGGAAAATCTAGTTTGATGGCAATGGGAGTGTGAGAGTCATTAGAGGAAATTAGGAGTATCCCAATGCCACACCCTTTCTTATTGGCAGCTCCGTCAAAGAAAATTTGCCATCGAAGATATTCTTGGGATATATAAAGGATATTATCATCTGGGAACTCATAAATCCAGACATCGACTTCTTCCATAGGGTAGTCAGCAAGGTAATCAGAGATGGATCTTTCTTTCATGGCTTTTTGCATGACATATACATATAAAATTCGCCTAGAAGCATCAACCAATGAGCCATTCGACTGGATCGGGTGGGCTTCTTGAGTAAGTATGTAAGGGGTTCCATTCGGGATACGAGTTTGATGGGAAAGGCAATCATGTAGTGCCATAGCTTTTAGGTGACCCAGAGAAGAGAGACACATGTTTTCTCCAAGGTAGTGTAGTTAACTTCGTACCCGACTAACTTATGACTGGCATAGTAGATGGATCTCTCTTTGCGGGTTTATTCAAGGTATTGGGCTTGCAAAGCCTGAACTATGATATCTATCACGGTTAGGTATAGGAGTAGGGGAAGACCAGGTTGCGGTGGAATGAATATCGGAGGTTGAGTTAGGTATTGCTTTATTCGATCAAAGGCTTCTTAGCAAGCTTCATTCCAGACTTGTCAAAATCTTTCGGATGAGTTCTAAGATGGGCTCATAAATGGAAGTCAACTGGATGATGAACCAACTGATATACTATAATTTCCCGAGGAACCCCCAGATTTCCTTTTCCATCGGGGTGGCGGCATTTCGAGTATGACTTTCAGCTTGAGAGGATCTGGTTCTATCCCTTTCTCACTAACCATGAATCCCAAGAGTTTTTCTTTGTAACGCCGAAGACACATTTCTATAGGTTAAGTCGCATTGATATTGTCGCAATCATTCGAAGAACTTTCGGAGAGCGGGAACATGACCTTCCATAGTCTTAGAGTTGATAATCATATCATCCAAATAAACCTCGACTTCCTTGTGTATCAGATCGTGCAAGATGGTTGTGACAGCCTTCTGGTTGGTAGCCCCTGCATTTTTGAGCTCAATTAGCATGACGATGTAGCGAAAAGGTTCCCCAAGGGGTGATAAATGCGGTTTTCTCTTGATGATCTGGGTGCATCTTGATCTGATTATATCCTACAAACACATCGATGAATGACTTCAGAGCGTGACTGACCGTGTTATCCACAATCACGTCGATATTGGGTAGTGAGTAATTATCCTTTGGAAAGGCCTTATTCAAGTCTCGGTAGTCGATGCACATGCGAACCTTCCATCCTGATTTTGGCACGTGTACAATATTGGCTAGCCGTGTGGGATATTCGATCACATGAATGAAACCCACGTTCAACTATTTAACCACTTCTTCTTTAACTTTGAGCGACCATTCGGTGTAGTTTCGTAGTTTCTGTTTGACTAGTTTGTATTCAGGGAGAGTATGAATCTCATGCTGAGCTAACTCAAGGGAAATTATGTCATTGTAGGACCATGAGAAGATATCCATAAAGTCTTCTAGTAATTCTTCAAGTTACGCACGCTCATGCTCATCAAGGGTAGCCCCTATCCAAATCTTACGTAGTTGGCTACTAGAACCGAGATTAATAACAACAGTGTGCAGTAACTTGAACATAGTTATGTTGTTTGTTATTACCCTTATTTAGATCAGTTAAGAATTGTTCATTTAAAAAATCATCACATCAAAAGTTTGATTATAATAGAGATAATTAATGTAAGGCACAATAAGATACTCAAAATCTTTATTTATTTCATTGATTAGAAAAATAACATTGAGAACCAAATAAAAGGGGGTTTAAATTACATCAGAGTAAGGGGAAATAACTAAAGAAGAAGAAAGAGGATAAATATTAGGGTTAGGTTGAATATTAACAGGTGGCATAGGTGCAACATGCTAGTTAAGAAGATGTGCATCAACAACTTTGATCAGGCGGGATGGATCCAACGATGTAACCCCTAAGTGGATCATGCAGAGTGTTAACCCCAGTGTCTGTAAATTAAAAGAATCCTCGGAGTCACTTCCTAATAATCTTCGGTATCGGCTATGGTCTCCTCCACGAGTGGTTACACTTGATGATGGGAACCCCCGGCCCATGAGTAGCTGTCTTGGAAAAATATTTCCATTCTAGGTTTTATCTTCTTGTCCACAAGATCATACCACGATTTCAAAAAGCCACAGAAGGGGAAATCTTCACCCTCTCTGATGAATCTTCCGTTTAAGGAATCTCTCGAGACAGTCTTAACACTTTTTATCCTTCTCTTTAGTTAAGGTTGATGGATCATTCTGAGTTATTCTACCGATGGATGATAGCCTACGCCATAAGGAGGACAAGATATGCTCAACACAATGGGTCCAAGTATCCCCTGATATCGTCGTCCCAACCCAGTCCGGGCATAAAGTGAATGTTCTTAAACATTTGGATTACATTTACATTGCCATGGGGGTTGTACTCTGGGCAAATCCTATATTTGAAATCGTCCTTTGCTGGGAGTAGAAGTAGTTCAACCTGAAAACCTGACAAAAGCATATCATTTATCCCGTGCTGTATCTCTAGTACTGGATTACTGGTGCTTGCATTATCGGCATTATCGTCATCACCCAAGATGGCGATGACCTGCCCATTAACGAAGAACTTTAGTTTCTGATGAAGGGAAGAAGACACCCCCTTTATGCTATGGCGCCACGATCGTCCAAGTAGCAGATTGAAACACGCTGGGGAATCGATGACTTGGAATTCAACAACTGAATTTATATGGCCAGCCCCTGTTACAAGCTTTAAATATCACATCACTTCTTGACACTTATTATCGTAGGCCCATACTATGGCAGAGGTTAGATCAAGGTCATTGACTTTCAGTCCTAAATAATTGAGGGTCCTTAACGGGCAAACATTCAGAGATGATCCATTATCGATAAGAGAGAGCGATACAATCTTTCCCATGACTTCAACGGAGATGTTGAGAGCATAATTATGGTTTGGAACAATCTTGGGGATTTCTTCTTCAGAGAAAAAGATCATTCTAGTAGAGGTTGGATATCCGACCAAATTCACGACTTCTTCTGGAGTGGTAGAATGAGGAACTGTGGGTCTTGTGAGTAGCTTGATCAAGCCATTTTGGTGCAGCTCGGAAGACATAAAAAGTTCCCACATAGTGATATTGGCTTGGTTATTCTTCAACTGATCGAGGATCTTACTTTCCTCGAGGGTCATATCTGGCATAAGAAGATTCTCAACACCCTTTCCTTTGTAGTTTGCTGATGGTTTCAGGCTTGGGGTTCGGTAGTGCCTCCCTGACCTGGTCATGTGGTTCATAGAAGAGGGAAAAAATAGGGACCCTATTTCCTCATTGATCTTGGGTTATATAACCATCTTGTTGATCTCTCCTAGTAGCTCCTTAAATGATATCATCCCACATATGCTGACTATTAAACTAGCATTTTCTGGACCTTGATCTGAATCATTGAATTCGTCCCCCATCTGATAACAAAAACATTATCTTTCCATGAAAAGTTAATACACCCCACAACTTCAATGGCTTGTTCATGTATATCCCTCCATTTAGTGGGGAGATGTAAAAGCGAAGGGACTAGACGCCTTTATAATTTTAAAGCATCGAGTTGCTTGTATATACTACAAATATCACCTGTCTGTCGGAATGAATCCATCGTGATCTGGACCATATCATCTAAACTAACTTCATCGATCGGTACCACCCAATTGTCTGACTCTTGGTCCTATTTTTGAGCTTCTAAGAACAACACACTGCATCTCTGACAGTCAACGATCATCTAGGAGGATAATTTCAGCTCAAACTCTAGGAGTTGGTTCAACATGTCTGTTAATTCCATATATTTACTTCAAGAACGGGTGCAGATAATGATATATGCTCTCAATAAGGAGTGATAGGGTCTGGTCGGCGAAGCTGGTAGGGTGTAGGAGAAAATATGGACTTGTTTGGAGGGGTTTAGGAGAGTATATGGGTATGATTGGTGATTTGCTTGGTATGATCTTTGTAGATGGGTCAAATTTTGGGTTTTCTTCTCGAAAGATGGCATTTGTATGATTCGGGAGTGGATTGTGGGTATTGTTTGGTTTAGGATTGGCTGGTAGGGCGATGATACCCCGATCAATCAGGCCTTGGATCGCATTTCGGAGGTGGAAACACTGGTCAGTGGTATGGACAACAGTTTGGTGAAAGTCATAATGGGCATCTAGTTTGAAATTTCTAGGAAGTGGGTTTAGTAATTGCAGAGGGTCTAAGGGCTTGATAAGATTTCTGCTCAAGAGGGCCTGGTAAATTTTAAAGAGGTGAGCGTAAAGTTCGACGTATTACTTCCGAACTGGGTTAGGGTGACTTTATGGTGCCCATGAAGTGGTAGGCTGATAGATGTTATTGATAGTTAAAATAGTGGTATTGGCTCGTTTTTCAAACATTCTAGGAGAAAACTGTCCAGATGCTTTCTTTGGCTCAACTTCTGTCTTGATGAGACCTTCTTCGATCTCTACTCCTACTTTTCAAAGGGCTCATAAATGAGGGTAGTATTATCCTCCCATTATTGCTCGTGTGGCATGCTGGTATTCCTCGGGAACCCAGATAGGCTCGAGTGCAGGCGGACCCATAGCACGAAGGAATAGGACCTCCGACTCTTTGGGAACAGGAACCCAGTTTTGTTGCATCTCATGAACCTCGGTTTGAAGGTTATCAATCTTGGCTGATGTCAAAGGGACGATGTTAATTCTACAAACGTAGAGAGTGTGAGCAACCGATTCAGAGAATAGAGGACAATTCGGTGGACATAAAGAGTGTGAGCGAGCGATTTAGTGGGTCGAGGTCAATTATGCATACTAAGAAGTGTGATTGATTGATTTAGAGGGTCGTGGCTAATTCTATGGAACTAAGGAGTGCGAGAGACCGATTCATAGGGTCGAGGACAATTTTATAGACCCAAAGGGTGGAAGCTACCAATTAGAAGGGTTGAGGCTAATTTTACGAGCCTAGGTCATTTTAAACGACCTAAAGGGTAGAAGCCACCGATTTAGAGGGTCGAGGCCAGTTCTGCAGGCTTAAGTCAATTATGAGGACCTAAATAATGGAAGCAATCGATTTAGAGGGTCGAGGGTGTTAGTTAATTCTGCAGACCTAAAGGGTGAAATAGACCGATTCAGAGAGTCGAGGCGAATTCTGTGCACTTAAATAGTAGAAGTGAGTGATTTATAGGGTCAAGGTCAATTCTAATATCCTAAAGAGTGAAAGTGACCGGTTCAAAGGGTTGAGGGAAATTTTGTGAGCCTAGGTCAATGTTGCAGACCTAAAGCATGGAAGTAATCGATTCAGAGGATTGAGGCCAATTATATGGGCCTAGATCAATTATACGGACCAAAAGGGTGTAAGCTACCGATTTAGAGGTTCAATGCCAATTCCACAGGCCTGGGTCAATTCTGCGAACCTAAAAGGTAGAAACGACCGATCCTGAGGATCAAGGCTAATTTTATGAGCCTAGGTCAATTCAGCTAACCTAAAGCGTGGAAGAGATCGATTCAGAGGGTCGAGGATAATTGTAGTAGGAATAGGTCAATTCTGAAACCTAAAGTGTGGAAACGACTGATTAAGAGGGTCGAGGCCAATTCTTTGGGCCTAATTTAATTTCTATGGAGCTAAATGATGAAGCGATCGATTCAGAGGGTCGAAACTAATTCAGCGGACCTAAAGCATATGAGCGCTCGATTCAGAGGGTTAAGGAAAATTATGTGGATCTAAGGAGTTTGAAAGATCGATTTAGAGGGCCGAGGATAGTTCCACGGAACCTAAGAGAGTGAGAAATCGATTCAGAGGGTCGAGACCACTTCTATGGACCTAACAGGTGTGAGCCACCGATTTAGAGAGGAAAGGTAAATTCTATGGACATAAGGAGCGTGGTCCACCGATTCATAGGGTTGAGATCAATTCTAAGGACCTAAGAACCGTGAACGACCAATTCAGAGGGTCAAAGCCAATTATACGAACCTAAGAGTGTGGGCGATCGATTTTGAGGGTCGAGGACCATTTTATAAACCTAAAGAGGTGAGCGACTGAATTAGAGGGTCGAGGACAATTCAGCGTACCTAAAGAGTTTTAGGGACCAATTTAGTGGTTCGAGGCCAATTCTGCATAGCTAAGGAGTGTAAGCGATTGATTTAGAGGGCCGTGGCAATTTCTATGGACCTAAGGAGTGCAAACGATTGATTCAGAGGACATAGGCCAATTCTACTGACCTAAAGGGTGGAAGCGATCGATTCAGAGAGTTGAGGTTAATTTTTCGAGCCTAGATCAATTATGCATACCTAAAGGGTGGAAACAACCGATTTAGACGACCGAGGACAGTTCTGCGGGCCTATGCTAATTCTCTGACCTAAAGAGTGGTAGCAAAAAATTCAGAGGGTCAAGGGTCTAGGTTAATTCTGCGAACCTAAAGGGTGGAAGCTAATAATTCATAGGGTCTAGGTCAATTCCGCAGGCCTAGGTCAATTATGCGAACCTTAAGGGTGGAAGCGACTGATTCAGAAGGCTGAGGCCAATTCTGCGGGCCTCGATCAATTATGCGTACCTAAAGGGTGGAAATGAGCGATTCAAAGGGTCGAGGCCAACTTTAGGGACCTAAAGAGTTCTTACACGGATGTGCGATGTATTTTGAGAATTTTAATGATTTGTTAATGCTTGTGAATTTTGTTTCTTGATTTTTAGAACTTTTGGAAAATTTTGAATTTTTGAATGCATCCGCATTTTTAAAAATAGGCAATTTTTATAAAAAAATTATGTTTTTTGATGGATTTTGAAGTTTTTGACCTTTTGAAGATTTTTGTGAATTCTTTGGGCGATTTTTTTTGGGGGAATTTTTGTAACAAAATTTAAGTGGGTATGTTGATAAGAATTGGCAGGGGTGTGCCTATCGGTAGCGATGTGGAATCTTGAGAGTTTTTAATTATACCAAGAGACCTTGCTGACGGGTATAATAAGAGGACTGTCGATTGACATACTTTTCTTTACAAAAATGAAATCCTAACATATTTTTCTTCATAAAAATGAAATCCTTCTCTCTTTTTTGAAAATAACTTTAGTAATTTTTTCTCCTAAGAGATTCATGGAAGACATGGCAACAACCCTTTTGTTTGTACCAACGAATGGACTGAATCGAGTGGCACCGAGTATGTGCACTGGCGATTGGCAACAAGAACACATACCATGATACTGAAGACGTGGATGATGAAAGGATTTTATTAAGGAAGCCTAGGAATCACCGCTCCACGAGGGTGAAGAAACCAAATGGCTTTGTGGGTGTTCTTTATATATTTTATTTTTGATTTATTTTATGTTTGGGATTTATGATTATTAATCTTATGTATGAGGACATTGCTTCATTGGTCATATGATCTCAGGGATCGACTACTATTAGGAAGGTATGGGAGAAGCTCCCCAGGGAAGTGATGCTAATGGTGGCGGTTGAGGGGTTTAGACCTATGCGGGGAATTCGGATGACATGCCGAGATCATTGATTTTGGCATGTACTATAGGAGAGAGGTTGTGGGTCACTACCCACAAATTTCATCTGGGCATGGATGAGATCATGGTCACCCCGATAGACGTACACCAGCTGACGGGGCTAGAGTGTGAGGGTCAAAAGATTGTGGTGGATTGAACAATATGCATTTCTGAGCTTGTGATCCGGGCTACACTAGGGACTTTGGGCAGATTGTTTTGTTGAATCCCTAATGATATCGGTATTCAAGGATACCTTGATAGCGCATCAGAGAGACATCATAGATAGACGACAGGTGCGGTAGGCAGCTTGCATATTCATTTTGCTTCCATTTGGAGGCATCACTTGTGGTTCTTGCCCTTCCTTTGGGTAATTTTTTAGATTAAATTATATAATTGGGTATTGTCCCTATCTTGTTCTCTGGATTCTTTTAGCCGGTGACGTCGACAGACTTTTATGGGGCTCACGTATCTTCTGGAGGTATCCTTCTTCTTGATTATTATTTTTTTGTGATTTTCATGGACAAAGTTGTGTTATCTTTTGTAGATGTGGTTTTACTAGGTGATCGATCACCACACATGGTTAATGTCTTTGAAGCCAAGTTAAGTGGGGGAGTTCCTGAGCATTCATAGGTGGAGGAAATCGAACAGGGTGTCGAAGGAGTTTTTGGCCTTGAAGGATGTGAGCGCGGTGTTGAATACCTTCAAAGTGATCAAGTAAGATTTTATTTTATTCCTTTTTTTTGTGTGTGGGGATTTTGTGTATTTCCCTTATTTTTTTGTATATTTTGTTAATTATTTATTTTACTATAGGACAACTAACGTTTTACTCGTAGCATCTGGACTCGGAGGCAGGGGGTCACGTGTATTCATGACCAAATGTGGAGATTACTAGTGCACGAGTTCGGGTATGTCTAGTACCTAGGAAATATGGTGGTGAATCATGTGATGGAGGGTGAGGTGGAGGTCCCACCGTTGGAACCTCCTGCTTTTATGAGGAAATTGGGGGAATTTTCAGACGAGGAGAGGGCGATGGTGATGGAGGGCAAACCCTATACGTTCTATGTTGATATCATGGTGGGGTAAGACTATATAGATTTTGTGAAAAGTTGGTTGATGACGCCGTCCATTTATGACATGAAGGGTGATCCTCCACCTTTGGCTGGGACTAGAGGTGATAGTAGTGTGCCAAGTCCTTAAGCACAAGTGTCAGGGAGTGGTATAGCGACAACATAGGCAATTCCCATCCAACACTTCTCTATTCCTTCTTATCACATCCAGCTAGGTTGAGGCCCCATTATGTCAGTGCCTTATTTTCCTCATCCAATGATAAATGAATTCCCTCTATCCTCTAAGGAGGTTCTTCAGGTGGAGGTATAATCTCAACTTTTAATTTTGCACTTGGATTTTGATATTTTTCTCTATTACTAACTCACCTATTTCTGCTTTATTGCTCTTTTGCAGACTGTGCGCATGTCGACGTCTTCGCTGTATGATATCAGAGATTGGATGGCTTCCATCGCTATCCATGTGAGGAAGACAACTCGATCTTGTATGGCGTCATTAGGGACTGTTGAAGATCAGGAGGAGAGCTCCGGTTATGGAAATGGAGGGTCCACTGCTCATTGTCGCGAGAAGCATTTTCGCCATGATCCTTGAGATTGCGGTTCTTGAATAGGTTTGGAAAGTTTGAGCCGTGTTCCGATAATTTTGGTCTTTTTTGCCCTTTCTCTTTTTCTTATATATATATATATATATATATATATATATATATAGAGAGAGAGAGAGAGAGAGAGAGAGAGAGAGAGAGAGAGAGAGTCAGGCTCGTGTGTACACCCAAGTTTGCACAATGGTTTTTCGACATAGTAAACAAATTATTTTTATGTGGTATTTAAACATTTCAAGGAATCAACATAAAAAAATCTCTAAAATATTTTCTACAATTTAAAAAAAACGATCAAACTTTTATAGCTTTTAAAGCACTTTAAAAGCTGCGAAAGTTTGACCGATTTTTTTAACATAGCAAAAAAGGTTTTTGTGAGCTAATTTTTTTATATGGGTCCCTTAAAATATTTACATATCACATAAAAATATTCAACTATTTTTTTTAATATTTTGAAAAATAGGTTTGCGCTAGCAAATATGCAAACTTGGTGTGTACAAGAGCCTGCCCCCCCTCTCTCTCTCTCTCTATATATATATATATATATATATATATATATATATATATATATATAATGATGAATTTTTTCATTTTTGGTTTATCTTGAATTAATGACCTAGTATAAGTGCACTTTTAATTTTCCAATGTGGATTTATTTATTGATGAGAATTAAAGAAAGATATTTTTGAAGATTTTCTTGAGAAGAAATTCCCAGGAAACCATTGTTGCAAGAAGTTAAATTAAATAGGGATTTATTTGGAAATGAAAGAAGCAAAAAAGAAAAAGGAACTTTTCCCAAAATAGCGGGTCTGCCGATCGGCGTACTCCTTGGCCTGCCTAGTGGCATACTCGTGTAGTTAAGGTGTCTTTTCAGCCATGATTATCCTCTTTCAACATTCCTTGTGTAACACCCACCCCCGCGGTTTTGACCGAACCTGTATGACTTGGTGACTTTATGTAAAAGAGGTGTGATATTGATTTGAATCAATTCACAAATTCCAATTGTAAACTTATTTATTTAGAGTCAATTTTCAAATAAATTTAATTAAACCCTAACACATGTATCTAGGTGTAGTGGATCGGGCCAACACAAATAAATATGAATTACTAACTCACAGATTTCAGAAAAAAAACCCAAAAGGGAAAACCTTTTATTTCACTTAATAATACTCACAATGATTATAAGCGAAATCTGCAATGAATATCCCCAATACCCATAACAACTTGCAGTTCTGAATCAACCTAGGAATACCCACGAGTTCTCCCTATAACACGTAGTCAACATCAGTTCAGTACCTCCCTCAAGTGGCACCTAGATCAGCAGTAGGTTATTCTCCCTACAAGCGAAACTCCAAAATATGTATATCTCGGGTTCCAAAACAATTCTCTAAAGCATTTGGAATTTTTGTGAATTGAAAACAAAAAGGATTAAACCCTTAAACGAAGAAGACAAAGTATTCTGCTGGTTTGCTATTTGTGCAGAATGAAAAACGCCAGGTCTTCTTAATGAAAACGGAGTGGTTTAACAAGCTTTATATAGAAAACTTAAGTCGGCGTTGTCGCTCGAACAAAATGTTAATGTCGCTCGAACGATAACACGTGTCGCTCGAGCGAGCTTCGCGTGACAAAGCAATGTCACTTGAACGACATACTGTTGTCACTCGAATGCCAGTAAAAAATAAAAAAAATTATATTTCATCAGAAACTCCACTTAAACACTTAGAAAAAAAATTCTTTGACGAAAAACTCCGCTTCAACACTTAGAAATATTTTTGAAAACTTATCCCAACACTCTAAGTGGACCATTAAGGTATTTAAACATAACCTTACAAAAATTAATCTCGCGGAGGCTTCTTTGTTGAAGAACGCTAATATTCGGATCCGTCTCGACGCATGATTGAACTTGAATAAGTTTTTGACGGTTTTAGTAGTATATGACATACTCAAATGTAAACCGGACAATAAGATAATGTCCTTACAAATATCCTCCTATGTCTATGATGGTACCAAATAAAAACATCTGAATTATCAAATCAAAATGCCTATACAAATGTAATACCCTTCCATGAAATCCTAAACTGAAAAGGTACTAAAAATTCAAGATTAAAACTTTTCTTCGAATATCTTCAACATCCAATCTTCAAATCTTCAAGCTTTTTTCATCAGGGTGCGTAACATATGATCATCAATCTTTGTACCTACACACACGAGACAAAGTAAATGCCTTCGTGACACATCGAGTTTGCAATCATCGATAATCAAATCTCTCCCATAATGCAAACTTCCCCATAATTCGTTCTCCCCCTTTTTATTTGATCGAAATAGACAAGGAAAATAATAAATAAAAATGGAGTGTCACGACAAATATGCATAGGAAACATGAATCAAACTATGCTCATGAGAAGGAGTAACTCAAAAGCTTTCCCCAAACTATTTTTGATTTTTCAATATTTCATACAAAAATGCAAAATAATTTTACAAAAATCACACACCATGAATTTACACTAAGATAACTAAATCATGGAAATGAAATGAATGGGCGTGAACATTATTCTATAGGCAAATATGCGCACGATGAATATGTGTACTCGTAACGAATGAATCTCAAAATCGTCCTTAAGTGTCGAAAATGTGAATTTAGATGACATCGTCTTAATCTAACTGACAAATCAAAGTTAAACATGATTTTCACACCAATAACGTCTAAAATTATGTAACTCTTTTTCATGACTTTGTCAGGATGTGCAAACCCATTTTATATTCCATCAAAACTCACTCATAAATAATAATGCTTTTTATTTTACTTTTAAGGTGATGAAACAAAATAAATTGGCCCTCTTTTGGCATATTTTTCTTTTTATTGCCTTTAAAATTCGGTCTTTTTTCTACCTCTTTGGACCTTGGCAAATATTTATTGTGCCACACTTTTTCTAGGTCCGATTTAAATGGTGGATTAATCGCAAAGGTTAAATGATTACCTTTTGTAGCCCTTCCCCATTTTTAAAATAAATCACACAAACTCACATACAATGGTTCTTACATGCACTATTTTCAATGTCAAGTTTCATTGCATTTGGTTCGTTTTAAAGACATAATTGAGATGAAAACACATCGACCAACATGTGATAGATAAGAACAATAGTCAAACAAATCCGTGAAAGTGTGCATTAAAATAAATCATGAGTTAAACATGTAGTTAGTAACAACAAATCACATGTCAATGACTCCAAGCATTGTAAAGCCCAAAAATGAAATGATGACGCATATCAAAACACTATCAAACATTCACATGGGTATGGAATGAAATTATGAATTGGTCATCCTAAATGTCCATCCATATATGGTGTAAACAAAATACAAAAATCTTTTTGTCTTTTTCCAAAAAAATTATCAAAATAAAATATTTTTGATTTTTTCAATTTTTCTCAAAATAGAAATCTTTTTGTATTTTTCAAAATTTTTCGAAACGAAAAATAATCTTTTTGGTTTTTTCAAAAAATATATCAATAATAAAAAATATAAATACAAAAATGGTATACACTAGCAATAGGCATAAAATATCATCATGAAAATCATCCTATGCTAGCAACACAAGTCTAAACCTCATCCAGTAGGTGCGGTGGAGTTTTCGAAAGGTCGTGTCATCCTATGAAAAAAGTCCATCAAATCATGTGAAGTTTTGACTAAAAACTTTACCTGCTACCTAATATGTGCAAACTCTCTCACGTAGTCATCCGGAGCATCATGTGTGGGTGCGTGTGTGTTAACACGTGTAGTAGTAAAACGTGACATATTACCCATCTTAAAATAAAATTCCCTAAGGTGTCCTCTCTTTTTACAATGAGTGCAAACATAAAAAGGCCTAGGTACACCTCTCTCAAAACGTCTCCTACGAACTCTATTATTAGGTACAGGACGCCTATGTGGGTTATGTTGAGAGCCATATAGATCAATCACAAACTCGGGAATCGACTCGGGTGTAACGTGGGAAGTGGACGCACCGTCATGACCTATTCCTAGTCTCTCAACATTATTCAAAGCGGGATCGAGGAGCATTTTTCTAACCTTCTTAACTGTATCCTCTAAAATGACCTTTACCTCCTGGCCACGTTCAATATCTCTCTCTAATTGTGACACACTGACTATAAGTTCACTCTTCTCCTGATTCACGATGATCAACTGCTCACTTAAATCAATCTTTACATTCTTGAGTTGACTCGTCGACGCCTCAAATCCCCTGAAACTCTCAATCTCTCTCTTCAGATCAATCACCCTAAGACCTAATTCCTTATTCAATTTATTTGTCTTTAAGGTCTCGGTGTACAAATATCTAAACGTAATCTGGAGCTCACTATCACCCTCACTAGTGCACTCACTCTCAAACTCTCTAGAAACACTCAAATCCTCCCCCTCGGGGGTCTCACGTACACAAGTGTACTCATCGTCATGGGAAAAAATAGGTGTGATCACATGACTAGCTAAAATGGTGATACACATCCCATGTGAAGACTCATCCCTGGAATCTTTCACCTCTTCCTCACTATCGCTAAGATTGGCATGCATGGAAACTTTTTGCCCTTTCTCTTTAGCCTAGTGGGACACTCAAATGCCTTATGCCCTTTACTGTTGCACTCAACACATCTCTCCTCTTACTCTTTCTCTTTCTCTTTCACTTTCTCATTATTTTTCTCACCGCTCTCTTTGGCCTCATCTTTCTT
This sequence comes from Sambucus nigra, assembly GCA_949130495.1. NCBI lineage: Eukaryota > Viridiplantae > Streptophyta > Magnoliopsida > Dipsacales > Adoxaceae > Sambucus > Sambucus nigra. The sequence goes on from OX422213.1 coordinate 473,631,469, forward strand.
TTTATTTTTCTCAAAAAATCTTTTATTGGAAGAATTTTCTTTGAAAAATTTAAGAATTTTTTAAAAATTTTCCACAAGCATGGTCATATCAAAACCAGACTTGTCCTCAGACTCAGATTCACAAACTATTACTTTACTTTTCTTTTCACTCTTGGACACTTCCTTTCCCTTCCTAGACTGGGCTCTAAGAGCTATCCCTCTATCCTTAGGTTTCACAGTGTCGGGGAACAAGTCAATTTCGTATGTCTGGAGGTCTCCTACCAGCTCTTCCAATTTTAAATTGCTTAAATTACCTAAGAAATTCAAAACAGTTACTTTAGGGATAAAACTTTTAAGAAACAATCTCAAAATCTTTTTAACCACCCGTGCATCAGGAATGTGCTCACCATGATTGAAACTAGTGTTTACAATATCAGAAAAACGTGCATAAAACTCATCAAACCTTAGTTTCAAGCATGGTTATTGTTTCAAATTGAGTAGTTAAATTTTGATGTTTAGACTCTTTAACCACATTAGTGCCTTCATAGGTAACTTGTAAAACATCCCATGCTTCTTTAGACATGGTGCACATCATAATAAGTTGGAACTTCTCCGGAGTGACGGCACAAGAAATTACACTCAGCCCTCGTGAATTAAAAGTGCTCCACATAAACTCATTCTCAGTCCAGACTGAGTTTTAAATTAGTAACATTATTTGCGGTGACAGTGGGAGGAGTCCAGCCTCTTTCACAAACTACCCAAATGCGCTCATCGATTGCTTTTAAATGCGATTTCATACAGGCTTTCTGTAATCATAATTACAACCGTAAAATATTAGCAACCGATTATATAAGTTTTCATTTAGAAATATTGCGATTTTTCAAAATCAGATTTAAAAAAAAATCAATATGACAAAATTTTGTGGAAAACTGGATCACTCAATAAATTAGAGAAACCTGCTCTGATACCAATTTTAGAAAGTGGTGTGATATCGATTTGAATAAATTTGTAAATTCTAATTATAAACTTATTTAATTAGAGTCAATTTTTGAACAAATTCAATTAAACCCTAACACATGCATCTAGGTGTAGTGGATCAGGACAACACAAATAAATATGAATTACTAACTCACAGATTTCAGAAAAAAATCCAAAATAGGAAAAACTTTTATTTCACTTAATAATACTCACGTTGATTACAAGAGAAATTTGCAGTGAATATCCTAGTACCCACAAGAACGTGCAGTTCTGAATCAGCCTAGGAATACCCATGAGTTCTCCCTATAACACGTATTCAATGTCAGTCTAGTACCCCCCTTAAGTGGCACCTAGATCAGCACTAGGTTATTCTCGCTACAAGAGAAACACCAGCAAAGATGTATCTCGGGTTCCAAAATAATTCACTAAAGCATTTGGGATATTTGTGAATTGAAAACAAAAAGGATTAAACCCTTAAACGAATAAGACAAAGTATTCTGCTGGTTTGAAATTTGTGCAGAATGAAAACTATCAGGTCTTCTTAACAAAAACGGAGTTGTTTAACACGCTTTATATGGAAAACTTAAGTCGGCACTGTCGCTCGAACGAAGTGTTAATGAAGCTCGAACGATAACACGTGTCGCTCGAACGATCTTTGCGTGATAAAACAATGTCGCTTGACCGATGCACTGCTGTTGCTCGAACGATAATAAAAAAAATTATTTCGTCAAAAACTCCGCCTCAACACTTAGAAAAAAAATTCGTTGACTAAAAACTCCGCTTCAACACTTATAAATTATTTTAGAAAAATTATCCCAACACTCTAAGCGAACCATTTAGGTATTTGAACACAATCTTACCAAAATTAATTTCGTGGAGGCATCTTTATTGAAGAAAGTTAATATTCGGATTCGTCTTGATGCATAATTGAACTTGAATAAGATAAATCATGGGTCAAATTTGGGTAATATAATGGCCTTGGATGCAATTAATTGGATTAGAATGGCCTTAAATGTAATTTGAAGAAATGCTTGGGGTTGTTCAAAAGAATGTTGAGTTGTTCGAATGAGAGTTAAATCTCGTTTGAACAACTCTTCCAATGACCATCGAACAAAAATCACATATTCACATTTCTAGCCTCGTTAGAAGCTCATTCGTACCCCGTTCGAATGAGATTGTGTTGTCATTCTAATGAGGTCATTCAAACGAGATTTCAAAAATGAGAATTTTCAGATTTAGAAAATGCTGTCAAACTCATGACCATTAGATTAAAACACGTGTCAACCTCTCAGCACAGTAGATCAACTCGGGATATGACTTCTTGGGAATTTTAGGGATTTAATCCCTAAGTTATTTGGGGGTATTTAGGTGATATTTTGGATCATTTTAACAAAACCCAATCAGATTTTTACTCTCTTTAACACTTAGAGATCTCATGGAGCTCCACCACCATCCACCACACTAAAATCACCACCCTCTACCCTACGCCACCATATTTACCTTATATTATACCACGTTTATGCCTATAAACCCATATACACCATTTTGGGAAAGATATTGATTTATGAACAAGTTATTAGGGGATTTTGGAAGAGAAGATGAAAAAGATATTTTAGAGTTTGAAAGGGTTTTTCATGGAGATTTCCAGGAGCAAGCTTAGTGAAGCTAGGCAACCTCTTTAAGTCCACCTTAGGAGGTGAGAGGTGGACATATTATTCTATATTTGATCCACCATTGTTTAAACTTCCTTTGAGGTGAGAAAAATTCCACTCTTATTAAGTTTAAGATTACCCGATTTTGCAATATATGAGTTAAATATGCTCGAGTTCATTAGAGTAGAATCTTTGCATGTTTAGGTAGTTTTTATTCATGATTGTTTAATGGTCTTAAATATTTAAGAAATGGATTTCCAAATAGTTTGAAAAAAGATGATAAAATTTTAAGAAAGCCTCGTGCTTAAACATTTTATGAGATAAAATGTTTTTACAAGAATACTTGCATTGAAATGTTATTTCTTATATAAATCTTAAAGTTTTATAGCAAAAATGAAGATTTGATAAAACTAGACATTTAAGCATATTTTTGAAGAAAAAATGTCGTTTTAGTCTTGAAAATCTTAGATTTACAAGTGTTAGGAAATTTCATGTGATAATCATGTGTAAAACTCATTTTATGGATTTCTAGACTTAAAATCCATCTTCTCATGTGTATAAACATGTAGTAAGTTAATGATGAGTGTATGAACATGTTTAAGAAGGATTACAATGGGTTTTAACTTGAAATGAGAATGATAGAAATTTCATCCCCAAAAGTGCATTATGAATTAAGGAGAAAATGATAAATGTGCATTTTCAAGACTACACATGATGTTAAAGGAAAAATGGGTATTTTCTAGTGAAAATGGCCTATAAATTCCAAAGTGATTTCTTTCTTAAAAAACATAATGAAATCAAGAGACTTATAACTTTAGTAGTTTGTTAACCCCTAAAAGTGTTTAAATGTGTTAATCAAGTGTTAATGAGTTAAGAACATTCAAGAAGTTAAGTTAGTGACTTAACAATATTTTTGGCAAATATCATTTATGAAAATGGATAAATTCCAAGTTTGGAAATAAAAGAGTAAAATGACAATTTACGTAAAGTGGAACATATTTATGAAATAAAAATGTTAGAAAAGGTGCTACACAAAATGATTCTAAAAGGAAGTGGTTTTCGGGATGAAATCAACGTAAATGTGTAAAGGACTTGAAATGGTGATTTTTAAAAATATAATACAAATATGAGGTGTAGTCCCTGGGGATTTGGCTTCGGTTGGTAAAAATAGAATAATGTGGATACGAAAAAGTATTAAAGCACATGATAAAGGAAACTTGAAAGAACCATGAAAATTAAGAAGGGCTCGAAGCTTTAGGATGAAAGACCCAAATCACTGGCCAAAGCATATGGTGGCGTAGCCGGCGGTGTGGAGCCCATTAAGATATGCGATTATGTGGTAAATCTCGAGAAAAATATAATGAGACAAGCGTAACATGATAAGAAAATTGTTTATGCCAAGAATAAGAAAATACAACCCAACGTGTAGTAAACTTGGTAAATGTTCCAGTTAAAATGATAATGTGGACAAGTAATATGAGAAATTGACTAATATCCATGTGAAGCGAAAGGAATGGTAAAGTGAGGTAATTAGTGGGTATTTAAATGACCTAAGACGGGTTTAACCCATAATTAATAGAATTGTATGTTGTAAATGGTTTTCAAAAGGAAAACAAGTACTTTTTATCACTGAGTGTGCGTGTGTTGGAAGATTTTTTTTAAGGAAAACTGCTAAAGTGGATTGGGAGTGAGTAAATGGGAAATTTTGGTAAATGAAGTATTTTTACCAAACAAATGCTATTTTATTTAAGTATTTAATCCAGTGCGTTAAATCGGAAAATAAATGTTAAGTCAAGTAAAAATGGATCTTTTATAGATTAGTATGGTTCAATCAAATCAAGTAATGTTTTGGAATAAACGAATTTTATGCATTAATATATGTATATATATACGGTTTTGCATATGCACGTAGGTGGTACGTTATAGAGTCTGTTTTCTGCCATTCAATTCTATGTTGCATTATTGTATTTCCCATTGGCTATTCAACTCATTTCCTTTCCTTTGTTACGGCAGTTTGGACGTGACTCCGTATTCTGAGAGTGCTATACAAGAAAGTATCCTTTTATTTATTTTTGTATCTATAAATGCTTGGATTTCGAGGATGCTTCCCATGGGTCCAACAGTAGCTTGATATAAATTGGAATCACATTAAATAATTGAAATGTTAATTAATTAAAATTGGACTAGCAATATCATTTATGTTATCTCATTGTACTTCACACCTAACATTCGAGTCAGACCGGGTTGACCCACGGGTAACTCATAAATTCAGGTCGGGGCATTACACCTTAGTTTCAATAACTAATGTCGCAACAGTAGATTAATTACTTTGTCTTTTGTGAGCAATTTCAAGTATAAAAGGGTCCCTTTGGGTGAAGTTTCAGGCCACATTTCGACTTATTTTTTCTTTATTTATTTCTCAAATATCTCTTGCTCCTCGATATGGCCATTCTGATAATTGAATCCTTTGTTGGTTTACTTAAGGTTTTGGAGGCCATGTGACTATAAAATGTCAATTAGGAGGCATTTAACTTGCATGTAACTACTTTGTGGCATAATCGCCCAATTACCTGAAATTTCTTAGGGTGATTTTGAAGTTCTGGTACCCCGAAGACCATATGTTTTGCTACGGCTAGGATGAGGCGTGTCCCACCTATGAAGATTTTTGTATCATGTTGGGTGTCAACCCTAATACTTCTATAACTATGCCCGACTTGTCCCATTATTCTCGAGTGCTGTTGGCCAAGTTTTTACATGTCTTTCCTATTGGCCCACCATTGAAAAATTCTAGTGCCCTAGGTTTAGTATAAAAACACCACTAATTTTAATTTTTAGAATCTTCCCACTAATTTTGAAACCACAAGTGTTGTGTTAAGATAGTTTTCCAATTTTAGTCCTGACCTAAACCTGCATCTAGATGAGTGTAAGTAATAAGAAATAAACAGCATACTACAACACTACGATGTACGAGGGAAACCCACAGTGAGAAAACCTCAGATGGCCCAGCCACACAAGTCCACTATGACATAGGCATTTCACAAGACAAATATAGACTTGCTCGCATAATCAATGGCTTTAAGCCTTGATGCCCTTCCCATTCCTTGTAACCTTCTTCGCAGGTCGCCTCAAACATCCACACAACGTAGATGCTTTACCATGTCTCATTATTTTATCAATTTTACTTATCTCGTGACCTGTCTAGCTGCTGCACAACACAAACACGATGTCCACTACTGGAAACACTCTTTAACGAATATAGAAAACCACTTTGATGCAGTACAAATGAGATCTCAAATAAATATATGGATGTATAATGATTGGATCTCAAACTTGGGTGTTAAACAAGGGTTTTTCCTTGGAGGACTTTTTATCAAAATAAACACATAGACTTCGAGATATTTTTAGACAAGTTTGGGAACTAAAAAATATTGGAAAAGTCTATAAAAAACTACTGCTCCACACTCTTATTTATTGTAGGTTTTCCAAAAAAGAGATAAGGAGGAAATACTTAGAAGAAAATATTGAAACATTGAAATTTTTTCCATCTCGTTTGAAAGAACTTGATTTCGTTTGAATGAAGCACCAAATCTCGTTCGAATCGACATCAAACGAAATTTCCAACGACAAATCATCTTAGAAGAAAAAGTTATTCTTTCGAAGTTTCATCAGAAGCAAACTTGTTTTAATGAGGACCCAAAGCTTGTTTAAACGACATTCCAAATAATGTCCAAACGACCTTAAAAAAATTCTAAAAACATTTTAAAAATCATTTCAAAATGTTTTATATAACATATATTAAAGCAACACCCAACACTGGATCCAAGTATCAAACATAAATATGCATTTATACCTCATTGACATCCCTCAGATGTTGAAGATGAAACTCGACCAAAACTTGATGTGTGATCGATGTAGTTTTATCTTGGGCACTACGGTCTTCATTAACACGTCACGAGATTAAAGGGCAAACAACTTAGATCCTAATCTATTACTCAAACAAGTTTTGTCTAAACACGGAATAAGTTCAATAAAATAACTTTACTCGATTTTGAAATTTGTTCTTACAAATCTTTCCATTTGGTATTCCGGGACAAAACTCAAAATAAAAACATACTGAGTTGTCAAGCTCACAAAGACTTAATCCCTAACCATAAAAGGAAAAAGTACATACGTTTGACTGATACAAACTTGAGTAACTTTGATTTTATGCAAACCTTTGCCACATCGCTACTAACCTTTACATATAAACACACCTTTCAAATACAACTCGAATATAACAATATAAACTGCAAGAACCCCCCATGTCTTAACCATCTCTACCTAATATGTCTCCCCATAAGCTAAAGATTTCTCCCTTATCATAATATCGATGTGTAGGAACAAATATGTGGTAAACGGAGTGAAGAGGCTCGAATTAGAAATAAACAAATCATGACCCAATCACTCAAAAATGTTCAAAGAGTTCTATTTGATTGCATTAACTTTATCAAACAAATGTTAGCCCCATATTGACGATAAAATCAATTCATAAATGGACAAACAAGTAAAATGCACATTAGCCTAGAAAATATTGATGATTCTCAAATCAACAACATCAAACATGAATTAACTAGTATTCATTGTGCAAACCCATTGATTTTCAATTTATAACACCCTGAAATTTTTACATATATATATATATAATTTTTTCATTTTGAATATACAAATTTGATTAAAGAATCAATGAAACAAATTTGTCTTTGCTAATATTTTCTTTTCCTTTACCTCTTAATTTTTTAGGCTTTTGCCAATGGTATCGTTACATAAAAGGAAGATTTCTCCCTTCTTATCCCTTTCCCATGCACACTCATATTTTTAATAAAGCAACAAATTCACGAGCAATGGTTCTTACGTGCAGAAATTCCCCTATCAAATATATATATATATATATCGAAAAGAGCTCGTACATGTATGTGAGGAGGCATATGCAAAGTGACTCCATTAAGCAAGTCATTTTAAAACTACTCTATGCGTGCATGACAAAGAATAATCTAAGCATTGAAAATCATAATCAAATGACATAGACATATGGAAACATGGATAAAAGTTGATTCAAACACACTAATATGCCACACAAAATGTGTTAAGCTAAACTACATATAAACCGATTTTTTTTTAGTTTTTAAATAATTTTTCAAAGACATCATATAAAAACAAAACTCAAAAGACAAACAAAATCTTTTTGTATTTTTTCATTAAGAATAAAAGGGAAAATCAAAGTGCGAAAGACTGAAACATCATACATCTAGCAAGCACACATAACATGAAGTGCAAAAGACAGATTTATTATGTATAAGCATTCGAGAATCAACAAGTCTAACATTAAATGCCTCCAAAACTGATTTCTCAACCCAATAGATGAATACTTAACGCCTCGAGTTTTGATAAACATGGTGACATGGAATCTAGACTTCTTAGGACCTTTTTTAAGATCATAAAAAAATCCCAAGTGATCTTTCCTACCACAATGGGAACATGTGTAAACATTAGAAATATTACGTATGGGTTGATATTTTATGTCCTTGGCAATGGTTAACACTCTAAAACAAACATTGGTATAGGCTTTAGCAGCACAAGTACTCTGATTATCGAAGCCAATACAAACACTACTTAAGTCTCTTAGATCATCTTCTAACTTCAAAATTCTAGACTCATGCAAACATTTAGACTCTTCAAATGTTAGGGACTCATTCTTCAAATATTCAATAATTCCTTGAAGGTTACATCTCCCCCCCTCAATGTAAGAGAACGTATTGCTAAGAGTTTTCTCACCTGACTTCAAAATTTGTATTTATTTATCATTATCCTCAGTGACAGTCCTTTTACCCCAGCCTTAAACATCTTAGAGTCCTCTAATTCATTCTCTAAAATCAGACTTTGTCATCACTCTCTTTCTTGGACACTTCTAAATTTTAGAAATCAAATTTCATGTCCATGAGATTTTCATAAAGGATAAATATTTCTATTTGAATGGTTTGTAAAATTTCAATTTCTGCTTTAAAACACAAATTTATTTTTTTAAAAATTTAACTCTTTTTGCAAACTTCAAATGAGTTAATTTCTCATCACGGTAATGAAGCTTGTTAAAATCCTTTTTGAATATAAAGTATTGCTAAACACATCAGACAACTTATCACTATGATTACCCATGGAGAGAAACAAACAAAACGAGAGAGAGACAAACACCCAAACAACCCTAAAACAACACGAAACAAATATATACTTAATAACTTAGTGTTCCTGCTCTGATACCAAATTAAAAGTACTATTGTCTCCTATAGGGTTCTAATATATGACAAAGGGTGAAAAATAAGCAAACCAACTATTTTAAAATTTTCTCAATTTTAAGTTCATTTAAACAAGTTTAAACCAAATCAAACTTATCATCGATTAAACAATTCAATTATTATGATTAATCGATTAACCAATTTTATCTTAACCTAAACATGCATCTAGGTGAGTGCAAGTAAAATAAGTACATCAAATAAAAATGCCCGATGTACAATAAAAAACCAAATGGAAAAATTCTTGGATGGCCCAACCACATAAATTCATTATGACAAGGTATTACAAAAGTTAACAGATGATTTACAAAAGGACTCAATGCCCTCATAATCCTTGACGCATATTTGATCTTCAAACTCTCATCTATAACGACATGTCGGAATCCACCTACATAGTTCTATAATGTGTGAGTCCACACATGCCTAGGTATCCATCGAATAAGCTCTATAACCATCACACATGGAGTCCATCGTATGTAAACACACTAGGAACGAAACCCACCATACAAAACAATTCTCAATAGATGTAGAGAATAAATTAATGGTGCCTACAAAATTGATCTCAAAGCCTATATATGTTGAATACTTTTATAAAAAATTGTTTGGGTGTAATCATGCTTTGGGTTTGGAAAACTTTGATCATAACCGATCGTATAAACTCAGAGAGAATTTTGATAGAGTTTGGGAACTCAAAACATAAGTTAAAGCCTAAAGAAAAACTTATTCTCCACACTCCAATTTATAAGATGTTTTCAAAATCGAGATAAGGATGAAAAGCTTTGAAGAAAATCTTAAAATTTTGAAAAACTTATCGTCTTATTCGAATGAGATGGACCTCGTTTGAACGACACCTCTTATCATGTTCGAACCTGCTTCCCATGACCCATATAACGAGAAACCTGAGAAACCAGGAATTACCTCATTTGAAGTTAGTTGGAACTAGGTTCTAACGAGTTAACGAAGCTCGTTCAAATGGCATCAATAATGTCATTCGAACGACCTAGTTAAATTTCTAAAAAATATTTAAAAATTATTTTAAACATTTTGAACCCATTATAAAAACAACACTCAATATTTAATTTCCAAGGATCAAAATACATGTGCATTTATATATGAGATATCCTTGGAACATGAAGAAAAAATGAGCAAGAAACATGGCATGATGATGTATATTTTCTAACTAACTTGGGCACTACGTTTTCAATCAAAACGTCATAGGCTTAAAAGGTAAACACTCAAGTCTTAACCTATGAATCAAATAGTTTTATCTAAACATGGAATAAGACAATATATAAAAATTGACTATATTTGGAAATTTTCCCTTACTAATATCCCCCTTTGGATATTCCAGGATAAAACCAAAAATAAAAACTCCTATTGGTCATCAAGCTCATATAAAGCTTCCAACAATGTTGAATTCTATGCATCAAAGAGGGTATAATGATAATGGCTTTGCTGGCGTGATAGATTTTGTATTGATTAATAAGATGCTTTTGGTGATAGGAGATATGATCGCAGATCCCCAGCTTACAACCATTGTGCCGTCAATGTCTTATCACCGTATCCCTTTCACTACCATACTAGTGAAGATGCTAAATGAGCTTAATAACTAAAAGGAAAGCTAGACGAACTTCTTACACGGTAGCCGTATAATGATATTCATATGGTTTGTATTAAGACTTCATTTGATGTCCCCTCTCGAGTATTGTCTAGCTGACATCCCGTATTTTATTGCACGATAGTTTGGGAGCTTTGGTTCTTCTCTAGAGAACTGGGTTAAATGGCTCGTGCAGCATGGGGTTAATCACATTCTCTGGTATATATCATGGTGGGTCATGTTGCATAATGTCTTGGAATTATATGATTACTGGTACGTTTGGTTGTTAAGTCGTCACTAAAATTCTTTTGACTTCCCTTTGTAACTTTTGTGTTAAGTGGAATGGGAACAAATTATCCCTCTGCGTATAACCAAATTAAATCTTATGGAGGATTTGAACAAATCACCGAAGATGACCTTGGGGACTTTGTGACAAAAGATCTGACCGGTTACCCATCCCTCCCTATCTTTTGGGGAACCTGGGGTAATAGCTGGGGATTATCTGAGGTGGTTATAGGGAAATATTGATACAAACGTTTATGCTGAGGAGATTGGGGAGAGGTGGATTATAATGTTTGAAACTAAGGTGGAGGGTATTGTGATTTCGTCTAAGTTGATCAAGTCTTATTGCTACATGGAGCGCATAAGGAAGTGCCATGAAGATTGGTATTTTTGGGGACCTTATGTAAATGAAGGTGATGATGATAATGATGAGGCGGGGTCTTCTAATGGTTAAGGAGGGTTTATAAGGCTTTGTTGGTATGGGGATGTTTGGTAGTAAGTGTTTGTGTTTAGGTATGGAATATGTTGTTGTAGATGGATATGCAATTTATGTTGGCTTTATGGACTTTTCTTGTCACTTATAATTCATGTAATTTCCATGCTTATCATAAAATAAATAAAAGACGATGATATTATCTCATCTTATTGTGCTTTTGGAAGAGTTTCTTATTATTTAAACTATCTACACCAATTGCTAAGGCATACATAATCCCTTTGCTCATTTAAAATGATGAGTGAGACTAGTTTCCCTTGGTAGAAGCAAAGAATAGCATTTTTTTGAAAAAAAAGGACCGTGCCATAATGACTTTATGGGATACCTACGTACTTCTTTGCGGATAGGAAAAATCGTTATGTATGTTTTGAAAAGATGATTATGAGAGGATAAAATCCCATGTAGTTCTTGAGGAGGGAAAAAATAATAGATATTTTATTAGAATAAAAAGGAGGTGAGAAGAGTATTAGCGCAGTGATAATTGGATTAAGGGTAAATTTTTCTGAGATGGTCTAAGTTGTCTAGATGCTCCATTTCTTCTTTATCAAAATCTGTGAACATAACGACGCCACCTGACAAGAATTTCTTCACAAGGAATTGCTTAATCCAGTTTGGTTTAAATTTCCCTCTTGGATCCCAGATGTGATATACTATTTGTTTGAGAAAGAAGTCATCTTCTTACACACCCATGCAATGTGGCAGTGGTACCATTGTATGTGGTACAAGGCCTTTAATATATTTTCATCCAAGAGCGCAACTTCGTTGTAACTACATTGTTGCCAATTAACTTATCTGACTTGACTTTTGATCATAACTCACAGAGAGGGTATTCTGAGATCAACATGCATGATATCCTCCATGATATATAGTAAATAATAAATGGTATACTTATTTTGTGTTCTAACGGATGTATGGTATCCCCAGAGCGCATAAGGGATTCGATCAACCCAATCGCAATAACTTTTGATCATTTTATTAATTATGTTCTTAAGGCTTTTGTTAGTAGCTTTAACATCCCCATTGGTTTGAGTTATGTAAGGAGAATATTTATGCCTCTATATCCCATACTCATCAACTACTTTTGTAAATTTTTCTTCGAAGTGGAGTCCATTATCTGATATAAGCTCGTGAGGGACCCCATAACAACAAATAAAGTTCTTTATGATGAACTTAAGTACTTTCTTTACATTCAGTACAACATATGACTAAACTTTAACCCATTCAATAAAATAATTTATGGCAATGAGTATGAATTTGTGGCCATTGGATTCCTTGGGAGTGACTTTTCCTATGATGGCAATGCCCCCAGTTGAGAAGGGCCATCGTCAAGTCATGTTATACAACTCACGGGGAGGTAGATATTATATATTGGCAAAATGTTGGAATTTAAGGCAACTTTTGACATAATTAGTGCAGTCTTGGACCAAAGTGGTCCCGTAATATCCCTAATGGATGATCTTCTCGAAAAGCATATGACAGTTCATGTGGGGTTACATTCCTCACCATAGATTTTCTACATCATGCCTTCAATATTTAGCCCCTAATTTGCATTGTAAATATGTTCCATCAAAGTTCCTTTTGAAAAGCTCTTTATCGGAGATGATATACTAAACTTCAATTTTATGAATATTTACATGGTCTCTATTATTAGCCCCTTGAGGATATCGACTATTCTTGATAAGGCACCAGATGTCGTGGTACCATAGCCCATATTTATCTGGATCTTCTTTCATAATGATCTCACTATGGCATCAATGAGTTGGCAAAGATTGATTTTGAACTTGAAAGGGGGTCATTATTATTCCCTCGGGCAAATCAATTATGGAGGCTAAGGTTAGCAATGCATCAACAAATCTATTTCTTAATCGGGAAAGGTAGTGGAAAGTTATATCTTTGAATTGGGATGCTAGCTCTTCGAGGTGGGCATGAAAAAGGTAAGAACTTCTCGTCTTTGACTTTACATGTCTGGATGACCCATCCTATGATTAGGGTCGAGTCTCCATAGAAGTCGAGGTATTAAATTCCTTTCTCAAGGGAAGTCTTTAGATCCACAATGCATGCTTCATACTCTATCACCTTGTTAGTGCAATAGAAGACTTGCTTAATGGCAATGGGAGTGTGGGAATCATTGGGGGAGACCAGGATAATCCCAATGCCATATCCTTTATTTTTAATAGATCTATTAAAGAAAATTTTTCATCGAAGCTCTTCATGGGAAGTACAAAGAATATCCTCATTCGGGAACTCGAAAATACATACATCGGCTCCCATAAAATTATCGGTAAAGTAATTAGAGATGGATCTTCCCCTCATAACTTTTTATATGACTTAACCAGTGGGAAATTAGGCTTGATAGGGATGTATTTTCCAATAGATATTCAATGGGAACCATTCCAGAAGCTAACTTTATGGGGAATGCAAGCATGTAGTGTCGGAGATTTTGAGTGACCCAAACTAGGGTGACACATGCTTTTTCCAATACGGTGTAGTTTACTTCGTACCCTGCCTGTATTTATTTGGCATAGTAGACAACTCTATCTTTGCATGACTACCTAAGGTGTTGGTCAAGCGTAGTCCCTACTTTAGTGTCCATAACAATTAGGTATAGAAGGAGAAGAATATCGAGTTGCGATGGAATGAACAACGAAATTCAATTATGATACTACTTGATCTTGTCTAAGGCCTCTTGACATGAATCATTCCATACTTTGGTGTAATCCTTTTGGACTAGCTTGAAGATGGGTTCACAGATAGAAGTGAGTCGAACGGTGAATTTGCTGATGTATTGAAGCTTGCCCAAGAAACCATGAACTTCTTTCTCTGTCCAGGGCAGTGACATTTTAGGTTGGCTTTGATCTTAACAGGGTCTGCTTCGATTACTCTTTCAATGACCATGATGCTAAGGAGCTTTCCTTTTGTGATGCTAAAGATACATTTCTATATGTTGATATACATCTAGTACTGACGCAGTCCTTTAAAGAATTTTCTCAAAGAAGGGATGTGACCCCCTCGCATTTTGGATTTGGAGATGATATCGTAATGTAGACCTCGATCTCTTTATGGATAAGATCATGTAGGATGTTTATAAATTATTTTTGGTATGTATCCACGACATTCTAAGACCGAAAGGCGTGAAAATATAACAAAAAGTAACTCATGGGGTAGTAAAGTTAGTCTTCTATTAGTGACCGGGATGCATATTGATCTGGTTGTACCCGAAAGAGCTGTCGATAAATGATTTGAGGGCATGATTGGAAGTATTATCAATGATCATATCAATTTTGGGAAAATGATAATCGTCCTTTGGAGAAGTTTAGTTCAAATCCCGGTAGTCGACGTACATACCAACTTTTCTACCTGACTTTGGTACATGGATGATGTTGGTGAGCCATGTCAGATATTCAACTATGTGAATGAATCCCACATTCTACTACTTGATGACTTCATCTTTGACCTTGAGATACCGCTCGGAGCTGAGCTTTCTCAATTTTTACTTGAAATGATTTCACTCGGAGTAGAGTTTTCTCAATTTTTTCTTAACATGATTTCACTCGCGGTAAGTGGGGATCTCATACTGCATAATCTCTGAGTAGATGACGAGCATATCATTGTAGGACCATGTGAAAACATCCACAAATTATTTTAGGAGATCCTTAAACTGCGATCACTCATGCTCGTCCAATGTTGACCCTATCCTAATATTGTGCAGATTTATATTAAAACCATATTTAATAAAAATAGGCTCATCATCATTAGTTTGAATGAGGTTATGACATGTTTAATTTTTTCCTTGTTGAGATTAGTAGAGAATTGTTCATTTATTAGATCATCTTCATCAATTTTTTCATTAGAATTAATGTAATTAATATAATGCATAACAAGATACTCAAAATCTTCATTCATTTTATTAGAAATATTTTCTAGAAATATAGTAGTGAGAACCTCATTAAATATGGTATTGTTTACATTCATATCAATAATAGAAAATGAGGAGAAAAATTCTGGTTCAATATTTAAGAGGTAAATAATAGGGTTCTGTATGGCTAGGGATGTGTTGGGAGGGACACGATGCCAGTTGAGAAGTGGTTTATTAGTTGGGACAATCTTCGCAAATGGGTCGAATGACTTATCCTTGGTGTGGATCATGAAGAGATCTAAATCTAGTGTAAGGAAGACAAACGATTCATCGCTTCTATTATTCTTAGTACTTTCCGTGTTATTGGTGCTTTCAGTGTTATGGGAACTTGCATCCGAATCATCACCCCATCTGATGGCAATAATATTGTAATTCCACGAGAAATCAATGCATTCTATAACTTCAATTGTTTCTCTGTATAAATCTTCCCATTCAACAGAGAAGTATTGGAAATGGGGAACTAAGTATCCATTGAGTTTTAAGACGGTGAAGAGTTCAATAGTTGTACATATATATTTCTCCTTAACGAACTCATTTGACATGGCCTGCACAATACTTTCTAAGCTAAATTCCTCCACTGACACAAATCAATCATCTAATTATCGGACCCACTCCCAGGCATCCATGTATACATAGTTGATTCTTTCACAATTATATTCCTCAATGCTCATTCTAGGTGGTAACTTCAGACCCAAATATCTGAGTTGATCTAAAACAGCTGGTAGCTCCATGCTCCCCATTTCTTAGTAGGTTTGGACGATGATACATGCCCTTGTCATGAGGGATAGGTATTGGTTTGGGGCATTTTTAAGTTACAGAAGGAAAGAAAGATAAATTTAAGGGGTTTGGGGGAACTAGGAGATGGAGATGTGTATTGATGGGTTTGATTTTAATGGAAGGATTAAAGTCTATGGCTTCATCTCTGAAGATGGCATTTTCACCGATATGGTGTGATGGCAAAGGGTTTTGGGTGGTATTGAGTTTAGTATTGGCCAAAGGAGTAATGATAACTATATTGATGAGGTTTTAAATGACATTCTTTAAGTGGAAACACTAGTTAGTGGTATGGTCGACGATCTAATGTAAATCACAACGAGCATATACTTTCAAAAGAGGATCATGGAGATTGGTCTATTCCTTTCTAACTATAACAGGATGATTTTTTGGCGCCCATAATATAGCAGGCTGAGAAGTGCTATTGGTGGTTGAGATAGTGGTATTAGGTGGTTGACGAGGAATGAATTTCCCTATTGACTTCTCGGATCAGATTTAACTTTATTGTTGAGCCATAAAAATGGTAAGACCTAGAAACTAGTTAGAAGGGACAATTTAACTCATTATTAACTTGAATGAGGTCGGCTCAAGTAGTAAGAGGTCGGATTAGACATAATCAAGGTCGACTTTAGGAATCCTGGTTGGCTTTGCCAACCTAGACAACACACGTGTCATTATTTGTCCACTACTAATGAATCAAACAATGGGATGATGTCATCAAATAACTTATGCACTTGAAATAAGTGAACATTATCCTACCCATGTTTGCCCATGCTAGCTTTATAATTATCCCCCCACTACCTTGTACAGTGGGTATTTGTTTATTCTATAAAGACAAAAATCCTGAAATATTTTAGTAGAATAATTTGGATAAGTTCACTAATAAATACTCTCACACTCACATTTAAGAGGGGAAGCAACCCAGAGAAGGGGCAGGCAACTAACCATCCAACCAACCAGCCAACAAACCAACTAACCAACCATCTTATTGATATATATATAGAGAGATACTCTTACATTTTTACTGCCTTGATAGAGAGATATAAAGATTGTACTACTCTGATATTAGAGCTAAAAGATAACATGTGGATGTAGGATCATTCTTAAGGGCCGAACCACGTAACTCTATGTGTAATTATTTTTATTCTCATTTTTGTCTTCATACATCGACTTTTCATTGTTTATTTGTTTGTTATCTAAGATTGGATCTCAATTAGCTAAGATAAAATCTTGAAAACAATTTTAGACGATAAGAGAATGGCGTCTTCTGTGGGAAAACCTAAATCCTAATTGATTAATATTAATTTTGAAAATTCTAAAAATTCTGTAAAACACCCCAAATTTAGTTGACAATCTTCTTGCTGATCAAATCAATAGATCCTCTTTGATTTCTCACCTTGAATCCTTGATTTGCTCTCCTATTGTTTAATTATGTGTAAACCGTACTTAGATATATGATTTACAGACTAAAATAACTTCCCCACTTTTGATTTTGAATTTTTTTAATCATACTCTATTTTCTTATCATTATACTCTGTTTTTCTGTAAATCTTGTGAAAATGGCTAAAAATCAGGAGAGTAATAGGGAGAAAGAGGCTACACCACCTTCCACCCCTATTAGAATGGGGGATCTAATAAGATTTTTGCATAGCTTGGTTAAGAGCCAAGAAGATATGTAAGAAAACATGAGACATCTCACTTAAAGTGTCCTGGCCTCACAGAGCTAACCAGTTTGTCAAAAGCTTGTACTAATAACCCCAGTTATGGAGAAAAACCCAAACAAATGCAGGGAATAACCTCCTCCTTCCTCTACAGAGATAGGTGGTAAAAAAATCGAGGTAAAGAGGTGGAAAATCCTTAGCGGCTAAATCTTAGGTTGTGATACAAGGAGATGTGCTAGGATACATGCATCATAGTATGAGGAATCCTCCTACTAACCAAATAATGCCTCGGCCATGCGATCAACTAGGTTTGACGATGACCAAGCGTATTCGAATGAACACGTAAGTTCCTTTCAGAGTCTCAATGAAGTATCTATCTTTCATAGGTTGGGAAGGAGAGGGGCGTGATCACATCCACACCTCGATGAAGGCACAAGACAAGAAGAATATATGAGGTAGGATTTAAGGAGAGAGAACAGTTCAAGATGCAATACCAAGGCATAAAATAAATATGAGTAAGTTGGATAAAGAGAAGAATGCCTGACCGCGAGTTGCGAATGAGCTAATAAGGCCGCAGTGGCTGAAGAAGCCCAATCATGGAGGCGGTCTGTTCAAATAATAGAAGATTGTTTGTGGGACCTCATCTAAACAAAAAATCCACTACAAAGAGGATTTTTTCATGTATATTCATTCAAACCTTATGTGATTGGCCATCCCACACTTGCAAAATTCAATTTGACCATGATTGCTCCCAGGTATGAAAGGGAATCCGACCTAATTTTGCATGTCGAGCAATATCAGGCAACATGTGATGTATTACTCGTGCCAAATATTTTATTATTCTTCTTGTGTAATTTTTGACTCTATGAAATTCTTGAGTTTTGGATCATTAATGCATGGGCATTTATCTTTATAATTGATTATCCTTGGGACTTGATGGTAATTGTGGAAGTTATTAAGAGAAATTGGAAATTTAGGAAAAATCCTATGGAACAAATGAAAATAGAAGTCGTTTGAATGAGGTATCCATTTCGTTCAAACGAGAATACATCGAACGAAAATCCCATCTCTTTCAAAGTGGACATGCAACGACAGTCCGAAGACCATCATCTGTATATGGATCCAACCTTGTTAGAAGGCCGTTCGATGGGAGATCAAACGAAATCTCAATCTTATTTGAACGAGGTTCCATTATCGTTCGAATGAACTGCCTAGAGATCTTTTAAATCGGAATTCCCTTGTGTGTTATCACATTTTGGATCATTTGATCAATGACGTGTCGCCTTGTGGTGACCCAGATGGACAAAAATGAGGTTTAAGTGTTTGGGGTTATTTTTAAGAGGGTTATGTTGGTTTATTTGGATGTTAAGAGGATAGGGGTGGGGAGCTCCTTCCTCCACCAAAACCCATCAACATTTTTCTCTCTCTCTAGCTCTTGGGAACTTCCCTTCTTCTACCACCACAAACCACCCTACACCACCATCCCTCCACCTTGTGCCACCATATTTTACAAGTATTCCACTTTATATGAGCATTATACACTTGATGAGTGAATTATTTTGTATATTTTATATCTAAATTTATACCTTATTAGTCATATTTTATTTTATTCAATAAGTTCTCAGGACCATTTTATTAAAAAAGGAAAAAAAATATAAGAATGATTGAATTTGGATTCAAAACGACAATTTTAAGTAAAAAATGGGCACTTCGATAATTATATAATATTCTCATGCTAATCCGTAAAAAAAGTTTCCTAGTGAAAATTTTGCAGGTAATGATGGAATTTGGTGCAAATTTATGATCAACTTGAAAAAGGCACGAAAAAGCTGATTTTTACGGTCATTCGAAAAAAGCTATTTTTATTCTCCGATTTGGATGAAACTCGGCATGTGTATTCAACAAGAAAATATAAGAGTTTTCGAGTGGGGAGAAATTCGACCCCTTATCTCGATCCTAAGATTAAAGAGGTGTAGGGATAGCTTTCAACACTATTCGACCAATTAGGGAGGGTTCTATCATAACTCAAACACCTTGCCCCTTTCCTATAAAAAGGATCATTATACTCAAAATTTCATAAGGATTTTCAGGGATAAATTTTTGAGTGATTGTATTCAATTTGAGGGCCAAGTTTTTATCATTTTTTTAGAAGATAGAAGATTATTGTGAGAGAACTATTTGTAAGTTTGATTTATTAATGAAAATCTCTACTCATTCTTGAATTTCTCTTTCATTATGGTAGCTTGATTCTTCTATTAGGATTAGGTTGAAGTTTATCATAGTTAGCTAATATTGTCACATAATTTGATTGCTGTTTATTCCCTACCTATTTGCATTATTATCAAAGATTCAGTATTCATTTTAAAACGACATGAGAGTATGCTTTAAAAACCTTCAAAATTGTTTTATAGATAAAGTTTTGAGATCTAAAAATAGTAATTTTGGATGGATTATGCATGCACTTCGATTGTTTTGATAGTCCATGCTTAAATATATTTGCAAACTTTAAAACTTGTATTTTTTAAGGGAATAGGGATTTTAATTGTCTATTAGAGACGAACACGATAAGAGTCAATTTAATTTGAGTTGTAAAAATGGAATGATAACATTAAATTAGTGTGCAATAATAGTTACATGATAAATGGACCCCGAATTTTAATTCCTTCATATTATTTATGTGGTGGTATACCTCATTCCTCACCTCAAAAGTCTTGTTGACGTATTTAAAAAAGAAACCTCCGAAGTTCATGACTGAGCTATTCGAGAGGGATCAAAAGTATATGAACGCTGATGATGCAATCTGATGTCATGACCACCCCTCATTAGTGAAATAGGAAAGACGTATTATCTCGCCTTGAGGAATACTATGAGGCTAAAGAAGCCAAGAAGAAGAAATGTGGAGGTAAAAAGAATGGACCTCCAGAGGCTAATAATTTCATCCTGCTCATTACCATCATAAATAAGGTATTTTCAATAATGGAAGCTCTGAATCTCTTACCTCAGCTAAAGCCCATGAGAACTAGTGATGACAAGTATTGTTGAGCGTCTTCTGCCTCATCACCTAAGCCAAGCATTTGAGGCCTTACTTTTAGTCCTGCATCATTGTAGTTATGATCGATCAACTTCTTCATCAGGTACTACACAAGACTGATGCCTTCGAAAGCCTCATCAAGTGCTCTACAATGTTAGGCGAGTTCCATATCTGGTATTAACCAAAAAGTTCCATAAAGGGATAGGCCATAACATAATTCGTTATAAAATTTAGCAACATGGAAGAAATGGCGGAATAACCTAAGAGCTCTAGGTCAAAGGTGTTAATAGAATCCAAAGAGCCCAAACAACTATCATTCTAGGAGATTTACCTAGGCTCTCCCACACGGGTCATGTACGCATTTCCCAGGAGATATACCTCAACTCTCCACCAATGTAAGGCACTTTATAGAGGGGTACACACTTGATAGGTCAAGATCCTGGGAGAGGAGGGCCCCATAAAGGGATACTCGCCCCAAGATCCTTTAAAGATCATTGAAATGAAAATGGGCGAGGAGGGCCCCAGAAAGGGATCCTCACCCCAAGATCCTCAAACCTCCCAAAAAATAGAGTTTAGGCAAGGAAGTCCTCAGTAGGTATACTCGCCCCAAGTTTCTAAAAAATCACAGAAAATGATCAGTGGGCGAGGAGGGCCTCAGAAAGGGATCCTCGCCCAAATGTCTTACAACTCACAGAATAAGAGTTTGGGCGAGGAGGGCCCCAGGAAGGGCTCCTCGCCCCAAGTTCCTAAAAAATCACAATAAAATAATGCCCAGGCAAGGAGGGCACCAGAAAGGGCTCCTCGTCCCAAATGTCCCAAAACTCAAGAGTTAATCTTGGGCGAGGAAGCCCACCAGAAAGGGCTCCTCGCCCCAAAGTACTCAGAATTTACAAATTGGAATTTGGGCGAGGAGGCTCATTAGAAAAGGTCCCCCACCCCAAATAACTCAGAAAGCACAGTTTAATGAGGAGGCCCACAACAAAGGGCTCCTCGTCCCTAAAAATTAGAATTCTCCACAGAATAGAACCAGTGGGTGAGGAGATTCACTTAGAGTGACCTCCTCCCCAAGATTTGTTGCTCACATAAATATCAAAGTACTGACATGTTACTTTCTTGTACAGGTAGTCTAGTTGAGCAAGCAGGGCTCAACTAGGCAAGATTGTATCTCCTAGGAGTTTTGGCTTGGTGGTTGAGGAACAAGGTTTGTTCAGAAAGCTCAACCACTTAACACTTTAAGATTGAGAGAACACTAGTAGACAAACCCTAAAAGTCACCCAATCCTCACATAGTTCACACTTAATCACATTAGAAGTGATTAGCTAAGGGGTTGCTCATAAGAAATGAACAGTTTGAAAAATGATTTTTTAGGAGATGGTCCTTGAGACCTCCCTCCTCAGGTTTACAAAGATTTTAGAGGAGGTGGTCCTTGAGACTTCCCTCTTCTAGTTTACAAAGATTTTAGAGGAGGTGGTCCTAGAGACCCCTACTCAAGTTTGCAAAGTTTCTAGAACGAGTTACCGTTTTAAAATAATATTCACTAAATAAGATATTTTGTATTCAGAACGTACACATTTGTTTTTTTACTTTGGTTTTCACCTGGTGGCACCTGTCAGAAGAGACAGGCATCTGCACATATATAGGGACAAAAGGTACATTGCAGACCTTGTCCCTCACCAACCCCCTTAGTTTTGGAGCCCAAAAAGTGCCAACTCAACCCAAGCGCCCAAGTATAAATAGGAACCTGGTCAAGGTCAAGTCAAGGATCATAACGCAAGTCTAACCGTTACTCTATTAAAATCACTCCAGACCACTAAGTGTTCTCTCCCTTCGCTTTCTCTCTAAGTGTTAAGTGCTTTTTTCCTTCACTCCACGTGACAACCATCACTCTCAGGAGCTTCTCTTAGGTAAAGTTACAA
Organism: Sambucus nigra; assembly: GCA_949130495.1. Lineage (NCBI taxonomy): Eukaryota > Viridiplantae > Streptophyta > Magnoliopsida > Dipsacales > Adoxaceae > Sambucus > Sambucus nigra. Next base: position 473,654,071 of record OX422213.1, read on the forward strand.
TTAATGTGGTGAGTATCATTTTCTTGCAGGGAGTAGACTAAAATTTGAGTACCATTGCTACCAGATAGGGAAGGTTTTACCACAAACTTTTTTAGAAGTGCTTGAGAACCTTGAAGGCAACGTCCATTGGAGCAAGTCACGCCTCACCCTTTCCAGTTCTTCATAGACCCAAGTCTCACTACCATCTTACACACCTCATCAAGATGATCCCTAATTTTTATATCATAAGGGTCCCATGAGAAGAAAATACAAAGGGTGACCTCCTTGTATGAGTTTCTTCATAAGATGAGATGGACCCAAAGGTCCTAGTTGTGACCCTTGACCATCAAATCATCACTCATCTTCAGATCAACAATGTATAGATTGATCAGATCTCACATTAAACCACTCCCATTAAGGCCTACTTCAAGGATGATGCCTTACCAAAAGATAAGCTTCAATCCAGATATTACATGGAAAATGGGGTATAATTACAAAGTGGATATTGCTCAGCACCTCAACGATGCTTTATCACGTTAAAAGACAATTATGTCTTATAAATCTCTATGAAGGTGTTTGTGGTGCCCATATTAACCTAAAGAACTTAGTATATAAGGTTTTAAGACAAGGCTACTTTTGACCAACATTGAGGAAGGAAACTAAGGATCTGGTCCAATGTTGTGACAAATGTCAAAAGTTCACTCTTACTCTAAAGAAGACAACTGCAAATATGGCTCCTATGCTAAGTTCATGACCCTTTGCTCAATGTGGTGTGGATTTGGTAGGACCTCTTCCCCTAAGAGAAGGTAAGAACAGGTTATGTATCGTGGCCATCGATTACTTCACTAAGTAGGATGAGACTGAGCTCTTAGCCACCATTAAAGAGAAGAAGACTAGTAATTTCATTTGGAAAAAAATGGTTATCACACAATTTCAAAAATAAACTTCCTCCATGTGATGGTTTCTCTTGACTAAGGCCATCATCTCAGATATCGATAAAGGGTTGGATAACCTAAACTCTAAAAAATTCTACTCAAACTATAACATAACCAACCACTACTCATTTCTAGGACACCCTTAGGAAAATGTAAAAGTTAAGATAACGAACCAAACCATATTTCATAGTCTGATGAAAAGGTTAGAAAAGGATAAGGGTATATAGGCTGACAAACTTCTGAGCATCTTGTGGGCCTATAAAACCATGGTTAGAGGTCCAATGGGAGAAACACCATTTTCCCTAACCTTTGGAATTGAGGTAGTGGTCCCAACGAAGGTCGGATTATATACATATTAGGTAGCTCAGTTCAAACCAGGGGATAATGATGAATGTTTCAAAAGGTATCTAGATGAGTTAGAAGAAAATAGAGAACCTTCACTAGCTCAAATGATTGCCTGCAAGAAAAGAACAACCTCATTATGAGTTATAAGGATTTCAACCTTGGATCAAAAACTTAAACTAAGGTCTAAAAACCCAAAACATAGAGTTAAAGGACTTCAATATTGGCCCTAGGTTTAAGCTAAGTTATATGACCCAAACCTCAAGTTTCAAGGACTCCAACCTTTGATTAGGTCAATAGATAAAGGTCTAAGGCCCCCCCCCCCCAAAAAAAAAAAAATACTAAGGGGGATAACCAAAATTTTCATCCTTAATTCCATTTAAAATGACTAAGGTCTAAAGATCCTTAAATAGTCAAATCAAAGTCTTATTACCCACCTAAAAATATGTTTTCAAAAGAAGAAAGTTATACATATATGAAAAAACCATATATGAATCTTGTTTAACCTCGTTTATTCAAACAATACTGTGAGACCTAGAACAAAACTTCCATTTTTCAAAACTTTTAGGGGGAATAAGTGTTCAAATATAAAAAATTACCTAAAAACTCCATTTTTATAAGAAAATCTGCAAGGCCTAAGCTTCAGAGGTCTTAGGACCCATCGTGGAACCTCAGAATGTCTACCTCAAGGGGGCTAAGTTTTCGAGGATTTTAAGACTAGAACCACTTCAAAAAGTTTCTAAGTCCAAAGTTTTAATAACCCTCCGTGGGACTTCAGATTTCAAACTTCCTAATTTCAAAGGTCTTATGACCCTTTGTGGGACTTCAGGTTCAAATATTCTAAGTTGATAACGCATAAACCTAGAGGTCTCAGGACTTATTGGGGGGCTTAAAGTTGAAAAAAATTCGAAGTTCTAAGGTCTAAGAACCTTTAACAAAGTTAGTTTTTCTATTTTAAGGCTTTCATCCTTAGTAAAATATCTTTAAGAGGTTTTAGGACCCTTTAGGGAACAAATTTCAAGTTAAAATTTTAAATCTTAGGTCTTATTACCCTGAATAGATTTACTATTTGTCCTTTATTACCCAAAATTTTGGGGGCTAAGTGTTTGTAACAAATTTTTTGCATTTCAATCCTAAAAAATACAATTACCAAGGCAGTAATGAATCATTGCATACAAAAAACTTTGGTATCCCCAACACACAAATTTTTTGTTTGAGGGGACTAATGTAGAGGGTACACACTTGATATCTCAAGCACCTAGGCTAGGAGGGACCCAGAAAGGGTTCCTCTCCCCAAGATACTCAAACCTCCCAAAAAATAGAGTTTGGGAAAGTAAGGCCTTAGTAGGGCTCTTCGTCCCAAGTTCATAAAAAATCACAGAAAATGATCAGTGGCCGAGGAGGGCCTCTAAAAGGGCTCCTCGCCCAAATGTCTTAAAACTCAAAGAATCAGAGTTTGGGCGAGGAAGGCCCCAAGAAGGGCTCATCGCCCCAAGTTTATCAAAAATTACAATAAAATAAATCAGGGGCGAGGAAGGCCCCAGAAAGGGCTCCTCGTCCCAAATGCCCCAAAACTCATGAGTTAAGCTTGGTGGAGGAATCCCACCAGAAAAGGATCCTCACCCCAAAGTACTCAGAATTCACAAATTGGAATTTGGGTGATGAGGCTCATTAGAAACGGTCCCTTATCCCAAATAACTCAGAAAGCACAGTTTAATGAGGAGGCCCACTACAAAGGGTTCCTCGTCCCCACAAATTATAATTCCCCTCAGAGTAGAACTGGTGGGTGAGGAGATTCACTTAGAGTTACCTCTTCCCCAAGATTTGTTGCTCACATAAATATCAAAGTATTGACATGTTAATTTCTTGTACAGGTAGTCTAGTTGAGCAAGTAAGGCTCAACTAGGCAAGATGGTATCTCTTAGGAGTTTTGTCTTGGTGGACGGGGAACAAGATTTGTTGAGCAATCTCAACCACTTAACACTTTAAGATCGATAGAACACTAGTAGACAGACCCTAGAAGTCACCTAGTCCTTACACAGTTCTCACATAATCACAATGGAAGTGAGAAACCAAGGGGTTGCTCATAAAAATGAAGAGTTTGAAATATTGTTTTTGAGGAGATGGTCCTTGAGACCTCCCTCCTCAAGTTTACAAAGATTTTATAGGAGGAGTTCCTTGAGACTTCCCTCCTATAGTTTACAAAGATCTTAGAGGAGGTGGTCCTAGACCCCTCCTCAAGTTTGCAAAGTTTGTACAATAAGTTACCATTTTAAAATGATATTTAACAAATAAGATATTTTGTCTTCAAGAGCAGATACATTTTATTTTTGAGTTTGGTTTGCACCAGGTGGAACCTGTCAGAGGAGATAGGCGGGTGCACAAAGGTAGGGACAAAAGATACATTGCAGACCTTGTCCCCCACCAACCCCCTCAGTTTTGGTGCCCCAAAAGTGCCAACTTAGCAGTAGTGACCAAGTATAAATAGGACCCTAGGCAAGGTGAAGTGAAGTATCATAACTCAAGTCATACTGTTACTATCTCAAAATCACTCCAGACCACTAAATGTTCTCTCCCTGGTCTTTCTCTCTAATAAGTGATTTGTTCTTTCACTCCACCTGACATCCATCACTCTCAGGAGCTTATCTTGGGTAAAGTTACTATTTTTATGGTGAAGATCATTTTCTTTTAGGGATTAGACTACAGCTTGAGTTCCATTATTACCAAATAGGGAAGGTTTTACCAAAAACTTTTCTAGAAGTGCTTGAGAACCTTATAGGCAATGTCTATTGGAGCAGGTAATTCCTCACCCTTTCCAGTTCTTCATAGATTCCAGTATCACTACCCTATTATATTTGGTGACTTCGCTGGGAGTTATTCTTGCTTTCATGGATTAGGAAGGTTTGAACATTTTTAAACAACTAGTTTTTTATGACATTACACCTGGAAATGGGACTCAGAGTGACCATACCACTCATGAAGATGTGGTGGTGATCGGATCAAGGGCATCTGCCCCTCAGGCGGGACAAACTAGTTCACTGATAGCGACTTCGATGACAGTTATGAGTCTTATGAGCATGTTCTTTGATTTCTTACAACAAAATAACATCGACCTTACAAGTTTGGATCAAGAATGCGTAACACTGGCAACAGCCTTGTCCGAAGGGGTAGCCATATCGATGGTAGCTCAGGCAGAAACAACCCCACCTCAAAGGGTGGCGCTAAAGCAAGTTCCAACATTGTCAATATCATCAGCAACAAAGGGTATGGGTCTAGAAGAAGCCCCCTCCAAGGCTGTTATGATGGAGGAGGTGAATAAGCTGCTATCCTCCTCTCAAAAGGAGGCGTCTCATTTGTACGAGGAGTTGAAGGACCCCTACCCACAGGAAGTGAATAAGAAACCATACCCATAGGGGTATATCCCACCAAAATTTATCAAGTTTGGTGGCAATGGGGATAACCCAAGACAACACGTGATGTGGTTTGTTGAATATTTGAAAGTGCATGCGAACAACGAAAACCTGAGGTAGAGGGAGTTCTGTAAGACCCTCACGAGGAAGGCCTGCACGTTGTACTCCCATCTGGCACCCAATAGCATCCCTACTTAGGAAGAGATTCACACGCAATTCCTCCAAAAGTTCTTTGTGACGGAAGATGAGTTCACGCTGAGGCACTTGGCGCAAGAGGTGCAAAAGCTTGGCGAAGAGTTGAGGCAATATATTAAGCATTTTGCGAGAGAGCACTTGATGTCCACGAGGAGGTGGAAGAGGCAAGACTGCTTCAAATATGTGTTAAAGGGATCTTGGAGGAATAAAAACTCCATCTGGTCAATGAGACTAGATACGGAACCTTTCGAGAGTTCACCAAGGCTACGAGTAACATAGCCATGATAATCAAACCAAGGACCACATCTTGGAGGAAACATGTATCGCTTACTTCCTGAAGACTTCACGTCTCGAGGTGATAGGCAGTTAACTATGTGGATGGAAATACCAAAGGAAAGAAGGGAGGTTTCGAATCCAAGAACAACAGCCTTAGCAATAAGAGAAAGTTTGGAGAAGATGCTCCACCACTGCTACCTTGCAGTGTAGAGAAATCTATGGATTGCTATTGTACATTGGTACGAGAGGGGTATCAGGTTAACCTCACCTGAATGGAGAAATTCCAATAACAGTAGATAAAGCCAACCATAAGTATTATGAGTTACACCAACGGGTGCAACACTCTACTCAGGATTATTATTACTTGAGAAGGATCATTGGCGAGCAGGTGGCCAATGGTACCTTGCAAATACCTCCAATGGATTTTAATGAAAATCCACTTCCACCACATCACTTTGGCACTGCTAATATGGTAGTGTCATATGATGAAGAAGCAGTTCAAGAAGTGATAGAGTGGGAAAATGGTGACGAGATATTTGAAGAGTTGGAGAAGTTAACTTTGAGCAATAAGCACCAAAGTGAGATAGAAAGAAAGCGTGAAGAATGATTATTCACCCCAGATCAATAAAACTAGGAAGGTAAGGAAATTAAGCAGGTCAACTTCATAGAGCGCCAAGTGGATGTCATCCTCGCCCTGGATGAGGGGGGACATTCAAGGCCGAATATGTTTATAATGCCAGACATGCAAAGTAGACATAGACTCTGAGTGCGAAGCCATATCGAGGAGCCCCAATTTCAAGTGGTTCTTCGATCTAATAGGAGTGAAGTATGACACAAGGGTGCTCATAACAAGAAAAGTTTTGAAGGCGGTGCAATAGCGAGGAGATCCCTCACTGAATTAGCAAGGGCGAATTGGAAGGCTGATTAAGAGATATACTTCCGGAGTAGTATTTTCAGAGGCAGATAGGCAGGTGACTTATTTTTATAACCTCCCCTTATATGTTACAACTGTGATCAATGGGGTGTCATTCCCCAGGGCGTTAATGGATAGAAGAGCATCTATTAACATCATACCAATTAATACATTGTATGATAGAGGAATTCACCAAGAGAAAGTAGTGCCAGTGCCACTAGTGATCTCCGAATTCGATAGTGCCAGAATGCAATCCATTGGATACGTGAACGTGGGAATTAAGTGTAATACCCCGTATTTTTATAGCTTTTAAATTTGGGGATTTATTAAATTTAATTGAGAATTAATTTAAAATTAATCCGAAATTTTATTTTAAATATTTACTAGCGTGACGAGAGTTAGTAATTATTGGGAATTTGTTGAATATTACTATATGAGTAAAGTAATATATAAAATTGATTTTATTAAAATTGTCACAAGTGAATAAAATGGCAATCATGAAAATTTAAGTCGGGACGTGCCTGTGTTGGGACTAAATTATTATTATAAAAGTGAAAAAATTATAAGTCGTCCGCATGGTCATTTCGAGTGCACCAAAGTGTCCGTAAGGGTCGAGATAGTCAGAAAAGTGTACCCGGGAGTTTTGTTTGGGTCTCGGGGCATTTTTAGGCCTACTTGACATCCCGAGGGTATTATAGACATTTCCTATTTTTAGGTAATTAAAAACACGAATTTCCCTAAGATACATCAACTATTAGAAGTTATATTTTAGGGTTAACAAACATAGATCATAAGAATGACCATTAGAGAAGAAGGTAGAGAGCTTTCTAAGAAATCTAAGGCCAAAAACTCACTCGATTGCACCGCCACCACTGCCAAAACATAGACCGTAAGACGAGGAATGCAACCATATCCTTATCATCATCATATCCGACATTAGAATTCCAGGCAATTATCTATCTTGCTTTTCTTTTAGTTAATTTTTCACCCATGTTAGAATAGGATTTTTAAACTCATGTTTCATGGAAGAATTTAAGATTTAGAGAATTAAATCTCACGTTTTAGAGGAAACAAATATATTCTTAAAATCTCAATCATTTGTAGAGGATTACCGACGAAATTGTATGGGTTTAGAAGCAAGAAATCTTGGAAAGAATTAGAAGAATGGAAATTTTATGAAAAACTAGGGTTATTGATAATTATGTCAATTTACCTCATTAATTCAATACCTTTGATGAATTTGTACATGTTTCACATATGAAATCATGTATATAGGTATATATGACCACTAGTAGTTTTGTTTGGGAGTTTTGGAATCGTTAATGGAGTTTTGGTTGAGGTTGGAGAAGGAAACCCGTATTTAACAATGGCATAATTCTGAATAACTTCTTGATCGATCGATCGACCAAGAGCATCGATCGATCCCCTTTCCTCGATCGATCGACTCCTCCTAGAAAACTGCATGTTTTTCCCATTTTTGTTAAATTCGGATAAAATACGTAGGAACCATTGAATACCCTTTAAATAGTAAAATGGGTCATGAAGAGGATCAGTAGGGTTTAAGTAGACTCCGTTGAATGAAATTTTGATACGGGATGAAATTATGGGTTAATGGGGGGTTTCGTCACACATTAGAAAATATGCGTACGTTCACTAAAGAATTTAGAGACTCATGAAAGACTTATACCAGAAGGTTAGAGAGGGTGTACCTACTGAAATTATATTTAGTAAGAGAGAGTACTTTGAGAGATGAGAAGTAAATGTGAAATGTGTATAATTAAGAATAAAAGAGATGAATCCTTTATGCGAAATAATTGGGTAAAATTATTCTAAGTATGAGTAATAATTATGGGTCGTGGGAGAACCTAAATTGGAAAATGTGAATATCTATATATATATAGCGGTGTGACTGTGTACATATATATTAAATATTATGTTTGTGAATAATCATACCCGTGCTACTTGCTATCACGGAGGTTGCCGCGCCGAGACAGTCTTATCTCGATGGGAACTTTATGGGGGATATTGACTTGTACCCTAGAACATAGGATTCCTTGGTACAGGATATCTGAATGATAGTCATACGGTCCTAAGAGACGTGAGGGGTATGCGCTGACCTCTTAGAGACTTGGATTTATGTTTCGCCTCCATTTTATGTGTATTGTGTTAATACAATTCGAGAGTGATTCCGAACTAGTATTTCCCTTAGTACAAGTGATACGAGGACTTGATAGTAGAGTATGCCAACACCATAGATTTTATGTGGAGTGTCGATAGTATGTATATTATATGGGTGGTAAAAATATATATACTTATATATGGAAACTTTCTGCTGTGCATATAAGTAGTTAAGGAATGAATAAATGCTCCAACTTTATAATAGGTGTTCGGGAACTTTGTAACGGTACGATGTTGTTTAAAGTAACGTAAAAGAGATTGATTTTGTTTAGAGTAAATATCATAACCTTTCCACTTCTCGGGATAAAACTTTATGGAAAAATAAGTTAGATAGACTTGTGAGTTTAGTAGTATGGTAGGCGTGCACACTAGATGAGAGGTGAGAATTCTCAAGAGAGTGTCGCATACTAACATGGTTGTTACATTAGCCGGTAAGCATTTTAAATACTTGCTAAACTATTTTGAACTGTTTTACACTCGAGCTCTGACCCGTTTACTGTCATTTCTCTCTCTTGTATATATATGTATGTATTACAGGTGCCCAGCCACATGAGCGTCATGCATAGGTTCTTTGGATTGGACGTGCTGCAGCTCATGTGGGAGTTGTTGGCCTTTGCTTTAGACGACCTCTTCATTGATTCTTTTCTTGCTTTAGTTCTGTTTAGTTAGGGCATGTGTCGCCCGATTTCCTATTCCATTTGGATTTGTCAGAGATTTATGTTAATTTATATTTCCAGTATTTAGTACTCTTTGGGATTTAACTCTTGTCAGGATGTTTCATTTATAGTTCATAACTTGGTTTGGTTTATCTAGATGGTTTACTTCTTGTGTGTTAATTGTAATCCTTATTATTTATGTGACTCTCAAACTATTGTTTTTAAAATGGTTTTTATATTGGAATTTAATATAATGTAAATAAGGCTTTAAATTGTTTTGACACTTAGTTTAATTATTTAGGGTGTTTAAATTGGAAATTTTATTTTGCGACAATGATGCTAAGAATGAACCAACCGTTCACCTTGATTTTAATTTAATAAAGGACTGATCACCTGGTATTTAATTAGGCGGGGTGTCACATTAAGTTGGGGAATTTCACTTCCCACATAAAATTCCATATTATTAATGCCATTACCAGTTACCAGCTGCTCATTGGGAGGGTATGGATGCATACCCATGGTAGAGTGCCTTCTACCTACCCACAGTGTGCAAAGGCTAACATTAGAGGAACAAAGATAGTCATTAAGGTGACTCAGAAGCCTTTCTCCATCTAATAGATGCAACTTTTTATATTAAATCGGATGAGGAAAGAATAAATTCTATACGAAGGTTAGAAGGAAACCAAGTGGTAGGAGGATTGGATAAACCAAAGAAATTTGTTCATGATCACTTGGGGGAAAGGGTAATTCCCCACATGGAAAAAGGGAAGAGGAAGGTGGAGGAAGTAGCTAAACCTCCCCGAACTTGTAAAAAAGTGGTTTTGATCAATGGAAATGTTATCTACCGCTTATAACGATCCACGCAGGCAGTGTTCTGGGATAAGATCATGGACCCAACACGAGAATGTTTTGTTGTTGATGAGTCACATATTGTTGGGCACGTTGAGGAGCGAGAGGAAACTCCAGAATGCATGCAAGATGTACCCAGAGTGCAACTACAGGAGTTAGAGGAGATCAATCTAGGGAAATAAGGAGGTGAACGTAGACCCATTATGATCTCCAAAAGTCTGGGACCAAAGTAGAAAGAAGATCTCATTGGCTTGCTCAAGGAGTTCATCGATGTCTTCGCTTGGAAGTATACAGATATGCCTGGAATAGACCCAGAGGTGAGCTCCCACAGATTGAACATTTTTCCCAATGCCATTTCAGTGAGATAAGCCACTCTCACTTATGAGGCAGACCTCGACTTGAAGATAACAGCCGAGGGGGAAAAGTTATTGGCGGCAGGATTCATCAAGCCCATTCAGCATCCCGTATGTATTTTTAGCATAGTGCTGGTGGCTAAAAAAGACAAGAGCCAAATCAGGATTTGCGTAGATTTCTACGACTTGAACAGGGCATGCCCTAAAGATGAAGTTCCTCTTTCGAGTATAGATAGCTTAGTCGATGCTATCATAGGACATAAGATTTATAATTTCATGGATGGGTACATTGGTTATAACCATATTAAGATGGATCCAAAGACGCGAAGAAGACTATGTTTCGTACACCCCTAAGAAACTTCTATTATACGGTCATGCCATTTGGACTGAAGAGTGCTGGGGCCATATACCAGAGAACCATGATGGTAATTTTTCATGACCTATTTCATAACATATTAGGGTTTTATGTGGATAACCTAGTGGCGAAATCCAAAAAAGAAAGCAAACACATACAAGACCTCAAGAGGGTGTTCGAGAGGTGTCGTAGGTATAAGATGTGAATGAACCCTTCTAAGTGTTCCATTGGGGTCACCGTAGTAAAGTTTCTTGGGTTTGTGGTGAACAGGTAGGGGGTGCAAGTAGACGTATAAAAAATGAAAGCCATAATGATGATGCCACCCCCAAGAGTCAGAGACAACGTAAGAGCTTCCTGGGAAAGGTTTCCTACCTGAGGAGGTTCGTACCTGCACTTATAGAAGTGACTCACCCATTCACACCCTTTCTAAAAGATAGAGCCAAATGGATTTGGGGAAACGAGCTGAAGAAGGCCTTTGAGAAAATTAAGGAGATTCTATCTTCCCCATCCACAATGATTCCACCAGAAGTGGGGGCACCGCTGCTGCTCTACCTTACTTCAACAGAGAGATCCATAAGAGCATTGATGCCCCAAGAAAAAGGAGTAGAAAATCAGGTGTACTACCTCTCAAGAGTGATCTCAAGTACAGAGTCTAGATACACAAATGTAGAAAGGCATTATGTTTTGTTGCCTAGAAGTTGAGACACTATTTACTAGATTTCATAGTTCATATAATCACTAAGTGTGACCCCATCAAATGCTTCCTCACACGGACAGTAATTATGGGACGAGAGGTAACATGGGTTTTTAATCTTATCAGAGTATGATTTGAAATGCATAGTGCCCAAGGCCATTAAAATCCAAGCAGTAAAAGATATGCTTGCTCATTTTCCAAGTGGGAATTTTGAGCTACCTAGTGAGGAACTACCTGGAGAGAACTTTTAAGCATGCTTGGTGGAAGAAATGGAAAAATAGTCAATGGATTTTGATGACTTCAACGCTCAAGGAACAGGGGGTGCTGGTATTATATTGTCAAATAGGAAAGAAAATATCACTCTCTTTTAGGTTGGACTTTAAATGCTCAAATAAGGAGGCTGAATATGAGGCCCTCATTTTGAGGATGTTGGAGGCACTCAGAAGAAGGATCAGGGCTTTGTGGATACGAGGGGACTCCAACTTGGTAGTAAAACAGGTCAATGGTGAGTTCTCCCTCAAGCATGACAAATTATCACCCTACAGGTACATCATCCAGAGGTCGCTGGGACAGTTCTTGGAAGTAACTATAGAGCGACATGCGCGAACGATGAACATGCATCCTGATGCACTTGCCAAAATAGCACAAAAACTAGACATGGATGAGTCGAAATCAATAATCATAGTACGATAAGAACAATGCCTACTACAGTAAAATCCTTATTCCTAAGCAACGATTCCGAAGATTGGAGACACCTAGTGGTGAAGCATCTTGAAACCATGGAAGGGATAATGAAGATATTAGAATTAGCTAACTATCACATGCTATAGGGAACACTATATTTAAAGAGTCCCGGAGGATTTCTGGCAAGGTGTGTAGGAGAGCAAGAATCTAAGGAAAGGTCAGCATAAATGCACCAAAAAAATTGTGGAGATACCGATATTCCTCTCTATAGATGGCTGTAGCGGGGTGGGTTGGCTCACCATAAGCGAAAAAGCTTTCCATCTACAACAAAGGTGTCTAAAATACCAAGCTAATTTCAACCAGCAAGCGGAAGACAACTTTGTGGAAGTCTTCGAAGCTTGGAGACAACCATATATAGCGTATCTGAGAGATGGAGAGCTTCCCTCAGAGAGGGCGAATAAAATTTATCTATGAAAAAGGATAGCCCATTTTTACTTAGTGGAATGAAATCTTTACAGAAAAATGGTATATTGAGAAGGTGCTAAGGTGCATAGATAAAGAGTACATAGAGAAGTTGCTGAAAGGAGCTCATAAGCCCTCCCATATGGGGGGTGCCAAATTGTATGACCAACTGATGATGCTAGTGTACTATTGGCCGACTATGGAGGCTGATTCCATTGGATATATGAAGAAGAGCAAGGACTGCCAAGTGCATGGTAACATGGTACATGGTCCTTCCGTTAGCTTGCAAAGCCTCATAGCTCCCTATCCCTTCCACACATGGGCATTTGACCTAGTTGGAAAGATCATCCTAGCCTCTCATGGAAAAACTTTTATCATTGTGGCTACAAAATTTTACACCAAATGGGCAGAAGTCATCCCTCTAAGGAGAGTGACGTCCTAAGTGGTAACCCAGTTTATAAAGGAGTATATCATATGCAGATTTGGTATATCCAAGGTAATCTTAACAGATAATAGGAAGCAGTTCTTATGCAAGGAGATGGCCCTCCTCACAGATAAGTATAAAATTATGCACAATAGTTCAACCATCTCTTACCTTAAAGGTAACGGCCAAGCGGAAGCTACCAATAAGACCCTAATAAATATCTTGAAGAAAATGCTGGAGGACATGCCAGGGTTATGGGATCAGAAGTTGCCCATGGTGCTATGGGATTATCATACTTCAAAAAGAAAACTGATAGGGTCCACCCCGTTCTCCCTATTATATGGGACTGAAGCTGTCTTACCAGTGGAGTTGGCAGTGCCCTCACCAGAGTTACTCTAAGCAACAGACTTATCCCTGATATAAGGCATGTGAAGCTGGAGGCACTGGACGATCATAGAGACAAGGCGAAGGAGAACTTCAAAGTCTACACCCAGCAAGTGTCCAAAAACTACGAAAACTTGGTTAAGTGTAAGGATTTCCAGGTGGGAGACTTAATCTTGCAAGCATCCACTCACCATCTTCGCAGCATGTCGGCATAAAAATTCAAACCCAACTGGGAAAGTCCCTTTTTCGTCAGAGGGGTAGGCAAGTCGGGTTATTGCCAGATTTCTGAGCCAGAGAGTGATCGCCTCCAGTTCATCAACTGCAAGTGGCTGAAGATGTATTATACTTAATATTGCTAAAGGAAAATTTTAATTTCTATTGAAAGGTTTGAACAACTTTCTCTAGTGCTAGAAAAGTCCTTTTTTGTAAAATGATAAGAGCAATACAGTCTTGTGAAGGATACAGGCAATGAGTAGAAATGAATAGCAACCTTTTTGAGCATTGCATGTCAATTCTCATTTGTTTTGCTTATGGCATAAGATAGATAAACCAGAATATATATATATATATATATATATATATATATATACATATACATTTTTAACTCTCTATACTAGACTAAAAGAGAGTCTCAGATAAAGAGAACTTTGTTCACTACACTTGTGGTGGTGGGGTATGGGGTATATCCATCGCGATAGAAAAGTATACTGATCAAAGTCCCTTCAAGCATGTTAGATAAATGATTTTAAGTTTGTCACCAGACCAGAAGGAGGATGTTCTCCGAGTTATGATAATAAAAAAATACATAGAAAACTTTTTGTTTTTTGAGAACAAGCCTTGGGCTTTGTTCTTAAAGGAAAAGCCACCTTATTTCATCACCTCATAGAAAGAATAGAGAAAAGGGGACTTACATTCCCCTGCTCTAATTTAAAAAAAAAATGGGGAATTTAAGAGAAGGAGAAGAGCTATCCCTATATCTCCCATATTTTCCCCTAAAAAAATGTTACTTGCACAGATAAAATGCAAGTACCCCATAGTTAGAGGGTACAATGCTAAAAATGTTACTTACCCAGATAAAATGCAAGTAACCCATAGTTAGAGGGGACAGTTCTATAAAATGTTACTTGTCTAGATAAAATGCAAGTACCCCACAGTTAGAGGGGACAGTTCTAAAAATATTTACTTGGCCAGGTAAATTGCAAGTACCCCACAGTTAGAGGGGATAGTTCTAAAAATTTTTACTTGCCCAGATAAAATGAAAGTACCCCACAGTTAGAGGGGACGGTTCTAAAAATTTTTACTTGCCTAGATAAAATGCAAGTACCCCACAGTTAGAGGTGACAGTTCTAAAAATGTTTACTTGCCCAGATAAAAATGCAAGTACCCCATAGTTTGAGGGGACAGTTCTAAATATGTTACTTGCTCATGTAAAAAATAAATAAATGCCACATAGCTAGAGGAGATGTTAGCACAGGCCATGGTAAGAAGAACTCAAGGAAGAGATAGAAGCAAAGTGATAAAAATCAACAAAACACTTTTTCATTAATAACGACGCAGTCCTTTACATATGAAAAAGTATATAAGAAGAAGACTAAACAACCAAACTATCTATCCACTAGATAACATGAAAAATAGATCCCAGAGGGAGTTTACATTAGAGGGACCAAATTACTCAACGAGATGCTTCTCTAACTTAGCTATCCGAGCCTCATCCTCAGCAGCACCCACCTCCAGCTTGGCCAGCTTAGCCTGTCTGAGTCTGAATCTGAGAGGCCTCAGTCTGAGGTTGCTGCTCTCTAGTCTATCGAGAAGTATGAAGTTTATCATCTTCCTAAAGGTGGTGCCAAGAAAATAACGAACTAAAACTTCAAGCCAATGCATCTGGAAATAATAGAAATATCGAAGATCATAAAGAGCCTAGAGAAATAGCGAGACCCTTCGAGTAGTCACATCAGTGGTAGGGGTAGTAAGAACTCATGAAGATGGATATATAAGGCCTTCAAATTAAATATTGTAAGGCTATTAATATCGAGGATGCTCTAGGAGGTGAAAGTCTCAGGATGGTGCTCTAGAAGAAGCTCCAACACTACCCGTTCCCAAGCACAGAATCGGGAGGGCAAACTATGAACGTCACAGTGCACTCATGAAAGCACCAGGAGCCTCCACCTCTATGTCATCGTAACCTGTGTTGTGAGAATCGACCTATGAGTGAGGAACAGAGTAATCCTCATCAGAGCCAGCATTGCCAGTCACCTCAGAACTCTGGTCAGCCTTCCTAGTGGCTTCAGTAGGTTCATCAACCGGATCATGCAGAATGAAAAATAACAATGGATAAGTAGTAGAGAAGAAAATTTACAGGAGGTGGTTATTCACATTAAAATTAAAACAAAGATCATTGAATGCTTACCTCTAAGCAAAGGGGAGTCAATATGCTATCACCAAGGCGAGGGGGCACCACATGGCCTTGGGCACCAGCCTAACAAAGAATAGGCAAAAGTTATCATCCTCTTTTCCTAAAAAAAGAGGAGAATAAGGGAAATATGACAACTTAAGCAGACATAAAGAACTATGGTGTGACAGTTTAATACCTGGGGAGTGCACAATATAGCACTCACAGTTGGTCCCGCAACACTAGGGATGGCTGCCTCGCTGACCTCAAAATAAGGAAATAGTAACGTGAAGGTGATCCTACTTGCGCAGTATAAGCAGGAGGAAAAAGGGAACACAAACAGAATAAGGCATGCCAATATAATACCTGACTCATAGTAGTTCCCCCTAGTTGTCCCATAGTCAAAGGGTCAGTCACTGTGCTAACCTAAAATAAGGAAACAAGTAAATGACAATAAGTATTTGCATAGAAAATATAACCTCAAAGGATCCACTTGATTAAGTATTTACATGCGAGCTCCCCACTGAGACACTTGCCAAAGACTCTTCAACAATCGAAGCAAGAGTGGAACTAGATGGAAGGATGACCAATGTCTCCGCAAGTATGGAAACTGGTAGACCACTCACATAAGAGTTCAAATATAAGTCCCGCAAGGAAAGGGACCACATCCACAGATATTTTAGAAAAGAAAATCTTTCATGCACAAAGGTGTAATCAAGATAGCAAGCAAAGTTTTCAAAGGTTGAACGCACCGCTGGGATTAGTCTCGTGGATCCAGGGACAAGCCCCTTAGATAAAGGGACTTTGACTAGGCTGGGAGAAGCAAGTGCTACATTAGGAGATTCCCCAGACTTCGCAGGGACTATTAAAAAGGGAATCGAAGATGCAGGCAAGAAGAGGTGGTGGTAACCAACTAGTATTAAAAAAACACAAAGACGGAGTATGAAAATAGAATCCCAATGGCATGAAAAGATAAAATAATTACATGCAAACACACCTGAAACCCCTCTAAAGAGGAAGGAGTGAAAACAATCGGTGGGATAGCAACGACAGATGCGACGACCAAAGTTATAACAAAAAGGTTAGAAAATTAAAAGTAAAGCAAAGTAAAAGATGAGGCTTAACCAAAATAAGCAATACCTGAGAGGTGGAGCCAATCTGTATGACATGCTTGCTAAATGCAATGGTAAAAATTAGACCAGAAGGTATGGGCAGGACGTAAAGCCTGGGGTCCATATACACGAAAACTTGGGAGATAGGAATCCTCCTTAAAGGAAATATACTAGGATAAGTGCCTCCTAAGGATAATGCTGTCCCCTCAGTAGAAGAAGGACCACTAGAAGAAGGTCCTTACCTAAAAAGCATACACAGAGATGATATAGTTATGGTTGTATAGAATATGAAAAATCAAAAAAAGGCAATGAAGAGGATAAGATAAAAGTACCTCAGGCAGCCTGGAAGGGGAACCTCTCACCACAAAAGAAGGGGGAGGTGAGGAAAGGAGACTAAGAGAAACACTCACCCGCGTTCACAAGAGCAGAGGACGTAAAAAGATGTACCTTAAAAATATGGCAAGTAATAGATACAAGAATCAAGGGAGCTAATGCTTACCTGAACCGAAGAAGAAGATATCGAAGAAGTCCTCGCTGATGTGAAGAAAAAATAGACAGTTGCCAGAGTTAAAAAAGAAAAAATTAAAAAATGAGAGTAGAGAAATAATAAAAGAAGTTATGAATGGGTAGAGTGAATTAACAAACCTCATTTAATAAGCCCAAAAAGGATGCCAGGATGTAATTCCTGGCCCTAGGAAAAGGTCCCCGGGCAGGAGGTGAAGGCGCAAGATCGTTTACTACAACAGAGACACCCAAAAAATACCGTGAAGACAGAGACAAACCATAGTTAAATTATGTACATGAATATAGACAGTAAAATAGTGATAAAGTATTTAAGAAAAGAGACTTACAGCGGTAGTGCGAGTGGTCTGCCCGTACGGTAGCTATCCAGTAGTAGGACTGGAGGCAGAATGGGACCCTATCAAGGCACACTCACCAGAAGACTCCTTCGAAACTATTAACAAAGAAGAAGCATTAAAGTGCTGATCATCATAAGGGTCAACAACTTTCGTCTCATTTGAAGAAGTACCGTTATCATCATAGGAGGGAGTGCTTCTATAATCGACTAGGTCCTCTTCAAATGATAGAGAAGGGGAACCAACAAGTAAGGCCCCGCAAAAGTTATCTTCGCAAAGTAAAAGGGAATGACTTATAGTATATTCACTAATAGGAATGGAAGTAACAACATCTCCCTCAGTAGACAGCCCAAGGGCTTCATAGCCTTACTCTTGCATGGTCCTATATGTCCCCTCTACTCCAAGGTCACCAGTGTCAGATCCTTGGTCTAGCGTAAGAAAAGGAGCATAAGTCCCAGTACTAGTCTTTTTTTTCTTCTTAATTTCCCTAGTTCTTACTGGCATGGGAGGAGAGTAGGAGTTGCAATGGTAATAGTGTAAATAACAGTAGTAGTAGGGGTAATGGTAGATAGTATGATTTAGAAACATCCACGTCAGGACACTTCCTCTTTGATGCAGTGGCTCTTGACTTACTAATTGACTCGGGCCTAATCAGTTGAGGCTTAGGCTATTTGGAATAAATAGACTCGTTGAGAAAAGGCCTCACTAAGATAGGAGTGAGCTTCTCGAGAGGAGTCTTAGGGATAGTGCTCCGGTACCACACTGACCTTCGGGTCATCTTACCTAAATACCTATCATTATTAGGAATCTTTGTATAAATAGTCTCATGAGGAACATACCTCACATAATTTTGGATCAATAGAATTGCTGTTGCCAAAAGGTGAACCATGAGCGAGTGAAGGATGGCAGGTAATCTCACGAAAGTACAAATAAATTGCCCAGATAACCAACCCTATCAACCACCCCCTCAAATGTGAAGTTGGAAAAAGCCTCAAAGTATAGCTCGAAAGGGGTGGTGATCGAAGGATAAGAATGGGTATGAACCTCCTGGTCATAACCAAAGTGCCTTCTCACTCTCTCAGAGTGGTAGAACTCCACACCTTGACCCAAGTCAGTAAGGGAAGGCAAAGTGTAAGGAAGAAGCATAATGACCATGGAAATATGGGGGCAGGTAGGAACAGACTCCACATCGACAGGGCAATATAAAATGCCCCCAGTAGCTGAGAAGGAATGTCAAGAAAAAATAACTCCAACAGTCATGCAGTAAGGCCTAAACGAAAACTCATCAATATTATCTATTAGAGACCCCAAAGGAACTTTGGGGGTCTTCTTATGCCATCTTGCAGCACGAGCAGCTCCACGATGGCAGGCTCTTGCCTCTGGAGCAAACTTGGGAAATCTCTAATAAAGAAATTACATAATGATGAAGGTGTTGGCAAAGTTAATGGCGTCATAGTGATCGTAAGAATGCTTAACATCAACATGGACCCTGTCCAACCAAGTATACAAAGAGCCTAAAGTCAAAGCTATAAGGAGGACTACTCTCCCTCAAGAAAGCCTAACAACAAGATTGAACAAGAGTTCTCAAGGAGAGTCATATGGCCTTCCAGGAAGAAGAAACCTACTCATAAAGGTGATAAAAAATGCTCCCAAGTATGAGGAGGAGTTAATTTTTGGGCCATCTTGACTCTTCAAAACCCTTCTTGAGCTCTCCCCATTGGGCAGCTGCTCAAAATTCTTGAACAAATATCTCTTCCATTTAGTGAAGGAGTGCTTGGTGGTCCAAGTCAATTTGATAGTTACATACTTCGAGCACTCACCCAATGTGGAGTGAAGCTCACCCACCATCTGCTCCTCAACCTTATCCTCAAAGCCATCAGTAAGGATGTGACTGTCTAAGTAGGGTAGAGTGAGCAGCTCCTAAACATCTTCCAAAGTAATAGTAAATTCACCCCAAGCAGTAATAAAGGTGTGAGAATCTCTAATCCAACGAGATGTTAACAAAGTAAAAGCTCACTGTTGTTTGGCAATCGAGCAAGCTTTGAGATTTTAATAGTGGTCAGAAGACCACGACTCTCAATAATAACTCTGTGTGCGGGGGTGGACAAGATATGATCCACCCAGAGACCCCATTCTTCTATGAAGCTCCCACATGCCTTGACCTCAATACTAGAATGAGGAAAATCACCTCTATCTACTCGCACTTATTGAATCAGGAAGAACTACGGGAAGGTCAAAAGACTCACCTAGACCCACTTGGGGTCGCTCGTTGATGTTGGCCACAAAATCCTGCTCACAATTTACAAAGGAAGTCATAAAGTTATCCTCCTGGCCAAAATAGGGTGCCAGACGGTAAAGCCCCAAATCTATCTTTCGACGAGTGACAAGATATTCCATTTGAGATTTGGAATAAGCAATAGGCGAGAAGGAGGAAGTGGTCCTGGTGGCGAGGAGGCCCATGGACTAGGAAGCCACAATAGTGGTAGTAGGCGAGGAAGACCCCTGGACGAGGAACCCCCTGGATGAGGAGGTGGCTGGGACTCTATCAGACGAGGAACCCTCCTCGCAGAATCCTCCATGGGTGTGGAAACCCTAATAGCAGCAGAAGCCCTAGGGGGAGAGGAAGGGACATTAGTGAAAGAACTCTTGGGAAAGGAATCCATAGACGAGGACCTCTTCCTCGAAAAAATAGCCATAGGGGAAGACACCCCTATCAAAAACGCAATAGCAGATGAGGAGACCGATAGAGAGGGAACCTCAACAGATGGAAGTTGAATAGTGTTTAGAACCTCCGATGTTACAATGGTGGTTTCGGTGGCCAAGACGGTGGAAATGGTGAAAGAAATGGGCACTGCACCCACCAACACCTCACTAGTTGCAGTGGTAACAATGGAAGTGGGGTTTTGAGCAGATAAAGAAGCCATTTGAGTAAGTAAAGGCAAGAAAAACACGAAAATAGCTAGGGAGGATTTTAACCTTTTTTTCTCTTTCTCTCTCTAAAGAACTTGAGTTTGAAAACAAATGACAAAGAAAAAAAATAAGAAGGGTTAAAAAGTCCCTTTTTATACCTATTATGACATGCGCGGATTGCCAATAAAAAAGGGGACTGAAAATTTCCCACTGATGAGATGTGTGTTTCCCAAGTGACAAATGCCACCTTGAGACCCTAAAAGCTGGGTTAAGTGACATGCCTAATTAATGCAATAATGATGTTTCAAATTCCAAGACATAAATGAATCATTGCATTCAAAAAACCTTTGGTATGCCCAACACACAAATTTTTTGTATGAGGGGACGAATGTAGAGGGGTACACACTTGATATCTCAAGAGCTTGGGAGAGGAGGGCCCCATAAAGGGCTCCTTGCCCCAAGATCCTCAAACCTCCCAAAAAATAGAGTTTGGGCAAGGAAGGCCTCATTAGGACTCCTCGCCCTAAGTTCCTAAAAAAATCACAGAAAATGATAAGTGGGTGAGGAGGGCCTCAGAAAGGGATCCTCACCCAAATGTCTTAAAACTCACAGAATCAGAGTTTGGGCGAGGAGGTCCCCAGGAAGGGCTACTCACCCCAAGTTCCTTAAGAATCAAAATAAAATAAAGCTTGGGCAAGAAGGCCCCCAGAAAGGGCTCCTCGCACCAAATGCCCCAAAACTCACGAGTTAATCTTGGGCAAGGAAGCCCACCAGAAAGGGCTGCTCGCTCCAAAGTACTCAAAATTTTCAAATTGGAATTTGGGCGAGGAGGATCATTAGAAAAGGTCCCTCGTCCCAAATAACTCAGAAAGCATAGTTTAATGAGGAGGCCCACTACAAAGGCTCCTCGTCCCCATAAATTAGAATCCCCACAGAATAAACCAATGGGCGAGGAGATTCACTTAGAATGACCTTTTCCCTAAGATTTGTTGCTCACATAAATATCAAAGTACCGACATGTTACTTTCTTGTACATGCAGTTTAGTTGAGCAAGTAGGGTTCAACTAGGCAAGATGGTATCTCCTACGAGTTTTGGCTTAGTGGATGAGGAACAAGGTTTGTTGAGCAAGCTCAACCACTTTAAACTCTAATATTTAGAGAACACTAGTACACAGACCCTAGAAGTCACCCAGTCCTCACACAGTTCACACTTAATCACAATGGAAGTGAGCAACCAAGGGGTTGCTCATACGAAATGAATAGTTTGAAAAATGATTTTTGAGGAGATGGTCCTTGAGACCTCCCTCCTCAAGTTTATAAAGATTTTGGAGGAGGAGGTCCTTGAGACTTCCCTCCTGTTGTTTACAAAGATTTTAGAGAAGGTGGTCCTAGAGACCCCTCCTCAACTTTTCAAAGTTTGTACAATAAGTTACCGTTTTAAAATGATATTCACCAAATCAGATATTTTGTCTTCAAGCACAGATACATTTGATTTTTGACTTTCCTTAGTACCAGGTGCACCAGTCAGAGGAGACAGGCGGTTGCACATAGGTAGGGAAAAAAGGTATATTGCAAACCTTATCTCTCACCAACCCCCTCAATTTTAGCACCCCCAAAGTTCCAACTTAACGCTAATGCCCAAGTACACTGCACCAAAACTAGGGTAATGGCCACAGACATTATCCCTGACCAGGAAGGGTGGGTCACGGATTTCCTCTATGACCAAATCGGGCGTGACCAATTACGGTGGTCATGACCCATAGCCCTGGCCCTAATTGTATGTGCAGTCACGACCCAAATCCGCGACAACATTAAGATTAAAGACCAGCTGGTCACGGACTTCCATCGCGACCACTTCTCTGTGCCATCCATATTTTTCATGGCTAAAGGCTGTGACCAAACTTAATGTATATATATGATATTGCCATGGATTAAAGTCGTGACCAATTTTAATAATAATAAAATAAAAAAAATCCTCGAATCAGGAGGCTAATCGGTCAGTTGTTGCAAGTGCTCCTTGGGTGACCTCGAGAAGGTCCTGTGCTCTCAAATTGGGGGTCCCGTGCTCTCAAATCGAGGGGTCCCATAACCATGTGATCATGGGACCTATGTAGGCATTCTGAAATATGGGTCGTGCACTCAAACCGAGGGTCCCGTGGCCACGCGGTCAGCTCATGCAAGCTACGTTTGTCCCGTGCGAGGTGTTGCCACCGCTCACGGCGACATTTGGGGGGCACTAAGGGGTTTTTTCCCCTCGGTGGGACCTTTTCAAGCCTACGTGTGGATATTCTCTATTATGGGCTGTGCTCTCAAACTGGGGTCCGATGACCACGCGGTCAACTCGTGCGGGCTACGTTGGTCCCGTGCGAGGTGCTGGGACCGCTCAAGGGGCCATTTGGGGGGTGCTAAGGGGTTTTACCCCCCAACAACACCTTTTCAAGCCTAAGTGTGGATATTATCTGTTATGGGTCGTGCTCTCAAATCGGGGGTCCCGTGGTAATGCGGTCGGCTCGTGCGGGCTACATTGGTCCCATGCGAGGTGTTGGCGCCGTTCACAGGGCCATTTGGGAGGCTCTAAGTGTTTTTGCCCCTCGACGACAACTTTTCAAGCCTAAGTGCGAATATTATCTGTTATGGGCCATGCTCTCAAATCGGGGGTCCTGTGGCCACGCGATCGACTCATACAGGCTAAGTTGGTCCCGTACGAGGTGTTGGCACCGTCCATGGGGTTATTTGGGGGGCGCTAAGGGGTTTCACCCCCCGACAGCACCGTCCATACTGTAACTCCCCCTGCTGCACTGGGGCTGCTGGAATGGCTAGTAGGGCTGGTACCTGGGCTGGAGCTGGGAGGGCAGCTGGAAAAAGTGGTCTCTGTGGCTCATTATGGGCGCCCTGCTGCTGTGGGGCCATATCACCCTCTGGGAAATCCTGGCGCTTATGATCATGCTTGCCGCACACAAAACATCATCCTCTGAAGTTACCTCCCCTCTGACCCTGCTGACCATGGCCCTGCTGGCCGTTACCACCCCGCCACTGGCCCTATTGGCCCTGATGGAAACGCTGTTGGCCCAATTGGCCCTGCTGTTGACCATGTTGCTGTCGGTGTTGGCCTTGCTGGCCCTGCTGATTAGGCTGGCCCTGTTGGCCCTGCCTATAACCCCCAAATCCCTATCTGGAATCACCTGAATGGAATCGCTTTGCAGGGTCCCCCTGATGGGAACTCTGCTCGTGCTGACGAGTCTGTCCATGAGATGGTGCCCCACTAGCA
This sequence comes from Sambucus nigra, assembly GCA_949130495.1. Lineage (NCBI taxonomy): Eukaryota > Viridiplantae > Streptophyta > Magnoliopsida > Dipsacales > Adoxaceae > Sambucus > Sambucus nigra. The sequence continues at coordinate 473,677,696 of OX422213.1, forward strand.
CTACTACCCCCGGTCCTGCCCTGCTGGCTGGACTCTCCTGCTCTCTTGCTTCCCTGCAGATGGAAGCGGTGATCCTGGCAATGTAGTAACACAACATTGAGTACATCAGTGAAAGTACTCAGAGATAAATTCCCTATAAGGTGCTGACGGATCCTCCAAGCTAAATCGTCTACAAACATCATAATCTTCTTGCCCTCAGTGGGTGCCTCATCTGTCACTATGGTGAGAAGTCTCTTGAACTCCTTCTCATACTCAGCAACGATAGAATTTTCCTGCTTCAATTTCAGTAGTTTTCGCCTCATCTCAGTCTGCACGGCGGGTGGAAAGTATTTGCGGTCAAACCGCTCCCAGAACGACTAAATCGGAATCGTGTCCCTCTCCTCCAAGGTGGTAGTGGACTCCCACCACTGCAAAGCGGCCCCCACTAGCTTAAAGGAAGCCAACAACTGTTTCTGCACGTCGGTGCACTCATACATTCGAAGATGCCGCTGGATGTCTTTCTTCCATTGGCTGACTGTGACGATATCTGAACTACCAGAGAACTCAGGGGGATGCGCCTTCTGAAAGGCATCCCTAACTCTCTCCCATGCAGATGGAAGCTGTGCAGGTACTGGCACCACTGCCTGAATCTGGGGTGGAGCCTGCTGAACCACCGCTAGCGCGGCATTTACCGCCTGAGCAACAATGGCGGCTACCTCATTAGCATTCATAGTACCCTGTACCGGAGCTGCTGGCTGCTCGGCCTGGGCACACCTATCCTTTGGTGCACGTCTCGGAGGCATCTGAAACGTGAAGAAATTTATTAGTCTACAGTTATTATCAAATCTAAAATAGCTGAAGACGTAAACGTAAAAGCAAGAATACAACAATCCTAAAATAGGACTCTATAGCAAAAACGTTAAGCTGAAAGCGAAATAAGCCGTACAGATCCTATGGACACTAGATCCTGATGCTCTGATACCACCTATGACACCCCGCCTAATTGAATACCGGGCGATCACTCCTTTATTAAATTAAAATCAAGGTGAACAGTTGGTTCATTCTTAGCATCACTGTCGTAAAAATAACTTTTCCAATTTAAACTCCCTAATTAATTAAGCTAAGTGTCAAAACTATTTTTAAACATCACTTTCCAAATTTTACTTTGAAATTAAGATTTAATTATATACAACAATTGAATATAAGAAAACATACCACCATAATAATCCTGGAACAAATAATCCAAATAATTCGAACATTCGACAATTGAATCCCAACATTTAAATTTAAGAGTTTGACAACCCTCATTTAATCTTCCTATGAGTCCACCTTATAATGTTAAGTTCCCTGGACCCTGAAATTAATCCCTTACAAACATTACCGCTTACTCTACTCAAGAAAATCTAACTTCACCATCTAAAAACAGTAATGGGAACACTTGCTATAGTTGTAAAAAGTCAGGGATTCACTTGTGGGAGACTATGTGGCATCGCTGGTCCAAAGACTGTCCAGACAAAACTCCAAAGACCGTTCAGAGCACAATTCTAGTGTTCCCGTGCCATGACTATTTATATTTTCTTACCAAACATGCCTTTTGAGGGCAAAAACCAAAAGCACCTCTCAAACGACCCCATAAGAGGTGCAAACACCTCTTACGGGATCAATTTAACTCGCAAGAACTGATCGCGTGGTCACAGGACCCATGGGTCTATAAAATAACGATAATTTGAGAAAATCCACACTTAAGCTTGAAAATATGCCGATAATAATCCTGGAACAAATAATCCAAATAATTCGAACATTCGACAATTGAATCCCAACATTTAAATTTAAAGTAAAACATCCAAACCATAATGAATCCTAAAGTATCAAGACTATGATAACTGAATCACAATGTCCAAATAAAATAGCTAAATAATGGAAAGGGCGACACATGCCCCAATAACTGAGAATGATAGAAGTGGAATCAAGTAAATGAAGTCGTCTAAGCAAGTGGCCTGCAACTCCCACCTAAGTTGCAGCACGTTCCTTCCAAGGGATCCTAGGCAAGACGCCCCTGTGGCTGGGAACCTGTAATATATACAAAAGAGAAAGAGAAATAGAGACGAGTCAAAGCCCGATAGTGTATATGATTTAAAAATTCGTTTCGCAAGTATTTAAATTGATTACAGGCCAATGCAACAACATATTAGTGCGACACTCTCTTGAGAAATTCTCACCTCTCTTCTAAGGTGCACACCTATCGGACTAACCTTCCCAACGGTTTATCTTATCATATATCGCACTAACCTTTCCCAATGATTTAACTTATCTAAGGTTACTCTCAAGATTTAAAACTGAACAACATCATGGTTTAAAAAGATAATTTCATTTAGTAACAAACTCTCATTTTAACTTTATTTATTAATAAAGTTTCCTAGTATCATATTATTCTTTTCAAAACAAGTATTTCAAATTTGAGTCATTATGCATGTCTTACTTACCAGCACACAGTAGATAGTTCCAAATTTAAGAATTTCATATATATATATATATATATATATATATATATATATATATATATTAAATACTCGTATAATATATATATATATTCTAACGGCACCCCACATAAAAACTATGGTGCGGGCATACTCTGGTATCCAATCCCCGTATCACTCGTACTAAGGGAAATTCAAGTTCGGAATCACTCACGAACTGTATTAACACATACACAACAATATTGAGGCGAAGCATAATTTCCAAGTCCAAGAGGTCAGTACATACCCTCACGTCTCTTAGGAACGTCCGATTATCGATCCGATAGCCCGTACCTAGGATTCCTATCTTCTAGGGTACGAGTCAATATCCCCCATTAAGGCCCATTCGAGATAAGACCGTCCCAGCTCGGTAACCTCAGGGATAGCAAGTAGCGCGGCCATGATTTTCACAAGTATATAATATATGCATACACAATCATATAAATATACCACTTTTATCATATCAATTTAGGTTCATCCCATAACCCATATTCACAACATTTATCCTTATTTTCCCATTATTAGTTATCACGTATAATGGTTCGTTTCTAACTTTAATTCGAAGGGTTTTTCTAACTTACTACGTAGCTTTCATGGACTCTATCCTTCCAAAGGTACAATTCAGTAGGTATTTATTTATGTTCCAACGTAACCCTCTTACGTGTCTCTCCCCTTTAATATATACTTACATTGTCCCTTATGTAAAATATCCCAAAAATATAGATTTCGCCTTACATTAAAGGTCTCTTATTCATTAATAAATCCTACTGGTCATCATTATCTCCCAAATTATTTTAACAAGGATGTCTAAGGAGTTTTCTTCATTTCGAATCAATTCAACAATTTTAAAAGGGGAACTTAAGTTTTCCAGGAGGGGTCGATCGATCGAGGTTAGGGGCTCGATCGATCGAACCTTCGATCGATTGAAGCTCTTGGCTCGATCGATCGATCAAGCAGGTATGGCGAATCCTGCAGTTTTGCAGTTACGGGTTTCATCCTCTAACCTCAACCAATTCCATATTTTTCATTCCCAATCATCCCAGAATTTATACTACTAACATTGTATCATCATATTATGTATTTTCTACATAAAGCATGTAAATTTCCGTCACTAAACATGGATTAACAACCCAAAATTCATGTAAATATCAAGAACCCTAGAAATCTCTTAAACATGGTTCTAACACCTCTTTTCCAGAATTTCCTTCTTATAAAACATCATAAATTCGTGGTTTAATCCTCTACATGGCAAAGGGTTTCCACAATATCATTTAAATCATCACTACATGCAATTTCCTATCTCAAATGGGGTTTTTCTTTCATACAACTCATCCTAATCATTCCTAAACTAATATGAATGATGAATCAACGAAAATAAGCAAGATAAACACTTGTCTAGGATTTTTGGTGTTCTGATTTGCGGATGATTTTGGTGTGGTTGCGTTCCCCATCGCGCGATCTACGCGTTGGTGGTGGTGGCGGTGCAAACGGATGGGTTTTGAGCCTTGGATTGCCTTGGGAGCTCTCTCATTTCCTCTCCTATGGACGTCACTTGTCTTTGGTTGTTCTAACCCTAGAAGGCAACCTTAGACATCTGATATATCCCTTTAGTTTTCGTGGGATTAATTACCCAAAAATATAAAATGTCTAAAATGCCCTCCCGGGGTACTAATTAGGCCTAAAAACGCCCCAAGACCCAAACTAAACCCCCGAGTACACTTTTCTGACTATCTTGACCCTTCCGGACGCGTTAGCGCACTCAAAATGACCATACGGACAACTTATAAAATATTCACTTTTATTTATCGATATTTAGTCCCGACGCGACACGGGCGCGTCCTGACTCAAATTTCTAAAATTATCATTTTATTCACTCGTGACATTTAATATAACCACTATTATATATTACTTTGCTCATTAGTAATATTTAACAAATTTTCCCATAATTACTAACTCTCATCACGTTAATAATTATAACATAATTAATTTCCAGATTTTTATTAAATAATTAATTCACATTAAATTTAATAAATCCCCAAATTAATATAGCATAAAAATACGGGGTATTACACAAACTAACAACCAATAATTATCCAACATCCAAACCAAATAAAATCAATAAATATCCCGTACTCCTTCTGTCATACTATCCAATAACAAGTCAACAACCAATAATTATTCAACAGCCAAACCAAACAAAACCAATAATTACCCCGTACTCCTTCTAACATACTATCAAATAACAAGCCAACAATCAATAATTATCCAACGGCCAAACCAAACAAAACTAATAATTATGCGACTGAGCATAACATATTATCGAAAGTTAACTTACATAAATCATATTAAACCATCGTAAAAGTAACTAAACATTCATACATCAAAGTAAAGCGCTAATACAATGTCAATATCAAAATAGGATACAAATAATATTGACAAGGTTAAAATAATATTTTGATACTCAATCTTCCTCTAAATCAACTAAAAGAACCTTCAAATTAGGGTTGTCATCAAGAGCTGATTGGAACTCTTTTGGAGCCATCAATTCATCCACTTCAGTAGTCATACCCTTTGGTGCATGCACAATAGTAGACCAATTACCATCGTTTATGCAATTGGAGTAGAATACATTCTTTACGTTCTGAAAGGAACAAATAAAAGGCTCGTCGACTATGCGATCTTTACTCTTCAGCTTTGATAAATCTATCGTAATAAGTTTGGAGTCAGGATCAACTTTGCAAGCATTCGTAGTATCCTCTACCTTTATCCAATCACAATAGAATACGGTTTCTGTGAAATCTAAGTAATCAAGTTCTAGGATTTGTTGGACTATCCCATAATAGGTTAGCACCGTATTCTTTGGATTTTATCACTTTTGCTAGCGATACAGTTGGTCAAGGCAGAAATTGATATTCCATTATTTTGCGTCAAATTTTTTTCCTCATATGGATATAAAATGAAATCAAAACCGTTGGTGTGGAATTTCTTAAACTCTTTTGCACGAAAATTAGGGCCTTTTGCTAGGCGTGCAAGCCTGGAAGAGAATCACCTCTTTTTAGAAGCTGCATTTATTAATGAATTTGTATTAAGTCATGTTTTTATCACACACGAATAAATAATCTCACACATAAGATGTGAAGTTTACCTCTTTTGACATCCATGCCCTAAAATCAATTGTCGTGCAATTTCTCCTTTAATTTTGAGCAATTTCATTCTCGTACTTCCTATGGGTAAATTATAGAGTTTATATCGTAAAATATAAAATACATATGATCAAAGAAGAAGAATTTAATAGATTTTCACTCTCTCCATTCTTCGACTTCATCTTGCGATTCGAAGACATAACGAGCAGCTTTCTCGTATTATATATTAGTAAGTTTCACCTCTTTAGGGTTCTCAAATGGTACTTTATACTCAAACTCATCAGGTTCCTTGATCACTCCTCCTCTACGAGGATTGAACCTCCTCACCTTTTGTTCTAACATATATTCCCTAGCGTATAACGATGATTCCACAGTTAAGTATTCTTCAACAATTGACCCTCCAATATACCATGTATTCTGTACGTAATCTTTGAAATTTTTCGTCAAGTCCTCAAAAGGATACATACAACGATGCCTAATGGGACCACATAATAAAGCTTGATCGCATAAATTCACAAGCAAGTGGATGCTGATATCAAAGAATGCCGCAGGAAAATATTTCTCTAATATACAGACTACCTTGGCTAAAGTTGATTTTGCAGCTCTAATGTGCTTTTTTTTACCACTTTTACACAAACTAGGGTAAAACACAAACTGATTTGCATAATTTCTTGATGGAGATCTTTGTGTTCAGAGAAGCAATGTCGAAATAACAGAGGGATTAATTAGCTGATTACATGCCAGTCACGAGGCTTGCACCGGTTTAAGTCATTTGCTTGGTAGTTAACGACCCTACGTAAATTACCAGAATAAGCAGTTGGAGTCTTCAAGTTGAACAACGTGTCTAAGAGGATCTTCTTCTCACTAGTAGTCAAAGTGAAAGCAGCCAGAGGGGTAGAAATTCTTCCTGTTGTAGGATCATTTTTTAACTAGAGTTTATTCTTTAGCTTTATATCCTATAGATCTCAGCGGGCCCTCTCTCCATCTTTGGAATGAGATCCACCCAGGCATGTTCCTATCAGATGTTCTGCAACATTCTTCTCTGTGTGCATCACATCAATTACAAGCCTTACACGATGATCTTTCCAATACGACAAATAAAAAAATATTAATCACCTGGACCATAATTTTGCTTTAGTAGGGTCGTTAGGATCTCCCCTTGCTTTACACTTCAGGTTTACAAACTTAGGGTGTTTGCCTATGTAGGTATTCCTCACAGTCGCAGCCATCGCCTTCTCCTCGATCTGCTGACTAGACAGTCGAGCAGGTTGCATTCGGTGCTCGTAACTAATAGGATAAAAGTTAGACTTGTCATTCCTGAAAGGGTGACTGGTCGGTAGAAATGTACGATGACCCGTGTAACTGATCTTACTACTATGCTGTAGCCAAATGGCTTCAGTTTCCTCCCCACATATGGGACATGCATAATAACCATGAATATTACAACTGGACAAGGTCCCATAAGCAGGAAGGTCTTGGATCTCCCAAATCACCATTGGTTTAAGTGTGAACTCTTCACCCGTGTGAGAGTCGAACGCCGTCACGCCTTTATCACACAACTCTTTAAGCTCTTGATTAATAGGGCTAACAATATATCAATATTATCACCCAGAGCCTTCGGCCCGGGTATCAATAAAGATAATAATGTGATTTCCTTTCTCATGCACAATGTCGAAGGGATACTTAAAGGCACTATTAGAACTAGCCAATAAATTTGACTAGTACTTAAATTACTAAAAGGTTAAACCCATCAGTTGAGATTGCATGACGAACGTTTGGTGGTTCTTTTACAAATTCATGGTGTCGCTCATTTAAAATTTTCCAGACGAGTGAATCAACAGGATGAAGTATCATATTCCCACCCACCTTACATTGAGCGTGCCATGTCATGGCCTCCGCTATCCACAGTACATTAAAAAATCATTTTAACCGTGGCCCAAGGGCAAAATACTTCCAAACCTTTTGTGTGACTTGTGATCTCTTTTGATATTTTTCCAGTTTGTCATTTACCTTCTCACAAACGACATATCTAGGCTCATCGTATACTAAAATTCATTCTTCTCTTCGTGTTCGTTGAGATACAATATGCAATCATACTTGCATGCATGAATAGATTTTTATTTCAGTCCCAAACCCTTCAAGCTCTTCTTTATGGTAGGATAATTGTCTGATAACTTGTTCTCTTTTGGGAGAATTTCTTTAACCCACTTAATAATTCTAGTTACGTTGTTCCCATACAAACCAAATTGACACTTCAAGTTGTGAAAACCAATCACTGCATATAATACCGATTGATCTTCATCGCAATATTTATATAATGGTCTAGCAGCATCGACTTTCAACCGTGTATATTCTCGGTCTCCTGGTAGTTCAATATCAAATTGTTCGTCGTGTACATTATCTGTCTCCATAGGTTGGTGGTTTTGGGCGTGGTGGACTCTGTAAGCATCATCAATTAGGTCGGTTAATGGATGATGTGTTGGCGAATCACTTACCACTTTCACTCATTAGTGTTTTGTTATGTGGTCGATTATCGACAATTCTTCGGGAACATAAGGTATATGTTTTTCACCATGGTATGTCCACTTGTTATAATCTTGAAAAATTCCCCACATTATTAAATGTAACTCAACATCTTCTAAAGATTTTTATTTTCTGTTTGTACAATGGGTGCAAGGATAAGGAATCTTCTCATTTTTATGGTTCTTAAAAGCGTATCTAATAAATTCTTGAACGCCTTTATTATAACTATTAGCTATTTGGTTAGTCCCCCCATCCACTTTTTATATTGTGAAAAATCCATTTAATAATATTCAAATTGAAGTCCTGTGTTAACATGATAAAATAAATATCATGTTGCATAGTAAAGCACTAATATAGTATCAAAGAAAAACACTAATATAGTCAACAACGCACCAATCCATCAAACTATGTAATAACTTAAATACAAGAACACGCCAATCAACGATACTACAAAACCACATAAACTCAAATTAAATAAATTTGTATACTGATATTATTACAACATAAGAAAAATGTTACTACATCTTCGTCAAGCGATAAACTAGTCAAGTTGTAACAGAGTCTACATAATTTTTCAAAAAATTTCCTTCTCCACTGTTGACGTGCGCTGGAACAGTTTCACAACCCTCATATACTGTATCAACCACGATCTGAGACTCACCCTCCTACAAAGGTCGATTATGTACTAAAGTTCCTACGACAGTGGACATGAGCGTGCAGATACCAATGAAAAATTTACCGCTTAGGTCTTGTATATAGTATTTCTCGCCATAGTCACCGTGGGTTGTTGACGATGATCCAAGACCTGTGCCATGATGAGGCATTGAGAAAGGGAATGTTGAAGGAGGAACTGGAATGTGTGGGGGGTATGGAGAACGAGGAAAATTTTGAGGAATCCCTGGCATCTGTGGAGGGAAATCGGGATGCATTGGGGGTTGCAGGGGCATACGACTAGTTAAAAGGGACACAATCTGTGCAAGTTTATCATTCACACACCCCAATTCATTTCCAAGCCCCAATATATCCCCTTCAGTCCTAGATTGAAGATCATCGTTGGACGCAAAATGCTTTTTGACATAAGAAAGCTCGTCCACGAGAGGTGCAGTGTGTTTGAATCTTGTTTTTGACATATGTGACCCCAAACCTCTCATCCTCCCTCTATGGTTCTTCCCAAAGGTTTGTGCGATGGCATCATTATCAATATCTTCGATCGATCTTGAATCTGACTGACTACTGATAGACTCTATTGACTCTAGGGTCTAAGCCAAATGATGAGGGAATTTATTATCTTTGTCCCGTCTAGCATGCACGTACAAGTTGGCTCTTTTCGGCGTCTTTCCTTAATCTGGTCTACCTTTCCTAACGGTTGTCAACTCATTCTTCAAATATTTATAAGATTTCGAGCCTAGCCGATGGACATCAGTTTTTTTACCCTATTCTGCTTGTTTTTCTCCTTTTGCAGCATTTTGGAGTCCTTCACCTCATTCTCCAAAAAATCATTCCATTGAGAGACTGGCATCTCAACGGTCGAAAGGATTTTGTCTTTGAGCGCCAAAATATCGGAGCTTGATGCTCCCTTAGGGAAATGCTTCTGAATAAGGTTTCTTCGATATATTCGGAGTTGTTTAGCAACCTGAGAAAGCACCTTATTTTTTGAGTTGGAGGAAAATGAAAACCATTTGCTGAGTTGCTCATAGATGTCATCTATAATAGATGTATCTACAAGGTTTCAATTGTTAGCTCCTCCCACTACCACATTCATTTTTTCCAAGGATAAACACTGGGATTTAAACTGTTGAACGTGATTCTTATCCCCCGTGGGGTTATTTCCCAGAAGAGACCCAATGGGCTTCTTCTTAACTGACCCGACAGTTTTAGGAGCGTTGGGCGTGTCTGTTGGATTAGTGGGAGGAGTACCTTACCTAATGCAACAGGGAGTAGGGGAGTGAACAGTTTATGGAGTAGGGGAGTGAACAGTTGGCGGATTTGAGTATTGCTCACCAATTGGTGATGAGAATTCTCCTTGTGGTTTTTGGTTGTTGTTGGTGGGAGCATTGGTTCCATTATCGCCCGACATTATCTACAATAATAACAAAAGTTAAATGTGTATCTATAATAATAGATGCATAATTTCAAAGTTCAATATGAAAATGTAAATAACAAAATAAATCTTTTGACCATATATTATAATCTACCTGTTCATGGTAAGACTTTAATAAAAGTTCAATGTATCTGATCTCCATCCATTCTGGATTTGTGTTAAAAAACCTACGAAATTTTGGATGTGGCCAATTATGAGGAATCGTATCTATATGCATAGATGTCGATGACATGAACTCGAAATCTTATCCTCTTCAGCCTATTAGTAAGATCGAGTTTGACGTGCATATGTCGTGAAACATCACAGTCTTCATCAATGCTCTTTATACGTAATTCTATCCATAATGGGTGAATTTTTTTTCGGATTTCTCTAACAGCGTAAGTAAGGTCAGTGCTCTATCGGGATTATGTACGCGATATATATATTGTACAACTTCATCCTAACATTGTGACAGGAAAAACAGAATACGATCGAACAAATACTCTTGCTAGAAATGAACTCCACAGTTTACAAGGTAGTTAAATTATTTGATATTCCTATTCCCATACCAATAAATCCGATTACCCACTTTATGAGGATCATTAATGAAAGAGGTACGAATGCGAACCAATTGCAACCTTTCATACTCTTATTGCCATCGATTATCACCTTGACTCATTTTTCTTGAGAATAATGAACGAGGGCGTGATTATGATTCCTATAAATAATGGCTCTAATGAATCATTAACTAGTTATTGTGTACGAGGGCGTGGATATGATTCCTATAAATAATGGCTGTAATGAATCATCAACAGTTATTTTATTATGTTTTGAATACCTACTTTTGTCATTTAACCCAACAATCCCTCAAATTAATCCTTATGTTTGGTATTTTTTTAATGGTTCGGTATTTTTTTATATTTCAGCCCCAAACTTAAACCAATAATATACATAAAATTAAAATTATCCCTAGTTTGAAAATTAAACCAACAATATCCATTAAATTAAAATTTGGCCTAGTTTTAAACTTAAACCAACATTAATCATATATATGTATTTTTTTTCTAAATACAGGCACAATACACAATGATAATTTTTACACACCTACGTACACAATACACACATGTATATACACACAGACACAGAGAAATACACACACGTATACACACACACACACACACACACACATACACGCACATAGAAATACACACACAAAATGAAATAAATAAAAAGGGTTTGGAAATACACACACACAATGAAATAAATTAATAAGGGTTTAAGATTATATATACAGGTATACACACACGTATACATACACACACACAAAAATACACACGTATACACATAAAAATACACACATGTATACACACACACATATATACACACACATAAATACACACATAAATACACGCACATAATGAAATAAATAACAATGAAATAACTAGGGTTTTGGATTACCTTTGAGATTGAGAGAATGAGAGGGCTTGAGATTGAGGGAAATAAAATCTCCAGAGAGAGGGAGGGAAAAGTGTTTAGAAGTTTTCAAGGGAAATGAAAACCCGTTCTGTCTTTTTTAACTATAAAGACCATTGTTACGACTTAGGGCCGTGACCCCATGACGTGACCCCTTTATTTTTAACACGTCAGCGTGGAAACAAGACCATGGTCATGGTCCTAAGACATGACTATAGTGGTGTGTATTTGGGCCCCTGGTCACGGTAATGAGCCGTGACCCCATCCATGAACACACTTAGCAGAAAATTTGGCACCATAATGGTCACGACTGGATCACGGTTATCATCCGTGACCCATGCGAGTCATGGTTAAAGTCCGTGACCACCTACAAGTCGATTCATGACCACTCTGGGTCTTGGAATTGGTCACGCTCATTTTGCATGTAGTCACGACTTTGGGCCGTGACCAATCGGTCACAACTCTTGGTCGTGACCCCATTTCCATGACCATTTTTTATTTTTGGTGTAGTGGTATAAATAGGACCCTAGGCAAGGTCAAGTCAAGGATCATAACTCAAGCCATACCGTTACTCAATCAAAATCACTCCAGACCGCTAAGTGTTCTCTCCATGCTCTTTCTCTCTAAGAGTTAAATGCTTTGTTCCTTCACTCCACCTGACAACCATCACTCTCAGGAGCCTCTATTGGGTAAAGTTACTATTATTGTGGTAAAGATCATTTTATTGCAGGGAGTAAACTACAGTTTGAGTTCCATTGTTACCATATAGGGAAGGTTTTACCAGAAACTTTTCTAAAAGTGCTTGAGAACCTTGAAGGGAGCATCCATTGGAGCAAGTCACGCTTTACCTTTTCCAGTTCTTCATAGACCCAAGTCTCAGTACCCTCTTACACACCTCATCAAGAGGATCCCCAATTTTTATATCACAAGGGTCCCACGAGAAGAAAATACAAAGGGTGACCTCCTTGTATGAGTGTCTTCATAAGATGAGATGGACCTAAAGGTCCTAGTTGTGACCCTTGACCATCAAATCATCACCCAGCTTCAGATCAACAATGTATAGATCGATCAGAGCTCACATTAAACCACTCCCATTAAGGCCTACCTAAAGGACGATGCCTTACCAAAAGATAAGCTTCAATCCAGATATTACACGGAAAATGGGGTATTATTACAAAGTGTATATTGCTCAGCACCTCACGATGCTTTAGCACGTTAAAAGACAATTATGTCTTACAGATCTCTATGAAGGTGTTTGTGGTGCCCATATTAACCCAAAGACCTTAGTATATAAGGTTTTGAGTCAAGGCTACTTTTGACCAACATTAAGGAAGGAAGCTAAGGATCTGGTCCAATGTTGTGAAAAATGTCAAAAGTTCACTCTTACTCTAAAGAAGACAACTGTAAATTTGGATCCTATGCTAAGTTCATGGCCCTTTGCTCAATGTGGTGTGGATTTGGTAGGACCTCTTCCCCTAAGAGAAGGTAAGAACATGTTATGTATCGTGGCCATCGATTACTTCACTAAGTGGGATGAGACTGAGCTCTTAGCCACCATTAAAGAGAATAAGACTACTAATTTCATTTGGAAAAAAATGGTTATCACACATTTTCAAAAATAAACTTCATGTGATGGTTTCTCTTGACTAAGTCCATCATCTCAGATATCGATAAAGGGTTTGATAACCTAACCTCTAAAAAATTATACTAAAAGTATGACATAACCAACCACAACTCATCTTCAATACCCCTTAGGAAAATGTAAAAGTTAAGATAATGAACCAAACGATATTTCATAGTCTGATGAAAAGGTTAGAAAAGGATAAGGGGATATAGGCTGACAAACTTCTGAGCATCTTGTGGGCTTATAAAACCATGGTTAGAGGTCCAATAGGAGAAACACCATTTTTCCCAACCTTTGGAATTGAGGTAGTGGTCCCAATGACGGTCAAATTATATACAAATTGGGTAGCTCAGTTCAAGCTAGGGGATAATGATGAAGGTTTTAAAAGGTATATAGATGAGTTAGAAGAAAAGAAAGAAGCTTCACTAGCCCGAATGACTGCCTACAAGAAAAGAACAACCTCATAATGAGTTATAAGGATTTCAACCTTGGCTCAAAAAATTAAACTAAGGTATGGAAACCCAAAATTTAGAGTTATAAGGACTCCAATCTTGGCTCTAGGTTTAAGCTAAGGTATAGGACCCAAACCTCAAGTTGCAAGGACTCCAACCTTGGATTAGGTCAATAGTTAAAGGTCTAAGGCCCCCTCAAAATACTAAGGGGGATCACCAAAATTTTCATCCTTGATTCCATTTAAAATGAATAAGGTCTAAAGATCTTAAATAGTCAAATCAAAGTCTTATTATGCACCTAAAAAACATGTTTTCAAAAGAAGGAAGTTGTACAGCTATGCAAAAACCTTATTCGAATCCTGTTTAACCTCGTTTATTGAAATAATAATCTGAGACTTAGAACAAGACTTCTATTTTTCAAAATTTTTAGGGGGACTAAGAGTTCAAATATAAAAAATTACCTAAAAACTCCATTTTTATAAGAAAATCTGCAAGGCCCGGGCTTCAGAGGTATGAGGACCCATCGTGGAACCTCAGAATGTCCTCCTCAAGGGGGCTAAGGTTCAGAGGCTTTTAAGACTAGAACCACCTTCAAAAAATTTCTAAGTCCAGAGTTTTTATAACCCTCTATGGGACTTCAGATTTCAAACTTCCTAAGTTCAGAGGTCATATGACCCTTTGTGGGACTTTAGATTAAAAAATTCTAGTTGATAATGCCTAAATCCAGAGGTCTCGGGACTCATTGGGGGCTTAAAGTTGATATTTTTTTTCAGTTTTAAGGTTTCAAGACCGTTGACAAAATTAGTTTTTCTCTTTTAAGGCTTTCATCCTTAGTAAAACATCTTTCAGAGGTTTTAGGACCCTTTGGGGAACAAATTTCAAGTTAGAATTTTAAATCTAAGGTCTTATTACCCTTAACATATTTACTATTTGACCTTTATTCCCCCAAATTTTTGGGGCTAAGTGTAGGTACAATTTTTTTTGTCTTTCAGTCCTAAAAAGTACAAGTACCAAAAATCCCATTATTCTAAGGTATCACAACCCATTTCAGAGCCTCAGTCTTGACTTCAAATGCTTTAAAAGTATGTGGATGATGTCTTAAAACCCTCACATCTCCTTCGACAAATTTTTTACTCATGTTATTTTTCTTTACAAAAAAATCTTTTGGGGGGGGGGGGGGGGGGAGGGATAAAGGAGTACTACCTACTGACAGACCTTAGACAGATGAATGTTATACAAAAAATTCCTTAGTAAAGCGAAAGAAAATAAGTACGAAGTAAAGAAAAGCGATAAGTAAGTCATAATTTCAAAAACCAGAGATATTATCACTGAATAATAGAGAGATGATGGTTTACATCAAAAGGCAAGCGTTCAAAACAAAAATTAAAAATTACATAATTGTCTTCTCAAGGCTTAGTATTGGTGGGGTCAACAAGAGCTTCACTTTTTAGGGGGATCGATTTGGGCAGAGGTGAATGTTTTCTTCAGATCTTGCTCTTTTTCTTGGACATGGGAGATAGAGGCTTCATCAGCATCATCCCAATTGTTGTTATCACTATCTGGGATCTCTTCACCAGATTAAGGGGATTAAGTGAACAAACTAGAGACATCCACATCAGAAAAGAGCTCCTATACTTTAGCCTTGCAAGCTCAAACCTTGAGTTATACTTGTCGAAGACAAATTTATTAAAGGCCTCAGACTTAAGATAGGCATCCAATTTTCTCTTCACAGTCGTGTGAATATTTCATTAGAGTTTGTTATCCTTCACCAAGACCTCAGTGTATTCCTTCTTCAACTCCTGACCCATGAAAATTAATACGTCTTTCAGAGCGTTAAGATCTAATACCTGTTGCTTTATAAGGACCATGTCATTCTCAGCCTCAAGAAGATTTTCCTGATCATTTTAAATCTTGGGGGTTTAACTTTGAAGTGCCTCCACCCTTATTTTATGCTTGGGCTAAGCCAAGCCATGGGCCTCCTAGATCTTAGCCAAAGAGTTTTGAGTAGCAGCTAAGAGGGAGGAATTGTCCCTAAACTTTTACGTGCTCTAATAAGGTGATATTTGAACTATGGTTTACCCTCTCCTTCTCTAAAGAAGCCAGCTCCAGACACTGGTTGGTAATGATATGATTTAGTTCTAGCTTGATGATGTCCCACTTGTCAGACATATCTATGGCCTTATTTCACCCTCTTTGTCCTTTAATAACATCAACCATAAGACCCCCATCAAATATTGAGCCTGTAAGCAAAAGAGAAAAATACGAGAACATGATGGATCAAAATAAAATCTATAGATGTATTGAACTTTAAGAGCTCGGTGGTCTTGGACCTCTTTTTATTGATGATGGAAACCTCTATTGGAGTTTCCTTGGCAAACTGCCTAGCTATTCTCCATTCAACCCATTCATTAATTGGATCAATAGAAAATCAATGTTTATCGTTTAGAGAACTAAAAATGCGGAAAATAGTAGGAGAAAGAAAAATCATGCTAATTAATGGGGGAATAAAAAAACTCAAGAAAAATAATCTCCTTAACTGAGGGGAGGACCAATCCAAGCTTTGGGGAAACTAAGTATAGATAAGTGTTGCCCCTTGCAATCCTCGCAAGAAGCAACAAGGGTCTACTAATTATATCCTATTAAAAACTTAGTACTTGAAAGGATCTTAGACCCATTGACCACCCTCAGAGAGGAACATAGATCCTATATCTGACCTACGACCTTAGACAGGGTACTGCTTGAACCCCTAATACCCCACTTTCCTTAAGATAAGGCCACAATACTATGGGAGAACTCAATCGCCTCTTAATCCTCCTAGTTTGGACAGTAGTTCCAGCATGTCTCTTCAACTAAGATCATAGACCAAAACACCAAAGTTCTGCTATGAATGGCACTCAGCATAGACCTCAGTCTAAGGAAAAATGACATCTCGAGGTTACTTAACCCTTAACACAAAGGCGTATCACTATAAAATATCTAAAGATCAACCTATGTCAATTCTTGAGATCCCAAACCTCTAAAATAACTCATGAAAATAGTCTGACAGAGTAGGTGGAGAGCAAAACACTATTCCACCTACCGCCACCACTCAAATCCTAATTTAATACACTTTGTAACTACCTTAGACCAAGTGCAAAACCTTTGAGGAACACTCTACCTCCTTGCTGACACCATCAGACCTGAGATCCATCACAACCATGTTGTTATAGACCAGTAATTCTCTATCCTAGAGTTTGCATATAAATAAGAGTTTGATTAAAGGTTGAAGACACGTTCAAGTTATCATACTTTCACAGAACTAAGGGTTTTAACATTAATAAATGTTTACTCCTTGTTCCATATTCTCTCACCCTAATGTTATGAGCACAAACTACTAACTTGTATCATTTCCAGTTACCATATACATTATATACCTTATCGAGCCCTATATTAATACTCATGATCCCTTAGATAATTCCATCAGTTACTTCCATAGGTCACTTAAATTGTTGACAAAAGCCGTAAGGACCTCATACTTTCTTGACCAAAGCTCAATACGTCTCACAAATTGTAATAACTCTTTTATGAGCTACTAAACAATATAACACCCTCTGACAGGTGATGTAGGATCCTAATCCGGGGTCCAAACCACTTTATATACTTGTATAAATGCGTTAAGACTTCTCTCCTATTACTTGTCCTAGGTCCAGAGGGGAGCAGCTAGGGCTGAGGTCAAATCCAATTTCAAGACCCATAAAATCACAATTATAAGATAAAGAGCCAAAGCTTTGTTGGGAATAATTCAATTCGATTAATGTAATTCAGTGACTACCTTGTAAAAAGGTGGGCTTTAATGCTTCATTAATTTGATTTATGATCACTTGAAGGTATGGATGTGCTTACCTTGAGCACCACAAGTCTAAAATCTTTCATTAGATGAAAGTGAGCAGGGTTAGTTGGACAGGGGTAAGGTAAATTAATCCAAATTTTACAATCTGATTGTTGAGGTGTTTATATCTTGAGATAATTATGGGATCATTTATCGAAGGTTTTGGATTTTATCCCAGAAGTATACATGAGGTATTCCACTTTTAAATGGTGTAGATGATAGAAAGGAGTAAGCCTATTTTGGAAATGATAGGGTTCATGGGTATTTATTCGGGAATGCAACATCTTTATTGGGATTTTACTTAAGAGATGTGTATATACATTCTAAATTTAATTTATTCTTAATCGATCTCTTAAAACTTCTTGAACATTAAAGTGGACCCAAGCTCATTCTAAGGTATGTTCAGATTCGCGAGTGCTCGACACTTGTGTTATAGAAAGACTCAACGAAGTTGAAATTATTGACAAAGGCATGTCTCTTTATGAGTTATGATAATGACTAAAAATTGTAGGTTTACATCACATTACTAATTACAAGAAGGGACATTGTTTACATCAATGACTAGTTATTATAAGAGGATCATGTAATAAACTAAGGGCCTAAGTGTAAATTGGACATATAATATGATCGAACATCATATTACTAGTGTTGCTAGACCAATTGCGCATGACAAAATACAATCTGATATCGATAATACACTACCTTATTATAGTGAGAGCATTACCGATGATCAGAGTACACATATCACGTATATAGGATAACAAGTGCTACCATGTCATAGTGGGAGAATGAGGAGTCATACTTAATGGTTAGTGTTTTGGGTGATGGTTTCGATGAGATCCCATGAAAAAATGAACTAGGTCTTAGGGACTGCAACAAGGCATTTCAAGATAAGGATTTTTTCTTTGACCTATGACTACGGATACCAAAAGGGATTCAATGTATTCAAATCAAGTTTTGGGGACTTATAGACTTGTTGATGGGGTAAAACCCATTGGGCACAAGTGGACCTACAAGAAGTTAAAATAAAGATGGATCGAAAGGTAAAACTCTTTAAAGCAAGGGTTGTGAAAGGGTTTACTCAGAAAGAAAGGGATTGAATAGGAGAAAACCTTCTCAGGATATCCATAATAAAGTCTATCAGGACTCTTTTAAAGTCAAGACTGGGTACTTAAATGATTGTCTTGACAAGTCCATAGTAAGAAGTCGGGAAGCCAAAGTGATGTCAACTTGTGATATCCATTTATGGATTTAGGATAATATTAAGGTCTTGGATCATTTGTTAAGGTAATAAAGTTTTGATTTCAATCAAAGCTAAAAAATTAATTATTATTATAAAAAGTATGGAAGTATATCTAAGTACAGTTTGCGTTTAATACTTGCAATTAGGAATGAGGTGAGATTATTATCTTACATATGAGTGTCATTTTCAATATATTCGATATAAAGTTCTTAGGACAAGAAAAACACATCTTTATGATCAAGATTTTGCTAGATCGATTGCCAAGGATATTGGGCTTATCCCAAGTCGATTATATCAATATAGTATACACATGATTAACATTAGGATTCCAGTAAAAGAGTTATTTTCAAGTATGGAGTCAAATGGTCTAGAAATTAATCTCCTAGGAACTTGATTAGATGGAAGGAATCATGAATATACCTAATGATTCAATGGTGGGCAGCCTCATTCTATGTATTGTGTGCAACATATTTCAGTCTAATAGTCTTGTACCTTTTAGGCATAAAGACTAAGGTTTTAAGCTAGATACGTATTCCTAGTTTTCTACCTGGGAGTATACACCTAAGGAGGTTGAGCTATAAGTTGGAGGAATGTGAAGTAATCTTAGTGAACAATACTAGTGCCCTAGGTTTATATGGAAATAGCTCACAAGTTGAGACCCGGACCGATCCGCCTTGCTCGTTTAAGACCAGTGAGCCCCGAACCGAATGCGAACCGAATCAGCCTTAAAATAAAAGAACCGGTCCGCCATCGGACCGATCCGCCTAAGGCCCGGATCGATCCTCCCTGGATAACCACGAACAGATCGTGTGCAGATTTTTAGGGCAAATGAATTCTTATTTATACCACGATCGGGGAGTTGGTTTTCTTAAGACTTACACACGATTTTCTGAGTTTCATAACTCATAAGTCTTCATGGTATTTGAGTCCATTGATTCATACCCTTGATTCACACAAATTCCATACATTTGTGAGTCACTTTTGGTAATCCAAGAACACCATTGATGTTCAACCCTTTGTGAAGTGGACCGCTTCTTCCTCTTCATTGCATCCCTACTGGACAGGGATAGTTCCAGCCGCCAACCCTACTGGAAAGGATTTCTTCCAGCCGCGACTACAGAATCCGATACCCGAGGGTAATTCTTAGTCAAACTGTATTTCATTGTAATCCGATTGTAAACCGTCTTTTACAAATTATAGTGATATACAAATGGTTTTGCCCCTGTGGGGGATTTTTCCTTAACTTT
Organism: Sambucus nigra; assembly: GCA_949130495.1. Classification (NCBI taxonomy): domain Eukaryota; kingdom Viridiplantae; phylum Streptophyta; class Magnoliopsida; order Dipsacales; family Adoxaceae; genus Sambucus; species Sambucus nigra. The sequence goes on from OX422213.1 coordinate 473,697,844, forward strand.
GTGTGTTGAATATCTTGTGCATGATTTCATATTGTTTCAATCACACCTAGTTGCATGCTTAGGGTTAATTTGGGTTAAAAATGGCAGTTATTATATTATTTCTTAATTGAACGCAAGCGCCAACTCTTTCAAATTGGTATCAGAGCAGGTTACGCTAATCTATCGCGTATTCCTTTTTCCGCAAAATTTTTCTAAGATATCAATTTTCTGAATAAATTGATTTTTGAAAAGAGCGTGTTCAAATGGAGAAGTCATATTATAAAATGCCTATTTTTGACGGGTCGAATTATGCCTATTGGAAAGCCTGTATGAGGTCGGCTTTAAAAGCCATTGACGAACGTGTCTGGATTTTGGTTGAACGAGGGTGGACTCCTCCAACCGTGACTGTTGATAATGTGACCAACTTGAAACCTGACATCACTTGGACTGATGATGAATTTAAATGGTCATCTTTTAACTCTAAGGGTCTAAGTGCTATTTCTGGGTCTGTCACTCCTGATGAGTTCAAACGCATAATGACGTGCACCACGTCAAAAGAAGCATGGGATATTTTGCAACTTACCCATGAAGGAACGAATGCTGTTAAAGAGTAAAAATTGCAAAATTTAACAACTCAATTTGAAACCATCACCATGCATGAAAATGAATGTTTTGATGAATTTTATGCTAGGCTTTCTGACATTGTTAATACTAGCTATAATCTTGGAGAACATATTCCAAATGCTAGAGTTGTTAAAAAGATTCTTCGTTCCCTTCCTAAGCGTTTTATACCTAAAGTCACTGTGCTAAATTCCTTGGGTAATTTAAATACTCTAAAATTGGAAGAACTGGTAGAAGATTTACAAACTTATGAAATAGACATGTTTCCTAAATCTGCCAAGTCAAAAGATAAGGGAATTGCCCTTAAAGCCCAAGAGAGAAAAAGTGAGGGGTCGGCAAGAAAGAGAGTCGAGTCGTCTAGAAAGATAGAAACTTCTGATTCTGAATTTGAGTTTGACCTAGATGATTTGGCACTTTTTTGCTAAAAACTTCAAGAAAATTCTGAAATTTAAGAAAAATGGGAATTTCAAAGATAAAAAGAATTTTCAGAAAAATAAGTTTGAAAAGAAAGATTTCAAAGAACCCCCTAAAGACAGTGAGAGGTGTTTTGAGTGCGACGGTAAGGGACACAGAGCGTTTGAGTGTGCCACTCGTCTGAATAGGGAAAAGGGTAAAGCTGTCCTAAATGCTACCCTTAGTGACGACAGTGAGGTCGAGTCTGTGGACTCGGGAGATGAGTCACCGCATGAGCGTAACTTCACCGCGTTTATGGCTAGTCATGTGAGTACTCCTAGTGCATCTCACGACGATGAGGATGCTACTTCACAGGGACACCTCGACAGCGAGAGCGAAGAGAGTGAGGGAGAGGAGGAAGGTAGTGAGGACGAGAGTAACCTTCAACGCGCGTACGCTGAGTTGTATAATGAATCATTTAAAACTAAAAAGCGTAACAAAGCCCTATTGCTTAGGATCACCGCGTTAGAAGAGGAGTTAGGAGGAACGAGAGAGAGAGAGTCCTCCACCTGCACCGCCATGAGAGAGAGAGAGTCTGCCTGGGTTAGTAAAGAGAATTTGCTTAAAGAGAGAGAGAGCAGTTTTGAGAAAGAGAAAGCGGACTTGACTAAACAAGTGGCTAGTCTTTCGAGTGAGCTTCATTCCTCCCTGGAGACTCGAAAGAAACTTGAAGCCTTGTTTCTCAGCTTACTCATGACCTTGAAAGAGCTAGGAAAGTCAAGGTACAAATCGAGGACAGATCTGGGAAGATGGGAAAGATGCTCCTCGGTCCCGCTTTAGGTTTTGGTGACAGGCAAGGAATAGGTTTTGATGGTGCCTCCACGTCCCAAATTGCACCCGGACCAATTCCTGAGTTTACTACAACTCCTTATGGCCGTCATAAAAAACCAAGAAGGAGAGTTCGACCAAGAAAAGCAATCCAAGGTCCTCCTAATACTGTGCCCTTTTGCTACCATTGCAAAAGAAATGGACACCTTAGGGATGATTGCTATAAGTTGGGTCGGACACGACGTACGTTTGCTCCACCACTTCAGACTGATGAGTTTGCCAGTCTGAGAGAGCGTGTTGAGTTCCTAGCCGCCACATCACAGAGTTTGATGGAGGAATTCCGACGGATGACCTTATCATCAATGAATGCGCCCCGCATTCCGGCTAAAACCACCAACAACAAGGGAATACAAAAAGGTACCTACTCTTGGGTTCCTAAGAAAGAGAAAAAGGCCCTTGTTGTCCATGTCGCTCTCAAAGCCCATAATACCTCACAGTGGTATTTTGACAGTGGTTGCTCCAGACACATGACAGGTGATGCCTCATATTTTGCCCATCTTGAGGATTATAATGATGGGAGAGTCACCTTTGGAGATGGTAGCAAATCTAGCATAGTTGGACGAGGTACAGTAGAGTTACCAGGATTTCCAAAGCTAGAGAATGTGTTGTACGTCAAAGGTTTGAAAGCAAACCTTCTTAGCATCAGCCAGCTGTGCGACGATGACTTTGCAGTGAAGTTTGACCGGAAAGCTTGTAAGGTCTATAATCAACCCGGTAAACTTTTAGTGCAAGGGGTGAGGACAGAAGATAACTGTTATGGAACTGAGCCCAAATCCTCACTTGTCTGCAACAGCGCCACGATCACTCCTATGGATATGTGGCATCAACGTCTAGGTCATGTGAACGTTAGAGACTTATCTCGTTTAGTAAAAAAGGACCTAGTACGTGGCTTACCATCACTTGGAAAGTCAACTTCCATGATTTGTGGACCCTGTCAGTTGGGAAAACAAATCCGTAGCCCTCATAGGAAGTTGAATTCCATTACCACTTCCCGTGTTCTTGAGTTGATTCACATGGATCTTATGGGTCCTACTCGCACGGAGAGTCTAGGTGGTAAGAGATACATTCTCGTGATGGTGGACGATTTCTCTAGATACTCTATTGTCGGTTTTCTAAGAGAGAAATCAGATGCTATTGAATTTCTAATGACCAAGTTCCGTGTCCTGCAAAATCAACACGGGGTAACTATTAACAGAATACGTAGTGACAACGGCAATGAATTTAAGGAAGCAAAGGTGGATCTGTACTGTGATAGCCTTGGGATCAAACATGAGTTTTCTGCTGTGAGAACTCCTCAGCAAAATGGGATTGTTGAGAGAAAGAATAGAACGATCCAAGAGATGGATAGATCTATGCTTCTAGGTCGTAAAATTTCTAGGAGATTTTGGGCAGAGGCAGTGTCTACTGCATGCCATACGGTGAATAGGGTCTATTTGCGTCCACACACACTACAGACACCGTATGAGTTGTGGACCGGCAAGAAGCCCAACCTGGCATATTTTCGTATTTTTGGGAGTAAATGCTACATCCTACGGGATAGAGAGCAATTAGGAAAGTTCGACTCTCGGAGCGACGAGGGAATATTTCTAGGATATTCATCGAATAGTAGAGCATACCGGGTTTTTAACCTGAAGAGCTCTAAGGTTATGGAATCAATAAACGTCACCGTGCAAGATGACGAACCTCCGACGGTTATTGATCCTAACCTTCAGTGTGAGGATGAGGACAGTTCTGATAGTAATTTACCTGTTCCTCTCTCACACTCTGTGGACCCTACTCCTGTGTTAGGGGACACACCTGCTTGGGTTCGTAAGAGTCATGATCCTTCAGCCATTGTTGGCGATCCCACTCTAGGGGTCAAGACTCGTGCTCAACTAGAGAACGTTGTTAGTCATCATTGCTACACATCCAAAGTCGAGCCCAAGAATCACAAAGAAGCACTCAAAGATGAACACTGGATATCTGCTATGCAGGATGAGTTGCTTCAGTTTAAAAAGAAAAATGTCTGGGAACTTGTCCCCCGACCTAGTGATACTAATGTTATTGGTACCCGGTGGATTTTCAAGAATAAAATGGATGAAAATGGTACCATAACCAGAAACAAGGCTAGGTTGGTTGCTCAAGGCTACACACAGATAGAGGGTGTAGACTTTGGGGAGACATTTGCTCCTGTTGCGAGGCTTGAGTCCGTCCGCTTACTACTCGCCATCGCATGTCATCTGCACTTCAAAGTATATCAGATGGATGTCAAGAGTGCCTTTCTGAATGGCATTCTACAGGAAGAAGTTTTTGTGGAACAACCAAAAGGGTTTGGAGACCCTAAGCACCCTGATCACGTCTACTATCTGAGGAAAGACTTGTATGGTTTGAAGCAAGCACCCCGTGCTTGGTACGAGAGGCTTACTACCTATCTCTTAGCCCGTGGCTTCAAGAGAGGGGGAGTTGATATGACGCTGTTCATCAGGAGAGATGACGGTGCTATCTTGGTTGCCCAAGTCTATGTGGACGACATAGTCTTTGGATCCACATGCTCCCAGCATGCTCACCACTTTGAGGAGGAGATGAAAAGTGAGTTTGAGATAAGCATGGTTGGTGAGCTTACATTCTTCCTTGGTCTCCAGGTTCGTCAGCTAGAGGATGGGATGTTCATCTCCCAATCCAAGTATGCTCGAGACCTAGTGAAGAAATTTGGTTTAGACTCCGCTAAGCATGCTCGTACTCCTATGAGTCCCTCTACCAAGCTTAGTAAGGACACTTCAGGCAAGGACGTAGAGCAAACCTTGTATCGGAGTATGATAGGCAGTCTTCTCTACTTGACTGCTAGTCGTCTCGACATTGCCTTTAGTGTTGGAGTCTGTGCGCGTTATCAGGCGTCTCCTAAAGAGTCACACTTACTCGCTCTAAAGCGTATTATCAAATACGTGAGTGGGACTCTCTCATACGGTATTTGGTATTCCTTTGATACCGATGACCGTTTGTCCGCCTATTCGGATGCCGATTGGGCTGGGGACGTAGATGGTTGTAGGAGCACTTCTGGTGGGTGTTTCTATTTTGGTTTTGCTCTTGTCTCTTGGTTGAGCAAGAAGCAAAACTCCATCTCTTTGTCCACTGCGGAGGCTGAGTACATCGCCGCCGGGAGTTGTTGCACGCAACTCATGTGGATGAAGCAAATGTTGGAGGATTATGGGATTTCACAGGACACCATGACCATTTCCTGTGATAACACGAGCGCGATACACATATCCTGCAATCCTGTCCAACATTCGCGCACAAAGCACATCAGGTTATGCGAGCACTTTATACGTCAGTTAGTTGAGGAGAAGGTCGTAACCCTGAGTTTTGTTCCTACCGACCGTCAGTTAGCCGATATTTTCACGAAACCTTTAGATGCCCTTAGATTTGAGAGTCTTAGGAAGTCTTTGGGGATTTTCACAGTTGACTGAGGGGTTGGTCTATGTATAAAATAGGATGATTCTTCATGATCATATCATATGCTTCCTATTGCTAGTCTGTTTATATGTACTATTCTTTGTTGTACATCTTATCTTTACTCTTTTTGCTGTTTATATTGCTTTTAAAAAAAAAAAAATACAAAAAGATTTTATTTTGATAAATTTTTTGAAAAAGACCAAAAAGAGATTTGCCTTTTATGGATGATCATTTAAGATAGCCAAGTCACAACTTCATTCCATATATCCATGTGACTGTTTGATAGAGATTTGAGAGGCTACATCATTTCATCCATGTGCTTAACATTGATTGGAGTCCTTGAGATGTAATTAGTGATATTTCCTACATGCTTGACTCCTATATCCTTTATTGCACACATGCACGGCTATATTTTATTGTTGCGCTTGTCAATCTCATGTTGGCTTGAGTGTTTCCATCTCAATCCTGTCTATACAATGTATAAAATGCGATAAAACTTGACAAGATTGGATTGCATGTAAAAACCATTTTGGTGAGACTGTGTGATAATTTGCATAACGGGGAGGGGCTGCGAAAGTTGATTTTTATCCTTTGCGCAAAAGCCACCGTTAAAAAGGACCTAAAAATTGGAGGAATTGTAATATCCGAGGTCCTAAGAGGTTAAAAGAGCCCGAAAAAATTGAAAAGGCAATAAAAAGCAATACATGCCATATATGGGCCATTTAAGTTTCACCATCAATTCTCCAAAGTTTGAGAATTTAGTATACCTCTATTCAAAATATAAATCTGAGGGAGTTTGGTTGGAGATTGAAAAACGGGTTTGCACTTCCTTGAAAGTCCTGAAAAAGCATGAAAATCATTTTGGACGTTATTGGTGTAGAAATCACTTTGAGCTTTGATTTGTAGATTTGATATAGTCAATGTCGTATATTTCCAATCTTTTACACCAAAGGAAGCATTTGAGTTCATTCGTTAGGAATATCCAATATTCATCGTGCACATATGTCATGTTTGTATGCTTTGATTTTCCAATCGAATTTTGATCACACCCATTCTTTTACGCTATCACCGACTTGGTTGTTTTATGTTCATTCATGGTGTGATTTTATGCCTTGCGTCACCCCGGTACTTGATTGCTTGATTTATTTCTCTCATTTGTCTACTTGGGGACATCATAAAAAGGGGGAGAATGAATTATCTAATTATGGGGGAGTTTTGAAATTCTGAGAATATCATCTTAAATGGATATATATGCTTATGTTTATCTCATTTCAAACTCGATACGTCACTTGGTACTTGCTTTGTCTCATGTGTGTAGGTACATCCTTGATAATCCCATGATGCACACCCTAATGAGAAAAGCGGTGAGATTTCTGAAGATTTCTGAAGATTAAAAGAACAAACGATGCAGCCTTAGTCATTTGTACCTCTTTTAGTTTTGGGTTCATGGAAGGGTAGATTTGTATAGGCATTGTTCATACTTGATAATTCGGATTTTTTATGTTTGTTCCAGCATAGACATAGGGGGAGATTTGTAAGGACAATTTGTCCATCATTATGTATATGATATGTCATACGCCGTTACAAGAATGATAGTTGAAAAGATCACATCGTCATCAACAAAATCCGAAGATCAAAAGAAAGGAAGAATTCAGAAATTCAGACAGCCGGACCGGTCCGCCTGATATTAAAACGAACCAATCCGCCTAGCCGGACCGATCCGCTGAGACCCGGACCGATCCGCCTTGCTCGTTTAAGACCAGTGAGCCCCGGACCGAATGCAAACCGAATCAGCCTCAAAATAAAAGAACCGGTCCGCCATCGGACCGATCCGCCTAAGGCCCGGACCGATCCGCCCTGGATAACCACGAACAGATCGTGTGCAGATTTTTAGGGCAAATGAATTCTTATTTATACCACGATCGGGGAGTTGGTTTTCTTAAGACTTACACACGATTTTCTGAGTTCCATAACTCATAAGTCTTCATGGTATTTGAGTCCATTGATTCATACCCTTGATTCACACAAATTCCATACATTTGTGAGTCACTTTTGGTAACCCAAGAACACCATTGATGTTCAACCCTTTGTGAAGTGGACCGCTTCTTCCTCTTCATTGCAGCCCTACTGGACAGGGATAGTTCCAGCCGCCAACCCTACTGGAAAGGATTTCTTCCAGCCGCGACTACAGAATTCGATACCCGAGGGTAATTCTTAGTCAAACTGTATTTCATTGTAATCCGATTGTAAACCGTCTTTTACAAATTATAGTGATATACAAATGGTTTTGCCCATGTGGGGGATTTTTCCTTAACTTTGTGTGTTGAATATCTTGTGCATGATTTCATATTGTTTCAATCACACCTAGTTGCATGCTTAGGGTTAATTTGGGTTAAAAATGGCAGTTATTATATTATTTCTTAATTGAACGCAAGCGCCAACTCTTTCAATTTTGAAAATGGGGAAAATTCCATTTTAGCCAAAAATTATTTAGGATCTTTACCGAAATAATTTATCGCTTTGGCTCTGATACCAATTTGAAAGCCCCGACTTTTGATTATTTAATTTTATCAATTAAAATTAAAACTTATAATAATTTCCTTTAAATATATTCGAGATGCGGAAGCGTAACAAGGTGATGGTTCAACTAAAACAAACAAATACCAAGTTTTAATTTTCTTAAAATAAATTAAACTTAAACACAAGTGAGAATTAATGAAACACACAAAAGTATTAATTTTCACTTAAACCAAGTTATTCAACTCAAGTCCTAGAATTTGCCTAAGTCATGATTATCAATATTTCGAAGTTAGGCTAAACCAATTTTAGCAAATGACTTGAATTAACTAACTTTATCCAATATTTAATTTAAGTCCAAATTAAATTAAGTGTGATAATTTAAACCAAATTTTATCTTGAATTATCCTAAGCATGCATTCTAAATTATTATACAAGATAAGACGGGAAACAACCTCGGACGGCCCTAGCCACAAATTCACTAGATACGGATTTACAAGTACAAGACAGATAGACTTACAACCACGACTCGATCCCTCTCAAGCCTTGACGCTTCTTCTTGTAGATGCCTCTTCCTAGCGAATAACCTTGGAACTCCACCGTGGTCTCGGAATCCACCGATAGGACTTTATATGGTCACCGTCACCCGTACATGGAGCCTTTCTCCGTGTGGGTAAATTAATGAAAACAACTTCTCTTCAATTCGGTGTAGAGAAAACCGTTGCCAAACTCCAAGCAATTGATATGTATATAAGAACTTGGAATAAACTCATTTGGGTGTAAACAAGAGTAGTAAGTGAATTTCTCTTTGAAAATTAACACTCAAAACATGAACATTTTCCTTAAAACAATTTGCTCTCAAACTCTCTCTAAGAGATGAAACTAGGATGGAAAAGTTAGATTGGAAAATGTTATTCCCTCTATTAATAAATTCTAAAAAAGTTGGTTAAAAACTTAGTGGGAAAGTGGGTGAAAAAACTGCCAAAAACTGTTCCCGCCTGGCATCTCGTTCGAACGACATTTCGTTCGAATGAAATCTCGTTCGAACGAAATCTCGTTCGAACGAGACTTCTAACGACGTTCCAGATTGAACTCGTTAGAATCTCGTTGGATATCTCGTTCGAACATAAGGTTCGTTCGAACGACATTTCAAAGGCCTGTACTGGAACCTCGTTGGCAAACTCGTTCGAATGACCTATCGAACGAACTTCCAGAATTTTGGAAAATTTAATTTTAGCCCAGAAAAATTTATAAACTTATTTTAAAGTGTTATTTAATTCTTTCTGAAAATAAAACACAGTTTTTTATAAAACCTAACACCCAATAAACAAGTTCCAAGCTCCTATATATATAATACCGCATTCATACCTTGGGAGCATGGAACTATGGTTGATGACGTAGAAACGAGGCACGCAAACCGGCATATTTGATGAAGCTTTATACTCTTTGCCGCTACGTCTTCAACAAACACTTCATAGGCTTGAGAGTATTACAATTACATACTATCCTATGAATAAATGTTTTTGTCCGGAATTGATCCAACACTATACATGGACTCAATTGGAAATTTGTGTCCTCACAAAAGATTTAGATACCATTTCTCCCTCTTTTTGTTTAAGAATTGACAAAGAATAAGGTGCGCAATAATAAAAATTCCCCCTAAATGTAACACATGTAAGCATAGAGGAAATTTGTACAAGTAAATTGAAAATTACATACGACTTAAATTTAGTCTTTTAGAATGGAATGAATACCTTTTGCCACTATTTTGGGGTATATTGTTAGTTGGGTGTTAGTTCTCTCCTTGCCTCTCGTTATTCTCCAATTGATTATGGATAAAGGTTTTTATTGACCTAGAGTTGACTTTCACTTGTTTAAATAGTTAGTGTTTACACTATATTATCACCTTCGAATGATAAAGTGCCACATAGAGTTACAAACGGGAAATCACAAACAAAGTGTAATATGCTAGTTTAATTGCAATACCCTATATTTGTCTAGGACTTAATTAATTGTTAAATTGATTATTTAATTGTTATGAATTGTTGTTTGTTTGTGACATGGGGAATGTCACTTAGTATAATTGTGATATGTTGTTATGTGATTAACATATGTGATTGTATATGTGTTATGTGAATTAACACTCGTTGGATATTTACATAATTCACGGTAGTTCTTTTATTAAATATTTTAAGTGACTAGTATTGTGGGTCACTATGGAATGGTCAGGGACAAGGTGTCAGGAGTTTTCTTATTTGGATTATTCCATAGGTATAGGTTTCTAACGATCGTAAAGTAGTTTCTTATAGTGACAAGTCGCATGCTAATAAATAATAATTAAGTTTTAACTTAATTGACGCGTTCCAGCTAATATGTTAATTTATTGAGTTAATTACTTTATTAGAATATGTTGTATTTTATACTGACTATTAAGGCGTGTAGAAATTCCATTATTATCTTATAATTGTGGAATTTATGTCTATTAGGTTTGTACATGGATTGGGTAAAGTTTTCGGCCATTTGGATTATTATTTTGACTAATTGGATTGGGGCTTATGTTCCTAAGGACAATTTCGTGAGAATCTCTTTTTAGGTTATTAGACAAAGCTTATTGCATGCTTTAGACATTTAGTAGAAACCTTAAGGCTAAGGAGAATAGGCACAAAGGTTTAAAGATGATTTTGGAATTTTTGGGACTTTGATTCATCAATCGGTCCAAGGAAAGTTTATATCGATTAAGAATTTAATTGGGATTATGTCATGGTAGTGGTAGTAACTCGAGTGTAGATATAAAACTTGTATAATCTGATTCTAATCATCTAATATAAATTTTCCAAATTGGATTAAAGGACAAATTAATTTTAAAACTCATGCTAATAATTTTAAATTATTTGATGTTAAAGCTCAAGAATATGATCTTATAATATGATTTTAATTGTCATAAACTAATTCATGGCAATGAATCAAGTAAAAACCTCTTATTTAATTCGTTAATTGAACCCAAGTCTAAGCTGTTTTGGGTAGAACACGAACCTAGGGTTCTAAGAGGTATAAAATTATATTAATGCATAAATCATTGTTTTAATCACGTAAAACTTGTAGTTATAGGCTGGATGTTGATCTATAAGTGTTTAAAGATCATTATATGATGTAATTGAGGTGTTAGGACCATAGAGTAGCTTATCCTTATTGGACTAGGATTTTTAGGTTCATAACATAGGGTTAGGGAAGAAGATGCCCAACTTCAAAGGTTTAGATATGTGTGCACGGTTAGTAGTCCCGTGTGAATGACAACCTGCAAATGATTAGGTTTTGGTTTCATACGAATGATGGGCATGTGCACGACTAGGATTAGCCCCATGCTCATGGTTTTGAATAGGAGTTTAATTCACAAGGTTTTGTGTAGTGATGTTTGTTGAGGTTTATGGTTAATACTAGGGAGACTATATGTAAATTTTCAGTTTCAATCGATGTATGTGGAGTTTGGAGATCAACTCTTAATTAACCGGATTAAATTAATCTAGAACTTTTGACGCTTTCAAAAGTCTGTGAGCAGATTGGATTCATATGGCTTGAGGACCTTGAGCATATGATAGAGTATTGAGACCTGTCATGGGAACGAAATCTTCTTAATGACTCTGTAGATCACTCATCACTTTAGTATGTTCATTAGACCCATTGAGTAGGGTAGTGACTATATTAATATAATTCTTGTGAAAGTTAGGTATGAGACGAGACCTAGTTCTGGGTATCCTTGGGAGTGCGGGGTGATGTTGTATATAACCCATTATAGTTAACGTGGGTATTAATTAATAATAAAAGAAACCTGATGTGTAACCCAATTAAGTTGGTTTTGTATCTGTCTTCGTGTGACCCGAATGTGTAGGGTTTGTATTTATTTGTTTAACCTAGTAATGTAGGGTTATGATTACTTTGTTAATTTTGTGTGATTATACCATGATGTGTGAATGCTCGTGGGGGACATACTATGAGGAAGTTTTATGGGGTGCATACAAAGTTATTCGTGCATGGTATTATCGGCGATGATACGAGCTCTACCTATGTCCTATTTACCCTAATCGTACTACTGACGTACCTGTGTTCTAGAGAGGTATAAATAGGGGTATGCCTTCATATAGTCTTAGGTATTGGACCATACGATTGGTGGGGAAGACATAGTCATTTCCCTTGGCATGACGCCACGAGGTTATAAGGTTAAGAGGCCTTATAACCATACCTAGCACGAGTGATCCACGAAGGTGATAAAGGTAGGCATTCATATTTATATGCGGGCTCTTGGGTAGCCAATTTTTTTATGCATCGGGGACTATACTTATGTGGATATAAGACTTTGATACTGTCTTTCCCTATTTATGGGCTTGAGCATTATTTATGATATGGGTTGTGTACACCCATATATATTCTAGATTATGTGATCCTATTTTATGGTACCTTGTGATAATTGTACCAAATCATAACTTATACTAGCAATGTATAATCATAGATTTATAATTCGGGAATATTATAATGAATATACTAGAGACGTATATCTTGAATAAGTGGCCTGTAACTATTTGAAACAATTAGACTAGAGACATTTTTAGAATGGTAACTAGAGACCATTATTGAGGTTATGATTAGTAAGTGAGTTACTAATAATGTGAGAGACTTAATTAGAATAAATGATTTTAAATCAAGAGATGAACTCAAGAATGTAAAAGTATAGAGTACTTAATTAAGAGATTAACTTATATCATATGGGACTCATGGGGTTTGAGATTAGAACTGCTTGTTCATTTAAGTTATTTGGGTTGGGTAACTTAAATAACTGAAAATATAATTAACATGGGAGAAAGATGCATTATTATTATTATTATTATTATTATTATTATTATTATTATTATTATTATTATTATTATTATTATTATTATTATTATTATTATTATTATTATTATTATTATTATTATTATTATTATTATTATTATTATTATTATTATTATTATTATTATTATTATGTCCTAGCTTAAGTTAAATTCTTACACTTTGTAGACTTTCTGTAACATTCATTGTTGAACTTTTTTCAATATATCTTAGGTTGTTATTCGCTTGAGGATTATCTTAAGCGACATTCTATTCATCATTCCTACGATGTAGAATTCGATCAAAGTAGCTCATTCACTTCTTTGTGTGTACTTGTATTTTTGCAGTCAATTGTATTTATTTCAATTTATCTCGAGTAAGAGAGTGTACATTTTGTACTTGTATTCAAAGAAGCATTTTTTATCTTTGAGATTTTTATTCCAGATTTGGCTTTATTTCTCATTACATAAATTTGTATCAGAGATGATGTATTTGCTTTAATAGTTTTTATAATATCTTTAGGTTTGCTTATTTTTTTTTTGTCACTACAAAAAAAGTAGTTTTTAAGACGGTGGTTTTTGAGACGGCTAAAATTTTAGTCTCTAAAGAATACCTTTTGAGACGGGTAAAAATAGTTGTCTTAATAACTAGTAGTATTTAAGATGGCTATAATTACCCGTCTTATAAAGTGATACATATAAGACAACTTAATAACACCCGTCTCAAATAGTCCACTTTATAAGACGGCTCAAATATTTTTGGTTCCCACCCTCCCGATTTTAACTCCCGCCTTCTGAAGAAATGAAACCCTTCTACATACAAAACAAAAAAAGAACGCAAACTGGAAAAAAATCTCAAGCCATATTCTCCCGTGCGATCGCCCTCACACTTCTCCCCGGACATTTCTGCTTGCGTCAGATCTCTCCCCTTCCCTAGCAGATGGTAAGCAGTGCTTGCTTTTCTCTTGGTTGTGGTGGGATTATGACTGTGTAGTTTTCTAGTTAGGTTGGGTTTAAAATATTGGGGTTGAGTGTAGTAGAATATTATGAAATTGGGATTTTATGGTTGATGATATAAAATTTATTTTTTATCTATTGATTCTCAAATTCCTTGTTTGGTTGCCGTTAAAATGAAAGAAAAGATAATGAAAAAATAATTTTGATGTCCCTTCGATGTAGTTGGGTGGTTATTAGAATAGTTGGAGGTTTTTGTTACCTTAGAAATTACCTATAATCATTAAATAGTAATTTTTGTCTTCACTATATCACAACTATGATTTTTAGTGGAAATCATATGTTTTTCATTGATGGGTATTTGACAGGGGGATTACTGATTACGAATTAGTGATTGAGTGACATATTTTCATTGATGTTTTGAATTGATATGGATAAAAGGTAATTTTAATTATTGGTTATTGATTAATATCATTAGTTTTTATACTGAATTGATTTGTAGTGGTGGTAGGAGGTTGAGGGTGAGCCAATTGAAAACTCGGATTGTCAATTGGTTGTTGTTGTATGATTTTAAGATTAATTTATAAGAATATTTGTATGCTTGTATGTGTGAATTTTAGTTAGAATTATTGATATGTTTGTCTCTGTCAATTAATTCATGTTATTTGCTACAGTTTATGCCATTAATTTGATTTACTCTTCGATTATGATTTTATTTTATGATCTCCCAATTAATTATAACATTTATTACCATTGAAAAATTGGCAATGTTATCCAACACCATATCAAATGCTAAATAGTAATATTCATATCACTAAGTGTTGGGACACAAACTCCAACATATGAGGTGGTACTTGAAATAAATAAATAAAAAGAAATGTAAACTTTTTCTCATAGTTATTCCCCCACAAATAAATAAATAATAACCGAGTGGATAAAAAAGAGGCGCGGGCACCCTAAGATGTATAAAAGTTTCATGTGAAAAATGTCCGTTTTATCATAATTATTACTGATAATTATGTGGCAACTCATGTCATGTTTTTAATTCAAGACAAATAGAGATTATTTATTATCAATATGAGCAAATCTTATTCAATGTATATGGAGCTTAAATATTTTTGTGGTATACTTTCGCGTGGTATGTAACTTAACTTAGTTTTTTCCCCAAACTTTTGTTAGTTATACACTTTATGGGGAATGCTATTTGAATGACCACATTCGATTAAAAAAAAGTAACTTTTTTAACCACACTTTCCTACGCATCGCATGTGTTACCACTAGTATCTAATATAAGTTTGTATTCAATGTTCTCTAGTGCGTGTGGGGGAATTTGATTGGCTGACATTTGGTTGACTAACTAAAATTGCAAGTTTATTGTCCTTTTAAGGAGTATTCACGGGGAAAGAGTGTTGATATTCTAAAAATAAGATATTTAGGGGTAAATTAGAAGAGAGGGCCACGCACTATTTATTTTATAAACAATTTAGTATCTTCCTTAGAATCAATCACTGTGTCTATGAGCATAGCATAAGATGTGATGAAATGCGATACATTAGGGGAACACTGCTCATAAACAATCAAATTCCTCAAGAATATTTCGGTGAAGTCATCAACGCATACCGATAGTAATTATAAACAATGTGTACCACGTATATGACACAACCAGCTAAACAAACAAAAAATAAATTTTGATATATGACATAGAAGATTCAGCAACCCTGACAACAAATAACGACTACATGATATTTTAATCGTCTCCTCTTCCATAGGTAATGTTGATGTCGTCCCCTCTGTCATAATCACATGAAATGTATCATCTGGGTCTCACAATCTTGAAGATGCAATTTGGTAAGGATATACCATCAAAGAAGATGTGATTTGATAAAGATTCATCAAACAAGAAGCTTAAAATTTCACAAGTAGAAAATCTAGGCCGTCGCTCGGTTTGAATTTGATGCTCGCCCTGTCAAGATCAGTTGTAGAGTAATACACACTGGGATAATTGTCCGGATAAACATTATATCTTGGTTGATTGTACCTGTGTAAAATATCTAATATATGATCACATTTTTCTCATCTATCTCACTGTCCTCTCTCATTTTGAAGTCTTGGTCCAACATATTGTCAAAAAACAAAAGCGGTGTTTCTTAAGTGATAACGTTGCACTCATTAAATGAATATGTAGATCATCAGTTTCATCCATGTTATCCTTTACTTGCATTTTCAGGAAGTTTGGACTCACAGTAGTAAGGAACAAATCAATCACATATTTCTTAAGTGACCAATTTGTACCATCTATGATAATTTTTTGGAGAGTAAGCTGAAAGAGTTATATAATAACACAAAAAAGGAGTTGGTTCTCTAGTCGTAGTAAGTTGTGTTTCATTATAAGGTGATCTCAATCCTTAATGAATATCGAGTTTGTAACATTATGCTCACGCGTCACTGACCTTCATAGAAGTTCAAGTATGAAACAACCATCAACCAACATTATTTTTTCAAACTATATATTTTTGTATTTGAATCCTTCTTCATAGCGTGCTTGAGCATCGGATGCCAAATCTGACATGGCATCCACACATACGCGTAGTATATCATCTACATTATATTGGCTCACTTTAGCGGTTCTATCCAAGATTCTATGCTTGTAAATCATTTTATTGTCCTGCATACCTAGGAGGGACTCATTATCTTTATGAAAAGGCGTAATGGACACCACACTATAGGCATCTTAGGAAGCCATTAAGAAACCCTGTAAATGGAGCTTATAATCTATTGTTTAGAAGACCTTTTGTTGGACTTGTTATTCAAAGGCCCAATTCCATCTTATCTTTGATTGGATTATAAACCTGCTCACTTCTCGACACCTCGGCGCCATCAAATTTTAGTTTTCTGGTCTCAGATATTCATATCTCATTGTTGACTTTTCTTTTTTCTCTTATGTTTAGGAGTTTTTGTTATGTCTATTCTTCCTGTAATATTCCCCTATAAATTCACACTTGAGCTGTTGCCTTTTAGGCAGATACTGGTGAGAAAAGAACATAGTAATACTTGTGCATTGCGACATCCAACGATAAGTCTTAGATTATACATATCGCAATGTTTCTAGTATTGGTCACAGGTGAGAAAAGAGCAACAAGTCTTCTCGTGCACTATGTGGGGTACTCTGTGTCGGCTTGTGCGATTGTTCTCCAACACCCCCATGCTCTATTCTTGTGCCACTGAACCATAAGTCTTCTCATGTTGTTGTTCTTGCGTTGTGCAATATGTTAGTTTTCTACCTAAGTTAATGAAGATGAATTAGTGTTAGTGCTTCCTCTTTAGGTTTTTAGGTTGATAGTTTTTTTTCTTGTCATTTCAAGTGATTTACTTTTGCATTTTCCATTGTATTTTATTTTTTCAAATATGTTTCAACACGGATAGTTTTTTCTTTTGGAAATTAGATGTCTTTTAGTTTTCAATTGACTTTTGTGATTTAGGGCAAATCTTAGGTAGTTATTTGTGAATTTGAAGACAGAAGCAAAGCATTTATGGATGAGAAGTTGATTTAAGACCAAACATATCGGCAAAGTAATTCCAGACTTCAAAAGCAACGGTGCCTTGAATGAGTGAATGAGTCATATCTTCTACTCACTTGTAACAACATCTACATTGATAAGTAGTATGAACCCCCATTCTTTCAATGTTATTATTAAAAGGGATTATATTATGCAGGCACTTCCATAAGAAAATGGCTACTTTGGGAGGGTAATTAGCATTCTAGTTTGCTTTGAAAAGGAATGAAGAAGGGTAGACTGACCTGATTGCATTCGAGGAAGAATTTGAATAAAAGGATCCATCTTTTGAAGGAGAATAGTATAATATCCCTTTTGGTATCATCTTTAATCTTCAGAATTATTTTGTAAGTAGTTAAACCACTAGCCACTGAATAAGTTTTATATCTTTTCAAAAAGAAGTTAGACCACAGGCTATCTTTAGTTCTGATCTTCCACTAAGCTTTTATAGAAGCTACCTTACTAATATTTCTACTGACTTGCTTATGAGAGGGAAATACCTTAAGAGCGTGAGAAGGGTTTAACACTTCCTTTAAGCATGATGTATTACTTTCCAAAATTCATCAGTAGGAACCTCATCTAGCATAAGATATTAATTCTCAGATATTTGATTAGGAATGACTTTGAGGATGTCCTCTAGTCCTTTAATGTCCACTGATTTGAACAACCTTGAATACCTGCTGCAGTATCAATCCAATCACCATTTTCATTCCTGATTTTATGAATCATCAGGCTTGTTCTCTTTTTTTTCGTGCTCAAAATATATTTACCCACCATTAACATTTGGATCACCAGGTGAAATGGAAATGAGCATGATGGTTGTGTCACCAGCTAAAGATTATTTCATGCCTACTGTGCCAATTTAATACCTTGGATTGCTAAATAATCTTATTTATATTCTGATACTTAAATTTGTTTATATTACCAATTAAATTAACTAAATTGTTGAGAGTGAGTTATCCCCCAATTACTTAATGATAACATTCTTCGTGCACATATAAAATCGAGTTCTTATGAAAACATAGGGGAGGTATAACTGTGGAGATAATTCAACCTTGTGTCAACATCTAAACCAATATGTATTCTCTGTGCCCAAATCAGAACTTATCATCTTGGCCACTGCTGTTGTAATAAATCCAATTACTCAAGGGTCCATTTTCAGCATACTCATAAACAAGGTACCAATTTCCCTCATTGAAACAAACACCGAAAAGAAGAATTAGATTAAAGTGATTGATCTTGTTTAGGAACTTTATTTCCTTGGACACATCCCCAGTAATTTTTTTAATGGAAGCAAAGTCCCTATTTCCTTGGACACCACTTTTTATGGGCTAGTTTGGGTTTTTCATAAGCTCAAACTTCTGTGAGCCAATAGTTTTCTAACCATTTCACCCGCACCTTCCGCAATTCTACCACCCCCCCCAACCAAAAACATATACTCCTAGCCTAATTCTAACTCTCAAAATTCACTGTTTTCTAAATTATTTCATAGAGCGGCAACTAATTTTTATACCAAAACGAAGCTATAACAGCATACTATTTTTTTGTGAAGCTACAACACCTACAACATCATACTGTTTTCGAACTATAAAAATCTGTAAACATCTTTCCAGCTGTAAAAGCACTTGTTGAATTTTCAACTCAGGTCATATATGGGGAGTATATTTTATGGAATACGCTAGGAAAATGCCCTGTATCTGCTACTCCATAAAATGTACTAGGATGGAAAAATCAAGTACTTCTAGTATGTTGCGATTTAAGTAAATTCAGTATTCTCTACGCAATATAGTTATTTCTACTTATGTACGCATCTTTGTAGAAACTTATGTACACCTCTTTGTAGATGCATGGGCTTTGCAACCTGTTTAAACCAACCTGTTTATTCATGACTTAAATATTTTGTATACTAATTGGTCTGAAATAATTAAAGGACTCGGGTTATCATTTGTATAGTTCAAAGTGAGAATACAAATCCTTCGGAGTTCTATTAATGATTATTAAAAATCGGTAGTTAAAGATCAGCCTCCGTATCATGTCAATACAGTTCCCAGAAAATCCAAAATCCTTAGAATTTGTATTAAAAACATCCATGACACTCCATCATAAGCCTTAGCTAAATCCAATTTTACAACCACATTGCCTCCAAAAAGTCTCCGTATGAATCATAGAAACCATTTCTTGAGCCAACTAAAATTTTTAATCATGTCTCTATTTTTAATGAATCTATTCTGATTTGAAGATCTAATCATAGGAAATATCTCACTCATTTTATTAGATTGGAATTTAGAAATGATTTTATTGAAGAAGCTCACTATTTTATAGGCCTGAACTTAGAGAAATTTTTATGATATTGAACTTCGGGGATTAACGCAATCTGAGTTTTTAGGAAGAAACTTTATACTGCAACTATAACATCTATTTCAATGATATTCTAAAAATTCGTAAAGAAATAACCATGAAAACCATCTAAGCTAGGTTCAATTGCTTGACTACTTCTTTGATCTCCTCACTTTCTGGGATTGTGCTTAATCTAGATTTTATCTTTGCTTAAATTAAATGGGAATTACCTCCAAGAACGTATCATTCATAGAGATGATCGGGCCATTGTCATGAGTGAATTGATCCATAAAAAACTTAGCATCTGCCATTTGAATATCCTTCTCTCCTTTATGACCATTGAGATCTATGATTTCTGATCACCAAGTTCCTTCTCTGAAACTTAACTGAGTTGTGAAAAAAATGAGGTATTACTATTAATCTCATTGAAGCATTTCTCCTGGAAAATATCCATGGAGAATTAGTATAATTTTGAGCTAAAAATTTCCATAACTCCTTTTCTATGAATCTTGCTATTCATAGCATATATGAAACTAGCCTTAAACATGGCGTTACTGATAAAAAAGGACAAATTAATGCATTGGTCCTTAGCAGAACCAAATTCATAGTTTAAACCTTCTTTGATAAAGCACCATATCTCACTATGAGTGTTGGCAAAAGCATCATTAAGGCCTAACTTGATTCTAAAACTCTCTAGTTTATCCACTTCAAGCTTTATTTCATCACAACTAAAATTGAGGACTGGGAGTTTCTTAAAAGTCTTTTAAGTCTTTAAATAGCTCCTTTTTTAGAGATCCTTCTAATACTACAAATGATTGAACTAATCATTTGCAATATTAATGGATTGCAGTTTTAGTACAAGAAGTTAATAGCCTGGTATTTTGGAGAATGAGGGAAGGAAATTCTGAGATCTGCAGCAACTTCTGATTTTTGTAAATGAAATTTTGCAGTTAATGCTTTATGTTCTATATCTATCCTTTACGAGGACCTTTCTTGCATCGTGGTATGATAATGATCATGTTAACAAACTCAAATTATCCAAAATTAATTTTGTGGCATTCACACCTGATGCATACATGGAATGTCTAATATCGTGGTATGCAAACTCAAACTATGAAACTTCAAGTTGTGGGGTTCGTACTTGATGTCTACGGATTGACGTGTGAGGCTTAATTATCTTCTTTGTAAAGATATCTTTCTTTCTCAATATCAAAATCATTTTCAAGTTTCCTTTAAAACTTGAATTGGTCAATATTACTTGCAAATGTTTGTATGAGGTGGAATGCTTAAAAACTAGTTTCCTCTCCCTAAGAACTTGTCTAGGATAGTGTGTGTATGTTTGGGGGGGCATATATGCATCTATACAGCAACATATTGTGACACCCCGACTAATTAAATACCGGGTAGCTACTCCTTTATTAAATTAATTCAAAATGCCAAGTTGGCTCAGTTAATAGCATCACTGTCGAAAACATTTTAATATTACTAACCACCTAATATTTAAAAAGCAAGTTGCCAAATTTTAATTTAAGTCTGAATTAACATGCAACAAGAGTAATGAAGAAATAAATAACACCATTCACCATGCTGAAGTAAAACGAATAATCATCACATAACAGTAAATAAAGTCTGGAGGAAAACTCCTCACTACAATCCCATACTGAAATAAATAACCGAACTGAAATAAAACATGCTAAAGTCTGAAAACTGGAATGCAAAAGATGTCTCTAAATAGAAATGGGCAACATACCCTACAACTGATAGATAGTGACTCTGGAATCCAAAAGGTAGAAGCGTCTACATGCAAATCCCTGTAGCTTCCACAAGCAGCTACAGCTCGTCACCTGAATGAGTACCTATGCTTGGTGTCCTTGTGGCTGGGCACCTAAAAATGGTTTTACAAGAAAAAGATTTGAAAAGCAAACGGGTCAGAGCCCGAATGTGGAGTTATATTTTAAAAACCTGCAAGTGCTTTAAAAACATTTAAAACATTAAATGCAAAGTACATGTTAGGACGTGCACTCACATTATATTCTCACCTCTCGTCTAACTGTGCACTCCTAACGCAAGTACCCATCTATAACTACCCATACTACTACCTAAGTGACAACATATCTAGCTAGACTGCCGAAAGTCCTACCCATAATACTCGGTTCCATTAACATAATAACGCTCTTAATTAAATAGGGGTTTAATGTAACTCAGATGCTCAACATGCAATATATATATCACTATTAATTAACTCGCTATACATCTCGAAGCAACACCGTAATATATTTACAACATTAACATGAGTATTCCCATTAATTAAAAGTATATTATTCACATCATAAATATACAATACAAGCACCCCGAGAACTAAGCTGTGGTGCACACATACTCTGCTATCCATCCCGGTACATCACGTACATAAGGATCACATATTTCGAATCTCTCAGGAATAGTTCAGATAACACAAATCACAAATAGTGGAGGCGAACATAGTCACCATCACATGGGTCACGCACATACCTACGCTCCCATGATCAGCAGACTTATTAATATCACAATAAGTCCTTCTATGACCTATGTTCATCGAGGTAACAGTCTATATCCCCCCCGTAGGCACACAAGGATTAGAGGGTCCTAAGCGAACGCAACCTCCCGTGATAGCAAGTATGGTAGGTATGTCATACACACAATCCATATACTGAGTAAACACACATCTTAGTAATACCGTATTTTAATCGTAGTACGTATCGCATTCTCTCACTAACTATAAATATCGCAATGTATACTATTCCGGTTTGTAATTATACGCGCTATAATTTCTCACGTCGTAGTAGACACTCACGTCTCAACCCAAAACCGTCCATGTAATACAACTCTCGTATGTAAATTCCTCCTCATAAATACCCAAATGTCCCAAGTCTATCACTATATCATCAAAGAAATGCTATCTATATCCTCGAACAAGTTTCCGGAACTCCAAAAGTCAAAACAGTCCAAAAAGTACCAAACTGTCAACTCGTTAGAAGTCTCGTTCGAACGAGGCTGTTCGAACGAGATCCCTCTGTCAACTCGTTAGAAGTCTCGTTCGAACGAGGCTGTTCGAACGAGATCCCAGTTCGTTCGAACGAACTATTCCTTCTAACGATATCTCGTTCGAACGAGATATCGAATGAGATCCCTTCTCGTTAGCAGCGACTAGTCAACTCGTTAGAAGCTCGTTCGAACGAGTTCGTTCGAACGACCTGGGGGCTGCTTCTAACGAGCTACCAGCTTCGGCCCAGATTTTTCCCCATCTCGTTTTTACCCATTTTTATCACTTCTAATCTCTTCCAAAGTTCATCCCAACAACGTTTTAGGGTCTCTAATTCATCCTAAACATATTTACATCATCTCCTAACATGTTTTCAAGGATTAAATCTCTTTAGCATCAATCAAAATATAAATCTCTACACTTATTCCCAATTATTTCAAGAACATGAACCCTAACTTTTGAATCAATAATTAACCCAACAAAATCCGTTTTAATTTATGTTCAATCATGTATATCATCAATAAAACATCTACCTATCATTCTACATGCAATCCTTCTCCAATTTCTCAAGTTCTATGATCTAACTACATGGGTTTTCATATTTTATCAAGAACAAACCATAAATCCGAATTTGTTAACATGGAGGGAACATTCTCTGAAATTAAATGGAATAAAGTCACTTGCCTTGGTTTGATTCCGGATTTGGTGTTGATTTGGTGAAGAATCTCTGCAGAATTTCTTCTCTCCAGGCTTCCTCTCCAATGGTGGCTTAAGGTGGCTAGGGTTTTATTTGGGGAAACTTAGAAAACCTAAATGACAACCTACGTAGCCTTCTAGGTTAATATGGGTTGGTTAATGGGCTTAATGGGTTTAATTCACATCAGATTTACATCTCTAATTTTCGTCACTTTTAATTCCTAAAAATGTAAAATTACCAAAATACCCTTTAAGTTACCGGTATGGCCTAAAAATACCCCGGGACCCAAACTATACCCTCGGCTAGTGTTTTCTGACTATCTCGACCCTTCCGGACGCGTTGGCGCACTCAAAACGACCATACGGGTTATAGATTTTAAATTCACTTTTATTATCAAAATATTATACCGTGACGCGGCGGTCCCACGCGTCTCAACAAAATTTCTAAAATGCCGTATATAAATCCCACGACAAATTTTATAATACTAAGTACATATATAATCATATATGCACATAATCAAATACCAACTCGCATCACATTAGTATTTATAACCCGGATTAATTTCCAATTAATACGCATTTTAATTAATTAATCCCAAAAATAAATATAGTCAAAAGTACGGGGTATTACATACTTCCCCCCTAATAACTGAATTTCGTCCCAAAATTCGAAACTAGAAAGTACCTGCTAAAAACAGCTCTGGATAACGCTCGCGCATCTCATCCTCGCGCTCCCATGTGGACTCCTCGACATTGTGATGTCGCCACTGAACACGCACTAACGGGACTATCTTTGATCGCAGTTTCCTCTCGCTTCGGTCCAAAATAGCAATTGGCCCCTCCTCGGAGGAGCTATTCGGCTGGAGATCGATGTCCTCCACAACAATGTGAGAATGAGCCAAATTATCTCTAAGGTATTTCCTCAGTGAGGAAATATGGAATACATCGTGATCCGATGAAAATGCTCCGGTAACCCGAGTCTATACGCAACCGGTCCGATCCGCTCAATAATAGGAAACGGCCCCACATATCTCGGTGCCAACTTCCACTTCTTCCCGAAACGCATAATCCCCTTCATCGGAGATACCCTGAGCAAAACTTGGTCCCCCACTTGGAACTCCCTGAAAAATCTCTTCGCATCAACATAACTCTTCTGTCTGTCTTGAGCTACTCGAATACGACTCCGAATCAACTCAATCCTTGCAGAAGTATCCTGAATCACTTCCGGCCCAAGCAGTTTGTTGTCCCCTACCTCCAACCAACATGCTGGGGAACGACAAGGCCTATCGTACAATGCCTCGAACGGAGCCATACCAATCGTGAACTGATAGGAGTTGTTGTAAGCAAACTCCACCAGTGGAAGGTACTGCTCCCATCCACCCCCGAAGTCAATAATGCACATGCGTAGCATGTCCTCCAACATCTGATTGGTGCGCTCTGTCTGCCCATCGGTCTGCGGATGATAAGCCGTACTCAACCGCAATTCCGTGCCCATGGCCTCCTGGAAACTCTCCCAAAACCTCGAAACAAATATCTTGTCTCTGTCAGACACGATATTTAGGGGTACACCGTGAAGTCTCACAATCTCTGAAATGAAGAGCTGGGCATACTGTCCCGTATACTAGTCAGTCCTTACGGGTAAAAAGTGAGCGACCTTGGACAACCTGTCCACAATTACCCAAACGGAGTCGTGACCCCTCTGCGACGTAGGCAACCCCGTGATAAAGTCCATGGATATGCTCTCCCACATCCACACCGGGACCTCCAACGGCTGTAGCAATCCTGCTGGTCTCTGATGATCCACTTTTACAAGATGGCAAGTGGCGCATTTCGAGACAAACTCAGCGATATCTCTCTTCATACCGCTCCACCAATACTGCCGTCTCATGTCTTGGTACATTTTGTCCCCTCCGGGATGTACCGCGAACCGTGAGCCGTGCGACTCTGCCATCACATCGTGCCGCAATTCCTCCCCTTTCGGAACTACCAATCTCCCATTGAAGCGTAATCCCCCATCTGAGCTAACGGTATAGGATTCGGCTCCCTCTGCTAATAATCGAACTATCTGCTCCTGACAGAACGAATCATTAGCCTGTGCCCGTACTACCTTCGTGATAATTTGCGGTGTAACGGTCATCACAGACATGAAAGATCGGGCCACTGCATCCTGGTGTCCCAATTCCTTCCACTTTGCCTTCCACACCTCTGCCACCTCATCTGTTGGCCTGCGGCTCAACGCGTCTGCTACCACGTTAGCCTTACCCGGGTGATACTGGATGTCGAACTGGTAGTCCTTCACAAACTCAAGCCACCTACGCTGCCGCATATTCAATTCCTTCTGCGTGAACAGATACTGTAGTGACTTGTGGTCCGTGAACAACTGAAACTTCTCCCCCAAAAGATAGTGCCTCCAAATCCGTAGGGCAAATACCACTGCTGCCAACTCCAAATCATGCGTGGGGTAATTTTACTCATGAGGCTTAAGCTTACGGGAAGCATAAGCTATGGCCTGTCTCTCCTGCTGTAATACACCTCCAAGCCCTTGCAAAGACGCGTCGGTGTAAACCAAATACTCAACTCCCGGTCTCGGCAATGCTAACACAGGTGCTGAGGTCAATTTGTCCTTCAACTCATCGAATGCCAACTGACAGGCATCACTCCAAATGTAGGGTACACCCTTACGATTAAGATGTGTCAAAGGACCTGCTATCTCTGAGAAACCCCGAATAAACCTCCTGTAGTATCCTGCTAAACCCAAGAAACTACGAATCTCCGTTGGTGTCGTGGGCTGTCCCCACTCCCTCACCACTGATACCTTTCCCGGATCAACTGATATTCCCTGGTCGGAAATAATGTGACCCAAGAACTGGACTTCCTTCAGCCAAAACCCGCACTTCTCATATTTTGCATACAACTCGTTCTGACGAAGTGTCTGCAAAACCTGCCTCAAATGATCGGCGTGCTCCTCCTCTGTCTGAGAGTAAACCAGAATGTCATCAATAAAGATAATGACAAACTGATCTAGGAAATCCCTGAACACTCTGTTCATCAAGTCCATAAACACTGCTGGAGCGTTGGTCAAGCCGAAAGGCATAACCCGAAATTCGTAAGAACCATATCTCGATAAAAACGCAGTCTTCGAGACATCCTCCTCCCTGATACGCAACTGATGGTATCCCGACCTCAAGTCAATCTTCGAGAAGAAAGAAGCTCCCCTCAACTGGTCGAATAAGTCATCGATTCGAGGCAACGGATACTTATTCCGTATCGTGACCTTATTCAACTCTCGGTAGTCCACACACAATCTCAGTGAACCGTCCCTCTTCTTCACAAACAAAACCGGAGCGCCCCAAGGTGAGGTACTCCTGCGAATAAAGCCTTGTCCCAACAGCTGCTCTATCTGATCCCGTAACTCTCGCATCTCAGCTGGAGCCATACGGTACGGTGCGCGTGCTATAGGTCTCGTGTCCGGTAGCAAATCTATAACGAAGTCTATCTCTCGACTGGGTGGTAAGCCTGGTATCTCCTGAAATACATCCGAATACTCCCTGACAACTGGGATAGAATCTAAAGGAATCACTACCTCCTTAGAGGTATCCTCCTCAATGTAATACAGATGAGCGGTCGATCCTCCCTCTGGGCGAGGCATCGCCACTACAAACATCTCTTGCCCCGGAATGGCAAAAACAATGCTCCCGCTGAAGCAATCAATCATGGCCCTATATGCTACGAGCCAATCCATACCGATGATCACATCGTGAACATGCATGTCTAAAACTAACATGTCTGCAGGCAATACCAAACCACCAATCTCTACCCCCACTCCCCGGCATATAAAGAAAATAAGTGACCCACTCCCCAATGGTGAGTCGACACACGTCACTGTGCTCTCTGCTGTAGCTAACAATCCTAAAGCTTTCGCGAAGTGTGTAGCTATGAAACAATGTGTAGCACCCGTATCAAATAACACCCGACCCATAGTGCCATGGATAGGAAACGTACCCTCGATCGCGGGCGGTGCCTGTGGAACTGCAGCCTGGTGAACGTTGTAGACACGTCCATACTGTAGCTGCCCCTGCTGAACTGGGACTGCTGGAATGGGTGGCAATGCTGCCATCTGTGGCGGTGCGGGAAGAACGGCGGGAAACATAGGCCTCTGTGGCTCCTGGCGAGCACCCTGCTGCTGCTGCTGTGGGGCCCTGCCCCTATCAGGACAATCCTGCTTCTTATGTCCAGTCTTGCCACAAACAAAGCACTTCCCTGGGAAATTACCTCCCCTCTGCCCCTGCTGTCCCCGGCCCTGGTGGCCGTTACCGTTCCTCCCTTAGCCCTGCTGGCCCTGATGAAACTGCTGACCATTCTGCCCCTGTTGGCCCTGATGGCCGTTTGGACCCTGGTGGCCCTGACGGAAACCTCCCTGTCCCTGCCTGTAGTTCCCTGACCGGAACCTCTTATTATCCCCCTGCTGGGAGCCCTGCTCAATCTGTCTCTGCCCCTGACCCGATTGTGCCCCACTGGCACTATGTCCTCCAGTCCTGCCCTGATGGCTAGACTCCCCCGACCTCTTACCCTCGGTCATATGAAAACGGTGGTCCTGGCAGTGTAACAATGCAGCGTTAACCACATCAGAATACGTGGCCAACGATAGGTTCCCTAGCAGATGCTGACGGATCCTCCAATTCAACCCGTCGGTGAACTTCTCAATCTTCTTCTTCTCTGTTGGAATCTCGTCTGGAACGATATTCAACAGGTTAGTGAACTCGGCCTCATACTCGGCCACTGTCTTGCCTTCCTGCTTCAGACTCATCAGCTTCCTCCTCATTTCCGTATGAACAGCCGACGGAAAGTACTTGCGGTCAAACCGCACCCAGAACTCCTGAATCGTGAGAGTATCCCTCTCCTCTGCGGTGGTAATAGACTCCCACCACTGTAGTGCAGATCCCACTAGCTTGAAAGTAGCTAGCACCTGTTTCTGAACATCAGTGCACTCATGCATCCTCAAATGCCTCTGTATGTCCTTCCTCCATTGGCTCGAGACTACCACATCTGAGCTACCTGCAAACTCTGGAGGATGCGCTTTCTGAAAAGCATCACGTACACGCTCCCAAGCAGACGGGAATGCATTTGCCTGTACCGGCGCGACAACCGACGCCTGAGGTGGTGCCTGCTGAATCACGGCAATCGCGGCATTTACCGCTTGGGCTACTATAGCTGCAACCTCACCGGCGTTCATCATGACCTGAACTGGAGCGGGCTGTGGTTCGGGCGTTGCATTCCTGGGAACTCGTCGTGCACGTCGTGGAGGCATCTGAAATAAGAACAAAGTTTATAAGTTCACGGTTATAAACTTAATATAGCTGAAGAACGAAGCATACACAAAAAGAGTACAACAGTCCTAAAATATAGGGCTCTATATTAAAGAAATGTAGCGGAAACATAATAGCCGTACAGATCCTAAAGGACACTAGAACCTGATGCTCTGATACCACCTGTGACACCCCGACTAATTAAATACCGGGTAGCTACTCCTTTATTAAATTAATTCAAAATGCCAAGTTGGCTCAGTTAATAGCATCACTGTCGAAAACATTTTAATATTACTAACCACCTAATATTTAAAAAGCAAGTTGCCAAATTTTAATTTAAGTCTGAATTAACATGCAACAAGAGTAATGAAGAAATAAATAACACCATTCACCATGCTGAAGTAAAACGAATAATCATCACATAACAGTAAATAAAGTCTGGAGGAAAACTCCTCACTACAATCCCATACTGAAATAAATAACCGAACTGAAATAAAACATGCTAAAGTCTGAAAACTGGAATGCAAAAGATGTCTCTAAATAGAAATGGGCAACATGCCCTACAACTGATAGATAGTGACTCTGGAATCCAAAAGGTAGAAGCGTCTACATGCAAATCCCTGTAGCTTCCACAAGCAGCTACATCTCGTCACCTGAATGAGTACCTATGCTTGGTGTCCTTGTGGCTGGGCACCTAAAAATGGTTTTACAAGAAAAAGATTTGAAAAGCAAACGGGTCAGAGCCCGAATGTGGATTTATATTTTAAAAACCTGCAAGTGCTTTAAAAACATTTAAAACATTAAATGCAAAGTACATGTTAGGACGTGCACTCACATTATATTCTCACCTCTCGTCTAACTGTGCACTCCTAACGCAAGTACCCATCTATAACTACCCATACTACTAGCTAAGTGACAACATATCTAGCTAGACTGCCGAAAGTCCTACCCATAATACTCGGTTCCATTAACATAATAACGCTCTTAATTAAATAGGGGTTTAATGTAACTCAGATGCTCAACATGCAATATATATATCACTATTAATTAACTCGCTATACATCTCGAAGCAACACCGTAATATATTTACAACATTAACATGAGTATTCCCATTAATTAAAAGTATATTATTCACATCATAAATATACAATACAAGCACCCCGAGAACTAAGCTGCGGTGCACACATACTCTGCTATCCATCCCGGTACATCACGTACATAAGGATCACATATTTCGAATCTCTCAGGAATAGTTCAGATAACACAAATCACAAATAGTGGAGGCGAACACAGTCACCATCACATGGGTCACGCACATACCTACGCTCCCATGATCAGCAGACTTATTAATATCACAATAAGTCCTTCTATGACCTATGTTCATCGAGGTACCAGTCTATATCCCCCCCGTAGGCACACAAGGATTAGAGGGTCCTAAGCGAATGCAACCTCCCGTGATAGCAAGTATGGTAGGTATGTCATACACACAATCCATATACTGAGTAAACACACATCTTAGTAATACCGTATTTTAATCGTAGTACGTATCGCATTCTCGCACTAACTATAAATATCACAATCTATACTATTCCGGTTTGTAATTATACGTGCTATAATTTCTCACGTCGTAGTAGACACTCACGTCTCAACCCAAAACCGTCCATGTAATACAACTCTCGTATGTAAATTCCTCCTCATAAATACCCAAATGTCCCAAGTCTATCACTATATCATCAAAGAAATGCTATCTATATCCTCGAACAAGTTTTCGGGACTCCAAAAGTCAAAACAGTCCAAAAAGGACCAAACTGTCAACTCGTTAGAAGTCTCATTCGAACGAGGCTGTTCGAACGAGATCCCTCTGTCAACTCGTTAGAAGTCTCGTTCGAACGAGGCTGTTCGAACGAGATCCCAGTTCGTTCGAACGAACTGTTCCTTCTAACGATATCTCGTTCGAACGAGATATCGAACGAGATCCCTTCTCGTTAGCAGCGACTGGTCAACTCGTTAGAAGCTCGTTCGAACGAGTTCGTTCGAACGACCTGGGGGCTGCTTCTAACGAGCTACCAGCTTCGGCCCAGATTTTTCCCCATCTCGTTTTTACCCATTTTTATCACTTCTAATCTCTTCCAAAGTTCATCCCAACAACGTTTTAGGGTCTCTAATTCATCCTAAACATATTTACATCATCTCCTAACATGTTTTCAAGGATTAAATCTCTTTAGCATCAATCAAAATATAAATCTCTACACTTATTCCCAATTATTTCAAGAACATGAACCCTAACTTTTGAATCAATAATTAACCCAACAAAATCCGTTTTAATTTATGTTCAATCATGTATATCATCAATAAAACATCTACCTATCATTCTACATGCAATCCTTCTCCAATTTCTCAAGTTCTATGATCTAACTACATGGGTTTTCATATTTTATCAAGAACAAACCATAAATCCGAATTTGCTAACATGGAGGGAACATTCTCTAAAATTAAATGGAATAAAGTCACTTGCCTTGGTTTGATTCCGGATTTGGTGTTGATTTGGTGAAGAATCTCTGCAGAATTTCTTCTCTCCAGGCTTCCTCTCCAATGGTGGCTTAAGGTGGCTAGGGTTTGATTTGGGGAAACTTAGAAAACCTAAATGACAACCTACGTAGCCTTCTAGGTTAATATGGGTTGGTTAATGGGCTTAATGGGTTTAATTCACATCAGATTTACATCTCTAATTTTCGTCACTTTTAATTCCTAAAAATGTAAAATTACCAAAATACCCTTTAAGTTACCGGTATGGCCTAAAAATACCCCGGGACCCAAACTATACCCCCGGCTAGTGTTTTCTGACTATCTCGACCCTTCCGGACGCGTTGGCGCACTCAAAACGACTATACGGGTTATATATTTTAAATTCACTTTTATTATCAAAATATTATACCGTGACGCGGCGGTCCCAGGCGTCTCAACAAAATTTCTAAAATGCCGTATATAAATCCCAAGACAAATTTTATAATACCAAGTACATATATAATCATATATGCACATAATCAAATACCAACTCGCATCACATTAGTATTTATAACCCGGATTAATTTCCAATTAATACGCATTTTAATTAATTAATCCCAAAAATAAATATAGTCAAAAGTACGGGGTATTACACATATATGCATATATGTGGTTGATGTATATGCGTATATGTTGCATATATGCAGCAGCATAAGAGGCAACAAATCCAAGGCTAAGCAAGAATGCAATAATCGCGAGAAATCATGACAAAATATACCCAAACTAGTAAAATCATACTAGATTACACATGAGAAAATAATATAGAAAAACTCCTCAAATATTGCAACAAGGAAGATGTACAACCTATAAGGCTACAAGTATAACTTTTAGGTGAAATTGTGAATCCTAAAGTACAAAAATAAACCTTCCAATAATATCACTAAGGCCATGCGAACGGCACAAAAAGGAATTCGTATGAACGAATTGAGGAAAAAATAACTCTCTGAATAAACTAAGACGTAATGCAAATTGAGAAAATAATTAATCATGAAAATATATTCGTATGAACGGATGCAAAACATAACTAGGTGTACGGTTTTATCTAGTAGCACAAGTCAGGGAAATGTTCTAATAAAAATCATAGCTCATAGAATCCAAATGTCGATCTTAGCTGGTACTCGGAATGGTAGGTAGGCTTAGTTGCTTTATTAATTCGTAAATCGATTATGGGGCATTTCATTACTCTTTTTGTGGATGTTTTATTATTATAAGCATATTGTTTTAGTCTTTAAGTCAGGTTATTAGTTCAGTTTGTAATCAGTCCATTAAGTGTTAAATAGTTAAATCAGCTACGTTTTTAGTGTTTGTTCTTATTTTATATTTATATTATCATGACATCTTTGGAGTTGGTTTTTGTATTGGGTTTTAAACAAGTATTGTCCAAGTATCTAAATCAAGTTAATGTTTATTGACTTTTTCAGAACCATAGCTAATTGCGTTTTGTATCCCATTTGTTGAAGGAAGTTTACTATCCCACGAGGACTTGTTATATGTATACTCGAGCCTTTTACGATTGGAGCTTTTGCATCTATTCTCTCGAACAAAGACCTTGTCGCTTAAGTCCTCTTTATTCTTGCTCTCAACCACAAGCAGGGGTGAGACATATTCAAGTTAAATTTTGTTCATTACGTTGTCCAACGGTAAAACGAATCGTAATGTGTATTTTTATTTATATTAGTTGTTTAGAAAGTTGTGGCTATTTCTGTCGTTGTTTTTGAGTTAATTTTTATGTTTAAACATGTGGTTTTCATGAATAAATAGAGGAGATTCAGCGGAATTTTTTAAAAAATATTAAGTATTTTTAAAAGTAAATAATACGAAGATATACAAATTTGATAAGGTTTTTAAAGATTGTTATCTATAGGAACTATTAAAAACAATTTACTTCTTTATTTAAGGTGACTGACACTTAATAAATTTATTGCAGGTGAAAACCTTTTGTGGACAAGGCTAGATATTGGAGTTGTTTTGCTAGAGGTCGTATGCTTGAAGATTGCGAGTTTACTTTGCATACATCATTTTATGTTAGAGATAAGTGGTTTTTTATGTATTTTTTCTAATGAGATGAGTGAAATTGTATAGATAGATCTATGTTGGACACAATATTTAAATTGTGTATTTTTTCTTTGTATGAACTTTAATTATAATTGAATGGAAAATTATATGTTATATGTTGAAATGGTATGAAAAATACGTCATATTGTTTTTAAGAGCTTTTGTTTATAATTATATAGAGTATATTATGGAATGGATGAAATTATAATTTTGGTGCCAAAATTATTAAAGACTGCTTCTTTGCCGTCTCAAAAGGGTTCCATAAATGGGGACTTTTTGAGACGGTTAAGTTATCGTCTCAAAAAACTCTTTGGGGACGTATGTTGGTGTCTCTAAAAAACACTTTAAAAAACGGTTTTTTCACCGTCTCAAAAGGGTCCTATAAGCAATGACCTTTTGAGACGACGTATTTCCCGTCTCAAAAAAAATTTTTGAGACGCATGCTGCCGTCTCAAAAAGCTTTTAAAATGGGGGTCTAATACTACACTCCTTTACCGTCTCAAATGGCATCACAAAAGGCTTTTGAGACGGCTATAGGACTTTTTGAGACGGTTGGAGCACAGTAGTAAAAGATTTTTTTTTTTATAGTGTGTTATGATGAGAATGCTACCAAATGCTTTTGATTCCCATGGTTGTTTTATTACACACTATTAATCTAGTTACAGGTTTCACGGGGTATAACATTAATGCAAAAGAAACTTAAATGTCTGACTCTTGTCATTGCTTTGGACGTGGGTTTATGCACTAATTGAGAGTTATTGGTGCAATTATGCACCTAGATGGGAAAATCTAATTTGGTAATCACCGAGCAATCACAAAGCAGTTGCATGGAGGAACTCTATAAATAAGAAACTATTGGACCAACTAAAAGAGGACTCCCTTAACAAAAAAGCTACATTTACCCGTTTTATCTCTTTTCTTTTTATTTCCATTTCTTTTCATTTATTTACAACTTTTCTTTCATTCAAAGTAGTTTGTAACTCTCTTTACATTTTATTAAAAGCTTCCTTGCCTTTACATTTGATTTGTTTTATTTTCATTAGTGAAATCTTGTTTTCAACATTTCATAGTGTAACCGTTTCTTTTTATTACATTTATCTTTCTTTACCGTTTCGAAGCTTTAATTTACTTACAGGTCATTAATTTTAAATTTTCTTCTCTAGTTTTAGTTAATTACAATAATTTAGCACTAACATCAAAGTCTTTCCTAAGGAAAGTACAAGTCTTAATTGAAGCATCGAATGAGACATAATCTCTTGATTATCATAAGGATAAGATAATCAATTAGTTGTAAAGATCATAATCTTTCTTTGCATGTTCACAATTAACCAAAATATATAAACCAAGCTAGTGACTCGAACATATTTTTCGCATGCCCGATGGAACACAAGTGCTGAATTGTTGTTTACCATGGCTAAAATAAGAAGAAGCGAAGAGGGCACAAAGAATGTTGGTCAAATTTTGTCCACCAGGGGACACATAGCCACTACAGAGAAAATAGTGGTTGAAACTAACCATGATATGATATTAGTTTCTCAAAATCATTAATTGAATGTAATAGCGGCTCCAAGGGCCTGAAATATTAGCATAACACCTATTATTGGTATACCTCAAGTGAGCAAGATATGCTGATCAACCAGTTAAACCAGATTCCTCATCATCTTGAGAACATAATGCAAAACATTAACATAATGATAACAATAATAACTGGTAGGTTTCCCATGCCTACTATTTTAATGTCCAATGGTCAAAGGTATGCACTACATATTTGTGTAAACATCACTACTCAACCCAATCCTTATCATCTAATGTACAACATGCCTAATATAGCTGAAACTAAATTCGGAACAAACTTAAGGATGTGGAATTATCCAAATACTTATAAACATTTAGGTTATTATAACCTAATAGCAATAACACCCTTTCTAAAGGTAGGAAGGACTAGGCCCTATCATGATGAGACCAATTTAGGCTTCCCAGGAACTTCAACCTATGGGATAATCAACAATCCTGTGTTCGAACAAAAACTCGGGGGGCTGGTAAACAATAGGAGGTTGGAAAATCAAATTCCTCAATCATATTAAACAATACCCTTCCAAACACGATTAAATGCCCCCCAAAATTCCACAACTATTGTTGCATCCAACACCCCTAATGAACCAAACCATTGTTACACTAAACAAGCATTTCCCTAGGGGAATTGGTACATGAGATTTGTGGACCAATGGATCAGGGGTGAAAATTCCACTATATAGGAAGCCATACCTCGAATGGTTAAATATGATTGAACTACCAAAGTGTTTTAAATTCCCAACTTTTTCTATTTTTTCTAGAAATATGAGTTAATCCAATGTGGAACACATTAATAGGTTCACTAGTTAATGTGATCATGATGGAATAAATGAATATCTCAAATTACGTTTATTTTCTAGTTCCCTCACTGATCATGCTTTTTCCTAGTTTATATGTTTACTTCTAAACATTGTCCAAACTTGGCAGAAAATGAAAGAATTTTTTCATGCACAATTTTTCCTAACTGAATCAGAATTTTCCATGGATGATTTAGTTAGACTATGACAAAAACTAGATGAAAAGGCCACTACTTTCATAAATTGGTTCAAAAGGGACATGAACAAGTGTAAAATAATTTTACCCGAGTCTATTTTGTTAAATTATCCCCAATGGGATGGAATCTAGGCTTTGAAAGAAGTTTGGTGCAACTAAATTTAGAGATCTAATGAAATTAATAGCCAAAGTATCCAAATATGAAGCCTTTTTAGAGGAAGAATGTGAAATAAACACCTTTTTCGTTCAAGACACATTATAAGAATCCAAAAATGGAAATAGATGGTACTGAGATTATAGGAACTAAAACGAAAGTTTTTGGACCATTGGTTCGAAAAAACTCATTAATAGAATCTTATATCCCTAAATCAAAGGGGATGTAAGGCAGATGAAATTGTTGATTATCTCTTAAAATTCAAAATTTTAAAACTACCCGATGATGCAAAAACTCCAAATGAAGTTAAAGGAAAAAACTATTGTAAATGGCACAATATTTTCTCCCACGCAAATAATGCATATTTTGTTTTTCGCAACAAGATCCAAGAGTTGATTAGGAGAGGAAAATTTAGCTTTCTCAAAAAAGAGGAAAGCATTATGGGGGTTGATAAAGACCCGTTTCTTAACGTAAAAAAAGTGGAAATACACATAAAATATATTCAACGGTATCAAAATAAAGGGCATGTTGAGTTCAAAATGAAGAGAAAATCTGAGTCTAAGTCTTCGAAGCCTGAAGCAATTATTGATCCAGACCATAAAGTTATGAAACACCCATGCCTCATGTATGGAAAGAAATATGTTGAGATGGGTGAATTTACAGCTTCGAAAGGGAAATAGTAAAAGAAAGTAAAGAGGAATAAGAATAGTGCTTATGTTGCTAATGCTAGGGGTTTTAAGGCCAATAAGTGTAAGGACATTTTTATCATGTCCGTTTTCTTAATGCTTTGTATGTCATACGCCGTTACATTTGGCACGTCTCTGCTCGATCACATGTGACGGCCACAATCCGAATTCTGGGAATCAAGCATCTTGCTCCTCCATCATGTGTCCTACATCGGCCCCAACGACTTCAAGTTCCGTGAAATATGGCACGATATGGATGTTTAAGGGCAATTGGGTAATTGTACAGCCACCGACTGGAGAATAGGTCAACTGAAAAGTTGAAGAGCTTGCCGCAACAAAGATACTGGAAGAAACGACACCTCAATCCAAGCTACGGTGAAGAAGCTATGGCCCTTTGAAGATGGAGCAAATTCCAAGGAAGGAATCAGAAATCAGAAATCCGGACCGGTCCGCCTCTAATTAAAAAGAACCGATCCGCGAGCGAACTAATCCGCCTAGTCCCGGACCGGTCCGCCTTGCTTTGGCCAGTGGACCCCGGATCGAATGAGAACCAAATCTGCTTAAAATAAAACGAACCGATCCGCCTCAGGCCCGGACCGGTCCGCCCTGGATAACCACGAACAGATCGTGTGGAGATTTTTTAGGGCAAATGAATTCTTATTTATACCACGATCGGGGGGTTGGTTTTCTTAAGGCTTATACAGGATTTCCAGAGTAGATAAACTCTAAGGCCTTCATGGTATTTGAGTCCATTGATTCATACCCTTGATTCACACAAATTCCATACATTTGTGAGTCACTTTTGGTAACCCTAGAACATCATTGATGTTGTTCAAACCTTTATGAAGTGGACCACTTCTTCCTCTTCATTGTAGCCCTACTGGACAGGGATAGTTCCAGCCGCCAAACCTACTGGAAAGGGAGTCTTCCAGCCGCGACTACAGAATACGATACCCGAGGGTAATTCTTAGTCAACCTGTATTTCATTGTAATCCGATTGTAAACCGTCTTTTACAAATTATAGTGAATATACATATGGTTTTGTCCCTGTGGGGGATTTTTCCTTAAACTTTGTGTGTTGAATAATTCTTGCATGATTTCATATTGTTTCAATCACACCTAGTTGCATGCTTAGGGTTAAATTGGGTTAAAAAGGTGTTTATTATATTATTTCTTAATTGAACGCAAGCGCCAACTCTTTCAAATTGGTATCAGAGCAGGTTACGCTATCTTGTTGCGTATTCCTAACTTCCGCAAATTTTTTCTAAAGATATCAATTTCTGAAATAAATTGATTTTTTTTGAAAAAGTGCGTGTTCAAATGGAGAAGTTATATAATCAGATGCCTATTTTTGACGGGTCTAATTATGCCTACTGGAAAGCTCGTATGAAATCGATTTTAAAATCTATTGACGAGCGTGTTTGGTTGCTTTGCGAAAATGGTTGGACTCCTCCCACGGTCACTGTTAATAACATCACCACTTTAAAACCCGTGTCAGCCTGGACTGAAGATGATTATAAATTGTCCAATTTTAATTCCCGTGGTCTGAGTGCTATTTCTGGAGCTGTCTCTCCTGATGAGTTTCGCCGAATTATGACGTGCACCACGTCTAAAGAGGCTTGGGATGTTTTGAAATTGACACATGAGGGTACGAACGCGGTTAAAGAGTCAAAATTACAAAATTTGGCCACCCAATTTGAGACTATCACCATGTCTGAGTCCGAATGCTTTGATGATTTTTATGCACGATTGTCAGACATTGTTAACACATGTTTTAATTTGGGTGAAGTGATTGATAACACGCGTGTCGTTAAAAAGATTTTGAGATCTCTTCCAAAACGCTTTATTCCTAAAGTCACTGTTTTGAACTCTTTGGGAAATTTGAAATCACTTAAGTTGGAAGAACTTGTAGGAGATATTCAAACCTATGAGATTGACATGTTTCCCAAAATCACTAAGGCTAAGGATAAAGGCATTGCTTTAAAGACTCATTTTAAGAAAAAGAAAGAAAAAGTTTGTGAGTCCGATTCTGAGGGAGATTTTGATGATATGGCCTTGTTTGCGAAAAATTTTAAAAAATTCCTCAACATGAACAAAAATAATTCTTCCAATAAAAAGAATTTTTTTGAGAAAAATAAAAGGAAAGGAAAGGCCAAAGAAAGTGGTGAGAGGGAAAAAGAGAATAAATCCGATGAGGAGTGTGAGGAAGATTTTGAGAACGTCACTTGTTTTGAATGTGGGGGTAAGGGACATAAGTCATTTGAGTGTCCTACGTGGCTTAGAAAGAAAGGAAAGAAAGTAGCCATGCCTGCCACACTTAGTGATAGTGAGGATGATGAGACTAGTGGTGAGAAGTTTGTAGCTTTTTCTAGTCGTGTGAGCACACCCACCTTGTCCCACAATAGTGCACACGAATGTGATAGTGATGGTTTGAGTGTTTCAAGTGAGGGAGAAAGTGAGAGTGAAAGTGGAGATGAAAGTGAGCTCCAAAAAGCTTTTAGAGAGTTGTACACCGAGACCTTGAAAACAAAAAGGTATAATAGGGATTTAGGTCGTCGGGTTTTAGATTTGGAGAAAGAGATGGAGGTTTTGAGAAAGGAGAAGTGTGATTTGACAGACACGTTGTCTAGTCTGACGACACGTGTATCCCAACTCGAGAGTGATCTCGAATGTGCCAGGGTGGTCAAAGTCAAGTTTGAGAACGCACCTAAGAAGGTTGAAACGGTGGTTCTTAAGGGTAAAGGTGAGAAGTTAGGAATAAGTCATGACGGTGCTTCTTCTTCCCAATTAGCACCCGAGCCGGTTCCCACGTTAGTGACAGTTTCACATGTGTCTCACCCTAACCCACCTAGGCGTCCCATTCCTTTTAGGAAAGTGCGTCCTAGAGTTTTTGAGAGAGGTGTTCCTAGGCCTATTTATGTTTGCTCACATTGCAAAAAGGAGAGGACACCTTAGGGAATTTTTCTTTAAGTTGGGGTATGTGTCACGTTTTGCTTCTACACGTGTTTCTGGCACACATGCACCCAGACATGATACTTTACATGCTCCCGGAGACTACATGAGAGAGTTTGCACATTTAGGAGAGCAATTTAAATTTTTACTCAAAACTTCACAAGAACTGATGGAGGTTTTTCATAAGTTGTCACCACCTTTGGAAAACCCCTCCGCACCTAATGATTGAGGTTTGACTTGCTTACTAGCATAGGATGATTTGCATGATGTCATTGTTTGCCTATTGCTAGTATGTATCATTTTTGTATATATTTTTGTTTTCAAAAATTTTGAAAAATACAAAAAGATTTTATTTTGATAAATTTTTTAAAAAAAAAAATCAAAAAAAGTTTTGTTTTTATGGATGAGCATTTCAGATAGCCAAGTCACAACTTCATTCCATATATCCATGTGACTGTTTGATAGAGATTTGAGAGGCTACATCATTTCATCCATGTGCTTAACATTGATTGGAGTCCTTGAGATGTAATTAGTGATATTTCCTACATGCTTGACTCCTATATCCTTTATTGCACACATGCACGGCTATATTTGATTGTTGCACTTGTTAATCTCATGTTGGCTTGAGTGTTTCCATCTCAATCCTGTCTATACAATGTATAAAATGCGATAAAATTTGACAAGACTGGAATGCCTGTGAAAACCGTTTTGGTAAGACTGTGTGTTAAATTGTAAAACGGGGAGGGGCTGCGAAAGTTGATTTTTATCCTTTGCCCAAAAGCCACCGTTTTAAAAGGACCTAAAAAATGGAGGAATTTTAATATCCGAGGTCCTAAGAGGTTAAAAGAGCCCGAAAAAATTGAAAACGCAATAAAAAGCAATACATGCCAAATATGGGCCACTTAGGTTTCACCATCAATTCTCCAAAGTTTGAGAATTTAGAATGCCTCTATTCATAATAATATCTGAGGGAGTTTGATTGGAGATTGAAAAACGGGTTTGCACTTCCTTGAAAGTCCTAAAACAGCATGCAAAACATTTTGGACGTTATTGGTGTAGAAATCACTTTGGGCTTTGATTTGTTGATTTGATGGAGTCAATATCTTATACTGTCACTCTTTTACACCAAAGGAAGCATTTGAGTTCATTCGTTAGGAATATCCAATATTCATCGTGCACATATGTCATGTTTGTATGCTTTGATTTTCCTATCGAATTTTGTTCACACCCATTCTTTTTCGCTATCACCGACTTGATTGTTTTATGTTCATTCATGGTGTGATTTTATGCCTTGTGTCACCCCGGTTCTTGGTTGCTTGATTTATTTCTCTCATTTGTCTATTTGGGGACATCATAAAAAGGGGGAGAATGAATTATCTGATTATGGGGGAGTTTTGAAATTCATTGAATATCATCTTAAATTTCGATACGTCACTTGGTATTTGCTTTGTCTCATGTGTATAGGTACATCTTTTGATAGTCCCATGTTGCACACCCTGATGAGAAAAGATTTCAGATTCCTGAAGATTTGAAGAACAAACGATGAGGACTTATTCATTTGTATCTTTCCAGTTTTGGGTTCATGGAAGGGTTGATTTGTATAGGCAATTTGTTATTTGATAATTCGGATGTTGGTTTTTATGTATGTACCGGCATAGACATAGGGGGAGATTTGTAAGGACATTTTTATCATGTCCGTTATCTTAATGCTTTGTATGTCATACGCCGTTACATTTGGCACGTCTCTGCTCGATCACATGTGACGGCCCCAATCCGAATTCCGGGAATCAAGCATCCTGCTCCTCCATCATGTGTCCTACATCGGCCCCAACGACTTCAAGTTCCGTGAAATATGGCACGATATGGATGTTTAAGGGCAATTGGGTAATTGTACAGCCACCGACTGGAGAATAGGTCAACTGAAAAGTTGAAGAGCTTGCCGCAACAAAGATACTGGAAGAAACGGCACCTCAATCCAAGCTACGGTGAAGAAGCTATGGCCCTTTGAAGATGGAGCAAATTCCAAGGAAGGAATCAGAAATCAGAAATCAGAAATCCGGACCGGTCCGCCTATAATTAAAAAGAATCGATCCGCCAGCGAACTGATCCGCCTAGTCCCGAAACGGTCCGCCTTGCATTGGACAGTGGACCCCGGATCGAATGAGAACCGAATCTGCTTCAAATAAAACGAACCGATCCGCCTCAGGTCCGGACCTGTCCGCCCTGGATAACCACGAACAGATCGTGTGGAGATTTTTTAGGCAAATGAATTCTTATTTATACCACGATCGGGGAGTTGGTTTTCTTAAGACTTTCCCACGATTATCAGAGCATATCAACCCTAAAGTCTTCACCTATTGAGTCCTATGATTCTTGGTTTTTAGATTCACACATCTTCCATATCTATGTGAAT
Organism: Sambucus nigra; assembly: GCA_949130495.1. Lineage (NCBI taxonomy): Eukaryota > Viridiplantae > Streptophyta > Magnoliopsida > Dipsacales > Adoxaceae > Sambucus > Sambucus nigra. The sequence goes on from OX422213.1 coordinate 473,739,789, forward strand.
CAAGTTTGGTAACCCAAGAACACCATTGCTGTTGTTCAACCCTTTGTGAAGTGGACCGTTCCTTCCTCTTCATTGCAGCCCTACTGGACAAGGATAGTTCCAGCCGCACCCTACTGGAAAGGGATTATACTAGCCGCGACTACAGAATTCGATACTCGAGGGTAATTCTTAGTCAAAAACTGTATTTCATTATAATCCGATTGTAAACCGTCTTTTACAAATTATAGTGAATATACATATGGTTTTGCCCCTGTGGGGTATTTTTTCTTAAACTTTGTGTGTTGAATAATTCTTGCATGATTTCATATTGTTTCAATCACACCTAGTTGCATGCTTAGGGTTAAATTGGGTTAAAAAGGTGTTTATTATATTATTTCTTAATTGAACGCAAGCGCCAACTCTTTCAAATTGGTATCAGAGCAGGTTACGCTATCTTGTTGCGTATTCCTAACTTTCGCAAAATTTTTCTAAAGATATCAATTTCTGAAATAAATTGATTTTTTTTTGAAAAAGTGCGTGTTCAAATGGAGAAGTTATATAATCAGATGCCTATTTTTGACGGGTCTAATTATGCCTACTGGAAAGCTCGTATGAAATCGATTTTAAAATCTATTGACAAGCGTGTTTGGCTGCTTTGCGAAAATGGTTGGACTCCTCCCACGGTCACTGTTAATAACATCACCACTTTAAAACCCGTGTCAGCCTGGACTGAAGATGATTATAAATTGTTCAATTTTAATTCCCGTGGTCTGAGTGCTATTTCTGGAGCTGTCTCTCCTGATGAGTTTTGCCGAATTATGACGTGCACCATGTCTAAAGAGGCTTGGGATGTTTTGAAATTGACACATGAGGGTACGAACGCGGTTAAAGAGTCAAAATTACAAAATTTGGCCACCCAATTTGAGACTATCACCATGTCTGAGTTCGAATGCTTTGATGATTTTTATGCTCGATTGTCAGACATTGTTAACACATGTTTTAATTTGGGTGAAGTGATTGATAACACGCGTGTCGTTAAAAAGATTTTGAGATCTCTTCCAAAACGCTTTATTCCTAAAGTCACTGTTTTGAACTCTTTGGGAAATTTGAAATCACTTAAGTTGGAAGAACTTGTAGGAGATATTCAAACCTATGAGATTGACATGTTTCCCAAAATCACTAAGGCTAAGGATAAAGGCATTGCTTTAAAGACTCATTTTAAGAAAAAGAAAGAAAAAGTTTGTGAGTCCGATTCTGAGGGAGATTTTGATGATATGGCCTTGTTTGCGAAAAATTTTAAAAAATTCCTCAATGAAGACTTATTCATTTGTATTTGCTATTTGCTTTATCTCATGTGTGTAGGTACATCCTTGATTATCTCTGAATTGCACACCCTGATGAGAAAAGATTTCAGATTCCTGAAGATTTGAAGAACAAACAATGAAGACTTATTCATTTGTATTTTTCCAGTTTTGGGTTCATGGAAGGGTAGATTTGTATAGGCAATTTGTTATTTGATAATTCGGATGTTGGTTTTTATGTATGTACCGGCATAGACATAGGGGGAGATTTGTAAGGACATTTTTATCATGTCCGTTATCTTAATGTTTTGTATGTCATACGCCGTTACATTTGGCACGTCTCTGCTCGATCACATGTGACGGCCCCAATCCGAATTCCGGGAATCAAGCATCCTGCTCCTCCATCATGTGTCCTACATCGGCCCCAACGACTTCAAGTTCCGTGAAATATGGCATGATATGGATGTTCAAGGGCAATTGGGTAATTGTACAGCCACCGACTAGAGAATAGGTCAACTGAAAAGTTGAAGAGCTTGCCGCAACAAAGATACTGGGAGAAACGGCACCTCAATCCAAGCTACGGTGAAGAAGCTATGGCCCTTTGAAGAGAAATTGATATCTTTAGAAAATTTTTGCGGAAGTTAGGAATACGCAACAAGATAGCGTAACCTGCTCTGATACCAATTTGAAAGAGTTGGCGCTTGCATTCAATTAAGAAATAATATAGTAAACACCCTTTTTAACCCACATTAACCCAAAGCATGCAACTAGGTGTGATTGAAACAATATGAAATCATGCAAGAATTATTCAACACACAAAGTTTAAGGAAAAATCCCCCACAGGGGCAAAACCATATGTATATTCACTATAATTTGTAAAAGACGGTTTACAATCGGATTACAATGAAATATAGGTTGACTAAGAATTACCCTCGGGTATCGGATTCTGTAGTCGTGGCTGGAAGACTCCCTTTCCAGTAGGGTTGGCGGCTGGAACTATCCCTGTCCAGTAGGGCTGCAATGAAGAGGAAGAAGCGGTCCACTTCACAAAGGGTTGAACAACATCAATGATGTTCTAGGGTTACCAAAAGTGACTCACAAATGTATGAAATTTGTGTGAATCAAGGGTATGAATCAATTTACTCAAATACCATGAAGGCCTTAGAGTTTATCTACTCTAGAAATCGTGTATAAGCCTTAAGAAAACCAACTCCCCGATCGTGGTATAAATAAGAATTCATTTGCCCTAAAAAATCTCCACACGATCTGTTCGTGGTTATCCAGGACGGACCGGTCCGGGCCTGAGGCGGATCAGTCCGATAGCGGATCGGTTCGTTTTATTTGAAGCAGATTCGGTTCTCATTCGATCCGGGGTCCACTGGCCAAAGCAAGGCAGATCGGTCCGGGACTAGGCGGATCGGTTCGCTCGCGGATCGGTTCTTTTTAATTAGAGGCGGACCGGTCCGGATTTCTGCTTCCTTGGAATTTGCTCCATCTTCAAAGGGCCATAGCTTCTTCACCGTAGCTTGGATTGAGGTGCCGTTTCTTCCAGTATCTTTGTTACGACAAGCTCTTCAACTTTTCAGTTGACCTATTCTCCAGTCGGTGGCTGTACAATTACCCAATTGCCCTTGAACATCCATATCATGCCATATTTCACGGAACTTGAAGTCGTTGGGGCCGATGTAGGACACATGATGGAGGAGCAGGATGCTTGATTCCCGGAATTCGGATTGGGGCCGTCACATGTGATCGAGCAGAGACGTGCCAAATGTAACGGCGTATGACATACAAAGCATTAAGATAACGGACATGATAAAAATGTCCTTACAAATCCCCCCCCCCTATGTCTATGCCGGTACATACATAAAAACCAACTTCCGAATTATCAAATAACAAATTGCCTATACAAATCTACCCTTCCATGAACCCAAAACTGGAAAGATACAAATGAATAAGTCTTCATCGTTTGTTCTTCAAATCTTCAGGAATCTGAAATCTTTTCTCATCAGGGTGTGCAACATGGTACTATCAAAAGATGTACCTATACACATGAGACAAAGCAAATACCAAGTGACGTATCGAAATTTAAGATGATATTCAATGAATTTCAAAACTCCCCCATAATCAGATAATTCAATAAGAGCTCCAGGGAATTATCTTTGGAAAGATGAGACCATTTTCTAGTCCTTATTACCCTAAAAAGATATCAAGATGCCCAAGAACTATCAGTTGATCATGCCTAGTTTCAATTAAGCCAAATCATGCTAGTATTTGGGAGTTTGAAGGCCAATTAAATCCCAAAATTAGTTCTAATGGTGAAAGGGATGCCTGATTGGTTTGTTTCTTAAGACCCAAAGGTTGCCTAATAATTGAATGAGATGCCTAGGAGGCTAAAAATAGTGAAGCCTTAACAGGCAGCTCTTAGAATGTGTCATTTGGTGAAACCACGAAAATCTAAGAAATGAGAACCAGATATTGGGTTCTCAAGCACTCAACATCGAAGAATTAAAAGGAAATATAGGATTTGACAAGAAGCCTCAGATATTGTGCGCCCAAGTGGATCAATAGGGGTTGTTTCATCATCATCAAAACCAAATCTAAGGCTCCATAGAAAGCCAGAGGGGATCCAATATTCTTCAGACATTCTAGTCAAAATAATTAAGGATTTGGAAAAGACCATAAGTGTAAACGGAGATAATAAATTTTGAAATAGCTCTTCCTATGAGTAAGAAATGAGGAAATAATGGCTGTAGATGCAATAGGACCTAGACAAGGAACTTTTAAATAAAAATCCATCTAGTTAGGGTCTTTTCCTCAACAAGTGCTAATTTACATTATTGTGATCCTCCCAAAGAGGTTCAAAGCTAAAGAGGGACAAGAAGTTCTATACATAAAATTGGACGAAGATGGGAAGTCATATATAGATAACTCTGATTTGTTTATATCTACTCTATATATGATATATGGGTTTGAAAAGCCTAAGAAGAATATGAAAAATCATATTGATCTCTTATTCATAAAAGCTTCGATAAATGTAGTATTTATTAATAAAATATTAGTAGTTAATGGCAATGCTATTAATAAAATGACACACCATGATTTCTAAAATAAATAAATAAAATGATAAAGTTATCCAGATTCACATTATAATATCTAGATTTTTAGAGATAAAAAGTCGACTAAAGGTGTGCCTCCAGTAGATATTGTAGGCACTAGGAATTCTAATACCTCTTCCTTTATCATTGAAGGTAATCCAATATTTAATGCTTTACTTGGTATGGATTAGATTCAATCTAAAAAATTTATTCCTTCTTTCATGCATCAAAAAATGATTTTGATGAAGGAGGATGAAAATGTAAAGGAGGTTGAACCATATCCCTTGCTTTTCTACACTAGCTCTAACCGTGTTGAGGCTAGGCTTTGCCAAGAGAATATGTGAACTATGAAGGTAGATGCTTTTGTACTATAGGCATCAAAAGGATAAACCGCAAATGAGGTATGAGAAGATTTAACTTTTGGTTTGATGGGACCAACTAAAAAATACAACATGGGTGTTTAATGGATAACACACCCATTTTCCAAAGTGTTATACAAATTTAGAGAATTATATTGAGTACACAAACCAATGAAGAAAGGACCATAAATTGGGGCGATTATATGTTCGAAGAAGATGGTAAATAAACCGAATCCATTTTAAATTTATAAACTACCTCAAGTGAACGGGCTACTATAGAATAACAAGTGTAAATATGGGTCAAACCAATAGAGATTTATTAATTTTAATGTTTAAAATGACTATAACTTTCCAATTAGACAATTTTTTTTAGAGATGTGATGTAATATTAAACTAAGCTATCACATATAAAAAGTTCAACTATGAAATATATAATCAAGTGTGTTAGAAAACTAGGACATTGGATTCATTTATCACATTTAACTAATACTCTGCATTAATTTTAATTCGTCATTCTAGATTTTATAACTCAAATTAAACCGACTCTCATCACATTTGATTTGGAAAATAAAGAGTTTAAGTTCCAATCAAATTTAACGTCTCCAATTTTAAATGGCTTAAATCCATATTCGTTTTAAAATCTCACTTTTAAATTTTAAAATGTAGTGTTAGCATGATATATCAATTAATTTGATAAAATTATAACGCATCAAAAAGTACTCACACTTAAAATAAAAAAATAAAAAATTTCAATCAATGCTGGAGGTTTAACACACACTCTCGTGTCGTTTTAAATGAATACCGAATTTTTAAAACATTAAAAATATGTCGAGAAGTAAACTGAATTTAAACTACACACAATATTAATCAAACATGATAAACTTCACCTTGTCCTAGTAAAGAAATTAAGCTAGCTTGATTGAAGACACAATAAAATTGTAAGAACGGATTATAACTTTCATTAATAAAGCAAATTTACAAAAGTTGTGTCTCAAAAATATTCTTGACAAAATATCTTCCACGAAGATACAATTCTTTGCCCTCAAATAAAAATAAAACTCTCTAAATATAACTATGAAGAATTGTTCTAAAGGGTCTCTCTAAAATTCTCTATAAAAACAATAAGCCCAAAGGTTTTATTTATAGGCTACGGGATGAGGTATTTGATTTGTGGTAAACACCATTTAATTGGATGTATTTGAGTTGGTAATTATTTTATGGGGTCTTCGAAAGAGTTGGAAATAATTGGTAATTCTTTTTTAAAATTATTATTCCTAATTTTCATCCCTATTTATGTTACTATTCACAACACCAGCTTTAATCACATTTTTGGATCCCAAGACTTCAAAATCTCATTTTTTTCCTGAACTTTAAAGTTGTGAGTCTTTTAAAGATATTTTCGAAAAGCTATGGCATGGCCTCAACGGACATTCAAATGATTTTATAAAAATCATTTAGTACAGTTGTGCCAACCGCGTCGTATCGCTACGTATCCTAACAATGCTTGAATATCAATTCCTTTGTTCTCTAAACTCCCGGGGTACCTATAAAATGAAAAATAGAAATAATTAATTCAAATTTAGGGTCATAAATATTTATGAGATTACTCTTTTACCCCTAAGTGCATTTTAGCCCCGGAATTTCATAAGTTACTCATTTCAACTTTAATATAACCAAATTGCAATAAGAACATTATATTGCCCAGATAAACATTTAAAAACTATTTTTAGGCCCATGAATTTTCTAAAATTATGGTTTCATCCCCATAATTACTAAAAGTATATTTTAACTCAAATTTGATTCAAACTTGCAATTTTCTTTTAAATTACCAAAATGACTCTAAAAGCTCATTATTTATAATACAATGGGCCTAACGAGGCCTAGATTTGGGCATAATTAACACAAAGTTAGGCACTCATTAGGATCCTTTATTCAAAGTCAAATTGGAAACTGAACAAAATAATAAGTTGACAAATATTTATGAAAATTTCAGCAAGGAAGACTAACAATTGGATGTGAACCTTCAACATCAGTATAAGGAGTGCTTTATTGAGACTATGATGAGTTTTTTTGGCCTTGACAGGAAATTAGTAGATCATAAATTGCTAATCAAAGAAGGGTACAAACCTGTCAAACAACTGCCATGTCAAATGACTCAAAAAGTCATAACAAAGATAAATATAAAAGAAGAAAGTGAAAGGCTATTGAAAGCTGGGTTCCTTATAACAAGCATGTATGTTAATGGCACTCTAATATAGTGCCAATTATAAGAAAAATGGAAAGTAAGAGTGTGTATTGGTTTCACAAAATTAAATGATACCACTCCAAAAGATGAATATCCAATGCAAATGATAGACTATTGGGTTGATGAATCTATTGGTTATGTTATCATGTATATGTTCAATGGTTATTCAGGTTACAAACAAATATACATAGATAAAGAAGACATGCATAAAAATTATTTTAGCTGTCCTAATAATTTAGGAACCTTCGAATGGATAAAAATTCCTTTTGGATTAATGAATACAGGGACCACTTATCAAAGGGGAATGAATACCATTTCCATGATATGGTTGTCAAATTTTTCGAGTGTTATGTTGATGATATAATTGTCAAGGAATTTTTGAAGGGCTCTGAATCCCCTTTCCAACGGTCTGCCTCGTGCACGAATCAACATATCGGTTTGGACGAACGAACCATTTTACCACCGAAAATCGATCTGGAGGTCATCGGGCGCTTTCGAGCCCTAATTTGACCCCAATCAACTCCATCATAAAGTGAAAGCTCTTTGAAAATTTGAAGGGCACTGAAACCCGTTTCCAATGGTCCACCCCGTGTGCAAAACGCATAACCGTTTGGACAAACGATTCGTTTTTCCTAAAAAAATAATCTAGAGGCCATTAGGCACTCCCGGGCTCCATTTGACAAATCTCAATTCTTCAGCTTGAACGAGACTAAATAGATCTTCGAAGGTTCCTGAATACCCTTTCCAACGATCTACCCCGTGCATAATCAGACTTAAGGTACGAATGAATGAACGATCCATTTTACTCTGGAAGGTAACCGGTCACTTCCGGTCCCCAATTGATCAAATTTAACTCTCTAAATTGAGCGAAGATCTTTGGAATGTCGTAGTACCTCGCATAATCTTTCAGACGAACGATCAATCACCGTTCGACAATCTCCCATCCAAAGGACTGATGAGCGCTTCCAAGCCCCATTTGACCCAAAGTCAACTCCCGGATCCGGGAGAGGCCCAAGGGACTCTTGAAGGTCTCGAAATTGATTTTCAAATGGTACAACCCATGCACGATTTGGATTTATGAATTGCATTCTACAACTATTTTTGTGGAACAATATGCATGAGACTACCAATTAGCAGGTCCATTTTTGTTCCTATAGGCAGTGTGCCTAGGGTTACTTGCCGATTGATAGGGATAGGTATATTCCGATTGGCACCCCCTTACCCTATAAATAGAGGGCATGACCTCACTTCCAAGGCACACCTAAGATCCATTAATATCAGTGATCTCAGCAACATTCTCTTGCAATCAACGAAGTTTCCTTGTGCGAAATTCCTTTCCATCTTTCATTCCCATACTTTTCATACCCAATTTAGAAAAATCTCTATCTCTCTCATCCAACATTAATCTCAACACTCAAGGGAGTTCATCGAGGATAAAGATCAAGCCTCAAGTCTCCAACAAGATCCCCAAATCCATTTCTCTCTTTAAATTCTTTATTTTCTCATTTAGTTACATAAACTCTTAATCTGGCTTTTACTTTAGTTCATACGTATTAATATCTCATCCTTTATTATTTATATTTCATATACTTTATTTCCTATAAAAAATCCAAAAAAAAACAGGGTTTGAACTATAAATTCCAATGGGATTATCCACCATCATTTCTCAAAACTAAAGTACAATTTTTACACACACACACACACATATAACAAATTCCCGTTTGAATTTATGGGATACACCCCACCCTTATGCCACATACGAAATGCATTAACTTTGATGCCTTTATAGCTACGTAGTCATCTTGGTCTAAAACTCGAGACTCGAGTCCAATTTCTCCAATTTTCCAATTTTCCCATTTTTGCATTTGCATCCTTTTTATTTATACATTATTTAATATATTATATTTGTTATCCTTATTGGCATTTTATCCAACATATATTATAGTTTCATCATAACGATTAATATCTCGATAAACACATACATCGTATTTTTAAATAGTATTTTGGGAACATTCCTTTGTATGACCTCATTCTATCTCTTCAATGGTATGATTTAGGCGATTCCGATCTTCAGTTATATGTACATGCACACGCACTTCACGGAGAATTTAAGGAAAATAGTAACATAAGCCCATGAGAGACCGAAAGGGAGGGATGGGTTCCTAACACCTTCTCATAATGTAACTTAGCCCCCGAACCTTCGAACTATTGGTTTTGTAAGCATCAGTTTGTCTTTGATGCTGTTCTCTTGAGGCGAAGACATATTCTTTTGCCTATTTTGTGCAAAATAGGCTGGCGACTCCATCTCTTTACACCAACCCATATCGACGGCGTCTGAAGCGCTCCTAGATGAAGAGGGCATGTGGTATTCTCCCTCCTTATACCCCCCCCCCCCAACTGGGAGAAAGGGGAGAGATCCGGGATGGCCACAGTGGAGACTCCACTCGGGACAATTTTTAGAAGAGGGCTAGGCTCTATTTGCATGGGTGCTATTGTTTCTACTTGTGTGCGTATGCACCTACATGTATGTTCCCTTTTTTCTCCTCTATTACTTCTTGCACATATATACCTCATTCTTATTTCACTACTCACTCACACACTTGTACATACTTCCTATGTACACTTCACACTACTTACACATAGGATCACTTCTAAACACATGTTGTACACACCACTAAGAATATCCATGCTTAGGTGTCACTAACACACACCTCCACTTATCACACTTGTATATATCCATACTCACTCACACTTATCACGCACTACTTGTACTTGGTCCATGCTTAGGTTCATGCACCACTCAAGTATATCAAATGGCTTGTCCATACATACCGATTGCCCTCAAAAGTAAGACGTATATCGTGGAAGTCATGCCAAAGAGGGAACCCTTCCAACTAACCCAACGACTACATACCCTCATATATGCGTCAAACTTAGGGCACTCATATTTAGTTAGCCGGTTACTACCCAGAACTCTGCAGAAAAGATGGGTTGGCATGTCGCCCAAATTTTCGCACAATTTCGTCTTTTTTAAAATGGGACCCTATCCACGAGCCTAATAAAAATTCCATCCATGCTTTACATATTTTTTAGACCCAATTTTCCCAGGCTAGGGTCCGGTCCGACATTTCTTTTTACATTTAGGTAAACCTAATACAAGTGAGAACATAATAATAATAATAATAATAATAATAATAATAATAATAATAATAATAATAATAATAATAATAATAATAATAATAATAATAATAATAATAATAATAATAATAATGTTGAGACCCTTTACCAAAAGTGTCAAAAACATTTCTCCTCTTTTATCAAAATACCAAAAGCATTTTGCCTTCCTTATAGAAGAAATATTTTTCCTCCCTTTCAAATAAAAACATTTTTTCCTCCCATTTTCCAAAAATCTCAAAAATATTTTCCTCATATAATAGAAGTCTTTCCTTCTCCTCTTTCGAAAATAAATTCGAATTTTTCTCCTTCTCAGGTCAATCGCATACCCGAACATTAGCCTGGCTCCCTATTGGCTTCGGTCTTCCATCGAACCTCTATGAGGTTCCGTCAGTTCCCTCTCTACTTCCTCCAAGTTCGGAATACACCTTCATCCACTTTGCAAGGAGAATGCAGACCCAGTTCCAAATGTGTAGCTTAATTTGATGTGGTCCTATCCCAACTCACTGCTAAGATTGACAACCTTCAAATCGAGGTTCATGAGATGCAACAAAATTGGGTCCCTCTTCTCAAAGAGCCCGAGGTTCTCTTCCTTTGCACTATGGGTCTGCCTGCACCTGAGCCTATTTGGGTCCCCGAGGAATATCAACACACTCCATGTGACCTTTCGACTAATGGGCCACCATTAGGTCAGCTTCCTATGCCGAATCTTTCCCAACGAGGGGTTAAACTACCCGTGATCGTTGATCCGAAGGAAGAAGAATTGAATAAAATCAAAGAGGACCTTAAGATGTTGAACAAGAAGTTTGACTAAATATGAATCTCCTGAAACTACATGGATTACACCCATATGTATCCCTATCTTAAAGAAAAGCTACCAAAAAAGTTCAAGATGCCTAACATTGAGATGTTTAGTGGTAGTGGCCCCCCATCGTTCATCTACGAAGTTAACATCAAGCCGTGACTATCCAAGGTGCCTCTGAGGAAATAATGGCCCAACTGTTCTAATAAACTTTTAAGGACAACGCTCTTCACTAGTTATTATCTCTCGAGGAGATTTGTATTCAAAGTTGAGAAGATGTTGCCCATGAATTCATGTGACAATATAAGTATAATGAAGAGTTGGAGGTTACCCACAGTGGTTTAGAACTTCTCAAATAGAATCTCAAGGAATTAGTCAGTAATTTCAAGGTGAAGAGAGAAATTGACCACAATGACCAACCGACCTTTCGAAGAGGAGCAAATCAGCATAGTGAAAAATAAATTATTACCCCATGTCTGAGAAATAATGGGAGGACAGTACTACCCCCATTTCTGAGCCCTCACAAAATCAGGAGTGTTGATAAAATAAAGTCTTGCCAAGACAGAAGTTTAGCCAAAGAAAGTATCCGAACAGTTCACTCCCACAAAGTATGAGAAACCAGACAATACCACAATTTTAGCCATCAATAACACCTTTCAGCCTGCCATTTCATGGGCACCAAAAAGTCTCCCTAAGAAAAAGGAATACACCGAGATTCATGCTCCTCTCTCTAAAGTTTACCAAGCCCTTTTAAGCCAAAATCTAATCAAGCCATTAGAACCTTGTCTATTACCAAATCCACTTCTTAAAATTTTTAAACCAAATGCCCATTGCAATTTTTACCAAAATTCTGACCACACCACTGATCAATGTTTCCACCTTTGAGATGTAGTCCAAGGTATGATTAACTGGAGTGGTACGTGATGTACCTGGTACCTAATATCATACTAAGGATGAATCCGGGATATTCAGATCGGGGATGCTATGTATATACATATGAAGAGTGATATATGTATATATATGTATAAATGATTGTGTAAACATCAAAGTATGAATAGTCTATGGTTACATTGCCTTTGTTTTGAGACACATATAATTGAGAAGCCATAAGTTATAGTTTATATATTAACTACGTAGTACATAATATGAGGTATCGTATGGGCAATACGGATGGTCTAGATATTTAGTAGATCAAAGTTGGGCAAGGATGGTTAGACTAGTTAGGAAGGTAGCATAACTAGGTGAATAAAATAAATGCAATAGTTGTGCACTGTAGATGGGGGTTATGATGGTCTCATGTGAGTGCGACACCAGGTCAACATGAATGTTTCTTACTGCTTTATTATTATTGCCTACAAGACTATAGGACTTGATTATATGCTTCCCTCATTCTAATCTAGATAGGAATTTAATTCACTTTAGTTGAATTCAATATTTGTTTTGGGCACGTTGTTCGTAGCTGGACAGTTTCTTATGAGACATTATTTACATCACTTCGATTAATTATTTGGATGATTGTATTCTCGATACTGAGAGTTTATTCAGTTTATTTTATTTATGATATCAGCACTCCTTACATTCAGTCACTGTAGATATTTATATTTAATTGTTGAATGGTTTCACTTATGTATGTTAATAAGATTTTAAAAATTGACATCGGACTTAATAGTTTATTAGTTTAATTAATTTGGTTTTCGACAGTGATGCTAAGAACAAAATCAGATATGATCCCCATTTAACTCAATAAAGGCCCATCAATCGGTATTAGACTAGGAGGGGTGTCACAAAAGCTATAACTTAAAGCATAACCCCCCAAAATAAGAAAGAATTACAAAGGATTTGGGGCAATATATTTCCTTCATAGATTTATATATAATGAATCAGGATAAACTAAAGTATTTTATCCTTTTTTTTATTATAAACGATCAAGGAAAGATGGTTTCGAATGATGAGCATGATCTAGCTTGCAAACACTCAAGAGATACTTGGTTAAGTCACATGTCTTGGTGCCTCAAAGAGAAAATAAGATGAAGTTGTATGTTTCAGCCTCTGATACATCAGTTGGAGTTATATTGGCTAAAGACTGAGAGAACCATAAGGAACAAGTTGTGTACTATTTTAGTAGATTTTTGAATGATTGTGAATGCATATATTTTGTAATGGAAAAACTATATTTAACTTTGTATTTTTCTACTATGAAATTAGGACATTACTTACTGCCCAAAGAGGTATATGTCATTTCGAAGTTTGATTTAATCAAATCTATAACCATACCTATTTTGCATAATAAAATTGGTAAATGGTCATTATCTCTATTTGAGTTTTGTCTACATTATTTACCTCAAAGGGAAATAAAAGGCTAGCATTTGGCTAAATTTTGGAAGATCATCCATGTGAGGATGATCTAGAAGGAGAATATGAAATATTATATATACCTTAATTCCATGGAAGCCATAGTTTTATGGTTCAAAGAGTAAAATAATGCAAGAAATAGGAGTAGTTATTGAATCCACTGCACATATTAAAACTAAACGTGAATATAGATTGGAAGAAAACACATGTTCCAATAATGAACAGGAATATGATGTGGTTATAATGGGCCTATAGTTCATTTAAAGTTGTAATGATTTAGTAATATAAATCTACGAGGATTCTCAATTGGTTATAAAGCAGTTAACTGGTGAATATGCACGTATTCATGATGGCTTAACTCTATATGACCAGGTGGCATCGAATTTACTATCCAAGTTTGATGAGTTCACATTAAATTACATTCTCATCTTTCTGAAATGGATTAAAAGGCTTCAGAGTTTAAGTTTGATGATAACTTCCAATCAAAGCTCAACTCCATTGATGGATTTTTACCACCATCATATAATAGACGACCTTGGGTTGAAATTGAAAATATTTATGTTCACAAATATTGGAGAAAGACATTGATTGACTATTTAACTAACACAAATATGAAAAGTGATAAGAGCTATTTATGTTATGTACACTAGAATATTATTCAAAACAGGTGCTGATGGGATGATTCTAGAGTGCCTAAGTAAAGATGAGGGAATAACAACCATTGGACAAGTCCATGGGGGCATTTGTGGGGCTCATCACGCAGGCCCAAAAATGAAGCGGTGGTTGAGAAGACATAGATTATTTTGGCCTTCCATCTTAAAAGTCTGCATTGATTATGCAAAAGGCTGTCAAAGATGACAACACCGTGGTCCTGTAAAACATATGCCTACTATTTACCTACAATATTAAGTGAAACCTTGGTCATTTAGAGGATGGGTAATGGATTTTATAGGAAAAATTTATCCTCCATCTTTGAAGTTGTATCACTTTATACTTATGAAAACAAATTATTTTACTAAGTGGGTGGAGGCAAAACCTTTGAAATCAGTTATCCAAAATGAGTTGGTAAATTTATTTCAAGATATTGTATATAGCTTTCGGATCCTCGAAACCATAACCTAGAAAATACAAGAATTTTTAAGTCAGTGATGGTGTTAGAATTCATTTCAAGGTTAGGAATAAATTCGACGAAGGCAACACCTTATTATGCTAAATCAAATGGTCACATACAGTCTACAATTAAAGTAATAAAGAAGAGTATTTTTACTTGAGATTATTATGTATGTTGCCATACATATCACAAACAAGGTTTAAGGGATGCCTAGGTTATAATCATATCCCCACGAGAGCATGCATTACTAGTGTTTTTCTACCTAGTCAGGTATCTTAAAAAATAATAGGTAGTAAAGAACATAATAAAATGGAATGTATAGTAATAGCATGCTAAAATAAATACAAACTTACATTAAATTGAGTTTGATCCACTTAAAAAGTCCAATGCGGAGTCGCCCCTATGAGAACTCAGACCTGAGGCGGCACGCCTCTACTGCCCCGGCACATCCGTGAGCATGAGCAGACAAGGATCTTTAATGGTGACACTAAGTCATAGTCCTATATTCTATTTTTGAAAGAAATTGATCGGCAATTTATTTTTCATAAAACAGAAAAAAAGGGTAGGCCTCCGTAGAAACCTAGTGATGGAAAGTGATTTACGTGTTTAACTACAGAGTTAAAGGTTCAGGGACTAGGTTATGGATTGGAATGTTTTAGGTACCTGCTCCACCCTTTGGGTCTTAAATATAGATCTAATGTGTTTATGTTGACCTGCTATAGTGTAGAAAAAATAATATACGAAAATAACTAGTAAATTAATAAACCGTGCAGTGTCGTGTGGGATGTGTATGTAGATAATATATACAAAAGTTAAATATATAAAAAAATGAACTTTTTCACTCGAATGATAATTTGAGTGAGCCTACATACTTACATGGAGAGATTCAAAGTCCATGTAGTTCATATGAAGACAAGAGGTATTATACTTGTTATGAAGGCTCGATGTAAGAGATTTAAATTTTCTTTGATCTTTCAAGGAGTTTTAGAGTAAAACAAAAATATATGTGAAAATGTAAATAATTTGTGCCTATAAAAAGACTTGAATGAGTTGGGTTCACTCATAAAATAACTTTGACGAAGAAAGAACATCAATACTTTTGAAATTAAGTAAAAAATAGATAAAATTCTTGGATCTAATGATCCTCTAACTTATAAGAGAGTATTTAATAGTTTTTGAGACTTTGTTTGTTTTTTGGGGGTTTTTACAAAAATAAAGAATAAAAGTATGCATATATGTACAAAATAGGACTTAAGTTTTAGATATCGGGTCTTTTTAACATGCCTCGATATTCACTATGGACGGAATCAAAGTCAACATAGTTCGAACATGACCATTAGAGAAAAGTCATGTCTAAAGGATAAGGAGATGATGAAGAAGATGATTTTGGGTGGTGTTACAGTGTAAAAAAACCCTTTTTAGGTCTAGACTACAAAATAAAAGAGTGAGAAGAAATGTAATTGTGATGTAACACGTGGACCTTTTTGTTTGATAGTATTCTGACTTGAAATTAAGTTTTTTGGAGTGTGGCAAAGTACCTTTTTAGAAGAAAAGAAAAAAAGAAAAAGGAAACAAAGATTTTTGATCTTTTTAGGTTTATATGAGAAGGAAAAATGCCGGAACTTTAGGTTATGGGTTTAGACCTTTGCTTTAAGGGGGGTTAAAAGGCAAAAGAAGAAAATTTTGAGGCTTGTTGATGTAAAAAATTAAATTATCTCTAATTAATCAATCACAGATAAAATAAATAAGACAAAAGATTTTTAAAGTGGTTCAGCATTATAAGAATGGCCTACGTCCACTGTTTTTTTATTGCTGACTGTTTGTCTGGAATTCTCGATATGTCGTTTATCCAGAAATCTAGAGTCCCCTTCTAATGAGGAGGTTACAATGTATTTATAGCCTTGAGGATGTACGTGTGAAAGGACAATGTGCTGTTATCTAGTAGACATATACATTTGTATGATAATAATGAGAATTTAATGTGCAGTCGTCTCTTTGATTCTATTGATTTGGATGCTCTGTACGCTAAGTAGCTCGGACCGCTTAAGTTACTCGGACCGTCTAAGTAGCTCGGACCGCCTAAGTATCTCGGCACGCTTGAGTTGCTCGGGGCCCATGAGTTGTTCGGGATGTATGATTTGCTCGTGGCGCTTGAATAGCTCGATGGCAGTGAGTTGATTGGTAGAAGTATTTGTAATTTCCACGTTGGTTGACACGTGTCTTCAAATGATGGGTCCACATCAGCAGATTAAATTTGGTATCAACAGAAGCCCCCGATGTTTCATAGTTTGATGTTAAAAAAAGTATGGAACATTCTTCTTGAAAACTGCATAGATTATTGGTTTGTATGGTTTTTAGGAAAATATTCGTTCTATATAACTCCTTTTTGAGTGCATAATATCAGGCCTCATAAATATTTTGAATTTTCATGACCGTTTCAATATTTGTGCCCCTTTTTTTCTTTTAGCCGTCAGATACGCAAACGTCCTCCCTTATAATCATTGCTTTTCTCTATTCCTGAGGTAAAGTATTTAAGCGCGGCAAAAATCCTATCGTCTTTCACTTTTCAAATCTGTATCTTTGAACTCTTCATTTCCTCTCTATCTTGTGCCTTCGTTCTTTCCGCCGTTCATTTTCACCTGATCTCTTTTTCTCTGTAAGATTTTCTTCCCTTTCTTTTATTTACTTTGTTCATCATGGTTTATCTTGTTGAGTCATTGGACAAATTTCGGTCTGAATTTTCAATCCCTTCGTGGGTTATTTTGGAAGAACTTTATGATTATTTTTCTTTGGCCGAGGGACATTGGTTCCCAAGTCTCTTTGTGGCCGAATGTCACTTTTCTTTTCCTCCAAATCCCCTATGTTTGGAGTTCTGTCAATATTTTGACATTGTACCTGCAAAAATAGCTCCAAATACCTGGAGGATAGTTAATGGCGTATATAGATTGAATCAACTCCATGGAACCCATTTAGGGATTCCAGAGATTATGTACTGCTATAGATGGGTTTTCAGTGATTCCACATTCTATTTAAAAACTAGGTTTTTGAATAGGGCTTTAGTTGTTAATCTTCTAGATGCCAATAGGGATTATTTTGAGCATGGGGTTATTATGAAAAATTGGCAACACGCTGCATTAAATGGAGATGACGTGTACCAAGGTCCCAGGTGTCCCCCTTATGGCAATGGAATATGTTGCTTTTATTTATGAAATCTTGTTTTCTTTTTGTTTGATAAAATGTATCACTGACATTTGTTTTTGTTTGTTACAGTTGACAGTAAAAGAAAACCTCCAAAAGAAGATGACGTTAATATAAATCATTTGAAACTTATCTGGGATTTGCACCAATCTGTTATCGAGGAACATATTAGATCCGCCTCTTATTTGTTGCAGTACAAGAGCTATACTTTATCTTTCACTGCTCGTCCTCGTTTAGTGGTAGTTAATATTAACCAAGTACCAGCTTCTGAGACTAGTGTGGAAGGTTCTTACTTTGAGTCAAGTATTCCTATCAGTGATGTAATGAAGATGAGAAAAGCTCCTTCCTTTTTCGACAAGTCTGCCTCTACTGTTGTGGAGGCAAAGAAAAGTAAAAAAGATGTCCCAGAAGAAGGGATAAAGACTGTAGATGTACCCCCTCCTATTACTGCCAAGAAAATTAGCGAGAAGCCCCCTGTGGCTCCGAGAAAGATTGTTGCTATCTCTCCTCCAAGTGAGGTTATTGTCATATCACCAACAAAGAGAACATCTTTAGTTGAGAATATTCCTGCTCCTCTGAGGAGGTTAAAGAAAAGTTCTTCTAAGAGACCTGCTGAACCTGTCTCTCAACCTTCAGATGTTGAAGGTGTTATTCCATCTTTTGTTGCTCCGAGCTCCACTGTGAGTTTGGTGAGATCCTGGACTGTCCCAGAAGTCCAAGGCATTGAAGACACTCTTTCTCGTGAGAGAATCACTACCCTGGATGCTCAACACATTGCCTTAGTAAGTATTATTAGCCCGACCCCTTTATTTTTTAATACTATGTTCCTATATTGACTTAAAATGCTTTCTTTTTTCAGCTAGTGACGTATTTTAACAACATTCTGAAGAAGGATGGAGCTATCAAGGCTTCAAGCTCCTTGGGATGAGTAGAGGAAGCTTTTGTTGGGCTGACCCAATCTTTGAAAGATTCTCGTCAAAAATACGAGGAAGATAAAATTGCTTGGGAGAAGCAATTCTAATCCATTGAGCTAGAAAAAAATCAAGCTGTGAGTGCCTCTAAGGATTTGGAGAAGAAATTGACGGAGTCTGAGTAGAGCAACAAAGTCTTCGAACAAAGCAACAAGGAGATGGAAGTTAAGCTCAAGTCTGCTGAAGAGGAAGTTATTAGACTTCAAGATGTTGGGCGCCAAAAAATGGAGGTGGAGGAGAAGTTAAAGGCTACTGAGGAGCTCCTTAGGGAAAGGACCTCCTTGGAGAAGGAAAAAAGGAAGAAAGTAGTTGAAAAATCATTTAGTGCTGGTTGGGACAAAGGCTGGAATAAGCGTTTAGCTGCCATGTCCTCTCAAATGGAATATGCCAGTCTTAAATACTTTAGGGATGGATGGGTTGCAGCCTTGCAGGAGCTGAAAGTTGCTGAGAATTCTGAATTATTTCAGCATCACACTCATGGCCCTCCTCTTTCTCCTAGAGAAGAAGAAGAGGATGGAGCTACTTCAGATGAATCTTCCATGATGATTGGTGATCAGGTCCCTGCTGTTCCTATCGTTCAACCTTACTCTGAGCAACTGCAACCAACCAATACCTCTATTGAGCAGCTAATCTTGTCCTTCGAGCAACCAGTCTCTTCCTTCAAACCTTCTGAGGAAGTTGTAGGGAACAAAGAGAATGTGTAAAGTTGCATGCTTTTATTTTGTTGTTCTATTGAATGTAACTTCAGATTTTGTATTTTCCCTCATGATGAAATAAAAATTCGAACTTTGATTATTCGTATTGACCTTTTCTTTTACTTGCTCTGTCTGCATCCTTATTGATTCTTTTTATTTCTTCTCTTTGTTAGTTTATGGCCAGGATGGAGCTCTTATTAGTTCATGACACAGAATTGATGAAGAAATGCATTGACTATTTCAAAGTTGGTCATGCAGATCTAAATAAAGCTCAAATCATTGATATCCTCGGTTCAGATACTTCTGAACGAGCAGTTGAAGCTTACCAGTACCTGAAGTGTTTGCTTGATCGTGAAGTCGCCAATAATGTGGCCTACTATAAGATGATTAAAGATCCCTAAGGAACTATTGAGGAACTCCAACATCAATATAAAGAATATTCCACCCTTTTGCACCAAGGATATGAGAAAAAATATCAACAACTGAGTGTTGACAAAGGGTATGACAAATTTATCTCTGCTTATGAGAAGAAAGAAAGTGTCGCTTGAATTTGAAGAGCACATGCATATCGCCAAGTTGTTGGAGTAGGAGAATATTGCCTTTCAAGAGGAGATAAAACAACTCAAGTCTGCTGCATCTTCCTCGGGAGCCTTGGTTCCTGTTAATGATGAAGGTTTCTCTTTCTTGGATGTAGAAAATGCCAACTTACGAGATGAGTTGGAAACTTTAAAAAGGGCTGGATCCTCCTCATCTACTCGCGGACGAGTTAGGGCTGATCGGGTCTCTATTGAAGAAGCTAGAATGCAGGCGTCTTTAGAAAATTAGGCCTTTCAGTTGGTGGCGAAGAACCAAGCCTTAGCATAAATGTCTAAGAAGATTCTAAACTTCAGCGAACAACTATCTACCCAGAGTTCTTCCTTGGAAAACAAAGAACTTCTGGTAAAGAATCTCCATGAATAACTGGAGAGGTTAACTTACCAATTTCATAAACAACCCAGAGAGTTTTGGATGACTGGGTATAATGAATCCCTTTACCATCTTGATGCTCGGATCCAACAGTCGAATAATGAAGGGTACAAGAAGGGATGGTTAAATGCTATGTGTGTGCTACAATTGGAGCAGGGACATTATTTATGGGATTATTATGAGTCTGGAGTGCTCGATTTACTTGTACCTCCTTTTAAACTTGATTTTAGCTGGATTCCTGCTAGTGCAATTCCTCGATGTCTAATTTCTAAGTATCTTAGTGATTACAGTCTTCATGCCAACTTCGAGATATCTCGCCCAGAACATTTACTTGATCGGCCATCTGTAATGAATGTTAGAATGCTGAGAGATGTAAATTTTATTAATTCTCCTTATGCCTTAGATGATCCTCCTGCTGGAGTAGAACCTGTTTCAAAGGCAGAAGGGAAAAAACCAATATAATAGGATTTTTTATGTAATGAAGTATATTTTTCACATCATATGTAATTCTACTCGATTTGAATGAAGAAATTTTTAGTCTTTTGCCATTTTATTTTCTTCTAAGTAATTTGCAGAATGTCTTTGTTTGTAAATATATGCACATTTTGATATGTATATTCTGTTTTGTTTTTGGATAATGGAACTTGTCCCATTTGTTGTTTGATTATAGTGACTTGTCACTCTTTGGGCCTAAGCAATGAAATAATTTGCATCCCATGTTCCTGCTTAGTTTAACCAACCGGAGTTGATTGTATTTGATTTACCGACCAACTGGAGTTGGTGGTAATTGATTTGTCGACCAACTGGAGTTGGTGGTAATTATTTCCCAACCAACTGGAGTTGATGGTAAATGGTTCTCGACCAATCGGAGTTGGAGGGAATTGATTTGCCGACCAACCAGAGTTGGTGGTAATTGGTTCCTGACCAACCGAAGTTGGAGGAAATTGATTTGCCGACCAACTGGAGTTGGTGGTAATTGGTTTCTGACTAACCGGAGTTGGAGGAAATTGGTTCCTGACCAACCAAAGTTGGAGGAAATTGATTTGCCAACCAATCGGAATTGGTGGTAATTGGTTTCCGACCAACCGGAGTTGGTGGTAATTGGTTTCCGACCAATTGGAGTTGGAGGAAATTGATTTGCCGACCAACCGGAGTTGGTGGTAATTGTTCTGAACTTGATACAAAAAGAGAGAATCGGGTAAAACATTCAACACTTTATTCATACTGAAGAAACTGTATTACATAGGAATTTTAACTACTGATAATACTTGCGTAAATGCTCTGCATTCCACGCATTCTTGAATTCTTCTCCTTATATTGTTTCAATCCTGTATGTCCCTGGACGAACAACTTCTGTTACTCTGTAGGGTCCATGCCAGTTGGCCTCCAGTTTGTTATTCTTTTGTATTACTTTCTTCAGCACATAATCCCCTTCCTTCAAATCACATTTCTTCACTCTTTTGTTATAGAACAAAGCTCTTTGTTGTTGATACGCTGCATTCCTGATTGCTGCTTCTTCTCTAACCTTTTCGAGCATATCCAGGTCTAATCTTCTCATCAAATCACTGACAGGAGAATTGAAATTAATCACCCTATGCGTGGGTAAACCCAATTCAGCAGGTATGACAGCCTCATTCCCAAATGCCAGCATGTATGGAGACTCTCCTGTTGTTATTTGTGGTGTGGTATGATAAGCCCACAACTCAGAGTGTAGCTCATTAATCCAATTTCCTTTTGCATCATCTAGTCATTTTTTCAAACCATTCAGCAGCGTTCTATTTGTCACCTCTGTTTGCCCATTGCTTTGGGGATGGCCTGGTGCAGAGTGGATCTTTAGTACATTGGATTAATGATAATAAGCGACAAACTCCTCATTATCAAACTGGGTTCCATGGTCTGTGATGAATGCATGTGGTGGACCGTATCTGTAGATAATATTCTTCCAAATGAATTGATAGACTTTATTGTATATCATATCAATGAGAGGCTCAGTTTCCACCCATTTAGTAAAGTAATCCACTGTAACCACGAGGTATTTGAATCTTCCCCTGGTCGTTAGAAGTAGCCCGACCAAGTCTATTCCCCACATGGCGAATGGCCAGGGGGACGTGATGGGTGTTAATAATGCTTGGGGAGTTCTTCGGATAGAAGAGAAGCGTTGACATTTATCACACTTCTTTGCATAAGCTGTTCAATCAGCTCTCATCATCGGCCAGTAATACCCCTGCATTGTTATTCTTCGTAAAAGCGTCCGACCTGCTATATGGGCCCCACAAGACCCTTTATGGACCTCTTCGATAAAATATTTCACTTCGGAGGGGTGGACACATCTTTGTAACCCTGTTATAATTTCTCGTCTATATAAAATGCCATTGGTCAATACATAACGAGCAGCTTTAAACTTCAATTTCTTAGCTGCGAGTTTATCAGTTGGCAAAGCCCCCTCTTCAATATATGCCCTGATGGGACCATACAAGATAATCCCAAATCAAGGGCAATAAAGTTCATTATTAGATCTTTGTCTATGCTCCGACCAGCCAGGATTTCTATTGGGATTATTCTTCGTAGCTCGGTGCGTGTGGCTGATGCCAATCTAGCTAGTGCATCCGCCCTTGCGTTCTCCAATCTTGGTATTCTAATAAAATGAATTGCAGTAAAATTTGATACAACCTCTATTTTTTTTGCACTATACTTGATCATTAATTCTCCTTTTGCTGCATACACTCCCATAATTTAATTTACGATTAACTGGGAGTCACTGAACACAACGACTTGCTCAGTGTTCATGGTTTTGGCTAGTCTTAGACCCACGATAATTGCTTCATATTTGGCCTCATTATTAGAAGCCTTAAATTGAAAGCTCAGAGCATACTCCACATCAATCTCATCCGGACTCTTTAAAATAATCCCTGCTCCACTGCCTGTAGAGCATGAAGATCCATCCACATACAAATTCCATATATGTACTTCATTATCAAACTCTTGATCAGAAAGAGTTCCTCGGTGGAATATTTGATACTTCCTTTTGTCCTCCTCCAACACATCTCGTTTCTCGTTTACCGACGTAAGTTGGTCGGGGTTTAAAGTTGATGATCCTGTAACATCCACAGGTTGGTCTGTGTTCAACTCCTGTTCTTCGGAAGCATTTTCTTGAGTGAACTCTGCGATAAAGTCTGCCACTGCCTGCCCTTTGAGTAACGATCTAGGTTCATAAATTATATCATATTCACCAAGTTCCACTGCCCAATACATTAATCTTCCTGATTTCTCCGACTTATGCAAAGCTTTCCTTAATGGCATATCGGTATACACCACTATAATATGGGCTTGGAAGTATGGCCTCATTCTTCTGCTTGCTTCAATCAGTGCTAGTGCCAACTTCTCTAGCCTGGGATATCTGATTTTTGCTCCTCAGAAAGCCTTACTGGTGTAATAGACTGGTTTTTGTACTCCGTCCTCCACTCTTATCAATGCCTAACTCACTTTATTTTCTGAAACTGCCAGGTATAAGTATAGTCTTTCTTCCATCATTGGTCTAGATAATAGTGGAGGTGTCCCCAGATACTTCTTCAACTCTTGAAAGGCCTCTTCGTATTCATCATTCCACTCAAACGTTTTTCAGAGTGTTTTGAATAATAGGAGACATCTATCAGTTGCTCGTGACACGAATCTATTAAGTGCTGCAACTCACACTGTGAGACTTTGCACTTCCTTCTTCGTTGTTGGAGATCGTAACCCCAATAGAGCCTTGATCTTTTTAGGGTTCACTTCAATTCCTCGTTGGTTAATAATATATCCGAGAAACATTCCTTCTCGTACTCCCAATATGCATTTGATGGGATTCAACTTCATTTGATACTTCTCTAGTTGATCAAAGGTCTGACCTAAGTCAATTAGATGATCGGTATCTTTCTTGCTCTTCGTCAACATATCATCACATAAACCTCCATGTTATGGCTGATTTACTCTGCCAACACCTTATTCATCAGTCGCTGATATGTGGTACCTATATTTTTAAGTCCAAAAGGCATAACATTATAACAATAAGTTCCCCTTGGGGTGATAAAAGAGGTGCTCTCCCTGTCTTCAGGCTTCATCTTAATCTGGTTGTAACCAGAATAAGCATCCATGAAACTCAATAATTCATACCCCGAGGTTGCATCCACTAGTTTATTGATTCGGGGTAAAGGAAAATGATCCTTTGGGCATGCATTATTGAGATCGGTGAAGTCTACACACATCCTCCACTTGTTATTTTTCTTCTTCACCATCACCACATTTTGCTAGCCAATCAGGATATTTGACATCTTCAATAAAAGAGGATTTTTGTAATTTCTCTACTTCTTCCTCTATAACTTGGTTCTTCTCAGGACTGAACACTCTTCTTCACTATTTTATTGGCTTGATTTCCTTATTCACGTTGAGCTCGTGACATAAGAAATTCGGATCTATCCCTGGCATGTCTTCATGACTCCATGTAAAGGTCTTCTTTCTTCGCCTTAGAAATTCTATCAATTCCTGTTTTATTGATACCTCCAGTGATGCACCAATTTGAGTTGTTCGTTCTGGATGCTCGTCGTCCAGAATGATATTTTTAGTAGCCTCCATGACCTGTCCCTTTATGAGCTGAGACTCGTCTCTAGGGTCTAGCATTTCAATCTATGCATCTTTTATTTCATCTACTTAATAGGTAGTAGTCTTCTTCCTGGATTCTTCATGTTCTTCTTGCTAGGCAGATGAATAGTAGCATTATCGAGCTACTTTGTGGTCACCTTTCACAACTCCCACTCCAAAATTTATTAGGAATTCTAAACATTGATGTACAATAGATGGTACCGCCTCGAACTTCTTCAGACCTACCCTTCCCATGATAATATTATAAGCTGATTGGGCATTTTTATCCATTACAAAAAGCGCACTCTTTCTGTTCGACAAGCAGGCCATGTACCGATAAGCATATCCAACTTGATCGTCTCAAGTGGAAAAACCTTCTCGCCAGTAAAACTAAGGAGAGTCCTATGATATGGCTCCAACTGGGCTAGCTTCAGATTCAAACTGTCAAAATATGGATAGAACATGATATCTGTCGAGCTACCATTATCCACCAGTACTCGTGAAATCACCACTTCCTTCATCATCATCTTGATCACTAATGGGTCATCATGAGGATATAGTACTCCTGATAGATCATTCTTAGAGAAACCAATGACCAATTTGTCTTTATTCACCTTCCTTGGGTGATCATCTTCAGCCAGATTTATTCGGTGAATGTACAAACAAGCTTGAGCCTCATTGAGGTAAGATTTTTTTCCCGCAATTAGATCTCCACCTCTTGCATCTCCACCTGTAATAACATTACATTCAAATGATCCGAAAAGGATTGAAAATACCTCACGTTCTGGCTGCCTTGGTTTTTTGGGGAGATCGGGATCATCGTGGTCATTTCTGGATCTTCTTCGTGACTTCTCTTCTTGTCTTCATTTGCTCGACGAGGAGATTTATACCTCTGCCTTGCTCGGTCGTTGGCCTTTCCACCATTTTGGCGATTAACATACTTAGCTAGCCATCCTCGTCTGATGAGTGCTTCAATTTCATTCTCGAGAGCAATGTAATTTTTGGTCGTGTGACCATGATCTTTATGGAACTCGCAATATTTGGACTTATTCCTCTTGTCAGGATCTGCCTTCATTTTTTCTGGCCAGTTCAGCTCCTCGCTGTTCTTGATCTCTTCCAGAATATGATTTATATCTACCTTCAAAGGAGTATAATTTCCAAATTTCTTCAACTGTTCTAATGCTTGCTTTGCTTTCGATTGCCTGTTGCCACCATTATTCTTTTCCTCCTTCTTCTCAGTCCTATCAGCCTCGACCTTGGTCTCCTTAGTGTTTGTATTCTTCTTCGCAGCCATAGCTTCCTCGGCATTCATGATTTTGGCTTCTTTTGCCATCAATTTAGCCGTGGTCCTAGGCGAATCTTTGGCTAAAGTGTGTACAATTTATCTGGCAACAGTCCGCTCATCAAAGCAGTAATTGCTATTTTCTCCTTGTAATCAATTACTTCGAGTTTCTCGTTATTGAAACGAGTAATATAATCCCTGGTGCTTTCACCTATCTTCTGTCTAACACTCAATAAGTGTGTTACTCGTTTGACTGGTTTTGCTCCAAAATAAAAGTTCCCAATAAAGAGCTCTACCAGTTGAAAGAAAGTCGCGATCTTCCCCCGAGGAAGGTTGTTGTACCAGATTTGGGCTGATCCAGTAAGAGTTCCTGAAAATGCCCTGCATCTCATCTCATCTGGAACTGCATAGATATCGGCAGCAGCTTGATATTGTTCTATATGAAGGACATGGTCAGTTTTTCCATCATACTTAGGCGTCACCACAGGGGCTTTGAATTTTGATGGTGTGGGAAAATCCATAAATGTTTGCACGAAAGGTGTCCCTTGGACAAAAGTTCTTTGTAGAGGATTTTTAGCCTTAGTCATTTCTCCTAATCTGTCCTCTAGCCTTTGAATAGAGCCTTTCCATGCGTCGTTTGCTCCCTCGGGCCTATTGGTTCGAGCAACTAATCGTGTTGAATTTGCCTCTTAGGATCTTTCATTACGAGCAGTTGGTCGTGATTGGGCTGAGCCTTCCCTTAGATCAGATGGTCGTGGAGAATTCCTCGACGCAATCCTAGGAGGACTTCTATTCCTCCTAGGGCCCAAACGATCAAAAGGAGAGACTCTACTCAACCTTCTAGAGAACTAGTCCTTTCTGGAGATAGAGTGATGTTTTTTTGAGAATCTATAGCTCGTACTGATGACGTTCGACCAGGTCGATAAGAAGGATCATTAGATCTCTCAGTATGGTATGATTCGGTATGTCTAGATCGAAATTCCTCTGGGAATAGCGTTCGCTTAGTTCGTGATGAGGGTAGGTGGGTATTTTCTTGGATACTTCGTTGTCCTGATTGAGCCGACATTCCTCCTTAAATAGTTTGTATAAGTTGACGCATGGTTTCTTGCATGGTCGTCTGTCCTTGAGCCAGATTAGCCATTATACCAGCCAAATCTTGAACATTTGGGGGAGCAGAAAAGTTTAGAGGATCCCCAGTGTTTTGATTATGGGATTTAGGATTATCAGCCATAGATGATGAGTTGTTTTGGTGAAAAACGATAAGTACAATAGTTCCCACAGACGAAGCCAATCTGTTGATGTAAAAAATTAGATTATCTCTAATTAATCATCTAATTAATCAATCACAGATAAAATAAATAAGAGAAAATATTGTTAAAGTGGTTCAGCCTTATAATAATGGCCTACATCCACTGTTTTTGTATTGCTGACTGTTTGTCTGGAATTCTCGATATGTCGTTTATCCATAAATCCAGAGTCCCCTTCTAATGAGAAGGTTATAATGTATTTATAGCCTTAAGGCTGTACGTGTGAAAGGACAATGCGTTGTTATCTAGTAGACATATACATCTGTATGATAATAATGAGCATTTAATGCGCAGTCGTCTCATTGATTCTCTTGATTTAGATGCTCTGTATGCTAAGTAGCTCGGACCGCCTAAGTAGCTCGGCACGCTTGAGTTTCTCGGGGCCCATGAGTTGTTCGGGATGTATGAGTTGCTCGTGGCGCTTGAATAGCTTGGTGGCAGTGAGTTGATTGGTAGAAGTATTTGTAATTTCCACGTTAGTTAACATGTGTCTTCAAATGATGGGTCCACGTCAGCAGATTAAATTTGGTATCAACAAGGCTTTTTCTTTATAGAGAGAAAGGTCTTCAAAACGGAAAAGTCATCTTTCAAGAGGATGAGTTATTGTGCCTAGAACTGGTTGGTAAAGGCACATTAGTTAGGTAAATGTTTTAGGCTAATGATCGATCTGTTTTCTGGCACAGTGTACCCGAGGATCGATAGGTCATGGGTGCGTGTTTTTATTCTGGGTCTAATTCGGGACTAGTTTTGGGTTTTTCTATCATTCTATTTTGGGATTTCTAAGGATTTGTGTCCTTTATTTCGGTGTTCTTTAGGCCACCTAAGTTTTTGGGCTTTTATTTTGGGTTATGGAGGTTTAGAAATTGTGTCCTGTTCCTTTGAGATCATTAAGGAGTGGAATAGGGTGCTTACACTAACATACGAGATAGGAGTTGATGAAGAGGATGGAGAAAATGAATAATCAATAAAAATACTTTCATAAATTCCCAAAAACATTTTATCTTCCACTATATGATACACCCAAATCAAGTTGTGTGTGGGCACTCTTGGTGATAAAAACTTGGTGAAAAGAGAGAAAAAATATTCTCCATCCTCATCTCTCACAAAATAGTGTTTTCTCTCACCCTCTTTAACCCTTATATGTGTCTTATGCATCATAAACCACTTCTTATATATATATGTGCACTGAATAAAATATTTCATTCACGGATCTTTGATTAGTCAAAGACAGAACAAGGTAAAACCAAAAACTAGTTATGAAGAACATAACTAGGGTTTAGTACACAAAACCTTTGCGGATCCGATTGAAATTGAATATAGATAATGGTTTTTGTTAATGATGAAGGGATGTCTTATTTTGGATCTTTGTAAGGGAAAACTTCTAATCGAGTCAATTTGTTTGTAATTGGAATAATTCCTGACAAAACTATTTGAGTCGTAGGTTTGTCATTGAGTTGTCATTCCATAAAGCGTATGACGTGTTGTGTTTAAGATGCTGCGATAATGATTTGAAGATGATATCATCCTGTGTTTTAGTGCCTACTTTATCTTCACACACTTGTATTTATCATAGACCTCCCAGGTGTGAATGCTAATGAATTTTGAGATCAAGGATTTTAATTAAGGATGTATTTTAAATTAAAAGATTTTGGGACTTGGAAAAATATTTTGGAAATGTATTTTTAAAAAATATTTTTTGATTTGTACTTGTTTTCAAAAATTGAGGCTTTTTAAAAATTATTATTTTTTGTTTCCAATCGTTTAAACGAGATGAGAATATCGATCAAACGAATGGTCATTGTCAATTAAAGTATCGTTAGAAGCATTTATCAAACGAACATCAATCGAGGGCATACTATTTTGACTCGTGAGATTCACATTCATAGTGATTGTTTGTCTAATGGGTGATCGAGTCGTTGAGTAAGACTACATCTCTCTTTGTAATTTTCAATATCATAGTGATTGTCTAGCCTAGACCGTCTGAGTTTTTTTTCCTTTAGTGGTTTCCTCATACATCGGCTTTTTGTGGTTTTCTTGCTTTATTTACTTTTATTTTCTTAATCACCGTGGATGCATGAGGTAGGGTTAACAAGATAAAAATGGTAAATAAAATTGTTTGTCAAAAGATAAAGTTTAATTGGTGCAACATAAGATTTTTTTTTAAAAAGATAGTCTTTTCCTAAAGAACAATGCTTTGGGGCCTTCTCAAATCGGTTACAGTGCTAGAAGACTAAGTTTTTGTGCATGTGATCCTTTGTCTTTAGTCATGAATTTCGGAGGGTTTGATGGTTTTAGATATCCTATGTTTTATGGGTCAAATTAGGCTTACTGGAAAATGTGTATGAAGTCTGCACTTAAGGTCATAAATGAGTGGGTGCGGTTAGTTATTATTAAGGGGTGGTCACCACCAGTCACGAGAGAATGAGAGGATATCCACTTAAAACCTGTAGAATCGTGGACCGAGGTTGAGCATAATTTATCGCAATAAATTCTAAGGATATGAATGCACTTTTTTGTACTTCTCCCTAGAGGAATTTCGCCGTATTATGATGTGTGAGATGTCAAAAGAGTCTTGGTATACAACTCACCCATGAAGGAGCTAGTACTGCTAAGGCTTCCGAACTCCAAAACCTTACCACCCAGTTTGAGACAATTGAGATGCTAGAAAGTGATACCTTTGATGAGTTCTACGCTAGATTGTCCAATATAGTCAACTTGTCAATTAACTTGGGGGAGAAGGTATCCAAAAACCTAGTGATAAAGAAAATATTAAGGTCATTGCATATAGATTTAACCTAAAATTATCTATTTTAAATTCTTTTAGGTTTGACTCAATGAAACTTAAAGAGCTTGTAGGTGGCCTGCAAACTTATGAGCTTGAGATGTTTACCTCCAAGCAAGTGACGAAGAAAGAAAAGGGCATAACTTTGGAAGCCCTGAAAGAGGAAACAAAATATTCGGATGATGAGTCTGACAGCGATTCCAAAGATGTGTCCATGTTAGAAAATAAGTTCAAGAAATTTCTTAAATATCGAAAGCAATCGAAAGATGCAAAAAGGTTTGAGAAAAATAAGAATAACAAGGTCGATTACTTCTATAACAATCGGAGTGAGAAAATTAAGAGGGATGATTTGGATAGATGTTACGGTTGTGAGGATTACGAACATAGGTAGCTGAGTGCTCCACTAGACTTAAGAAGGATGGCAATAAATCGATAGCATTTAATGCCACCCTTAGTTACAGTGATCCTAAAGAGGAAGATGATTCCCCCATTGAGCGTAAATTTATCGCATTTTTAGACATCACATTCTAGGACCCTCCTAAGACTCTCCTTAGGTCCCTAGAACTTCTTTATTTACCATAAAACCCTAGGTCATACTCTGAGTATTGATCAAAAGGCCACCGGGAGCACTTGGGCCCCGTTTGACTCCGATCAACTTTCTCGTCAAAACGAAACCTCAATGAATCATTGAAGGGATCCAAATCCCCTTTACAATGGTTTACACCATGCGCAAATCGTCCTTATAGTTCGGACAAACATTCCGTCTTACTATAAAAAACTGATCTAGAGGCCACCGGGCGCTCTCGAGCCCCATTTTGACCCAATCACCTTCCTCTCCCGAGAAAAAATGAATCTTTGAAGGGATTTGAATCCCTCTTCCAATGGCCCCCCATGTGTTAATTGAACTTACCATTCGAATGGAAAATTTATTTCCCCCGAAAATGGATCCAGAGGCCACTAGGCATTCCTGGACTCCGTTGGACTCATGCCAATGCTTTAACTCTAATGAGACTGGATGAATACTTAAAGGGAACTGAATACCTTTTCCAAATGTATGTCTTGTGTGCGAATCAAACTTACGGTACGAACGAATGATCCGTTTTACTTTAAAGGGTCACTAGGCGCAATCTTGCCCCGTTTGACCAATGTCAACTTTCTAAACATAATGAGACTCAATGAATCTTCAAAGGGATGTGAGTACCCTTTCCAAAAATCCGTCTCGTGCATGAATTATCCTTACGGTTCAGACGAACGATCCATTTTCCTTCGAGAATCTCCTTTCTAAAAGATTATGAGACGCTTCCGAGCCCCTTTGACCAAAGTCAACTCCCAAACTCAAGAGCGGCCCACGTATCCTTTAAGGGCTCTGAATACCCTTTCCAATGGCATTCCCCATGCGTGATTTGAGCTTATGAATTGTATTTTACGACCTTTTTTGGAAAAATCTGCATGAGGTGGCGAATTGGAAAACCCATTTCCCTGCCTATCAATAGTGTGTCTAGGGATGCCCGTCGATAGGCAGGTCAAGTTGCCGATCGGAACCCCTTAAACCTATATATGGAGAGCATGAGGTCACTTCAAAAAGAACCGCAGAAACATCCCTCTCAGTGATCTCAACAATATTCTTTCAATGCCAGCATGATTTCTCTCTTTAAATCTTTCCTCCACAATCCATTTCCATCCCTTTCACACCCAAATTAGCAAAATCCTTTCCCCCTCCTCCTACTACCATCCATTTTCAAGGGCAGGCTTTTCAAAATGAAGATGAATTTTCAAGTCTCTAAAGAAGTCCCACACATTCTTCTCTCTCTTTTAATTTCCTTATTTATTAGTTATCTAATCCTTACTTTAGCTTTTCATCTTTATTAGTCCACATATATTAATAACCTCACTTTTTATTAATATCATTGCATATAACACCTTTTCTATAAACCCTCCCCACAAAATAAATAAATAAGGTTTACTCATAAATTCCAAACTGGATTCATCATCACATTTTCTCAAATCCAAATATCCTTTTTCTACACACACATCTAAATAAAATTCCCGATCGGATTTATGGGATAAACCCCACCCTTGTATTGCATGAGATCTATGTGAACTTTGATGCCTTTCTAGGCTACGTAGGCAGCTCGGGTTAAAACCCGAGACTCGAGTCCTCCTTGCATATTTTTATTCATATATAATTTCTATATATTATTCTTGTGATTCTTATTCGCGCTTTATCTAACACATATCATCGTTTCACCATAATGATCAATATCCCGATGAGCGCACATATGATGTTTCTAATTATTATTTCGGGAACACTCCCATGGATGATCTCACTCCACCTTTCTCCATGGAATGAGTTGAGAAATTCCATTATCCATTTATATATACACGCGCACACACTTCACAAAGTTTTTAAGGAGAATAATAACACATACCCATGAGAGACTGTAGGGGCAGGGGTGGTTCTTAACACCTTCCCATTCCATAATTTAGCCCCGAACCTTGGAACTAATTGGATTTGCAAGCATTGGTTTGTGTTTGATGCAATTCTCTTGAGATAACAACATTTATTTTGCATGTTTTGTGAAAAATAGGTTGATGACTTTATCTCTTTACATCACCCCTCATCGATGACGGCCGTAGCTCTCATAGAAAGGGTGCCAGACCTCCTTCTTTTCTCCCTCCAAAATGTGCGTCCGAGCATCGGCACACCCCACCCCCGAGGAGGAAGGAAGCGAGGGATGGTCACAATGGCGACTTTGCTGGGGAATACTTATCACAAGAGGTCTAGACTCTGTTTGCAACGGTGTTATCATTTTCTTCATGTGTGCGTATTCACCAACCGGTATGTTCGCTTTCTCCTCTATTTATTTCTTGTATATATTTATCTCATGCTTATATCACCTATCACTCAGTTTTCACTTTCACTCACCTTTCACCATCACTGACTTGTAAATATCTTCCATGTATGCCTCACACTACTTACACTTATATGTTGGATCACTTATATCCACATTGTTTCACACACCACTTAAAATATCCATGCTTAGGTTTCACTAACACACACATCCACTTATCACACTTGTATATATCCATACTCACTTGCACTTATCACACACCACTTAGAATATCCATGCTTAGGTTCACTACCATACATTTACTTGTAAACATTCAAACTCACATCTATCCATGCATATTGTAATCATCATGCTCCTGTTAGATTTACATTTTATACTTGCACATTATTCCTTATTAGTAAAACGCTCATCATAAAAAAGACTTTCTCCATAATATACTAATCAAGAATCATGCATTTTGCACAAATCCCCAAGAGCATGGCTATTGACCAAAATTTAATACCGTACTGGGGGGTTACTTTGTGTTAGGCGCTGGTCCGGTAGGTCACAGTTAGACTAAGCAATACAACTCTCACTTTTCATTGGCCTAGTACCTTCAACGTATATCAAACAGTTCCCCCCGCACCGCACTGCTTTATTAAACTCACAATAGGAGGTATATAGTAGGGAACTCATTCACGTACATCGAGTATATTGAATTCTCTCTCATATGTACTATTCCCACGAGGTATATATTTAGGTAATTCACGTACACTCAGGTATATCAAATGTCTTGTCCACACGTACCAATTTTTGCAAAAGTAAGAAGTATATCGTGGAAGTCATGCCAAAGGGGGGAACCTTTCCACTAATCCAATAACTGCATATACTTCATCTAGACGTTAGACCTAGGGCACTCATAATTAGTTTACCAATTACCACACGAAACTCTTCTAAAATGCCGGGTCAGCATGCTGCCCAAATTTCGTGCAATGCCATCTTTTTCAAAACAGTATCCTATCCATGAGCCTGGAAATAGGTCAAAACCTATCTTTCCTAGTTTTTAAACCCTTCCTAAAATCGGGTCCTTTTCGACATTTCTTTTGCATCTAGTTAAATCTTATACAAGTAAAAACATAAGCATAATAATAAACATAAACAGTATCATGTTGAAACTCTTCTCTCATTTTCCGTTATTTTCATAAAAAAATACCAAAAATATTTCTCCTTCTTTTTACCAAAAATGTTAAAAACATTTTTTCCTCCTTTTCATCAAAATACCAAAACATTTTTCATTCTTTTTGCCGAAGATGTCAAAAACATTTTACCTCTTCTTCAACAAAAGTACTCCTTTCTTCCCTTCTTTCGAAAATAAATTTAAATAATTTTCCTTCTTAGGCTGATCGTATACCCGATTCTTGGTCTGGCTCCCTATTGGATCCAATATTTTGTCAAACCTCCCTAAATCTCTGCCAGTTACCCAAAAACTTCATCCAAGTTCGAAATCCACCTTCACTAGTCCTTCATGGAAAATACCAATCAATCATAAAATGTACGGCCTGATCTGATGGCAGTCCTGGTCCATCTTAGTGCCAAGATTGACAACCTTCAAATCGAGGTTCATAAGATGCAATGAAACTGAATCCCAGTTCTCGAAGAACTCAAGGTTTTCTTTCCTTATTCCGTAGGTCTACTCGCTTCTGAGCCTATTTGGGTTTCGAAAGAATATCAGCATGCTCCGCATGCCCCATCTGTCAATGGGCCACTACCAGCTTAGATCCTTATGCCAAACCTTGCTCAGCTAGGGGCTAAGTTGCCAATACCCGTTGATCCAGGAAGAACTGAACACGGTCAAGGAAGACCTTAAGCTGTTATCGAAGAAGTTTGACAAAGTAGAGGTATTCGTCAACTACATAGACTACACTCACATGTCTCCTTACCCTAAAGCAAGATTGCTAGAGAAATTCAAGATTCCAGCCATCGAGAAGTTCGGGGGAAGAGGGACCCTAATTTTTCACCTTTTCCTCTATCATTGAGCTATGACTCTCCTTGGTGACTCTGAAGTGATAATGAACCAGTTGTTCCAACAGACTTTGAAGGACAATGCTCTTCGTTGGTTCATATCTCTCGAGGAATCCATAATCCACAGTCAGGAGGGTGTTGCTCGAGAATTCATGTCATAGTACAAGTACAAAAAAAAACTAGAGGTTACACGCTGTAATATAGAGCTTTTTAAGAAGAACCCTAGAGAAATTATCAGGAGCTTCATAGAAAGGTGGAGAGAGAAAGCTTCCACCATGACTAATCGACCCTCAGAAGATGAACAAGTCATCATAATGAAGAAGAATTTTTTACCCCATATCAGAGAAACCGTGTGAGGTCAGTATTACCCACGCTTCTAAGCCCTCCAAGAAGCAGGTGTGGAGATTGAAGAAAGTTTTATCAAGACAGAAGCCAAGCCTAAGAAAGTGTCCGAATAGTTCACCCCTAGAAAGAATGAGAAGCCTACCAATGCAACAGTCTCAACCATTAACAATACCTCCCATCCTGATACCTTTTGGGTGCCAAAAATTTGCCCCAACCTCTCCACAAAAGAATACACCAAGCTCCATGCTCCCCTCTTTAAATTCTATAAAGCCTTACTAAGTTGAGATCTTATCAAACCTCTGGACCCTCGTCCATTATGAAACCACTTCTCTCAGCTAGACACATGAACAACATAACCGGTATTGTATACACCCCATTTTATTACCCCCTAAACTCTCCTTAGGTCTCTAGCACCTCCTTTCATCACTGCAAACCCAGGTCATACCCTGAGTACCGACCTAGAGGCCATGGGACGATCCTAGGCTCTGTTTGACCAAAATTCAAACTCTTCAGCTCGATTGAGACTGAATGAATCTTCAAAGTTCACTGAAACCCCTTTCCAACGGTCCATCCCGTGCGCGATTGTGACTTACCATGTGGATGAACGACCCATTTTCCCCCAAAACTTGATCTAGAGGCCACCGGGCTCCATTTGACCTAAGTTAAATCTTTAGCTCGACCGAGAATGAACGAATCTTAAAATATAACTAAAATACCTTTCTAATGGTCCGCTCTGTGCGCGATTCCGACTTACGGTATGGACGAATGATCCGTTTTACTCTGAGAGGTCACCAAATGCTTTCAGGGACCAGCTGACAAAATTCAACTCCCGAACCGGATCAAAATCTTTGGAATGTCAAATTACATCTCCTAACCTTTCCAACGGTCCATACTATGCACGATTCTGACTTACCATGCGTACGAACGATTCATTTGCATCCGAAGTTTTCCCGTCCAAAGGATCGACGAGCACTTCTGAGCCATATTTGACCCAAGGTTAATTCTCGAACCCAGGATCAGTCCAAAGGACTTTCGAAGGTCTCTAAATTACCTTTCTAACAGTCTATCCCATGCATGATTCGGATCAACGGTTTGTAGTCAACGACCAATTTTCCAAAAAGGGCTAAAAGACACTACCAAACGGAAGGTCCCAGACCCTACCTATCGGCAGTGTGCCTAAACACACCTGCCGATTGGCAGGACCAGTGATATGCCCTGGGCCTATAAAAAGGGGGCCTTGACCTCATTACAAGGGGAGCCCAGATCTAATAGACATCACTCTGAGAAAATGCAGAAAACCTCTCTCAAAGTCAAAGTGATTTCCACATCCAAATCCCTTTCCAACCTTCACTTTTCATCATCCTTTTCATCAAAACTGTTGAATTCATTACCCCCATCATCATCCAAGTGCAAGGGCTGCTATCCAACACTCAAGATCAAGCTCAAGATCTTCAAGAAGGTCCATTTTTCTCAATTCTCTCCTTAAATTCTCATAAATTCACATTAATTTATTTTATTATTTAACGCTTTTATTCTCTCATCTCACATATCCTAATATACTTTTTACTTAGTATTATTGCACATCTCTTATTTTAATACAAATAAAAAACCCAAAAAACAAGAGAAAGAGGGTTTGCTCATAAATTTCAAACGGGAATTCTCACACTTTTCTTACACTTTCTCACAACTAAAACACTTTTTTACACACACAACACACAAATAAGAGAAGTCCCCAGTTAAATTTATGGGATAAGCCCCACCCCCATCATTTTGCATGCGAACTACGTGGACTTTGATGCCTCTATAGGATATGTAGGCATCTCGGGGTAAAACCCAAGACTCGAGTCCTATTCTCACTTTTTCTCTCATTTTCTATTTTCTCTAAACTCAACTCTCTTAGGTTACATATATTTATATATGCATATATTTGTTCTTAGTGGCGTATTATTCCACATGCATTATCGTTCCATTATAACGATCAACGCAAGGATGATCGCGTAAATCCTATTTTCTAATATTATTTCTATGAACCTTCCTACGAATGACTCGCTTTATCTCTCCCATGATACAAGCCGAGGATTCCTATCTCCACTATATATACACATGCACACATATCACGGGGAAAATAAAGGAAAATAGCAAAAACCCATAAGAGACTGTAAGGGTGGAATGGGTGCCTAACACCTTCCCATCTCGTAACTTAGCCTCCAGATCCTTCTCGAATCATTTTGGTTTCGTATGTATCAGTATGTCCTTGGATGCTGTCCTTCGGGATGGATCCCTTTCTTTTGTCTGTTTTGAGTAAAATAGACTGGTAACTCCATCTCTCTACATTTTTCACCTCATCAACGACGCCGGCCGAAGTGCTCCCGAGAGGGACGCGCGGGACCTAGGATCCTCACTCTACCTGCCCGCTGTGAGGATCGGGGATGGCCGCAGTGGCGACTCTGCTAAGGATATTATTTTGAGGGCTAGACTCTATTTACATGGGTGTTATGGATGTTTATATTTTCCCCCATTTTTGCATGTTCCCCCTTTCCACGTGTCCCCCATACTTATGCTTCTATTCACACACTTGTAGAAAATTATCCATGTACACTTCACACCACGTGCACCTAGGATCACATATATCCACATGTTGGACGCATCACCCATACTTGGTATACCATTGGTACTTGTACTTTGCTCCCTGTTTGGCATGATCAAGAAAGATACTCTCATCATAAGATACTAATAAGAGAACCATGCATGATTCACACGACATCCCCAAAGAGCATTGTTATTGACCAAATTTTGTCCAGTAACTGGAGGGTCACTTTATGATGGGCGCTGGTCCGGCAGGGCGCAGTTAGCCTAAGCGATATGACTCTCACCTTCCATTGGCCAAGTACCTTCGACGTATATCGAACGATTCCCCAGTAGCGTACCACTTGACTGAAGTCATGATGGGAGGTATATCGCAGGGAACTCATTCACGTATGCTGAGTATATCGAATTCGCTCTCACATGTACCATCCTCATAAGGTATATAGTGAGGCAATTCACGTACACTCAGGTATATAAAATGGCTTATCCACACGTACCGATTGCCTGCAAGAGCAAGACGTATATCATGGAAGTCACGCCAAAGTGGGGAACCCTTTCCGATTCACCCAACAAACTGCGTACCCGGATATAGGTGTCAAGCCTAGGACACACATATTAGATTTTCGGTATTAACCCGAAACTCTACCGAAATTCCGGATCGGCCTATCGCCCCAATTTTTGCGCATTTTTAAAACGGGACCCTGTCCGTGAGCCTGGTCACAAATCCATCCATAACTTTGCATATATTACAAACCCAATCTTTCTAGGCTTGGGTCCCGTCCGACCTTTCATTTTGCATTTAGGAGAATTTAATACAAGTGAGAACATAATAATCATAATAATCATGCTGAGACCGTCTCCAATTTTTTATTTATTTTTCCTTTCTTTATCAAAAATCCAAAAACATTTCTCCTTTCCTTATCAAAAATCCAAAAACATTTCTCCTCTCTTTATCAAAAAGCCAAAAATATTTTGTCTTCCAATCTAAAAAAACGTGTCAAAAATATTTTCATCCTCTTTCCCCAAAATAAATTCCATTTTATGCCTTCTCAGGTCGATCGCACGCCCTTGGCCTGGCTCCTTATTAGCTTCGGTGTTCAGTCAAATCACCCCGGAGTTCTGTCCGTTCCCCTGTTACTTCTTCCAAGCCCGAAATTCATCTGCTTTCCATGGAGAACACATATCAAGTACCCGTTGTGCAGCCGGATCAGACGGTAGTCCTAGCTTAGATTGTGTCCAAGATTGACAACCTTTAGACTGAGGTCTGGGAGATGCAACGAAACCTGATTCCCGTTCCTCAAGATCCCGAGACCCTGATCCCTCCCCTTATGGGTCAATCCGAGCCTATCTGGGTTCCCAAAGAATATCAACACGCTCCACGTGCCCCTCTTGCTAATGGGCCGCCGCCTGCCCAGCTTCCTATGCCAAACCTTGCCCAGCTTGGGGCTAACTTGCCTATGATCATTAATACGAAAGAGGAAGAGTTGAACAAAGTAAAAGAAGACCTCAAGAAGCTCACTAAGAAGTTTGACCAAGTCAAAATATCTATAAATTACATGGACTACACCCACATGTCTCCTTATCCTAAAGCGAGGTTACTCGAGAAGTTCAAGATGCTGAATATCGAGAAATTCAGAGGAAGTGGACCCCCAATTGTTCATCTCCGTACTTATCACCGTTCCATGACTCTACTAGGGGCTTCTGAAGATGTGATGGCCCAATTGTTTCAGCAAACTCTGAAGGATAACGCCCTCCGATGGTTTTTATCTTTCGAAGAGTCCAGAATCCGTAGCTGGGAGATTGTGGCTCGAGAATTCATGTCACAGTACAAATATAACAAAGAGCTTGAGGTCACCCGCCGTGATTTAGAGCATCTCAAATAGAACTATGGGGAATCAGTCAGTAACTTCATAGCCCAATGGAGGGAAAAAGCAGCTACCATGACCAATCGGCCTTCAGAGGAAGAACAAGTCAGCATAGTGAAGAAGAATTTTTTACCCCATATCCAAGCAACCATGGGAGACAATAATATCCTCATTTTCGAGCTCTCAGAGAAGTGGGAGTAGAAATTGAGGAGAGTATGACTAAAACAGATGTTGAACCAAAGAAGGTGTTCGGACAGTTCACTCCCAGAAAATATGACAAACCTGCTGGTACTGCAGTCTCAACCATCAACAACATCTCTCAACCAACCACATCATGGGCACCAAAAAGACACCATGTCCCAGTCCGAAAGGAATACACCGAGCTCCATGATCCCCTCTCCAAAGTTTACCAGACCCTGTTAAGCTGAAACCTTATCAAACCCTAAGATCCCTGTCCTTTGCCAAATCCACTCCCAAGAAACTTCAAGGCAGATTCTCATTGCGCCTTTCACCAAACTACTGGCCATACCACCGACCAATGCTTTCACCTTCAAAATGTAATCCAAGGTCTAATTGATCGGGGTACCATCACCCCACCAGCTAATCCTAAGCCAAACACTACTCACAACCCACTCCCAAATCATGCCAATGCCATATTCTTAGAATAAAGAATTTGATACCTCAACTCAAATCACACCCAAACCTGCCCATATTTCCTCCTGCACCCTACTAGCCTCGCTGATCAGGCATTGTCACTCCTTAATAGAGCATGGATCGCTGTCCGTACCCGTTCTGAAAATGGAAGCATGGAATTATCAGAAGTCTTAAACCAACTCTTGGAGTTCGAGCTGAAATTCTCCTTATAGATGATCATTGATTTCCAGAGGTTAAGCACACTGTTCTTGGAAGCAAGAAAATGGGCCCGAGAATCAAACAGTTGGGTGGTATCAACCGATGAAGTCAGCTTGGATGATGCCGTCTAAATTATGGCAGAATTATTCAGGAAAACCAATGATATTTGTAAGATGATCGAGTTACTTAATACTCTGAAGCTATAAGGGCACCTGGTCCCCTCACCCTTACATATCCCCACATAATAGGAAGACCTGTATGAAGCTGTCAAAGTTGTGGAATGCATTGACTTTGCATCAAAAGATAGAATTGTTACCACCAGACGAGGGGAAGAGTTCTAAGATTCAAATGAAGAGCATGCTTCAGAGGAAACTGGCTCGTTACCCGACATGTATGAGATGATATCATTTGAAGAACTCCTCAGAGAAATAAATAAGGTGGCAGAATAACCCGAGATTGGCGAGGAAACAGGATTCATGTTCTTCCCTTCTTCAGTAAATCACATGACCAGATCAGGGAGGTATTACAAGATCCCAAGATCATTACCAGCAAATGACGAAGGGAAGGGTGTTGAAAACCTTCCTATGCCAGAAATAACCATTAAGGAAAGCAAGATCCTAGATCAACTAAAGAAAACTCAAGCTAACATCACTCTATGGGGGCTTTTTATGTCTTCTCATCTGCACAAAAATGCTTTGATCAAGTTGCTCACTGGACCCACAGTTCCTCCCTTTACCACACTGGAAGAAGCAGTAAATTTGGTCGGATCCTTTACCTCTACCAGGATGCTATCCTTTTCCGAAGAAGAAGTCCCCAGAATTAGGACAAACCACAATCATGTACTCAACATCTCCGGCGAAGTTATGGGGAAGGTCGTACCACTCTCTCTTGTTGATAATGGATCCGCCTTGAATGTTTGCCCACTAAAAACCTTCAAATGTTTAGGCCTGAAAGAAAGTGACATTGCTACAACCTCCGCTGCTGTACGTGCCCACGATAATACCCGTATAGAGGTGATGGGATCCACAAAGCTTATAATAGGGGCTGGCCCTCTAAACCCTGTCATCGAATTCTAAGTTATTGACATCCCAACTTATTTCAACCTGTTGCTAGGACGACCTTGGCGCCACCGTATTAAAGTTCTTCGCCAATGGACAGGTCATCACCATTTTGGGTGACGAAGATAATATCGAGGGTG
The DNA here is from genome assembly GCA_949130495.1 of Sambucus nigra. NCBI lineage: Eukaryota > Viridiplantae > Streptophyta > Magnoliopsida > Dipsacales > Adoxaceae > Sambucus > Sambucus nigra. Next base: position 473,781,724 of record OX422213.1, read on the forward strand.
CAGGTACCAGTAGTCCGATCCTTAAGATACAACACGGGTCAATCAATATGATCCTATCAGGATTTCGAGTTGAACCACTTCTACTTCCGGTAGGGGACGACTCCAAAGAATGGGTTTATCCAAAATACGACCCTTATGGCAACGTCAATGTGATTCAGATGTTCAGAAACATGCACTTCATGCCTGGACTGGGGCTAGGATAGAGACAACAAGGGATACTTGAGCCTATTGAACTGAAGAAAGATTTCCCTCCCTGTGGTTAGGGGTATCAACCATCAGAACAAGATCTCAGAATGATCCGCCAGTCTCGACCAAAGAGAGGACTAGACTGCATCCAGACTATCCTAGGTGACTCCTTGAATGGACGATTCATCAAAGAGGGTGAAGAATCCCCCTTTTTCGGCTTTTTGAAACCATGGTATGACCATACAGATAAGAAGATGAATCCTAGAATGGAGATCTTTTTTCAAGATAGCTACCCACAGGCCGAAAGTTCCCAACATCATGTACAACTGTTCATCAAAGATACTGAAGAGACTAAGAAAAGTGACTCCGAGGACTCATTCAATTTATAGACATTGGGGCTTACACTCTGCATGGTTCACTCAAGCACTACATCACTATATCCATACCACCTGATTAAAGATGCTGATACACCTCTCCTTAATTGTCATGCTGCGTCGATTCTACCTATTCAAATCCCATCTAACCCCAATGTTTACCCCATTTCTTCTTCTGTTATCTATCCTTGCTCAAATGTAATCGAGACCTCCTTTGATGAGGTTCTCAATGATATTTTTCCTATCAATGAAATAAATGAAGACTTTGAGTATCTTGTTGTGCCTTACATTAACTGCTTGGATTCTAATAAAACTTTTAATGATGATGATTTTACAAATGAACAATTCTTAACTGATCTAAATAAGGTTAATAATAAACAACATAACCACGTTCAAGTTAATAAAGAAGAGACTGTTGTTGTTATCCTCGATTCTAGTAGCCAACAGTGCGAGATTAGGATAGGGGCTACCCTTGACGAGCATGAGCGTGCACAACTCAAAGAATTGCTAAAGGAATTTTTGGATGTCTTCGCATGGTCCTATGACGATATACCAACATTGATCCTGAAATTGCTCAACATGAGATCCCTATTCTTCGATATTACAAGTCAGTCAAACAAAAGTTGAGAAAACTCTGCACTGAATGGTCGCTCAAGGTCAAAGAAGAGGTGGTCAAACAGTTGAACGTAGGCTTCATTCGTGTGATCGAATATCCCACGTGGCTAGCTAACATAGTGCCTGTGCAAAAATAAGGAGGGAAGGTTCGGATGTGTGTAGACTATCGGGACTTGAACAAAGCCTCTCCAAAGGATGATTATCCGCTACCCAATATCGACATGATCATAGACAACACATCCAGTCATGCTATTAAGTCATTCATTGACGGGTTTTGCTTGATACAACCAAATCAAAATGCACCCAGATCACCAAGAAAAGACCGCGTTCATTAACCCATGGGGAACTTTTTTCTACATCGTTATGCCATTTAGTCTCAAGAATGTTGGGGCTACCTACCAGAGGGCTGCCATAACCATCCTGCATGATCTGATTCACAAAAAAGTTGAGGTCTATGTAGATGATATGGTTATCAAATCCAAAACTAGAGAAGGTCATGTTATCGCTCTCTGAAAGTTCTTCTAACGACTACGATAATATCAGATGAGACTCAATCCAAAGAAATGCATCTTCGGCGTTACAAAGGGAAAACTCTTGGGATTCATGGTCAGTGAGAAAGGGATAGAAGCAGATCCCGCCATGCTAAAAGCCATACTTGAGATACCACCTCCCCGAATAGAGAAAGAAGTATGAGGTTTCCTTGGAAAATTGTAATACATCAGTCGGTTCATCAGCCAGCTAACTTCCATCTGCGAACCTATTTTCAAACTCCTCCTAGAGGATTCAACTAAGGTTTAGAACGAGTCCTGCCGAGAAGCTTTTGACCGAATCAAACAATACCTGACTCAACCTCCGATACTTATGCCACCACAGCCTAGTCTCCCTTTGCTCTTATACCTAACCATAACCGACACTGCAGCTGGGGCTTTGCTAGCCTAATACCTTAAAGATTCCCGCAAAGAAAGAGCCATCTATTATGCCCGTCGCAAATTGGCCGAGTACGAGGATAACTACACTTCTTTGGAAAAGGAATGTGTCGTGCTTGTCTAGGTCACCTAAAAGTTTCGACACTACATGCTCACCTTCCCCATCAAAATTGTATCCCGAATGGACCCCATCACATACCTGCTTGATAAACTCGCCTTATCCATCCGAATGGCCTGATGGTTGATGCTCCTATCCGAGTTTGATATCGTGTACGTCACGCAGAAATCCATGAAAGGAAGATCCATCTCTGACTACCTCGCTGATTACACCATGGATGAAGCCAATGTCTGGATCTCCGAATTCCCAGATGAAAACATCCTCTGCACTGACCAGGACAATCTCTAGTGGCAAATATTCTTTGACGGTGCTGCTAACAAAAGGGAATATGGCATTGGGATACTTCTGATTGCCCCAGATGACTCCCACACTCCCATCGCCATCAAGTTGGATTTCCCTTGTACCAACAACATAACTAAATACGAGGCATGCAGGGTAGGCCTCAAGGTTGCTCTCAAGAAGGGCATTTGAAGCCTGAATGTCTACGGGGATTTCGCCCTCATCATCGGTCAAGTTCTTAGAAAGTGGAGAGTCAAGGACGAGAAGCTCCAACCTTTCCATGCCCACTTAGAAGAGCTAGACTCCCAATTCCAAAATATTACCTTCCACTACCTACCGTGAGCAAAGAATAACCTAGCTGATGTCCTTTCTACCTTGGCCTCCTTGGTCGACATGCCTGAAGGAATAATAATGACCCCCTTCCAGATTCAAAAACAAGACAAACCAACCCACTGCTACCACATTGAGCTCGTCACCACAGAAGATCCTAAACTAGCCAATTGATGTTACTATGATATCTAGCACCTCCTCAAGCATGGTAGGTATCCCGAGGGTTCCAATAAGAAAGACCAAGACTGGCTGCCGAGTACATCATCTGTCACAAAGCACTGCTCAAAAGGAACTTCAATGGAACTCACCTACACTACATCGCAGGGGATGATATTGAAAAGATAATGCAAAAGATCCACAGCGGGGAATGTAGACCCCACATAAACGGTCACATGCTTGCCAAGAAGATCACCCGACAAGGCTACTACTGGACCATCATGACCCAGGATTGCATGGCCTATGTCTGGAGATGCCTCAAATGCCAACAGTTCTCCAACCTTCAACACCTGCCTCTACGTGAATTATACAACATGACTTTTCCCTGGCCATTCTCCACCTAGGGAATCGACATCATAGGGAAGGTTACACCAAAGGCGTCCAATGGACATGAGTTCATCCTAGTTACCATTGATTACTTCACCAAGTGGGTCGAAGCTGAGTCATACGAAATCCTAAATGCCAAGAAAGTGTCCAAATTCATCAAGAAAAACATCAGCTACCGATATGGGGTCCCGCACGAGTTAGTGTTAGATAACGGGTTGCATTTCGAGGCAAAAATCATAGAAGTGGTCAACGAATATGGGATTCAGAGACACAAATCTTTTCCCAACCGACCTCAGACAAATGGTGCAATCGAAGCCGCTAATAAAAATCTGAAATCCATCATCAGCAAGATGATCGAAAGCTGTCGAGATTGGGACGACTAGATCCCGTACTCCTTCTAGGGCTACCGAACCTCAATTCGAACCTCTACTGGGTCTACCTCTTACTCTCTAATCTACGACATGGAATCAGTCCTACTCGTGGAGATGGAAATACCCTCGCTCCGCGTCATGCTTAAAAGAAAAATCAGTGAAGAAGACTGGTGCCAAAGCCGTCTTGACGAGTTGACCCCCTAGATGAAAAGAGATTGAAAGCTATATACCACATACAAGGGTACCATCACCGAATGGCACGTTCATTCAACAAGAGAGTCAAGGACCGCGGTGTTCGAGAGGGAGATTTACCCTCAAAGAAATAGTAGAGCCCATCTGGGACCCCAGAGGGAAATCCAAGCCCAATTAGAGCGGCCCTTACATTGCGAAGAAGATCTTGTCAGGCGGTGCCGCCATTCTCACCGACTTAGATGGGGAGGAGATGGATTGTCCAGTCAACCTGGACCGTCTCAATAAGTTCTACCCCTAGTCCAAAATCTTAGAGCGCAGCGACTCTTCTCATCTCCCTTCTATTAAAAAAATCTCTTCATTTCCCTTTACCCAGAACTATGTGGGCCAGATCCTTTGCAAAAATCTCTGATAAAAATTAAAATATTTCAAAACCCCAGAGGTACGTAGGCAGCTCATACATTTTACATGAGCACGTCCCTTTCTTTTTCATAAAAGCTATTCTTTTCTTATCTCTAAGAACGATAATTAATTCTAACATATACTTGAACAAAAGGATTATGTATGCCTTAGAAATCGGTATAGATAATTCAAAAATACAAAACTCATAAAAAAGGCACAGCTAGATGATCAAAAACTTGTTTATTTCACTAATAAGAAATAACGGTACAATTACATAAGAAAAGGAATGGATAACTCCCTTCCCCCTACTTTCCTAAAAAGCCAAATAAATCCCTACATTTATTCCCTATTACAAAATAAACTCTCCAGGAGTCCTATTCACAGCTACCAGAGGAGCCTGCTCCATCATCATCATTTACATCCTGGGGTCCCTAAGCTTCCCCTGCATGAACACAATGACGCAGACGCTTCATGGACCGATAGTCTTGAACTAGCCTCAAAAAAACCACAATGCCTCCTTCCATGGTATTAAATAAAATAAGCCACGTTTGTCCAGTCTCCACTACCAACATCTTGCTGACTAATATCCTCCATAACCACTTCATATAATCCCCGGGGACGTGTCAAACTCTCCCAACAGACTGAGAGGGACGGGTCGACGGACGCCGACTCTCCCACAAAGAGCTAAGACGCATGCGCAAAAGCTCAGTTAAATCCTCTACCAGAAAGAAATCTAGTGTCCGAAGTGGCATGACCTGCTCCCAGCCAAATTGGCGCAGAAGCCGCGAAGGGAAATAAAAAGAGGTCTGTTTGAGGCCAACTTGCCGACTATACGGATGTTCTCCTAGCTCCAGAATAGGCAGTAGCTGTCCCCATCAAGGAACTGACCAATATAGATTTAGAGCCCTATGCTCCACAAACCAATTCTCCCAGCTCTCAATATCCAAGCGAAGGCTGATGAAATAGTGCAAAAAGAATTTGGGTACAACCGACAGAGGATAATCTGGAGGAGTCACTAGACGAAGTCTTTCTGACAATCACTTGAACAACATCATGGGGCTACCCCTCATAAAGTTAGAACGACCTTCTCGCCAAGAATCCAGGACGTTTAAAGTCTTCACTAGTATCACCGCCGTAGGATTGCGATAGTATGACATCCATGAAGTAATGGCTGCAAGTTGTGGGTCCGCCAGCAGTTCCCCAGTCACCAGCAACAATTTTGAAACCAAGCCCAGAACAACGGCTCCGGCGTATCCAGCATCGCCAACCTCCTGCAAATGCACGTATTGTAACACCGCCGAAAGAGAGATAATTCCTCCAGCAACCAGTGGTCTAGGCGGCGAAGGAAAAATACGAAGAAGCCCAACCAAAAAATTCCTAAGAGAATGGAATAACTCATGCAGAGCCGCGACAACACTGGGATTTATCCCCAACATGGAAGAAAATTCCTCGTAGGTAGTACAGACTTCCTCTAAGCCAAAGCGGAATACATGGTCTTTGGGGTACGAAATTGTACCACCTCCATCAGCATGCTCCATTCTATGGTCCGATTGCGCCACAAAGAGACTCGATGCATGTTGAAAGCATCGTAGTCAAAATTATAAGAGTACATTGCTACCAGGGCTTCGAGGTAGTTAGCAAAATCAATGCTACGAGGGAGAGCTATCTTGCAAGACTAAAAGATAGTAGGCAAGTAAGTAAGAATGTGAAGGTGTGATGAAAACACTCCACCCTTACCCCTTTTTATACTTGAAAACCCTCACAAAAGACATAATCCCTACAGAAATAGGAGGGAATCCTACCCCACAAAGTACAAAAGGCTGAAGAGGGTACCAAATCAAAACTTTGAATTGATGGGACTGGACTTGACTGCCGATAGGCAGGGTAAGGGGCTTGCCGATCGACAATCCCCTATTTTTGGAAGTTTTCCCTTTCTTCCTCTTTTTTCGAAATCCGAAAGTCATTAAAAATAAATTGATATTCTCAACAGAATTTTAAAAAACCCCTTCCACCCTTGTATAATCTCTCATTTAAAAAAAAACTTTCCTTTAAAATTCCAAAAAGATCTCTTTTTACGGTCTTGGCAGCAAAGTAAAAAGCGCATGTGCATGCATTCATTCAACTTTAACAGAAGATAATAAAAAACTCCATTGCATATATATTTTTTCGTGTTACATCAATGTTGCAGGAAATAAAATAAAAGCAAAAAAACAACGGGACTCAGCACGAACCCACATTCTCTCTCTCTCTCACCTACCCTTCACCCCTCTTTCTAAGAGCTTCCATCCCTGCGACACGCTCTCTTTCCCTTATGGAGAGACGATGCACCACCACTGCCCGAGCCAGACTCCTCCCTGGACGAAGCAGATGGAACCAAATAAGAAGGAACAGGAATCGCGTCCCGAATATGGGCAGTCGCTGAAGATATCTAGTCTTTGATATCCCTCAGCCAAATGGTCGACACCTGAACTTGCTGCAAGTAAAAGACAGAATCAGTATCACAATAGAAAAGAAATTAAAAATAAAGAAAGAGAGGAACATGAAAAGATATACCTCAAGTCGAAGAACCTCCTCTCTCAAACCTAGCTCCTCCGGATCCATCGCATGAGGACGCTGCAACATAGGCACCATCCCCCCATCAGCTCACCGAATATTGTATAAAGGGGTATGCAACCGCACAAATGGAACCTCTGAAGTCGCTGCCATAGCAAATGTCGATGGACCACCGTCGCTGTGGGAGGACCCCACTGCTCGACTCGAACTCGCAAGAGGGAAAGGCAAGACATCATATATGCTGGGCGCCATCAGCCAGCTCGTCACAAAGTCCATATAGTCATACAGAGCAACCGTATCAGTGTACAAAAGGTAGGATTCGTCAATCATCGTTGCAATCCTCGCATCCTCCAGCAGCAGCCGTTCCCGCCTCATAGACATAGGATTCCTCGCAAGTGACACCACCACTTCCAGCAATCTTTCGGACCACCCTATCCCCGAGATACCAAGAGTGTCCAAACTCATGCGCCAGCAAATGCCTTATCTGCGCATTCACCCTAGTCACCCCTGTGTCCTAAATTGCCATACCCCAAGGGTAAAAGGTCACCTGAAAATCCCCATCAGGAATAAGTCAATACAGAATCAGAACATGCAAAAGACCAAGACTGAAAAGGAAAAAGTCTTACCCTACCACTAGTCAGGCCATTCAAGACCTAACATACTACCTCCAGAGAAAAAGATCCCTTCGACTATCGATTGGCCTTTCACCACTGGTACAACCAGCAGAAGTTCCCAACGGTATCGTCCTTCAGAGAGACCAGCTGGGTATTTCACCCAATCACCTCATAAAACCACGTCTGCTAAGGACAAAAACTTGCAATAAAAAAATGAGATGCATAAGGAACGTGCGAATGCATGAAAGGAAAATGCGCAAATTAAAGAATACCTCAAGGAGATACATGGTTCCTGTAAAAGTCTGCCAGCAGCACTGGCTGAATGCATCCAGAGAAAAATAAAGGGTCTCCAGAGTCAGGCTCCCCCAATCATAGAAGGGAATGTTTGAAAACACCCTCAAGTACGGTAAGAACCACAAATGAATGACGTCATCGCTCGATGCCACCATGAAGCCTCCCAACACTAACAAAATAAACAACCGGGCTTTTTGCCTCACCTGCATCCCATCCTCCACATCAACCACCCTACTCAGTAAAACATCCTTTAGCAGGGACAACCGAATAGAATCCCCAGACATTATCCTCCCCACGTCATCGAGCGCTGCACACACCGCCTCCGACCTGACCCGTAGAGAACGATCCACCTCTATCTGCTCCCCTTCACAATCCAGCCCTAGTAGTTAATGCATATCTATGGGAATTATGTTTATCTCCCCGAAACCGAAATGGAAGGTGTGGGTAGTATCCCACCATCTCTCCCCCAGAGCCCACACGATCACTGTCGAACGAGGAGTCTCATCCAACAAAGATGCTAACCTCCCAAAACCCGCTGAGGATACCACCCAACGCACCATAGGTGGAAGATGCTCCCAAACATCCTTAAGCCCCATCGTCCCGTGAGCACACATGTTTTTCAAAAAGATGTTAGACTGTCAAAAGAAAAACCTTGTCAAAATTCAAGAAGAAAAGGAAAAATCACCAAAAAAAGAAGAATGCCAAAAGTCGGATTACTTACATAACTGCCAGGATTCATAACCTTCGAAGAGCGATGACGCGATGACTCCCACAACAAGGTCCATTCATCCACAACTAGCTTGAAAGCATCAAAGGAGTTCTCACTCCCCAAAGCAAGAGGCGCCCTGGCCCTCCACTCCACGTTCACCCAGTCATCAACGGTCAACCATCCCTATGTGCTGCAGAGCTCACAAAAGCGACCATTTTTTTTAGATCAGAATGCTAGAATGATTCACAGAGGAAAATCACAGAAATAGAGAAAGCAAGAAGCTGTGAAAAATGAAGGTAATTCGCCCCCTTTATATAGGATGCCAAGGGTCATGCCGATCGCCACTGACCCCCCAACAACCGATTGACACTGCCTTTTTACCTTCCTGAGGCAGTCCAAAAGTTTGTGCCACTGCCGAATGGTACCCCTCATACCATGCCGATCGACATCCCCTTAAAATTTCGTACAAAAAGTCCTCGAAAATACTAAAAAATTATGAAAAATCCTCAAAAAAATTCCTAAAAATCCTAGGAAGGATCTAGAACATTTTCACCAAGAGAATTCCACACTACCTCAAGCGAAACCCATATTTCCCCAGCGAAGCTCTAAAAAGCCAAGTGAATTTCCTCCGGGCAATGCCCCCGAAGAATCTCTAAGGATCACCTCATATACCCCAAAGGTCTCAAACCTCCCCGAGCAATACGTCCAATACCTGGACCGCCTAATTACTCCCCTAATCTGGTTTTTAGCATCAAATTTGCCTTTCCTCCACAGAATCTCCAAAATCATAAGGATTTCCCCAGTCATTGGCTCCCCAACTCATTCACTATTCCCCAACGGAACCCAAAATTCAATCTTTATCCCCAGCAGAATCCCTAATTTTCCCGAAGGAAATGTACACATCTCTTAAGTCAGAAATGACCTTGGTCTTATATCATCACCATAGTTAGGTCAGAATTGACCTCGGTCTTGGATCGTCACCTTAGTTAGGTCAGAATTGACCTCGGTCTTGGATTGTCACCTTAAGCCCTCAGAATTGGTTTTGACCCGTAGAATTGGTCATCACATCTTTAAGCCCACATAATTGGCTTTGAGCCACATAATTGGTCACCCCAACTTAATCCCGCAGAACTGGCTTCGACCCGCAAAATTGGTCATCACATCTTCAAGCCCGCAGAATTAGCTTCGACCCGCATAATCGGTTTACCTAACTTAAGCTCAAAAAATTGGCTTCGACCCCCAAAATTGGTTATCACATCTACAAGCCCGCAGAATTGGCTTTGACCCGTAGAATTGTTCATCACATCTGCAAGCCCTCAGAATTGGCTTCGACCCGCAGAATTGGTCACCCCATCTTCAAGCCCATAGAATTGGCTTCGACCCGCAGAATTGGTCACCCCAACCTCAAGCCCACAGAATTGGCTTCGACCCGCAGAATTGGTCATCTTTCCAAAGCCCGCAGAATTGGCTTCGACCCGCATAATCGGTCATCAAAACCTAAGAGCTCAGAATTGGCTTCGACCCATAGAATTGGTCACCCCCATCATTGCTTTGGTCATCACTTCCTTTAATACCATCCCTAGTATGTTCCTTCAAGCCCACAGAGTTGGATTTGACCCGCAGAATCGGTCACCCTCATCTTCAAGCCCTCCGAATTGGCTTCAACCCGCAGAATCGATCACCCTTATCTTCAAGGCCTTAGAATTGACTTTGACCCGTAGAATTGATCACCCTCATCTTCAAGCCCTCAGAATTGGCTTCGACCTACAGAATCGTTCACCCTCATCTTCAAGCCCTAAGAATTGACTTCGACCCCCAGAATCGGTCACCCTCATCTCTAAGTCCCTAGAATTGGCTTCGACCCACAGAGTTAGTCACCCTCATCTCCAAGCCCTCAGAATTGGATTCGACCCACAAAATCGGTCATCCATATCCTTAGGTACTCAGAATCGACCTTGACCCTCTGGTCATACTCTCCCAAAGGCATCATGCGGTGTCTATTCGACGGCTATCATTTGTTTCAAACTCACCCATCGAGGGGCTCTATAGACATGCCATTTTATTACCCCCTAAACTCTCCTTAGGTCCCTATCACCTCCTTTCATCACTGCAAACCTAGGTTATACCCTGAGTACCGACCTAGAGGCCATCAGATGCTCCCAGGCTCCATTTGACCAAAAGTCAAACTCTTTAGCTAGACCGAGACTGAATGAATCTTCAAAGGGCACTGAAACCCCTTTACAATGGTCCATCCCGTGCACGATTCTAACTTACCATGCGGATGAATGACTGTTTTCCCTCGAAACCTGATCTAAAGGCCACCGGGTGCTCCCGGGCTCCGTTTGACCTAAGTCAACTCTTCAGATCGATCGATACTGAATGAATATTCAAAGGGCACTGAAAACCCTTTCCGATGGTTCACTCTGTGCGCGATTCTGACTTACGGTACGGAAAAACGATCCGTTTTACTCCGAGATGTCACCGAATGCTTCCAGGGACTAGCTGACAAAAGTCAACTCCCCGAACTGGATCAAACTCTTTGGAATGTCAAAGTACATCTCCTAACCTTTCCAACGGTCTACCCCATGTGGGATTCATAACTTACCATGTGGACGAACAATCCATTTGCATCCAAAGTTTTCCTGTCCAAAGGATCGACGAGCTCTTTAGAGCCACATTTGACCAAAGTCAACTCCAAACTCGGGAGCAGTAAGGACTTTTGAAGGTATCTGAATTATCTTTCCAATGGTCTACTCCATGCACAATTCGGATCAACGGTTTGCGTTGAGCAACCGATTTTCCAAAAAGGGCTAAAAGACACTAAGAGTGCAGCTACAGCGAAAATATTGCGACTTCTCAAATAAAATCCAATTTTTAATTAAACCCAAATTTTAGTTAAACCCTAAGACATGCATCTAGATGATTTATCAAATAAAATATAGCATGCAGGATAAAAACAAACAATTTCAGGAAAAATCCCCCAAAGGGGCAAAACCTTTTATTTCACTATAATTTGTAAGAGAACGGCTTACAATCGGATTACAATGAAATACAGTTTGACTAAGAATTACCCTCGGGTATCGGATTCTGTAGTCGCGGCTGGAATTATCCCTTTCCAGTAGGGCTGGCGGCTGGAACTATCCCTGTCCAGTAGGGCTGCAATGAAGAAGAGAAACGGCTTCTCCACAAGTGTGTGACACAGAAATACCCGCAGGTGTCGGTTACTATGTCGGCGGCTGTAATTTTCCCTTTCCAGTAGGGCTGAAATGAAGAAGAGAAACGGCTTCTCCACAAGGGTTGAACAATAGCAAAGCTTGTGTTCTAGGGTTCCAAAAGATTCACAAAAGTAATTGGGATTTTTGGTGTGAATCAAAAAGAGTCTTGGGACTCAAAAAGGTGAAGACTTAGAGTATTTAGGACTCTGAAAATCGTCTTGAAAAGTCTTAAAAAATAACTCTCCCGAAGTTGGTATAAATAAGAAAACCAAGGAAAGAGTTTTCAAACACTGGGACTGCTCGTAATTATCCCAGGCGGACCGGTCAGGTTGATGGGCGGATCGGTCCGGTATACCGGATCGGTTCTTTTAATTGCAGGCGGATCGGTCCGGTTGACATCGGATCGGTTTGAATTTTTATCTTCATCGGTTCGCTATGGATCCGGGGTATACTGGCCTCACTTTAGCAGTCGGATCGGTCTGGTCTTTTTAGGCGGATCGGTCCGATCCTCAGGAACCAGATTCCTTCGAGGAATTATCTCCATCTTCAAAGGGCCATATCTTCTTCACCGTAGCTCGGAATGAGATGCCGTTTCTTCCAGTATCTTTGTTGTGGCAAGATCTTCAACTTTCCAGTTGACCTATCCTCCGGACGGTGGATGTACAATTACCAAATAGCCCTTGAACTTTCATATCGTGACTTATTTCATTGATTTGACTTTTCTTGCATACCACTAGCATATAGACCCTAAAAGCATGGTATGTGAAGTTGTTGAGGACGATGTGGGATACATGATGGAGATGTTGGATGCTTGATTCCCGAAATTCGGATAGAGGCCATCATGTGAGATCGTGAGGTGACGTGCCAAATGTAACGGCGTACGACATACATAAATGTAAGATGTTGGACATGAGAAAAATGTCCTTACAAATCTCCCCCTATGTCTATGCCGGTACATACATAAAAATCCGAATTATCAAATATGAAATTGCCTATACAAATCTACCCTTCCATGAACCCAAAACTGAAAGAGTACAAGTGAATAAGACTGCATCGTTTGATCTTCAAATCTTCAGGAATCTCAACGCTTTTCTCATCAGGGTGTGCAATTCAGTGATCATCAAAGTAGTACCTACACACATGAGACAAAGCAAAATACCAAGTGACATATCGAGTTTGAAATGAGATAAATATAGATATAGATACCAATTTATGAGAAACTCAAAACTCAAAACTCCCCCAAAATTCAAACTCCCCCATAATATGATAATTCTTTCTCCCCCTTTTTATGATGTCCCCAAATAGACAAATGAGATGAATGAATCAAACAAGCACAATCGGGGTACCACGGTACACAAAAAAAAAATAGAAACTATTTTTGAATATTTCAAAATTTTTCATACAAAGATAGGATACCAATTTGAACAAATATGATACAAAAATCACACCATGGATTTAGACTCAAACAACCAAGTCATGGAAATGGAATGAATGGGTGTGAACACATTCGATAGGTAAATCAACTCAATTTATCATATGTGCACAATGCATATGTGTACCCATAACGAAGGAACATCAAAAGTATCCTTAGGTGAAAAGATTGTTGAATTTAGATGACATCGTCTTATGCAAATCAACAAATCAAAGTCAAATGATTTCCACACCAATAACGTCCAAAACTATTTAGCGCATTTTTCAAGCATTTCAAGGACGTGGAAACCCGTTTTAAATTCTCCAACCAAACTCCATCATATATATATTCTTTTAGAGGTGATCTAAATTCTCAAACTTTGGAGAATTGGTGCAAAAACCTAAATGGCCCATATTTTGGCATGAATATATTTTTATTGCCTTTCAATTTTTTCGGGCTCTTTTAACCTCTTTGGACCTCGGATAATAAAATTCCTCCATTTTTTAGGTCCAATTTAACGGTGGCTTAGTATTCGCAAAGGCAAAATGAACCTTTCGCAGCCCTTCCCCGTTTTCAAACAAAGCACACAAACTCACAAAACGGTTCTTATATGCACAATTTCCTTATAAAAATTATCGCGCTTGGTTCGTTCTAAAGACAGGATTGAAGTGAAAACACCCAACCAACATGTGATAAGACAAGCACAATAATCAAACAAATCCGTGCATGTGTGCAATAAAGGAAACATGAGTCAAACATGTAGGAAGTAACACTTAATTACATCTTAATGACTCCAAACATTATAAAGCACAAGGATGAATTGACCTATTATCTCAAAACACTATCAAATAGTCACATGAAAAAAATGGAATGATGTTGTGACTTGGTCATCCTAAGTGTTTATCCATAAACGGTGCAAACAAAAAACAAAAATCTTTTTTGTATTTTTCAAAAAATTTTCAAAACAAAAATATATACAAAAAGTACAAGTCATCACACTAGCAAAAAAAATATATCATGAAACCATAACTAGTGTATGACAAACATGCAAACACAATCAACCAAAAGATTTCACATGGGGTGAATCACGTGCAAGCAAACGGGAATCGTGGACAAATAAACCATAAGCCTCTAAATCCGATTTTCTAACCCAAATAGATGTGTAACGAGGTGTGGGGGTGTGGGGAATCGAATTTATTCTTCTATTAACCTTCCTAGGTTCATTTAAAAGATTGTAACAAAATTTCCTAAGATGACCTTGCCTACCGCAATGTGTACAAGAGTAAATCGGGCGGTGTGTGTTACCTAAAGGTGGCCCTCTCCTCAAATTTCTCGGTTGCTCTCTCCGAATTTGCCTAGGTGGGTCTCTCCTAATGATCCTAGGAGGTTCTCTTACGATGTTCCTGTGAGGCTCCTTTTTAACAAACTTAGGTGCCTCTTTCTTAACAATCCTAGGAGGCTCTCTCACACGTGTGGGAATGGGTGCAACATATTTTTCAAGACCAATCCCACCCCTATCAGTTTTGATCTCGACTGTGCCTAAAATCTTATCAAGTTTTTCAGACCTAGACTCCAAATCAAATTTCACTTTACTTGAATCTTTCAATTTCACCTCAAGTTCACCTATCCTAGATTCAAGTACTCGTTTAGAATCCTCAAACTCTGAAAGATCCTTTTTCATAGTCTCCATCAACCCTCTAAGACTATCTCTCTCACCCTCGACGTACTCAAGCTTCTCTTTCAAAATTTTCACATGAGCCCTAAGTTCTTCAACTAAAAAATCATTATTTTTTATGGCACACTCTTTTAACTGAGCTTTCAATTTTAAGTTTTCTTTCTTTGTTTTCAAAGTTTCAGCATAAAGTTCATTGAAAGCAGTTTGCAAGTCATGCTCATCTACACTTTCCTCCTCACTTTCATCCACACTCCCATCACTTTCACTATCATCACTAATCACACGGATGGGAAACTCTCGCCTAGAAGCATAAAAAACTTCTTCTTTTGAATCACAATCACTAGGGGTAGAAACATGAGAAATCGGTTTATTCAATTTCTTCTTTAAATTTATGGTACACTCATGTAACGTGTGACCAACACCCTCACAACAAGGACACCTCTCATATTCGTTTTCAACAGAAGATTTAAAACAAGAGTTCGTGTGAATTTTCCAATTAATTTTTTCAAAAATTTGACATCGAAGATCATCAAAACCATCAAAAGCCATTTTTGTGCAAAATTAGGATCAAAACACAATAACTTAGTGCAACAGGCTCTGATACCAATTTGACGACGTGAGAAGTCAAATTGTATAAAAAAAAATAAATCCTTGAAAAATCAAGATCACGCGATAAATTAGCGTAACCCGCTCTGATACCAATTTGAGACTGCAGCTACAGCGGAAATATTGCGACTTCTCAAATAAAATCCAATTTTTAATTAAACCCAAATTTTAGTTAAACCCTAAGACATGCATCTAGATGATTTATCAAATAAAATATAGCATGCAGGATAAAAACAAACAATTTCAGGAAAAATCCCCCAAAGGGGCAAAACCTTTTATTTCACTATAATTTGTAAGAGAACGGCTTACAATCGGATTACAATGAAATACAGTTTGACTAAGAATTACCCTCGGGTATCGGATTCTGTAATCGCGACTGGAATTATCCCTTTCCAGTAGGGCTGGCGGCTGGAACTATCCCAGTCCAGTAAGGCTGCAATGAAGAAGAGAAACGGCTTCTCCACAAGTGTGTGACACAGAAATACCCGCAGGTGCCGGTTCCTATGTCGGCGGCTGGAATTTTCCCTTTCCAGTAGGGCTGCAATGAAGAAGAGAAACGGCTTCTCCACAAGGGTTGAACAATAGCAAAGCTTGTGTTCTAGGGTTCCAAAAGATTCACAAAAGTAATTGGGATTTTTGGTGTGAATCAAAAAGAGTCTTGGGACTCAAAAAGGTGAAGACTTCGAGTATTTAGGACTCTGAAAATCGTCTTGAAAAGTCTTAAAAACTAACTCTCCCGAAGTTGGTATAAATAAGAAAACCAAGTAAAGAGTTTTCAAACACTGGGACTGCTCGTAATTATCCCAGGCGGACCGGTCCGGTTGATGGGCGGATCGGTCCGGTATACCGGATCGGTTCTTTTAATTGCAGGCGGATCGGTCCGGTTGACATCGGATCGGTTCGACTTTTTATCTTCATCGGTTCGCTATGGATCCGGGGTATACTGGCCTCACTTTAGCAGTCGGATCGGTCCGGTCTTTTTAGGCGGATCGGTCCGATCCTCAGGAACCAGATTCCTTCGAGGAATTCTCTCCATCTTCAAAGGGCCATATCTTCTTCACCGTAGCTCGGAATGAGATGCCGTTTCTTCCAGTATCTTTGTTGTGGCAAGCTCTTCAACTTTCCAGTTGACCTATCCTCCGGACGGTGGATGTACAATTACCAAATAGCCCTTAAACTTCCATATCATGACTTCTTTCATTGATTTGACTTCTCTTGCATACCACTAGCATATAGACCCTAAAAGCATGGTATGTGAAGTTGTTGAGGATGATGTGGGACACATGATGGAGATGTTGGATGCTTGATTCCCGGAATTCGGATAGAGGCCGTCATGTGAGATCGTGAGGTGACGTGCCAAATGTAACGGCGTACGACATACATAAATGTAAGATGTTGGACATGAGAAAAATGTCCTTACAGACACTGTTAAATGGAAGGTCCCAGACCCTGCCTATCGGTAGTGTGCCTAAACGCACCTACTAATTGGCAGGAACAGGGCTATGCCGATAAGCTATGCCCTGGTCCTATAAAAAGGAAGCCTTGACCTCATTACAAGGGGAGCCTAGATCTAATAGACATCACTCTGAGAAAATGCAGAAAACCTCTCTCAAAGTCAGCGTGATTTCCACATCCAAATCCCTTTCCAACCTTCACTTTTCATCATCCTTTTCATCAAACTTGGTGAATTCATTACCCTCCATCATCATCCAAGTGCAAGGGATGATATCCAATACTCAAGATCAAGCTCAAGATCTTCAAGAAGGTCCAATTCTCTCAATTCTCTCCTTAAATTCGCATTAATTTGTTTTATTATTTAGCGCTTTTATTCTCTCATCTCACATATCCTAATATACTTTTTACTTAGTATTATTGCACATCTCTCATTTTAATAAAAAACCCAAAAAAACAAGAAAAAGAGGGTTTGCTCTTAAATTCCAAACGGGAATTCTCACACTTTTATCACAACTAAAACACTTTTTTATACACACAAAACACAAATAAGAGAAGTCCCCAGTTGGATTTATGGGATAAAACCCACCCCCTCGTTTTACATGGGAACTATGCGGATTTTGATGCCTCTATAGGCTACATAGGCGTCTCAGGGTAAAACTCGAGACTCGAGTCCTATTCTCATTTTTTCTCTCATCTTCTATTTTCTCTAAACTCAACTCTCTTAGATTACATATATTTATATATGCATATATTTGTTCTTAGTGGCATATTATTCCACATATATTATCATTCCATTATAACGATCAACGCAAGGATGATTGTGTAAATTCTATTTCCTAATATTATTTCTACGAACCTTCCTACGGATGACTCTCTTTATATCTCCCATGATACAGGACGAGGATTCCTATCTCCACTATATATACACATGCACACATATCACAGGGAAAATAAAGGAAAATAGTAAAAACCCATGATAGACCATAAGGGCGGAATGGGTGCCTAACACCTTCCTATTTCGTAACTTAACTCTAATCATTTTGGTTTAGTATCTATCAGTATGTCCTTGGATGCTGTCCTTTGGGATGGCTCCCTTCCTTTTGTCTATTTTGAGTAAAATAGACTGGCGATTCCATCTCTCTAAATTTTTCACCTCATCAACGATGCTGGCCGAAGTGCTCCCGAGAGGGACGCGCGGGACCTAGGATCCTCACTCTATCCGCCCTCCGCGAGGATCGGGGATGGCCACAGGTCTCCCTCTCAAAAAATTAGAATGACCTTCCCGCCAAGCATTTTGACCATTCAGGATCTCTGCCAGTATCACCTTCATAGGATTACGATCATATGAGATTCTCGCAATAATGGCAGCCAATTGTGGGTCCACCGTTAGGTCTCCTGTGATCAACAAGAGCCTCAAAGATAGGACAAATACAACAGCTCTGGAAAATCTAGCATCACCAAAGCCCTTCATAATCAATCCCCAGCAGTTGCTGAATGTCCACGGGAGTGACACTCACTTCCTTGAAGCCAATATAAAAAGTATGGGTAGCGTCCCACTATTTCTCTCCCAAATCACATAACACCATAGTAGAATGCGATGTCCATTCAAAACAATGGCTCTAGCAAAATCAACATCATTACAGTCTGTTCAACACTATAGATTTAGAACAATCTGATGAAGGCGATAAGCCCCACTTTACAACCAAGATTTCTATCTCGTCATCCATATACCAACCAAGCCGCCAAGGCCTTCCTATATTCAATTTTTTTTTCCAAAAAACTCGTTTTTACTACTTTTTCTCAAAATAAATCCCTTCAAAAGGGAAGCTCTTTTTCAACCAAGCCTCTGAGCTGATATTCTACTCAAACATGATAAAAACATATTCAAAATTTTCCAAAAAACACACTTTTCCATCTCTTTCTCAAAGCAATACTCAACATCAAATTAAAATGCATGTAGAATGAGCCACTAAATTAAGATAAGTAAACAAAATATGCATCTCTTTTTACCTTGATGAAGTCTTTTTTCAGATGCAATGCCACTACATTAAGCATGTAATATGGCCAATGCCAAGTTTCCACAGTCAACTATGAATCAGTAAGAAAATCCCGGAAGGAAAGAACTAGAACGAGATGTCACCTTATCTTCCCCGCAACCCTCTCTCCTAGGTACCACATGTACCCAAACTCATACAGCTGCAACGTCCTCATCTGCACCTACATTATCGTAACTCCCGTAAAGACATCCCCCAAGGGTAAAAGGTAACCTGTAATCCCCGACAAAGAATTACCATCTACTCAATAGATAAAAATACCAGAAAAATCCAAAAAGTCTCCAGAAAATTCGTAAAAATGCCATACAAGTATTAGAACATTTCTTCACCAAGAAAACCAATTTAAGATCCTATAATCCCCAGATGGATTAATATCACACTCTTACCCCTAGCACAAACCCTAAAACTCATGCCACAAAATGGTGTGTCGGTTCATCACAGTTCCCCAATGGAATGCAAAATAAAATACTCCCCCGACATGAATATATAATATCCTCCCAAATCCCTAGTGGAATTTCCAGATTAAAAACACATGATCCCCAGTCAGATTTCTTTCCCTAGTAAAATCTCAAAATAATAAAACCATAAGTGCAAAAGACTCCCTGGAGAGCAGACCTCCCCGTGTTACAACTATAGGTCCTCATAATTGACCTCAACCCGCAGAATTGATCGTCATAACATTAGGTTCTCAAAATTGACCTTGGCCTTCAGAATCAGTCGTCACAACTATAGGTCCTCAGAATTTACCTCAACCCTCAGAATTAATCGTCCCAACTTTAGTTTCTCAGAATTGACATCGGCCCTCAGAATCGGTTGTCCCAACTATAGGTCCTCCGAAATGACCTCAACTTGCAGAATCGATCGTCCCAACTTTATGTCCTCAGAATTGACCTCGACCCATATAATCAGTCGTCATAACTTTAGGTCCTTAGAATTGACCTCAACCCTCAGAATTAGTCATCCCAACTTTAGGTCCTCAGAACCGACCTTGACCCATAGAATCGATCCTCACATCTTTAGTTCCTTAAAATTTACCTCAGCCCTCAAAATCGATTGCCCCAACTTTAGGTCCTCAGAATTGACCTCGTCTTGCAGAATCGATGCCCTAAACTTTAGGTCCTTATAATTGACCTCGACCCACATAATTCATCATCCCAACTTTAGGTCCTCAAAATTGACCTTAGCTCGTAGAATCGGTCTTCATAACTTTAGGTACTCAAAATTGACCTCAACCCTCAGAATAGGTCATAACAACTTTAGGTCCTTAGAATTGATCTCGGCCCTCAGAATCGATCGTCATAACTTTAGTTTCTCAGAATTTACCACGACTTGCAGAATCGACCGTCACAACTTTAGGTCCTCAGAATTGATCTCGACCATCAGAATCGATCCCCTCAACTTTAGGTCCTCATAATTGACCTCGACCTTATAATTGGTCATCTTAACATTAGGTCTTAATAACTGACCACGACTCGTAGAATCGATCATCATAACTTTAGGTCCTCAGAACTGACCTTGGACTGCATAATCAGTCCTCATAAATTTAGGTCCTCACAATTGACCTTGGCCCTCAGAATCAGTCGTCCCAACTTTAGGTCCTTAAAATTGACCTCGGTCCATAGAATCAGTCCCCTTAACTTTAGGTCCTCAGAATTGACCTCGACCCACAGAATCGAACATCATAACTTTAGGTCCTCAAAAATGACCTCGATCCTCAGAATCGATCGTCACAACTTTAGTTCCTAAGAATTAACCTCGACCCTCAAAATAGGACTTCATAACTTTAGGTCCTCATAATTAACCTCGACCCTAAGAATCGGTTGTCCTAACTTTAGGTCCTCGGAATTGATCTCGACCCGCATAATCAGTCATCATAACTTTAGATCCTCATCATTAACCTCCATACTCAGAATCTATCATCTCATATTTAGGTCCTCAAAACTGACTTCAGCCTCAGAATTAGTCATCACAACTCTAGGCCCACAAAATTGAACTCGACACTCAGAACTGGTCTCCATAACTTTAGGTCCTCAAAATTGTCATCAACACCCAAAATCAGTCATCCCCAGCATTACCTTAGGTCCTCAGTATCTACCTCAACCCTCTGAATCGGTCATCCACATCATTTTAGTACACAGACTCTACTTCTTTCCCAAACATCCATATGATGTCTATTCGATGGCCTTCACTTTTTCCAATGCTCGTCCACCGAGGGACTGTATAGACACCACAATCTAGGATCCTCTAAGACTCTCCTTAGATCTCTAGAACTTATCCATATACCATATAACCCTAGGTCACACTTTGAGTACCGATTTTAGGAGTCACCGGGCACCCCCGAGCCCCGTTTGGCTCCGGTTAACTTTCTCATCAGAGTGAAAGCTTAATGAATAGTTGAAGGGACCTGAATCCCCTTTCCAATGGTCTTTCTCGTGCATGAATCAGACTTATCGTTTAGACAAACAATTCGTTTCCCCCAAAAAATTGATCCAGAGGCCCCCGGGAGCTCCTAAACTCTATTTGACCCACCCCTTTAAGATCTTAAACTCGAACAAGACTGAATGAATACTTAAATGGAAATGAATAACCTTTCTAACTGTCTACCCCATGCACTAATCAACCTCATAGTATGGATAAATGACCCATTTTACTTTAAAGGGTCACAGGGCACTTTCGTGCCTCGTTTGACCAAGATCACTCTCCAAAATGAGATTGAATTGATATTCAAAGGTCTTCTAATACCCTTTCTAACTGTCCATCCCACGCACAAATCAGTCTTACGGCTCAGACAAACGATCTATTATCCTCCGAGAATCACCTCTCCAAAAGAACGTTGTGTATTTTCAAGCCCTGTTTGACCAAAATCAACTCCCGAACCCGAGAGAGGCCCAATGGATTCTTCAAGGGGTCTAATTAACCTTTTTAATGGTATGCCTTGTGCACGATTCGGAGTTCTAGATTTTCATTTTACTACCATTTTTTTGAGAAATTTGTATGAGGTTTTCGAATAGAAAATCCATTTCCTTGCCTATTGGTAGTGTGTATGGGGATGCCTATTGATAGGCATGTCAATTACAATTCCGATCGGCACCCACTTGACCCTATATAAGGAGAGCATGAGCTCACTTCGAAACGAACCCCAGAAACATCCCTCTCAGAGATTTCAATAATATTCTTTCAAAGTCAGCGTGGTTTCTCTATTGAAATCTTTCCTCCACATTCCATTTTCATTCATTTTACACCCAATTTAGTAAAATCCTTTCCCCCTCCTCCTACCACCTCCATCCATTTGCAAGGGCATACTTTTTAATAATCAACATCCATCTTCAGGCCTCCAAAGAAGATCCAAACATTCTTATCTCTCTTTTAATTTCATTTTTTATTAGTTATCTAATCCTGTCTTTAACATTTCATCTTTATCAATCCACACATATTAATAATCTAACTTTTTATTAGTAGTATTGCACATAACATATTTTCTACAAAAAATCTAAAATAAGAAAAAGACAGTTTGCTCATAAATTCCAAATAGAATTCATCACCACATTTTCTCAAGTCAAAATATCCTTTTTCTAAACGTGCATCAAAATAAAATCCCCAGTCGAATTTATGGGACAAACCCCACCCTCGTATTGCATGAGAATTACGTGAACTTTAATGCCTTTTTAGGCTACGTAGGCATCTCAGGTTAAAACCTAAGACTCGAGTCCTCCTTGTATATTTTTATTCATATATTATTTCTATATATTATACTTGCGATTATTATTTACGCTTTATCTAACACATCATCGTTTCACCATAACGATCGATATCCCGATGAGCGCATATATGGTGTTTTTAATTATTATTTTGGGAACACTCCTAGGGATGGCCTCACTCCGCCTTTCTTTATAACGTGAGTTGAAAATTTCCATTCTCCATTTATATATACACGCACACACACTTCATGGAGTTTTTAAGGAGAATAATAACACATGCCCATGAGAGACCGAAAGGGCGATATGGGTTCCTAAAACCTTCCCATTCCGTAACTTAGCCCCCAAACCTCTAAAATAATTTGTTTTGCAAGCATCAATATGTATTTGATGTCATTCTCTCGAGGAAACAACATTTCTTTTGCCTATTTTGTACAAAATAGACTGGCGACTATATCTCTTCACATCACTCCTCATTGAAGACCTCCGAAGCACTGCAAGAAACAGTGCGAGATATCTTCTTCTCTATCTCCAAACCGTGAACGCAAGCGCCGATACACCCCACCCCTGGGGATGAAGGAGGCGAGGGATAGCCACAACGTTCATGGCTAGTTATGTGAGCGAAGACGAGAAATATTCCCATGAAGATACATATTTACATAACACTTTTGAGGCCATAGCTAGCCAATCCTAAGTGAGTGAGGTTGATGTGAGTTAAGAGGAAGATGTGGAGGAAAGTGGGTTACAAGTTGCCTTCCATGAATTGTATGCAGAAACTGTGAAGGTGAGGAAAGCTAACTTGAAGTTGGAAGCTAGGTAAAAAGAACATGCCATAGGAAATAATAATGACTCATTGATTGAGGATATTAGGGCACGTAAGAAGAATCTTTGAGATAAACTAGAATATGTTGAAGGTGAGACAGATAGTCTTCGTGGTTTGATGGAGGCTATAAAGAAGGATATTCTAGATTTTGAGGAGTCTGGGCCTTTACTAGAATCTAGGATAGTTAAGCTTGAGCAGAAATTGAGAGATTTGAGTAGGGTCAAATTTAATTTGGAGGCTAAATCAGAAAAGTAGGATAGGGTTAACAAGATAAAGCTGGTAAATAAAATAGTTTGTCACAAGATAAAGTTTAATTAATTCAACATAAAATTGGATTTTTTTTTAAAAAGATAGCCTTTGCTTAAAGTACACTGCTTAGGGGCCTAATCAAATTCCAAATTAAAGATGATAGGTGTGGAATTTTCTTCGATGATCATATTTCTCCCATTCCCAAATCCAAGACCATGTATAAGAGAGATTCGATTAAATACGTTAGGAAAGGTCAACCTTAGGCAACACTCGTCACCGATCGAAATGATAGGTATGAAATTGTCTTCGATGAAGGGTCACCTTAAATGATTTTTCTATGATCTTAAGAACTCTCCTAGGAAGTCTAAGAATAGATTCGTTTCGGTTCCCAAAACCCCTATTCATTGTTACACACCTACTTGGGTTAGGAAATCATATTTAAAGGCTTTAGGCATTGGACTTTGCGATTCTCGTTTGCCTGCACACGTTTCTCCCCATGTTAGATCTTATGGTTGAGCGTGTTAGCCGTTTTTGTCATACTCTAGTTGTGCTTATTGATATATCTTTTATAGGGTTATGACTTGTGTACATTTTGTATTTTTTCTTATCTTTTTCTTTCTTGAGTCATTTTAATAAAATAAAAAAGAATATTTTTCATATATTTTTGAAACATACAAAAAGAATTTTCTTTTGGGTCAAAATTTGTCTTTAGAAAAAATTTAAAAAGATTTTTGATTTTCCAGTCTTGAGTTTTACACTTATGATATGGCATATTGGTGTTCTTGAATCCCCTTCGCTTCGTAACTTCCATGTGGCTAGGACATTTGGTTATGAGTTTAGATACTTAGGTTGATCTTAACCATGATTTCGAGTTGTTTCGAACTTGACTTTCATTATGGATTCAACTGTGTATGTGCCATCGCACACACATGCATGAGATATTTTGAACGTTTAACTTCTCATGTACATTTCAGTTTGGTGATATGTTATCCTCTCAGTCTTATCATCTATGCGTATTTATGACTTTGTGGGAGTTATGCATGTAAGAACCATTGCATGTGAGGATGTTTATTTATTATTGAAAAAATAGGAGTATACACGGGAAAGGGCTATGAAAGACAGATTGAGTTTGCGTGAAAGCCACCGTTAAAGGTAATAAAAAGAGCAAAAATTACCAAAAAGGGCCAACTTAGACTATCTTAAAAGAATCATGTAATCGAAAAGCATAGAAAAATATGTATGTTTATCTTTTGAGGGAGTTTAGTCAAAGATCAACAGGTTTACACAATGACTCCTCGATTTAATGATCATATCATGATGTTATTGTTCGGTAGAATCGTCAAAATCTAGACTTGTGTGCATGGTGTATGTTTTGTTCACTAAGTTTAATTTATCATTGTCACATGTGTATAAACTATAGTTTGATAATATTTTGTCGTCAATTAGAGCTTCTTGAACATATCAAGATGTTTGGGTTATGATTCATTTGTTTTAGTTAATGTCCATTCACTCCATTCCATGTTTAGGCACATTGATACCGTATTACCCTGTAATTCTTATGTTTTTTTGTCGGTTGTTTTCATGTTTTTTTATGTTAGATGGATGTTTCTCATATTTTTACCTTTCTGTGTATAGTGTCAGTGGTTTGAGGAGAGATTTCGAGATTATGGTGTATTGTTAGAACGAAATGGTGGATCGTTCAAATGAGTTTTGGGTCTCGCTGGAAGTGGACTTAAAACGAACATCAGACGACCCCCACTATTTTGGCTCATTTGATAGTCGTTCAGAGCTTCTTCAAACGAAATCCATCCTTCGTTTGAACGACCTATGTTGTGTTCCAACGAGTCTCGAATTTTGTTCAAACGAGCCTTATTTTCCATTCGAACGAAATTAAAAATCACATATAGGTTTTCACTACTATTATTTTTATTGTTTTACCCTGTTTCTCAAACACATCATTTTCTCATGTTCCTGCACCATCTGTTCGCCATTGTTGAGCACACATTACCTGTTTAGATTGGATATCCTGCGTTTTCTTGCTCATTCATCCATCCTTGTTCCTGTATCCAAGTATTTCACATCTGATTCGTCCATTGTTTAGTGTTTTTGAGGATTTTTGGGAAAAATTGGTTGGTTTGATTTTCTAAAGCATGTAAATATTTTTAATTGATCATTTTTTACATACATGTATAGGAAAATTGTTTCAATATAATTTTACCCAAAAAAAATCATTTTTTGGGGTGCTTTTTG
Organism: Sambucus nigra; assembly: GCA_949130495.1. Lineage (NCBI taxonomy): Eukaryota > Viridiplantae > Streptophyta > Magnoliopsida > Dipsacales > Adoxaceae > Sambucus > Sambucus nigra. Next base: position 473,807,660 of record OX422213.1, read on the forward strand.
TGTTTTATTTATTCTTGGTTATTTTTGTAATTATTTTTACGCCTTGTGTGTTGTGTGTGTCATAAAATCCAGAAATTAAATTTTTTGTCAAAATTTAATTTTTATTATTATTTCTGGATATTTGTGACACACTCATCGTTTACTCCTGTTTTATCGCGTATTGTTGGAATATCACTGATTATATCCATTACTTGTTGTTTGTGAATTTAGTTTTCGTGGAGGTTCGGTTGGATTTATACGGAGATAGGTTGTAGAGCGTGTATCAGTTGGTTGGGTTAGGTTTTAGACCTTACCTTTTCATTCCCATACCTTTTTCCTATCTTTATTGAGATGACTGGTAGTCATCGACGCCATTCAATTGATACGGGTCGTGTTGAGGAGCATCCCACCTCACCTCGTGCACAGGCCGCCCATGACAACCGCCCTCGGTTCACTACTGACCATTGGGTGAGTCGGGTAGATTACCAACATTATTTCTCCTGGGGTTTTCATATTCGTGCAGTAGTTCGTGAGCTCATTTTTTGCATTGAGGAGTATTCTATGTACCATGTTCCGAGATGGCTCCAGGGTAGAGGTTAGGAGCCTATGTTTTTTATGTATGATGTCATTCAACCAGACATCGTTCGGGAGTTCTATTTTTGGGCCGCAGGGTTGCTGTGGGTTTGCTATCATACATCAGAGGGGTACAGGTTGTCGTGACCGCATATATCATTGCTCAGATGCTTCAGATTTCCCGAGATATGTATGTTATCTTTCCTCGATGTGCCTCCAATATTCCTGAGCCAGATGACATTATTAGACTTTGCTTTAGAGAGATCCCCCCTCGCACTTCTATCATATTTCATCAGCATATCCATGTGGATTATAGAGTTCTTAATTGGTTTACGTCATCTTCGGTCTATCCCAGGACTAATCATACTCAGATTTCGTTTGATATAGTCCACTTCATGTATGCGGTCAGTCAAGGATGGCACATTATTCTTCCTGTCAACATTATGCATGTCATTTCCTCTGTCCCTAATATGGGACCCACTCCTATTAGGGTTGCACTTTCATTAGGTGTCCTTATGACACGCATCTGCGAGGATGCCCAGGTCCCATTGCTTCAGGATGAGGTGGAGAAATTTGGTATTTCCCCTATTCATACGAACACCGTTCACATGTCGGAGAGTCATCTTCCTACTGTTTTCGTGCATGGTTTTTCTACGTTTGCATCATCTTTGTTAGGGGGAGGTCACATTTCATTACCTTCTGGAACCCTTCCCACTGAGCCACCTTCTGTAGGGATAAGAGCGAGTAGAGAGGAGTTGGAGCATTGATATGAGGAGAGACAACATCGTATACTTTTGCAGGAAGAGCTTGTGGAGAAGTGGAGTCTCACAAAGGCTATGATTACTTGATTTGATGCAGAAGCGGCGCAACGAGCCATTCAGCAGTCTCAGATTTCAGCTCCTCTGGATGAGATGAGGCGGCGAAAGTAGCACAGAGGAGCAGGGACTTCTAGTAGATGTAGGGACGGTGGCGTAAGTGTTGATGATGACGATGATGTTGATGGGAATTGTTGACTCTTTTTTATGTACTCTGAGATACATTATTACTCTTGATGTATTTGGTTTTTATTCATTGAGTTATGATGTACTGGATGATACAGTTTTATTCTTTACTGTTGGATTAATATCATCTTATATTATTTTTCGAACGTGGATATTACTGTCTTTTATCATTATGAAGTTATATTAGTTGTTGGTGCATGTGATTTATATTTATGTATCCTGTTTATCTTCTTTATTCATTATATGCTTCATATATTTGTTTACTGCTATCTTGATGATTATCCATTGTCTCATGCTTATATTGTTCATTGTTATTGAGATATATATCTAGCCATGTTATTCATTCATTATACTCTTGTAAGATATGATTGTTAGTGGTTTATTTGTCCCACTCTTTGTCTATTCCAGGCAAAAAGGGGGAGAGACATGTGATGTAGGGGGATTCTTTATACTGGCATTCTTTATATATTTTTTATTCCTCCATACTTCACTGGTTATGTATTTGTTTCGTGTGCGTAGTGATTTTCAGAGATTCAGACGTTTTGACTACATCACATTTAAACATGTTTATGCTTTGCCGATTTTATCTATATTAGTCCGTGTTATGTATTTTCCCTTTTTGGGTTAATGGGATGGGGAATAGGTTTTTGGCTTGATGGCCCGGCTTAGCATTTCACTATTTTTTGGTTTTGGCTTGATGGCCCGGCTTAGTGCCTACTTGTCTTCACACACTTGGATTTATCATAGATGTCATAGGTATGAATGCTAATGAATTTTGAGATCTAGGATTTTAATTAAGGATTTATTTTAAATTAAAATGTTTTGGGACTTTGAAAAATATTTTGGCAATGTATTTTTAAAAAATATTTTTCGAGTTATATTTGTTTTAAAAAATTGAGGTTGTTTTAAACTTAATTTTTTTGTTTCCAGACGTTCAAACGAGATGAGAATGTCGTTTGAATGAATGGGCATTATCATTTGAAGTCTCCTTAGAAGCATTTATCAAATGAGCATTGATCGAGAGCATATTATTTTGACTCGTGAGATACATGTTCGATATTGGTTCAAATGAAATTGAGCTCTTATTAAAACGAGATGGAGTTTCGTTCAATGAGATATCATTCTTGTTCGAACGAGTACTATTTTTCGTTCGAATGGGATGCCACCTCAAAATTCATGTTTTTGTATATAAGGACACCTTTCACTAAAAAAAACACTAGAACTATTGTCGAAAAATATTTATGCACCAGTTTACAAAAGTTCCCAACTATTTCCAACATTCTTAGTTTTCAAGATCTAAATCTTATCATTCAAAATCTATAGTGATCTTAATTTTGACACGGAAAACTTTCTTCCTATTTGAACAAGTATTTTCGTGTGGTGGACTCCGTACATGCTGATTGTAAAGAATAAATGGTGGACTCTGTATTCTAATTCGTAGACAATTGATAGGCTGCATTGGTGGATATCGAGATGCATGTGTAATCTTGTGTGGGTGGATTCCTGTGTGGAACTATGGAGGAGTAGTAGATAGGATAATAGGCATCACGACTTATGGGTGATCGAGTCATTGAGTAAGACTATATCTCTCTTTGTAATTTTTTCGTATCATAGTGATTGTCTGGCTTGGACCATTCGACTTTTTTTCCCTCAGTGGTTTCGTCATACATCGGCTTCTTGCGGTTTTCTTTCTTTCTTTACTTTTATCTACTTAATCACCGTATATGCATGTAACAGGGATAACAAGATAGATTTGGTAAATAAAATTGTTTATCACAAGATAAAGTTTAATTGGTGCAACATGAAATTGGAATTTTTTTAAAAGATAGTCTTTGCTTGAAGAACACTGCTTAGGGACCTTCTCAATCTTCAAAAGCTTGCTTAACCTTCTTAAAAGCTTAGATCTTTTAGTGTATGATCTTCCCCAAAGTTAGGTAAGTCTCTGGGAACCATTTGAGATGAAAACTCCTCCCTACGAGTGAGATATGAGGGACTCTCTCTAGACTTTTCACAAAGACGTGAATAATATTTTCTCTCACACCTTTTGAACCCCAATGATGATTAATAATGATTAAAACCACTTCACAAACCTATATATACAAGTACAAAAGATGGGCTTGGGCCAAACTGAGTTTTTTGAGTGCTTGGGCCTAACTACTTAGGTATATGGACTACAGTCGGGACCCAAGATATATAATTAAATTGGCTTCGAAATAAATACTCGAAAATCCCAAATTACAATTACTGTAATTTTTTCCTTTATTTATTTAATCAAAATTAATTCCACTTAATAATTATGAATGCACTCACATTTAATTATCTCAGAAATTACTCGGATATAATGACGTATAATTTGAAAAGTTGATTATGGTACATAATATGAATCCCCACGTTCAGTTTTCAATACCCGATTGGTCCAATAAATTTACTGTTAATTGACTTTAACCAACATCTAATCAGTATGCTTAATTCTCAGACTTAACTTAATTTACTACTCCATAGAATTATAAATAATCCCATGATTAGGTTTAGTGGTGAAACAAATCATGTAAGTCTATCGAAAGTGATAGTGAAATCCAACGTATCCTTTTACGTGGATTCATCCAAACTAAAATATTAGAGCTACTCATATAACTATCACCCAATGTGAGGGAATCACTTCATTAATTCTAAACTTGAATAGCGCCCATAGAAATTAAAGCAACAACTACATAAACATTCCAATCCTCATAATTCTCTAGATTAAGAATGTATTCATCATTTGCAAATGGTGTGATATTTCCTAAGTCTTATCTAGATAACCCTTATGCTCAAGTCTCATGGGCGGTCTTGTTTATTTCATTCCTGGGATGTACCAATCACAATCACCTGTTGAACTATCATATAAGTTCTCGCTCCATCATATAAGTTCCCGTAGTTTGAGATAAACTACTTAGGATTGCATCGCAACTACTTCGATAGGATATCAACTTCCTATCTAGATTGTGAACGTTTCAATAGTGATAGAACCATAATTCCAATCTCCTTATGATCAACCCAAAGTCGAATCGCTGGAATTGCTACTAAGATTTATTGACTGACATTAAAATGAAACAATATATTTAAAAAAATATAAAGAATTCTCACAAACTTGATTATCATTTCAAAATGAATAAAATAATCCTTGATTAAACAATAATAAACGTTTTACACATGATTTTAAGAATAAACCCCAATAATATCTCACTTAGTCTTAAAACCATATGGCCATGCACTTGAATCCCATTCCTTCTACATCAATGTCAAAGTCCTAACTGGTAAGATCTTTGCAAAAGGATCCACTAGTTGTCCTCAAATATAATATTAGTCACGATGACATCGCCTATCAACGCGATTTCCTAAATCTGGTGATACCCGCGCTCAATGTGCTTCTCCCTTTTTTGAGTTTTTGGTTCATTAGAATTCACAACCATATTGTTATTCTCAAAATAAAGTGTAATAGGTGACTGCATTGAAGGAACCATTCCCAAATCACTTTGGATGTTTTGGAGAAAAAACCTCTTTTTCTTCCTCCGAAGTGGCAACATACTTGGCTACCATGGTAAAATAAAAAAAACTAGACGGCTTGATACTCCTCTAACTTATGGCTCCACCTCCTAGGGTAAACACATGTCCCGATGTCAATTCCTGGATTCCTTATCCAACTAAAAGTCTGAGTTAGTGTACCCAATGGTTACTAGACTCCTTGCTCAGTAAACCAATATATAATCCTTAGTCCTCTTAATGTACTTGAGAATGTGATTCACAACAATCCAGTGCTCCTCACTTGGATTATATTGGAATATACTTACCATGTCAATAACATAAAAAATATTCAATCTAGTGCAGACCATATCATGCACGAGGCTACCCACTGTAGAAGCATAAGGGATATTCATCATCTTATATATCTAATCTGATCAAGTGTCTTAGGATACTGATCTTTAGATAAAGAAATTTCATGCCTGAAAGTGAGAAAAATATTTCTTATAATCTTGCGTGATAAACCTTGTGAGCATTGTGTCGATATAATTGTCTGGGGATAAGCCCAAAACTTTCTTTTTTTGATCGCGCAGAAGCTTGATCCCAAGGATGTGACTGGATTCTCCTAAGTACTTCATATCAAATTGAGTAGACAACCACACTCTTATACTAGAACATACATCCACATCGTTCCTCATTAGGAGAATATCATCTACGTATAGTATTAGAAATACCACCACATTTTTATTCTTCTTCTTGCATACAAAAGTTTCTTCCAAACATTGATCAAAACTAAAAGATTTTTTCTATGATCAAATTGGATATTCCAAGACCTTGATGTTTGTTTAAGTTCATAAATGGATCTCTTAGTCTTGCGCACCTTGCTTTCTTATCTATTTGCTATGAATTCCATATGTTTCACCATATATATGCACTCGCCAAGATTTTCATTTAAGAATGCATTCTTGACATCCATTTTCTAAATCTAGAAATCGAGATGCATAACAATTGATAAGAGAATATGGATAGATTTATTCATGGCTATTGATGAAAAGGTCTCCTCACAATTGATCCCCTTTTTTTGAGTGAACCCTTTTGCAACAAGTCGTGCATTGAAGGTTTCCACCTTCCCATCTACCCCTCTCTTCCACTTGTAGATCAACTTCCACCCAGTGTTCTTTTGCCCATCTGAAAAGTCTACAAGTTCCCACACTTGATTCGAATACATAACATTTATCTTGATGTTCACAAATTTTTGCCAAATCTTAATGTCCTTATTTTAGAGTGCCTTGTCATAGGTGCTAGGATCTAGTTCTTGTCCCCTCTAGATTTCACAAAAGTGTTCTCCCAAATACACTAGCCTATTAGGCTAATGATTAACCCTCCACTATGACCTGGCTCTAGTTGTGGTCCATTATAAGAGACACATGAATCCCGATCCTCGATAATACTCCCACTACCTCTAGGCAGTGTATTATTGAGATCAGGATGTATTTCTTCCTGTACGAGTGGCCCCGAAGAATTTTATTTCTCTTAAAAGATAATTTTTCTCTTGGACTTATGACAAATCATATAATTTTCCTCCAAGAACATAGAATTTATGATAATAAATACTTTTTATTCTTTATGAACATAAAATTTTCCTTCTAGGCCTGCCTTAGGATATCCCACAAAGAGACATACATTTGTCCTTAATTCTAACTTTCCTGGATCCTTATGCAACACGTGTGCTGGGCAACCACATATTCGAACGCGAGCTAGACTTGGCTTGCACCCTTACCAAAGTTCTGTAGCAGTCGACGATATAGATTTAGGTTAAACTAATTTCAATAAATATATAGTCGTCTCTAGTGCATAACCCCAAAAGGAATATGGCAGATCCAAATAGCTCATCACGTACCTAATCATATCCAAAAGAGTCTCGTTCCTTATCTCCGCTATACCATAGTTTGTGGATTTCTCGATGCAGATAGTCGGTTTGTAAACCTAACTCCGATAAGTGTTGCCTGAAAGAGTGGCCCTACATGAGTGTGTTTCAAATCAAACCAATTTTCACCAAAAATTATCCAAATTTAATGTGCACCAAACCAAGTTGTGAAAACCCAGTTTTTACTTTGAACTAATTTTATCTTGATTAATCCTAAACATGCATCTAGTGATTAAATCAAGGAAAGTAAAGTAAATAATACTCACAATGCAGGATGTACGAGGAAAAACCCAAGACAGGAAAAAATCTCGGACAGCCCAAGACAGATAATCACTATGAATATGGAATTACAACGAACAGACAAAAGACTCACTCAATGAATCGATCCCCACGGGTCTTAACGCTCTTTTGATCTTCAACCACTCTTCTCACAGTGCCCACACAGAAAGTCATTCTTCCACGATACCTGTCCACAACACATGCGTCCACATATGTCTCGGTGTCCACTGAATGACTTTGATACATCTAAGATGTCAAACAAGAAGTCCTTCTCTTTTCTTCACCGCAAAAACCAAATGTTCAAGTATAGAACAAACCTTCTTGGTGCAGCAAGATCACATAAACATATAGTAATGATAGAGACTTGGGATATTTTGACACTCACTCACGAGGGCACTAGAATGGTTAGGGCGACAAAACTTCAAAATCTTACTACACAGTTTGAGACCATTAGGATGTTAGAGAGTGAGATTTTTTATGAGTTTTATGCTAGGCTGTCCAATATTGTCAACTCATCGTTTAACCTAGGTGAGAAAATTCCTGACTACAGTCTCATTAAGAAAATACTTAGGTCGTTGCCTAGTAGGTTTGATGTGAAAGTGACTATTTTAAACTCCTTGGGTAAGTTAGAGTTGACGAAACTAGAAGAGATTGTAGGTGACTTACAAACCTATGAAATCGATATGATTACGTCCAAGTAAGTGGCTAAGAAAGAACAGGGTATTGCTTTGAAAACCCGAACGGAGGAAATTAAAGTTTCGAATTCCGATTTTGATTTTGAGGAAGTTGCTTTGTTGGCAAAGAAATTTAAAAAATTTATTAAGTTTCAAAAGCTATCGAAAGATGCCAAGAAGTTTTAAAAATTCAAGAACGAAAATGTTGATCCCACCTCTAAGGATAAGTTTGAGAAGCCTAAGAGAGATGAGTCGGATAGGTGTTTTGGGTGTGAAGGGTACGGTCACAAAGTTAAGGAGTGTCCCACTAGACTTAAGAAAGAAGGAAAGCAACCCATTGTATATAGTGCCACCTTAAGTGATAGTGATCCGGAAGAGGGAGAGAGTTCCCCCATTGAGCATAACTTTGTTACGTTTATAGCATGCCATGTGAGCGACGACAATTCTCATGTGAATGACACTTCCGAGGAGGTTTTGAGTGCATCCCATGTTAGTAAGGGAGACAAGAGTGAAGAGGAGGAAGTAGATGTGAAAGAATTGCAAGTTGCATTTAATGAGTTGTATGACGAGACGGTGAAAGTGAAAAAGGTAAATGCAAAATTGCAAGCTAAGTTGAATGAGTGTGCCATAGAAAATAATGATGCATTGATAGAGGATCTTAGGGCACGAGAGAAGAAGTTTAGGGAGAAACTAGAGTTCGTGGAGAAAGAGAGAGATAATCTCCGTGGTTTGATGGAGTCTTTGAAAAAGGAAATTCTAGAGTTTGAGGAGTCTAGGCATTTTCTTGACTCTAGGATTCATAAGTTGGAGGAGATATTGAGAGACTCATCTAGAGTTAAGTTTGATTTTGAGGCTAGGTCGGAGAATTTAGATAAGATCTTAGGCACCGTCCAAATTAAGGGAGATAGGGGTGGTATAGGTTTTGATGAGAGAATTGTTCCAAATCCCTCCGCACGTGTGAGAAATACAAGGAAGGTTAGAAAAAGTCCACATATAGGTAATCATTCCCACTGCCGCTACACTTGCACATTTTCTGGTAGGAAAGGTCACCTTAGGCGTTATTATTACGACGTTAGACAAGCTCATAGGAAGTTTAGGAATAAAGTTGCCCCGGTTCACCAAATCCCCATGCACCATTTTACACCTACTTGGGTTAGGAAATCGGATTTAGTGCCTTTAGGAATAAAACTTCATGATTCTCGTTTGGGTGCACTTTATTCTTCCCATGTTAAATCTAAAGGATGATAGTGTTTCCATGTTTATCATATGCTAGTTTTCTTCATGATATATTCATTTCTAGTATAATGACTCGTGTATCATTTTGTATTATAGTTTTTCATTTGTTTGAGTCCTATTGAAAAATACAAAAAGATTTTGTTTATAAGAAAACTTTTGAAAAACCAAAAAGATTTTGCTTTTATTTGAGTCAATATGTTTGAAAAGCCAAAAAGGTTTTCGATTTTTTTCTTTTGAGTTTACATGTTTGATGTGTCATTTTGGTGTGCTTGGACCCCTATCGTTTCATATCCAAGTGGCTAGGATATTTGGTCATTATTATCGATGCTTAGAATGATCTTAACCATTGTTCAAATGGGGTAGTTTCGAAGTTGATATGAATTTTGATTCGACTTTGTATATATGCCATCATTACACACATGCACGAGTTTATATGGATGTTTGACTTCTCTTGCATATTTGAATTTGGTTAGGCGTTCGTATCTCAATCTTGCAATCTATGCATAAGTAGACTTAAGGAGGAGTGTGCATGTAAGAGTCGTTTACTGTGAGGATTTGTATTGATATGAAAATTAAAAAAATAATGAGTGATTCACGATAAAGGGCTGGGAGAGTTCAAAATTGACTCGTCATGAAAGCCACCATTTAAAAGAGCCCAAAATAAAAAGCAATACGCTAAGAAAAAGGGCCAATAAGATTTTCTCTTAGTTGAGAATGCTAGAAACCTCAAAAGTTGAAAAAGGTATGTATATATGAGGGAATTTGGTTGGAGAAAATTAAACGAGTTTGCACAACTAATACTAATGTTGAAACATTGCAATTTGACGCTATTATTTGTAGAATTGTCAAAAAATCTGGATTTGTGTGCATGTAGTATGTTTAGTTCATTAAGCTCACACTTTAATTGTCATATGGCAATGATAAAGTTTGATGATTTATCGCTATCAATTAGAGTTTCTTGGTCTTTTCGATGTGTTAGAGTTATGACTCATTTGTTGTAGTTTCACACCCATACATTCTATGTCCATGTTTGAGCACATAAGTACTATGTTTGCATGTAACTCGCATTATTAGTGTTTATGAATTTTTGCATTTTGGGTAAAAAGCTTACTGTTTTAGCACTGTTTTACTGCTGTCAACCCTTTCCTGGCATTTTTTTCTGGAAAATTTTTCACTGGGCAAAAATTTATGATATTTTTGGGAATCTGGGAAAGTTTGTCCTGTCGCGAGAAGTAATTCAAATGACATCTCCATGTCGCGAGAATCCTCATTTGAGCGACATCCTCATCTCGTTTGAGCGACGTCCCAGGCTCGTTCGAACGACGGTCTAGGAATTTGCTTATTTTTGTTTATAGCACCCTAGTTATTGTGGTATATTTTTTGTACTACCGTACGCTTTCTGGACTGACTGGTTTATATGAAGGTTATATTGTTTCAAAATTGATATTTTGCATATGATTCCGTTTATCACACCTGATTAGTTTGCTATATTCTTTGTGTGAATCCTTTGTTTACTAGCTACTGATTTGTCATTACTTGATCATATTTAGCTGGTTGTTTCATGATCATCTAGCTATTTTTATTTGGTATATCTTCATGCTAGATACTTGTTTATTGGTTTATCTTTTCATCGAGTTGTCTATTCGAGACCAAAAGGGGGAGAGATGTATGTGATGTAGGGGGAGATTTGTTGAGCATGTTTATTGAGATTTGATTTAACTGCTGTTTGATTACATATTTTACAAATTGGTATCAGATCTAGAAAACATATTTTATTTGTTTTGTGATCCCGTGTGTTTTCAAAGATGAATTCTGGAAATAACGAAATTTTTTTAACTCCTATTTTTCATGGAACTAATTACACTTATTGGAAGATGAGAATGAAAAGTGCATTAAAATCTCTTGATGAACATGTGTGGTTAGCAGTTGAGAAAGGTTGGACACCCCCTGTCACTATTTTAGATGAGGTCACTAATTTAAAGGCAGTCGAGTCATGGATCAAAACTGAACATAGACTTTCACAATATAATTCTAAGGGTTTTGCGGTGAAGAAAAGAGAAGGACTTCTTGTTCGACATCGTAGACGTATCAAAGCCATTAGGTGGACACCAAGACATACGTGGACGCGTGTGTTGTGGACAGGTATCGTGGAAGAAGGACTTTTTGCATGGGCACTGTGAGAGGAGTGATTGGAGATCATAAGAGCGTCAAGACCCGTGGGGATCGATTCGTTGAATGAGTCTTTTGTCTATTCATTGTAATTATGTATTCATAGTGATTGCTTGGCTTGGGTCGTCCGAGATTTTTTCTCGTCTTGGGTTTTTCCTCGTACATCCTGCGTTGTGAGTATTCTTTACTTTACTTTACTTGCTTTAATCACTAGATGCATGTTTAGGATTAATCAAGATAAAATTGGTTTAAAGTAAAAATTGTTTTTTCACAACTTGGTTTGGTGCACATTAAAAGTTGGATAATTTTTGGTGAAAATTGTTTTGATTTAAAACACACTCGTATAGGACCACTCTTTCATTGCCTAAACTCTCCTAAAAGGTATTCCCCTCCATGATCAGATGTTGGAGTACGGATTAATTTATCGTGGAAGTTCTCCACCTCAGCCTCATACTCTTTGAACTTATCAAATGCTTTAAACTAATGGTGCATTGGGTAATTGTATCCAAAGCTCGAGTAATCATCGAATAAAATTATGAAGTACTCAAAAACAACTCTTTCTCGGATAGTCATTGGCCAACATAAATCAGTTTGAACCAATTCTAACACATCTTTGGTTGTATAGCCTTTGTCCGTAAATGACATATTGTGTATCTTTCTGTTTAAGTAGGATTCATAGACCGAAAGTGTCTCCACTTCCAATGAACTCAATTAACCATTTAAAACCAGTCTTTGTATCCTTTTTAGATTGATTTGTTCTAACTGCAAGTGCCAAATATATATTTGGTTTAACTTAGAAGGTTCCTTTCTCTTTAGGTTATTTACTTTTAAGTTATTCAATTAAGTATTAAGTAACTAGTGGTGAGACATATCTTATAATATAAAGATCATTTTCGAATGTTCGAGAAGAGATAAGAATTTATCATTTTTGATAAAAATCCTTTATTAAAATAAAAATTTATCCATTCATCATAAGCTTAGAAACCAAAATTAAATTTCTTTTAACATTGGGAATATAAAAACAATCTACCAATACTAGCTCATTATCTTCACCAAAATTAAAAATCAAATTTCTTACTACTACTACTACTACTACTACTACTACTACTACTACTACTACTACTACTACTACTACTGTCTTATGATGATCACCCATGAATAGAAAAAATATCTCTCCATCATAGAGTTTCCTAGTCACCTGTAACACCTGTAAAGAACTGCAAACATGATTTGTGGCTCCCGAATCTATATACCAGGTACCGATAGATTGCACCACAAAACATATCTCAATGATGTAGGAGAAATTACCATTTCCATTCGTCTTAGCTAAGAAGATGAGACATTTTTTATTCTAGTGTCCTTCCTATTTACAAATCAAGCAACCGCCTTTCGACTTCTTACCTACTCTTTGGGGCTTAAATTTTTTCTTGATAGCTTTAGGTTGTCCCTGAGACTTTCCCTTCTTCTTCTTCTTCTTCTTCTTCTTCTTCTTCTTCTTCTTCTTCTTTTTACCTTTTGATACAGAAGACGGGCCTCTCTAAGAAACCAAAATAACATCCTTTACCTATCGATATTATTCGTAGCCTCAAGTTCTTTAAGCAGTTGCGCCATAAAGTAATCAAATTTGTTCATAAAATAGTTTAGGCAAAACTGTTTAAAGGACATCGATAGTGATTGGGGAACCAAATCAACTTAGGTTTCCTCATCGATTTTAGATCCAATCGCCTCTTGTTCTAGCAACATGTACATCATCTTTACAACATGCTCGCGTATGGCAGTACCCTCAGGAAATTTGGTGTTAGCATCCTTGCCATAACATCGAAGCTTGAAGCACAATTATGATATTCAAACATATCATCGAGGTTTGGAATCATGTTGTAAGCGGTGGCCATTTGTTGATGCTAGTGCTATAACATATTAGTCAAAGAGGCCAATAAGTAACAATGAGCCATTTGATCATCCTTTTGCCATCTCTCATAGGCTTGGACAACCCTTTTGTTCCCCTTCCTCAGGATTGGTAGGGAAGCCTCCACCACAACAAACTTATAGTCCTCAATAGTTAGACCAATGTCTAGGTTTGTTTTCTAGTTAATACAGTGCATGCCAGTACGTTTTTTATCCTTTAAGATTGAAGGAAGTGAGTTGAATGATAATACCATTTTAAAATTTGAGAATCATAAATTTTGAAAAGAGAATTAATTTCAAAATAACATGTGAAAATTCGACTTTTTTTTATTTTAAAGTGGATGTCTCACCGACATTTTAAAGTAAAACTCCCTAGACATTCTAGTTCCCTTATAGAGTGACATTTTTTGTGGAGAGTTTAAATCACCTCGCATTGAACTAGGCAGGACTTTGTCTTTCAATTATGTGATGTTATGAGAAATCATACACAAGTCTTTCTCAAGCATCATATCAAGTGTAGAATAAAAGTAAATCAAGCAATCAGGAAAAGAACACAAAATATAGAGTGGTTTGGCTATAAAAACTTATCCTAAGTCCACTTTGGTTCTCTTATCTCATTATATTCATTATTTGATAAAACGTTGTGCCATTAGAGTCGTACAAAATAGAGAAAGTAGGAGTGTACATGATATTAGCAAAGCTGACAACCCTGGATGTAGTCGGTTAATGTTGAGCGGAGCGGAGCGACTGCGGCGAGGGGTGAGCCCCCAAGCACGATGCTCTCAGAGAGAGAGATAAGATTTTTTAGGGCTTCGCTAAGATAGAATATCCTCAATAGTGAGGTGAGAACTTCTATTTATATAGGTCATAAAGGCGTGTCACGTGCCCGGAGCACGTGACATGCAGATAAGTGAGATGAGCCTAGACTCCTTCTAGAAACTGCACAATAGTTAATTCACCAACGTTGTATCAGGTGTCATAGCCTGTGTGAACCCATGCAGCGGCGTGCCTGAACTGGTGTTGTGACTTGTCTGCACCCAGGCAACGGAAAGTGTCTGAATAGGTACCGCAACCTGTCTGTACCCAGGCAATGGATAACTCTACCCAAGTCCTCTAGGATGAGGCCCCTGATAAGCTGTAAAAAATGTCTATTTTATACCCCGAATAGATGCATTTTAGTCGCTCATTCTTACTAAAATTGGCCTTATGTCATATTTTATTATTTTCCAGGTCAATACGCAGTTGCGGTACAAATAATGCTAAATCAGCATAATTGCGACACAATAGCGGTAAAAAACATGCATCGAAGAAATCAAAGAGATCGAGAAGTCAGAAGTTCCATTGAGCTTGTCGAGAAGAGTTTCGATATTCTGAGCCCAGTCCCGTAATCTTAACCTAGACCAGATCGAGCCCAAACCATCACCCGAGTCTGTGTGTATTTAGTTTGTACTTCTATATTTTTCTATATTTTTATTTTGAGTCGTTTTATTTTTAGGATTTATTTTAGATTTATTTAGAATTTTCTAGGATTTCATTTCTATTCTTATATTTCTTTATTCTGATTTTAAGTTTTATTAGTTTTTAATCTTTATTTTATTTTATTATATTATTTTTCTTAGGATTAGTTTTTACGAATTTATTTTATTTTTCTTTAGTTTTTAGTTTTAATTTATTTAGTTAGGATTTTTAGTTTTTTTAGAGTTTTATTTTTATTTTTATTTCTTTTTATTTTTGAGTCTCTTAGTAATAGATTATAATTTTTTTTAGATTTTAATTTTTTATTTTAGTCTAGTTTTATTTTTTAGGTAGTGTTATTTTATTTAAGGGTCCAAATTAAACACACACAATACACTCACTTACACTCAATTCCCATACACATAACAAGCACCCAAATAACTCACACACACACCTAACTCCCATACACCCTCACACATACAATCAAACCCCACCCATCTTCAACCTCTCACCCACTTTTTCTCTCTTTCCACAATAACCAAACACACCCAACCCATTTCCTCTCTTCCCCACCAAACACCATAACCAAAATCGATCAGCCACACACACTCAAAAATCGGGTTCTAAATCCGGTGACCCAACGCCACCACCGGCGACCTGCTCTGCCAGAAAAACCGATTCTTGCCACAACGAACGAACCAGCACCGGCGAAAACCTCTGACCCAACCTACCAGCGTCGGCGAAATCCCCCAAACCCGAAGTCCATACACAGAGCTACCCAAGTCGGATCATACCAAATGCCAAACCCGAAACCACTTAATCCGAACAACCCACATACCAGGACCTGAGTTTGCCCAACTCGCCAAACCCCATACGAGACCCATCCAAACCAATCCCACCAAACCCGGTTTAGTTTTTTATTTATTTTTATTTAATCAAGTGCTGGATTTGTGAGAACATTGAGACACATGTGCATGAACGCGAATCAAGGAATCAATTCAAAGGGAGACTTTTGTGTATTGTATTTCTTGCTCTACTTTTCAATTTTTTGTACCAAGTTTGTCACTGTGATTAATTTTTTCATTATGCTTGACTAATCACCCCGTTCAAGGGGTGGGATGCACTGTGTAGAATATTAATTTAATTAATTGATTTCATTAATGCTATATTTCTAGAAAAAATAATTTTTGATTGTCACAAATTAATTTATGTAATGAGAGTTAGTAAATTAATTGTACAAATTAATGATTGAATTTAGGGATCGAACTAGAGATAGGTTTTTTCGAAATCTGAATATTAATTATGTGTTGAAATTTGAGAATTCATATTGTTTTTGTTAAATTGATCCCATCGGGTAATTTTGTTGAACACGGTATAGTTATTAATTTTTCACCGTGTGACAATTTTAAATTAGTTTTCTAAAAAATATATTATTATATTTATAATTGTAATGAGAGTTAGATTATCGTTTTAATATTATCTTGAAATATTTCAAATTAATAACTTGAGAAATTAAAATAATTGATAATGCGGTGTAATCCCATCACTTGACATTCTCACATTTTTCACACTCGATTGCACATTATGTTTCCTTATTTACTCATTTCATAATTTTTAGCATTTATTAGTTAATTCTCCCTTGAAATTATTTTGAATAAAAAAAAAGATTTTAATAAAAAAATTGAAATTGCAAGTATTCACATTAATTTTTTCACCTTGAAAGTTGGATTGATACATGTACTTACCACAATAATAAGTTGTTTTAGACAAGTTTTGTAGGTACTCAAGGGAATTTTGAGAGTGTCTTTTGAAGACAACGGCCATACGCAAAAAACCTCTTATCAAATGGCATCGTTGCCACTTTCTTGATGTGGAGAAAACGTTAAAGATTTGTAATTTTTTATTTTTTTTAATTATTTTTAGTTGTAATTATTATTCCTCCTCCCTCCTCCTTAGACTGGTTGTATTGGATTTTTGAAGTTTCGTATTTATTTGGGTGCATTTTGACACCGAGTTATTTGTAATAATTATTTATAAAAAAATGCAAAAGGGAAACCGGACAAGGTAGAGAGAGGGTGTCCAAAGGCGAGGATTTTGAAGCCTCTCTACTTTGGGTCGATAGGACTCCCAGAGACGACTAAGATAGGCGAGATCTCCCCCCGATCCGACTCAACTCGATCTTCACTCCACGTATATAAAAATCGTGGGAGGTACATTTCTTTATTCCTCGCGAATCTCCTGCAAGCAATTTTCAAGTTTTGTGTGCCTACTTGCTCCTGTGTGCTTTTAATTTCTTCATCGCACTTAAATTGAATGGTTTGATGAATTAATTTACCTAAGACCTAGACCCGGTCATTAAAACGAGAAGGGATTTCATCACCCAACTCTTTCGCTTATCCATTTTGTGTTACCCTAGCTATCATTAAAATTAAAATCAATCAACTAGCTAGCCCCATAGGAACACATTTTTGCAACAGGCGATCACAAGTATAAATTTCATGATTTTTGTCGCCCACGGACTTAATTAAAATTTGACTACCCCTTTCACTAATTTTGAAGATAATAATTGGCTACGTGCTCATTAGGATTTTCCCTTTACTCGTATGTGTCCAATTCAATTCTTTCGGTAGTCGATTTTATTTTGTTCGTTCAAATCACGAGTCCATTTTCTCCCCTTTTACAAAAAATCCCCAAAATATTTTCCTTTTTTTAAAAATATTTCCAAAAATCCCAAAAATCTTTTCCTTTTTTTCAATATTTCCAAAAATCCCAAAAAGTTTTTTTTCCATATTCCAAATGCCAAAAAGATTTTTCTTTTCTTATTTTCAAAAATCACAAAAAGATTTTCTTTTCTTTTGACATATATTTAAAAACCCAAAAATATCCCTCTTGTCATGGCCGAAGAACGTCCTTTACAGGAGTACTTTGGCCATTTCCCATTGTTTGATGTTAAGCCCGAATCGAACCTCCATTCATTAATTCATAGCTTTAACTCGCAAACTCCCACTGTTGATACTCATGTGTCATCCACGCACACATCTCATCTTCCACCGCCTCCAGTGATGAGTGTCAACCTATCCCATGCTTCTTCGTGAACACACTGCTTTCTTATCGATCACTTGTCCCGTGAGTGTCCATTTATTTTCTCTCCACCCGCACCCACCATAAACCATGTGTATCCCTATGACATTGTTTTGGACCCACCCTCGACTTATTGTCACGACATATCTAATGTCGAGGGGTATGAGTACCCTAGCTATTCATGGCAGCTTGATCAACCGTCCATGCAATGTGACTCCCAACACCATGTTGTGGATCCTTACGGGTTACAACAGTCATCATCGTATCCTTATGCACCTCATCCCTATCAGTCCCTTTACTATGCTCCTCATACTGATCAACCTTTTGTCTCACACAGAGATGCTTCTCCCGTGAATGATGAACTTGGCCCCGTTCCACACTTTATATGAGTATTCTCCGCCTCCTAGTGTCTATAGTGAGTTCTATCCACCTCACCCACCATCTCCACCCACCGACATCTCCCCACTAACTTGCACATCCGCTCTCGAGATCCTCTTACAAAAGTTTGTGCACACTCTTCAATCTTAAAATGAAGCCCTTCAATGACTTGAACATAGGTTTACTTCATTTGAGTGTGCCAACAAGTCGAATTTTACCCCAAGTTAACCCATTATTGCCCCGTGTGGGACGATGATGTGTCATCTTATGCCACTGGTTTTGAGTATGACCAACCCTATGTTCCTGAGAATCTAAACATTGAGACCACCGAGTGATCCGGGACCCAAGTTGAAAATAGTTTTGACATATCCATTGATTGTGCGATTGATCCCATACCTCCCTATCCCCCCGAGCATATCGAAGTTGAGACCATTCCATGTTTTGGGTCTCAAGTTGAAAATTATGTTAACTTACCTAGTGATACTCATTTGCTCCTGTCATATCCAAATGAACCCACACTTGAGGTTTACAGTCCCTTTCTCGCTGAATCGAAAACAATGCCTGAGTCCACACCTTTTGATACTTCCTTGTGTGTTCCCGAGGAACCAATTCTTTATAGGTTAGCTAGCTACGACTACGAGTGCTCCCTGTTGTCCTGAGATTGAATTCGAGATGGTTTCTACCTCTCTGGATATGGATCCTATCCCACCATTATTGTCTCCTGTAGAGTCATATTCTAATGCTAATTATCCTATCTCAGCTTTGGATGCCTCGTTAGATTTTTCCACCACTTCGGATGGTGCTTTTAGAGTGGATAAGTTGATCACTCCCTCATTAGCTTTCACACCTCCTCCTTCGGGTGCCCTTGAGGATCTATCTGAGACTTATGAGGAGTGTGTTTCTCCTACTCGTGAGTTAGATCATCTTCCCCCACCTTTGTCCCACCCTACCCACCCACTATCCATACCACACCACCACTTGATTAGGACCTTGCTATTATTATTTTCTTGTTCACATCTAAGCATTTAGGTCCTCACCTCCCTCCTCCCTCCACCCTAGTGCTCCACGATCATATTTGTGCAGACACCACTATCTATGAGAGTATTTATGCTACTCTAATCCTAAGTGACACCGATCTTGTTACTCAATGCACACCACTTCCTTTTGGTGTTGTTTTTTCCAACGACAACTCCCTGGTGTGTCACGGTGCGACCATTATCATCGCCCATTTATAGAGCGGTCGTGCACTTTGTATGAGGCCCGCCACATCATTATTGTCAAACCCTTTTTCCTCCCCAACTAATTGGGGCATCATTCTTATAGGGCCCTTGTTACCCTCACATTCACGCTCAAAACGCCTGTGATCGGTGCCTGTACACCCTCACCCTTACCCTTCGTCCATGTACCCTCCTACCCACCCACCCATGGTCCATCAATTCTTTGCATCGTGTTAGAACTTTGCCATACAAGTGCATTGACCATTTCTAGCCTTTATCCAACAAGACCGACGTTTCAATTTTGTTTGGGGGTGATTATCATCACCCGATTTTTCTGTCGCCCCGCACTTTCATAGATCTTATCCTTAGGGTTAAATTGGTTTGGTATGGCTGAAGAAATTAAACTTAGCACTACCGAGAGGCATCTTGTCGTTCCTTGCTTCTGAGTATGAGTCTTCTCTTGTTTGGGGGTGGTGTTTCATCTCACCCAATGATTTTCACACAGGTTCCATCTCTGTTCCATCATGCGATACATTTTCATTAGCGATTCATTATGGTAATATCTTTCCTCCCTTATGATTCTCAATTTATTTATATATAGTTTTAAACATCGAGGGCGATGTTCTCTTTTTTGGGGGGGTGGGAAATTTATCAAAATCACACCTCTTTTGAAAATTTTCAGAAACAAGTACTTTTAGACCTTTTGTGCAGTTAAATTTAAATTTTTATGACATGAATTGTCTATCTCCCTCTTTTAGAAATCTCGGAATACCTGTGTTTGACCAAAACATTACGCTTTTAACCTTAAATTAATTAGTACATCTTAAAGCGTATTTGCACTATGAATTCCTAAACTCGGCAATTTTGCACTATCACGTTTACAATCAAGAGTTAAATAGTAGCGATATTCTCAAGAGAGCCTTAAAAGTTCAGTAGTTGCGACTTAAACCCGTGAGATTTGAGATTTTCACCTTTTTGAGGGTTTTTATGTATCTCTGAGTCACAAGTTGACTCAACTTTCTTTGGGTACTACATTTAGTCATTGCATGATCTCATTATTTTTTCAAATTAGGCATAATCACTGAGAATGACATTACTTTCGAGTTGTAAGAAAAATGTGTCTTGTAGTTTGTCCCGAGCACTAAATCGATTTTGACATACACTTAGCATTTTTCCTTATCACACTATCATTAACCCATTAACCTTTTCCATATTATCCATATCCATATGTCCATTCTATATACCATCCACATATCATTTTCCCATCACTACCATCATTTTTGAGAAAAGAGTGTTTAGAATTTCAAGTGTAAATTGTCTTCATTTTCATTTTGAAAAGAAAAATGCATCGCAATAAAAAAGAGAAAAAAGATAAAAAGAAAAAATAAATAAAAAAAAGAAGAAAAAGAAAGCATGCGATCATAGATTTAAAAAAATGAAGACATTAGTTATTCAAAGTGTGTCACACTCTTCTCAATAATCCTATCATTCATCTTCTCCATTTCATTATCCCCTCATACCTTTCATAATCACATTTTTCACCCTTGATAAAGTATTCGGGCAAATGAGAAGACTATATGGTGAATAAATCGACATTCTCGACATCGTGGTTGTCATTCGTTCATGAGATCATAATTCTTTTCATGTATCCGTCATTTTTTATAAAGTGTGTGAGACGTTTGAACTTATTTACATTTACTCACATCCTCACACACTAGAGAGATACACTTACCTAATTTTTAGAGAGTTCGATTCAGAGAGATATATCCAGTGAGAATTAAGGTCAACCCGTCGATTCTTAAAAGGTGATCTTAGAATTACTCTAATGATACTTAAAATTACTTCACACTACACACACTATGTTTTAGGAAGGATTGTGCTTTTGGTATTAAGTAAATTAATATCTCATTTTGATAGTTGAATATGGTGTTCCTTAACGTCCTTTAAGTTGGGTTGTATAGTGTTTCATCATCTACTCAGATACTGCATTTAAATAGGTTTTCGAATTTTGTGGGTACATTCACTGCAAACCCTCATGAGACACCACTCGTTATGTAGGGAAACCTATAGGTTCAACAACTTGTTGCACATGCTAAGTGCAATGCCAGTGCCTGCGTTACTTATCTCTGTTTTCTCTCTATTTTTGCTTGAGGGCTAGCACTGTTCTGTTTGGAGGTGGAGTGATAAGCACCCAAAAGTGTCTATTTTATACCCCGAATAGATGCACTTTAGTCGCTCGTTCTTACTTAAATTGGCCTTATGTCGTATTTTATTATTTTTCAGGTCAATGTGCAGTTGCGGTACAAATAATGCTAAATCAGTATAATTGCGACACAATAGCGGTCAAAAGCATGCATCGAAAAAATCAAAGAGACCGCGAAGTCAGAAGTCCCATTGAGCTTGTCCAGAAGAGTTTCGATGTTCTGAGCTCAGTCCCGTAACCTTAACCTAGCCCAAACTGAGCCCATACCATCACCCGAGCATGTGTGTGTTTAGTTTGTACTTTTATATTTTTCTAGATTTTTATTTTGAGTCGTTTTATTTTTAGGATTTATTTTAGATTTATTTAGAATTTTCTATGATTTTTTTTCTATTCATATATTTTTTTATTCTGATTTTGATTTTTATTAGTTTTTAATATTTATTTTATTTTATTATTTTTCTTAGGATTAGTTTTTAGGAATTTATTTTATTTTTCTTTAGTTTTAGTTTTAATTTATTTAGTTAGGATTTTTAGTTTTTTTAGAGTTTTATTTTTATTTATTTATTTATTTTTATTTTTGAGTCTCTTAGTAATAGATTATAATTTTATTTTTACATTTTTGTTTTTTATTTTAGTCCATTTTTATTTTTTAGGTAGTATTATTTTATTTAAGGGTCCAAATTAAACACATACAATACACTTACTTGCACTCAATTCCCATTCACATAACAAACACCCAAATAACTCTCACACACCATAACTCCCATACACCCTCACACATACAATCAAACCCCCACCCATCTTCAACCTCTCACCCACCTTCTCTCTCTTTCCACCATAACCAAACACACCCAACTCATTTCCTCTCTTCCCCACCAAACACCATAACCAAAATCGACCAGCCACCCACACTCAAAAATCGGGTTCGAAATACGGTGACCCAACGCCACCACCGACGACCTGCTCCGATGGAAAAACCGATTCCTGCCACAACCAACGAACCAGCGCCTGTGAAACCCTCTGACCCAACCTACTAGTGCCAGCGAAATCCCCCAAACCCGAAGTCCATACCCGGATCTGCCCAAGTCGGATCATACCAAATGCCAAACCCGAAACCACTTAATTCAAACAACCCACATACCAAGACCCGTGTTTGCCCAACTCTACGAGACCCATCCAAACCAATCCCACCAAAAATCGAAATCTTATCCCATACAAAAAAACCCACACGTGCATTTCAAGCCAAAATTTGGACTTAGCCAAAGTAAATCCCCAAAATTTCTCATCCAAAAAGAAGCATCGTGGCTTATAAAAAAGAAAAGACACTCAAGACAGACGGGAGAGAGACTGTAAATGAGAGAACACTGTGTATTTTATGTACATAAAAAATTCAAAAAAAACACAAAACATTAGTTTAGCATTAGAATAATTTTTAGGTTTAGTTTTTATTTATTTTTATGTAATCAAGGACTGGATTTGTGAGAACATTGGGACACATGTTCATGAACGCGATTCAAGGAATCAATTCAAAGGGAGACTTTTGTGTATTGTATTTCTTTCTCTACTCTTTAATTTTTTGTTCCATGTTTGTAACTATGATTAATTTTTTCATTATTCTTTGGCTAGTCACCCTGTTCAAGGGGTGGGATGCACTGCATAGGATATTAGTTTAATTAATTGATTTCAGAAATGCTATATTTCTAGGAAAATTAATTTTTGATTGTCACCAATTAATTTATATAATGAGAGTTAGTAAATCAATTGTACAAATTAATGTTTAAATTTAGGGATCGAACTAAAGATAGTTTTTTTTTTAAATTTGAATATTAATTATGTGTTGAAATTTGAGAATTCATACTGTTTTTCTTAAATTGATCCTAGCGGGTAATTTTGTTGAACACAGTATAGTTCTTAATTTTTCATCGTGTGACATTTTTAAATTACAGTTCTGAAAAATATGTTATTATATTTATAATTGTAACAAGAGTTAGATTATCGATTTAATATTTTCTCGAAATATTTCAAATTAATAAATTAAGAAATTAAAATAATTGATAATGCGATGTAATTCCATCCCTTGACATTCTCACATTTTGCACACTTGATTGCACATTATTTTTCCTTATTTAGTCATTTCATAATTTTTAGAATTTATTATTTAATTCTCCCTCGAAATTATTTTAAATAAAAAAGAGGATTTTATTAAAAAAAATTGAAATTGCAAGTATTCACATTAATTGTTTCACCTTGAAAGTTGGATTGATACTTGTACTTACCGCAATACGAGTTGTTTTAGACAAGTTTTGTAGGTACTCAAGGGAATTTTGAGAGTGTCTTTCGAAGACAACGACCATACGCAAAAAACCTCTTATTAGCCCCCGTAAATACAAAGGGGCTACGACCTGTCTGTTATCAGACAGTGGCCTGTTGTTAACACTCGGCAACCATAGTGAACATATTGGGAATATCAATAAGCCCCCAAATAGTAGTGCTAAGAGTTGGTGAGTTAGGGCTGCGGCTAATTTCAATTGATGTGGTGCAAGTTTACATAGGTTACTACAAAAATTATAGGGTGACACTTCAACTTCCCGTGCCTTCTTATATAAATGTGATCCGATCGTGTCCTTCATTACCTTTCCCAAACCTTGAGAGAAAATCGAGAGAGAAGCTTTGTCATTTTCTTCTTTGATTTTTCTAGCAGATCTCTTATGGTGGTTCAAGGAAGCACAAGGTGTTTTGCTAGTGGTTTGAGGTTGAACGTCATCGATTTCCAGGTAACCCTCGAACTGACCTTTAGTGTTCTTTAAATTTCTGGACTTTATTGCTTGTATACATTTTTGTAAAATCTGCTTGATAGTTGGATCCATTTCTACTTAGTTTGATCTCTGCTCTTACGTGGAAACTAAGGTTTCATCTTTCTTCTCTTCACTTGCTTATTTATGCACGAATTTCTAGAATTTCCATAATTTCTCATGATGTTACTCCCCAATCAATGTGTAATGTGTCTACTATCTGTTGTGTAACTGGATTTTGGACGTAAAACTGTAAAATTTGATTTCTGGGTAGATAGAGTTTTTGGGAATTGATGTTGAAATATTGGGAACGTTGGAATTTTGGGTAGTTTTAGGTGTTCGAACTAGATTTCTATTTAGAAATTATGGATTTAATCGACACCTTGACCCCATTACGAATTTTATTTTTGTCCAAGAACATCTTGGGTTTTCGATCTTTGAGAAAATGTATTTCATATAATAGTGTAACTTGATACCTTACTGCGGCCCTTTGTCAATCCTTAATAAATTTCACTGGCTGCAGTCTTTAGCTTTTAAAGTAAGTGGCTGTAGCCTTTAGGATTCTTTCTTATGTCTTGGACTTAAATTTTTCTCCCAATTTATATATTGCTTGTATCTGTCGCGACTTCTAAAAGGATTTTCTGACCATAGTGGCTGTGACACCTGATAGTAAAGCCCTTCGAATTTTCAAATCTTGCTACGGCCCTATGAGTTGGAACCGTTCAGATTTTCTGGACGACTTCTGGAATTCTCATTTTGGAATTCCTCCTATTGAGATTCACTATGTAAAGCCTTTGAAGGCTATTGGGGTATGTTTGCTTAAAAACCATCCCCACTGAGTCATCATTGGTCTGACTCTGCGGACTCCTTTACCTATAGGGATACTAGTGTGTATTTAGATAATATGGAGGAGGATACAAACTCTACCAATAATCCTCCTGCTAAAAATGTAGTTGTGATGGTTACTGAGACTTCGGCCATCCCCCTAGAGGTTAGGAATACTCTAGCTGAATCTTCTGGCTAAGCTACCGAGAAAGATCCCGCGACCTTGAAGCAGAAGTGCATTATGGACGAAGAGTGGATTGCTAAAATTGCCGCAACCTTTGAATTTCCTCTGTCCACTGTCTACACATTTCCTTATGTAGAACAAAGATCATATTTCACAGTCCCTAATGATCGGATCTATTTTCCCTTACACGTCGTCCTTCTAGGGTTGTGGCTGCCAATTCCTAACCCAGTTAGGAGAATTTTCAGTGATATGAATTTGGACCCAGACCAGTTAGATTCAAATGGGTGGGGGGACATTCTCGCTGCCTTAGTACTATGATAGAAGAAATTCGGTAGAGATATTACTACTGTAGAGTTCTTCCACTTTTACAGGCTGAAGGAGAACTCTGTGGACTTTTCGTGGTACTATTATTTTACTTTACAGAATAATAAAGAGTATTTGTATACTTAGAGGCCTTCCAATGTTAAAAACTAAAAAGGTAAAAAAAATTCGATGTCTCTAGGGAGAGTTGGGAAATCCATCCCCAAGAGTATGAGAAAGAGAAAACGTATTAGATGTTGAAGATGTGGGGGCTTCCTAATAAAAAAAGGTGATCGGCTTATGCTGCTCCAATCTTTTAATTTTGCCAACTTTGTTTTATCTTACGCGTCTTATACTGAGCTTAACACTTGTGTGTAGCTCTTGACAATCTAGGGCTTAACAGCAAAGACAAAAAGAGAGTTGAGGATGCAAAAGGATTCAGTAATAAGGTGAAAAAATTCAATACGCCGGTGACTTCCATGTCAATTTATAAGAAAGTTTACTTTACCCACAAGTAAGTGCCAAAGAAAATGACTGCGAAAGGTATTTCTCTATCTTGGGTGGAATATATTACTGGTGATGCTGCGACCAATATATATAAATTGTTGTAACTTATGTTCTAAACGTTTAATTATTTTTTGGGAAGAGATTGACCGTGAGCTTTTAGCTGCCCAACTCGCTGAAATGGATGAGGAAGAAGTTGTCCTCAATTTATCCCCCAAGAAGAAGGGGAAGAAGATAAACAGATTACCTAAGGAAATAACTCATGCGACTGAAGAGGTCAATCCTACTGAGAGGGATGGAACCAACACTTATGATGTTGCGGCCCAGGATAAGCATGATGGTGTTAACACCAATGTTGATGATGACATAGCTCCTTAACTAGCTGCGACAGGTCTAATGTTCTCTGGGACTTCCAAGGTGGGAACAACCCCATACATGTTTCTCCTTATGTCTCTCCTCCTCCTCCACGTAACATTATGGCAATTAACAGTAACTTGCCAACTCCTCAAATCAGGATAAGAGTAGGCCCTGATATCGTCCACGGACTTTGTTAAGGAAACTTGATCCTAATTTATCTTAGGATACAACTTCTAGGGTGTTCGGTAAAATGAGGAAAGTTACAGACAATATTGATATTGACTGCCTGGTAGAAGAAGTTTACGAGGACTTAGAGGAATATTCCTTTCATAATCTGATGCGGGTAAGCAATCCATCTTTTTATTTTATGCTAAGTTATTTATTTATACTGACCCACCTTTTAAATTTCAGGTTGCGGGCATTGTCATGTCCCATAGGGCTAAATATGAAGGCATATTCAAGCTGTATCGAGCTACGGAGTCAGTTCATAAGACTGGTTTGAAGATTGCAAAGACCAAATTATTTGAAGCTAGGAAACAATCATCTACTAAAGCACTTGAGGCACCCAAGATGCAAGCAAAATCCCAAATACAGTCCACAATTGATGCTTAGCGAGAAGCTAAAAAGAACTTTACACAAACTACAGAGGCTCTAAAAGTGGCTGAAGCAAAGGCATAAGAAGCTACAAGTCGTGCCGTGGCCTTTGATAAAAAAATCTCGCGTCTTCCAATAAAAATACGAAGAGATGGAGAGAGGAAAATCTGTTAGTCTTCGATAAAGGGATAATAAGCATGTTGCAGCTCTAAAACATAAGGATGAGGATCATGCTGCAACCCTGAAGAAAGTCACGGATGATGATGTGAAAGCTTACAAAAAATCAAACGAGTTCTTTATAATCAATAATAAGGTCTACCTCCACGGCCTTTAGGAATTTAGGCACATGGTGGTGAAAAACTTCCCTGAATCAAAAGACCAAATCATGTCCTGGAAGCTAAGTGATGCTGAGCACGTTGAGTGAGTGGAAGAGATAAGGCTGCGGTAGAGGAGAGAGCTAAGAAGAGACTTAGGGAGGATGTTGCAGAAGATGATAACGAAATTGAGACCGCAACAGATGATGGAGCTAAGATAAGGATGAAGACGATGCAACCTCATAGTTAACTTTTCTTTTGATCTTTTTTGGACAGCATCCATATTGACCGAATCTTGTAATTTTGAACATATTTCTACAGTCTTTGTACTCTCTATGGTATTAGGTATTTATCTTGCTTGTAATTATACAGGGGTTATGGCCATATTTTTGTGAGGTTGCGACCATTTTGATTTTCCTGGTTTATTTCTATGCTCCATTTTACATGCTTACAACTTTTCTTTAACATGATAAGGAATTTGATTAATGATATCTAGAATCTTAAATTGGTTATAGCCACATTTGAGAGGTTACGGCCTCTTTATTTACACTGCTTTTTACACTTTACTTAAATGTTAATTGTGCACTTCTTTGCAATTAAATTTGTCACAAGACTTGCTCTAATGTCAGGATGCAACTCATAAAATTGCTCAATTTGAACTAGGACCAGAATTTCTATTGTAGGAATGTTGAGTGAATTAAGGGGAACAACTTTCTTTGTTATGGCCATTCAATTTTTTGACTTCCCCTTTTTATTTACAGCAGCTTCTCTTTGTCCCTTGATGTTGGTTTTCTACAACTCATCACAAGCTAAAGCAATATTTTCTTTGAGGTGATCTTTGATTTATTGCTTAGTGGATGAACTGTAAATGGATACGGCCCAAAAAGGCTGGGGACATAAACTTATTATGTCAAATTGAAAACTTTGTTGTAGAAATGCTGAAATAAACGATTAAATCCTTGGACGTTTTGTGAGGAGTGTTATTATAGAGATATAAATAGGTGGATAGTTAGGAATAAATTCATTTTCCGTAGACAATCAAGTCCCTGGACCTCTTTCAATATTACTGCAACACCTCCCTTGTATGTTATTTTCTGCGGACTTTGTGAGAGAGGATAGCAACAATTTTTTATAGTGGGAAGTTTTGAAATTGTCTTCCATTGTCCCAGACATCTGTCTTTGGCACACGCTCCTTATCTGTTTGCCTATTCTCTTTTCTTAGGGAACTATCAAGCCTCCCTAGGTTGGGCTTATTATCAAGCCACCGATAGCTATAATCAGATATATAACAAGCCATCTTTGGCTAGTTATTATGATCCGCCATGGCTAAATGAAGCATCCCAAAATCTAAGAATGGGCATTATAAGGTCCCGTGGATACTTGAAGCATCATAAAAGTTGAGAACGAGCTTTACAAGCCCCCGTGTCTAATTGCAGCATAATGAATCCTCAAATTCTTTTGTAAATGAGTGATATTATAGGCCAATTATAGATGCCACCCCTTTCTCGTCATCAGACTCTTTCTCCTGAAATAAATAATCTTCCTAGATAATTGGTCATTTAAGCTGATGTTCAAAATCCGTATAAGACAAAGATTTCTCATAAGATTATAAAATAGGAGAAAGTAAAACTATCAAGATCTTTCATAAGATTTAAGAGTTGATACATTATTAAAACTATCATTCACACACACACACACACACACACACACACACACACACATATATATATATATAATGTGTGTGTGTGTGTGTGAAGTTCGCAAGGAAAACACAAAGCATATGTATAAAAGCTACATTTTGGCTATTTAATAAAAATAGAAACTAAGGTAGAAATTAAGCATGCATCCTATAAGATGAGGGTGGTATCACCTTATGCGTCCTTTAGAAAAAGATGCAGCATCGCTTGCCTCACAAGACTTTCAATCTAGTTCTTTAGGGTGAATCAGTTGATGGTGTCATGGTCATAGTCTCTATGGACCCAGTACCATTTGGCTCGATACCTTTTGTGGGGCAGATACTTCAGATTCTCAGGTCACGTGAGCAACTTCTCTTCTTTGATGATATCAAGGATGTCTTCAAGATTGGAAATTAGAGGTGTGTATTCCTCATAGGCTCTCTTTGGATTTTTCTCCTCTTGTTTCCTCTTTTTGGTTTTGGCTGTGGCTTTTTCAACTACTGCTTCTTCTGCTGTTGTAGTCATGGAAGTGGGGGTTGAATCCTCAGGTGATGCAACCTTACGTGTTGGATTGAAGGTTGAAAATTCCAACATTAATACTCTCTGGAGTGAGGTTTGGTTTTCGTACAAATGGTTGATATAGTTATATAGCTGCATGATCTTTTCACTCTGCTGTGAGCCTGATCCGAAGCTTCCTTCCATTGCTTATGTGGGTTAATCTTTTAATATATATATATATATATATATATATATATTCTGAGATCAACTAAATAATGGTGAGAAATCAAGTGATGTAGAGAATGAACCAAGTATATTAACAAGGATGCAAACTTTGATAATCTGCACAATTATTCTTCTGTGGTCGCGGCTTGAGGTACACATGCAAGTACTTCCATGGCTATATCATAGGGAAATTCCCATAACTGAGTTCGAGGACACTGTAATCAGTCCAATTTTCCCAGAAGTTGTAAAAGGTTTATAGACCAATTGCTTTAAGAGCGCTGCGACATTTAGGCAGTTTAACCACTAGGCTGCGTCCTTTCTGAGGCAACTAAGGGTGAGATCTTGAGCCCAAAATCCTGAGATTAGCTTAAAGAAAATACACATGATATGCCTACTAGTGTATACCAAGGGCAAAACAACCTTTAGGTGAAAAAAATAGCATGAACCTAGTAATAAACTCTAGATCATGGGTGTAATCAGCAGAAATGAGTAAATAAAACTCCTCCCTAGTTACCCACCTTTAGGAGTCCATTACCTTTTGTGCTTTTCAACACTATCAAAGTAAGGAAACATCATCGGGGTATAGAAAACAGAAATAAGGTCATAACAAGGAAGACCGGCATAACAGACCTGGAAAGGAATTATCCCCTCACAGGGCTATCCGTAAATATAAGGGCTTGATAATCGAAATCTCACCCGTGGGATAATGACACAAGGTCTTGTAGATGATTTAAGGTGTTTGGAACCCTAAATAAGAAGAATCAAGATAAAAATACCTCGGTTCTCACAAACGGCGCCAAAATGATGAAACAAGAAATCGGACACAAGTCATTCTCAAGCATCATATCAAGTGTAGAATAAAAGTAAAGCAAGCAATCAGGAAAAGAACAAAAAATATAAAGTGGACCGGCTATAAAAATGAGCCTACGTCCACTTGGGTACTCTACTCTCATTATATGTATTGTTTGATATAAAGTTGTGATGTTAGAGGCGTACAAAGTAGAGAAAGTAAGAGTGTACCTAAGATTAGCTAAGCTGACAAACCTGGATGTAGTCAGTGTATGTTGAGCAGAGCAGAGTGGCTACGGCGAGGGGTGATCCCCAAATATGATGTTCTCTAGAGAGAGAGAGAAGGGTTTAGCAGGGCTTCGCCAAGCTATAATCTCCCCAATAGTGAGGTGAGCACGTGCACGGAGCACTTGACATGTGGATAAGTGAGATGAGCCTGGACTCCTTCGATAAGCTGGATAACTATCAAGTGACCAACACTGTAGTAGGTTTCGCGGCTAGTGTGAATCCAGGCAACGGTGTTTTTGAACTAGTGTCACAACCTGTTTGTACCCAGGAAGCAGCAAGTGTCTGAATAGGTACTGTGACCTGTCTGTACCCAGGCAACGGCTAACTCTGGACAAGTCCTCTGGGATGAGGCCCCAGTAAATACAAAGGTTTCATGACCTTTCTGTTCTCCGACAACGACCTGTTATTAACACTCCGCAACCATAGTGAATATATTAGGCATATCGTTATGTACCTGGATAGTTCAGGATCTTCTATCGAACATAATCGAATAGTCAATGACTTTTGGTCCCACAATTAATGACAGTGACTCCGTGGGGAAGGATATAATAAAATGTGTTTATGTGTAAATCAGAGGTTAATTCTTCAATTAGAACAGTCACATTCTAATTCTTAGAACTGTCACTTAAGAGTTTTAATGACTCCTTGATTCCTTGATTAATTTCATCCGTGGTGGGGTCAGCCTAACTGATGTGAGGAATCAATCACATCTTTGATTCATGAAAACACCGATAGATACCGTAGGTTTAATGTTGAAATCCCCTCCCACTTAATATTTTAAAACTATGAGGTTTAATTTTTTTTTAAAATTATTCAATTCCAAAAGTTCTAATTTAAATCCTCGGTAATTTCCAAATTTACTCATGTGAAATAAATATCTTGATCTCACATTTTAGTATTTCTCAAAATAATAATATTAATTTAAATTTCCCAAAAATAAAAATCCAAAAATATCAATTTAACTCACACATTAAAATTTAATTACCCTGATTTTAATTCAATTTAAAAAAGAATAAAGCAACACAAATTCTCAAAGAAAATTGGTGATATAATCCAGTTTCAAAAAAAATAATCCATGTTGCCCATAAAACGAATGCTCCTAATTATCCAATTAATTAGCGCACAAATTATGCAAGAAAAAAAATTAAAAATTTGCAACTAAATAAAAGGACATAAAATCCCTTTCCATCATGGCCTAGACTTATTGTTGAAGTACAACTTTTCATGAACAAAAGTCCTTGTTGTAGAAGTCTTCCTTTTGATAAAGAGTTTATATTGAAGTAGACTTCACACAAATAAGAGTTCTTGAGGGTATTAATCACTAGATCTAATCCTCCATGGCCTCGAAACTATATGTCGAAGAACAATTGCGAGAAACCACCCAAAACCATCCCAAAGGGACAAACCATCAAGGTTAACAATCGAGGGTTGAGCGATTGACACTGTCAGAGACAATCTTCTTCTTCCTATTACTTTTCCTTGCAAAATACGACATAACCGTTTCAAACTTTCATGAATGAAACTTCATCAAACACTTAAACCTTCATTACATCCCCTAGCAATTGCCTCCAAATACATCAATATTGGAATAATTACCAAAACTTAATTATTACAACCATATAGAATTATGAAGAGAAAAATAACTACGAGTAAACCACAGTAGGATCAAATCACACAATAAAAAAAATATTGCATGGCCATGATAGAAGGGACATAAATAAAGAATCTCTGTAAAACCATGGAAGTACGAAAACATACACAAAGATAAACCATTACAAAATGTGAAAAACTAGGGTTTTCAAGGTTTGGACAACATAGACTTTTCCAATGGATGATTAATCCAAACCAAAGACTTTGATATGAAAGTTTTAAACCAAAAATAGTTTTTATGATGACAACACAATTGATATAAGATCATAGTTTCACTATCTTTTCTCTAAATGTACTTGATATTAAAACAAGCAATTAATACATTATGAGACATATTATCTAGAACACATAATCCAAGAAGCCATGCAATCATGTCCATGCAAGACTATGAATCCTTTCAACAAAGACAATAAGGACCATAACCCAGACAATGAAGATCACAATCTATTCAAAGTTGACTTAGTGCTTACATTAAACCCTAGCAAAGATCATATCACAATTTTTAAGTATTGTTCAAACCTCAACCTATTAAATAAACAAGTTCCACTGCATTCCACAACAAGTGGTGATAAAAATCATACAAGCATCCCATCACAAGACCACAATTGATGATTCAGGCAAGTCAAGGAATTCTCAAAAAGCCCTAATGATCATTACTTTATTTTTTTGTACTTTAGGAACCATTTACAAAAGTAAAGTAACACATTTTATCTTGTATATGCTCAAAACCTAGATGCCCAAATCCGTCTTAGCTCTCCTTAAACCTTCCTAAAGCATGGACCTAAACCTAATACTATCTTACATAAAACCTGGGAGGTTTAGTCAATTAAATCTTAGTTTAGTCGACCAAAACTAGTCCAGCAACTAACAGATCATAAGGAGTTTAGTCGACTAAAAGTGTTACAATTTGAAGAATTAATTTTGATAAAACCTTCCGATATTTTATCCTAATACCTTAACTTTTCCAACATGATTACTAACTTATAACCAACCTTTGGTTGCATCCTATCACTATAAATAGGACCCATCACTTCCATTCCAAAAACATGCAATCATATAACACAATATCCTTGAGAAAATCTCCAAAATCCTAGCTTGTGTCATTCCATCCTTAAGTTTCTAAAGAGAGAAACCAAGATAACCCACTTGTGAGTTTTAAACCCAAAAACTCCATTAAAGCCATAGCTTCAAGAAAACCCACTCGAACTTAAATCCCCATCCCCAATCCATCTTTACCAATTTCAAATCCAATACCTACTTATGCTAAAGCCTTAAACTAATACCATTTGAGCATCATACTTATGATACGTATTTACTTGTGTTTTTTAAGAGAGAAAGTAAACTCATTACTCCATTGATTTTATATAGAAATGTTTCTTTACATTTTAGTTACGGATCTTATTGTTGTGATGAATGATTAACTTTATTGTATTTTCTTGGCCAGTAGTGTCGTTATTGCGTATAGTCAAGGAGTTTAAAAACCTTGGGTTATTACGTGGGTTCTTCTTGGGCAAGGATGCATTTAGCGCCTTGTTGGTTGAGATTTTCAAGGTAGTGTTCCTTATGAGGTTTTGATTCCACCATAAATGAACCGAAGATATTTAAGTTCTCGATTACCGTCTTGAGTGTGGACATATGTAGAGGCCAAAACACGTTAAAATCCCAATTGGAAAAGTATTATTAGTCCCTCTCTGTTAGTTGCTATATATTCATTGTTGATTAGTTTCTTGATTTTAATTAATTATAACATATTGCAATTAATAATTACATATTTGTTAATAAAGTCTTAGATTTTTTGTTAAACCCCTATACCCAATTCACCACCCTCTTGGGTATACTTTTGGACCAATCCTGTTAAATGCATTCCTGATGTAGTGGTACAATAGTCTTTAAACTATTAGAAGAGTTCCCAAACTATCAAATAGGTTCTCGCAGTCAAGATAAATTACTAAGATTTTACACAAAGCTGTACCAATAGGATTTGAGAAAGCTAATGCACCCTAAGGTTTGTAAAGAAAAACCGCCAATTTTTAATTTTTATAATTTTAATAAACCTTGCATCAAAACAAACCAAAAGTTTATTGTGCAATAGTTTAACCAATTTTAGTCTTCACCTAAGCATGCATCTAGGTGAGTACAAGTAAGAATAAATAAGAAAACCACAACACAATGATGTACAAGAAAAACCCATGAGAGGAAAAAGCTCGGATGACCGAGCCGCACTAGTCCACTAAGATATAAGCAGTTTACAAGAATAACTTAGACTTACTCACAGACTCGATGCCTTCAAGACTTTATACACTTTCTCGTTCCTTGCAACCTTTTTTGCAATCACTATTGGACGCCTTCCAATAGACACACAATATAGGGGAATTCTCACGTCTCGTTATCCCACCAATCTTACTTTTCCTAACCATCCTAGTCACCGCTTAACACAAAAATGCTCTCCACCTCTCGAAACACTCACAGTATGAAGATCAAATCAGTATGGTGCAACACAAAAGAGATATCAAATAGACATGTAGATGTAGGATTATTAGATCTCAAACTTGGGTGTAAACTAGGATTTAAGAGGAACAAGATAGAACTTGGGAAAATTGTTTTGCAAATGACCTCCTGAAAACTGATGCCAGGCTTTGCTATTTATAGAAAACACATTTTTTGAGAAAACTCGTTCGAACGAAAACATATGGTTCATTCAACAAAAAACCTATCTCGTTTGAACCAACTAAAAACTCATTCAAACGAACACGCTAATCTCGTTCGAACCAGCTATAAACGATCTTTGAACGATATATTTGTGCTCAACAAGAATTTCTCATTTGATGTTCGTTTGAAGGTCCTTTTAATGACATTCACATGTCGTTCAAATGAACTATATTAACTCGTTCGAATGGCCGAAAA
Source organism: Sambucus nigra (assembly GCA_949130495.1). Lineage (NCBI taxonomy): Eukaryota > Viridiplantae > Streptophyta > Magnoliopsida > Dipsacales > Adoxaceae > Sambucus > Sambucus nigra. The sequence goes on from OX422213.1 coordinate 473,843,138, forward strand.
CCAAAATTATTTTTCTTTTAAAATCCATTTTATGAAAAGGCCTCAAGCACTTTTATAAAACAATACCCAAACTAAATCCAGGGATCAAATATATATTTGCATTCATACCTTCATTAAGATTCATCAGATGATGAAGACTAAACTCGACACACAATTTAATGTATCCTCGATAATGCTTTAACTTTTTGCAATGTCTTCAATCACACATCATACGCTTGAAGAACATAAATTAAATTATAACAACCTATTACTCAAGTAAGTTTTTTCCAAGCATGAAATGAAGCCAACATATACAAATTGACTCGATTTGAAATTTGTCCTTATAAATCTCCCCATTTGGATATTTCGGGAAAAAAACACAATAAAAAACTACAGGGCCATCAAGCTCATTAAAACTCAATTTCTAACCCCAAAAAGAAAAAAGTTACAGATGCTTAATTGACATAAACTTGACTAACTCTTTTGTTGTGTAAACCTTTATTACATCGCTGCTAACCTCCACACTTAAATAGACTTTCAAATGCAAAAATTATATAAAAATATATAACTTGCATATGTAAAACCCTCCAACTTTGTCTAACCATCTCTACCTAAGAAAGGATATCCCCCACCCCCACCCCCACAAGTTGAAGGTCCTCACCACAAGAAAAAAGTTAGATACCATTTCTCCCCTTCTTTGTTCAGGAACAGACAAAGAATAAGGTGCATAATAATAACTCATTTCTCCCCAATAATATAATATATTCTCTAGGTAGAACATGAGAATCATAAAGAAAAAATAAATATATCATGCAATGGTGTGAACCAAGTCATACAATAACAAGCAGATTGGCAACACAATCACAAATAATCCAAACTATGAACAAGTGTATTACTATAATGTAAGAATTTAAGTATAAGTTATCAAGATGATCATAACACATGCCAAATTAAATCAAATATTAATCATAAGGTAAACATGGATTAAATAAAAATGCAAAGAATCAAAACACCAAACATACCATATATATAATCTCATATATACCAATAAATCACAACTATATATAGGTATAAATGAGCACAAAATATAAAAACACATAATTTTAGACACTCGTATAGTATTAAAGTGTCTAAAAATGGTGGTACAGAGTGAAGGAGTGTGAAATAAAAATAAGAGAAAATGACCCAGTCACTCAAAAATGTCCAGCTAGATCTATTTGACAGTAATAAGTAATCAATATTCGATTTAGCCTCACATGTCAAATAAAGAACTCAAATGGACAAAAAACACAATGAACACTTGCCTAGAAATTTTGATGATTCTTAAAACAATAACATTAAAACAATTAAGCTCAACTAAGATTCATTGTGCAAGCCCAATGATCTTCAACTAAACAACCTAAACAATTATAACATTTTTCTCTCTCTTTTTATTTTGAATATATCTAATTTTTTGAAGCATCAATGTAAAAAATTTGGCCTTGGAAAGTTTTTCTATTTTTTATTGCCTCTCAATCTCTTAGGCTCTTGCAAACGGTGGCCTTTCATGCAAAGGAGACTGCTCATTTCATAGTCCTTTCTAATGCACACTCATATTTTTCGTAAAGCATCAAAATACCAAGCAATGGTTTTTACATGCATAAATCCCCCATAGTAATATAAATTTATGTTTATGACAAGATTTTTGAGAGAACACCTCACTTAGCTCACGTGACGTATGAAGTTAAAATCCAAAAGAGCTCGTGCATAGTGTGTGTGGAGGCATATACAAAGTGAATCCATCATGCAAATCAATTCAAACTACTTCATGTAAACATTATTAAGACAAATCCAAGCATTGAAATCAAAATCAAATGTCCCAGTCACATGCCACACTGTGGGTCAATTTATAAATACCACAAGTGCATGGACTATTATAGAATAGCGAATGTAAGTATATATCGAAACCACAAAGATTTTTCTAGTTTTCATTCAGAATAATTGTGACTGTCCAACTAGATGAAATGGTGTAGAGAATAATTACGCACTAAACTATTAAAAAGCAACTGCAATTAATGAGAGCAATACATGAGAGTTGTAAACAATATGACAAAATTAGGATTCGGGGTCCATTTATCAGGTAACTAATATTAACCAATAATTTAACGTTGTCATTACCTTTTTATAACTCAAATTAAACCAGCTTTAATTGCATGTAATTAAAAAAATATGACAGTTATGTTCGAAATATTTTTAACGTCTCTAACAGACGGCTAAAATCCCTATTCCCGTAGAAAATACAAGTTTTGAAATTCGCAAATGTATTTAATCTTGGACTATCAAAACAATCAAGATGAAAGCATAATACATCAAAAAATACTATTTTTTAAATCTCAAAACTTGATTTGACAAAATAATTTGAAGTTTTTAAAACATACTCTCGTGTCGTTTTAAAATGAGTACCGAATTTTTGATAACATATAAAACAAGTAGAGAATAAACAACAATTAAATTAACGTAGTAATTTAGCTAACTATGATAAATATCACCCTAATCCTAATAGAAGAATTAATCTACCATATTGAAAGACAAATTGCAAGAATGAGTAGAATTTTTCATTAATAAATCAATCTTACCATAAATTCTGTCATATTAATTTTCAATCCTATAAAAATGATAAAAACTTGGCCCTCAAATTGAATTCAATCACTCTAAAATAACTCCCTGAAATTGTGTTTGAATTGTGATCCCAAGGGTCTTTTTTATAGGCTATGAGCGGAGGTTTTTGGGTTGGGGTAAAACTCCATTCAAATGTTCGTATTTGATTTAGTAATTATCTCCTGGAGTTTTGGAAAGAATTCGAAACAATTCTAAAGTCTTTTAAAAAAACAAAATTATCCCCAATTTTTGGTACTATTCATGTACTATTCACAACACCAGCTTTAATTGCATTTTTTACCCCCAAAACTTCAAAATCTCATTTTCGTCCGAACTTCAAAGTTGTGAGTCTTTTCTAGACCTTTTCGAAAAGCATGTCCTGAACAAACACTCGAGCGATGTTATAAATAAACATTTAGTATAATTGTGTCAACCGTGTTGTGTTGCGACATATCCTAATAATTTTTTCATATTTACTCCTTCATTGTCCAAACTCCCAAGCTACCTGTAAAAAAGAAAAATAAAAATAATTAATTCAAATTTAGCGTAAATTACATATTTTTCCTTAATTTCATTTTAGCCCCTTTAATTCATAAGTTGCTCGTTTTAATCCAAAATTCAACCAAATTTTCAATAGAACTTTATTTTGCCTATATAAATATTTTAAAGTATTTTTAGACCCTTAAAGTTTCTCAAATTATGGTTTCACCCCCTGAGATTATTAAAATATCATTTTAACTCGAATTGTATTCAAACTTATATTTTTCTTTTTGTTTGCAAAAATGACTCTATAAGCTCATTATTTATGATACAACGGGCCTAACATGGCCTAGATTTGTGCATAAATAATACAAAATTATGCCCTCATTAAATACCTCTAAACCTAAACTTTTCTAGTTCTCAAGTAAAACTAATCTAACTTACTTTCGTAGGAATCACGATGGCATTTAGCATGTGCAACTAGTCTTTAGACGAGTTTTATCTCGTGAGGGTTTGCAATGAATATGTTCACAAAATTTAAAAACTTAATGCATTACAAAAGTCACAAATGTAATATAACCAAGTTTGAATAAAAAATTCATAAATATAATTAAACTTCAATTCTCAATCTCAAGTTATGGCAGGTGTGTGCATAACCAATATAACCGTCCATTTCAAAATATTTGATCGTTACGTTTCTTATCTAAAAGTTTATTTTTATTTCAAAATCTCACGGGATGAACTCACAATCGAATACTTGGAAGTCGGCTATTTTCTTTCAGTATATATGAATAAAAGAATAAATTTAGATAGGCAATTTGTACATATACATAATCAAAAATGAATTTATTTTATAATGGATGAATATGATCTCATGAACAAAAAATTGATTACTTTTGAAAATATTGAAACACACCATTGATCTTATTCATATTCTCGCCACACTCTAACTAATTTCCCTTGAGATCGATTAGGGCTTTCTTTGGTTGTACTGTATGCTCGGGTTTTGACTAGAAATAATGACTTTTGGAGTTTAAAATCATCATCATCATCACTCTCGCCTTAATCCCATCATATAGGGTCGGCCACTTGGATTCTCCTTTTCCATTCTAATATATTATATGCATTATTATCATTCAAAATGTGTGAGAATATGAAGGTTTTTCGTTATTTTGACTTTTAGACACTTTTTCTTCCAACCTCCATTTTCTTTTCATCTTCTTTATTCGCTATTTTTCACGTATTTTTAATATTTTTTAATCATTCTTTCTTTTCATTTTTTAATCCTTTTTTTTTCACACATCATTTTTTCAACCTATTTTTTTCTTGGCCTTTTTCCTAAAGTAATTTTACCCTAGTATTATAAGAAAATGGGTATGACTTCTTTGTACGGGCTTTAAACTCCCAGTTGGAGTCAGGTAGGATAATGGATTTTCAATAAAAGGCGTATTTCCTTTTTGTCTCAAATGGGCTTGCAACGAAATAATATAAAAAGGTCAGTTTAGACCTAATTTTTAGGCTTTCAAACGATGGTCTAATCTCATTTCTCAAGTTTCGTTAAGTTGATTTATGTCTCAAGACATTTTACTAAGACTTTTAGTGCTTAAGATTCACATTTTGACTTTTTATTTTCAATAATCAAACAAACAAAAAATTTAAAATCATCAATAAATTAACCATTGAAGGAAAGTTTGAGTTATTTTAACTCTCTCATAAATGATGAATGACACAAAGATCTCGTCGGGCTAAAATCTCCACATTTATTCGTTAAGCATATTGACTTGCACCTAAATATCCATTTTCGATCATATTACACATCTAATATGTAAAAACAATTTCATAAGTAATAGAGATCCGTGAATTAATTATATATTAAGAAATCATTTCAAAACTTAATTATATTGAAAAACATTTTGGATTTTTGAAATCTGTTGATGCAAAAAACTGGACCGAATCCCATTTTTATGATCACAGATAAATAGATAAAAGCAATCCAATCAAGCACATGAGAGACAAAGATTTTTAAAATGGTTCGGCTATAAGAAAAAGCCTACGCCCACTGTTATTTTATTCCCAGGGGCTTACAATAGCACAATGGGGTGTAGAGAGAGAGAAAAAGGTGTGGATCTTGTGTATGGTGTCTCTCAATTGTTTTTCCCTCCCTCTGGCTAAGGGAATACATGTATTTATAGTGATGGAAGATAAAGAGATACAATGTCTTTATACATTCAGACATTTATGTCTACATACAATGTATGTAATTGTTGGCCTTTTATGATGGTTGATCCTCCTTGAATTGTTTGGTATGTTATGTGTTGTCATCTATTAATACAGTATAAATGTACATTAAGGCTCATTAAATGCGTTGTCATCTTCATTAATGCACATTAAATGCATAGTTATCCTTTGAACTTCCTGGTTGGTATGCCGACCAACTCTCCTCGGGTGTCGACTAACTCTCCTCGGGTGCCGACCAAATCTCCTCGGGTGATGAATATTGCCACGTAGGATGACATGTGTCCTTTTCTGATTGGTCCTCGTAAATGGAGAATTTTTGCGTTAACAGAAGCCCCTAATGCTCCATGCTTGATGGTTCACTGAAAGGATGGAGTATTTATTCTGCAGTGTTGCTCGGTGCTCGTGAAATTCTTGATCTGCCTTCTTGATTTGTTCAACATAAAGTGCATTATCTCCTGGATGACATATGATGCAGGCTGATCGATGGTTGCTAATATTTCTTTTGAGGAACTCCGTGTGCTATGTATCACCCCTGGGAATTTGGATGCAGCCATGCCATAGTATGCAGCTTGTAGCTTGTCGTAATCTTCTAGTATGTTAATTAGTTTGCTAGCCGACCAACTGCCTCCTATGTCGAGCAACTGAGTGCTAACTTCATGTGCTTGATTTTTCTGATTTATGCTCCTCTGAATACTTTGTCGAGTAACATACTAGCTTTTGAATCCAACATTCAATCTGATTAGTACCAAGTTTGTGGTGGACTTCAAAATATTTTCATACAACTTCTTCTTCGATGTTGGTCGGGACAGTAGTAGTAAAGATCCCAGTGATGTAGATGCTGAATCTGACTCCTGAGTGTGCATAATAACTCCTGAATATGCCTCTTGAACTTCAATATGCCTCCTGAACTTCAATATGCCTCATGAACTTCAATATACCTCCTGAACTTCGATATCAAAACTAATTTTTGAGCAAGAAAAATAACTCCTGAATGATAATTAGTCGGGGCCCCGACTATGTAAGTTTGTGGAGTTGAATTTGATGCTCGACTGCATGATGTTATGAGAATGTGACATCGAATGAACAACTAAATTCGTAGTAGAAGCCCCCAAGTGTGGAATATGAACTTTGAATGCTTTCTTTGTTGTTTGCTGATGAATATACATATGTAGAAAGACAAAGTGTCCTGTTTTGCATAAACAATGAAACTTGCTCCACCTGCTGTATAATTATAGTGACTTTTCACTCTTTGGGCCTAAAAATGAAACAACTTTCATCCCATGATCCTGCTTAGTTTAACCAACCGGAGTTGATTGTAAAATGATTTGCCGACCAACCGAAGTTGGTGGAGATTTGTTACCGACCAACCGGAGTTGGAAGAGATTGATTCTCGACCAACCGGAGTTGGAGGAGATTTATCGACCAACCGGAGTTGGATTTTATCTACCAAACGGAGTTGGATTTTATCTACCAACCGGAGTTGGATTTTATCGACCAACCAGAGTTGGATTTTATCTACCAATCGGAGTTGGATTTTATCTACCAACCGGAGTTGGATTTTATCGACCAACCGGAGTTGGATTTTATTTACCAACCGGAGTTGGATTTTATTTACCAACCAGAGTTGGATTTTATCTACCAACCGGAGTTGGATTTTATTTGTTCCCAACCAACCGGAGTTGGTGTTAATTGATAATAAATGCTAGAGACTTTCTCGGAGCTAACCAACAGATTGTTGGGAATACGATATAATAAATGTTGGAGACCTCCTCAACAGATTATTGAGAATAAGATAATATAAATGCTAGAGAGTTTCTTGGAGCTGACCAACAGATTGTTGGGAATATAAATGCTGGAGACCTCCTCAACAGATTGTTGGGAATAAGATAATATAAATGTTGGAGACCTCCTTGAAGCTGAATATATATAGAGAGAAGAAATTTTTCGAGCTCCATGCTGAATATAAATAAGAATTACCCCGACCAACTATCCATTGGGGGTGAAATATAATAAAAGTTATAGTTCTTCCTCAGAGCTGAATATGATAATGAGTATCTCGACGAGTTCCATGTTGAGATGAATATTTAATATGAATCCCAAGGGATATATAGAATAATTTGTGCTTGAGCCGATATCTCCGAGCAGTAAAATAAAATATATAATGCCTCGCTGAGGTGAAATTTCATAATGCTGAGCTGATAATAGTTTCCAGATTGTTTAAGATTGTAGCTGAGTAGCTATTTGTGCTCGATCGAATATATATATCAGAGCATTAATAAGATTTCCAGGCAATCATGGCCGAATACTCGGTCAAGATCGAAAAGTGTACCTGTAAAAGGTAATAACTTGCTCTACCATATGTGTAGGCTGAATTGATCAGTCATGAGAATAATTTAATCATCCAATCAATATATGATAGGTATATGCTTGAGAAATATAAATACTAATTTCAAAAAATGAAATAATATATGTTTATATACAGAAATTAGTTATGATTTTTATGTGCATACATCTTTTGATTCAGTCTTTGTGTTGCATCTTTTGATTCAGTCATGATTTTTATGTTTATATACATAAATTAGTTGTCCAATTTTTATTTAGGAAATCTACAAAATATTGCATATCATGATTTTAAAATCATAACTGTTAGATTATTTTTATTGAGAAATCTGTAAAACAGTAAGATTTAAAATCATAATTTTTGACTTGATTCCCAAGTCTAAACTTTATAATGGGGATAAACTTTAGAATGATTCAATATTTTTCATGTACACACTGTTTCATTTTATTATTTTTGATAAAGTGACCATTCAAATTCAATTCATCTACCAATTGTGTGAATCACACGATAATTTTCATTATTGAGTGAGAGTTGATAAAACAGAAATAGGGGACATCCACGTCTTGATATGAATTGCGGATCTAATTTCAATGATGGATTTAATGCCTCCGTAAATTTTTGTGATGGTTAAAGGAGATAGTCATCAACGAGTCAAGAATATATATTTGTTTGATTCTCATGTGTATCAATTTGAGACTCTAAAAGTCAGATTCTGATTATTAGAAGAAACTGAGACTCTGGATTTCATCTTTCTCTCTTTAAGAGATGTCAGATCTTAAAAATGGCGATTGATATTCAAATTGCACCTGCACAGGTCGGTGCTATCCAATACCTGGTCGACAACCATATTCTTAGTCGGCGACAGCCGATGACACCTATTATTGGGCCATCACTGGTCGGAGATCATATATGATTGCTCAACTATATCTTATTCTTGGTCCGACATATTTATTTCTTGATCGGCATCAATGGTCGACCAAAGCCTATTGGGTCAGCAGGTCATTTTGTTGGTCGGTAGATCTTATATGATGGTCAGCGTTATATATAGTTGGTCGGGGGAAATCAACTGGTGGTCGGCACAGGTCGGTACCATCCAACGCTGGTCGAAACCAGCAAAACAGGTCGACGATCATCTACTTCTTGTTCGGCGATGCCTATTATTAATCGGTGACTTGAAATTCAATTTTCTGTAACTACAAGGTTATCATGGTTGGTCGGCGGAAGATGTTGTGCAGATTTAGAATTTTAAACCTCCCATTTGCTAATCGATGACAGGAAAGATAAACTGCAATTTTAATGTTGGTCGGCGGTTGTGGCGAAGAAAGAACAACTGAAATCATACGTGTCTAGTTGGGGCTCAAGTCTCACTTTTTGACTTCTTTTTCTGTTCAAAAAAGGACTCTTGGTTTATCCGCATAGTGTTTAAAGATATTTTTGGTTTATTACACCAAGTATCTACAGTTTACAACCCCACCTCAAAAATATTTTTAAAATCAATAAATATTTCTAAAAAGGAACTAATTTTTAATATTTATTGGGATTGTAAATAATTTTACAAAAATCCTAGATTACACAATTATGTCTTACATAGGGAACCTATCTGATAAAAATTTGCTCACATGACATATTATTATCTGGAAATTTAAATTGTCCAATATTGAAGCCGATACACACTATATATTGGTCGGCTGAATAATTATTCTAATCGTAATTTTTATATGATTCAGCCTCAACAGGTGCTCAGGCAAAATTATCTGCCCAGTACAATTCTTGGATGCTCATCAACAGCACATAAAGACCTTAAAAGGTCAATACCGAACAAAAACAACACAGCTAGACTGCACACAGCACAGCAGCAAGACTGCAAACAACGATTCAATTGGCACCATCAGATTCATTTCATACATGCCCCAATCCTGGGCATAGAGCTTCATACTTGACTTAATCGAGTTAAGAGAAGAGATACATGTAGGCCTTTCTAATTAAGAATTCAAACATTTATTCCTCAAACACTCATAATGAGCTAAAGAACACATGTAGAAATTCCCAAGTTGGAATTCAAACAGATTCTTCAAAAGCCGACAAGAGTCATATGATGGAAGAAATGTAGAAATTCATAATTGAAATGTCAACATATATTCTTCTTAAACACTTGAATTGAGTTAAATAATAGAAGACAGAAAATGCAAACATGCAAAGATCTCAGGGAGTCATTTCATGGAATGTTTCCTCGGCCTTATTTTTCCAGCAAGACCAACATATTTCAAGGCCAAGAAAGTACTCAAAGTTCATATTCCACACTTGGGGGATTCTATTACAAATTCAGTAGTTCATTCGGTGGCACATTCTCATAACATCATGCAGTCGAGTATCAAATTCAACTCCACAAACTTACACGGAGGCATATTGAAGTTCAGGAGTCAAATTCAGCATCTACAGCACTGAGATCTTTACTACTACTGTCCCGACCAATAATGAAGAAAAAGTTGTATGAAAATGTTTCGAAGTCCACCACTAGCTTGGTACTAACAAGATTGAAGAGTTGGGTTCAAAAGCTAGTATGTTACTCGACAAAGTATTCAGAGGAGCATAAATCAGAAAAATCAAGCACGTAAAGTTAGCATTCAGTTGCTCGACACAGGAAGCAGTTGGTCGGTTGGCAAACCAATCAATATACTTGAAGATTATGACAAGCTACAAGTTGCATACTATGGCATGGCTGCATCCAAATTCCCAGGGGTGATACATAGCACACGTTCACTTGACGAACGGAGTTCCTCAAAAGAGATATTAGCAACCATCGATCAGCCTTCATCATATGTCATCCGGGAGATAGTGCACTTTATGTTGAACAAATCAAGAAGACAGATCAAGAATTTCACGAGCACCGAGCAACGCTGCAGAATAAATACTCCATCCTTTCGATAAACCATCGAGCATGGAGCATTGGGGGCTTCTGTTGACGCACAAAATTCTCCATCTACGAGGACCAATTAGAAAAGGACACATGTCATCCTACGTGGAAATATTCGGCACCCGAGGAGAGTTGGTCGGCACCCGAGGAGAGTTAGTCGGCACCCGAGGAGACTTGATCGGCATACCAACCAGGAAGATCAAAGGATACCTATGCATTTAATGTGCTTTAATGAAGATGACAACGCATTTAATGAGCCTTAATGTACATTTATATTGTATTAATAGATGACAATACATAGCATACCAAGCAATTCAAGGAGGATCAACCATCATAGAAGGCCAACAATTAGATTCATTGTATGTAGACATAAATGTCTGAATGTATAAAGACATTGTATCTCTTTATCTCCCATCACTATAAATACATGTATTCCCTTAGCCATAGGGAGGAAGGAATCTGACAACTATGAGAGACCATACACAAGATACACCCTTTTTCTCCCTCTTTCTACCACATTGTGCTATTGTAAACCCCTGGGAATAAAATAACAGTGGACGTAGGCTTTATTCATAGTCGAACCACTTTAAAAATCTTTGTCTCTTATATGTTTGATGTGAATGTTTATCTTCATCTTTAATATCATCCTCATCATTTATCTGCTGTTGACGCCACTAAAATGGCAGTGGTCATTTTCTGTCTTCAACAGATTGGCCTTATCCCCAACCCTAAATTTTACATTGTTCTCAATCTATGCTCAAAATAAAATTATGGAAAAAGAAAATAAAGCACAAAAGTAAAAGGATGATATTACTCATAATCTTAAATTTATGTTACCAACATCTAACCAATCTCACATTCCTTTCATCATAAATGAAAAGTCTGAACAAATTGGGAGTCAACCCAATAGAAAAAGTATACACATGGAGGCACATAATGAATGTGGTGAATGAAATTATCTAGATGCGCAGTCACTTTATACCATAAATGGTGAGACTCGAATAGACTGTCATAATAAAATTATGAATGACACGTTAAGCATAGGTTTTACTCAAACTCGAGAATGAATAAATCGAACTCTAAATCAGATGATACTTTATTCATGTCCTCAAACACATTCAAATACTTAAATGATACAGGTGCACATCGTGGAAAATGACGATGCAGTATGAAAAAACATGCATCAGTGAGTGAAAATTCTCAAATGATTTGTTCCACCATCTTATCACTGATAGATCTAACCTCACATGTCATCATAATCTTGAAAGGCTCGGGTTGACATTCACAGAGAAGGAATTGATCTATCCCATCATTCTAGTCGCTCGCATCTAAGTGAATAAATGAGTCCAATAATAGTTTGACTTCAACATTAATATCCTCATCAACTGGTCCAAATTCTTTCTAAGGTGGCCAAGCGCGTAGATCAGTTGTGCCACTATCCCGTGGGGTAGTGACATCATTCACTTCTTGTTTGTACTTGACTGCATTCTTTCCCTCATCAGATGATGGACTTTCTAAATTAAATCGATTCAAGCCCATGTCCATGTTCCCAAATGACAGGTTCACTTACCGGCTACGACACCTAATGAAGGCATCAGATGTGCTGACGAAAGGACAAACTAAAATAACAGGGATTTATGCAACAATATTTTGCACATTCAGGGTGTCCAAGACAAAGAAATCGAAGGAAAATATCAAATCGCCCACTTTAATTAGGACGTCCTTAACAATACCTCTTGGAATTTTTATATAACGATCGGCTAAGGATATGGTAATCCTAGTCGGCTTCAAATCCCCAAAACCTAGTTCTTCTACATGGTGTACAACAAAAGGTTCATGCTTACTCATAAATCTAAAAGGGATTTCTTTATGATGTACTCTCCTATATTTATAGAGATCATTGGAGTTCTAGGATCCTTATACTTGATGGGAGTTTGATAAGAAATAATCAAGATTGCTTGCTCGACAAGAAAAATTTTCTTGGGTATGTTGGTGCTTCTCTAAAAGGTACAAATGTCCTTCAGAAATTTAGCATAGGACGAGACTTGTTGAATATCATCAAGTAAGGGGATATTTATTTATACTTGCTTGAATACTTCCAACATTTTGTTAACTTGCGACTTTTTCTTTTGGGTCACCAAATATTGGAGAAATTGAGATTTTGTAACATAGGTCTTTACATATGGTTCGAAAGATGAGGGTGGGGAGTAAGTTGGATCCATAGGTGGATTTTCCTTCTCCTTACATTTCTCGGGTTCACTCTCGGTGGCTTATGAGACATTCTTTTCTAATTTCTTATCGGACCTAAGTATAATGATATATTTGACATCATCTTGGGTTTGTGATAAATTGACATTGTCTTGAACAAAATATTGTCTTTAAGGATTGGGCTCGAGTTGATTCGAGAATGTTCCTTTATTTCTCTCACTTAACACGTTCGCTAGTTGGCTCACTTGGAACACGAGTTAGTTATAGATTGAGTGTTTGCATGTGTGACACCCCGCCTAATAAAATATCGGGCGATCACTCCTATATCAAATTAAAACAGGAGTCTCATATGGTTCATTCTTAGCATCACTGTCGAAAACCAATTTAATTACAAATATCCTATTAGGCCGACGTCAAAATTTTAAATTAACAAATCTTTTTAACCAAACCATTCAAATAAAACAATTACAACAGTTTATATGCAGCAACTGAAATGAAATGAAATAAAATAACTGAACACTCGGTACAATAATACAACCAAATCGAATGCTGCACTAAAAGGCGATAAAAGAATAAATGAGTACAGTTGGGCCACAAGCCCGAATGTTTCTACAATACCTCCCATCTAGATCTCAATGATAGAAGCGTCTAATATAAACCTGCTTGCATCCACAGCTGCTGTAGAAAATGTCTGACTCGAAAGAATTATCATCCAGGCGTCCCTGTGTCTGGACACCTATATATATATATATATATATAGCAAGAGAGGGAAAAATAGAGAAACGGGTGAGAGCCCGAGTTTTGAAAATATTTTAGCAAGTGCTTAAAATCCATATTTTAAAATATGTTATTTCTCATATTTAAACTGGTATCTCTCTCACATGAGATACACCTCACCCCTCTTCTAACAGTGCACAACTATCGCATACCTTTTTAAACAACCTAGTTAAGCTACCCTGCCTAACTAATGTAATTACCCACCTTTTAATAATCCTCATCAATTCGAGTACTAAGGACTAAACTTCTCCCCATTCCCAACATTACGTTACGTTCGTGCGTGGGGTGTCTCGCGAAGCGAAATCCAAACAAGGAACCCCCCCGATACACTAATACATGACAATATTGATCATCGGGATCCATTAGGCCTTCAGTACATACCATATTTATACCATCCTGTATTTATTAATAGTTCTCATTAGAACCTAAGATTCATATTCATATAAATCCGGATATTCATTTAATGGAAGTAATATCACGTTTTATTCATTCTTTTCACTTTATACAAGGTTAGGTTATATGACATCTCATCTCATATATATAAACAATATACTATACGCAACAAGTATATTAATCATCCACCAAACTATAATATAAGTGGCTTAGTCATTCTCATTTACTAAGCATCCGTGGATTATCTCAAGTACACATATATGTTAATCACAATACATATATACATATATAGCACCCCTAGGCTCAGCTGCGGTGCACTCATACTCTGCTATCAAATCCCTGTACATCACGCACATAAGGATCAGGCGTTCCGCATCACTCAGGAACCGTATCAATACAAATCACACATATTGGAGGGGAACATAGTTCACATACCCATGGGTCACGCACATACCTAGGCTCCCATAGTCAACAGACTTATCGACTCACAAATAATCCTTTCACAGTCCTATGTTCTTGAGGTACCAAATCTAAAATCCCCCCGAAGGCAACACAGGATAAGATTGTCCTCACAGGAACGCCAACCTCCCGTGATAGCAAGTATGGTAGGTATGTCATACATATAATAAACATTCATATAGGTACACATTCCACCTATATAAATATATCATCAATTTGGTATTCACACAACCATATTATAATTATAGGTATTTCTCTCACCTATACATAATTCCCCATAGGTAATTATTTAACCCACGTATATAATAACATTCGGGCATACGCATAACCCGTATAATAAATTTCCTACGTAGTATATTTATCTCTCGAATATCCTACGCATTTATCAATTTTGACTAATCCTCAATATATTATTTTCGAGCTTTTCTCACCGCACGATGACAATACCAACAACACCGATATATTTATTCATCCCATAAATAACGATTGGCATTCCTCTCACCTATAATAATTGTCATAAATAGACGTATCGGATGACTTCTCAATTCTCTTTAGCCTATATCCTAAATTTCATCCTAGTCACCTCATAGGATTTTACTCAACCAAATTTGGCATATAAGTGTGTTTTCTGCGCACACAATTACTTATATAAAATTTTACTCACCGAAACATCACCCCGAGTGTTACTCCTCCCAAAAACCCCTATTTGGGTAAATCTTGGGGTTTACTTTCATCTAACCCAAGATACGTACCTTACTTAAAAAAATATTTAGAAGTCCCCGCACTATTTTTAGGAACCCCAAATATTTATCTCCAGAGAATTTTAGCATTTATTTTTCCAATTTCCGAGTGCATTTACGAGTTGGTGATTTCACCTCGGAACTGCCATTTTATAAAAATTAGAAAAATACGCGATCGGCACCCACGCGACCGTATCGAAAAGATCTACAATTTTCATGTTTTGACCGAGAGCTGAATCGGCTGTCTTCCTGTCCGAAACAGTCCGAAAGTGACGCTGGTCACTATTCACCTTCTTCTCCAAAATCCCAATCCTCCATTAATACACCTCCGAGGTTTTTATTTTCTCTCCCATCATCATAGAACCTCAATAAACCATAAATACACATATACAAAGGGTTCTAATCATCCTTGAACCCAGATCCAACAATTAATTTCAATTAATTTCAATTAATTCCCAAATTTCTCAAACTTGATATTAGTCGAGTTTTACTCGTTAATCTTCCGAAAACCCATTTTGATTCACGAAAACTCATCCCAAAAATCTTTATAGTTTTACACACCAACTATAATATGAGAAATAAACACACTAAATTTATAAAGCAAGTAAACACTTGCCTCGTGGTTTAAATCCGACGATCCCGAGTTGAATCCCGCGAATTTTGGCCGAAAATCTCTTCTTCTCCCTTCTTCTCTTCTCTTCTTCTTCTTCTTCTTCTTCTTCTTCTCTCCCTTCTCTCTTCTTTTTCTCTCTCTTAGATCTGATTTTGGGGCAAAAATGAGGGTTTTCTCTTATTAAACCCGAAATTGGGTGTATACCCAATTGTTAAATGACTTGTGTACTCATTTACGAGTCCCTACTAGTCCAAAAATGCTTGGAACCCAAATACTACCCCCGAGTACTCTATTTTGACTATCTCGACCATTCCGAACCTAATGGCTCAGTTGAAATCTCCATCCGAGTCACTTAACTAAAATTCACTATTTTGACCCAACACGTTCAATACACATATTTTCCAATTTAAAATATTTCCTTTGTCGCTTTACCCAACTTGCGACATGTAATTAAAAATAATCCACTCATATACTTAGTCTCGTAAGAAAATATAATCCATGTAAATCTTAATCTGACACTTACAAACTAATATTTACTATTTACTTTATATTCTGAATTTATTCAATTTCACTCATAAATTCCAAAATTACTATTCACATAAATTCCTCAATTTACCAAATTACGCCCACCTTTGTAATTTAAATATCTTTAAAAGTACGGGGTATTACATACTTCCCCCTTACAACATAATTTCGTCCTCGAAATTCAGATATAGCTTGTACCACTACTCTAGGATCAATATACACATTACGTCCTAGCTTAACCAAATTTAGATATAGCCTAACACAATGGTCTCTCACTTTATTCCACCCATCTCAAGGCATATGCTCATATATATAGTCTCATCGTCTCTATATATTTACACTAATCTTGCACCCTTTTTGTTAAGACCACTTAGCGCAAAGTATTTATTATTAATACCATATCTACTAGTCCCACACAGTAGAAATATTCGCAAATCCATATATATACACATATAGTCACATCAGCCCTATATATATATATATTAATCCTGCACCCCCGGGTTAACACCCATTAGCGCACTTAATCAATAATGTTCTTGCACCCCTGGGTTATCACCCAATAGTGCTCTTAATAATAATATCAAATAATAGGCATACACACATCCTATTAAGATTCATAGGCATATTTCCAACCTAATTATACACTTCTCATATGTATTTTATTCTCATCGCTACGTATTATATAAATATTCGGATTACTATCTCTCTCGTAATCTACAAGGTATATTCCCTATACCGAATAATTAAAGTATTAATTCTCATATACTCTTCCGAAATTTGGTACTACATACACTCCTTCTTTACTTGGAGTATGCTAGCCATACAGTCACGCACAAGCCACTCTTCAATACTCGTTTGAGTAAGACTCCGCTCTACTTTCTCACAATAAATTGGGTAACCTTTTCATTAAGAGGTACCTTTTTAAATGACTTTCCACAGCCTTTCAATCCCATCTCGGGTGTGTTGGCTCTCGTTGCACATAAATGTTTTCATTATCATCATTATCACACGACATTCAATACTCTATACCATTTAACCTTGTTTATAGCCGCCCTTCAGGCATATATTATACATATTTATTTTCACGTCCTTCCATCTCGAACATTTTTGGGATTTACTAATTAGGGTACCCCATACCCCCTATCATCCGTGCATATATGCACCACCATTGCAAACGTTTTGATATATCACACTCACTCTAAATAATGGGCCTCATTTCATTGGCCTGGTACTAACACCTGGGTATCCCTTAATTCAAAATTTAATTCTCCCGATACCTACAAATTCAATCCTTCTTAAAATTATCCCATCGACCTTCTTGTGGTTATCTCACAATAGTCTTCCTATATCAGTGCCTTATTGCCCTTACTTCGTGGTAGTCTTAAGATTAAGGTGTTTCTAATACACGTAATATGATTACTATTCTAATTATTTCCCTAGTGCCCAAGACCTCTCTCGACTTTCAACATTTGTTCTGTTTCGTGCATGGGACGTCTCGCAAAGCGAAATCCAAACAAGGAACCCTCCCATTACACTACTCCCTCGCATCGTCGGTCATCGAGATATAACGGTCCAAGGGACACCAACGGGATGTTCTAAATCTTACCTCGTTAACCTACCAACGTACTTCTACCACTATATCCTTCCATCTTAATGAAATGGAAAATCTAACTAATCGGGCACCTACTCTCTACAAAAGTGTTACGAACATTATACCCAAAACGTATTTCCTCTGAATTTGCCTTCTATTCAAAGCCTGGCTATACGTCTCAAATCGATTTCTTTTGCCATACCTCACCCACATACTTGCGGTGAGAGAATAATTTCAGTGCTTCTCCATAGCACTTATATCGCAATATAATTATACAGTCACCAAATGGCTCTCACTCTATAGTGTTTCCTCTACACTAGGTGACTTATCGTCAAAACCAACATCCTTGCATTCTATAACATCTCTCCACTCCCGACGTCGTTAGGGTTCATGCGTGGAGCGTCTCGTAAGCGAAATCCAAACAAGGAACCCCTCCTATACATTATTACTTAACTTTGTCGGTCGTGGAGGTCCGCTAGTTCGAATATGCCATTCGGATAATCTCATCTCTTCTATCGACAAAAATGTGGTCAGAACTCTTAATTCTTTCCAGAAGCCACACCACCAAGCGCTTGTACTAACACTAAGTCCTTAGCACAAACAACAATGAGCTTAAACTCACATCTCAACAATAAATCCTGCATACCTTAAATTATATCTATAAGGTCCCCATGCACTCAAATCATGGTCATGAAACATCTCCTCATCAAAGTTCCATCTAAACATATAATCAAGGTGAGCTCATCCAGAATTTATCTCGCATTCCATTCTTTAATATGGCCGTATATATATGTTTCATATCTCATATCAATATATATATACATTATACTATACACATCAAGTATATCCATACTTATATATCACACACTATATAAGTATAATAACCATCCCTCAGAGCTATAACTCAATGGATGTAGTCTCTAAATGCTATCATCTTCCAGGGAATTACTCACACATCATCCTGGGTACCAGCGGTCGGACTATCACACCGACTTGGTAAAAACTAAATCACAAATGGGAAGCGATCATAGTTCTTCCTCGGAAATGAGAACGAAACATACCCAGCACGTCTCATTCTTGATAAAAATCACACAGTATAAAATGGACACTATGACCTGGGGACTATACGCTCCTTGCTCCTCAAGTCAGGGGCCTCACCTAAAATGCATAACTTCCCATGATAGGACTAGAGGGGTATGTTTCATACAAATATACCAATCACATACAGATATATTTAAACATATCATATATACGTCTCAATATGCTAGTATATATATATACAATATAATCTGGCTAATCGTGTATATCTCTCGTAACATTAACCCGTATTTCCCGAATATACATATTCGATTTAATCCAATAAGTATTCACTTACTTATAATATAAATAAATATTAAGCTTATCACAACTAGCTCGTATTCCAATTACATCCAAAATTCCAATTCGAATCCCAAGAGCCCTTATCCCATTAGACTCTTAAAAATCACAAAGTCTCACAACTTTAATTTTTTTTCATTATTGCAGATTTCACATCTTGCATTAAAAGAACTATAACTCACTCTACATAAGTCCAATTACTAGTGAGTATATCATTCCATTGGAGAAGCCTCTTTCTCCATTGTGCCTACCTTACGCCGGTACTAAGTTCACATAATCATGTCACTCTTTATTCACCGTCGATCTCTGACCGATTCTTATGTGAATAACCTAGAAACCGCATTCACTTTATTATTTCTAAATCAGAGGAATTTGCAGTTTAAAACCATATGTAAGATTCATTTATGAGCAAAACACCCTACTCCCTCAAGTGTGGTGATCATCGTTCCCACCATTTCAACATTGCTCTATTGAGTGAGAAAAAAAAATTCCTCAAATTTTCACATTTCGGCATTCCATACCCTGCTCAAAGCCAAAGCTTTTGATCCTTCTACTTCTTTTGGATAATAATACACTTCTTTCGGATAACTTAACTTCAATGTACGGTCCTTATTAATGATCTTTCCAAACTTTTTTTCCATCTAACTTCACTGGGTAATTCTAGTTTATCACCATTCTCTACTATAGCGGTGCATAGATAATTATAACTACTATTCTATAGTAGTCATTGCAGCAATCCACGACAATGCCACAAGGGTAGTGACCTATACCGCGGTCCTCATTCCTAACATCAACTTACAACTCTAACTAAGCCCCACCTCATGCTGCCCTCACAATGGACTTTAATGGTCGCCCTTCGTCGATCAGCACACGAATCCCGAACGAGCGCGCAAAAAATTTACTATAATCTTACATAATGGCAGGAGAATGAAATCTCACAAGAGGATATCAACAATACTAATCATAAGGCTCTATATCAAATCAAAAGCAACACTGAAAGCGTAGTACGTCCACACAGATTCCTAAGGACATTAGAACCTGATGCTCTGATACCACCTGTGACACCCTGCCTAATAAAATATCGGGCGATCACTCCTATATCAAATTAAAACAGGAGTCTCATATGGTTCATTCTTAGCATCACTGTCGAAAACCAATTTAATTACTAACATCCTATTACGCCGGCATCAAAATTTTAAATTAACAAATCTTTTTAACCAAACCATTCAAATAAAATAATTACAACAGTTTATATGCAGCAACTGAAATGAAATGAAATAAAATAACTGAACACTCGGTACAATAATACAACCAAATCGAATGCTGCACTAAAAGGCGATAAAAGAATAAATGAGTACAGTTGGGCCATAAGCCCGAATGTTTCTACAATACCTCCTATCTAGATCTCAATGATAGAAGCGTCTAATATAAACCTGCTTGCATCCACAGCTGCTGTAGAAATTGTCTGACTCGAAAGAATTATCATCCAGGCATCCCTGTGTCTGGACACCTATATATATATAGATATAGGAAGAGAGGGAAAAATAGATGAACGGGTCAGAGCCCGAGTTTTGAAAATATTTTAGCAAGTGCTTAAAATCCATATTTTAAAATATGTTATTTCTCATATTTAAACTGGTATCTCTTTCACATGAGATACACCTCACCCCTCTTCTAACAGTGCACAACTATCGCATACCTTTTTAAACAACCTAGTTAAGCTACCCTGCCTAACTAATGTAATTACCCACCTTTTAATAATCCTCATCAATTCGAGTACTAAGGACTAAACTTCTCCCCATTCCCAACATTATGTTACGTTCGTGCGTGGGGTGTCTCGCGAAGCGAAATCCAAACAAGGAACCCCCCCCCCCCCCGATACACTACTACATGACAATATTGATCATCGGGATCCATTAGGCCTTCAGTACATACCATATTTATACCATCCCGTATTTATTAATAGTTCTCATTAGAACCTAAGATTCATATTCATATAAATCCAGATATTCATTTACCGGAAGTAATATCACGTTTTATTCATTCTTTTCACTTTATACAAGGATAGGTTATATGATATCTCATCTCATATATATAAACAATATACTATACGCAACAAGTATATTAATCATCCACCAAACTATAATATTAGTGGCTTAGTCATTCTCATTTACTAAGCATCCGTGGATTATCTCAAGTACACATATATGTTAATCACAATACATATATACATATATAGCACCCCTAGGCTCAGCTGCGGTGCACTCATACTCTGCTATCAAATCCCTGTACATCACGCACATAAGGATCACGCGTTCCGCATCACTCAGGAACCGTATCAATAGAAATCACATATATTGGAGGGGAACATAGTTCACATACCCATGGGTCACGCACATACCTACGCTCCCATAGTCAACAGACTTATCGACTCACAAATAAGCCTTTCACAGTCCTATGTTCTTGAGGTACCAAATCTAAAATCCCCCCGAAGGCAACACAGGATAAGATTGTCCTCACACGAACGCCAACCTCCCGTGATAGCAAGTATGGTAGGTATGTCATACATATAATAAACATTCATATAGGTACACATTCCACCTATATAAATATATCATCAATTTGGTATTCACACAACCATATTATAATTATAGGTATTTCTCTCACCTATACATAATTCCCCATAGGTAATTATTTAACCCACGTATATAATAACATTCGGGCATACGCATAACCCGTATAATAAATTTCCTACGTATTATATTTATCTCTCGAATATCCTACGCATTTATCAATTTTGACTAATCCTCAATATATTATTTCCGAGCTTTTCTCACCGCACGATGACAATACCAACAACACCGATATATTTATTCATCCCATAAATAACGATAGGCATTCCTCTCACCTATAATAATTGTCATAAATAGACGTATCGAATGACTGCTCAATTATCTTTAGCCCGTATCCTAAATTTCATCCTAGTCACCTCATAGGATTTTACTCAACCAAAATTGGCATGTAAGTGTGTTTTCTACGTGCACAATTACTTATATAAAATTTTACTCACCGAAACATCACCCCGAGTGTTATTCCTCCCAAAAACCCCTGTTTGGGTAAATCTTGGGGTTTAATTTCATCTAACCCAAGATACGTACCTTACTTAAAAAAATATTTAGAAGCCCCTGCACTATTTTTAGGAACCCCAAATATTTATCTCCAAAGAATTTTAGCTTTTATTTTTCCAATTTCCGAGTGCATTTCCAAGTTGGTGATTTCACCACGGAACTGCCATCTTATAAAAATCATAAAAATTTGCGATTGGCGCCCACGCGATCGTATCAAAAAGATCTACAATTTTCATGTTTTGACCGAGAGCTGAATCGGCTGTCTTCATGTCTGAAACTGTCCGGAAGTGACGCTGGTCACTATTCACCTTCTTCTCCAAAATCCCAATCCTCCATTAATACACCTCCAAGGTTTTTATTTTCTCTCCCATAATCATACAACCTCAATCATCCATAAATACACATATACAAAGGGTTCTAATCATCCTAGAACCCAGATCTAACAATTAATTTCAATTAATTCCTAAATTTCTCAAACTTGATATTATTTGGGTTTTACTCGTTAATCTTCCGAAAACCCATTTTGATTCACGAAAACTCATCCCAAAAATCTTTATAGTTTTACACACCAACTATAATATGAGAAATAAACACACTAAATTTATAAAGCATGTAAACACTTGCCTCGTGGATTAACTCTGACGATCCCGAGTTGAATCCCGTGAATTTTGATCGGAAATCTCTTCTTCTCCCTTCTTCTTTTATTTTCTTCTTCTTCTTTCCCTTATCTCTTCTCTTTCTCTCTCTTAGATCTGATTTTGGGGCAAAAATGAGGGTTTTCTCTTATTAAACCCGAAATTGGGTGTATACCCAATTGTTAAATGACTTGTGTACTCATTTACGAGTCCCTACTAGTTCAAAAATGCCCGGAACCCAAATACTATCCCCGAGTACTCTATTTTGACTATCTCGGCCCTTCCGAACCCAATGGCGCAGTTGAAATCTCCATCCGACTAAAATTCACTATTTTGACCTAACACGTTCAATACGCGTATTTTCCAATTTAAAATATTTCCTTTGTCGCTTTACCTAACTTGCGACATGTAATTAAAAATAATCCACTCATATACTTAGTCTCGTAAGAAAATATAATCCATGTAAATATTAATCTGACACTTACAAACTAATATTTACTATTTACTTTATATTCTGAATTTATTCAATTTCACTCATAAGTTCCAAAATTACTATTCACATAAATTCCTCAATTTACCAAATTACGTCCACCTTTGTAATTTAAATATCTTTAAAAGTACGGGGTATTACAGCATGCAAACTCTATTTGGTGGATTAGAGGATACTTTGACTTGACTGTTGGAATTGGAGGGTACTTTGAGCAAGAAAATTTAGCGTATCCATTAAAGTTTGGATCTTTTGGGATGAAGGATACGTTAGTTCAAGGGAATTATTTTAGAAAGATGACTATGGATTACCCAAAGATTGACCAACACCTCCTTGGTATTGACCCTTGGACCATGAAAAATTGGGGTGGTCTTGCCACCCCGGATTATATGCATTGGAATATGGGTCATACTTTGGTCTATTTTGGTGATGGGAATTGTCTTACTCTGCCTTCTGGGTAGAAAGGGTAGGATAATTCTAGACTAAGTGGTCGAATGCGTCGCAAAGTAGACACATAGGAGAACCTACATATTGCACGACCACAGGAGCATTTCGATTGCCCACTTTGCTTGTCTCTAAAGCTTCTAAACATCGGGCGAATGTGGCCACTTTGGCATTTAAATCATAATTTTGTTCGACTCGGTGAATGAAACCCTCATTGGACGTGGTGGATATAGATTCTTTATTGGGTGCCCATTGCTGGGACTATTTTTCTATGGCTTCTAGAAATACCCATGCGTTGACCTCACTTTTTTTTATAAAATCACGATTACATAGTGACTCGAGCATAGTTCGAGTATTACAATCGAACCACTCATATAAAATTTGGACTTGGCATCCTATCTTTATCCCATGGTGCGTACATTATAGTAAAAAGTCCTTGAATCACTTTAAATATATCCACATGGCTTATCCTTTGTATTAGCTAAATTTGTTGATGGCGTGACATATCGACACCGTCTTTTGGTTAGGGAAGAATTTTTTCAAGAAGGTGACACTCATTTGGTACCAAGTGGTAATAGATTCGGGTTCTAACGAGTTAAACCAACTCTTGGATTTTTCTTTCAATGAGAACAAGAACTATTTCAATTTAACAATCTCTTCGTAGAGTTGTTGGTACATAATGGTCCCACAAATCTCTTCAAACTCACATTCATGGAGGTAGGAATCCTCTTTTTCAGTACTTCGAAACACGGGCAACAATTGGATTGTTCCAGAATGGAATTGGAAAATGCTCATGTTGTGCTCAGGTAGACGTATGCATGAAGGTTGACTAGACCTAGTCGGATAAAATTAATCTTTAAGGGCAGTGTTGCTAAATCGTCTCCCATCTCAGTGAATATTGAAAATCTTCCTATGTAAGTATCGGGAATGATAGACTCCACATTCGACAAACGATCAGTATAATCTCGAAACTAACTTCGCATTTAGCTCACTCAAAGTTCTCCTTTTGTAAATTGTTTTTATTTGTTTACACATATTTTTTTATTTTTTTTGTTTTTTTTGTGAGGAAAATTAAAAGAAAATAATTTGAATAAAAATACCTAATTCCTAGCTAACACAAAGTAAATTGAATTATCTAATTTAGGCGAGGAAAATTTTAATTATAAAATCTAGTTTTCCTGAGATTAATCTACGAGAGTGGGGGTCTCCGAATTAATCTCACTAATTAAATAGCTCATATTCTTTGACAATGGAGAATTTAAAAGACGACCAACTACGTTAATCGCTTCAAATCCCCTTTTTTCCTCTAGGTAGGTTGTCAGTACGAGGACTCATTAAAAACCACTAATCCTAGATATGGTAAAATGAAACCAATTTAACAAGTTCGCATTGAAGTAGCTTATAATTCTAGCCACGTTAAAAGGTTTGCTATGAGCTATGTGATATACCAAGGCCAACGTCTAATTGATTTGAAATTTAATGTGATGGATCGGGATATGCAAATGCTAGGTTAATTAGTGATTTTCGCGCCAAGGAAGGGAGATGAAATCCCCATCTTATCTTTAATATGGATTTTACCCTTAAGTCAATTTATGCAACGTGATAAATTAAACGTGAAGTTAAACCAGTAGGAGCACACAAAAACTTACCTCTTACATAGACGTTTTACAGTCACTTGTTTACGTCGGGCTAAAGTTTAAGTTGACATCGATCGGAGGAAAATGTCGTCTACGTTTCAGTCATCATAAGGAGTTCCTTGTGCTTGTGGCAATATTGCACAAGTTTTCTTCACGTTCTGTCACCGTTGCACATTTGTTTTTGAATTTTTCTTCACTTCCCTCCCTTTTTTTCTTCTTTTTTTGAATGTGCTTCGAAAAAGAAAAACACAAAACAAATTACACAAAGCGTAAAGTGCGACACAAAAAATGATAAAAAAAAAATAACACGATACACGCACTAGTGGTCTAGTTAACACGAAAAAAAATAACCAAACACACTTATGAAACAATTTTTTATTTTTTTTATTTTGTATTGTCTAGAAATAGTAAAATTACCATCAGCAATAAAAATTATTTTTTGAATTTTCATTCTATTTTGAATTTTTTTTTGCAATTACTTACTAAAAATATAATTCTTGAAATTTTTAGAAAAAATATTTTCTTTTTCAAAATTTTGAATTTTCATATATTTTTGTGATAAACTAGTTGTACAACTACTCTTTACTAAAAAAAGGCTTAATTTGACTTTTTTTATTAACTAAAAAATACATAAATATTAGCTATTGATTTTTATTTTATTTTTGGATTTTTACTTTTTATTTTTTTGCTAACAAAAATGAGAAAAGTAAAGAAAAAATAACCCGAACATTCTAACTTCTTTTTAAAAAAAGTTGAACAAATCCCCGAGAACAAAGCAAAAAGCTTGTCTGCCAGTTTATAAAATATCGCAAGTGCATGGGCTATTAAAGAATAGCGAGTGTAAGTACGAATCAAACCCACGAAGATTTGTAAATTTTTTCATTAAAAATAATAGTGGCCATCCAACTAGATGAAATGGTGTGGAGAATGATTATGCCCTAAAATAAATTTAAAAAAATACAACTAATGAGAGCAACACACGAGAGTTGTAAACAATATGAAAGAATTAGGATTGAACAATTCATGTGAGGGAATATTTCATAATCATGACACACATGTGTAGAGACAGGTGGAACTCTACCATTGGACATCCCAGTTCGAGCACACCAGGTGCATGCTTGGGGGCGCCACTGTGCACCCCTAAGCCTATATAAGGCCAATTCATATTCTTCATTAAGGATTGAACAATTCACAATGCTATTAAAACTCTGCCATATTATAACCTAGATAGAGAAATCTTGAATATATATAATAATGTCCTTCAATGCCTTATAGAAATACAAAAACACTATCACCTTGCATAGTGGAGTAGGCTAAGGCCTAACCACTCATATGCTCGTGTCTTCTCTCTCTCTCTCTCTCTCTCTCTCTCTCTTATTCTTCTCTACACACACACACACACACACACACACACACACACACATATATATATATATATATATATATATATATATATATATATATATATATATATTATTGTAATTCTCTCCATTTTTGACATAGCTAGACCAAGAGCTGTACATATCATTGAGGTGATTCTTAGCATCATCATTTTGGCGCCATTTGTGTGAAGAGATTTTTCATCCTCTTCATTTTATTATCTTAGACTCTCTCCTTTTGCCTCTGGTGGTGATCCTGATTCACCATTGTTGGACATAAATCACCATTGAAAGAGCTTGGATGAGTGTTCTTCAAGCTTCTCCTTGCACACAGTCCCTTTCTAACTTTTGTTACTTTTTTTTCTCTCTCTCTCTCTCTACTTGGGAATAAATCTCACCGGAGATGGCATTTGATTTGCCTCCCAACACTGGACCAAGATCTAGCCACCCACCACCTCATTTAGAGATGGCTGATGTGGCGGCAACACTGCGATCCTTAGTGGCTAGCCAGCAAAAGATGAAAGAGAAGTTTATGGAATTTAGCCAAAGTGTACTAGGGAGATCTCCTAGTGACACAATGGTGGAGATGATAACTCCGGGTGCCAGAGAAGTGGCAAATTCAACGATAGGTGGACCACCCTTGACCCCACTCAAAGAGGTATAACACCGTCATAGGCAAAGAGATATCGTCAATCCTAAGCATCTCTGCCTAGGAAAGCAAATTTAGATCTACCCAGACGACCAAGACTATGATGAGGAGGAGTATTGGGAGACGCATGATATTTTTGGTGATACTGTCCCCCCCAGAGGAAAACGGTCCTAAACTACCAAGGAAAAAGCATTCAACGCACTCTCTGAAGTGCACAAAGAGCTTCATCTTTTAACAGATTGAGCAAAGGGTCAATCTTTGATCGTCTCGACCCGAGAGGAGAAGGTGGAGGCACTCTCAATCTCAGAGTGTTGGTGGATCCAAAGGAAATGGAAGATGTTGTGATGAAAGACCAAGGCAGAGATGAGATAGAGATGACCAGAGGGAGGTCAATAATTGACAGAGGACTGTTGATCGAGAATCGGCACCTGTGGTAGTGCCTCTATAAGGTGGATGTGATAACGCAGTGGCGGAACATAAGTCGGGTAATAGTTCCAAACGAAGGATAGAATACAATATCGATAACTTAATCAAGATCTGAGGCCCAAGCCCCCCGAGTTTACATGGAAGGGTCTTCATTTGCGCCAGGAATTGTAAGTTGTATTAAACCTACAAATTTAAAACATCCAACTGTGATGCTGAGGTATGATGGAAATTCAAATTCGACTCACCACATAGAGATGTATCAGTTGGTCATCGCCATATATTCAACGCCCTGTGAGATGAGATTCTGAGTTTTTTCTAGCACTCTTACGGGTGGTGCTCACATGTGGTATACCATCCTGTCGAGAAATTCCATAGATAATTTTAAGTAGCTAGCCAATAAGTTCATTCATAACTTTTATTTTGACACGAATCCACCGAAGAAGGTAAATCATCTCCTCAATGTCAAGCAAGGAATGAATGAAACTCTGAGGGATTATATCTCTCATTTTAATAAGAAATAGCTGGAGGTGGAGGATTATGATGAAAGTATAGTGATGACAATGCTTATTAGTGGGCTGAAATGGGTAAAACTCCTTTGGAAACTCTACGAAGATCCTCTAAAAATATTAACAGAACTTCTGGTCATAGTTAGGAGAATCATGAACACGAAGGAGGCTATGGAGGCCAAGGAGGCAATCATAAAAGGAGGCTAGAGGTAATAAATTTGGCTAGACAAAAATAGAGAGGGAAAGAAAAGATCTAGTGAGGATAAATTTTCCAAGTACACTTCTCTAATAGTGACCTCAGGCTTGATTCTTAATTGGATCAAGGAAGACAGAGCACTCATATGTCCAAAAAAACTCAACTCCCCTCCTCATAAGAGGGACAAGAGTAAGTGATGTGAATTTGACCCGAACCATGGGCATACGACGAAAAAGTTCTTTGCCCTAAAGGACAAGATTGAGAAGTTATTGAAAAAGGGTAAGCCCTGAAAGTATGTAGATATGAGTAGCGATAAGAACGAGTCCAAGATGAAGTACAATAGGAGGAAAGAGGATAAGACAATACGAGAGGTTTCGACTAATAAGAACGATGATGAGTCTGTTAATAGTAGGGGAGAAGACCCCGACCTCCCAAAAAAGATCCATGATGAAAAGGGTCATTTCCATATGATCTTCTTTGATGTAAAGATGATTTATGGTAGCCTAGTAGGTATTGGCACAAAGCTAGACGATAGAAAAATGCATGTGGTAGAAGCAAAAGAAACCCCAAAGAGGTTAGAGGTAAATTCTATCGAGACTAAGGCAAAAGAGGGGAAGTTAAAAGGCATCGGTATCAGCACGCTTGTTGTCTAATTTTCCAAAATAGACTTTAAAGGAACCCTATCTCCACATGATGACCCCTTGGTCATCAATATGAGAGTTCATGGATACAATGTTTCCCGTATCCTCGTCAATGGGGGAAGTTCAACAAATGTGATGTTCTGGGAATGTTTTAAAGGGTTAAAATTGCGCAAAAAGAGTCTAGTACCTTATCACCAACCGTTGATCGTCTTCATTGGGGAGAGAGTCCACCCTTTGGGGGTATTTGAGATGGATGTGTGCATGGACACCTGACCGAGGTGTCTCACCAATTAGATTAGTTTTTTTGTTAGGGACGAGCATGTTTTCTTGACTTATAATATAATTCTGGGAACGGTATCACTTAAGGAGTTTAAGGTCATACCTTCCATGATTCACCAGATGATGAAATTCCCGACTTCCTAGTAAGGGAAGTACAGGGTGACTCGATAGATGCTCACGAATTATACTTCACCTAGGCCAAGGAAAGGGAGGCCCATAAAAGAGTAATCACATCATACAACATATACACTATCGACTCAAGAGATGAAAACAAACAAAAAAGGGGGAACCTATTGAGGAGGTAGAATCCATCATCCTTAATGAGGAGGAGTAAAAAAAATGGCCAAATTGGTCCATCCCTAAAAGCTGAGATCAAGGAAGAATTAGTGAACCTATTGAGAAGAAGACATAGTATTTTTTCCTGAAGTAATGGAGATATGTCAAGGATTGACCCTGATATTATCTTCCATCGCCTGAATATTGATGAAAAGTTAAGCCCGTCATATAAAAATATAGAATTTTTGTATGAGATGGATACAAGGTTATCCACGATGAGGTGAAAATTTTTTGGACCAAGTTCATTTAAAAAGGTCCAATATCTGGATCGGCTTTCTAATGTCGTCATAGTGCCAAAGTCAAATGGGAAATGGAGGATGTGCGTAGAATTCATCGACTTGAACAAAGCTTTCCCCAAAGACAACATCTCGCTACCTCGTATTGATTAGATGGTTAATGCTACGTAGGGGAATAAACTAATGAGCTTTATGGATGCATATTCGTGTTATAATAAAATCTATATGCATAAGGTCAACATTGAGAAGACTTCCTTTATTACAGATAAAGGAACCTACTACTATAAGGTAATGACATTCATCTTGAAGAGCATACGGGAAACCTATTAGAGGTTGGTCAATAAGATGTTTGAAGACCAGATCGAGAAGATAATGGAAGTCTTTGTAGATGAAAAACTAACCAAAAGTCTAAGGCTGATAATCATATGGCCGATCTTGAGCTAACTTTATAACACAATGTATAAATACAAGATGAAATTGAATCTAACCAAATGCGTGTTCGATGTCAGCACTAGAAAGTTTCTCGACTTTATTGTGAATCAAAGGGAGATAGAGGCCAACTCCACTAAAACCAAAGAAGTGATTGACATGAAGACATCTAAAACTATGAAAGATGTTCAAAAGCTAATGGGGGTGTCGCAATTGTTTCATCTTTTTAGAAACAGATAAATGTCTGAGATTCTTTAAAATACTGAGAAAATCCTTCGTTTGGGACGAAGAACGTGAAAATCTTTCCAAGAACTAAAAACCTATCAGGGGTCTCCTATGTTTTTGTCTCGGCCAGTTCAAGGCGATAAATTATTTGTGTATCTAGTAATGTCAGAATCGATAACAAATGCAGCATTGTCAGAGTCGACAATGGAGTTCGAAAAGCCAGTAGACTTTAACAACAAAGCCTTACAAGAGGCCAATCTCAAGTATCCAAAGATAGAGAAACTTGCCTACACGTTGATTCATACCTTAAGGAAAATGAAGCCATTTTTTCAGGCGCACACGATGGTGGTACTCATCGACACTACTCTGAGGCATGTTATTCATAAACCCAAGAAATTTGGGTAGGTTAATGGATTAGTCAGTTGAGTTAGGTGAGTTTGACATCATCTATCATCCCAGGAATGCCATTAAGGGTCAAGCCTTAGATGATTTTGTGGTCGAATTAACATGGGTCAAATCTGATAATGATATTGTTAAGGTAGCAGAAACGTAGGCAGTCAAACTAAGAGAGGTTATAGTAGACATTGCCTCGGACGACAATGTTAAACTCAATACTACTGAAAGAGATTTTTTTCAGAAATGGAGTTTATTTGAAGGTCCATTCTTGGAAGAAGAACAAATATGGAGTTTGTTTATAGATGGATTATTTTGTGAGAATGATAGTGGCATGGTGTTATTATTATTGGCCCGTGATAATATAAATATTGCCTGAGATTTATATTTAAGGTATCGAATAATGAGTCAGAGTATGAGGTCCTATTAGCACATCTCTCTCTCAACAAAGCACTGAACGTCGACCAAATGATCGCCCCTAGCGATTCACAGTTGGTCGTCAATTAGATATTGGGAAATTATGAAGCTAAAGATGAGAAGATGGCCAGACATTTAGCCAGAGTAAAAAAGATGATGGTAAACTTTAGAGAAGTCAATTTCAAGAGGATCCCTAGACTTGAAAATAGCCGATCTGATACTCTGGCGAGATTAGCATCAGCTACCAAGAAGTAGATCAGATGATCAATCCCTATAGAAATTATGCATAAATCGAGTACTGAAAAAGAAAATAACAGGCTTATTTTCTGTTTAAATCTAAATTTGAGGGACTCTTGAATGGATCAACTGATAAAGTACATCGGACATGATGAACTTCCAGAGTTTATAGCCGAGAAAAAGGCTTCAATATCGTGTGGTCAAGTTCATCATCATTGGTGATGTAATTTACAAAGGGGGATTACTTTTTTGCTCAGATGTGTTCACCCCACTGAGATGGAATATGTCCTCTGAGACGTCCATGAAGGTTCTTTTTCAAGCCATAGTGGTGGTCGATCTTTGGCTAAGAGGATCGTTATCCAGGGTTATTTTTGGCCAACACTTGCCAAAGACGCAGTTGGGTATGTGAAGAACTGTAATAAGTGTCAGAGATTTGCAGGCATCCCTCATCAATCTCTCTCATCCATCATAGTGTCCTGGTCGTTTGCAATTTTTGGGATCATCTTGGTCGGTCCTCTTCTAAAGGAGATTGGGAATTACTAATATTTGTTAGTTGCGATTGATTATATTTCAAAGTGGGTGGAAGCTGAGGCTATGATATCCATTACAGAGGTCAAGAAATCCAAATTCATTTGGAGGAGCATCATATGCCGGTATGGATTACCACACATCATGATATCGGATAATGGCAAATAGTTCAAAAATCAGTCACTCGAAGCCAACTGCATAAGGGTTGGCATAAAGAAATGTTTCTCTAATCCTGGATGACCCTAAGCCAATGGGCATATGGAGGTCACTAATAGGATAATCCTTGACGGGATCAAGAAGTTAGAGGATGCAAATGGCAAGTGAATCGAAGAACTACGGGAGGTCCTATGGGCATATAGGACGACTAAAAGGATGTCGATGGGTGAAACGCCATTCATGTTAGCATACGAGTCTGAGGCAGTTATTACTATCGATCTTGGACTTCCCAGCCACAAAGTCTAAACCTATGACCCGGAGGCTAATGTGGAAGAGAGAACATTAGATTTGGACCTGATTAAAGAAAGACGAGAGGATGCTACGGTCAGACATTTGTGAAACCCAACCTAATTAAATACAGGGTGATCAGGCCTTTATTAAATTAAAACAGGATTTCCATCTGGTTCATTCTTAGCATCATTGTCGAAAAACTTTATTAATTACTAACCACCTATTAGATAATTAAGTCAATGCAAAAAATTTATCTTTTAATAACCAAGAATGTAAGTACAACGAAAAAATTAAATAAAACCATCCCAAAAATAATAGAGTCTAAACATCCCAACAAATAACTAAATAAAAGTCTTGCCGAACAAACCATCAGCTAAAATCCAAACCAAAATAACTGACTGATTGTGACACCATGCCTAATAAAATACCGGGTGATCAATCCTATACCAAATTAAAGCAGGAGTCTCATCTGATTCATTATCTGCATCACTGTCGAAAACCAATTTAATTACTAATAACCTATTAGGCTAGCATCAAAATTTTAATTAACTAATATTTTTAACCAAACCATTCAAATAAATCAATCACAACAGTTTATATGCAACAACTAAAATGAAATAAAATAACCGAACACTCGGTACAAATTAATACAACCAAATCAAATGTCGTACTAAAAGGCGGTAAAAGAATAAATGAATACAATTAGGCCATCGGCCCGAATGTTTCTACAATACCTCCTATCAAGATCTCAAGGATATAAGCATCTATAATGAACCTGAATGCATCCACATCTTCTACAGCAAACGTCTGACTCGAAAGAATCATCATCCAGGCGTCCCTGTGTCTGGACACCTAATATATATACATATATAGTAAAAGAGGGGAAAATGGAGAAACGGGTCAGAGCTCGAGTTTGAAAATATTTTGTAAGTGCATAAATGCCATATTTTAAAATATGAAATTTCTCATATTTAAACTGGTATCGCACTCTCGTGAGATACACCTCACCCCTCTTCTAATAGTGCACAACTATCACATACCTTTTAAACAACTTAGTTAAGCTACCCTGCCTAACTAATTCAATTCATCCATCTTCTAAAGATCCTCATAAATCCGAGTACTATAGACTAAACTTCTCCCCATTCCCAACATTACACTACGTTCGTGCGTGTGGTGTCTCGCTAAGAGAAATTCAAAGAAGGAACCATCTCGATACACTACTACATGGCAATGTTGATCGTCGGAATCCATTAGGCCCTCAGTACATATCACATTTTATACCATCCCGTATATATCAATAGTTCTCACTAGAACCTATGATTCATGTACATATAAATCCGGATATAAATCTATCGGAAGGATAATATCACTTTATTCATTCTTTATAAAGCACTCTAAGCTATCACCTGAGCTTATACATCATAATCTCTCACTTATGATTCATCCTTATGTCATGAATAACTTTCATTAGTTATTTACACTATTCCCATTTTAGTGTTATTAACCTCGTATATAATATTCTCATCTTTATATACGTATATACCTATTTTTCTTCCGAATTTTATACTCCCGAAAGATTCAGAATTTATCTCACATTCCATTCTTTATTGTGTCTGTATATATATGTTTCACATCTCAATATATATATATATATATATACACACACATCAAGTATATCCATACTTATATATCACACACTATATAAGTATAATAACCATCCCTCAGAGCTACAACTCAATGGATGCAGTCTCTCAATGTTATCTGATTACGCAAAAATCGAGCGCGTGTGAAGCGCCTGTCGTTGTAAATGATTTTTGACCTAATACAAAAAACCTAAACTTTTACTACACATGTTTTATATGTATAGTGGTGAGTTCGAGTATCGAATCCATGGGTAATAATGTTTAAATACTTAATTAATTTATTACTTCTAAAAAAACTGTAAATGATGATGGGAGAGTTGAAAGAACTATACTACGATTAACCTGGACAAGTAAGTAAACTACGTTAAAAAAAAGTAAAACAAAAGTAAGAAATTATCTTCGACGCTTCGGCGCGTGTAGAAAAAATAATTACATAGATAAAATAGAAATCAAATAGGATTAATACTCTTTTTAAATAATTATTAAGTCCGGAATGTCACTTCTCAAATGTTATAAAAGTTCGCTAAGAGTTCGGTGTCAAAGATAGTCCCAGAATCGTACTTTTGGAATTAAATACGGTGTATACTTGATATACACCATTAAAGTCCCTCGGTATGTTCTCAGTACTAATTAATCCATCAAGATCCAATCTTAAACTATCATATCATAGCAAAGCAGCTACACGTCTGAAAAGCATCCAAAAATTACAACTTATATTATTTAAGGAAAATAATTAAAACTACTTAACAGAGCTTTGTGTGTATGAGAAGAATTGAACTAAGAGAAGTATACTAATTTTAAAGCATGAGAAATAAATATGATAGCATGTGAAAAATTGCGTAAGAATACGTGAAGAAATGGAGGAAAAATAGAGAAGAAACTTGCATTAATTCGGGAAAGAAATTACAAAAAAGAAGAAAAAAACTAAATTACACTACTCTTAAAGATGAAATGACACTAAAATGATGAGAGTGATGGTGTATCAAGGTCTTTTTTTGAGTGTGGGTGAGAGGCTTTAAATAGGGGGAATAAGGGCTTTGGGGTATTTTTGGTATTTTACATATTTTATTTTTAAAATAAAGAATAACATGGGCTTCATTTGTTTAATAAGGAGTGAGGGGCTGATGAAAGTTGGCATGGGCTGCAAAATATAGTAGCATTTATTTTTATAAGAATATAGAAAAAAAGAATTGGGAGAAAATGATTTAAAATGAAAAAGTTATTAAAGAAATAAGAATATAGGGTGGAAACTAAAAAAGGAAAAAGTTTAGCGCTGGAAAGTGGAAAAGGGGAAATCAGGTCTTCACGGGACGGGTCGGTTCACGGGCGGGTCTAGGTCAAATCTGGGTGAAACCTGCCTTCACCTGGCCTCGGCCCACATGGAAATCATTAATAGTAAGGAGCGAAAAATTATAAAAACCTTTATGTTTTCCGGTTTTCCATAAATTACAAATCAACCCCAAATCTCAATAACTTCTTCATACGACCTCCAAATGACATTCCATAAAAAATGACATGACCCTGAATTCGGGACCAAAAATATTTCAATAGTATCCGGGTCTCGGGGTTGACTTCGGGCATTGCCCCAGGCTTTGACTTTGACTTTATTCCGAATTCGAACTTTGCACGGCCATAACTTCTTCGTTTTAACTCCGATTGATACGTCGTTTGAACCCCGATGTCCCTTGATTCAAGGCATTCAATTTCACATGTTTGGTCCGAGTTTGAAATGAGTCATCTGAATTTACCATTTTGCCCCTGAAGGTGCGTCTGCGTCCGTTCTTCATTCGAAATGCATCAAGTCTTCGTCCTTAGCATTAAAAACCCTGTAAATACTCAAATAAACCATGCGCAAGCGATTAACGATGAATAATTGACGTTATACAGTAAATGAGTATCAAGTGTGAGTTTAACGAGCGTCAAACTACTTTATTATGCAAACAAAAAGGGAATAAAATGCAATATTTAGCACGAATCACACCCCCTAACTAACGTGTTGCTAGTCTCTAGCACCATAGTAAAAGATTTGTTTCATGCTGAATTTTGCAATTTATTCAAAAATAAGTATAAAAAAGATAGAGATCCACTTCCGCGGGATGCACGGTTGCAGTTAGCTTAGGCAACAAGCCGTTAAACCCCTAGGTTACCCTAGTGGACGAGTTTTATCTCGTGAGAATTTATAGTGATGATACTCACAAACATTGAATTCTACTCAAAAAAGTTACCCATTTTCTGTGGAAAACGTTTAAACACAATCTTGAGTTTTAACAAGTAAATAGCAATAACTAGCAGATTTCTCCATTAATTTATTTGCTATAATGATTATGTTAAAGTAAATCATTATATAACTATGTATTAACGAGTGTGTGTGTGTGTGTCACAAAATTTACACGCGATCTCATTTTTAGCTTATATTGACTCGATGCTTATAATGACGCATATTAATTCAATTCTCGTCGGTGATTACGCTCAGCAAATGAAAACACTCTGAATATGGGTAAGCCACTCGGGACATGCGGGCCTAAAGAGTAAATGTAATTGAAAACAAAAACTTTTACATGTCAGTGATGAAAGACGTTTATATATAAAGAAGTAAAATGTAATCTCATGAAAGGATATTGTTTTCTAAAGAAAGTGAAAATATAATATTTTCAATGTTTAAAAAAATGTTAACCCTGGGATCATTCAAGGACTTTTCAGGATGGCAAATGTGAATATGGATGAAAATGATCAACACCTCAAAATGATTTTGAATATTTGAACAAAGGCTGAACTTTTGAAGAGTAAATTATTTTTATTTTCTTTATTTTTCTTTTGTTTTCTTTTCTTTGTTTTCTTTTTTTTTTCTTTTTTGTTCTTTTCTCTATTTTCTTCTCTTCTCTTTTTTTTCTTTTCTCTATTTTCTTCTCTCTTTTTTTTCTTTTCTCTATTTTATTCTCTTCTTTTTTTTTTGTTCAGTCCCTACTTCCTTTGCATTTCTTTTTTAATCAATTTTCAAGGTGTTAGTGAAAGGAATGAGATAATGAAATGAATTGCCTTTTATCAAAAGTGATGTTAAAACATATTTTTTGAATTTTGTTTTTTCGAAAAAAGATCATATCACCATTCTTTAGTCTATCGTCAAAACAAGAGTATTGAGATTATCAACGACTTTAAAACAATTTCAAATGAATAATGAATAAATGTTTACATCACTCAGAATACGAAAGAGAACACGAAGCTCACAGGGTGGGTTTACCTATGCAACTTTTATTTTTACCGAGTCAATTTAGATTTTAACAATTACACAAGTATAATTCGTGATGTGAATAAGTTTGTCAATACATGAATCAAATGAATTACTAAAGCATAATAGCAATGGTAAATAAACTAATGAGCTATTTAGATAAGTTAATACTTAGATAAGTTTAGTGCTTCTGGTTTAAAAGAATGAGGTAAATTTTAGAGAGTAAAATATAAGAAAATAGTAAAAATTTAAGCAAAAGGCCTAAAAACAAAAAAAATATTTTTTGAATTTTTCAAAATTTTCATTTTTTTATAAATGATTAGAGTTAGTTTCACCGAGAAATTTCTTCCAATAATCACTTACAGAATTTTTTAATTTTTATGATAAAGGAAAAAAAGCGAACATGATGTGTGCAACACATTATGACACGCCCTAACTAAAACGTCACATTGTTCTCAATGTAAACTAAGAACAATATTAAATTCAAGTTATGAAGAGATGTTATGGGGCAGTCCCCGGATATCAAGTTCAATTATCCTGCAAAAAAAAATTTGTAATAGAAAATAAATAAAAACAATTTTTTTAATAAGATATATACAAAAACAAATATTGTCTTCTAATTTACCATAAACTAGAAGACGAAATTTTTGGGGGTCCACCCAAAAAACATGTTGACTTTGTGGGATTAATGGTGGACTCCCATAATTTTTCATGTCTCTCGAAAAATAAGAGTTTCGTTTATGCAACGGGGGGCATGAATTGGGCAAAAAAATGAACCATCACAATTTTTTGAATAAAAATATATTTGAGTGATGGGTGGTTTGGGATTAATGGGGGACAAGCACAGCTCGATTCCAAGGAAATCAAACAAAAATCAAAATATTTTTCGATTGGAATGGGAGGTGGGGCACGATCAAGTGAAAATCCCATCATGTATATCAATTCGAATAAGCATTCATTGACAAGAATTGGGTTAAAATCATCAAGAATTTTATCCGATTCTTGCGGTACTTGTAATGGTTCGATAATGGTAAATGAAAATGGCGGAGATAAAAATTCAACTTCAATAAATTCATTATTAATAAGCATGGATTGAATTTTATCCGTTACATTTTCATATTCCATTAGCAATTGGGAGAGGCGAGAAATGGTTTGTCAATTTGAAAGTATTTGCCAAAAGACATAGGGTTGGGGGAAATTTGAAAATTATTTTTATGACAAAACTGTGCACCCATAATACCATTAGAATCACAAAAAATACTACGATAAGACATATTTACCTCGAGTGATTTGTAGATGAAATTTCCAAAATGTTATGAGCGATCGAGCGGTTGATAGTCCTTGAAGCTTAGTTGTACATGACCAATACAAATAGTAAAAAAAATATTTACAAAGAAATAAATAAATCAAAGTTTAAAACAAAACACTCCCCGGAAATGGCGCCATTTTGATTACGCGCGTTATCGGGATCAAATCACTAAATCAATTCAGATTCAAACCAAATCATTCCCCCGCAATGGCGCCATTTTGATTAGGCGTTGTTGGGATCAAAGCACTAAATCAAATAAGATTCAAAGCAAATCATTCCCCGAAAACGGCGCCATTTTGATTAGGCGTTGTCGAGATCAAAGCATTAAATCAAATAAGATTCAAAGAAGATCATTCCCCGGCAACGACGCCATTTTGATTGGACGAGTTTTCGGCATCAAAGTAATAAATCAATTAATATTCAAAGCAAAACACTCCCCGAAAATGGTGCCATTTTGATTACACGAAAATCGAGTGTGTGTGAAGCGCCAGTCGTTGTAAACGATTTTTGACCCAATACAAAAAACCTAAACTTTACCTACACATGTTTTATATGTATAGAGGCGATTTCGGGTATCGAATCCACAGGGAATGATGTTTAAATACTTAATTAATTTATTACCTCTAAAAAAGTGTAAAAGATAGTCCTGGAATCGTACTTTTGGTATTAAATACGGTGTATACTTGATACAAACAATTGAAGTACCTCGGTATGTTCTCGGTACTATTTTATCCGTCAAGATCCGATCTTAAACTATCATATCATAGCAAAGCAGCTACACGTCTGAAACGCGTCCAAAAATTACAACTTACACTATTTAAGGAAAAATAATTAAAACTAATTAACCGTGCTTTGTGTGTATGAGAAGAATTGAACTAAGAGAAGAATTATACTGATTTTAAAGCATGAGAAATAAATATGAGAGCATGTGAAAAATTGCATAAGAATACATGAAGAAACGGAGGAAAAATAGAGAAGAAACTTGCATTAATTCGGGAAAGAAATTACAAAAAAGAAGAAAAAAACTAAATTACACTACTCCTAAAGATGAAACTGCACTAAAATGATGAGAGTGATGGTGTATCAAGGTCTTTTTTTGGTGTGTGGGTGAGGGACTTTAAATAGGGGGAATAAGGGCTTTGGGGTATTTTTCGTATTTTACATATTTTATTTTTAAAATAAAGAATAACATGGGTTTGATTTTTTTAATAAGGAGTGAGGGGTTGATGAAAGTTGGCATGGGCTATAAAATATAGTTGCATTTATTTTTAGAAGAATATAGAAAAAAGAATGGGGAGAAAAGGATTTAAAATGAAAAGGTTATTAAAGAAATAAGAATATAGGGTGGAAAGTAAAAAAGGAAAAAATTTAGGGCTGGAAAGTGGAAAAGGGGAAATCAGGTCTGCACGGGACGGGTCGGTTCACGGGCGGGTCTGGGTGAAATCTGGGTGAAACTTGCCTTCACCTGGCCTCGGCTCACATGGAAATCATTAATAGTAAGGAGCGAAAAATTATAAAAACCTTTATGTTTTTCGGTTTTCCATAAATTACAAATCAACCCCAAATCTCAATAACTTCTTCATACGACCTCCAAATGACATTCCATAAAAATTGACATGACCCTGAATTCGGGACCAAAAATATTTCAATAGTTTCCGAGTCTCGGGGTTTTGACTTTGACTTTCTTCTGAATCCGAACTTTGCACGGCCATAACTTCTTCGTTTCAACTACGATTGATACGCCATTTGAACCTAGGAATCCCTTTGATTCAAGGCCTTCAATTTTACATCTTTGATTCGAGTTCGAAATGATTCATCTGAATTTACCATTTTGCCCCTAAAGGTGCGTTTGCGTCCGTTCTTCATCTGAAATGCATCCAGTCTTCGTCTTTAGCATCAAAAACCCTGTAAATACTCAATTAAATCTTGCGCAAGAGATTAACGATGAATAATTAAGGTTATGCAGTAAATGAGTATAAAGTGTGAGTTTAACGAGCGTCGCACTACTTTATTGTGCAAAAAGAAAGGGAATAAAATGAAATATTTAGCACGAATCACTATCATCTTCCAGGAATTATTCACACAACGTCCTTGGTACCAGCGGTCGGACTCTCACACCGACTTGGCAAAAGCCAAATTAGAACATATGGGAAGCGATCATAGCTCTTCACCGAAAATGAGAACGAAACATACCCACCACGTCTCACTCCAGATAAAAATCACACAATATAGAATGGACACTATGACCTGGGGACTACACGCTCCCTACTCCTCAATCCAGGGAGCTCACCCACATCGTTCAACTTCCCATGATAGCACTAGAGGGATATGCTTCAAATAAATATACCATTCACACACATATATATTTATATATATATATATATATATATATATATATATTTATCATCAAATCTGGCTATCCATGTCTATCTCTCATAGCATTAGCCCGTAATCCTGAATATACATATTCGATTTAATTCCATAAGTATTCACTAACTTATTCCAATTCCATAAGTACTCACTTACTTATAATATGAATATAACATTTATTTTAAATTAATGATATTACGCTTATCACAATTAGCTCGTACCCCAATTACATTTGAAATTACTATTCGAATCCCAAGGGTCCTTTTCCCAATAGAACTCTTAAAAATCACAAATTCTCACAACTTTAAATTTATGGCAGATTTCACACCTTGCACTAAAATAGCCATAACTCACTCTACAGAAGTCCAATTCACCTCAATCAAGTCTCATTAGAAAGATAACGTCCATACCTTTATTTTCATACATAAATGAGAATCTAATTCAAATCATAAAGAAAATGGCATGCATTTAAATTGTCTATACAAGTTTCGTAACTCAACTGTTCTGGCAGCTTAAACACCTTGCACTAAAACAGCTATAACTCACTCTACATAAGTCCAACTAATATTATTAAAATCTCATTAGAAATATACCTTCCATACCTTTATTTTCATCCATAAATGAGAATCTAATTCAAATCATACAGAAAATGGCATGCATTTGAATTATATATAAAATTCTCCAGTTTGATTCCTGAGCTAACGATTTCAACCTTGGAACTGCTTTCCTAGAAAAATCATTATAAATCCAAAATAAATCAAAAAAGTACTTAGTCCATGCCCACGTGACCATATGGAAAAGAGCTACAACTTTCATCTTTTGACCAAGAACTGAATCGATTCGTCTCTTGGCCCAATCAATCCCGCAACCTACTGCGTTACTGTTCATTGTCTTCCCCAAATTACAAATCTCCATTAATGCACTTCCAAGATTTTTATCTTCTCCGCCATCATCATCCAAACTCAACCAACAATATATACACACATAAAAGGGGGTTTTAATCATCCTAGAACCCATATCTAATAATTAATTTCAATTAATTGCTAAGTTTCCCAAATTTGATAATATCCAAGGTTTATTCGTTAATCTTTTGAAAAACCCATTTTGATTCACAAAAAATCATCCCAAAAATCTTTATAGTTTTACACACCAACTATAATATAAGAAATGAACACACTAAATTAATAAAGAAAGTAAAAACTTGCCTCGTGGATAAAATCCGACGACCTCGAGTCGAATCTTGCGGAATTTGGTCGAAAATCCCCTTTATTTTTCCTCTTTTCCTTCTTCTTCTTTCTTCTCTTCTTTATCTCTTCTCTTTCTCTCCTAGGGCTGAAATGTGGGAGAAATTAGGGTTCTCCCCTTATTAATGCTGATATTGCGTGAATACCCAATTGTAAAATGACTCGTGTACTTAAATGCGAGTCCCGACTAGTCTAAAAAGCCCCCGTAACCCAAACATTACCCCCCGGGTACTTGATTTTAACTATTTCGGCCCATTCGGGATCAACAGTGCACTCGGAATTATCTTTTGAGTCACTTAAAATATACTTCTCATTTCATACCTCAAAATAGTCTACACGCGACTCCCAGTGAGATAAAATAAAATACGCACATATCACTCTCTATGTCGTATATAAAAATCCACCATTATATACTATTCACACACATAGTAAATCTCGTAACTCTCGATTAATATTTAATAATCACTTTAATTATTTAATCACATTAAATTACGTCACACATGTAATTTAACTAAAACATATTTATCCAATTAATTTTTTGAATTAATTAAATCATAAATACGTAGAAATACGGGGTATTACACAGA
Source organism: Sambucus nigra (assembly GCA_949130495.1). Taxonomy (NCBI): domain Eukaryota; kingdom Viridiplantae; phylum Streptophyta; class Magnoliopsida; order Dipsacales; family Adoxaceae; genus Sambucus; species Sambucus nigra. Next base: position 473,886,444 of record OX422213.1, read on the forward strand.
TAGTAGATAAATTCCATACAATCTTAAATGAAGTAAACTAAAATAACTGATGTGAGGAACAAGTTTGAAATACAACTGAGATAGAATTCCTAAACAAGGAACAAATGAAAGAGACGACTGCTCCCAATCCTGCAACATTCACATATGTCGCAGCTACGTAACCCTGGAATAGGATCAAGTATGGCGTCCTGTGGCTGGACACCTAAAAGGTTTTTAAAATATTTGGCAGGAAGGGTTAGAACCCAAAATATTTTGAAAATATTTAGCAAGTGATTAAATTACAGTAATTTAAAATGCATGAATACTCTTCATATTTAAGCTAGTGTCTCACTCCCTTCAGGACCCACTCACCCCTCAACTATTGTGCACACCTAACGTTTTCTTTATAACCCACCTAGTCATTTATCTCGTAACTAGTTTGTTATAACTCCTTGTCACACTACTCTAGACCGAGTATGATTAATATAATTTACAAGTTATTTAACACATTAACTTAACTAATCAATTTTCATTTAAGACCATACAACATTCTCGCGAGTTATATATAATTAAATATATTTCACTACATTATATACGTAGAACCATATTACAACATTCACCAATATGTCGTATATATATAAATTCATCCTTTAGAGTAATACCTCACCGGATGCCTCTCTAAAGTGCTATCATCCTAGGTCTACTCAGTCCCACCTGGATTCCTGAGACAGCTAAATACCAGCGAGTCGAAACATAAAAATATAAGCATAGTGGAGGCGGCCATATTTCCCTGAGTGTGAAGATAATCATCTCAATATCTCACCTCTATTTGGACGCTATGACCCGGGGATTATACTCTCCCTACTCCTAAAGCTATGGGGATTCACCCACATCACGCAACCTCCTGATAGCACTAGAGGATAAATAATTATAAAATTTCTAGTCACCGATGTTTTAATAGAACATAATATATGTACTATCACACTACCGTATATATATAATTTAAATTTAATCCCGACTATATCGTGTACAACACCCGTAGCACTAGCCCAAAATATACTCGAGTCCATATCCCGACTCTAAATTTAATTAATTACTTATTAATTAATTTATTACCTTGGTGTCACTCAACTAATATACCCGGACTCACTCACTTGTCTCGTACTTTACTATTCAGAATTTATTAACCATAATTCCACTTAATAAGATTGAGACCCTTATTAATTTAATGTTCCTTAATGCTCATCATCCCACACTAAGTTTAAACCTAACACTATCGTGCCCCATTATAACCTCAAGTAATCTTAGGATAAAAAATATACTTCACAAAGCATACTGCACAAAGGATCCCGTTAACTATAGAGACCCTCAAACCAATCCTAGGACAAACCGTAGAAGGAAAAAACAAAATGGTTGGATTTATCACTTCGTTCAAACGAGGCCACGTGACATTCTAATTGTGGAGACAAATATATTCAACACAAATAATTGAGAGAAGCACAATCACCAAGAAAAATAAGGAAAGTAAAATGTCAATCACACAACAGGAGATATACGTGGTTCAGCAAGAATGCCTACGTCCACGATGGTGCAGTCAGTATTATTTTTATATACTCCAGGGAGCGTTTACAGAGAATACGGTGCATGTTTTTTGCCCCAGACCTAGGGTTTATTATATACATGTCTATCTTCGGGGAGTGGGGGTGTTGGACTCCCCCACGTTTACCATCTTCTCCTGGAACATCTCTATACAAGAACATGGGAGAAGACTAAGTCATAACTGAATTAATGTTAAGGTGTGAAGGGTTTGGACTTTGGGCCGTTTTAATTAGGCTACTTGTCCGGGCCCGTAATGCCAAATTCGGGTACCCACAATTGCCCCTAAATTTGTTGGGACACAAGTTGGGCTCAATAAATTTAAATGATTTGTCATAATGGCTCTTTTTCATATCACGTAACTCTTCCCAAAGTTTTGAGGACTGATTTAGGTGTCAGTTGCTTCGTGTCCTATGTGCGATGATTAGTAACATTTTAAAAGTAATTTTGAACAGAGTTTCATGGTTGTCATTTCAAGCTTCTTAGTGTTCTTCCATCGTCTGGGAGTTTTAACAATTTGTGCCCTCTTCTCTAGGTCTTCATTGTCTTCACTTTCTATCTCCCTCGTCATTTGGGCTTGTGATCTTGCATTGTCCAAGTCAAACTTTCATCTCGTAAGTCTCCTTTTGCTTTCTCTCTGTGCTTTCTTTGAATTTGTAGTTTAGGGTTTACAAATGGTAAAGATAGGTAATACATCAGTGTTCGAGTTTAGGAAATTTTACAATATCCCAGAGTGGGTAGAGATCGAGTGCGCCTCTCTTCCTAAAAATGTTAGAGAGATAGAGGGCACTCATTGGATTCATGTCTTGTTGCTTTCCCAATGGGGGCTTACTTTTCCTCTAAACAATTTATTCTTGCATTTCTTTGGTTATTTCAACATTGTTCCTGCACAGTGCTCGCCTAATGTGTGGAAGATAATCAATGGCGTCCATAAAATAAATCAACTTTATGGCACCAAATTAGGGCTCGTTGAAGTTTGTTTTTGCTACTCCTTTTCTCGGACTAGCTCTGGTATTCTTTATCTCAAGGCCAAGAGTCCTGATAGGGTATTGGTAGTAAACTTACCTGATTCCCACAAGTTTTACTGGCAAGATGGCTTTCTTGCTAGAAATTGGCATTTCTCCCCCCAGACTGAGGGGTGGAGGTCTGATAGGTTTACGATTCCCTTTTATGGGGAAGAGTACATAGGTAGTCCTCGCTCTGTCCTTTCAATTTCTTTGTTAATGTGTGATCTTTCTGACTCTTTCCTATTTTCTTTTCAGCGAGGTCGAAAAAATTAGAGCCTGCCCTTAGCGAGGTTCGACTTTCGGAGTTGGTTAAAGCTTGGAATATCAGGGAGCCCTTGGCTGAAGGTGAACATCCCCGGTCCACTGCTTTCTTGCTCGAGTATAAAAATTTTGGGTCTAGTTTTATAGCGAGGACCGTGGATAGCATTCCTGAGTTTGATACTTCTGAAGAAGCTACTGCCGATCCCATTCAGTTGGACGAGGAAGAGAGCAGTTCTGAACGTGATACCAGAGGAGGTGTTGGAGGTGGTTTAGATGAGGAGGACTCCAGCAGTGATAGTTCTTCTAGCTCGAAGGGAGTTTCTGAAGCCCAAGGACCTTCAAGTACATCCAGTATCTCTAGTGAGGAAATGGTTTCCCCAAGGAAAAACTTGATCCGTAATGATGATGATGATGATGATGATGATGATGATGATGATGATGTGCTCCTCTGTCAAAGGTCGAAGAAGCAGAAGTCCAGCAGTGAGGTTGTTACTATTGGTTCTCGGTCTGCTGCTCAGGAGAAGGAGAAGAAGAGAAAGGAAGAAGAGAAGGTAAGAGAGAGAGATAGAGGAAAAGGGAAGAAGAGAATAAGAAGATTGAGGAGAAGAAGAAGGTCGAGGAGAGGAGGAGGAGGATAGAGAAGGAAAAGGAAAAGGAAGAGGAGAGGAGAAAACTGGAGGCGAGGAAAAAGGTTGGGCGGGACTTAGTGCCTGTGTTCGCGTTGCTAGAGGGTGCCTCGGTTGCCACTTCTATCTAGTTAGCCCTTGCACTGCTCGAGCGAGCAGTCCTTCCTGCTGATCGCCAAAGGGTAATGGGGACTGACTAGTTAGATCTACAAGCGAGCCAGAGGCTATCCTTGGTAAGTCTATTTCTCTTCTCTAATGATTTCCATTTTCTGTCTGTTTCCTTCTTCTAATATCTTCTTTTACTTGTAGTTTGTGACTAATTTTGTTGTGCTCTATCGCTCTCGCAATGGTCTGATCAGTAAGAATGGTGAGCGGGATAAGCAGAATGCTGCTTTGAGGGTGAAGAGTGCCGAGCTTGATGCTAGGTTGAAGACCGCTGATGCTGCTCGGACGTCTTCCGATCTAGCTCTTGCTAAAGCCAATTGAAAGAGGAGGCAGCAGTTAAAGAACTGAATGAACTTCGGTAAGCCTACAATCTGGTCTGCTCGAGCAAGCTGGCTGTTATGGAGGAGAACAAATTACTGACCAAGCAGCTAAAGGAGAAGGAGTCTCAGGCAGCCACCATTAAGGAGGACTCATATAACTCCAGGTGGGTTGTCGCGTATGAAGATGCTAAGGTTCAGATAGGATACATCAGTAAGGACTCCCTAGAGTGACAAGCACAATGCCTACTCCTGCCCCCGTTGAATTGGAGGCTCCATCAACAAACAATTTCCAGACTCCCTCTGTTGTGTGATTTTCTCTTTGCTTCACGGGTTAAAGTTGGTCGAGAGGCTGCTCGCCCGTGAATTCGTCTATGAAATCAGTAAGGACCTGCCCTTTGATTGCGTTCCTTGGTTGAAATTGGATGCCAAATCATCCGAGCTCGACTGACCATTTAGACAGTCTGCTCGACAAATCCACTTTCCTTAGGATTGCTTTAAGGGGGTGTGATGTAAGGACGAAGATAGTGTGAGCTTCAAAGTAGTGCTTCAACTTCCTCGAAGCCACTACAAGTGCAAAGGCGAGCTTCTTTAGTGGTAGGTACCACTGCTAGGTCTCCAATAAGGTTTTGCTCGCGTAATAAACGGGGTGCTGGATTCCTGCTTTTTCACACATCAAGGTAGAACTGACAGTGTGGTTGGAAATGGCGAGGTATAAGTACAAAGAATTTATTTCCTGGGGTATGACGAGCAGCGGTGGTGAGCTAAGGTAATCCTTGAGCTTGTCCAATGCCCGCGAGCAATCTCGATTCCATTTGAAGGCCCCCGATTTTAATTTTCTTAAAATTAAAATATTATTTCCTTTTATATATAAAAATCAAGATGCGGAAGCGTAAAGAAGTGTGATGGTTCATAAACAAACGAATTACCAAATTTGAATTTTCTTAAAGAAATTAAAATTAAGCGGAGTGAAATTAAATTAGCGCATTAAAATCATTTTCACTTAAACCAAGTTAACTACACATTACCCAAATTAAACACGTAGTGATTAAATTAAACCAATTTTTATCTTTTTACCTAAGCATGTGTTCTAGGTGATTTTGCAAAAGATAAAATAAACAATCAATCCACTACGCCGCGATGTACGAGGAAAAACCCACAACGGGAAACAACCTCAGGCGGCCCTAGCCACAAATCCACTAAGTACGGAATTTACAAATACAAGACAGAAAGGCTTACAACACACGACTCGATCCCTCTCAAGACCCGACGCTTCTTCTTGTAGATACCTCTTCCTAGCGGATAACCTTGAAGCTCCACCGCGGTCTCGGAATCCACCGATCAGACTTTATATGGTCACCGTCACCCGAGCAAGGAGCCTTTCTCCAAGTGGATAATACCGCAACAACCTCTTCTTCTTTATTTATGGGATGAAGAAGAAAACCCAAAACTTCTCTTTGAACGGAAGAGATGAACCCGGTGCCAAACTCCAAGCAAGATATATGAATATGGGAACTTGGAAGAAACTAATTTGGGTGTAAACTAGAGTGGTGTATATTTTTCTCTTTGATAAAAACTCACTCAAAACATGATCTTTTCCCCTCTTTGATTTTACTCTCAAAACACTATCTAGGAGTTAGCAGGATATGAAAAGTATTAATTATCAAAAGTGATTCCCGCACATAGTTATGCTGTGAAAATATAGTGGGGAAAGAAGTGGAGATCATGGGAGAAAACTGCAAAAAACTGTTAAAAAACTGTTCCCGCCTGGAAAGTCACTCGAACGACATTGGGTCTCGTTCGAACGACTTTGGCATTTCGTTCGAAAGACTTTACTAACGAGGTTCCAGTGTTGAAAAGTGGAATTTCATTAGAAGTCTTGTTCGAACGACCTGGCGATCTCGTTCGAACTAGATGCCAGTTCGTTCGAAAGACATTATAATCTCGTTCTAACGAGATTACAGTGTGCTTCGAACGTCGTGCCAGAAAGTCAGAAAATATTCATTTTAGCTCCAAAACCTTTTAACTTTATTTAAATTTTTAATTAAATCTTTCTGAAATTAAAACACAGTTTTAGTTAAACCTAACACCCAATAAACAAGTTCCAAGCTCCTATATATATATATATATATATATATATATAATTGCATTCATACCTTGGGAGCATGGAACTATGGTTGATGACGAATAAACTAGGCACGAAACTGGCATGATGATGAAGCTTTATACTCTTTGTCGCTACGTCTTCAAACAAACTTTTCATAGGCTTGAGAATATTACAATTAAATACAATCCTATGTGTTTTTGTCCGAAATTGAGCCAAAACTATATATGGACTCAATTGGAAATTTGTGTCCTTACAAATCTCCCCCTTTGGCTATTCCGGGACAAAAACCAAACAAAAATCCTAAAGGGTCGTCAAGCTCACTAGACTCAAAACATAACCCACCCAAACTTGACTCAACCCAAGGATCAAACTCTTTGCCATTAAAAGATGCCGCTTTAGAAGAATTCCTGTACACTTAAGCAAACTCATCAAATGCATAGGGAATATCAAAGTATTTAAAGCAACGAAAATAAATACTCCCCCAAAATTAATTCTCCCCCTTTATCAAAAAGATCAACCCAAGAAGGTAGCTACTCCCCCTAAGTTAAATCTCCTAAACTAGATAAGATTATAATAGGATAAGCTACCATTTCTCCCCCTATCATTCTCCCCCTTTTTGTTCAGGAATAGGCAAAGGATAAAGAACAAATATAAAAGCATGTTGAAGCTTAAAGTGATACCAAAACTAAAAGATAAGCATAGAAGGACTAGAAAGCAAGGCAAAGGCAAAACAAAATATCATATATGTATGTACTAGAAATATATCAATAATGCACACACACATATATATAGAGATAAACACACAAATGACACACACAAAATATAATAGGAGTCTTTCACACTTGTATGGAAAAAATGTGTCATATGGAAACGGAAGTGTTGGGGTGTGAACTAGTAATGATTAAATTTAGACCCAATCACTTAAAACATGTTCACGGAGTTCTCAATTGATTGCAAATTTCATCACATTTGCATATAACCTCATATGACAATATAAATTGAACTCAATGAACAAACATACACAATGCATACAAGCCTAGCATATTGATGATTCTACAAACTAATAGAGTCATGACATGAGATACGCAACTAGGATGAACGGACATTGTGCAAACCGTTGATACCAAATGTTGGAATGATAGGCCCCTTGATTTAAGTTAATTTTGAATGAATATATCAATCAAACATAGGCCTTGGCAATTTATATCTCTTTTTAATGCCATATTTTCTGTTTTTAGGCCTTTGGACCACGTATTTCTTTTAGGTCCATTTCAAACGGTGGCTTACAATCGCAAAAGATCACTTAGTCCTTTCGGAGCCCTTCCCCGTGCACATTTATATTTATCATGTTTTTATTTTTCACACAAATCTCACGTGCAACGGATTTTGACATGCACTAGTCCTCCTAAGTCACAAATATGTAGATGACAAGATTGGAAGGAGAACACCTCACATAGCTCAAATATACATTTGAAGTTAAAATTTCAAAAGAGCTCGTGCATGTGTGAATAGAGGCATATAAAAATAGAATCCGTTTAAAACAACACAAAATCCAACTACTCCGTGTAAGCATGGTAAAGAACATAATAAGGATTGATAATCTGCACCAAAAGTTCTAGCCACATGAGAGCGTTAAACGAGGGATTCAAACACAAGTATATGCCACATAAAGTGTGTCAATCTAAAATACACACAAAATAAAATCTTTTTGAGTTTTTGAAATTTTTAACCAAAAATAAAAATATATACTCAAAAGACAAACAAAAATCATTCGAATTTTTCATTAAGCTTAAATTACAAAGAGATAAAATCCAAATAATAAACAAAAATCTTTTTGTATTTTTCATTTAATGCAAACAAAATGAAGGAAATATAATACAAAAGATAAACAAAAATCACAATTCTAGCATGTGATAAGCATGGAGCATAGACTAGACAATGATTAAACAAGCATACATTTAGCATGTGAATATAGCATGAAGTACAAAAGCTAAAGTATGCAAACACTAACACATTCATCCTTTAGATTTAGCAAGGGAGGAAGCATGTGAAAGTAAATGGGAATCAAAAACCCTATTTTGCAAGGCAACCAATTCAGATTTCCTAACCCAAATTAATGAAGAATGACTATCTTGGGGTGTAGGAATTTTAAATACATTGGTTGCTTTACGTTGGGATTTTCTAGGAATTCGTTTAAGATCAAAATAAAATTTCTTAAGATGACCTTTTCAACCACAATGTGTACAAGTAAAAACATGTCGAAAAGATTTACCTAAGGAGTGATCTCTAAATGCTTTCCTAGTAGATTCTCCTAAAACATTGGTTTTGGCTTTATGAGTAGATTCATTACAGGTATTGAAGCCTAAACCACAAGTGTCATTTTTAATTTGGACTGTTCCTAATATTTTATCTAATTTTTTTGAACGACACTCCAAATCAAATTTGACATTACTAGAGTCTTTTAATTTATTTTGCAATTCTAAAATGTTAGACTCTAATAAAACATTTCGCTCTTCAAAAGTAAGAAGCTCCTTTTTCAAGGATTCCATTACACCCCTAAGGCTATCTCTCTCGCCTTCTACATATTCAATCTTCTTTTGAAGAGTCCTCTCACGTGTCTTAAGGTCTTCTACCAACATGCTATCATCAATGACCTTGACACGCTCTTTTAAACTAGCTTCAAACTTCAAATTAGCTCTTTTCAATTTAATAGATTCTTTATAAAGTTCTTGAAAAGCATTTTGAAGTTCACTCACATTAACCTCTTCTTTATTTTCACTCTCTCTTTCTTCTCCACTCTCACTATCATCAAACACAAGAGAATCATAAACAATGACCTTGGAACTGTCATGTGTTAACGTTTCATCAATCGATGAGTTCTCACTATCACTCACATGACTAGCCATAAAAGCCACAAAATTAGGCTTAGGGGGGAATCGGGTCCCTCTTCCTTATCACTATCACTAAGGGTCGCATTATATGCAATGGGTCGTTTACCCTCTTTCCTTAGTTTAGTGGTGCACTCAGAAGCCCTATGGCCATAACCCTCACAACCAAAACACCTATTAGACTCGTCCCTATTTAAATTTTCATTAATAGGTTTAGGGATCTTCTCGGCTTTAGGGATCTTCTCGGCTTTGTCATTCTTAGAAGTTTCAAATTTCTTAAAATCATTTTTAAATTTATCTTTGTTAAATTTAAGAAATTTTCTAAATTTACGAGCAAACAAATCCATGTCTTCCGAGTCACTATCACTCTCGCTCTCTACTACTCGTTTGACCTCTTTTCGGGCTTTTAAAGCAACGCCCTTTTCTATTTTCTTTTCAGTTTTAGAGGGAAACATATCTAGTTCATAGGTTTGTAAATCACCTACAAGCTCTTCTAATTTCGTAGAGGCTAAAGTTGGTAAAGAATTTAAAACGATCACTTTTGGAATAAATCTATTAGGTAGGGACCTTAAAATTTTCTTTACAACTCGGTTGTCAGGTATTCTATCTCCCAAATTAAATGATGAATTGACAATATCGGAAAGTCTAGCATAAAATTCATCAAAAGTTTCATTATCATTCATTTTGATAGTTTCGAATTGAGTGGTGAGGTTTTGGAGTTTCGAAGCTTTAACGACACTAGTTCCTTCATGAGTTAGTTGTAAAATATCCCAAGCTTCTTTAACGGTTTCACACGTCATAATACGTCGGAATTCATCCGGTGTGATAGCGCTAAACAAGGCATTCAAACCACGGGAATTGAAATTAGAAAGTTTAAACTCATTCTCAGTCCATCTATCGGCCGGTTTGGGAACACGTTCATTTTCAACTAAATGAGTTGGTGGACACCACCCCTTAACTATAGACATCCAAACCCTCTCATCGATAGATTTTAGTGTTGATTTCATTAACGCTTTCCAATATGCGTAGTTAGAACCATCGAAAATAGGAAATTTTGAAAATGGGAAAATTCCATTTTAGCCAAAAATTATTTAAAGGATCTTTAACGAAATAATTTATCGCTTTGGCTCTGATACCAATTTGAAGGCCCCCGATTTTAATTTTCTTAAAATTAAAATATTATTTCCTTTTATATATAAAAATCAAGATGTGGAAGCGTAAAGAAGTGTGATGGTTCACAAACAAACGAATTACCAAATTTGAATTTTATTAGACAAATTTAAATTAAGCCGAGTGAAAGTAAATTAGCTCATTAAAATCATTTTCACTTAAACCAAGTTAACTACACATTAACCAAATTAAACACGTAGAGATTAAATTAAACCAATTTTTATCTTTTTACCTAATCATGTGTTCTAGGTGATTTTGTAAAATATAAAATAAACAATCAATCCACTACACCGCGATGTACGAGGAAAAACCCACAACGGGAAACAACCTCGGACGTCCCTAGCCACAAATCCACTAAGTACGAAATTTACAAATACAAGACAGAAAGGCTTACAACACACGACTCGATCCCTCTCAAGCCCCGACGCTTCTTCTTGTAGATACCTCTTCCTAACGGATAACCTTGGAGCTCCACCGCGGTCTCGAAATTGACCGATCGGACTTTATATGGTCACCCTCACCCGAGCAAGGAGCCTTTCTCCAAGTGGGTAATGCCGCAACAACCTCATCTTCTTTCTTTATGGGATGTAGAAGAAAACCCGAAACTTCTCTTTGAACGGAAGAGATGAACCCGGTGCCAAACTCCAAGCAAGATATATGAATATGGGAACTTGGAAGAAACTAATTTGGGTGTAAACTAGAGTGGTGTATATTTTTCTCTTTGATAAAAACTCATTCAAAACATGATCTTTTTCCCTCTTTGATTTTACTCTCAAAACACTATCTAGGAGTTAGTAGGATATGAAAAAGATTAATTATCAAAAGTGATGCCTGCACATAGTTATGCTGTGAAAAGATAGTGGGGAAAGAAGTGGAGATCATGGGAGCAAACTGCAAAAAACTGTCAAAAAACTGTTCCCGCCTGGAAAGTCGTTCGAACGACATTGGGTCTCGTTCGAACGACTTTGGCATTTCATTGGAACGACTTTACTAACGAGGTTCCAGTGTTGAAAAGTGGAATTTCGTTAGAAGTCTTGTTCGAACGACCTGGCAATCTCGTTCTAACGATATGCCAGTTCGTTCGAACGACATTGTAATCTCGTTCGAACGAGATTACAATATTCTTCGAACATCGTGCCAGAATGTCAAAAAATATTTATTTTAGCTCCAAAACCTTTTAACTTTATTTAAAGTTTTAATTAAATCTTTCTGAAATTAAAACACAGTTTTAGTTAAAACTAACACCCAATAAACAAGTTCCAAGCTCCTATATATATAATTGCATTCATACCTTGGGAGCATGGAACTATGTGTGACACCCCGTGATCCGAAATAAGGGGTGGCCAGCCCAATACTCCAATATAATGGAATCATAGATGGAATCATTCTCAGCATCACAATAAAAATATAGAGTATCCAGGATAACCACCCAATATCTCAGAAAACTGGTTGCCAAAAATTTTGAATTTAAAGTAAATAAAGGAAAACAAACAACCCAATTCCTGAAAAGATAGGGGAAACCCCAAGAGTATATACATATAAAATGACAACAAGTATAAGATGAAGGACCGAATATGCTGTTGGTCCATAGAATCTACAACAATATTGAAAAATTTAATAATTTATATGATACATTTCATTAGACATTTACAAAAGCTTGGGCCTCTCGCCCGAGTAAAGAGATCTGATCATAGCTAGAATGCAAAAATGAAAACTTCTATACCAAATGTGTCCCGTAATACCCGCAATGCATCACGGCTCGTCGAGGACATCGAAATGGAAATTCAAATTAGGCATCCTTGCGGCGAGTACCTGAGCGGAGATAAAGTGCAAATACAACAAGAAGTAGAAACGGGTCAGGGCCCGGTTCTATATGATTTCCAGATGAATAAAGAGTATGACAGTTATGTATAAAAATCATGCTAGAAAGAATAAAATTCTATCTACACAGTTATAAAACATAAGCTAAGATAGAAAAGAAAAGCATGAGTAACATAAATTTAAAAGCTTTCATTTCATCATTATGTTCCTTATCAGGAACTCAAATTTCAACATTTATACTCTTTACTAGCATCTCATTCCTTATCAAGAAAATATAATTAAGATTTTAAGCTCTTTATGGCTTTTATTTCAATTACATGCCCATATTGGCATTACCATTACTTAGCAGGAATATATCAACATTAAATGTTCTTTGTGGCATTGTACTGTGATCTTTGTGGCACTTCTTCATGCTCTTTGTGGCATATAATCCATCGAGTCCCACTTGATGATCAATAGTTATATTTACATACATATAACGATTCTAAGACCGCCCCTCCGAGTTTCCCCACTGGACGCGCCCCTAAATGACCATCATCTTCCAGGGCCTATCTATATAAGACAAGCTGGGCACCTATCGCCATACGTCGGAAGCGGCCATATGCCTGCGGGAGAGTCAAGACCACACCCGGAATCTCCTCACCAGCGCAAAAAACATAACATATCGCTCATATGGCCTATTGACTATATCCACCCTGTATTCATTAGCCAGGGGGCATCACCAAGCACAAGAACTTCCCATATGATGTCATTTAGAGAGGTGTGTATCAACCATTTTATTTACCATTTTCAAACATCAAGTAAATTATCATTTACCGAATTCATGATTTAGTAAATTATCATTTACTAAAATCAATACCATTTCCATGTATATGTTTCATTTTATTCGAAACCATTACCATTTTCTTTATTTGTAAATAATATAACTTATTATCCGGAGCCATACGATAAATTATATCGTTGCTACAACCTCAAAGGAATGAATGAACTTCTAATTTATTCTCCCAACACAGTTTTATGGTGTGATTATAAATCATCAAGATTAATATAGCTCCATTGAGCTCCAAAAGTCTCCCAAATATAATTCTAGGAATCCTAGTTTCATAATAATTTAATTAGAAAAAGAGTGCTCTAACATTCAATTAGCATAACCACGAAAAAGTCCCCACATAGCCCACTCCTAGTGTAGGGAAAATAACTAACTCAAATAATACTCTAGGACACCTAGTTTACTTAATTAAAGAAGGTTCCTAGGACCTAGAATAAAAGAAAATGAATTGAAACAAAACTAGAAAATCACTCAAAAGTGCAGGGCTTCCGAATCGATTCGGCCTAGCCGAATCGATTTGGGTTCAAGAAAACGAATCGATTCGGACACTCCGAATCGATTAGGTCAAGAGAACCTACCTTCTACATAATTGCCGAATCGATTCGGATTATCCGAATCGGTTCGGTTGACCCAGACCTGGAAACTGTCTCACGGCGAATCGATTCGTCCAGGCCGAATCGATTCGGTTCTGCAGAATTGCCTAGTTTTGTTCCAAGTGTTTTGATCCCTAATTTCCCAAACCTCAAATCTCTTCCATTTTTACACATAACCAACAATAATTATCTACCCAAAATCATCCCAACATGATTCCTAACTACTAAAATCCACAAATTCACCATCAAATTAAGTTTAGGGTTTAACTCCCACAATTTCCTCATTTAAACCATAAATGTAAATACATAACTAATCATACAATTTATACATCTTAAATCACATATTAGCAAGTAGAAAACTTTCCTTAGGGTTGATATCTCAGATTTATTTGGAGAAGAAGCAATCCCAAATGCTCCATCTTCAATCTCTCCCTCATTTCTCCACTTTTCTCTTCTTCTTTCTTGCTCTCCTTTTCTCTCTATGTTTTAAGACAAAAATGAGGGAATGAAATAAGGGGCAAGACCAAAAATCGTGGATTAACATAATTCTCCCAACTTAAGTGGTTAATACCACATTAAAATGACTCGCAAATACGCATATAAGCTAAAACCAGGTAAAAGTGCATGAAATACAAAAATATAATATGGCACTTATTTTGACTGTCTCGCACCTTCCGAGACTAACTACACCCTCTAAACTGGCATCCGGAAATTTATAAATCAATTCGAGTTCCAATCTTATTTAAACCTAAGTGTCATTTTAAATACATGACACTATAAGCATACAACTTGATGATATTTACTTTCACATACAGTAAATATACATCCATCTAGTAAATATTAACTTTCAATTAATATCTACTCCAGTCCCCACATTTTATATAATTACCTTATGCGGTAAAATTAATATAAAATGAGCCTCCCAGAATCGAGGGTTGTTACACTATGGTTGATGACGTATAAACGAGGCATGAAACTGGCATGATGATAAAGCTTTATACTCTTTGTCGCTACGTCTTCAAACAAATTTTTCATAGGCTTGAGAATATTACAATTAAATACAATCCTATGTATAAATGTTTTTGTCCGGAATTGAGCCAAAACTATATATGGACTCAATTGAAAATTTGTGTCCTTACAGGCAGCTCGTATGGTTCCCATGCAAAAACGTCTACATTGCTTCTCAGCAGAATCATCAACTCCTTCTTTTCCTGATCTATGAGAGAAGCTCCAATCAAGAAGATCCTGTCATCGTCGCTACTTCCAGCTGTAACTTCCTCCAGGTCCTCGGTGACCCGTTGAGAGGGGAGGATCCTGGTCTCCTCCACTCCAGGCCTTCCGTATTTTAACTGCTATTTCGAAGGTATCAGACCTTCTTGTTCTTCAACTTTCTCTCTAGGCTTGTCAGCCTTCTTCTATGGTCTTGGGCAGATGGCCACTATGAATCACCTGCTTGCCATTGCTTGATCGCCGTGGGTATCCATTACACCTCGCTCGATCACATATTTGAGTTTATGATGGTAGGTCGAGGAGATTGCCTTCATTGTGTGCAGCCATCCTCTGCCGAGGATAGCTTGGTATGGCGAGTCAATGTCAACTACCAGAAACTCAATCATCTTGGAGAAATTTCCTGCCCTTATTGGCAGCACGATCTTTCCCAAGGGCATAGTCACTTTTCCAGCAAATCCAACTAAAGGGACAGTGGCCTCCTTTAGGTCTGCGATGCTTAACTTCAATTTTCTGAACAAGTCGAGATACATTACCTCAGACGAGTTTCCTTGGTCGACGAGCAACTTTTCGACGTCATAGTTAGCTATCCTGAGAGTAATGATCAAAGCATCACGATGTGGGGTTCTTACTCCCACCAGATCTTTATCTATGAATATAATATGCTTACTATAGTCGACGTCATCTGCTCGTCGGTGCTTTCTTGATTGTGTCTTTGCTGGATCGATCTGAAAAGCTTGCATCACCGCTGTAAGCTTTTTTACCTCCATTCGAGCTGAATTTCCTTGAATCTTCTTTACATCAGATGCCCCATGAATTACTGTGAATTCATGGTTGGCATCATCTTCGAGTTTGTTGTTAGGCCTTGCTTCTCCATTGGCAGCAACTTTCTCTGCCTTCTTTTCCACGAATTCGTTCAGATGCTCGGACTGGGCCAGCTCTTCGAGGTGGGACTTAAGAGCCTTGTAATGCTCAGTTTTATGTCCCCCTTCTTTATGAAAAGCGCATCTCAGGGCGTTGTTTCTCTTTGAGGGATCCCCTCCCATCTTTTTGGGCCACTTAATAAATGGCTCGTCTTTGATTTTTACTAGAATCTTATAAATCGATTCTCTGAAGACAGTGTTGACTGCCCGAAATGCTTTTGCCATATCGTTCCTGGCTCCGTTCTTGGAGCCATTTTTACCCCATTGTTTCCTCCTTTCGTTTGGTTCTCAGTTTTGTCACTTACTTTAGCAGCGAGCTTAGCTGACCGTTCCCCCCTGTGCTGAGGCAGGTCACATCCTCCACCTTAGTGTATTTCTCGATGTGAGCCATTAGGTCGTCGATGGTCATGACCTCTTTCTTTGTCAGGGACTGGTACAGAAGGGAAGAGTTGGGTAGCCCAATTTTGAAGGAGGCCACCGCTAGCTTCTCCGATCAGTCTTCGACCTCGCTGAATAATTCCCAGTACCTCTTCGTGTAGTCTTGGAGGGTCTCTTGAGTTGTCTTTTTCATTGTTAGCAAGGCATCCATCCTTTTAGGATGGGAGCTATTAGTAATGAAGTGGGCCGTAAAGAGATCGGCTAGGGACTGAAAGTTTTTGATGGACCTATGGGGGAGACTTTCGAACCATTTTTGCGCCACATCATGCAGGCTCGAGGGAAAAATTCATCACATCAGTGCGTTCCGATGGTTCTAGAGGGTCATAGCTTTCCTGTAATGCTTAACGTGATCAATGGGATCAGTTTTACCATCATAAATCTTGAACCTTGGAATAAAAAATTTCTTGGGGGCTTCCTCTTCTTCTATTTCCCTTGAGTAAGGTGATTTTATTTGAGTTTTGAGGGCTCACCTAGAGAGCCCTCGGGTCAATCTAGCACCGCGATGCGCAGGGTGTTGGTCCATATCCCTTCGGACCAAATCTCGTATGTTCTCATTGCTGCGAGTTGGGATCCTGTAATGGAGAGCTAGTCGGAGTTGCTCAAACAGGTCGTCCTCTGATTTTTCCCCCTCAACTTTCTGGGACCCACGTCTAGGGCTCCTTCATCGGCTGCGAGACTTGCTCGCCTGAGGGCTAGGAGTGCGGTGAAGGCGTCCCCTGGTGCCATGATGGATCTCTCTCTCCATTCTCTCTAACCTTATTTTGAGGCGAGCATTCTTAGCTTCGTGCTTGTGAGAAGACTCCCTCTGCTCTTGGAGCCTCGCCTCATATGCATCAATCAACCTGGATATTTTTGTTGACCTCGCTGGTCCTTGGCTTTCTTCTGAGTCTAGCCTCTCTGGGTGAGCCCTCTGATTTGAACGCAGAACATCAGATCTGATCCTGCGAGGAGCAGGTTGTTCTTGGATATCTCCTGCCTGAGGAGCATTACTACTGTGACCAGACATTTCAAACTTCTTAGTTGGTGTGGGCTTTCTCAGGGAAGATAAATGTTCCCACAGACGGCGCCAATTGTGGTGACAAATATATTCAACACAAATAAATGAGAGAAGCTCAATCACCAAGAAAAATAAGGAAAGTAAAATGCCAATAACACAACAGGAGATATACGTGGTTCAGTAAGAACACCTACGTCCACGGTGGTGCACTCAGTATTATTTCTATAAACTCCGGGGAGCGTTTACAGAGAATACAGTGCGTGTATTTTTCCCCACACCTAGGGCTTATTATATACATGTCTGTCTTCAAGGAGTGGGGTGTTGGACTCCCTCACGTTTACCATCTTCTCCTAGAACATCTCTATACGAGAACATGGGAGAAGAATAAGTCATAACTGAATTAATATTAAGGTGCGAAGGGTTTGAACCTTGGGCCCTTTTAATTAGGCAACTCGTCCGGGCCCGTAATGCCAAATCTGGGTACCCACACTAATGATAAGGTATCTCGCACGAACGAAACTCAGGTCACTCGAACAACCTCTGGGTTTTTCTCTTCCTTCGTCTTCATGCAGTTTCTGCCATGGGAGATCTTAAACCTAGATTTCTTACTCTGTAAACCCTTAAGAATTTATATCAAACCACACAATCTTTATTCTCACAATCTTAATATTAACATCTACACATAATCGAAGGTTAAATGTTAAGTTCCCAAATCCTTTACAATTCATATTAATTATACCTAGTTTATAAATTGGTCCACACAAGGTTTTTAATAATCTCACCACTTATTGTAAGTTCATAAATCTAATTTCCTCATCAGTTATCATGTAATATTAATCAGCCTTATTACACAATTCATTAGTATACCTCTATAAATTGAAAACCCAATTTAGATATCAACCCAACCCAAAATCATTTGTGTTCATCACACCCACTATGATATAAATGGAAAACTGCAATTAATTTAAAATCAAGTTTTACCACTTACCTTAAAAGGTTTGTAGGGTCTGAATCCTTTCGTGTAGATGAGTATTTGATGAAAAACTCCCACACTTGTTCTTGCTTTTGGCTCCCAAGAGTTCTCCAAATTCTCCCTCTTTTCTCCTCTACTTAATTAGGATTTCTTAAATGAGTTATGGCTGCTAAACCATCTCACTTTTAGGTTTTATTTGGCCAATCCATTTTTAGGCTTGTGGGCCTTATTAAATGGCCTAAACACTCCCGTGTGGGCCTAGTTCTGCCTAAAAATGCCCCAAGACCCATTTACTACCCCTGGGCACTCTTTTTTGACTATTTTGACCTATCCGGACTCATCCATGCACTCAGAATTGTCATCCGAATTAATTTACCAAAAGTCCTTATCTCGAACCCAATATAGTCTATACCAGACTCTCGGTTGAGATATATAAATGACACATTACTAATACTCTCTATAACGTAAATAAATTATTACTATTCACTTAGTAATTTAATTTTCATAAATATTAACCATTTACTCTCCCGATTAATATTTAAATAAATATTTATAATAATTAACTCAATTAAATTACAACACATAAGTAATTTAAAACTTCCCTGAATTAATTAAATATTAAATGCACATAATTACAGGGTGTTACAATAGTCAACTTCTCAGTAAAGAGCTGCAAGATTCTACAATAAAAGAGTGAAGACTAGGCTGATAGTCGTGGGTGACTTGGTATTGAAGAAGGTCTGGAAAAAACCTAACAAGCTTCATCCTAACTGGCATGGACCGTACAAAGTGACTGAAGAGGTTGTGTCGAGAACTTTTAGGCTGGAAAATCTTGAAGGCAAACCCTTTTCCAAGCCCAGGAACACTAACCAATTAAAGAGGTATTACCAATAGCTCTATTTGTATATAGATTGTTGAAGTTTTGTTTATCAATGTATTTCTAAGTGTATGATAAAGTTATTAATGAAAAGTGCAAGTGTTGACTCATATTTGTTTTATCTATTGTCATCAATTATTTCTTAGTCTGAACCTTATTAAACTAGAGAACATAGTTTATGGTGAACTAGCTTATAACTCTATCTCGGTGATACGAGAATGAATGAGGAGTCTCGTCTCCTTCATATCCTCCGAATGATGCCGAGAGGGGGAATCAGTGTTATAACATCACTTTTGTGGTGAAAATAAATTGAAATCAATTCATATGGTTGCTTCAACATCAGTTAATAGTGAAGATCAAAACACTATCACGGAAATACTAGAGTGTATGAGGAGTCTCTTCCCCTTAATACCCTCTCAATAATTCCGAAAGGGGGATCAGTGTGATAACATCAGTTATGTGGTGAAATTTTTTTTTTAATAATTTCATATTGTTGCCTTAATATCAGCGTATGTTGAATTAAAGATCATAACATTCTCTCGATGATATGAGAGTGTATGAGTAATATTGTTTCCATCACACCCTTATAACACCAAGAGGAGGGATCAAATAAAATATTAGTGGTAATAATAAAAAGTAGTAACAAACATTATATTTAGAACATCATTCAGTGGTGATAAAAAATAAAATGTAGAGACTACAATTAAATTGCAAAGAGGTCCACATCAAAAGTAATATTGCACATTTATAAGATGACCCCAAAAATGTTAGTGTTACAATACTTCCAAAAATATAAGAAAT
Source organism: Sambucus nigra (assembly GCA_949130495.1). Classification (NCBI taxonomy): domain Eukaryota; kingdom Viridiplantae; phylum Streptophyta; class Magnoliopsida; order Dipsacales; family Adoxaceae; genus Sambucus; species Sambucus nigra. Next base: position 473,906,039 of record OX422213.1, read on the forward strand.
ATAGGGAGCAACATTGTTCAAAATATTGGTACATCAAAAGGGTATAAGGCCACAGACGACCATCAGTTAAAAGATGAGTTCATGCTTCTTTTTCCTTCTCGACCTCGATCGGGATGTCAGTAGTTGTAAGATGGGTAGGAGATTCTATTTGAACTTCATCTTTAGTATTATGATTGACTGTCGTGATCGCGACTATAGATGCTTGAGCGGCGGCCTCAGTTTCAATATCTCCAAAGGCAACAACAACCACCTGGTTAGACATATCAAAAGTCCTTAAGTCTTACACAAGCTGGGGATCGACCTTACTAAGGTTTGGGTATTTATTCAAACCCCATGGCAAAGCCATTTTTCATCCTCTCTACGTACTTGACGATATAACCAACAAACTCTTCATACTCATTGAAGGCATCAATTTCCATCTTTATGGTATCTTTAACTTTGGCCTTATGTTTTATTAACAGATTAACTATCTCAACCTGGTGACCAGTCTTCTGGGTCTGCAAGTCTATTGCGGATTTAGCTGATCAATTGCATTTTTATGACTTTTCTCAACCTTCTTCATTTTGTTCTTCAGTGACTTACTGTTATTATTAATAGCCTCGTTGGCTTGTTAGACTACAGGATTATTGTCTTGAACCTAGTGGTTCAGTTGATGAAGGTCCACCACAATCTGCAAAGCAAAGAAGGTAAATTTAGTAAAAGACGAGACGATGCTTTAGTGAAAATAAAGTATAGTTAGAAAAGTTAGAGATGATACATGAGTCGCTTTATGGAGAGTGAAGTCACTAAGATAAAATAGATCCATGGCATATAAGAATATGCTATTAGACTCGGCCATAATAGAGCTTATGGCATCCTTAGCCCCATTTTTCGACCGAGTAGAGAATCGATTGAGACCGTCAGTTGAGATACTCGAGAAGTAAGCACGGCATCACTAGAAATAGGAATAGCTTGGTTAATGGTGTTTTGGGATGGTACGTCCTTCTTATTGTTCTTAGTTATTGGACGAGGTAAAGTACCGAGACCCTCAGGAAAGTCTTTTATATTTTTAAAACACTCGTCCTGACTTGGCCCCCCAGCTATCATCTTTTTAGTTGGGTCCGAGGGAGAAGTTTTCTTATTGATCAATTTTTTTAGGACATTGGCTAGATTTGGGGTGACCATTCTCCAAATTTCTTCTGGAATGTCAGCTGGACGAATTTTAAACAAAGAAATAAATCAGTATCGGCATTTAAATAAAATATAACATTACAGTTGATAAAAATTTCTAACTTACACATCTCAATTAGGGGGTCACCCCCCAGACTAATTTTGTCCCAAAGTGCAGGGACCGTCAATGATTTAAACTCAACCAGGTCGTCCTTCTTGCCACAAGTTCGCTAATGATCTATCTTTTTTCGACCATCTATACTTAGGGTGGGGTCAAGTCTGGCCGAGATTGACACTCTACCCCACTTCTGGGGAACTATTGGTTCATTGACATTATATGGAACTTTGATGTCAAAATCCCAGGCCCTCGACACAAAGAAATATTGAGGCTTCCAGTCATGATTTGAAGTCTGATTTACAATCAATTTTTTTTATCATATTTCCTATCTAGGAGATTAAAAGTATCACGGCTGAAACATCATTATTGACACAATATATCAAGCTCTGAACATGCTAACTGGATGGTCGGTTCGAAAGGTTAGTCTCCACATCTGGATAAAATTGAGAATAATTCTCCAAGCATTAGGAGAAAACTGAGCCGGGGAAAGCCCCATGCTGGTAAGGATGGCTCTTATGCTGGGGAGAATCGGTAATATAAAGACGCTACTAAACATCTGCACATAAAAAACTACTTTGCCCTCTCAATTATTCAAGGCTCTCTCATCCTCAGACGGGACTCTCATGTTGATGGAGAATTTTATCCCATAGTTATGCCTCCACATAATCAAATCTGTCTCTCGAACAGTAATAGAAAAGATCATAGCATATGGAGTGTTAAGTGGTTTCTCTTCATCATCGTCCTTATCCTCAACATCGAATATAGCCACACCATCAAGGAATCTCGTGGTGAAATCGAAACCAGTTATGTCCGATAATGGAACAACCATTCAAGGTTACTTATAAGGTAAGACAACTTCCGGATCGTCATCATCTAAGATCTCCCGAGCATGGGAAGTTTAGGGGTTTCCCCGAGTGCTGGACTCGATAGCATCATCTTCGTCCAAACAAGACCTTGGGACTTGCATAGCCTCTTCGAACATGTCCACACTATTAGACGGATAAGGAGGGACTGTAGCCTTCAGACGAGGATATAAATTGTAACCCCTAGAAGAGGTGTTAGATATTGTGTCACTACATATGTTGATAACACTAGGATCAGATGAGGAATGATATGTAATAAGTGGGGGAGGAAGAACTATAATTTAAAGGGTTGGGTGAATTGGAAGTTTAGAATTGGCTTCGGCTTTATGTCTACCCTCGACCTCAGCCTTATGAATCTCCCTAAGTATCCTCTACCTTAAGTGTCGGTAGTGCTCACCAAGAACGTATAGCCTTTTGTACAATCAAATATGATCTAGTTTGACATAAGTTGACTAAAAGATCAAAGAGAAAGTTTTAACTATTTTCAAATAATTAACCAGTCAAGAACAAATATAAAGGCAATTGAAAAACTAAATCGGCAACGGAAAAAGTAATCTCTCACCAAAACAGTCTCCTCTCAACCCTCTACAACCTAAATACGACCTCAACCTCACTTAATAAATCCTAAAACATCCACAAATTGTGGTGAAAAAACACACACTTCACCAAAAAAATGGTCAAAATAAAAATGAAGCACTAAAGCGCAAATTAAATGAAATAGAATAGAGAAATGGGTTACGTGGGTGGTGGAGAAGACTTTGGAATGAGAGATGCTAAACTCGTCTTAAATGTTTAAATAGAAAGAGATAGAGAGAGAGATAGAGATAGAGTGAAGGATGGAGTCTTCTGCAGAAAGCTTAAGAGCTTGAGAACAATGTTGGGAGAATAAAAACGTGATTGATTTTTTTGTATTTAAAGAGGGTAGTGATTGCGCACGATTTCCATGTCCCAAATCATTAGGGTATGACATCCAAGCAGGCATATTGTCGTCTCTCCTTGGAACACATGCCAAGCCACCCATTTTATAACATGTGTCTAATCAAGGACACTCGAACATTATGTCTATCTGGGACATAGAAAGGATGCTCCTGACATCTGCACAGCCTGTACGTATCTACAAACTAACCTCTAATGTAGGGGGGTCATTTCATCACAGAGGGACATATGATTATACTTAAGTCTCCCATTCACATTAAAGACTAAGGTCTAGGGGTGATTGATATACATAAGTGTGGCCTCATCATGAACGAGACTCAGCTCGGCTACTCCATGATCCCTGCCCAATGTCAATCAGACTCATCTACATATAGACCCACAGCACAGAGGCCCATGTCAACTAGTCTCAACTTTTGAGATCTCACCCTCCGTACAATTACAATCACATGTGATGGCTTGATCCAAAATCTTAGTTGACCCATGTTTTGGCATTGCCATGTGAAGGCCTCATAAGGCACTAAAACTGAAAGGCCGAGACCTTCCTACAGTTCTTGGACAATTTCCACAGTATCGAAGTTGTTCAACTGGAAGACCACTCCAACATTCTCGGCCTGGATGAGACCAATAAATCCGAATCGAGTACCTCACATCGAACATGTGGCTTGTATATCGCCAAGCCACGTGGAACATAATGATGCGGGAGATAAACAACTCACATGAGGGAGCGACACTGCACACCAAGTGCATTCTTGGGAGCGACACTGCACACCTCCAAGCCTATATAAGTCCACTTCATCTTCTTTATTAAGGATCGAACAATTCAAAATACTATAAAAATTGGGCCTAATTATGACCTAGAGAGAGAAATCTTGAGTGTTTGTAACAGTGGCCTTCAGTGCCTTATAGAAATATAAAAACATTATCACCATGCATTGTGGAGTATGATAAGGCCTAACCACTTATATGCATGTGACATCTCTCTCTCATCCTCTTATATATATATATATATATATATATATATATATATATATATATATATAGGGCCCTCCTGTAAGGACTCCTTATGGTGCAAACTTCGATACATACCATTTTTTTGAAATAGTAAAAAAATGAATTTTTTGATGAAATTACATGGACTTGATCTCCACAATGAGAAGATCATCTCCAATTTGTTTCATTAAAAAATTCAATAAAAAAATCGTTGAGATGAGGTGATATGTAAAAAATGGTATAAATATGCATTTTCGACCGTTGAAATGTTGGCGATCATCTCACCCACTTTTTGATTGAATTTTTTTATGAAACATCATGGATATGATCTCGACAATGATAACATCATATCCTTGAAGTTTCATCAAAAAATTTAATCAATAAAGTGGTAGGCGTCGACCCAACATTTCAACGGTTGAAAATGAATATTTATACCAGTTTTTACATATCAACTCATCTCAACGGATTTTTTATTGACTTTTTTGATGAAAAAAATTGGAGATGATCTTCTAACCATAAACATCATATCCATAAAGTTTCATAAAAAAATTCACTCTTTTACTATTTTAAAAAAAATGTTATGTATCGGGGTCTACACCATAAGTAGTCCTTACATGAGACTTTCTCTCTCTCTATCTCTATCTCTCTCTCTGTGTGTGTGTGTGTATAGGTAAAGGATCATAAGTGGACCTAAAAATCAAATTTTTTAATGGACCTTAACAAAAAGCACCTAACAACCCATTAATTTTAATTCCTAGTGTAATTGGTCCACGCCAGCGGCAACGGACACACGTGTGACCTGAGACCCCCTTGGGGCGGGGGGGTTGGGGGTGTAAAAAACATGTTCAATCGACATGCGTGTCCATTGCCACTGGCGCAGACCAATTACACTATAGGAATTAAAACTAATGGGTTGTTAGGTATTTTTTGTTAAGGTCCATTAAAAAGTCCGCTTTTTAGGTCCACTTGTGATCCTCTCCCTATATATATATGTGTGTGTGTGTGTGTGTGTGTGTGTGTGTGTGTGTGTGTGGCGCGTGTGCGTGTGTATGTGCGTGTGTGTGTGTGTGTGTGTGTGTGTGCATCGGATGTATTATATTTAAGAGCATCATGCATGATTAATAAACATAAGCAATTATAATCTAATTTGTTTATTTTGGTCATAAGCAAAAAGCAAACAAATCAAGGTCACGTATTCAAAAGTATTGCCAATTTATATGTGGCCCTTACATGAGTCGAAAACTCAAATTCTTTTACAAACAATCTCAATTTTTAAAAGAATCCTAAAAAATTAACAAAAGTATACAAAAAGCATATTATGGTGAAAAATAATATTTCATAATCACATATTTGGTTGTAATGTAGTATTCACACAGTCCATAGAAAATACATGTGTCCTCCCTTCAACAATGTTAATATTCATTGATTGTATAAGTAACACCTGCTGAATGAGTTTGGTTTATTTATTTGCCATCTTAATCGAGTGACTTATACAAATAATATGGAAACTCATTAGTATGATAGATATAAGTGAATATAAATCGTATGCTTGCGAAATCGAAAGATTATGAACAAAAATGTATGTGATAACTGTTAGTATGTATAAAACCAAAATCCTCGTAAAGATTGAGAAATTTATAGAATCAAAAAATGCCCCAAAACCAAAACCAAAATGATAAAATTAGTTTATGAATCAAAATTTCGGCATGTAAAAGATGTTTACCTTTATTACATGTGTATAAAAATACTTAAAACACTTAACACCGTACCTTTGTTAGGATGTATGACACTGTGCTAAAATGAGTCCGTGAAAGTTTTAAAATGGCACTGGACTTTTTTTTTAAAATGGTTGAAAATGCAGTAAAATAACTCTAAAATGTGTTTAAATGACTTCAAGTGGATATTTTGGTCCAATAAACTTTAAAACATGTCAACCATTATCTAAATTATAATAAAAACTAATGGGAAATGGAGATAAATAATTTTAATTGTGGGACTTAGAAGCTAGGAGATCTGTTAATGGAATAGAAAAATTAATGTTGCTTATACACCCTATTAAATTTCTAAAATGAGTAGAGTGGAAATTATATTTCAAGTATAGATTTGTGGTTGACATAGAAATACTTATTTATTTTCTCCCTGCTATTATTAACTATTAAATCCCTCTTCCTCAAAACTATCTAGCCACACAATAACCAACCATCCCATATTTTCTTTTTTGTTCTATTTTTAACCCCTTTAATTCAGGAGCCAGTACTAACATACCTTCCTCAACCAAACCATGTCATCACATATAGAAACAGGAAGAAGAGACATTTTCAACTATGGTACTTAACAAATTTGAAATTTTTTCCTAGGTATCTTGTTACTTTTGATATTAATTGATTTTTTGCCCAAGACATACAAAAGATATTACTGAAAAATATGCCCTATATTAAAAAAATATACCTCAAGTATTTTATTCCCAAACACTATCAAAGAGAAAATTTTAATTATTTCAACAACATACGAAGAATCCCTAAAAACTATTTAAAACCCTCAGAAGATTTAATATATAAGTGAAAGCAACAAATAAAATTTCTAAAATAAAAAAAAATCCTTAATTGGAAAATTATGTGAATTAGGAAAACAAAAAGAATAATAGAGAGAACATGAGTCCATTTATATCTTTCATCTAAAAATAATTGAAATCACTAAGGTAAATAGTTAAATAATTAGAAAACATGATGAAGATAATGACCTTATTATTATTTATAAAAAAATGTAAGTAAAAGTACTTTCCTAAACATATCGCCTTTGTTGATTGTGTCAAAAACCAAAAATCAAAAGGTAAATTCCTAATATGTGTTAAAACCAAAAAACAAAATGAAACGTTAAAAAATGTACAATGTGGTCCAAACCCCCAAATTGAATATGATAAAAATTATTAGATAAGAATGAACAGAAAAATAAATAAAAACATAAGAGGGTGTGATTACCTGTTGCATGTTGGTATATGATGCACTATTGAGAGAGAAAAAGGAGTGAGAAAAATGATTCCAAAAACTCGATCCAAAACATGTAGAAAAAGGAAAATAACCTTGAAGTGCTCTTACGAAGCGGGCTTTTGTGTATGATAATTCCATGAACTGATCTAAATCATCAAAGATTTCAACAAATTAGTAAATTAAATTTCTCACGATGTACATTATATGGTGTTTAGGTGTATGTTGATACCAAAAATCATCCACCCATGTGGACCAATCAGAAGTGGACAAGTTTCTCCAACATGGCTTAAATCCTATGTGACACCCCGCCTAATTAAATATTGGGTGATCAAACCCGATTAAAATAAAACATGATTTACAAACTGGTCCACTCTAAGCATCACTGTCCAAAACCAAATTAATTACTAATCACCTATCAGGTAATTAAGTCGGTGCCAAATTTTATTTTGCATTAAATACAACAATTAATAAATGTGAACAAACTAACTTAAACCATCCACAACATATATAATCCAAACCATAATAAGATATCATAAATAAATGCCATGCCGATATAATCATCAACCATAAAGATCCAAAACCAACAAATAATCCAAAAATAAAAATGAAAATGAATAAATGTCTAAGCAGAAACTAAATGAGTACTGAAGGAAAACATGTCCATAATGAAAGATAAATTGAGATCCTACGCTAAATCAAAAAGAATAATGAAAGCATCTAGGCAAGGTCCTGAGAACATCCACTTCTGTCACAGCCGCGCCTCCTTGGAACAGAATATCAAGCCTGACGCCCCTGTGGCTGGAACCTAAAAGGTTTTACAAAAAAATTATCAAGGAGTTAGAACTCAACACATTTTAAAAATATTTAGCAAGAGTTTATAACAACTCAAAAATCAGTTATTGATTCCACATGTTAGGTTAGCGTACACTCTTTTGAGTTTTCTGCACCTCTTAACTATTGTGCACGTCTAACGTTTCTACTTATCCCACCAAGCCATACTACCAAATCTAACTAGACATAAGTATATAACTAGACTATTGACACCTCTAAGTCCTCGTACTTCCCATACAGTACATTAACTGGTTTAACATCCCTCGTATGTTATAATCATTATATAAGTAACCTCTCTCACATGCCATCTTTTCTTTTAATTTAATTAAGTTTCTATACTTAATTCGTTACTCATATATATATCATATATTGGTCTACTATTGCATGCAAGTAGAGTATTCGTACGGTATATATATTTCACATGCAATATATACTATAATTGCATACTTTTCTATAATGTCCCAGTATTACACATTAAGGACTATTAGTTTCGATTGTCCCCTCCAACTTGGTTTGGAATGTCTCATAGAACATAGTTCAGAATGTCTCATCGAACTTATCAAACAAGTATATAATAGGTATTCACTCCACCTATAATTAAATCAGTAGGCATACACACAACCTAATTATTCATACCCGTGTGTGGTATATCTCTCTCGAATACTTACCATACATACTACTTTATGATTTACCTCACTATCATATTTATTTGAGTGTTCACATAACTCTAAGGGTCTTAGTTACCCCTTCGCTAATTTTCAGTAGTTAAATCAATATTTACCCTACTGGTCTATTTACCAATTAATTTTACATCCCCGTAATTCATTATCTTTCTCTCCAATAAATATCGACATTATTTCATCCCATATATTACTTTTCTTAATCCACATAATAAGACTAATCACTACCCTAATCTAGTCCCTATGAAATATAATAAATCTCTTATTATATTCTAATAAAGTCCTAAGAGTTTTCCACGACAACTGCTTAGGAATGCTAGACCAAAAGGGGGAATTTCTTGTAGTCTAGGAAACCGAATCAATTAGCAAGGAGGACCAATCGATTCTCTTTCCAAATCGATTTACCCCTGTGCCGAATTGATTCAAAATGGTACAGATCATCTTCTTCTTCTATGTTCATGTGTTTTTCCCGACTTTTCTTTATCAAACACATATGATAAACCACCAAACTCACATCCAATTGTTCCAAAGGAGTACTACATATATGGGGATGATTTCTAACGTTATTGACTCATCAAAATATTAAAAATCCTAATCATACATGGACCTAATAAATTATTCATCCCAAAACCTAGGTTTTATTATCCTCCATTAATATTCAACATGAACCCAGATTTAATTCGTGAAGATGAATGCATAACTTCTGTTTTATTATCCTCAACATATGTTAATTCGTACTACATGCAATTCCTACCCAAACATACATTAAAATCTTCCTTCTCTTCAAGAATCAGTGATTTAATCCGAACTATATTGAAAACCCGACACATGGGTATTATAACTTCAAAAGGCTTGTATATAAGCACTTGCCTTAACAGAGGGGGTCTGATTTCATGATGGTGATTATGGATTGTTGATCTTCTCTTCAAATCCACCCTCCTTAGATGATTAGGATACAAGAACAAACTCTAATTCTTCAAGAACACCCCCTTAAGATTTGAGAAAGGTTATTCTCTTATCTCTAATGGCCTCTCTTAAGATTTTTGTGTTATTAACCCTAACCCCAATCTCTAATCATTAGATATAAGACTCTAAATTTCGTAGTCCCTTAACCTCTATTTTCAAATATCTAAAATGCCCTCCGTAGGTGCGAGTTTGGTCTAAAATTGACTCGCAACCTGAACTATACCCCCGGGTATACTATTTTGACTATTTTGGCCCTCTCAGAATAATTCGTGATCTCTAAATTATCATCCGAGTCACTAAAAATATATTTCCTATCTCGACCTGAATTTCGTGTACATTCGATTCCTGATTGAGATATAATCAAATACACCCATATCACTCGTTATGACGTAAGTCAATGATCCTCAATTAATTACTATTTACACGTAGTTAATTCATTACATGATACTATCACTCGATTAATATCTAATAGTCATATTTATTCATTAATCACATTAAATTACTCCACTCACGTAATTTAAATAAAACGTATATTCACACTTAATTTGCAAATTAATTTAAATTTCAGTAGGTAAAAATACAGGGTATTACATACTTTCCCACTTACAAAGGAATTTTGTCCCCTAAATTAGGACATACCTGCGGTAAAATACTCTGGATACTTCTCTCGCATGTCATCCTCCTGCTCCCAAGTCGACTCATCAAATATGTGGTGTCCCCACTGAACTCATACTAATGGAATCATATTTGACCACAACTTACACTCACTACGATCCAGAATAGATACGGATCTCTCCTCATACAAGACGTCTGGCTAGAAATCAATCTCCTCAATTGGGACATACCAGAAAGCCCTCCCGCTCCTCCTGTACTTCTTCAGCGATGAAATATGGAACACATCGTGTATCCCCTGAAGATGCTCTAGCAAGACCAATTTGTAGGCCACTGATCCCACTCTCCCAGTCAGAGGAAATGGACCCATGTACCTTGGTTCTAACTTAACCTTCTTGTCAAACCTCAGGTCCCCTTCATAGGAGACCCCGTACTAACACCTGGTCACTAACCTCTAACTCAATGTGTCTACGGCCCGCATCAGTATAGCTCTTTTGCCTATCTTGAGCTATCCAGATATGTCCTTGAATCAACTCTATCTTGGTAGAATTATCCTTTATCATCTCAAGTCCTAATATTCAATTATCTCCCACCTCTAGCCAACAGGCGGGCGAACGACAAGGTCTACCATATAATGCCTCGAATGGTTCCATGCCAATAGTAAATTAGTAAGAGTTATTATATACAACCTCTACTGAAGGAAGGTATCGCTCCCAACCTCCTCTAAAATTTAGGATGCACATCCTCAACTTGTCCTCTAATATTTGATTAACTCTCTCGGTCTGACCATTTGTTTGTGGGTGATAAGTCGTAATCAACCTCAAGTCTGTATCCATGGTCTGCTGAAAGCTCTGCTGAAAATGGGACACAAAGATCTTGTCTCTGTCAGACACAATAATAATTGGTACCCCATGCAACTTAATAATCTCTGAAATGAATAGCTGCGTATACTGCATCGTCTTATAGTCGGTACGAACTAGCAAGAAATGGGCCACCTTGGTCAGTCAATTCACTATTACCCAAATGGCATCGTGACCTCGCTGCGGCATCGACATGCTAGTAATAAAATCCATTGATATGCTTTCCTACTTCCACATGGGAATCTCTAGTGGTTTTAGCATCCCTAAATTCCTCTGATAGTCAACTTTCACAAGCTGACATGTAGCAGACTTCGAGACAAACTCTACTATGTCTCGCTTCATCCCTGACCACTAGTATTATTTTCTCATGTCCTGGTACATATTATCCCCGTAGAGATGTACCGCAAAACTCAAACCATGGGACACTGTCGTAACTGCCTATCTCAAATCCTCATTCTCTAGCACCATAAGTCTCCCATTAAAACATAAGCCACCCACTAAGCTAACTGAATAGGACTCTACACCCTCGTCTAATAACTGACGTACTCGGTCCTAATAGAATTGATCCTCTGAGTGTGCTTTCGGTACCCTAATCACTATCTCAGGAGTGATAGTTAAAACCGCCACACACATTCTGGCAATATCATCATCGTTCTGAAGTTCTCTTCACTTTGCTTTTTGGACTTCAGCCAACTCCCCCGTAGGTCGTCGACTCTACGCGTCTGCCACCACGTTAGCCTTACCAGGATAGTACTAGATATAAAAATAATAGTCCTTCACGAATTCTAGCCACCACCTCTGCCTCATAATTATATCTTTCTATGTGAAGAGATACTGAAGTCATTTATGATCCGTGAAAAATGTAAACTGATCTCCCAGTAAATAATTTCTCCATATGCTCAGAGCAAAAATGATAGCTACCAACTCAAGGTCATGGGTGGGGTAATTCTTCTCATGGGGCTTAAGCTTTCGGGATGCATAGACTATAGACATATCCTTCTGCTCTAACACACCCCCAAGTCCCTGCAGACATGCATCCGTGTAGACCTGATACTCCACCCCACTCTTAGGCAATGCAAGTATTGGCGCTGAAGTCAACTTATCCTTTAACTCATCAAAGGCTAGTTGGTAGTGATCTCTCCACACAAATGCCCCTCCCTTACGAATCAGGTTCGTCAAAGGACCCATAATCATATAGAACCCAGTAATAAATCGGTAATAATACCCGATCAACCCCAAGAAGATACAAATCTCTATCGGTGTCGTTAGCTGTCCCCACTCCCTCATCGTCGATACCTTAATCGGACCCACTGCAATACCCCTGTTCGATAAACTATAGCTCTCATAGAGAAAACCCACACTTCCCGAATTTGGCATACAACTGATGGTCCCGAAGTGTCTATAAAACCCTACGTAGATGCTCTGCATGCTCCTCCTATGTATGAGAGTAGACCAGAATGTCATCTATGAACACGATCATGAACTGGTCCAAAAACTCCCTGAATACTCTATTTATGAGGTCAATGAACACTGCTGGTGCATTGGTGATCCCAAAGGGCATCACCCTGAGCTCATATGATCTATACCGCGATAGTAAAGCGATCTTAGGAACATCCTCCTCCCGAACATGTAGCTAGTGATAACCCGATCTCAAATCAATCTTTAAGAAGTAGGCAACCCGTCTCAACTAATCAAATAGGTCATTAATCCTTGGTAAAAAATACTTATTTCATATCTTGACTTTGTTCAGCTCCCTGAAATCCACACACAAACGAAAGAGAATCATCCCTCTTTTCACAAACAACACTGGTGCACACCACGACGACGTGTTCTACCAAATGAAAACCTGACCCAAGGGTTGCTGAATCTGCTCCCTCAACTCCCGCATCTATGGAGGGTCCATATGGTACGGTGCTCTAGAAATTGGTCTCATTTCTAATGCTAAGTCGATGACAAATTCTATTTCTCGGCTTAGTGGAAATCTGAGTATCTCTTGGAATACGTCCTCGAACTCTCTCACTACCGAAATCGAGTCTAAAAGTACCACTATCTTTTGTGAGGTCTCCTCCTCAATTTAATATAAGTGGGTGCGGTATCCTCCCTCAGGTAGAGGCATTACCAACAGGAATATCTCCTGCTCCAGAATGTAGAACACTATGGCCCTCTCGTAGCAATTTAGTGTCGCTCTTTAGCCGGCTAACCACTCCATACCTAGAAAAACATCATACCCCGCCATATCTAGAACTAGTAGGTCTGGTTCTAGACTCAATCTCCTAATCAAGATGTCTACATCTCTACACACTAAGTGAATGAGTGACCCGCTACCCAACGGTGACTCAACACACATAAGGTGAGTGTCAACCGTCTCTAAAAGACCGGAAGCTCATGCAAGTCTAGTGGAAGTAAAAGAGTGTGATGCTCACATATCCAAAAGTAACCTACCCTCAGGCCCATGGATAGAAAATTTACCCTCAACTGCTAGCGATGCCTGCGGGGATGGAGGCATAGGTACATCCCAGACGTTATACACATGCTCGTAGTGCATCTTACCCTACTGCTAGTGGGGCGTCGGTGCTAGGGCTAGAGATGGAGGTAAAAGAGCCTGCTTCCCCTGTTGGTCACCCTGCTGATGTACCCCACCCTGTTATGGGCAATGTCTTCTCTTGTGACCCTGTTGGCTACATATAAATCAATGCCCCGAAAAAGGTCCCCTCTGGCCCTGTTTTCCCTGATGTTGTCCTTGATAACCACAACCCTGTTGTCCACCTCCGTTGTTCCCTTGGCCCTGACGGCCCTGAGGAACCTGATGCGGTTAATAAGGACCTTGTTGTATGGCCTTAACCCCGAACCTATGGCCGCTGACCCCCTATCTGAATCTCGTATTCTTGTTCCCCTGTCGAGAATCCTTCCCCTGGTGTCTCACTATCTGCTATTGTGGGGGTACCCCACCAGTACTATGATACAATGACCTGCTACGCTAACTCGTCTACCCTATCCTTTGCTCCCTCTCAAATAGAATAAGTGGTCCTGAAAGTGTAGTAATGCATCACTAACAACATCCGTATAAGTTGTTAATCTAGGGTTGTCGATCAAATGTTGCCTGGTCCTCCAGGCTAAATCGTCCATGAATCGTGCCTTCTTTCGATCCTCGTTGCTTACCTCGTCTGGCATAAAATTTACCAAGCGGGTGAACTCTTCATCATATTCCACTATCGAGATATCCTAGTGCTACCTCCTCAAATTTCCTTCGTATCTCTGCCTCCACTGCTAGTGGAAAGTATTTGCAGTCAAACTGCACCTAAAACTCTGTCATAGTCATCTGGTGTCTTTCATCGGCAATGGTCATAGAATCCCACCACCGCAAAGCGGCTCCAGATAACCTGAACGAATCTAACATCTTCCTCTGCATCTCTGTACAATCCACTATGTGCAGGAGGCGCTGTATATTATTTTTCCACTGGAAAGCCTTAACCACATTGGAACTGCCCTGAAACTCGGGTGTGTGACCCTTCTGGATGGTCTCTTTAACTCTCTGCCAAGTTGACGGCCCTGCTTGGACCTGGATCTCTGTTTCCACTGGTGCCTGTGCCTGGGGTTGAGGGAAATGGGCTGCCATAGCTCTCATGACTATGTCGACCCCCTGGGCCACTATCACTGCCACTTGGGCAGTCAAAATCATCTCCAGTGGTGGTTATGGTGGTGGTACATGTGGCTCTTGATGAGCCTCCCTTGTCTTATCCTTGGTTGCTACCCTCTCATCTCATTGTCTCCTCGGTGGCATCTGAGAACATATCGAATTTGTATCAGTACACGAGAAGCACGATATCTTAAACACTCAAGGATAAAACAACATTCCTAATAATAGGGCTCTATATTAAAAGGATAAAATAATGGAATCGTAGTAAGTCATATAGATCCTATTGGACACTAGAACTTGATGCTCTGATACCATCTGTGACACCTCGCCTAATTAAATACCAGGTGATCAGGCCTTTATTAAATTAAAACAGAATTTACAAAATGGTCCATTCTGAGCATCACTGTCGAAAACCAAATTAATTACTAATCACCGATTAAATAATTAAGTCGGTGCCAAATTTTATCTTGTATTAAATATAACAATTAATAAATGTGAGAAAATCAAATTTTATCTTGTATTAAATATAAAAATTAGTAAATGTGAGAAAACTAACTTAAACCATTCACAACATATAGAATCC
The DNA here is from genome assembly GCA_949130495.1 of Sambucus nigra. Lineage (NCBI taxonomy): Eukaryota > Viridiplantae > Streptophyta > Magnoliopsida > Dipsacales > Adoxaceae > Sambucus > Sambucus nigra. Next base: position 473,921,251 of record OX422213.1, read on the forward strand.
AAACCATAATAACATATCATAAATAAATGCCATGCCGATATAATCATCGACTGTAAAGATCCAAAACCAACTAATAATCCAAAAATGAAAATGAATAAATGTATGAACTGAAACTAAATGATTACTGAAGGACAACATGTCCATAATGAAATAATAAACATAGACCCTACACTAAATCAGAATGAATAATGAAAGCGTCTAAGCAAATACCTGCGAACAGCCACCTATGTTGCAACCGCGTCTCCCTGGAATAGAATATCAAGCCTGATGCCCCTGTGGCTGGACACCTAAAAGGTTTTTAAAAAATAATATAGCAAGGAGTAGCAAGAGTTTATAACATCTCAAAACACAATTTTTTATAACACTTGTTAGGTTAGCGTACACTCTCTTGACTTTTTCTCACCTCTCAACTATTGTGCATGCCTATCGTTTCTACTTAGCCTACCTAGCCATACCACCCAAGCAAACTAGGTAAAATTATATAGCTGGACTATTGACACCTCTAAGTCCTCGTACTACCCATACAATATGCTAAATGGTTTAACATCCCTCGTGTATTATATTCAATATAAGTATCCTCTCTCACATGCCATCTTTTCTTTCAATCTAATTAAGTTTCTCTACTTAATTCGTTACTCAAATATATATCATCTATTGGTCTACTATTGTATGCAAGTAGAGTATTCGTACGGTATATATATATATATATATATATATATATATATATATATACCATAATTGCATACTTTGCTATAATGTCCCAGTATTACACATTAAGGACTATTAGTTTCGATTGTCCCCTCCAACTTGGTTTGGAATGTCTCATAGAACATAGTTCAGAATGTCTCATCGAACTTATCAAACAAGTATATAATAGGTATTCACTCCACCTATAATTAAATCAGTAGGCATACACACAACCTAATTATTCATACCCGTGTGTGGTATATCTCTCTCGAATACTTACCATACATACTACTTTACGATTTACCTCACTATCATATTTATTTGAGTTTTCACACAACTCTAAGGGTCTTAGGTACCCCTCCGTTAATTTTCAGTAGTTAAATAAATATTTACCCTACTGGTCTATTTACTAATTAATTTTAAATTCCCATAATTCATTATCTTTCTCTCCTATAAATATCGACATTATTTCATCCCATATATTTCTTGACTTAATCCACATAATAAGACTAATCACTACCCTAATCTAGGCCCTATGAAATATAACAAATCCCTTATTATATTCTAATAAAGTCCTAAGAGTTTTCCACGACAACTGCTTAGGAATGCTAGGCCAAAAGGGGGAATTTCTTATAGTCTAGGAAACTGAATCAATTCGCAAGGAGGCCGAATCGATTCTCTTTCCAAATCGATTTACCCCTGTGCCGAATTGATTCAAAATGGTACAGATCATCTTCTTCTTCTATGTTCATGTGTTTTTCCCTACTTTTCTTTATCAAACTCATATGATAAACCACCAAATTGACATCCAATTTTTCTAAAGGTGTACTACATGTATGGGGATGATTTCTAACGTGATTAACTCATAAAAAGATTAAAAATCGTAATCATACATGGATCTAATCAATTATTCATCCAAAAACCTAGGTTTTAATATCCTCCATTAATATTCAACATGAACCCAGATTTAATTCGTGAACATGAATGCATAACTTATGTTTTATTGTCCTCTACATATGTTAATTCGTACTACATGCAATTCCTACCCAAACATACATTAAAATCTTCCTTTTCTTTCAAGAATCAGTGATTTAATCCGAACTATATTGAAAACCCGACACATGGGTATTATAACTTCAAAAGGCTTGTATATAAACACTTGCCTTAATAGAGGGGGTCTGATTTCATGATGGAGATGATGGACTGTTGATCTTCTCTTCAAATCCACCCTTTGTAGATGATTAGGATGCAAGAACAAACTCTAATTCTTGAAGAACACCCCCTTAAGCTTTGAGAAAGGTTATTCTCTTATCTCTAATGGCCTCTCTTAAGCTTTTTGTGTTATTAACCCTAACCCCAATCTCTGATCATCAGATATAAGACTCTAAATTTCGTAGTCCCTTAACCTCTATTTTTCAAATGACTAAAATGCCCTCCGTAGGTGCGAGTTTGGTCTAAAATTGACCCGCGACCTGAACTATACCCCCGGGTATACTATTTTGACTATTTTGGCTCTCTCAGAATAATTCGTGATCTCTAAATTATCATCCGAGTCACTAAAAATATATTTCCTATCTGGACCTGAATTTAGTCTACATTCGACTCCTGATTGAGATATAATCAAATACACCCATATCACTCGCTATGACGTAAGTCAATGATCCTCAATTATTTACTATTTACACGTAGTTAATTCATTCCAAGATACTATCTCTCGATTAATATCTAATAGTCACATTTATTAATTAATCACATTAGATTAATCCACTCACGTAATTTAAATAAATCGTATTTCCCACTAAATTTTAAAATTAATCTCGAATTTATTTAAATTTCAATACGTAAAAATATTGGGTATTACATACTTCCCCCTTACAATGGAATTTTGTCCCCTAAATAAGGACATACCTGTAGTACAAAGCTCTGGATACTGCTCTCGCATGTCATCCTCCTAAACTCGTACTAATGGAATCAACTTTGACCATAGATTACACTCACTACGATCCAAAATAGCTACGAGTCTCTCCTCATACAATATGTCTGGATGCAAATCAATCTCCTCAATTGGGACATGCCAAAAATCCCTATCCCTCCTCCTATACTTCTTCAGTGATGCAAAATGGAACACGTCGTGTATCCGCTGAAGATGATCCGGTAAACCCAACTTGTAGGCCACTGATCCCACTCTCTGAGTCACGGGAAATGACCCCATGTACCTTGGTTCTAACTTACCCTTCTTGTCGAACCTCATAATCCCCTTCATAAGAGACCCCGTACTAACACCTGGTCACCAACCTCCAACTCAGCGTGTCTACGCAGCATGGCTCTTCTACCTATCCTGAGCTATCCAGATACATCCCCGAATCTGCTCTATCTTGGTAGAAGTATCATGTATCATCTTAAGTCCCAGTATTCTATTATCCCCCACCTCTATCCAACAGGTGAGCGAATGACCAGGTTTCCCATATAATGCCTCGAACGGTGCCAAGCCAATAGTAAATTGGTAAGAGTTATTATCCGCAAACTCTACCAAATCAAGGTATCGCTCCCAACCTCCTCTAAAATCTAGGATGCACATCCTCAACATCTCCTCTAATATCTGATTAACCCTTTCGGTCTGACCGTTTGTCTGTGGGTGATAAGTCATACTCAACCTCAATTTTGTATCCATGGTCTCCTGAAAGCTATGCCAAAAATGGGACACAGAGATCTTGTCTCTATCAGACACAATAATAATCGGTACCCCGTGCAACTTAATATTGTTTGAAATGAATAGTTGCGCATACTGCATCGTCTCATAGTCAGTACAAACTGGCAAGAAATGGGCCACCTTGGTCAGTCGATTCACTATCACCCAAATGACATCGTGACCTCGCTGCGACGTTGGCATGCCAGTAATAAAATCTATTTAGATGCTTTCCCACTTCCACACGCGAATCTCTAGTGGTTGTAGCATCCCTGAATGCCTCTGATGGTCAACTTTCACAAGATGATAGGTAGCAGACTTCGAGACAAACTCTGTTATGTCTCGCTTCATCCCTGACAACTAGTACTGTTTTCTCATGTCCAAGTACATATTATCCCCGTCAGGATGTAGCGCAAAACTCAAACCATGGGACTCTGTCGTAACTTCCTGTATCAGATCCTCATTCTCTATTAAAACGTAATCCACCCTCTGAGCTAACTAAATAGGACTCTACACCCTCGACTAATAACTGACGTACTCGGTCCTAACAGAATTGGTTCTTTGCCTGTGCTTTCACTACTCTGATCACTATCTTGGGAGTGATACTTAAAACCGCAACACACACTCCGGCGATATCATCATCGAGTCGAAGTTCTCTTCGCTTTTCTTTCCAGACCTCAGCTAACTCCCCCGTAGGTCGTTGGCTCTACACGTCTGCCACCGCGTTAGCCTTACCAGGATAGTCCTAGATATCAAATTGGTAGTCCTTCACGAATTCTAGTCACTGCCTCTGCCTAATATTCATATACTTTTATTTGAAGAGATACTGAAGTTACTTATAATTCGTGAACAATGTGAACTTCTCACCCAGTAAATAATTTCTCCATATACTCAGAGTAAAAATGACCGCTGCCAACTCAAGGTCATGGGTGGGGTAATTCTTCTTATAGGGCTTAAGCTTTTGGGATGCATAGGCTGTAGCCCTGTCCTCCTTCTGTGAGACACCCCCAAGTCCCTTCAAAAATGCATCCGTCTAGACCCAAAAATCCACCCCAGTCTTAAGCAATGCCAGTACTGGCGTGTGACACCCCGCCTAATTAAATGTCGGGCGATCACTCCTTTATTAAATTAAAATCAAGGTGAACAGTTGGTTCATTCTTAGCATCACTGTCGAAAAATAACTTTTCCAATTTAAACACCCTAAATAATTAAGCTAAGTGTCAAAACCATTTTAGACATTACTTTCCAAATTTTATTTTATATAAACCAACATTTAAAACTTTACGAAATTCATAATTAAAGAATCACACAACAACTATACTGGAACAAACAATCCAATAGTTAAACATCCATCAAAGTAACTCCAACATTAAAACTTAAAGGAAAAACATCCTGACAGTAATAAATCCCAAAGAGTAAAATACTGGCAATAAATGAATCATAATGTCCGCTAAACAACTAAATAATGGAAAGGGTGACACATGCCCAACTGAATAAATAGTACTAGAAGTGGAATCAAGAAATGAGGTCGTCTAAGCAAGAGGCCTGCAACTCCCACCTAAGCTGCAGCGCGTTCCTTCCAAAGGATCCTATGCAAGACGCCCCTGTGGCTGGGCACCTGTGATATATACATATATATACAAGAGAGAAAAGAAAATGGTAACGGGTGAGAGCCCGATTGTAAAAATGATTTAAAATTTGTTTAGCAAGTATTTAAAATGTTTACAGGCCAATGCAACAACATATTAGTGTGACACTCCCTTGATAAATTCTCACCTCTGTTCTAATGTGCACACCTATCGCACTAACCTTCCCAACGGTTTAACTCATCTTATCTTAGGTTACTCATAAGATGTAAATTTAACAATTCAGTTGTTTGAGAAGTAAATTCCATTTAATACCAAAGCTCTCATTTTAACTTTATTTGTTAAATAAGTTTCCCAGTAATATACTATACTTTCAAAACACGTATTCCTCAATTGAAATCATTATTCATATCTTACTTACCATAAACACAGTAGGAAATTCCTAAATTTCAGAATTTAATATATATATTAAATACTCATATAATATATATATTCTAACAGCACCCCACATAAAAATTATGGTGCGGGCATACTCTGCTATCCAGTCCCCGTATCACTCGTACTAAGGGAAATATAAGTTCGAAATCTCTCTCGAACTGTATTAACACAAACACAACAATATTGAGGCGAAGCATAGAGTCCCGGTCTCTAAGAGGTCAGCACATGCCCCCATGTCTCTTAGGCCGTATGGCTATCGATCCGATTAGCCCGTACCAAAGGATCTCTATCTTCTAGGGTACGAGTCAATATCCCCCATAAAGGTCCCATCGAGATAAGACTGTCCCAGCGCAGTAACCTCAGGGATAGCAAGTAGCGCGGGAATGGTTTTCACACGTATATAGTATATGCATAAACACATACATATAAATATACTACTATTACCACATCAAATTTTGGTACATCTCATAATCCATAATTATGATATTTATCCTTATTTCTCGTTATTTAGTTATCACGTATAACGGTTCGTTCCTTACTTTAATTTGTGGGATTTTCCCAACTTATCAAGTGACACTCGTGAATTCCTATAATCCTAAGTGTAATTTCAGTAGGTACCCATTTATTTCTTCCACGTAACTACCTTACGCGTCTCCCCCCTTTTATATATAGTTCGACCGTCCCTTATACGTAAACATCTCCAAAAATGTGAATCTCCTTCTACATTAAAGGTTTCATATTTTTATTATGTCCTACTGGTCTTCTACACCTCCCAAAATATTTGAATAAGGGTGTCCAAAGATTGTTTCTCATTTAAATTGAATTTAACTATTTAGAGGGGAAAATAAGAGTCTTCCAGGAGGGGTCGATCGATCGATGGAAGGAGCTCGATCGATCGATGCGTCGATCGATCGACACTCCTGGTTTGATCGATCGATCAAACAGGTATGGCAAATTCTACAGATTAACAGTTACGGGTTCTATCATCCAACATCAACGAAATCCATATTTTTAACACCCAAACTCCCAGAAATTCGTACTACAAACATTATGAACCCAAATTAAACATCTTCTACGTAAGGCATGCAAATTTTCATCAATATCCATGGATTAATAGGTCAAAACTTATAAAAATCTCATGAACCCTAGAAATTTCTTTAACATTGTTCTAATCAGTCTTTTTCCAGAATTTCTACTCCTAATCCATCATAAATCCGTGGTTAAACCTCTACATATGAAGGGGATTTCTAGATTTTCATTCATATCATTACTACATGCAATTTTCCTATCTCCAACATGAGTTTTCTTCTATGAAACTCATCCTAATCAACCCTAAACTAACATGGGTGATGCATTAACGAAATTAAGAAAGATAAATACTTACCTGTAGATTTCAGGGTTCTGATTTGTGGACGAATTTGTTGTGGTTGCGTTCCCCGTCGTACGATCCACGCGTTGGTGGTGGTGGCGGTGCAACCGGACGAATTTTTGGCCTTGGATTGCTTGGAAAGCTTTCTACCTTCCTCTCTAATGGCCGTTCTAAGGTTGTGAGTCTGCTAACCCTAAAAGACCATTCCAAATGGCTGATATATCCTAATAAATTTCGTGGGTTTAATTACCCAAAATTACAAAATGTCCAAAATTCCCTCCCGGGGTACTAATTAAGCCTAAAAAAGCCCCGAGACCCAAACTAAGCCTCCGGGTACACTTTTCTGACTATCTCGACCCTTCTGTACACTTTGGCGCACTCAAAATGACCATACGAGCGACTTATAATTTATTCACTTTATTAATCAATATTTAGTCCCAACGCGACACGGGCGCGTCCCGACCCAAATTTCCAAAATTGTCATTTTATTCACTCATGACATTTAATAGCACCAATATTATATTACTTTATTCATTAGTAATATTCAACAAGTTTCCAATGATTACTAACTCTCGTCACGTTAGTAATTAAAAATATTTAATTTCCGAATTTATATTAAATTAATAACTCACATTAAATTTAATAAATCCCCAAATTTAGAAAGCATAAAAATACGAGGTATTACATGGCGTTAACGTCAACTTATCCTTCAGCTAATAAAAGGCCAGTTGTTACTAATCACTCCACACAAATGGCACTCCCTTATGAATCTGGTTCGTCAAAGGACCCTGAATCAGTGATAATACCCGGTCAACCCAAAGAAGATACAAATCTCTGTCGGTGCCATTGGATGTCCCACTCCCTCATCGCTGACACCTTAATCGGATCCACTACAATACCCCTGTCCGATACAATGTGTCCGAGAAATTGTAGATCTCATAGCCAAAACCCACACTTCTCGAATTTGGCATATAACTGATGATCCTGATTTATCTATACAACCCTACGCAGATGCTCTGTATACTCCTCCTTAGTATGAGAGTAGACCAGAATGTCATTTATGAACATGATCACGAACTGGTCCAAAACCTCCCTGGATACTCTATTTATGAGGTCCATGAACACTACTGGTGCATTGGTGAGTTCAAACGGCATCACCCTGAACTCATATGAACCATACTGCGATAATAAAGCGGTCTTAGGAACATCCTCCTCACGAATATGTAGATGGTGATAACCCAATCTCAAATCAATCTTTATTAAGTAGGAAATCCCTCTCAACTGATCAAATAGGTGAATAATCCTTGGTAACAGATACTTATTCCGAATCGTGACTTTGTTCAGCTCCCTATAATCGACACACAAACAAAAGCGAACCATCCCTCTTTTTCACAAATAATACCGATGCATCGTACGGCGATGTGTTCCGCCAAATAAAACTCTAACCCAAAGGTTACTGAATATGATCCCTCAACTCTCGCATCTCTGGAGGGGATATATGGTACGGTGCTCTAGAAATTGGTCTCATTTTCGGTGCTAAATCGATGACAAATTCTATTTCTAAACTTAGTGTAAATCTGAGTATCTCTTGGAATATGTCCTCGAACTCTCTTACTACGAAATCGAGTCTAACAGTGCCATTATCTTCTGTGAGGCCTGCTCCTCAATGTAATATAAGTGGGTGTGGGATCCTCCCTTGGGTAGAGGCATCACCACCAGGAACATCTCCTGCCCCAGAATGGAGAACACTATGGTCCTCTCGTAACAATCTAGTGTCGCTCTTTAGCCGGCTGACCACTCCATACCTAGAATAACATCATACCCCGCCATATCTAGAACTAGTAGGTCTGGTTCTAGACTCAATCTCCCAATTAAGATGTCTACATCTCTACACACTAAGTGAATGAGTGACCCGCTAACCAACGGTGACTCAACACACATAAGGTGAGTGTCAATCGTCTCTAAAAGATCGAAAGCTCATGCAAGTTTAGTGGAAGTAAAAGAGTGTGATGCTCCCATATCCAAAAGTTCAGACCCATGGATAGAAAACGTACCCTCAGCTACTGGCGGTGTTTGTTATGCTGGGGACATAGGTACATCCCAGACATTAAACACATGCTCGTAGTGCATCTGTCCCTACTACTACTATGGGGCCGATGCTTGAGCTTGAGGTAAAAGATCATGTTGCCCCTGTTGGTCACCCGGTTGCTCTGCCCTGTCCTATTCTGGTTAATGTCTTCTCTTGTGACCCTGCAGGCTACATATAAAGCACTACCCCAAAAAAGGTCTCCTCGGTCCATGTTGTCCCTAACATTGTCCCTAGTAACCACTATCCTGTTGTCTTCCTCTGTTGTTCCCTTGGCCCTGACGACCCTGAGGAACCTGATGTTGCTGATTAGGACGCTGTTGGTCCCTCCTTAACCCTAACCCTATGATCGCTGACCCCTATGTCTGAATCTCTTATCCTGATTCCCCTGTCGAGAATCCTAGTCCTGGTATCTCACTGTCTGCTGCTATGGGGGTGCCCCACCAGTAATATTATACCCTGACCTGCTAGGATGACTCGTCTCCCCTGATCTCTTGCTCCCTATCAAATGGAAGAAATGGTCCTGAAAGTGTAGTAATGCATCACTAACAACATATGTATAAGTTGATAATCCAAGGATGTCGATCAAATGGTGCCTGATCCTCCAGTGGCACAAAATTTTCCAAGCGGGTGAACTCCTCCTCATATTCCACTACCGAGATCTCCCAGTGCTACCTCCTCAAATTTTCTTTGCATCTCTGCCTCCACTGTAAGTGGAAAGTATTTGCTGTCAAACCGCACCCAAAACTCTGTGATAGTCATCTGGTATCTTTCATCGGTAATGGTCACAAACTCCCATCACTTCAAAGTGGCTCCAGACATCTTGAACGAATCTAATATCTGCTTATGCATCTCCGTACAATCCACTATATGCAAGTGCCACTGTAGATTATTTTTACACTGAAAATCCTCAACCACATTGGAACTACCCTAAAACTCGGGAGGGTGACCCTTCTGTAAAGTCTCTCTAACTCTCTACCAAGTCGACGGCCCTGCTTGGTCCTGGATCTTTAGTGCCACTTGTAGCTATGCCTGGGTCTAAGGGAAATGGACTGCCATAGCTCTCATGGCTGTGTCGACCGCCTGGGCCACTATCACTGCCATATGTGCAGTCAAAATCAGCTCTAGTGGTGGTTATGGTGTCGGTACATGTGGCTCTTAATGAGCCTCCCTCATCTCATCCTTGGTTGCTTCCCTCTCATCTCGCTATCTCCTCCGTGGCATCTGAAAACAGATCGAATTGGTATCAGTACACGAGAAGTACGATATCTCAAACACTCAAGGATAAAACAACATTCCTAATAATAGGGCTCTATATTAAAAGGACAAAACACTAGAATCAAAGTAAGCCGTTTAGATACTATTGGAATATAGAACCTGATGCTCTGATACCATCTCTGACACCCCGCCTAATTAAATACTGGGTCATCAGGCCTTTATTAAATTAAAACAGGATTTACAAAATGGTCCATTCTTAGCATCAATGTCGAAATTTAAATTAATTACTAATCACCTATCAATCAATTAAGCCGGTGCCAAATTTTATCTTGCATTGAATACAACAATTAATAAACATGAGAAAACTAACTTAAACCATTCACAACATATAGAATCCAAACCATAATAAGATATCATAAATAAATTCCATGCCGATATAATCATCGATTGTAAAGATCCAAAACCAACTAATAATCCAAAACTAAAAATGAATAAATGTATGAACTGAAACTAAATGAGTACTAAAGGACAAATTGTCCATAATTAAATAAAGTAACAGAGATCCTACACTAAATCAGAATGAATAATAAAAGCGTCTAATCAAATTCCTATGAACATCCACATGGGTTGCAACTGGATCTGCCTGGAACAGAATATCAAGCCTGATGCCCCTGTGGTTGGACACCTAAAAGGTTTTTAAAAAATAATTTAACAAGGAGTTAGAACTCAAAACCTTTAGAAAAAATTTAGTAAGTGTCTATAATAGCTGAAAACTCAATTTTTGATTACACATGTTAGGTTAGCCTAAACTCTCCTTAGTTTTTCTCACCTCTCAACTATTGAGCACGCCTACCATTTCTACTTAGACTACCTAGACATACTACCCAAGCAAAGTAGACAAAGGTATATAACTGGACAATTGATACCTCTAAGTCCCCGTACTACCCATACAATACGCTAAATGGTTTAACATCCCTCGTATGTTATAATCATTATAAGTAGCCTCTCTCTCACATATATATATATATATATATATTTGCTGTAATTTCATACTTTGCTCTAATGTCCCCGTATCACACATTAAGGACTATTGGCTCAGATTGTCCCCTCGAACTTGGTTCGGAATGTCTCATCGAACATGGTTCGGGATGTCTCATCGAACTTATCAAGAATGTATATAATAGGTATTCACTCCACCTATACTTAAATCAGTAGGTATACACACAACCTAATTATTCATACTCGTACATGGTATATCTCTCTCGAATACTCACCGTACATACTAATTTACGATTTACCTCACTATCGTATTTATTTGTGTAATCACATAACTCTAAGGGTCCTAGTTATCCCTTCGTTAATTTTCAGTAGTTAAATCAATATTTACCCTACTGGTCTATTTATCAATTCATATGAAATTCCTGTAATTCTTTATCTTTCTCTCCGATAAATATCAACATTATTTCATCCCCTATATTTCTTATTTTAATTCCCTTAATAAGACTAATCATTACCTTAACCTAGGCCCTCTACACTATATTAAATCCCTTATTATATTCTAATAAAGTCCCAAGAGTTTTCCACGACAAGTGTTTATGAATGCTTGGCCAAAAAGGGAAATTTCATGTATTCTAGGAAACCGAATCGATTCGCCAAGAGGCCAAATTAATTCGCTTTTTGAATCGATTCTCCCCTGTGCCAAATCGATTCTAAATGTTACAAATCCTCTTCTTCTTCTTATTCTTCTTCTTCTACGTTCATGTGTTTTTCCCTACTTTTCTTTATCAAACTCATCTGATAAACCACCAAAATCACATCCAGTTGTTCCAAAGGTGTACTACATGCATGGGGATGATATCTAACATGATTAACTCATCAAAATATTAAATATCCTAATCATACATGGATCTAATCAATTATTCATCCAAAACCCTAGGTTTTAATATCCTTTATTAATATTAAACATGAACCCAGATTTAATTCGTGAACATGAATGCATAACTTATGTTTTATTATCCTCTACAGATGTTAATTCGTACTACATGCAATTCATACCCAAACATTCACTAAACTCTTCTTTTTCTTTCAGGAATCATTGATTAAATCCAAACTATATTGAAAACCCTACACATGGGTATTATAACTTGAAAAGGATTGTATATAAACACTTGCCTTAACAGATGGTGTCTGATTTCGGGATGGTGATGATGGTTAGTTGATATTCTCTTCAAATCCACCCTCCTTAGATGATTAGGATGCAAGAACAAAGTCTAATTCATCAAGAACGCCCCCTTAAGCTTTGAGAAAGGTTTCTCCCTTCTCTCTTATGGACACTCTTAAGCTTTTTATGTTATTAACCTAACCAAAATTCTAATCATCAGATATAGGACTCTAAATTTCGTAGGTCCCTTATCCTCTATTTTTCAAATGACTAAGATGCCCTCCATAGGTGCGAGTTTGGTCTAAAATTGACTCGTGACCCAAACTATACCCCTGGGTATACTATTCTGACTATTTCGACCCTTTCGAAACCATTTGTGATCTCTAAATTATCATACGAGTGAGTAAAAATATATTTTCTATCTCGAGCTCAATTTAGTCTACACGTGACTCCCGGTTGAGATATAATCAAATATGCCCATATCACTCGTTATGAGGTAAGTCAACAATCATCAATTATTTACTATTAACACTTAGTAAATTCATTCCATGATATTAATCAGTATTTATATCTCAATTAATATCTAATAGTCAAATTTATTAATTAATCGCACTAAATTAGTCCACTCGCATAATTTAAATAAAACGTATTTTCCCACTTAATTCCGATTAATTTAAATTTCAAATACGTGAAAATAGGGGGTATTACATCCTAGTAAACAAATAGTTGCTCGATGGTATGCCGACCAACATAAAGAATGCAGACCATTAATATAAATGAAAAACCACCACACGGGAAGTACAACCAAAGGTCTTATCTCACATGGTTCATACAACCAACTAGCACATTCATTATGTACGAGTGTAAATGCTTAAATGTATAAAGGCATTCCAACCCTTGATCTGTGGGTTACTATAAATACATTATATTCCTTTCATCAGAGGCAAGATAGAATGGATTATAGGATTTTCTTATTTACAAGAGTACCTAGCTTTTTATAATCTCTGAAATCATTACCATAATAGTGGATATAGGCTTTCTTATATAGCTGAACCACTTTAAAACCTTGTGTCTCTCTTTTAATCATCCCATTACAATTCTATATTTTATCTGTGATTATAAAATTGGATTAAATCCAATTTTTGACATCAATAGATTGGCTTTTTTTAATGGGAACGTGTGTCTGATCATTATTCTCAATCTCATACATCCTTACTCAAGGAAAAATGAATGATCTAGAGCCCAGTGCGAGAAATGAAGGCGACCCAATCGTTCCATCTGCCCCACCTACAGCAGCTGGCCTAAATGGGATTTTTTCCAGTATTTCCAGGGGTCAAGATGCTATGCATGAATCAATGATACAATTAGCTCATTCATAACAATCCAGATCTCAAACCCAATCCAAGAAGCAAAAAATTCCATCACCAAGAAGAGAATTGCTGCCTCCACCTCCTAGGCATAGCCAACATAGCTATTCTAGATCATCTCATGATAGGACTTATCATCTAGGAGTTAGTTCATCGATCAGAGCCACAGAGTTCTATGATGGACATTATTTCTCTCATAAAAGGCCAAATGTCCTGGAAATATTGAGTAGAGCTTCGCCTTTTGGTTGTTTGGGACTCTGAGCAAATGGAAAGCCTCCTAGAGCATTATCCAGAAACACCCAATATCCAATCGACAACCGTAAAGCCTCAGTCAGGTCAAGATCAAGCATCCGACGATCTGTACACACCGAGCAGACTTATTATGAAGAGAGCTCAGTGCATACACATAATCGGGACAACCGAGTTGCTTAGCATAAATCTGATGTGGGTAATTCATCTTGGAAAGGATCAGTCCAGCGATGGGAAGATCGGTTGGGAGAAATGGAAAAAGTAAAGAATCCCTTATAGAGAAATTTCGTTAAAGGATCCCCCTTTATTCAGGCGATTGTGGATTTTCCAACTCCATTTAAGTTTAAAACTCTTGTGGTCTCCCCCAAATATGATGGAAAAACTAATCCAATTTTATACATTCAATAGTATCAAGTTACCGTTGATATTTATTCAGTCCCTGATGAGATGAGATGTAAAGCATTTTCAAGTACCATTACAGGTTCTGCTCAAATGTGGTATGATAGCTTTCCCTAAGGATAAATTTTCAACTTTAACCAGCTTGCTGAGCTATTCATCATTAACTCCTTTTTTAAGGCCAAGCCAGTGAAGAGAGTGGCTCATCTCTTGAGTGTAAGGCAACGAGTAGGGGAAACAACAAGGGTGTAAATCACTCATTTTAATCACAAGAAATTGGACGTAGTTGATTACGATGAAAAAACAGCCATCACCTCTCTCATGAGTAAATTTCTTCCTGAGAAACTGTATTATGCTATGGCCAAAGATCCTCCTAAAACCTTGACTGAGCTCATGGATAAGGCAGGAAAATTAATGAACGCTGAGGAAGCAATGGTTGCAAAATAGAGTCCAACCACTAAGACTTATAAGAAGGACCAAAAGGAGCAGAAGGATAAGAAGCCAAATAAGGTTAACAAGCTCAAAAATAATGGAACTTATACTCAATTGACTTTTAGCATTCACTATATCCTAGAGGAAATAAAAAAATAATAAGGACTTTTGATGGCCTGAAAGATTGAGGGAACCTCCTAATATGAGGGGGAATTTTAAATATTGTGAGTTCCATAAGGATCATGGCCATACAACAGATAAATGTATCGTTTGAAGAATAAAATGGAATCTATTATTCACCGAGGAAAACTGAACGAGTTTGTTAATTGGCGAGAAGGAAGAGAAGAAAGGGGAAGGTCAAATTATCTATGCAAGCCCAAAGATGACCATGAAGAGAAACCATAAATATGGTTATAAAGATGATCCTGACCTGTCGAAGAAGCCTAAGAAACCATAGCATGAGGTAACTATGATATGTTTTAGCTCATTTGATTATCGTGTAATTACAGGTGGCGATGACAGTGGAGGAGATCACACTGCTAAGAGGAAAGCCTACTTGAATGAGGCAAAAGGTTGTTCTTATGTCCAAAGAATCAATCTAAATGAAGATGATCACCCCAAGAAGGTCAATGAAGACAAACTGGTAATCGTCTTTTCAAAGAACGACCTCTTTGGGGGTACTCTACCCCATGATGATCCGTTGGTCATTAAGTTTAAAATCCAGGATGCCTTCATCGACAAGGTCTTGATTGATAATAAGAGTTCGGCTGATATACTATTTTACGCATACTTTTAAAGCTTAGACTTAAAACTCAGTCAACTAGAACCTTACCATGGGCCACTAATAGGTTTGTCCAGTGAAAACGTTTACCCATTAGGCACAGTTAAGCTATAAGTATTATTCGGCACCTAACCAGCAAGCCGTACAGAAAATACATTTTTTGTGATGGATAAAAATGTTCAATATACCTATTATGTGATTCTAGATAGGGTAGGATTAAAAAAGTTTGAAGTTGTACTGTCAACAGTCCATCAATTCTTGAAGTTCCCGAATCACTTTGGGTTGGTGTAGTTTAAGGCGACCAAAAGTTAACCAGCGAGTGTTATTACTTCTCGACCGAGCAAAAGGACTTAATTGAGTTGAAGAAAAAGACCACCACTTATCAGGTAGATACCACTGAGCCCGACAGTGATTTTGAAGTTGAAACTTTAGATCCCCGAGATGAGATAAAGCTAGTCAAGGGGAAGATTATGGAATCTACTGAAAGTATTATCCTGGATGATGATAAGCCATAGAGGACTATGCATATCGGCTCGACACTAGATCCAATCGTTAAACAGGAATTGATTATGTTTCCTAGGCAGCGAAGAAATATATTCGCTAAAAGGCAATAAAAGTATAAATGAATACAATTGGGCTTTCGGCCCGAGTGTTACTACAACGATTCATATCTAGATCACAAGAATAGAAGCATCTAAAAATAAACATGCATGCATCCACAGCTACTACAGCAATGTCTGATTCGAAAGGATCATCATCCAGGCGTCCCTGTGTCTGGAAACCTATATATATAATATATAGCAAGAGAGGAGAAAATAGATAAACGGGTCAGATCCCGAGTTTGAAAATATTTTTCAAGTGCATAAATGCCATATTTAAAAATATAAATTTATCTCATATTTAAATTGGTACCGCACTCCCATGAGATACCCCTCACCCCTCTTCTAATAGTGCACACCTATCGCATATCTTTTAAACAACCTAGTTAAGCTACCCTGCCTAACTAACCCATTCAACCATCCTCTAAAAATCCTCATACCCGAGTAATAAGGGATAAACTTCTCCCCATTCCCAACCTTGCTCTACGTTCTTGCGTGGGGTGTCTAGCGAAGCGAAATCCAAACAAGGAACCCCCCAATACACTACTACCTAGCAATATTGATCATTGTGATTCGTTAGGCCCTCAGTACATAATGCGGATATATATATATATATAGATAGATAGATAGATAGATAGATAGATAGATAGATAGATAGTTCTTACTAGAACCTACAATTCATTTTCATATAAATCCGGATATAAATCGACCGGAAGGGGAAATACACCTTATCAGTCTTTTCACTTCATATACATATATTTACTTTTTATGATATCTCATCTTCATATACAAGCAATATACTGTACACAACAAGTATAATTATACCTATCACAATCATAAGTATAATAACCATCCCACTTAGCTATAACTCGAGGATGCAGTCTCATAGTGCCTATCCAAATCAGGGTTTACTCACTATACCACGGTACCAAGCCAGACTTTCTCATGGTCGTGGTAAAAAATACACAACGGTGGAGCCGATCATGTTTCTTATGCAAGTGGAGTACACACATCGCACTCGAATGCGGGACGATATGACCTGGGGATATACTCTCCCTGCTCCTCAAGCCAGGGGATTCACCCACATCGCACAACCTCCCTGGATCGCACTAGAGAAAATATATAATCTGGTTGTTCCAACCCTACGCCAAAGTAAAGACCGTGGAATCAGCCTCTAAAGTACAAATATACCATACACACATAGATATATATGTAGTTCCATGTCATATTATATATACTGTAACCACGTCATATATATAATCTATATCACTTCTCAATACATGTGGCTATAATTGCCAAACTCTCATAGCGATAGCCAACAACCTCGAATGTTCCCATTCGTAATAGTATCTAAGTATTCGCACACTTACAATACTAATACTTATAAGTATTCATATAATGAAAACACTAAACCCGTGAGTATTCTCTATACACACTTGCCGAAGACCTCTCTCGAACGTTGTTCGACCCGAACTTTCACTAAGCCCATACCCCGGATTGTACATTAAACTAATCTAAGGTTCTCTCTTTCATTCCAAGGTTTACTCACCCTGAATACCATAATCTAGGAGTACTAATATAATAGCTAGACTCCCCCACAATTTTCTCTAATTACGATTTAATTTCCCTTAAACTCAAAGAAGGAAAACTGCCAATTTCAACAAAGGCAAATTGATTCGCCCGCATTTGGGGCGAATCAATTCGGGCCAGCGAATCGATTCGGTTTCCATCCAAATCGATTCAGAAAGTGTTCTGCAAGAAGTTCCTCAAAGGTGAATCGATTCAGTCTTAATCCGAATCGATTCGGCCTGAGACGGCCTTAAAGGTCCCCCTATGCGAATCGATTCGGTCTAGACCCAAATCGATTCGCCCTATTCGAAGGGCACTGTTTGGGCGATTTCTCAATCTCTAAAATACCCAAATATCAACTCAACCTCAATTTTAATGGTTTCTAATCTCAACCACTAACTCTACGATCATCCTAACAAAGATTTCTTACTAATACATAAATTTCTTTTCTCCCAATGTCAGGTTTGATTTCTAAATAACGATTTTGATCTCTGACAGCTTTCCGTAGAAAAATCATTATAAATTGAAAACAAATCAGAAAAATACGCGGTCAGGGCCCATGCAACCGTATCGAAAAAATCTAAAAATTTCATTTTTTTTACCAAGAGCCGAATCGATTCGGAAAGGATGGAGTCACTATTCACCTTCTTCTTCAAAATCTCAAACCTCTATTAATACACCTCCAAGCTTTTTATTTTCTCTCCCATCATCATCCAACCTCAAACAACCATATATACACATATAAAAAGGGTTCTAATCATCCTAAAACCCATAACCAACAACTACTTTCAATTAAATCATAAGTTACTCAAATTGGATATTATCCGGGGTTTATTCGTTAAACTTTCGAAAAACCAATTTTGATTCACAAAAACCCATACCAAAAATCTGTATAGTTCCTTATTACCAACTATGATATGAGATTTATGCTCAAAAATAATAAAGCAAGTAAACTCTTAAAATCCGACAACCTCGAGTCGAATCCCGCGGAGTTTGGCCGGACTCTCCCTTTTCTTCTTCCTCTCCTCCTTCCTTTCTTCTCCTCTTTCTTTTCCCTCTTTTCTTTTCTTTCTTTCCTCTCTCTCGTGCCTTATATAGAGAGAAATAATGGTTTATCCCTTATAAACCCAAAAATGACTCGTTTACTCAATTATGAGTTCCTATTAGTCCAAAAATCCCCAGAACCTAAACACTACCCCCGGATACTCTATTCTGACTATCTCGGCCATTCCGAAACTAACTGCGCACTCAAAATGTCCATACGAGTCACTTAACTACAATTCACTAATTAAACCAACACATCTTAATACGAGTTTTCCAAACAAAATATTATCCTTTGTCGCTTTACCCAACTGCGACATGTAATTAAAATAATCCGACTTATTTACTTAGTCCCAAAATTAAATGTAACACAAGTCGGTAAACATATAATACTCTTAAACTCCAAAAAATTATTATGCATAGAAATTTTTCAAATTTTCAAATTACACTCACTTATGTAATTTAAATATCCATAAAAGTACGGGGTATTACATTTCATATGCTATTTCATTTCAAACTTGATACCTCATGAAGGTATGTGCTTTGTTTATTATGTGTAGGACTCTGATGATCTTTTGGAAAGCTCACAAAAGAAGCACAGGGAAAGCAAAGAGATGTGATTTCAAAGTTGAAGATTTTTGAAGACTTACATTTGTAGTGTCTTTCCACTTTTATGTTCATGGAAGGGTATTAGATTTGTATAGGATATTTGATTTTATAATTCAGATTATTTTTAGTTTGTACTAGCATAGACATAAGGGGGAGATTTGTAAGGATGTATTTTACATAGTCCATATTTAGATTGCGTATGTCATATACTGTTACAACCGTTGAAGGAAGTTCGAGTTTATACGCTCAACATGACTGATCCGAATTTCAAGGACACTTCAACATATACGCAACATGAGGTACAATTTCATTAGAATGTGTTTAAGTTTCATAAATGGTTTACATTTATATATGGATATTTTTTGAAAATGATTTTAAACAAAATGAGGCATTTTTTCTAAATCAAAATATTTTTTCAAGACCTGTAGAAGAGCTTTTAAAAATAAAATTTTCTCGCTCCTGTCGTTCAAATGAGAAGGTAATGTCATTCAAACGACATTGACACATCATTCAAACTAAAGATTCTAACGACATGTAATGTCATTTCAAGGTTCGTTTGAAGCTTGCATCAAATGAACCCGTATTATTTTAGTTTTTCACTGGTCATTTGTAAGTTCGTAACTAATGACATAAGATGTCATTCAAATGACATGAAGATGTCTTTTGAAGGCGTTCGAACGACCTGCGCCACCTCAACTTTTTTGTTCAGCTATAAATATTGCTTTGGAGACCCATTTCATTAAGACTTTTTGCAAAACGATACTACAACTTGGCAGACCTTTTAGTCTTAAAAGTTTAGGGCTTTTTATGTTTTTGATTCACCAAATTCAATCACAATTCTTTGTGAATCAATTTGTGGGACCCAAATACTTCTATTGAAGTTTGTTCTTCTGGAGTACCATCTCTACTGCTAGATTGGTATCTCTTGAGGGAGTTTCTTATTGACGATTGCGATCAATTAGGAAGACTCGACGGTGTTCCTTGCTGGAGACAGAGCTGCGGTTATTGTGGGTTCTTGCGCAATTCCATTGTTGGTTTTAGGGATACGACCTACATGAGTTTGCGGCGGCATATTCATTACAGATTTCTGTACGTGTGTTGTGACACCCTGCTTATTAAAATAAGAGGTGGTCATCCCGATACTCCAATAAATACAGGAATCAAAGATGGTTCATTCTTAGCATCACTATCATGAAAATAATAATATGAGATAACCACCAATTATTTTATAAAACGGATGTCAAATTTATTTTGAGAGTTTAAAAGAAAACCATTTAGACAATCCAAGTTAAAGAGATGGTGGATAAAAAGACAAATAACAATTACATTCATACACAATATAATAACCGAATAAGTTGTCGGTTAACAGACCAATACAAGCAGGCTACACCCAGTATTAAAATAAATATCACAACATTAAATAAGTATAAAAACTTGGGCAACACGCCCAAATGTGCAGATTGATCATAGCTAGAGTACAAAAAGATATAAGAGTCTATAACAAATATCCTACAACATCTGCAAAATGTTATAGCTCCTTGAAACTTGGATGGAAGGGTCACTACGGGCGTCCTTACGGCGGAGCACCTAGGCGTAAATAGGATTTATGCAAAAACAAGAGATATAAACGGGTCAGGGCCCGATTTGATATGATAAACATGTTAATAAAATGGATGACAGTTATGAATATCTAATCATCATGAAAAATATTATCTCTCTCTTCACAAACAATAACAATCCTCACCTCTCAATCTAAATGGACAACCTAGCGTAATATCAATTACAATGATGAATATTCATTTATGCATGAGAATATAACTCAACATCATTTAATAAGATTCCATTTCAGGGTTGCAAATTATGACTTTACAAGTCTATTCCTCATTAGGAAATTTATTCCCAAAATAGTTTATTTCATAAAATGCTTCACCATTTATAAAATATAACTTTCATATAAATTGTTATACTCACAACATATAACGATTCTAAGACCATCCTTCTGGGAGTCACCCCACTAGATGCTCCCCTAAATAGTTATCATCTTCTAAGGCCTACCTCCAAGACAACCTGGGCATCCTAAATCGTATGGCGTTGGGAAGCGGCCATATACCTTCGATAGTGAGTCATATCCATACCCAAAATTACCTCACTTCGAAAAATAACAACACAATATATAACAACCGATCATATGGCCGATGACTACATTCACCCTGCATTCACTAGCCAGGGGGATTCACCTCATGTGCGTAACTTCCCTTATGATAGCATTTAGAAAGTTATGTATATACAATTCAACATTCGCAAAATATGCCAATTTAGAATGTACATTACATTTTATCCGGAGCCATAACCTTTTCATGTCATAATTTATAAACCACAACGTTTAATTTATTTCCATATTAGTCTCCAAGAATTTAACGACAAACCTATAACCCCATAAGTATGATATTACTTCAAAACCATTTCTAAGAGTCCACGATTATATAACCCTATTTCCCTTAGACCTAGACTAGATCACTATGTAAAAAGGACACTTACATTCTTTTAACAACTTACTAAATTAAGTTTCCGATCTCAGCTCCAATCTCTCATTTCTAACTTAGGTTCCTAATTACCTTAATAATAGATTCTAATAATCTAGTTTTACTTCATTCAATAAGGTTCCTAGGTCCCTACTTTAAAAGAAATGAGCTAGAGAAAACTAAAGATCTCGGGTGAAAAATAGGGGACCGGTCGACCGCGCCTATAAGGTTTTGTCTACTAAGAAATGCAGTAAGACCAAATTTGAAGGCGCGGTCAACCGGTCATTGGACCGCAGTCGATCGCGCTTTTAAAATATGCCTATAGAGAAAATCAGTAAGCTTTTCCCTTTAGGCCCGGTCGATCGGGCTTTGGACCGCGATCAACTGTGCTCACCAGACCCACAACTAAACCTTCTCCTAAGATACCAAACCCAAAACCTAAACCCTATTCTCTTACACTTCCTTTATTCTCATCAACCAACAACATAAACACAATATTTCTACACAATAATAAACCAATATACCCAACTTAAATCATCCAAACAACAAAATCTAAGGGTTAAGCATTCAAATTCATCAAAACCTACTATTGGTTCAATTCTTCCAAATACACAACTATCACTACAATTTATCCACATAAAATCATATATTTGCAAGTTAAAAACTTGCCTTATGGCTGAAATCACGGATTGTCTTCCGGTAGAAATAAGATCAAGCTCAATTTCTTCAATTCTCCTTCTTCTCTCTTATTTTCTCCACAATTCTCTTTCTCTCCCTCTCTCTAGGTTTAGAAGATATAAATGAGGATAAATGTGGTTGGAAGACTTAAAGGCCCATTTAACATTAGATTCCATCTTTAAATGTCACTACACCATTAGAATGGCTCGTAACTACATAATTAAGTCATAATCGGTCAAAAGTACCCGGAACCCAAAATACAACATGGCACTTATTTTGACTATCACTATTTCAGGACTAACTGCACCATCAAAATTGGCATCCGGAATAATCCAACATCATTTTAAACCAATACTGTCACTTAAAGCACAACGACGCAATAAAACATAACATAATGCTATTTACATTCACTTAACGATAAATATGCAAAAATTTAGTAAATACTATCTTTTAAATCACTTAAAATAATATTTGCTCCAACTTCCATTATTTAATATAATTACCTCACATGGAAAATTTATATAAAAATAATTACTCAAAAATAAGGGTTATTGCATGTGTTATACGTTGTGATTTGCAAACTTGTAAAAGTGATGATCGCTTAAATAAGCTCTGATATTAATTTATAAAAGCGATGTGATGTTGATTAAATCAGATTCATAAATTACAATTGTAAACTTATTTAATTACTTATCAATTTTAAGACAAATTTAATTAAACCCTAACACATGCATCTAGGTGCAGTGGATTATGCCAACATAAATAAATATTAATTGCTGACTCAGAGATTTTAGAAAAAAAAAAACAAAAAGGGAAAACCTTTTATTTCACTTAATAATACTCACAATGATTACAAGCGAAATCTGCCATAAATATCCGCAGATACCCACAAGAACACTCAGTTCTGAATCAGTTTTTGGACTTGAAATTCAAAAATTGGAATTTCTGATTTTCGTTCAAAGTGTCGTTCGAACGAGATTGTCGTTCAAACGAAAATTCGAACGAGTTTGCCAACGAGTTTGCCCAAATGTTCCTGTCTTTTCATTAGAAGTTTCATTCTAATGACCTCGTTCGAACGAGTTTTCCAATGAGTTTTTTGGCCTATTTTCCCTTTGCAATTTCGTTCGAACGATGTCGTTCGAACGACCTGGGAAAGTCATTCGAACGACTTTGGCGAGAAAGCTAAAAATCTGGAAGTTTTCTTTTTTACCCACTTTCCCATTACTTTTTCCCTGCTACCTTTTACCACCTTTACATAGTGAGGGAACTAGTCTTTTGAAAATGACTTTTGAGACTTTTAGAGTGAGACACGTTGAGAGTAAAATTCGTCAATCAAAGGTTCATGTTTGTCTTTTTAATTTTTTGATAAGCACCAAAACTATACAATTTATATCCCAAATAGACGTACTTTAGTTGCTAATTCTCAGCAATATAGGTCTTATGTGCTTAAATGTTTATCTTGTAGGTCAAAAGTCCGTTTGCGGTGTCAAAAGCTTTATGTCGAGGCAAATGCGCGTTTTAAGGAGCTAAATACCAACCCTAACCTAGCATATCCTAGCCTTAGCCTTCCCCGGACCGTGTGTGTGTTGATTTTGTACTTTTTTATTAATTTTTTAGATTTTTAGTTTGAGTCATTTTTATTTTTAAGATTTATTTTTGATTTATTTAGGATTTCTTGGTTTTCTTTTTATTAAGTTTAATTTTATTTTATTTTGATTTTTATTAGTTTTTAGTTTTATTAGGATTAATTTTAGGAGTTTATTTTTAGTTTATTAGATTTTATATTTTAGGACTTTTGTTTTCATATTTTATTAGATTTTTCATTTTTTATTTCTTTTGTTTTATTATTTTAGTTTTTAATAGCTTAGGATTTTATTTTTTTTAGTTTTGATATTTTTATTGTTTTTAGTTTGTTTTATTTATAGTTAGATTTTATTTTTTTAGTTTTCGTTTTATTAAGTTTAGTTGAGTCTTTATTATTTTATTAGGATCTAAATTAAACAACACATTAACACCCATACACACTCACCTACACTTGTCCTAAACCCAACTAATCCATCCTACACCCTAAGCCACACACACCATTTCCTACACCTCACCACAACTTATTCATCCTAACCCATATTAAACCTCCATTCCCAACAAACCCCTCTCTCTTCTCCATAACCACATTCCACCAAACCTCCATTAATATCCACAACCCAACACCATCACCATCACCATCCATTTCCAGACCACAAAATAAACCCCCTCCTGCCTCCACTCCGGCGTCCCCAGCCCTCCATCCTCAGCCCGTCGGCGGCGCCCCATACCTGAGCCCTTCGTCTGAAACCGCCCAACCAACCCCCTCCGCTGCCGGAGCTACACCATCGTCTTCACAGCGACCCTACTGCCCCTCCGGCGACCTGCTTTTCTGCCATGCCACCTATCTCCGGCAAACAACCGACTCCAATCCAGGGGAACCCTCCAACCACCTGCCTCCATCTCCGACGGCGAAGCCCCACTCTCCCTGTCCCACCACTTCCGGCAACCCCATTGTCCCCAACCCGAAATCCAACCCAACTCCATACCCCTTTTCATCCAAGTCTAAGACCCATTTCCCAAAAACCCATTTTAACCCCCAAACCTTTCCACGATTTCTTCTACCTGCCAAACAACAAAACCAAATCACAAAACCCACATGTGCCACTTAAAACCCTTTTAACCCTTTTTCCCATTCGACCCCCAACTACTCTTTTACCCAATACCCAAAAATACCCCCATAACAATATCATATTTTTATTCCCTCACCCACTTATCCCCACACCTCACTATTTCCATGCACACTAAAGTCCATTACCCACAATACCCCTAACTCCATGCCTACTATTTAAAGAGGATGAAGACCCCATGAGAAAGAGCTAGATAGATAGGAATTTTTAGAGAGAGAAAGTTTAGGGTTAGAAATAAATTAGGATAAACACCATTTTATAAACAGTTTTTATTTTTCTTTTTTGAGATTATTGAGTGATAAATGTGTGAGGATTAATTTGAGTGAAATTTTTTATGTAATATTGTTTGGATCACTCAAGTTGATGGATTATGAATTTCAACTCATGGATTGAAGATCAATTAAGCATCAAGAGATTGGGGTTTGATTGTTCTTTTCTCATCTCATTTATTTTATGCCTTTGATTATTAATTTGTCATATTTCATATCATGTTAGCCTAATATCCTTTCAAGGGGTGGGGGGAAACCCTTATTTGATTTTATTTTAGTTTGATTACTTGAAAATTCCCTTTGAATGTTAATTTTGATCCCTCACCCTTACATTTACGCCTCGAGAGAGGGTAAATGATTTTCAAGAGAAAATCGAAATTCTAGTTATAATACCCATTTTAGATTCGAACTAGAGATAGGGGTTTCTTAAGTGGGGTATTATAACTTGAATTTCAACTCTAAAATTATTTTCTAAGATTTACATGAATTTTAATCGATCGATCCTAGCGGGTGATTAATTAAAAGGAGTGTAGATCTATTTTTCTAGAGTTGTGGGGTGTTAAACTTAATTTTCTAAAAGGTTATTATTAAGATTACATTTGCAACGAGAGTTGATTTGTAATGTTGATATTAATTTGGGAGAATTCAATTAATTAAATTAATTAGTTGGAATAGCTAAAATTTGTGGTGTAACCCCACAATTATTTACTTCACTTTATCTCTTATTTTAGTTTAGACTTTATTTTTCACTTTTAGTCACTTTCTAGTTAGTTGTTTTCATCTCACATTTTAGTTTAGTGTTATTTCACCTCACCTCACCCAATTGTTTTAATATTTGAAAAAGCTAAAAAAAAGTAGAAAAGTGAAAAAGCCCAAAAATAAAATAAAAAATGAACTACAATTGAATATGTCTCTAGCTTACCTCCTTGGAAGTGGATTGATACCCTTACTTACCTCTACACTTGAGATTGTTACATTTTGTAGGTATTTGAGGTTTTGACTAACTTGGCTTTCAAATAACGACACATACACAAATACACAAATGGTGCCATTGCCGGGGAGATGAAAAGCAGGTTATCAAATGGCACCGTTGCCGGGGAGATGAAAAATCAAAGTTCTCAAATTGCACCATTGCCATTCTTGGGATCCTGAAGCTCGGACCGGATTCAATTTTGTGGTTCATTTATTTCCTATATTTTGTTGCATTTTAGTACCATTTTTCTTTATTTTAGAAGTCTTGTATTAGGATTTTATCCTTGGCTTGTATTACGGTGCTTTGAGACACCGAATTATTTTTCATTTTAATTTATAATAATTAATTGCGACGAAAAGCGTGATAGGGAAACCGGACAAGTTAGAGAGAGGGCGTCCAAAGGTGAGGCATTAGAAGCCTCTCTACCTTGGGTTGGTAGGACTCTCGGGGACGACTGAGATAGGCGTGATCTCCCCCCGATCGACTCAACTTTTTCGTCACCCCACGGCCTAAAAGTCGTGGGAGGTATATTTCTCAAACCCTCGTGCCTCTCCTGTTAGCGAGTCAATACTTTTGTGTGCTTTGTGTGATCTTACTTGATTTTATTCTCGCACTTATTTTCGAATGGTGTGATGAATTAATTAATTAATACCTACACCCGGACACTCACGAGAAGGGATTTCATCAACCGATTTACTCGCTTAACATTTGTGTGCTACCCTAGCCATCACTAAATTTAAAATCCATTAACTAGGTAGCCCAATAGGAGAAAATTTTGCAAAGGTGATCTCTCAGATAATTCCATGATTTTTTATCGCCCGTGGACTTAATTAAAATTTGACTACCCTTTCACTAAATTTAAAGATAAAAATTGGCTATGTGCTAGTTAAGAATTTTTCTTGACTTGTGTGTGTGTCCAATTACATTTTTTGGTAGTCGGTTTTAGTTGGTTCGTCCAATTCAAAGAGTCCATATTTTTTCCCACCCTTTTTCTTCCAAAAAAATCCAAAAATATTTTCTTTCTCTCATTTTTAGAAAAATCCAAAAGTATTTTCTTTCCTTTTGAAAAGAAATTTATAAAATCCAAAAAAATACTTCTCTCCACATGGCTGAAGAGCATCCCTAACGGGACTACTTTGGTCAGTTTCCAATAACACGTGACACGTGTGAGAATGATCCCGAGCCGTCTCTTTATGAGATTTTTAATGGTTTCACCTCTCTTACGAGTGCCCTTGATACTCTTGACCCGTCCATGCACGCACCTCCTATTCCATCACCCTCGGTGTCAAGTGTCGGCGTGTCTCATCCTTTGTTGTTCACCCACTATTATTATGCTGATCACATGTCCCATGAGTGTCCTTATATTACATATCCATCAGAACCCACCATGGAACATGTGTATTCATATGGCACTGTTTCGAAACCCACCTCAGTCTACTATCCCGATGTATTTAATCCCGAGTTGTGTGAGTACCCGAGCTATTCGTGGAGGCATGATCACCCTTTTATGAAATATGAATCCCAACCCGATGTTGTGGATCCTCACACGTTCCAACAGTCATCATGGAAACCTTGTTCACCCATTCACGATCAGTTTCCTCACTACGCACCCCATGATCATCAACAAATTGCCCATCACGAAAGAGATCCTTTCGTGTACGATGAACTTGGCCCCACTCCACACACTTCATTTGAGTATTCTCCATATAGTCATGAT
Organism: Sambucus nigra; assembly: GCA_949130495.1. Lineage (NCBI taxonomy): Eukaryota > Viridiplantae > Streptophyta > Magnoliopsida > Dipsacales > Adoxaceae > Sambucus > Sambucus nigra. The sequence continues at coordinate 473,949,395 of OX422213.1, forward strand.
CATAGTGAGTTGTGTCCACCTCACCCACCACCATCATCCGTCACTTCACCACCATCATCCACCTCCGCTCTCGAAAGCCTCTTGCAAAAGTTCATACTCGAGCAAGAGCAAGCCACTCAAATTCAAACTCAAGATCTCCAAAGGCTTGAACAACGTTTAAATAAATTAGAGTGTGCGAGAGAGTCAGACATTCCCATGGCTCCACCCATTGTTGCACCCAAGTGTGATGATGATGTGTCCTCTTGTGACACGGATTTTGAGTGTGACCAACCCTACCACCCCGAGAATCTCGATGTTGAGACCATTCCATGGTTCGGGTCCCAAGTTGACAATTGTGTTGACTTACCTTTCGACAGTGAGCCTGATCCAATACTACCATGTCCATATGAACCCCATTTTACGGTTCCCATTCACTTTCCCATAGAATCCAAAAACATGCCCGAGCTTTTACCTTATGCCCCAATTGCATATGTCTCTGACATGCCCATATCTTTTAGGTTCGCTCCGGCTACGAGTGTTCACCATTTTCCTGAGATAGAATCCGTGATAGTTCCCAACTATCCGGATATGGATGATGTCCCACCGTGCATGGCTCCCTTTGAGCCTGATATTTCTAGTGATTCCTCAATCTTAGATCTTGGTGCCTTGTCTTACCCACCCACCACATTCCCTGATACTACTCTTATGGAGAATTTGACCACTCCATCTTTAGAAACCACACTCCCTTGTGAGTATTCCTTTACTCCTCCCAATGAGTGTGTATCTCCCACGCTTGAGTTGGCTCATCTTCCTCCGCCATTTATCCCACCCGACCCACCCATTGTCCTTTCTGCCCCACCACCAGGTTTGGATCTCGATTTTGCACATTTCAAATTTCCATCTACATTTTTAGATCCTCACTTGAAACCATCCTCCACCACCCATGAGAGTTTTTATGGTGCTCCTCTCCACCGTGACACCGAACTTGTTACTCTATACCCACCACTTCCTTGTGGTGTTGATTTTTCCCATCGACAGCTCCCTGGTGTGTCACGGTGCGACCATTATCATCGCCCATTCATAGAACGGTCGTGTCCTTTCTATGAGGCCTACCCCATTACAATTTTCACAACATTTTTCCTCCCTCACCAATTAGATCACCATTCTTATAGGGCCCTAGTTGCCCTCACCTTTAGGCTCAATAAGGCCCGTGATCGATGCTTCATCACCCATTCCTTTCTCACTTTTACCCTAATCCCCACCCACCCATGGTCCAACGATGCTTTGCATCGCATGATGCACTTTGCCATACAAGTGCATTGACCCGTTTTAGCTGCTATCCAACAAGACTGACGCTTCAGTCTTGTTTGGGGGTGATTCACATCACCCCATTTTTCTGCCACCCCGTGCTTTCCTAGTTCTTATCTTTAGGGTGAGAATGGTTCGATCTGGCTAAAGACATTAAACTTAGAGCTATCGGGAGGCAGCCCGCGTTTCTTGTACTAGTCTCATCCTATTTGGGGGTGGTGTTTCACATCACCCGATGCTTTACATGCCTTATAGACTTGTACACATTTTTTCCCTTATCACTTATTCAGGTTTCATTTTGGTTACATCTTTCATCTTCATGAGCGGTTGATTCTGGTAAACTCTTTCCTACCTTATGCTCTCAATTTTAAAAATCATTTTATCTAACATCGAGGACGATGTTCCTTTTTGTTTGGGGGTGGGGAATTTTATCAAAATCGTACCTCTTTTGAAAAATTTTGATTTTTAAACCTGATTTTTAAAATTCCGTGCAGTTTCTTTCATCTCAATCATTGATGTGAATTTTCAATCATCCATCTTTTTAAGTCTAGGAATCAAGCTAGAGAATTTTTTTCTAAATGCTTATGTAATACGTAGCAAGGCATGTTGCACCATAAATTCCTAGACTCAATGAAATTTGCGCACTTATCACGTCAATACGATTTAGAGTTGAGGAGTACTATAAGTCTAAAGAGAACCTTAAGTATCACTAGTATAGACTTTAGCTTGTGAGATTTGTTCCTTTCACCCTTTTTGAGTGTTTTACGCAATCTCCGAGTCCCAAGTTGATTCAACTTCCTTTGGATCCGCACTTTAATAGTTGTATGATCTCATTATTCTTCATTTTTGGCTTGATCACTGAGAATGACATCTTTTTTGAGTTGTAAGAAACGCGTGTCTTGAAATTTGTCCCGAACACTAAATTTTCATCCATACACTTACCACTTTTCTATATCACATTTCCATTTACTCACCCATTACATTTCCATGTTCTTCCAAATTCCCATATATTCCCCTCACCATCACTCCCCACTCCATTCATATATCATCCATCATCATTTTTGAGAAAAAGTGTAAGGACAATTTGTCCATCTTTATGTATATATTATGTCATACGCCGTTACAAGAATGATAGTTTCAAAGATCACATCGTCATCAACAAAATCCGAAGATCAAAAGAAGAAGGAATCTGATTTCTGAGGACCGGACCGATCCGGATCAGATAAAAGAACCGATCCGGTTCACCGGACCGATCCGGCTAAAGGGACCGGACCGATCCGCCTGTTGAGCTAAGTCCAGTACACCCGGATCCATAGCGAACCGATGAAGGCAAAAGTCCCAGACCGATCCGATGCCAACCAGACCGATCCGGTTTCAGAAAAAGAACCGATCCGACCTGACCGAACCGATCCGCCTAATCGACCGGACCGATCCGGCGAGGATAAACACTGCCAGATCGTGCAGCCGATTTTGTAGGGTTTCGATCCCTTATTTAAACCACGATCAGCAGTTGGTTTTCTTAAGACTTATACACGATTTTCAGAGTTCCATAACTCTTAAGTCTTCATGGTATTTGAGTCCATTGATTCATACCCTTGATTCACACAAATTTCATACATTTGTGAGTCACTTTTTGGTAACCCTAGAACACCGTTGATGTTCAACCCTTTGTGAAGTGGACCGCTTCTTCCTCTTCATTGCTGCCCTACTGGACAGGGATAGTTCAAGCCGCGACTACAGAATCCGATACCCAAGGGTAATTCTTAGTCAATCTGTATTTCATTGTAAACCGTCTTTTACAAATTATAGTGAATATACATATGGTTTTGCCCCTGTGGGGGATTTTTCCTTAAACTTTGTGTGTTGAATAATTATTGCATGATTTCATATTGTTTCAATCACACCTAGTTGCATGCTTAGGGTTAATTTGGGTTAAAAAAAAAAAAATTGGTATTTATTATATTATTTCTTAATTGAATGCAAGCGCCAACTCTTTCAAATTGGTATCAGAGCAGGTTGCGCTAATCTATCGCGTATTCCTATTTTCCGCAAAATTTTTCTAAAGATATCAATTTTTTTGAAATAAATTAATTTTTGAAAAGAGCGTGTTCAAATGGAGAAATCATATTATAAAATGCCTATTTTTGACGGGTCAAATTATGCTTATTGGAAAGCCCGTATGAGGTCGGCTTTAAAAGCCATTGATGAACGTGTCTGGATTTTGGTTGAACGAGGATGGACTCCTCCCACCGTGACTGTTGATAATGTGACCAACTTGAAACCTGACATTACTTGGACTGATGAAGAATTTAAATGGTCATCTTTTAATTCTAAGGGTCTAAGTGCTATTTCCGGGTCTGTCACACCTGATGAGTTCAAACGCATAATGACGTGCACCACGTCAAAAGAGGCATGGGATGTTTTGCAACTTACCCATGAAGGAACAAATGCTGTTAAAGAGTCAAAATTGCAAAATTTAACAACTCAATTTGAAACCATCACCATGCATGAAAATGAATGTTTTGATGAATTTTATGCTAGGCTTTCTGACATTGTTAATACTAGCTATAATCTTGGTGAACATATTCCAAATGCTAGAGTTGTTAAAAAGATTCTTCGTTCCCTTCCTAAGCGTTTTATACCTAAAGTCACTGTGCTAAATTCCTTGGGTAATTTAAATACTCTAAAATTGGAAGAACTGGTAGGAGATTTACAAACTTATGAAATAGACATGTTTCCTAAATCTGCCAAGCCAAAAGATAAGGGAATTGCCCTTAAAGCCCAAGAGAGAAAAAGTGAGGGGTCGGCAAGAAAGAGAGTCGAGTCATCTAGAAAGTTAGAAAATTCTGATTCTGAATGTGAGTTTGACTTAGATGATTTGGCCTTATTTGCTAAAAACTTCAAGAAAATTCTGAAATTTAAGAAAAGTGGGAACTTCAAAGATAAAAAGAATTTTCAGAAAAATAAGTTTGAAAAGAAAGATTTCAAAGAACCCCCTAAAGACAGTGAGAGGTGTTTTGAGTGCGACGGTAAGGGACACAGAGCGTTTGAGTGTGCCACTCGTCTGAATAGGGAAAAGGGTAAAGCTGTCCTAAATGCTACCCTTAGTGACGACAGTGAGGTCGAGTCGGTGGACTCGAGAGATGAGTCACCGCATGAGCGTAACTTCACCGTGTTCATGGCTAGTCATCTAAGTACTCCTAGTGCATCTCACGACGATGAGGATGCTACTTCACAGGGACACCTCGACAGCGAGAGCGAAGAGAGTGAGGGAGAGGAGGAAGGTAGTGAGGACGAGAGTAACCTTCAACGCGCCTACGCCGAGTTATATAATGAGTCTTTTAAAACTAAAAAACGTAACAAGGCATTAGTTTTTAGGATCACTGCGTTAGAAGAAGAGTTAGAAGACACGAGAGAGAGAGAGTCCTCCACATGCACCACCATGAGAGAGAGAGAGTCTGCCTGGGTTAGTAAAGAGAATTTGCTTAAAGAGAGAGAGAGAAGTTTTGAGAAAGAGAAAGCGGACTTGACTAAACAAGTGGCTAGTCTTACGAGTGAGCTCCATTCCTCCCTGGAGACTCGGAAGAAACTTGAAGCCCTTGTTTCCCAGCTTACTCATGACCTTGAGAGAGCTAGGAAAGTCAAGGTACAAATCGAGGACAGATCTGGGAAGATGGGAAAGATGCTCCTCGGTCCCGCTTTAGGTTTTGGTGACAGGCAAGGAATAGGTTTTGATGGTGCCTCCACGTCCCAAATTACACCCGGACCAATTCCTGAGTTCACTACGACTCCTTATGGCCATCATAAAAAACCAAGAAGGAGACTTCGACCAAGAAAAGCAAACCAAGGTCCTCCTAATACTGTGCTCTTTTGCTCCCATTGCAAAAGAAATGGACACCTTAGGGATGATTGCTATAAGTTGGGTCGGATACGACGTACGTTTGCTCCACCACATCAGACTGATGAGTTTGCCAGTCTGAGAGAGCGTGTTGAGTTTCTAGCCGCCACATCACAGAGTTTTATGGAGGAATTCCGACGGATGACCTTACCATCAATGAATGCGCCCTGCATTCTGGCTAAAACCAACAACAACAAGGGAATACAAAAAGGTACCTACACTTGGGTTCCTAAGAAAGATAAAAAGGCCCTTGTTGTCCATGTTGCTCTCAAAGCACATAATACCTCACAGTGGTATTTTGATAGTGGATGCTCCAGACACATGACAGGTGATGCCTCATATTTTACCCATCTTGAGGATATAATGATGGGAGAGTCACCTTTGGAGATGGTAGCAAATCTAGCATTGTTGGACGAGGTACAGTAGAGTTACCAGGTTTTCCAAAGCTAGAGAACGTACTGTACGTCAAAGGTTTGAAAGCAAACCTTCTTAGCATCAGCCAGCTGTGCGACGATGACTTTGCAGTAAAGTTTGACCGGGAAGCTTGTAAGGTCTATAATCAAGCCGGTAAACTTTTAGTGCAAGAAGTGAGGACAGAGGATAACTGCTATGGGACTGAGCCCACATCCTCACTTGTTTGCAACAGTGCCACGATCACTCCTATGGATCTGTGGCACCAACGTCTAGGTCATATGAACGTTAGAGACTTATCTCATTTAGTCAAAAAGGACCTAGTACGTGGCTTACCATCTCTTGGAAAGTCAACTTCGACCGTTTGTGGACCCTGTTAGTTGGGAAAACAAATTCGTAGTCCTCATATGAAGTTGAATTCCATTACCACCTCCCGTGCTCTTGAGTTGATACACATGGATCTTATGGGTCCTACTCGCACGGAGAGTCTAGGTGGTAAGAGATACATTCTCGTGATGGTAGACGATTTCTCTAGATACTCTATTGTAGGTTTTCTAAGAGAGAAATCCGATGCTGTAGAATTTTTAACGACCAAGTGACGTGTCCTGCAAAATCAACACGGGGTCACTATTAACAGAATACGTAGTGACAACGACACTGAATTTAAGGAAGCAAAGGTGGATTTGTATTGTGATAGCCTTGGGATCAAACATGAGTTTTCTGCTCTGAGAACTCCTCAGCAAAATGGGATTGTTGAGAGGAAAAATAGAACGATCCAAGAGATGGCTAGATCTATGCTTCTAGGTCGTAAAGTTTCTAGGAGATTTTGGGCAGAGGCAGTGTCTACTACATGCCACACGGTGAATAGGGTCTATCTGCGTCCACACACACTTAAGACACCTTATGAATTGTGGACTGGCAAGAAACCCAACTTGGCATATTTCCGTGTTTTGGGGAGTAAATGCTACATCCTACGGGATAGAGAGCAATTAGGAAAGTTTGACTCCCGGAGCGATGAGGGAATATTGCTAGGATATTCATCGAACAGTAGAGCGTACCGGATTTTTAACCTGAAGAGCTCTAAGGTTATGGAATCAATAAAAGTCACTGTGCAAGATGACGAACCTCCGATGGTTATTGATCACAACCTTCAGTGTGAGGATGAGGATTGTTCTGATAGTGAGTTTCCTGTTCCTCTCCCACACTCTGTGGACCTTATTCCTGTTTTAGGGGACACACCTGCTTGGGTTCGCAAGAGTCATGATCCTTCAGCCATTGTTGGCGATCCCACTCTAGGGGTCAAGACTCGTGCTCAACTAGAGAACGTTGTTAGTCATCATTGCTACACGTCCAAAGTCGAGCCCAAGAACCACAAAGAAGCACTCAAAGATGAACACTGGATAGCTGCTATGCAGGATGAGTTGCTTCAGTTTAAGAAGAACAATGTCTGGGAACTTGTCCCCCGACCTAGTGATACTAATGTTATTGGTACCCGATGGATTTTCAAGAATAAAATGGATGAAAATGGTACCATAATCAGAAATAAGGCTAGGTTGGTCGCTCAAGGCTACACACAGATAGAGGGTGTAGACTTTGGGGAGACATTTTCTCCTGTTGCGAGGCTTGAGTCCGTCCGTCTTCTACTCGCCATCGCATGTCATCTGCACTTCAAGGTTTATCAGATGGATGTCAAGAGTGCCTTTCTGCATGGCATTCTACAGGAAGAGGTTTATGTGGAACAACCAAAAGGGTTTGAAGACCCTAAGCACCCTGATCACGTCTACTATCTGAGGAAAACCTTGTATGGTTTGAAGCAAGCACCCCGTGCTTGGTACGAGAGGCTTACTTCCTATCTCTTAGCTCGTGGCTTCAAGAGAGGGGGAGTAGATATGACGTTGTTCGTCAAGAGAGATGACGGTGCTATTTTGGTTGCCCAAGTCTATGTGGACGACATAGTCTTTGGATCCACATGCTCCCAGCATGCTCACCACTTTGAGGAGGAGATGAAAAGTGAGTTTGAGATGAGCATGGTTGGTGAGCTTACATTCTTCCTTGGTCTCCAGGTTCGTCAGCTAGAGGATGGGATGTTCATCTCCTAATCCAAGTATGCTAGAGACCTAGTGAAGAAATTTGGTTTAGACTCCGCTAAGCATGCACGTACACCTATGAGTACTTCTACCAAGCTTAGTAAGGACACTTCAGGCAAGGACGTAGAGCAAACCTTGTATCGGAGTATGATAGGCAGTCTTCTCTACTTGACTGCTAGTCGTCCCGACATTGCCTTTAGTGTTGGAGTCTGTGCGCGTTATCAGGCGTCTCCTAAAGAGTCACACTTACTTGCTCTAAAACGTATTATCAAATACGTGAGTGGGACTCTCTCATACGGTATTTGGTATTCCTTTGATACCGATGATCGTCTGTCCGCCTATTCGGATGCGGATTGGGCAGGGGACGTAGATGGATGTAAGAGCACTTCGGGTGGGTGCTTCTACTTTGGTTCTGCTCTTGTCTCTTGGTTGAGCAAGAAGCAAAACTCCATCTCTTTGTCCACTGCGGAGGCTGAGTACATCGCCGCCAGGAGTTATTGCACGCAACTCATGTGGATGAAGAAAATGTTGGAGGATTATGGGATTTCACAGGACACCATGTTCATTTCCTGTGATAACACGAGCGCGATACACATATCCCGCAATCCTGTCCAACATTCGCGCACAAAGCACATCAGGTTACGAGAACACTTTATACGTCTGTTAGTTGAAGAGAAGGTCGTAACCCTGAGTTTTGTTCCTACCGACCGTCAGTTAGCCGATATTTTCACGAAACCTTTAGATGCCCTTAGATTTGAGAGTCTTAGGAAGTCTTTGGGGATTTGTACAGTTGACTGAGGGGTTGGTCTATGTCTAGAATAGTATGCTTCTTCATGTTCATATCATATGCTTCCTATTGCTAGTCTGTTTATATTGCTTAGTTGTACAGCTTTGTTTTATTTGGTGCTTTTTCTATTTCTTTTGAAAAATACAAAAAGATTTTCTTTTTAGAAAATTTTTAGAAAAACACAAAAAGATTTTATTTTGATAAAATTTTTGAGATTTGCCTGTTATGGATGATCATTTAAGATAGCCAAGTCACAACTTCATTCCATATATCTATGTGACTGTTTGATAGAGATTTGAGAGGCTACATCATTTCATCCATGTGCTTAACATTGATTGGAGTCCTTGAGATGTAATTAGTGATATTTCCTACATGCTTGACTCCTATATCCTTTATTGCACACATGCACGGCTATATTTGATTGTTGCACTTGTCAATCTCATGTTCGCTTGAGTGTTTCCATCTCAATCATGTCTATACAATGTATAAAATGCGATAAAACTTGACAAGATTGGATTGCATGTAAAAACCGTTTTGGTGAGACTGTGTGATTATTTTCATAACGGGGAGGGGCTGCGAAAGTTGATTCTTATCCTTTGCGCAAAAGCCACCGTTACAAAGGACCTAAAAAATGGAGGAATTTTAATATCCGAGGTCCTAAGAGGTTAAAAGAGCCCGAAAAAATTTAAAGGCAATAAAAAGCAATTCATGCCAAATATGGGCCATTGTAGGTTTCACCATCAATTCTCCAAAGTTTGAGAATTTAGTATACCTCTATTCAAAATATAAATATGAGGGAGTTTGGTTGGAAATTGATAACGGGTTTGCACTTCCTTGAAAGTCCTAAAAAAGCATGAAAATCATTTTGGACGTTATTGGTGTAGAAATCACTTTGAGCTTTGATTTGTAGATTTGATATAGTCAATATCTTATATTTCCAATCTTTTACACCAAAGGAAGCATTTGAGTTCATTCGTTAGGAATATCCAATATTCATCGTGCATATATGTCATGTTTGTATGCATTGATTTTCCTATCGAATTTTGATCACACCCATTCATTTACGCCATCACCGACTTGGTTGTTTTATGTTCATTCATGGTGTGATTTTATGCCTTGTGTCACCCCGGTACTTGATTTCTTGATTTATTTCTCTCATTTGTCTATTTGGGGACATCATAAAAAGGGGGAGAATGATGAATTATCTGATTATGGGGGAGTTTTGAAATTCTGAGAATTGTTATATATGCTTATGTTTATCTCATTTCAAACTCGATACGTCACTTGGTATTTGCTTTATCTCATGTGTGTAGGTACATCCTTGATAATCCCATGATACACACCCTGATGAGAAAAGCGTGAAGATTCCTGAAGAATTGAAGAACAAACGATGCAGCCTTAAGTCATATGTACCTCTTTCAGTTTTGGGTTCATGGAAGGGTAGATTTGTATAGGCATTGTTCATACTTGATAATTCGGATTTTTTATGTTTTTTCCGGCATAGACATAGGGGGATATTTGTAAGGACAATTTGTCCATCTTTATGTATATATTATGTCATACGCCGTTACAAGAATGATAGTTTCAAAGATCACATCGTCATCAACAAAATCCGAATATCAAAAGAAGAAGGAATCTGATTTCTGAGGACCGGACCGATCCGGATCAGATAAAAGAACCGATCCGGTTCACCGGACCGATCCGGCTAAAGGGACCGGACAGATCCGCCTGTTGAGCTAAGTCCAGTACACCCGGATCCATAGCGAACCGATGAAGGCAAAAGTCCCGGACCGATCCGATGCCAACCAGACCGATCCGATTTCAGAAAAAGAACCGATCCGACCTGACCGGACCTATCCGCCTAATCGACCGGACCAATCCGGCGAGGATAAACACTGCCAGATCGTGCAGCCGATTTTGTAGGGTTTCAATCTCTTATTTAAACCACGATCAGCAGTTGGTTTTCTTAAGACTTATACACGATTTTCTGAGTTCCATAACTCTTAAGTCTTCATGGTATTTGAGTCCATTGATTCATACCCTTGATTCACACAAATTTCATACATTTGTGAGTCACTTTTTGGTAACCCTAGAACACCATTGATGTTCAACCCTTTGTGAAGTGGACCGCTTCTTCCTCTTCATTGCTGCCCTACTGGACAGGGATAGTTCCAGCCGCGACTACAGAATCCGATACCCGAGGGTAATTCTTAGTCAATCTGTATTTCATTGTAATCCGATTGTAAACCGTCTTTTACAAATTATAGTGAATATACATATGGTTTTGCCCCTGTGGGGGATTTTTCCTTAAACTTTGTGTGTTGAATAATTCTTGCATGATTTCATATTGTTTCAATCACACCTAGTTGCATGCTTAGGGTTAATTTGGGTTAAAAAAAATGGTATTTATTATATTATTTCTTAATTGAATGCAAGCGCCAACTCTTTCAAAAAGAGTGTTTATTTCAAATATTAAATGTCTTCAGTGTTGGTTTAAAAAAGAAAAAGAAAAAAAAGAGAGAAAAAAAAAGAAATAAAAAGTTTGTAGTTAGTTCTTGTGTAATAAAGACATTTGTTCTTCAAGTATAATACACTCTTCTCGCTCATCCATCAACTCACACATCAATCCCATTCTACATAACTATCCTACCTACCTCATCCCATCCATCCTACCTATTGTATCCTTCTCATCCCATTTCATTCCCTCTCACCCATATACATGCATGTCCCCCTAGGTGTTCGGGCAAACGAAAGTCAACGTGGTGAATAACTCGACGTTCTCACTATAGTGGTTAGCATTATTTCATGAGATCATTTTTCTTTCTAATTGTTCGTTCTTTCTTATGTGTGTGTGAGACGTTTGAACTTGCTTACATTTACTCACCTCCTCACACACAAGAGCGATACACTGACCCATATCTCGAAAGTTCATTTGACAGAGATATATTAGTGAGATTTTAAAGTTGAAGCGTTTATTCCGAAGAGGCAATCTAGGAATTACTCTCGTGATACTCGACCCATTTTAACTGATTCACACTACACACATTGAGTTCTAAGAAGGATGTGCCTTGTGTATTTACTTAGCTAAAATTTTTACACTTCTAGCTTGTATTTATGAAAATATTTCTCATGTGATGGATTGTGGATCATTCTAAGTCTAATAAGAGATTGACTGCCTTTAAATAAATTTTTGCAAATAAGAATTTTATGGGTATATTCGCTGCAAACCCTCACGAGACACAACTCGTCTTGTAGGGCAACCTACAGGTTTAAAGGATTGTTGCACATGCTAAGTGCAATCGCAAGTGCCAGCGAAAGTGGTACACTTTTGGTTTCTTATCTTTCTATTTCTCTCTATCTTATTGCTCGAGGACTACCAACGCTCTGTTTGGGGGTGGTGTGATAAGCACCCAAAACTGTACAATTTATATCCCAAATAGACGTACTTTAGTTGCTAATTCTCGACAATATGGGTCTTATGTCCTTAAATGTTTATCTTGTAGGTCAAACGTCCGTTTACGGTGTCAAAAGCTTTATATCGAGGCAAATGCACATTTTATGCAGCTAAATACCCAATCCCCTATCCCTAACCTAGCCTATCCTAGCCTTAGCCTTCCCCGGACCGTGTGTGTGTTGATTTTATACTTTTTTATTAATTTTTTAGATTTTTAATTTTAGTCATTTTTATTTTTAAGATTTATTTAGGATTTCTTGGTTTTATTTTCTATTTTTATTTTTATTAAGTATAATTTTATTTTATTTTTATTTTTATTAGTTTTTAGTTTTATTAGAATTAATTTTAGGAGTTTATTTTTAGTTTATTAGATTTTATATGTTAGGACTTTTGTTTTCATATTTTATTAGATTTTTCATTTTTTATTTCTTTTGTTTTATTATTTTAGTTCTTAATAGCTTAGGATTTTATTTTTTTTAGTTTTGATATTTTTATTGTTTTTAGTTTGTTTTATTTTTAGTTAGATTTTATTTTTTTAGTTTTAGTTTTATTAAGTTTAGTTGAGTCTTTATTATTTTATTAGGGTCTAAATTAAACACACACATTAACACCCACACAAACCCCATACACACTCACCTACACTTGTCCTAAACCCAACTAATCCATCCTACACCCTAAGCCACACACACCATTTCCTACACCTCACCACACGTTATTCATCCTAACCCATCTTCAACCTCCATCCCCAACAAACCCCTCTTTCTCCTCCATAACCACATTCCACCAAACCTCCATTAACATCCACAACCCAACACCATCACCAACCATATCCAGACCACAAAATAAACCCCCTCCTGCCTCCACTCTGGCATCCCCAGCCCTCCAACCTCGGCCCGTCCCCGGCGCCCCAGCCGAAAAACCCACCGGCGGCACCCCATACCCGAGCCCGTCGCCTGAAACCAACCAACCAACCCCCTTCGCTGTCGGAGCTACACCATTTCCATCACAGCGACCCTACTGCCCCTCCGGCGACCTGCTTTTCTGCCACGCCACCTATCTCCGGCGAAAAACCGAATCCAATCTGGTGGAACCCTCCAACCACCTGCCTCCATCTCCGGCGGCGAAGCCACACTCTCCCTGTCCCACCATTTTCGGCAACCCCACTGTCCCCAACCCGAAATCCAACCCACCTCCAAACCCATTTTCATCCAAGTCTAAGACCCATTTCCCAAAAACCCATTTCAAACCCATTTTAACCCCCAAGCCTTTCCACGATTTCTTCTACCTGCCAAACAACAAGACCAAATCACAAAACCCACATGTGCCACTTAAAACCCTTTTAACCCTTTTTCCCATTCTACCCCCAACTACTCTTTTTCCCAATACCCAAAAATACCCCCATAACAATATCAGATTTTTATTCCCTCACCCACTTATCCCCACACCTCACCATTTCCATGCACACTAAAGTCCATTACCCACAATACCCCTAACTCCATGCCTACTATTCAAAGAGGATGAAGACCCCATGAGAAAGATCTAGATAGATAGGAATTTTTAAAGAGAGAAAGTTTAGGGTTAGAAATAAATTAGGATAAACACCATTTTATAAACAGTTTTTATTTTTCTTTTTTGAGATTATTGAGTGATAAATGTGTGAGGATTAATTTGAGTGAAATTTTTATGTAATATTGTTTGGATCACTCAAGTTGATGGATTATGAATTTCAACTCATGGATTGAAGATCAATTAAGCATCAAGAGATTGGGGTTTGATTGTTCTTTTCTCATCTCATTTATTTTATGCCTTTGATTATTAATTTGTCATATTTCATATCATGTTAGCCTAATCTCCTTTCAAGGGGTGGGGGGAAACCCTTATTTGATTTTATTTTAGTTTGATTACTTGAAAAATGTAACACCCCGTATTTTTGTGCATTTATTATTTAATTAATTCGGGAATTTCAAATTACTTGTGCGTTGTAATTTTAATTGAATTAATTATGGCAATATATATATTTAAATATTAATCGGAGAGTGAATGGTTAATGTTTAGGGAAATTTATTTACTAAGTGAAGATTAATAATTTTTTTTGCGTCATTTCGGGTTTTAATGACGGGGTATGCACTTATCTTAGCCGGGAGTCGGTATAGACTAAATTGGGTGTGAGATAAGAATTTTTATAAATTAATTCGGATGCCAATTCTGAGTGCGTGGTTGAGTCCGGATGGGTCGAGATAGTCAGAAAAGAGTACCCGGGGGTAGTAATTGGGTCTCGGAGTATTTTTGGGCATAGTCGGGCCCACACGGGGTGAGTTGGGTCACTTTAATTAAGCCCATTAGGTGAAAAACAGGATTAAGGGTTTTTAACCTAATGGAGAGATTAAGGAATGGCAGCCAACATAACTCTAAACCTAGGGTTTGAGAGGAGATTTGGGAAAAAGCAAATCAAGAACAAATTGGAGGTTATTGGAGCCAAATTGAGGGACTACACCAACGGATCTGACACTACGAACACTTACAGGCAAGTGGTTAACTGTTTAATTTCTAAATTGATGATAATCAATTCATATCATAGTGATGTGTAAACCAAAATTCATTTGGGCAATTTACAATTAGGTCCATTGGTAACAATTTTTAAACATTTAAGGACAATTTACAGTTAGGTCCATTTGTTATGCCACTAGCGTGGACTTCTACAAGAAGGGAATTAGTGGACCTAAGTGTTTAAAATTTGTCAAAATTCCTTTAGTGTTTAAAATTTGTTCGTGAGGGACCTAAGAGTACTTTCTCCAATTCATTTTGGGGATAAATGGGTACAAAATGGGATTTTTGTTCATGAAACTATTGAATGAAATTCATAGTAAAAAAAAAAAATTGTTGTGTTGAACATATCTGAGTATAGGTATTTAATTGGAATAAGAATTCGGATATAAACTGGGGGAAATCTGGATTTAGAAATTGGTTTGTAGAACAAGGTTTATGAATTTTAATGGGAAAACCCATCTTTAAATATAGTGAGATATTGTATGAATCAAGAATGCTAAAACAGTTATAGATGATTGAGACTTGTTTTGGGAGAAATTAATTGGTTAAAATCATCATTTAAGGTTGGAAAATGGAGAGGTAAAACCTTGGAATTTGGGTCATGGATGAAACAGCAAGCCGAGGAAGACAACCACCTGTTCGATGGATCGATCGACCCGGGGGCTCGATCGATCGAGGGTCCTAGGAATTTGGCAATTCGGCCAGTTTGTTTACAATGAGGGTTTTAATTAAGTTTTAATTCCCTTAATTTTAATAGGTGATAAATTTATATGGGACACATATTTTCCTTAACAATTATAGAGTGATATAATTGGGTTTAGGAGGGTGTGGACGGTATGTCATGAGATAAACGAATTTGGAGAAATAATTCATAATTATGGATATTGGGCCGAGGAATAATATTCGGGTATTGTAGTTGGGTGGCACTACATTATTAAAGGAATTTAAGTATGATATTTAATTATGGACTAAGTGGACAAGTCTGGGTATGTTGATAATTATAGGTAAATATAATTGGGAAATTTTGGAGATAAACGTGTGACACATTGTGGGCGAGTGGGCGAAAAATGTGGGGAAGGAATTATGTGATGTAAAAATGGACCGAGTGAGTGAGTCCGGGGATATTGGTTAAGTGGTATCAAAGTAGTAAATTTAATATTGAGAGAAAGTAATTAATTTGGAGTCGGAACATTGACTCGGGAAGTATTGAGGTACGGGCTAAGTGAGCGAGTCCGGGAATAATGGTTGGGTGACACCAAGTTATTAAATTAATGGGTGTGATAATTAATTTTTTTAGAGTCAGATTGTAGGCTCGGGTATAATTAAATTAATAAATGTGATAATTAATTTAATTAGAGTCGGATTATAGACTCGGGTAGGATTAAATTAATAAATGTGATAATTAATTTAATTAGAGTCGGATTATAGACTCGGGTAGGATTAAATTAATAAATGTGATAATTAATTTAATTAGAGTCGAATTGCAGACTCGGATTTGTGTTGATTAATTAATGTGTAAATTAATCAAATAAGAGTCGGATTGTAGACTCGGGTAAGTATTAAATTAATGGATGTAATAATTAATTTAATTAGAGCCGGACGATAGACTCGGGGAGGTATTAAATTAATATGTGTGAGAATTAATTTAATTAGAGTCGGACGATAGACGTGGGGAGGTATTAAATTATTAAGTGTGTTAATTAATTTAATTGGAGTCGAGCCATATACTCGGGGAAAATAATATATAAATTGAGATATGAGTTGAATATACTAGAGTCAGACCATAGACTCGGGATGACGATAAATTATTAAGTGAGAAAATTAATTAGGTTGAGTCGGGCCACAGACTCAAGGAATTTTAGGCAGTGTACGGGATCTTTGGTACACGGGTTAGCCAGGGTTTATAATATATATATACGGGGTAGTGATAGTATATATATATAATCGTGTATATATTGTGTGTGACATTAAATTACAGGCAGTGTACGGGATTTTGAGCACACGGTAAAGCCTAGGGTTTATATTATATATACGGTACAGTGATAGTATATATATATACATGTTTATATTGTGTGTGATATTAAATATGAGTGACTAGATATTTATTCAATTTAAATACTCTCATGCTATCAAGGGAGGTTGCGCGATGTGGGTGAACCCCCTAGCTTGAGGAGTAGGGCGAGTATATCCCCAGGTCATAGCGTCTGGTATATATGGGTGAGGGATTTATCTCACTTTCAGGGAAGGAATATGACTGCCTCCACTACGTTTATATTTTGGGCCGAGTTAGTGAGCGATTCCAACTCGGAGAAACTAGGTTTTGTGAGCACACCTAGTGAGATAGCATTTTAGAGGGAATCATCCAGTGAGGGTATACTCGAAAGGATAGATACACGTATGATATATGTGTGGATGTTAGTAAAGGTGCGTATAATATAGTAGTAAATATTATATGTAGGTGATAATACAGTGTGTGATGTATTTACCTTATATAACTCGGGTTACAGTTATATGCTGTTAATTAATGAGAAGTTAATTAAGTTAATCATTTGTGGGAATAATAGTGTGATGTATTTACTTTATATAACTTGTGATGCGGTTATATGCTATTATTTTAGAGGAATTAATTAAGTTAATTGTGAGATAACTTATAATTCAAGAATCATTATACTCGGGTTAGAGTAGTATAGCAAGGGAAGGTTATACCAGGACTAGTTGGACGGGGTAGTACAACTAGGTGGGGTTAAGGTAACCGGTAGGTGTGCACAATAGTGGAGGGGTGAGAATGTCCTCAAGGGAGTGCGACACTAACTTAAATATGAAGCGCATTCATGCATTTTAAATTACTGCAGTTAATTCACTTGCTAAATATTTTCAAAATGTTTTGGGTTCTAACCCTTGCTATAAAACTATTTTCAAAACCTTTTAGGGTCCAGCCACAGGGACGCCAGGATTGCTATTCTATTCCATGGACACGGAGCTGCGGCATATGTGGATGCTAGCAGGAGTTTGGATTAGACACATCATTCATTCATTCCTAGAGTAGGAATCTTATATCAGTCTCAGTTTTATTTAGGGCTTGTAGCCCAGACTTCTCGGTACAGTTTCAGGTGTAATTAATTCAGGTGTTGAATATTTGTATTGGATTATTTATTTGGTGGCCGGTGATTTATTCGGCAAGTTGTGTAATTAGTATTCTAATTACTTTCATTCAGTTGTGTGAATGGTTTATATTTTAATTCCGCATGTAATGTTTTGTTAAATTAAAAAGTTAAAATTGGCACCACTTTTTGGAATACTAGGTGGTTAGTAAGTTTTAAAAAGCTTTCGACAGTGATGCTAAGGATGATCCAACTGGGATTCCTGTTTTAATTTGGTATAGGACTGATCACCCGGTATTTTATTAGGCGGGGTGTCACAGAAAATTCCCTTTGAATGTTAATTTTGAACCCTCACCCTTACATTTACGCCTCGAGAGAGGGTGAATGATTTTCAAGAGAAAATCGAAATTCTAGTTATAATACCCATTTTAGATTCGAACTAGAGATAGGGGTTTCTTAAGTGGGGTATTATAACTTGAATTTCAACTCTAAAATTATTTTCTAAGATTTACATGAATTTTAATCGATCGATCCTAGCGGGTGATTAATTAAAAGGAATGTAGATCTATTTTTCTAGAGTTGTGGGGTGTTAAACTTAATTTTCTAAAAGGTTATTATTAAGATTACATTTGCAAGGAGAGTTGATTTGTAATGTTGATATTAATTTGGGAGAATTCAATTAATTAAATTAATTAGTTGGAATAGCTAAAATTTATGGTGTAACCCCACAATTATTTACTTCACTTTATCTCCTATTTTAGTTTAGACTTTATTTTTCACTTTTAGTCACTTTCTAGTTAGTTGTTTTCATCACATTTTAGTTTAGTGTTATTTCACCTCACCTCACCCAATTGTTTTAATATTTGAAAAGGCTAAAAAAAAAATAGAAAAGTGAAAAAGCCCAAAAAGAAAAAAAAATTGAACTACAATTGAATTTGTCTCTAGCTTACCCCCTTGGAAGTGGATTGATACCCTTACTTACCTCTACACTTGAGATTGTTACATTTTGTAGGTATTTGAGGTTTTGACTAACTTGGCTTTCAAATAACGACACATACGCAAAAGTCACGTTATCATTTTTCATGGAATAAATTTTTAAAACACATGCACCCATTATTCTGTTTTAATCCAAGGGCCTTTATATATATATATACTAGGGTATGCTCGTGCCTGAAGACACGCTGATTATTTTGAAAAACATAAAGTCGTGTACAATATAAATAATAAATGTTTTATATGTATGTTAAAAGTATAAATTTTCAAGTATAGAATCGAATAAATTTAGTGTTTTGGTTGTTTGCGAATTTTAATTTTGGTGGTATATGGGATTGGACTTGAAACGGGTGTTATAAATTTCATATGCACAGTTAGTCTAGGGTATGGCTATTCCCACACCCTTGGTATCCTCCCCCACACCATTTTCAAATGTTTAAAATGAAAACACAAAAATACCCTTTTCCATTTCATTAGAATATATTATGATTTTAAAACATAGATATGATAAAATTTACACTTTATGATAAAATATTATTATTATTATTTATTATTATTATCATTATTATTATTATTATTATCTTTTACTTTAACATATTATTAATTTTTTTAATTCGACTATAGTACATTTCATGAATATATTAGAGTTTGCTACATATTTCGTTACTAAATATAAAACTTTATTCACGAAAAATAATTTATGACTTCTAGTTTCTCGTTATTAGAGTTTGCAACAGCCCACTCATCAAGGCGGTGATCGTTGTCTTCTCTTCATAATCTATGACTTCTAGTTTCTCGTTATTAAAACGAGTTATGTAGTCTCTAGTACTCTCACCATCAAGGCGCAAGGCTCTAATCATTAAAATAATTTATGACTTCTAGTACTCTCGTTATCTATGACTTCCCACGTGATATATTTAAAATCTGTAAGCACAGCACCCTATATTTAAAATATGTAGGCGCAAGGCTCTAATCATTAATATCCGTAGCCTAAGACATAAAGTAAAAATCATTAGCTTTAATGCAATGACAATCAAAAACATAACAAACGACCACTCATTAATAATCCATTAATTTAAGACTGGTAATTAGAGTGACGATTGATAAACCAAAATACATAAATATACTCGGCAATGCATAACATATCTTATTGGACCTAATCGAGATGAAAAAGGAATGTATGTCATCAACCATCAATGCCATCAATCGTTAATTAAAATGATGACAGAAATCTTATGAACCCCGTGATATTTAAGACAATGCATAAGCTTCAATAGATTGAAAAACATAAATAACTTAATGCAAATGCTTGGTTCTTAAAACACAAACAAACTTTATAATGTAAAGACATAAAGAAGAGAAATTATAATTGTAGTCGTTAAAGAAAATAGTTGACCCCTGGAATCCGTGTAAAAATATATCATTATAGGATCGCCAAAAAAGTTGATAGTTATTGTTCGGCTAACAAAAGTGCATGCGCACACACATTGACAGTCACCAATACAATAGAGAAATGTCAAACCCCGGGAATCAACACAAAATGTCAGTCAAAATATACACTCCAAGTAAAACTAAGAAAAATAAATTAGAAAATTTGTCCTAATATTAACAAATATAAATTTGAAAGCCTATCTAGTATATACCTTAAGTGAGTTGCTCCTACCTAGTTTATAAAATAAACTAAGAATTGATCTCAGATCTACTCATACCTAGTTTATAAAACAAACTAAGAATTTATCTCTATATATATACCGCGAATCGTGTTTTTAAGCGGCTGGAAAATTTCATAACAATACAACTATAGTTAGGTAGAAAATAAGGGAAATAAAAATCATTATGTTCGGCATTTGAGCAAATAATACCATAGATTTCAATTACATGGGGTTGCAATCCACAAGCATTTCACCCATTATACCGATGAGAGATTTGGTGCTTGGTGTGGTTCATGCTACGCAACAAAGTTTAATCCTTTCCCAAATGGAAACTGAACAGATTTTGGGTCTGGTCTCTCGTACGATACTTGAGCAGGCTTTTAGGATTTTCAATCAAGCAAGTTGTTTGTCATGGAATATGCAGAACATTTTCAAATTGTAGACTTCAAATTGTATATCATCACTGAGTAATATCCCTTCATATTCAAATTGTACACTTCCAATTGCATATTCAGTGATGATATACAATTTGAATCAAATTTAAATCACATGTTTTGCATATTCAATGATGATATCTTAAATTGTATTTAGACTTCAAATTTGTTATCGGACCTATGCGAAAGATTAAACTCACTCAGGATTGGAGAATGCTTGTAGTAACATTTACCAATTATGGAATTATGTCTGGGAGGTGACTCCTCTTACAACCCATGCCCAATTTTTGTCCATAAAAATTAAACTTGATCATCTTCGTAGTCTGATCCACATTATGGAGTTTTATGGTAATTGTGTTAGGAATTTGAGGTGGGATTTATGGTAATTCTGTCCATAAAAATTAAACTTGATCATCTTCGAAGTCTGATCATCTGCATGCGTCTTATAACGACGCCGATACTAATAGCCTTATAAAATATTATAGCAACCCATAACTCATCATATTAACAAACATTAAAGAATAACACTGAAGCAAATTTAATTTTAAACATCAAATAAAGACTGATTTAAAACCAATATGAATTTCTAATATCAAGAAATGAACACCACTCGCACCCGATAGACCATTTACTCTATGACCTTCTGTTACTACAAACGTTTTCACATCCCATGTGTTAGATGTGGCCGGGGGATCTAAAAGAACAATAAAAACATCAATAACAGTTTAAAAATAATAGCCAAGGTGAACAATATCAAAATCAAAAAACCAAATACTTTTCTATTCGACTCAAATTCCTTTTCCGTGCCCCTATAATATGAACCAAATACACTCCAATCCAACCAACAAATAATAAATTTCATTCGCACAATGTATAAACCAACAAACATAACACTTATCAAGATAAGCATTGCAAAAGCATCCTATAGAAGTATAAAACCCTTCAAATTTCTATTTATGAGTGAATTTTTAATAAAACGGTAACTTTCAATTCAAATGTTTATGGAAGTTTATTCATGTAGACAGCAGATGGAGCAAGTAAAGAATTGGGGAGTAGTCATCGAGTTGAAAGCATATTGTTTAGAGGGCAAATTCATTCTTTACTTCAATTTACCCATATAAAGCTTTCACCTTTAGTTATCTCAAGTACAACAATGTGAAATCAATCAATGTTAACAATTTGAATACAATAATAAATAGAGCTTTGTTAGTGGCAACACTATAAAACTATTAATTACGTTAGCAATGCCCTTAAAAGTGAAATAGTATAAAAACATATTCTTGCTACTAACTAAATAAATCCATACTTAATACCGAAATAATGTAACTATACATACCTAACACATATAGACATAAACATTCTTCTTATTCTTCACTTCTCATGGCAGCCAACCCTTTGTGAAAAGTAATATGAGAAAGAAAGAAATTCAATTTGAACCTAATCAACATATTGTGTGTGTGTGTGTGTGTGTGAGAGAGAGAGAGAGAGAGAGATTATACCTTGTGAGCACACGGTTGTGAACCTAGATTTTTACTGGAAGAAAACATTAAAAAAATTGTTAGCTACGCGGCATAAAACTGAAACATAAATATTTGAGTTTTAATTCTAAAAAAGTATGAGGGTTCGGGGTCACCGTGACATATAAATGAAACTGGAGGAAATAATGCCTCAAAACTGAACATCTCAATTATTAATGAGTTATTTATAAGATCGCCAATCATCATATAGGTAAAGGGATACCATATTTAAATTAAAGCAAAGATGAGTACTTCGAGAGGAACAACGGTCATCTAAATGTCATCAGTTGGGGTTGGGGTTGGGGTGCCATCTATTATCGCTAAAGAAAAAAAATGGGAACGTCTAACATACGTAACTTCATTCATTTACCACTTAAATTTTTTAATTCCGTACCCTAACTGAGAAATGAATGATAGAACAAAAACTTGAGACAAAACATAATATGAATATTTAAGCACCCACTTAATCAATGTTACTTTGACATCTTTTCAAACCTTATATAACTTTAAAAGTGGGGTAATACGCAATTGGAACCTAAAAAGATAAACAACATCATATATAACATTGGTATGTGCAAGAACACACACTATCAAGGAAAAATATATAATGAAGCATTTAGTCAAACATTTATAACAAATTTTTTAAACCGAGATAACAAATTCAGAACAAATTCAAAAGAATCACATAATACGTTAATTATAAACAACTAACCATGCCAAATACAAATGAATTGGTTAAAATCCAAAAACTATATAGGAAGAATAATTTTATCGTAAGAAGTTATGTAGTATTTCAGGAGCTATAACGATGGAAAAAATTGCAAGTTGAAAATCGCTAATCGCAAATAAATTTCAAATTCTAAAACCCCACTTTTCTAAAATTGCAAATCATATAAAATTATAATATTAAACCAAACAGAAACCATAACATAATCAAATGTGAGAGAGACATAAGATACCCACAAAACCATAACTGAATCAAATGATAACCCCAAAACCATAACTTAACATAATCTTTGTGATCATTTAGAAACAAAATCAGATACCCCAAAACACAAACATATTGAGCATTTAAAAAAACATCATATTTAAAAAACATCTTGGTGTTGAATCTGTAAAATAAATAAATAAGAAGCAGGTACATCAATAATAGTAGTAGAAAAAAAAGAACAAATCCAAAATTGAATATAGAGAGAGAAACAACGAAGAATAAAAAAATCACCTAAGAGTAACCACCTAAGAAGCGAGAACACCTAAGAGAAGATGAAGAAGAGAAAGCCACCCAAAATCTGAAAGCCCTAGCTTCGGAGTTGAGGCTGGCACCGAGGAGAAGAGAAAAGGGCGTCGGATTGAGGGAGGGTTTTTTTGTTTGTTCCTAAAACGTAAGAATGAGGGGCAGGAGTCAATGACAGGAAGGTAGGCTATTTTCCCCAATTTGAGAGATTAAAATGTGTAAAATACTATTCTACCCCTCTTTTTGAATTTTGGTGAAGATTAAAAACAAATTTGAGTGTTGAAAAAGCGAGGGAACTCAAACACATCAAGGGAAAAATAGAAAATGTAAAAAAAAATCATAAGGATGACATCATCAATTAAGCTTATGACATATATAAGTTTTTTACTTTATTATATAGAGATTTATATTTGTTGCTTGGAGTGTTTGGCACCACTGGCTTATGTCTACACCATTAAAAAAGAGAGTTTGGGTTCTTCTCCACCCAAAAGGAGTTTTTTTATGTGTTATGGTGTTCCCACTCGAAGAAAGGCTTCGCGTAAGGGTGACAGTGACCAAGATCCATATCGATGGATTCCGAGACCATTGAGGAGTCCATGGTTATCTACTAGGTGAAGGTGTTTACAAGAAGGAACGTCAAGGCTTGAACGGAGTCAAGTTGTTGGTGTAAGTCTTTTTGTCTTGTAATTGTAATTTCATACTTAGTGGATTTGTTAGGCTAGGGCTATTCGAGATTTTTCCCATTTGAGTTTTCCTCGTACATGGGCATGTAGTGTGATGTGATTTACTTTTATCTTGAAAATCACCTTAGAATGCATGCTTAGGTCTAAGTAAGATAAAATTTGGATTAATCACACTTTTGTTTAATTTGGTGATAATTTAATTTAGGTGATGTTTAAGTTAATTTAATTCAAGTCATTAGTTGTAATTTCATAAAATTTGGTTTGGTCTAAAAAGGAAATTGAATATCTGTTGTTACGCAAATTTTAGGACTTGGGCTAAATTAAATATGTTTAAGTGAATTTTTTTGTTGGAGTAATGTAATGTCACTTTTAGTTTAGTTTAATTATAATTTGAAAGAAATTAAAGTTTGTAGGTTGTGTTGTCTAGAATTCGAGCCATCCTATTCCGCGTTAAAGGAAATTCATTTTAAAAGAAATTTTAAAGATTGGGGGCTTCCTACATTTACAAAATGGTATCAGAGCTAGAGTGCTAATTTATTGCGTTAGATCCTTTTTAAATTTTTTTGGTTAAAATGGAATTTTACCCATTTTCAAAATGTCCTATTCTCGATGGTCACAATTACGCGTATTGGAAAGCGCGTATGAAATCGGTACTGAAGTCCATAGACGAGAGGGTTTGGCTTGTGACACCCCGCCTAATAAGATACCGGGCGATCACTCCAATATTAAATTAAAACAGGAGTCTCATATGGATCATTCTTAGCATCACTGTCGAAAAATCCATTTAATTACTAATAACCTATTAGGCCGGTGCCAAAATTTTAACTTTACAACTCTTTTAACAACTGTAAGTAAAACATCCACACAGTTTTGCGGAAATGAAACTGAAATGAAATAAGATAACCGAACACTCGGTCAAAATATACAACCATATCGAATGTTGTACTAAAAGAATAAATAAATGCAATTGAGCCATTGGCCCGAATATTTATACAGTACCTCCTATCTAGAGTACAAGAATGGAAGCGGCTATTAAAAACCTGCACGCATCCACAGCTGCTGCAGCTGACGTCTGACTCGAAAGAAGTGCCATCCAGGCGTCCCTGTGTCTGGACACCTATATATATATAATATATATAGCAAGAAAGGAAAAGTAGATAAACGGGTCAGAGCCCGAGTTTTGAAAATATTTAGCAAGTGCATATATGCCTTATTATTTTGAAAAAGGTTTTATCTCATATTTAAGTTTGGTATCGCACTCCCATAAGATACCCCTCACCTCTCCGCTAATAGTGCACTCCTAGCGCATCCCTCTAAACATCCTAGTCAAGCTACCCTGCTAGACTAGTCTATCACCCAACCACTATCAACCCTAGATAGTCCAAGCAATGTACTAAGGGCTAAACTTCACTCCAGTCTCAACGCTATGCCATGTTCGTGCGTGGGGTGTCTCGCAAAGCGAAATCCAAACAAGGAACCCCCCCGATACACTACTACGCGGCACGGTCGATCGTCAAGATCCGCCAGTCCCTCAGTACAGAAAGATATATATAAATATATATACCATAAGAATTTATAATATAAGAGCACTAAGGATTAAACTTCTCCCCAGTCTCAACACACTGCCATATTTGTGCGTGGGGTGTCTCGCGAAGCGAAATCCAAACAAAGAACGCCCCCGATACACTACTATGCGGCAAGGTCGATCGTCGGGATCCATTAGACCCTCGGTACTCGATTCATCTATATATACATATTCATATTTTACCATAACCATCCGGATCTATCTCCCGGACTGAGGATTCATATACAAAGTATTTATCAATACTTATCATTTTTATCTCCAAACCTTCCATTTCCCTTCTCATATCCAGGAAATGTATTTAAAAGCCAATTCATTATCATGAATTGCTTTAACAAATCATATACCTTTTTAAAAGCCAATTTTATTATCATAAAAATGTTTTTCCCTTATATGTCATCCCATTTCCCTTTTTATACTCAGGAAATGTACCCCAAAGCCATTTCCATTATCATGAAAATGCTTTGATCAAATCATGCTTCCACATCCCTTCTTCCATCCGGGAGTGTTACCGAAGCCAAACCTTTCTCCCATTTCCCTTTTTATACTCAGGAAATGTAAATTAAAGCCAATTTATTATCATAAATTGCTTTAATAAAACTAAGACCACCCCTCCGAGTTTTCCCACTGGACGCGCCCCTAAATGGCTATCATCTTCCAGGGCCTATCTATACAAGACAACCTGGGAACCTACCAACATCGGGAAGCGGCCATATTGCCTGCGGGAAAGTCAGGACCACACCCAGAATCCCCTAACCAGCGCAGTAAACAAATAAACGCCCATATGGCCTAGGGACTATATCCAACCTGCTCAATAGCCAGGAAGGCTTCACCACAACGGCGCAACTTCCCTTATGATAGCGATTTAGGGAGGTGTGTAATCCATAATTTATCAATTATGAAAAATCATTTATCTTTCCATTCTGAAAATATTCATCCATATATTTTCAAAATCATTTATATCATATCATATATACTTAATCACATAGTATATATATATACCATATATTCCTCCCTGAATATATAAAAATGGCCATATTTGCCAAACCATCTATCGATGACCAATAACCCCAAAGATTCTCTCAAAAAATCATAATCATGCATTCATATATGCATAATACTAAACCCAAAGTATATTCTTACTTTAATAAGTAATACATACTTAAATCCCATCTACGGATTCATTTGGATATCTCCAATTATACTAATTCACTCTAAGTGATTACACACACACACACACACATATATATATATACATATATATATATATATATATATATATATATATATATATATATATATATATATATATTCCCAATTCCTCACGTCCTTTAGGACATAACCCTCCATAATACACTAATTTGGAAGGCCCTTAAACTTTAAACTCAAAAAGGAGAAATAATCCTAATCTCCAAAATCTTGGGCTGAAAATAGGGCACCGATCGACCGGTCCTGGACCCCCGGTCGACCGCGGGTTGCCAATAAGCCTACGAAACAAAGCAGTAGGCCATTTCTTCTTGACGCGGTCGATCGGTCACACCAGGTCTCCCAAGCTAATTTCCTCAAATCCATTTTCCAACAACCCAACTTCATTATCGAGGTTTCTAAACTACACCAAAAATTATCCCGAACATCTACGCAATTAATTCTAGCCGTAATTTTTCCAATTCCCGATTTGATTTCCGAGTTGATGATTTCAACCCAGAGCTGTCATCTTGTAAAAATCATATCAAATTGTAGAAAAATCATAAAAATACGCGGTCAGCGCCCACGTGACTGTATCGAAAAGATATACAACTTTCGTGTTTTGGTTGAAAGCTAAATCAATTCTATTCCTGGCCAAAATGGCTCCCTAAAGTGACGGGTTACTATTCATCATCTTCTTCGAGACGATTTCGGCCATTAAAGCTTCTCCCAAGCTTTTGTCGCCTCACCCAACGTCCTACAACCTCAACAAACTACAAATACACATACATTAAGGGTTCTAAACATCCTAGAACCCAAAACCACCAATTAATTTAGGTTAAAACCTAAGTTCCACAAAATTGAAATATTATTGGGGTTTAATTGTTTTAACTCCCAAAAAAACTCGTTTTATCCACGATAACCCACCCAAAACCTTTAGGGTTTATTTATACCAAACTACGGTATGAGATATTTATGCAAAAATATAAATAAAGCAAGTAAACACTTGCCTCGTGGATAAAATCCGACGACCTCGAGTCGAATCCGGCGGAGTTTGCCCGAGATCTCCATTTCTCTCCTCTTTTCTCTCCTCCTCTCTCTCTTATTTCCTTTCTTTCTCTTTTCTCTCTATTCTCTTCCCTTCTCCCTCTTTAAATAGGAAGAAAAGGGTTTTTAACCCTTAAAACCCAAAAACGACTCGTTTACCCAATTACGAGTTACTTTTACCTCTAAAATTACCCGAAACTCATTTTCGACAATCGGACACTCTTTTCCGACTATCTCGGACATTCCGAGACTCACGGCGCAGTCGAAATTCCCATCCGGGGTACTTGACCGCAAATCACTATTCCAACCCGAAATAAATAAATGCGGGTTTTCCAATTAAAAATCTTACCTCGTGTCGCTTTACTCAACGGTGACATATAATTAAAATATTTCGACCTATATAGTCCCAAAAATAATCACAATATCCTTCGAAAATCATTTAATCCTCAAAAATTCCAAAAATTACTATTTTAGGAAATTCCCCAAATTCCAATTTATAATTAATTATGGAATTTAATCGTCTCCAAAAGGGCGGGTTGTTACATACTCCCCCCCTTACAACGGAATTTCGTCCTCGAAATTCGGATATAACCAACACCATATAACTAGGATCACTACAAATCCTAAAACCTCAAGGGAAAGATACTAACCCAATAGTTCCCAATCATATGCTACACGGCTACCACGATCGTAAAGTGACTCTAATACGTCACATAATACCCATCATCTATAATGCCTATCGGCATGAATTTCAACCTTATATACTACGCCCATTCTATTCCAGGCGGTATACAAAACCATCTTACCAAGGTGCCCATACACCTTTCTAACTTGTGCACATCTGCACATCCGTAGTGAACGTCTGACACGTAACACTCTCTCCCAATAAGGGTCTCCTTTCCTCGATGTAATACTCATCTATGGGTCCTCCCGACCCGCAAAATTTCAATCCTCCTAACCTCTGCGCCACTAACCCTACTAAACTTACACCCTAATAATGCTACGATCTATGCGTTACCCTACCTAGGCAAAATGAGTATCCTAAATATGTCCCTAGTGCCCAAGGCCTCTCTCAACTTCCAACATTTGCTCGGTTTCATGCGTGGGATGTCTCGCCAAGGCTAAATCCAAACAAGGAACCCTCCCATTACACTACTCCCTCGCGTCGTCGGTCATCGAGATGTAACGTCCCAAGGCACAACAGCGGGACGTCCTAAATACTGCCTACGCTAAACTACGAACGCATTTCTACTATCTTATCCTTCCGCCCATACGGAAGGAAACCTAATCAATCGAAGTGCCCACTTTCTGTAAAAGGGTCACGTACATCATACCCCAAAACATACCTTCTCACAATTTGCCTTTTCATTAAGGCTGGTTATTATCCTCAAACTAATTTCTCTAAGTCCAACCTCACCCACCCACTTGTGGCGAGGGGACCACTTTAGTACTTTTCCATAGCACAATATTTCCATAAGTATATCATCATCACGGGGCTCATAGTCTATAGTGGTTCATCCACACTATAAGACTAACCCACATCCTTGCATCCCATAACATCTCCCCACTCCCGACGCCATTAAGAGTCATGTGTGGAGTGTCTCGCAAAGCGAAATCCAAACAAGGAACCCCTCCACACATTAATCCTTGACTTCGTTGGTTATGGAGTTCCGTCATTTCAACATGCAACCAGGATATCCCTATCCCCTAATCCAATAAAATGGTGGTCTGAACTCCTATCTCTAACTAAGAGTCATACCACCCTGCGCTCGCACTCATTTTTAAGTCCTTGCGCAAATAGTAATGAGCTTTATCTTACAGCTCAACACAAATCCTACGGCCTTAAATCATATACATAAGGTCGTCATATACCCAAATCACGATAATGAAACCTCTACTCATCGAAGTTTCGTATCCCACAATAAATAAGGTGAACTCAACCTATATCTAGGTGAGACACCGCAACAATAACCAGTTCCCTCCAGGAACCATGGACACGATAGACTTGTCATTCTTAGCCTGCTATCGCTCCGAAATTACCAATACATATATACCCATCATAATACCATACTCGTACAAACATATAGAACGAGTATCCCAAACCAGATATATATATACAATATATCAACACCGCCTTTATGGAGAATGAAGGAAAATAAAATTCCGCTATCGCGGAAAACACATAAAACTACATGATATTATGTTATCGAGACCGCCACAAAACTAAAAATACACACACGAGTCTAGGGCTAACAAACACCGCGACTTTATCTAGCCACGCCAATTATACCTCCTGGATTGAGGTACAACTCATAACAACATCCTTCTCATTCCGACTAAATCGTGGGGACTCACGGTTAAGACTATCCATAAGATCCCTTTCGAACCCTCAACTTTACTGAAAGTTCAATCTTAATACCACTCTCTACAATAGTGGTACTGCAATACTCATGACTACTCATTCTTCAGTAGTCGCCACCAAACTCCTTAGCAATTGCCACAAGGGGAGTGACCTCTACTAAGGCCCTCATCCCCAACTTCTACCAGCTGCCCCAGCTAAGCCTCACCTCCTGCTAGCACCCATGTTCCGCACACGAATCCCAAACGAGCGCGCAAAAGATTTCTATAATCTTATAATATGGCAGGAGAACGAAATCTCACAAGAGAAATCAAAAATCCTAATTCTGAGGCTCTATAACAAATGAGAGCAACGCTGAAAGCGTAGTACGTCCGCACAGATTCCTAAGGACACTAGAACCTGATGCTCTGATACCATCTGTGACACCCCGCCTAATAAGATACCGGGCGATCACTCCAATATTAAATTAAAACAGGAGTCTCATATGGATCATTCTTAGCATCACTGTCAAAAAATCCATTTAATTACTAATAACCTATTAGGCCGGTGCCAAAATTTTAACTTTACAACTCTTTTAACAACTGTAAGTAAAACATCCACACAGTTTTGCAGAAATGAAACTGAAATGAAATAAGATAACCGAACACTCGGTCAAAATATACAACCATATCGAATGTTGTACTAAAAGAACAAATAAATACAATTGAGCCATTGGCCCGAATATTTATACAGTACCTCCTATCTAGAGTACAAGAATGGAAGCGGCTATCAAAAACCTGCACGCATCCACAGCTGCTGCAGCTGACGTCTGACTCGAAAGAAGTGCCATCCAGGTGTCCCTGTGTCTGGACACCTATATATATATATATATATATATATATATATATATATATATATATATATATATATAATATATAGCAAGAAAGGAAAAGTAGATAAACGGGTCAGAGCCCGAGTTTTGAAAATATTTAGCAAGTGCATATATGCCTTATTATTTTGAAAAAGGTTTTATCTCATATTTAAGTTTGGTATCGCACTCCCATGAGATACCCCTCACCTCTCCGCTAATAGTGCACTCCTAGCGCATCCCTCTAAACATCCTAGTCAAGCTACCCTGCTAGACTAGTCTATCACCCAACCACTATCAACCCTAGATAGTCCAAGCAATGTACTAAGGGCTAAACTTCACCCCAGTCTCAATGCTATGCCATGTTCGTGCGTGGGGTGTCTCGCAAAGCGAAATCCAAACAAGGAACCCCCCCGATACACTACTACGCGGCACGGTCGATCGTCAAGATCCGCCAGTCCCTCGGTACAAAAAGATATATATAAATATATATACCATAAGAATTTATAATATAAGAGCACTAAGGATTAAACTTCTCCCCAGTCTCAACACACTGCCATATTTGTGCGTGGGGTGTCTCGCGAAGCGAAATCCAAACAAGGAACCCCCCCGATACACTACTATGCGGCAAGGTCGATCGTCGGGATCCATTAGACCCTCGGTAATCGATTCATCTATATATACATATTCATATTTTACCATAACCATCCGAATCTATCTCCCGGACTGAGGATTCATATACAAAGTATTTATCAATACTTATCATTTTTATCTCAAAACCTTCCATTTCCCTTCTCATATCCAGGAAATGTATTTAAAAGCCAATTCATTATCATAAATTGCTTTAACAAATCATATACCTTTTTAAAAGCCAATTTTATTATCATAAAAATGCTTTTCCCTTATATGTCATCCCATTTCCCTTTTTATACTCAGGAAATGTACCCCAAAGCCATTTCCATTATCATGAAAATGCTTTGATCAAATCATGCTTCCACATCCCTTCTTCCATCCGGGAGTGTTACCGAAGCCAAACCTTTATCCCATTTCCCTTTTTATACTCAGGAAATGTAAATTAAAGCCAATTTATTATCATAAATTGCTTTAATAAAACTAAGACCACCCCTCCGGGTTTCTCCACTGGACGCGCCCCTAAATGGCTATCATCTTCCATGGCCTATCTATACAAGACAACTTGGGAACCTACCAACGTCGGGAAGCGGCCATATTGCCTGCGGGAAAGTCAGGACCACACCCAGAATCCCCTAACCAGCGCAGTAAACAAATAAACGCCCATATGGCCTAGGGACTATATCCAACCTGCTCAATAGCCAGGAAGGCTTCACCACAACGCGCGCAACTTCGCTTATGATAGCGATTTAGGTAGGTGTGTAATCCATAATTTATCAATTATGAAAAATCATTTATCTTTCCATTCTGAAAATATTCATCCATATATTTTCAAAATCATTTATGTCATATCATATATACTTAATCACATAGTGTATATATATATACCATATATTCCTCCCTGAATATATAAAAATGGCCATATTTGCCAAACCATCTATCGATGACCAATAACCCCAAAGATTCTCTCAAAGAATCATAATCATGCATTCATATATGCATAATACTAAACCCAAAGTATATTCTTACTTTAACAAGTAATACATACTTAAATCCCATCTACGGATTCATTTGGATATCTCCAATTATACTAATTCACTCTAAGTGATTACACACACACACATATATATATATATATATATATTCCTAATTCCTCAAGTCCTTTAGGACATAACCCTCCATAATACACTAATTTGGAAGGCCCTTAAACTTTAAACTCAAAAAGGAAAAATAATCCTAATCTCCAAAATCTTGGGCTGAAAATAGAGCACTGGTCGACCGGTCCTGGACCCCCGGTCGACCGCGGGTTGCAAATAAGCCTACGAAACAAAGCAGTAGGCCATTTCTTCTTGACGCGGTCGACCGGCCTTAGGGGCACGGTCGACCGGTCACACCAGGTGTCCCAAGCTAATTTCCTCAAATCCATTTTCCAACAACCCAACTTCATTATCGGGGTTTCTAAACTACCCCAAAAATTATCCCGGACATCTACGCAATTAATTCTAGCCGTAATTTTTCCAATTCCCGATTTGATTTCCGAGTTGATGATTTTAACCCGAAGCTGTCATCTTGTAAAAATCATATCAAATTGTAGAAAAATCATAAAAATACGCGGTCCATACCCACGCGACCGTATCGAAAATATCTACAACTTTTGTGTTTTGGACGAAAGCTAAATCAATTCTTTTCCTGGCCATAATGGCCCCCTAAAGTGACGGGTTACTATTCATCATCTTCTCCGAGACGATTTCGACCATTAAAGCTTCTCCCAAGTTATTGTCGCTTCACCCAACGTCCTACAACCTCAACCAACTACAAATACACATACATTAAGGGTTCTAAACATCCTAGAACCCAAAACCATCAATTAATTTAGGTTAAAACCTAAGTTCCACAAAATTGAAATATTATTGGGGTTTAATTGTTTTAACTCCCAAAAAAACCCGTTTTATCCACGATAACCCACCCCAAGATCTTTAGGGTTTATTTATACCAAACTACGGTATGAGATATTTATGCAAAAAGATAAATAAAGCAAGTAAACACTTGCCTCGTGGATAAAATCCGACGACCTCGAGTCGAATCCGGCGGAGTTTGCCCAAGATCTCCATTTCTCTCCTCTTTTCTCTCCTCCTCTCTCTCTTCTTTCCTTTCTTTCTCTTTTCTCTCTATTCTCTTCCCTTCTCCCTCTTTAAATAGGAAGAAAAGGGTTTTTAACCCTTAAACCCCAAAAACGACTCGTTTACTCAATTACGAGTTACTTTTACCTCTAAAATTACCCGAAAC
This sequence comes from Sambucus nigra, assembly GCA_949130495.1. Taxonomy (NCBI): domain Eukaryota; kingdom Viridiplantae; phylum Streptophyta; class Magnoliopsida; order Dipsacales; family Adoxaceae; genus Sambucus; species Sambucus nigra. The sequence goes on from OX422213.1 coordinate 473,983,416, forward strand.
TCATTTTCGACAATCGGACACTCTTTTCCGACTATCTCGGACATTCCGAGACTCACGGAGCAGTCGAAATTCCCATCCGAGGTACTCGACCGCAAATCACTATTCCAACCCGAAATAAATAAATGCAGGTTTTCCAATTAAAAATCTTACCTCGTGTCGCTTTACTCAACGGCGACATATAATTAAAATATTTCGACCTATATAGTCCCAAAAATAATCACAATATCCTTCAAAAATCATTTAATCCTCGAAAATCCCAAAAATTACTATTTTAGGAAATTCCTCAAATTCCAATTTATAATTAATTATGAAATTTAATCGTCTCCAAAAGGGCGGGTTGTTACATGGCTCTCTGTTGTTATTAGGTGGTCCCCACCCACATGTTTGGTAGAAAATGAACGTGTCCCCAAACCCGTTGAGCGTTGGAGTGAGAACAAACTAAAACTTGCTAATTTTAATTCCCCAGGATTAAATGTCTTGTTTAGTGCGGTTACACCAGATGAATTTCGTCGTATCATGACTTGTGAAATCGCTAAGGAAGCTTGGGATATATTAAAACTCACTCACGAGGTAACTAGTGTCGTTAAGGCTTCGAAACTCCAAAACATCACCACTCAATTTGAAACCATCAAAATGCTTGAAAATGAAACCTTTGATGAATTTTATGCTAGACTTTCAGACATAGTTAATTCATCATTTAATTTGGAAGAGAAAATACCTGACGACCGAGTAGTAAAGAAAATTTTAAGGTCCCTACCCAATAGATTTATCTCTAAAGTGACCGTTTTAAATTCTTTACCCACCTTGCATTCTACCAAACTTATGGAGTTAGTAGGTGATTTGCAAACCTATGAACTAGATATGTTCCCCTCCAAAAATGAAAATAAAATAAATAAGGGTATCGCTTTGAAAGCCCGAAAGGAGGAAAAATAAGTTGTGGTTGATGAGAATGATAGTGATTCGGAGGAGATGGCTATGTTTGCGAGGAAGTTTCAAAAATTTCTTAAATTTAGTAAAGATAAGTTTAAAAATGATTATAAGAAATTTGAAAAATATAAGCATGACAAAGCCGAAAAGATCCCTAAATCATATAATGAAAATCTAAGGGACGAGTTAAATAGGTGCTATGGTTGTGAGGGTTATGGCCATAGGGCGAGAGAGTGCCCCACCAAACTAAGGAGAGAGGGTAAGCAACCTATTTCATACAATGCCACCCTTAGTGATAGTGAAAAGAAAGAGGGACCCGATTCCCCCATTGCGCACAACTTTACCACGTTCATGGCAAGTCATGTGAGCACCGATAATGAATCTTCCCATGAAGATATACATTTACATGACCCTTTCGAGGTCTTTGTTTGTGAATTACAAAAATATGCTGGTTATGAGAGTGAAGAAGAAAGAGAGAGTGAAAGTGATGAAGAGGTTGATGAGAGTGAACTTCAAATTGCATTTAGAGAATTATATGATGAATCTATTAAATTAAAACGAGCAAATTTAAAGTTAGAAGCTAATTTAAGAGAGCGTGTCAAGGTCTTTGATGAGAGTGAATTGGTTGAGGACCTTAGAACATGTGAGAAACCTCTTCAAGAGAAGCTTCAATATGTAGAAGGCGAGAGAGATAGCCTTAGAGGTTTAATGGAGTCAATGAAAAAAGAGCTTCTCGTGTTTGAAGAGAGGAAGGTTTTGCTAGAGTCTAGAATTTTAGACTTGGAAGAAAAATTGAGAGACTCTAGTGAGGTCAAATTTGATTTGGAATGTCGATCTGCAAAATTAGACAATATATTAGAAATCGTCCAAGTTAAAAATGACACTTGTGGTTTAGGATTCGATTCTTGTAACGATTCTTCTAATAAAGCCAAAACTAATGTTTTGAGGGAATCACCTAGGAAATCTTCTAAAGGTCATTCCTTAGGTACTACTTTTCAATGTGTTTTTACTTGCTCAGAATGTGGTTGAAAATACAAAAGGATTTTTATTTATCTTTTGAGTAAATTTTTATTTATTTGGTTAAAATTTTCAAAAACTCAAAAAGATTTTATTTTTCTGTGTGTTGTTGGTTTTACACACCTTTTGTGGCATATGTTTGTGTTTGAATTCTTCTTTTCGCTTCCATATGACTAGAACTTTGGGTTAAAATCTCCAATCCTTAAAATGTTCTTTGTCATGGTTACATGGAGTAGTTTAAGTTTGACTTGCTTAATGGATTTGCTTTTTATATGCCTTCTCACACACATGCACGAGCTCTTTCGAAATTTTAACTTCACGTGTATATTTGAGCTTTGTGAGGTGTTCTCCTACCAATCTAGTCATCTACATATCTTGTGACCTAAGAGGATTTGTGCATGATAAATCCATTGCACGTGAGATTTGTGTGATACAAAAATATGATATATGAATGTTCACGGTGAAGGGCCCCGAAAGGAAACATTATCCTTTGCGAGTAAGCCACTGTTTTCTATGGACCTAAAAGAAATACGTGGTCCAAAGGCCTAAAAGAATATGGCATTAAGAAGAAAAATATTGAGACGAGGCCTAGTTTGTATAGATTGATATATTCATTCAAAAGAAAAGAATAATATTTATATTTAAAGGGAGTTTGGATGGTATATCAACGGTTTTGCACAATGTTCTTTTATCCTAATTGCGCTTTCATTGTCATGGCTCTATTAGTTTGTAAAATCATCAATATGATAGGCTTGTATGCATTGTGCTTATTTGTTCATATAGTTCACTTTATCTTGTCACATAAGGGAAAATCTTAGCTGATAAAGTTTTGCAATCAAATGAGAACTCCGTGAGCATATTTAAGTGATTGAATTTTAATTCATTGGTATCTAGTTCACGCCCTTCACTTCCGTTTCCATATGACACATTTATGCCATAAAAGTGTGGAAAACTTATGTTATTTCATTTTGTGTCATTTGTGTTTTTATATATATATATATATATATATATTATTGTGTTTGTTTTGAGTCTTTGCTCTGCTAGCTAGTTCATTTATGCTTTTAATTCATAATTGGTATTTATCTTGTTGCGGATTTTGGTTTGATATCCCATGCATATGTTGAATACATTTTAGTTTGTATCAATTTTTTTATCGCATCATAAGTTAGTATCTATTTATCCTTGTTATGGATTAGTTCTTGTTATTGTAGCCCATAAGATTTAGTGTTCTTATCACTTTATGCACCATCATATTTTACATGTTTTCCCATATTTATATCCCTTTTGTAGTTTTAAGGGGGATAAATGATATTTTCTTTAATTGGGGGAGATAGTCTATTCCTGAACAAAAAGGGAGAGAAATGGTATCTAAACCTTTAGTTTAGGAAATCTAACTTAGGGGGATACGTCATCTTTTAAGTAGGTCAATGTTAGATAAAGGGAGAGAATTAATTTAGGGGGAGTATTTATTTAAATTGCATTTAATCTCTTGATATTCCCTATCCGTTTAATGGTTTGCTTAAGTGTGCCAGAATTTATTTATTATGTTAGCGGCATTTATGTAAAGAGGAAAAGCACATCCTTGGGTCGTGTCAATAGCGTCTGTAATTTTTATTTTTTGGGTGGGATGTTTGAGTCTAGACGATCTTGACGGCCCTTTAGGTTTTTTGCTTTGGTTTTGTCCCGGAATAGCCAAAGGGGAGATTTATAAGCACAAATTTCCAATCGAGTGAATTTGTAGTATTGTCTTAATTTCGGACAAAATGATTTTACTCATAGGATAGAGTGTCAAATTGTATCCATCCAAGCCTATGACGATTTTGTGTCGAAGACGTAGTGGCCCAAAATTTAAAGCTTCATCAATGTCGAGCCTAGTGCCACGTTTCGCGTCATCAACATGAGGATTCCATAGTCTCCAAAAGGTATGAATGCACTTTTATATATGTAGGAGATTTGGAATATTTTATGGGTGTAATTTTAATCTAAAATGATATTTTATTTTGAAAAATTATTTTAGAACTTTGGATAAAAGTTTTTGAACTTAAAATTGAAAAACTGGAATTTCTAAATTTTCGTTCGAAATGTCATTCGAACGAGATTGTCGTTTGAACGACAATTCGAACGAGTTTGTCAAAATGTTCCCTGACTTTTCGTTAGAAGTTTCGTTTGAACGACCTCATTCGAATGAGTTTTCCAACGAGTTTTTTTGCCTATTTTCCTTTTTCAATTTCTTTCGAACGATGTCGTTCGAACGACCCGGGAAAGTCGTTCGAACGACTTTGGCGAGAAAGCTAAAAATCTGGGAGTTTTCTTTTTTACCCACTTTCACATTACTTTTTCCTCTCTACCTTTTACTACCTTTACATAGTGCGAGAACTAGTCTTTTGAAGATAACTTTTCAGACTTTTAGAGTGAGACACAATGAGAGAGAAATTCTTGAATCAAAAGTTCATGTCTGTGTGTTTAATTTTTTATGGAATAAATTTTTAAAACACATACATCCATTTTTCAATTTTAATCCAAGTACCTTCATATATATATTTGTTGCTTGGAGTGTTTGGCACCATTATCTCATCCCTACACCATTAAAGAAGAGAGTTTGGGTTCTTCTCCACCCAAAAGGAATTTGTTTGCATGCTGCAGTGTTCCCACTCGAAGAAAGGCTTCCCGTGAGGGTGACGGTGACCAAGAGCCCCATCGGTATATTCCAAGACCATGGAGGAGTCCATAGTTATCTACTAGGTGCAGATGTTTACAAGAAGGAGCGTCAAGGCTTGGATGGAGTCAAGTTGTTAGTGTAAGTCTTTTTGTCTCGTAGTTGTAATTCCATACTTAGTGGATTTGTTAGGCCAGGGTCGTCCGAGGTTTTTCCCATTTGAGTTTTCCTCGTACATTGACGTGTAGTGTGATGTGATTTACTTTTATCTTGCAAATCACCTTATAATTCATGCTTAGGTTTAAGTAGAATAAAATTTGGTTTAATCACACTTTTGTTTAAATGGGGGCTAATTTAATTTCGATGATGTTTAAGTTAATTTAATTCAAGTCATTAGTTGTAATTTGATAAAATTTGGTTTGGCCTAAAAAGGAAATTCAATATCTATTGTTAGGCAAATTTTAGGACTTAGGTTAAATTAAATATGTTTAAGTGAAAATTTTTGTTGGAGTAATTTAATGTCACTTTTAGTTTAGTTTAATTTTAATTTGAAAGAAATTAAAATTTGTAGGTTGTGTTGTCTAGAAATCGAGCCATCTTATTCCGCATTAAAGGAAATTCATTTTAAAAGAAATTTTAAAGATTGGGGGCTTCCTACATTTACATTATCAATTGAAACAACACTTAACATCACATCATCTTGGTGTACCCAGAGAACATTAAGATACGACTGCAGAACTTCCCCCAAAAGTAAAAAATTTAAGCCACTAAGAATATTATTATACAGAAACTATGCAATCCCAAACTATCCAAACGGGACAATTTGAGAGATCTCATTACAGGGGTAATACGCTCGAAAAAATCTAAGGTCTATTGAATGCGTATGCATAATAACTAGAAGGTTAATATCTATGCGCACTATAAGTAATTTGAAGTATGTTTCATTTAATTATGTCTTATCACAATTCGAGAGATTTCGTTTGATTATGTAATTTAAAGTATGTTTCATTTAATTTAAAGTGCGCGTAAGAACTATAGAATGTTTTAGTCCATTTCATAAGGAGCTAAGGGGATGGTAACAATATGTGACTTCTCGTAAAATACGATACTACATTAAAAGAATATTAATTATATTAAAGGTTTGAGTTGTCACTCCTACCCATCACTAAAATTTGGGCGTGGAATGTCTAACCGAAGTGAAATCCAAATAATGACGACCCCCCCCCCCCCTGCGATACCCTTTCATTTAGATAAGGTAGTTGTTAAGGTAATTTAATTTGAAAATCTATGTGTGCAATTAATCCAACTTGTCCAACTCAATTCAATTCAATATAAAAATATCAATACCAATGCAATTCAGTTCAATTCAATATCAATATCCATACTGTTGATACCAAAATTGACTTGCTGACATGGATGAATCACAGGAGGACACGTGTCAGTTTACGTGGCACATACAAACATTTCTACAATCACTTTAGCAACGAGTAACTCTGCCTCCCCGATCAACTCATACACTCCGAGTAACAGGAATACTCCGAGGAACTCCATTGCTCCGAGGAACTTCATTGCTCCGAGGAACTCCTGAACAACGAGCAACTAAGGCGGTCTGAGCTGCATCTCGACCATAACATTAATTGTCAGATAATCAACAGTTCAACTATTCATTGAATGCTTACAGATGTATACGCTAAAGGGTCATTAATTATTTACCCTTTCACATGTATAGCCTAAGGACTATAAATACATTGTATCATCCTCATTCAAGGGGGACCAGAATTTCTTGATAAAACCAGATATCGAGAATTCCCAAACATTCGGCAATAACAGAAACAGTGGACGTAGGCCATTCCTATAAGGCTGAACCACTTTAAAAATTCTTTGTCTTATTTAATTTTATCTGTGATTAAATAATTAGATACTATCTAATTTTTTACATCAACAGATTGGCGCCGTCTGTGGGAAACGATTGTTGTTATCGTTTTTCACCAAAAACAATTCATCCTCAATGGCCGATAAGCCTGAATCAAGCAATCGAAACGCTGGAAACCCTCTAAATCCATCTGCACCTTCAGCCGTTCCATATCTGGATGGAATAATGACAAATATGGCCCAGGGCCAGATCGCCATGCAAAAAACCATGCGGCAACTCATACAAACTCTTCATGGCGGTGCGCCTGCCCACTCAGGACAACGAAGTGGTCAAAGGCAAACCCATTTACTTTCTTCACCATCCAGGCGTACTGCTTCATATCATAATGAGGAATCTTATGATTTCTCTTATCAACCTGGGCGAACCTCGTCAATACGGGCCACAGATACTGAACAACGTATCACTCTCTCTCCAGAGAGAACCAGTGTGCTGGAAAGATTAAGTAGGGTGTCTCCCTTCAGTCGATTAGGCCCCAGGAGGAATAAAAGTCCACCTAAGTCCATGTCGAGGAGTTTTCGACAACCATCAGATCTAAGAGATGGATCAGCACAATCACGACCAGCTGATCGTCAAGATAAATCTCAGGAAGCCATATCAGCTCGATCAATTGCTCGAACCAATAAGCCCGAGGAAGGAAATGACGCATAGAAAGGCTCTATTCAGAGACTGGAAGATAGGTTGGGAAAAATGGCTAAAGCGAAGAATCCCTTACAGCGAACCTTTGTTCAAGGGACACCTTTTGTCCAGGCCATTTTGGATTTTCCCACACCATCAAAATTCAAAGCACCTGTTGTGACCCCCAAATATGATGGAAAGACAAATCCTGTTCTTCACATAGAGCAATATCAAGCTGCCGCCGACATCTATGTTGTCCCCGACGAGATGAGATGTAGAGCATTCTCGGGAACTCTTACTGGATCTGCCCAGATATGGTACAACAATCTTCCTCGGGGTAAGATTTTAACTTTCTTTCAACTGGCTGAGTTATTTATTGGGAATTTCTGTTTCGGAGCAAAGCCAGTAAAACGAGTAGCTCATTTGTTAAGTGTTAGATAAAAAACTGGTGAGGGTACTAGAGACTACATAACTCGTTTTAATAACGAGAAACTAGAAGTCATAGATTATGAAGAGAAGACAGTGATCACCGCCTTGATGAGTGGGTTGTTGCCCAATAAGTTATATTACACTTTGGCTAAAGATCCACCCACAACCATGTCAGAGTTGATGGCAAAAGCAGCCAAAATCATGAATGCCGAGAAGGTTATGGCTGCGAAGAAGAATATGGATAAAGAAACCAAGGTGGAAGTCGACAAAGCTAAGAAGAAAGAGCATAAGGGCAATGGTGGTGACAAACAATCCAAAAATAGGTCGTCATGGGAAGTCTTGAAGAAGTTTGATAATTATACTCCTTTGAAGATGGGTATCAACCACGTCTTGGAAGAAATCAAGAATAACGAGGAGTTAAAATGGCCAAAGAATATGAAGGCAGACCCTGACAGGAGGAATAAGGAAAAGTATTACGAGTTTCACAAAGATCATGGCCATATGACTAAAAATTGCATAGCTCTTCAGAACGAGATAGAAACACTCATCAGACGAGGAAAATTGACAAAGTATGTTGATCGAAGAAATAAAAGAAGAAATGACGACCGAACAAGAGAAAGGTCTAGATCTCCTCGTCGGGCAGAGGAAAATAGGAAAAGTGATCATGAAGATGATACAGAAGATGACCCCGATCTTCCCAAAAGGCCAAGGCAACCAGAACGTGAGGTATTTTCAATACGTTTTGGAACATTTGATTGTAATGTTATTACAGGTGGAGACGTAGGAGGAGGAGATCTTACTGCGGAAAGAAAAGCTTACCTCTGTGAGGCTCAAGCTTGTTCATATATTCAACGGATAAATTTGGCTGAGGAGGATCGCCCGAGAAAGGTAAACAAAGAGAAGCTAGTCATTGGTTTTTCAAAAAACGACCTCGCAGGTGTCCTATACCCTCACGATGACCTTCGGTGATCAAAATGAGGATGAAAGAAGTGATGATTTCAAGAGTTTTGGTAGATAATGGAAGCTCGGCAGATATCATGTTCTACTCGTGCTTCGACAGTTTAAACTTAAAATTATCTCAATTGGAGCCTTATCAAAGACCTCTCCTCGGTTTTGCTGGCGAGAAAGTTTTTCCACTTGGGACGATCAAGTTGGATATATTCATTGGTACGTGGCCTGCTTGTCGAACAGAAAGAATAAGTTTTTTTGTGATGGATAAGAATGTTCAGTCAACCTATAACATCATCATGGGAAGGGTAGTATTGAAGAAGTTCGAAGCAGTCCCATCTACAGTACATCAGTGCTTAAAATTACCAACAAACTTTGGAGTGGGAGTTATGAAAGGTGATCAAAAAATAGCTCGGGAATGTTATTATTCATCTGCCGAACAAGAGAAATTGGAGGAGTCAAGGAAAAAGTCTACTACATATCAAGTGGATGAAGGCACAGAAATTGAAACGTTAGATCCTAGAGATGAATCTCAACTTGTAAAAGGACAGGTGGTGGAAGCTACAGAAAATGTCATTCTGGACCACGAACACCCTGAACGAACAACTCAAATAGGTTCGTCGTTAGATGCATCAATAAAACAGGAGTTGATCACTTTCCTAAGAAATAGAAGCAAAACTTTTGCATGGAGTCATGAAGACATGCCAGGAAGAGACCCAAACTTCTTATGTCATGAGCTCAATGTGAATAAGGAGATCAAGCCTGTAAAGCAGAGAAGAAGAGTATTTAGTCCCGAGAAGAATCAAGCTATACAAGAGGAGGTCGAGAAGCTCCAGAAAGCTCGATTCATTGAAGATGTTAAATACCCAGACTGGTTAGCAAATGTGGTGATATCTCAACAAAGCGTGCCCAAAAGATCACTTTCCGTTGCCCCAAATTGATCAACTTGTGGATGCTACCTCGGGACACGAGCTACTCAGCTTCATGGATGGTTACTCTGGTTATAACCAGATCAAAATGAAACCTGAAGACAGGGAGAGTACTTCTTTCATTACTCCTAGGGGAACTTATTGTTATAATGTTATGCCTTTTGGTTTGAAAAATGCAGGTGCGACATATCAGCGGCTGATGAACAAGGTCTTTGCCGAACAAATCAGTTGCAATATGGAAGTCTATGTCGATGATATGCTGACAAAGAGTAAGAAAACTGCTGATCATCTAGTAGACTTAGGTCAGACTTTTGATCAACTAGACAAATACCAAATGAAGCTGAACCCGACGAAGTGCATATTTGGAGTACGAGAAGGCATGTTTCTCGGATACATTATCAATCAACGAGGCATTGAAGCAAATCCAGAAAAGATCAAAGCTCTATTAAGGCTACGATCTCCAACGACGAATAAGTAAGTGCAAAGTCTTACAGGACGAGTAACAGCACTCAACAGATTTGTATCCCGAGCAACTGATAGATGTCTCCCGTTCTTCAAAACACTCCGAACAACTTTTGAGTGGAATGATGAATGTGAGAAGGCCTTTCAAGACTTGAAGAAGTATCTGGGAGCACCTCCGCTGTTGTCCAGGCCAGTGATGGGAGAAAAGTTATATTTGTATCTGGCAGTATCAGAGAATGCAGTTAGCTCGGCATTGATCAGAATGGAGAATGGAGTACAAATGCCAATTTATTACACAAGTAAGGCCTTCTGAGGAGCAGAGATCAGGTATCCAAAGCTAGAAAAATTAGCACTGGCACTAATTAGGCAAGTAGGAGAATGAGGCCATATTTCCAGGCCCATACCATAGTCGTATATACCGACATGCTATTGAGACAAGCCCTTCATAAACCAGAAAAATCAGGAAGATTGATGTACTGGGCAATAGAGCTCGGTGAATATGATATAATTTATGAACCCAGGTCATCGCTTAAAGGTCAAGCAATAGCAGATTTCATATCAGAATTCACCTATCCTGATACCCCCGAGGAGCAAAAGCAGCTCGCCGATCAACCTGTGGATGTTACAGGATCAACAAACACTGGCTCAGACCAACTTAGTTTGGTAAAAGGGCAAGTGGATGTGACAAGATCATCAAATTCGAGCTCAGACCAACTTAGGTTGGTAAAAGGGCAAGAAGAGATGGTCGACGAAGAACAAGAAAAATCTGGGGATGGTGAAAAGAAGCAAGAGATATTTCACCGAGGAACTCTGTCAGATCAGAAATTAGAAGACGAGTTGCCTATCTGGAGGTTGTATGTAGATGGCTCATCTTGTACTACAGGCTGTGGGGCAGGAATCGTCTTGAACAGCCTAGACGAGGTCGATATGGAGTATGCCCTATGATTCTAATTCAAAGCTTCCAATAATGAGGCTGAGTATGAGGCCATGATAGCAGGACTTAATTTGGCAAAAACTATAGAGCACAGCAAGTTATTGTATTCAGTGATTCACAATTAATTGTGAATCAAATGTTGGGAATATATGCAGCCAAAGGAGAATTAATGATCAAGTATCATGCAAAGGTGATGGAGTTGGTATCAGAATTTGTTGACATTTAGTTGATCAGAATACCGAGAATGGAGAATACAAGAGCAGACGCTCTAGCCCGATTAGTATCAGCTACTCGTACCGAGTTGCGAAGAATAGTACCAATTGAAGTGTTAGCTAATCGGAGCATAGATGAAGACCTGATAATGAATTTTATCACCCTTGACTTAGGACCATCTTGGATGGATCCCATTAGGGAATATATTGAGGAGGGAGAATTGTCGTTGGATAAGCTCGTTGCCAAGAAATTGAAGTTTAAAGCTGCTCGGTATGTACTAACTAATGGTGTTTTGTACAGACGAGGAATCATGGCAGGATCGCAAAGATGTGTACATCCCTCCGAGGTGAAAGAATTGATTGAAGAGATCCATAAAGGGTCCTGTGGAGCCCATGTAGCAGGTCGAACTCTTTTACAAAGGATAATGACGCGGGAATATTACTGGCCAATGATGAGGGCTGATTGTATAGCCTATGCCAAGAAATGTGATAAGTGCTAGCATTTTTCCTCCATCCGAAGAACTCCACAAGCATTGTTGACACCTATCACTTCCCCTTGGCCATTTGCCATGTGGGGGATAGATTTGGTCGGGCCACTACCAACAACCAGGGGAAGGTTTAAATACCTCGTCATCGCAGTGGATTATTTTACTAAGTGGGTGGAAGCAGAGCCTCTCGTCGACATGACTTACGAGAAGGTATATCAATTTGTCTGGAAAAATATCATTTGTAGATATGGTCTTCCCCATGCATTCATCACCGATCATGGAACGCAATTTTATAATGAGGAATTTGCTGCCTATTGCCACCAATCTAACATTTTGAAGCTCCATTCAGCACCAGGTCATCCCCAAAGTAATGGACAGACTAAAGTGACGAACAGAACACTGCTCAATGGTTTGAAGAAAAGGCTAAGTGAGGCAAAGGCAAATTGGATCAACGAGTTACAGTCAGTATTGTGGGCTTATCGTACTACTCCCCGAGCAGCGACTGGAGAATCCCTATATATGCTGGCATTTGGAAGTGAGGTTGTAATACCTGCCGAGTTGGGTCTCCCAACACACAGAGTGCTGAATTTTAACTCCCCAGTCAGCGATTTAATGAGAAGATTAGATTTGAACATGCTCGAGGAAGTTAGAGAAGAAGCAGCCATTAGGAATGCCGTTTACCAACAACGAACAGCTCTGTTCTACAATAAGAGGGTGAAGAAGTGCGACCTAAAAGAAGGAGATTACGTGCTAAAGAAGGTCATTCAAAAGCACAACAAGTTGGAGGCAAATTGGCATGGCCCATACCGAGTTATAGAAGTTTTTCGACCAGGAACTTACCGAATAACAACTTTAGAAGGGGAAGAGTTTAAGAATGCATGGAATGTTAAACACTTGCGCAAGTACTATCAGTGATGTAAAATCTTATGTAAAGCAGTTCCATCAGTATGAATAAAATGATATTTTGCCAGCCTCTCTCCTTTTATTGAAAGTTTTTCGGGGAATACTAGTGCTACACACTACACTGCTTAGCAACAACAAAATATTCCTAAAAATGCCAACTCTGGTTGGTTAGGAAACAAAATATCCCTAAAAATGCCAACTCGGTTTGGTTAGGGAACGACATTCATAAAAATTCCAACTCCGGTTGGTTAGGGAACAAAATATTCCTAAATATGCCAACTCCGGTTGGTTAGGAAACAAAATATCCCTAAAAATGCCAACTCGATTTGGTTAGGGAACGACATTCCTAAAAATGCCAACTTCGGTTGGTTAGGAAACCATACTCCTAAAAATGCCAACTCGGTTTGGTTAGGAGGCAAAAATATCCCTAAAAATGCCAACTCGGTTTAGTTAGGGAACGACATTCCTAAAAATGCCAACTTCGGTTGGTTAGGAAACCATACTCCTAAAAATGCCAACTCTGTTTGGTTAGGAGGCAAAAATATTCCTAAAAATGCCAACTTCGGTTGGTTAGGAAGAAAAATATATTTTCCAAAAAAGTACCAAGGTTGGTCGAGAATTAAAAGATGTTGATCATCATTGGTCGGAGACATTTTATGAGTATATGAGAAAAAGATCAAGTTAATTTTTTTTTACTTGTGATCTTTTAAAATTACTGCCAAATTGGTCGAGAAGCAAAACATCATCAATTTTGGTCAGTCAACAAATTAAAGCTAGTCGACAATAAGTTTTAATCAACCACAATTGGTCGACAAATTACATAATATTGTTATCTTTTTAACAGATATACAGTCAAGCTAGTCGACAATCAGTTGGTCGACAAAATACAAAATGTTGTTATCTTTTTAACAGATATGCATATACATATATAAAGCATTTTACAACCATAAGATTGCGAACAAAAATAAAATGTATTTCATTAAATCTAAAAATAAAGTACATTGATTATGAAATGTATAAATAACCATTACATCAAGAACCCTATTCTATAGGTTTCTTTCCTTGTGCTTTTGAAATAGGTTCCTCACCAGCAGGAGGATCTTCCAAGGAAAGGGGAGAATTGATGAAGTTAGGGTCTTGAAGCTTTCTGATATTCATTACAGAAGGTCTATCTAGTAGGTGCTCGGGACGAGATAACTCTGCATTTGAATGGAGATTATAATCACCGAGATACTTGGAAATCAAGCACCGAGGAATAGCCCGAGCAGGTATCCAGCTCATGTCAAGCTTGAAGGGCGGAACTGGTAGATCGAGCAGCCCTGGGTCATGGTAATTCCATAAATAGTGACCTTGTTCCAATTTCAGCACACCCAGAGCATTCAACCACCCCTGTTTATAGCCTTCATTCTTAGCGTTCTCAATACGAGCATCCAAGTGGCAAAGGGCTTCGTTGTAGCCTTCCATCCAAAATTCTCGAGGTTCTTTATGGAATTGATAAGTCAATCTCTCTAACTGCTCATGAAGTCTTCTGGCAAAAATCTCTTTATTCTCCAAAGAAGACTTCTGCGCAGCAAGTTGCTCCTCCAAACTCTGGATTTTCTTGGACATCTCAGACAAGGCTTAATTTTTTGCCATCAACTGGAATGCTTGGTTTTCAAAACGCTGATTGAGTGCGAGCTTCTTCAATAGTAGGCTGAAGAACTCTTGGTCGTCCACGAGAACCTCTAGCTCATCCCCGAGCAGGAGTAGAAGGACCATCTCTTCTCAAAGTCTCCAATTCTTCTCGTAATTTGGCGTTTTCAACTTCTAAGAAGGAGAATCCCTCGTCAGTCACAGGTACTAAGGCATTTGAAGAGGAAGCAACAGACCTCAACTGAGCTAGTTCTTTTTGCAGATTATTATTCTCTTGCTCCAACAGCTCAGCGATTTGCTTGTGCTCCTCGACTTCTGTTTTTAAATTTCTCTCTCTCAATTCATAACCAGCAAGTATCTTGTCATAGCCTTTGTCAGCACTAAGTTGTTGATATTTCTTTTCATACCCTTCGTGTAAAAGAGCTGAAGATTCTTTGTATTGTTGCTGAAGCTCATCAAGAGTACCTTGTAAGTCTTCAATCATTTCGTAATAAGCCACATTATTAGCTACGGCACGATCAAGAAGACACTTCAAGTATTGATAGGCCTCAATTGCCTGTTCTGTAGTATTTTGGCCAAGGATGTCTACAATTTGTGACTTATCCAAATCAGTGTGACCCGCCTTAAAATATTCATTGCATTGTCTCAGCAGAGTTGTGTCATGAGCAGACAGCAATTCCATTCTGGACATAAACTAATAAAGAGGAGAAGGCAAGAGTTAATAAGAATGCAGACAGAATATCAACAACGTAGATGATCAAAAAAGGAAAATTTTATTACATCATAGAAGAAGAGTACAAAGTTCAGAGTACATATGTCAAAAGAAAATAAAACAAATACCGAACAACTTCACACCTTTTCCTTATCTCCCAAAACTTTCTTGGGAGGCTGGGATGAGGAGCTAGGTTGCTCGACAGAAATAAAAAGTTGTTCAGCAGGTGCAGGAGGTTGCTCAGATGGGGTAGGCAGAGGTGGAAGCTGCTCGGTGATTGGCTGGATAACTTGTGGGGCATCACCCACAACTATGGATGACTCTTCGGAGGCAGCTTCGTCCTCTTCTTCATCCTCAATAGGTGGAGAGGGACCAGGAAGATGTTGTTGAAATAATTCAGAACCCTCATTAACCTTCAATTCCTGTAAAGCAGTAACCCAGCCATCTCTGAAATACTTGAGACTGCCATACTCTATTTGAGACATCATTGCAGCTACCCCCTTATTCCATCCCTTGTCCCAGCCAGTGCTGAAGGACTTCTTCACAGCCAATTTTCTTTTCATTTTCTCCGAGGAGAGCTTCTCAGATAGAAGTTCCTCGGAGGCCTTCAATTTGCCTTCCACCTCCTCCTTCTGACGATTTACCTCACGAAGAAGGGTTAATTCTTCCTCAGCAATTTTGAGCTTGTTCTCAAGCTCACCAAAATTCTTGAGCTTCTCGTCAAGCTTTTTATTCTTTTCTTCTAAAACCTTCATTTTGCTCTCCAACCCCTTGGAGACTTCAGCAATCTGAACCTTCTCTTCCTCGACCAAGGCCAGTTTCTTCTCCCAATCAGCTTTATCCTCGTCATATTTCTGACGGGAGTCCTTCAAAGATTGGGTCAAACCCATCAAAGCTTCCTCTACACCGTACGAGGAGCTAGAAGCCTTGATTGTTTCATCTTTATTTACAATTGTATTAAAGAAGCTCACCAACTGGAAAAAGGAAATAACAACAAGTCAGTACAGAGATATATGTATTAAGGGAAAGAAGGAAAGTTCAACACAAGAAAAACTTACTGAAGCAATATGGCGAGTAGCCAAAGAGGTGAGCATATCCCAGGGAAGATTTTCTTCAACTCCTTGGATCTCGAGGATGATCCAAGTCTTCACCGAGCTCATAGCAGAGCTCGGGGGAACAATGGTGGGAACACCAGCACCACTAACTGGGAGCTGGGAGATGGTTTCAGTCAAATTGACCGAGGAGCTTTTCTTCAGCCTCCTCGGGGGCACAGGAACAGCTTCAACCAAGGAAGAACTCTTGATCGGGGAAATGGTAATCACTTCCTTGGGAGCATCATTCTTGCTCGGAGCCACTGGGGGATTCTCGGCAGCCTTCTTGGTTGCAACAAAGGGAGCAGCATCTATTTTCTTTGTCCCCTCTGGAACATCAGACTTATTTCTTTTTGCCTCTCCAGCAGAGGCAGATGTCTCGAAGATAGCAGGAACTCTTCTTTTACCCATCTTCTGACTCAGGGGAATGTGAGATTCAGGAGAAGAGTCTTCAAGAACTCGCACTGGTTCAGTATTGCTGATCACAGGGCGAGCAGTAAAAGAGGATGTATGGCTCTTATACTGCAGCAAGTATGAAGCAGACCTAATGTGCTCGTCTACAACTTTCTGATGCAAGCTCCAGATAAGTTTCAAGTGTTTTATGTTAACCTCTGTTTCCTTTGGAGCTTTTCTCTTACTATCAACTGCAAATAAATACACATTGAAGTATCAGTCACACATTTTATCAAACATAATAAAAGCATAATTTCAGAAATAAAATAAAATAAAAATAACCTATCCCATTGCCATTGGGAGGGCATCTGGGACCCTGGTATACTTCATCTCCAACTAAAGGGGCATGTTGCTAATTTTTAATAACAACCCCATGTTTGAAATAATCCCTATTGGCATCGGGGAGATTGACTACTAAAGCCCTATTCAAAAATCTAGTTTTTAAGTAAAAAGTATTATCCAGAACTGCCCATCTATAACAAAACATAATCTCAGGAATTCCTATGCGAGTTCCATGAGTTTGATTTAACCTATGCACCCCATTAACTATTCTCCATGTGTTGGGGGCTATTTTTACAGGAACAACATCAAAGTATTGAAAGAATTCTAAACGTAAGGAATTTGGTGGAAAAGAAAATCCACACTCAGCAATAAAGAGGCTGTGGAACCAATGTCCCTCAGCCAAGCGAAAATAATCTGAAGGCTCAGAAAGTTCCTCCAGAGTTACCCAAGAAGGGATAGAAAAATCAGAACAGAATTTCTCAAGATATTCAATAAGATAAACCATGATGAATAAAAGAAATGAAGAAGAAGGAAGAAGATCTTACAGAAAGAAGGAAGATCTGTTGACAACGAACGATGGAAAAGATGAACGCACAAGAGAGAGAGAGACGTTGGAAAACTGGAAAATAGAAATTTGAAAAAGTAGAAGACGATGGGATTTGTCTGCGACGCTTAAATACTTTGCCTCGGAAAACGGTGAAGGGAATGATTACAAAAAGAAACGATTATGCTACAGGCGGCTAAAAGGACAAAAGTGCGCGAAGATCGAAGCAGTTATAAAAATTCTAAAAAGGCTAATTCAGCGAATTTGGAAGGAAAAATAAATACGAAAGAAACGCTCCTAAAAATCAGGAAGATCATTTAAAATTGCCATATTTCGAGAAAGAATGTTCCATACTCCTCAAACTTCGAACTATGAAACATTTGGGGCTTCTGTTGATACCAAAATTGACATGCTGACATGGATGAATCACAGGAGGACACGTGTCAGTTTACGTGGCACATACAAACATTTCTACAATCACTTTAGCAATGAGGAACTCTTCCTCTCCGATCAACTCAGACACTCCGAGTAACAGGAATACTCCGAGGAACTCCATTGCTCCGAGGAACTTCATTGCTCCGAGGAACTCCTGAACAACGAGCAACTAAGGCGGTCACATGTTAACCTCTGTTACTCGTTTAGAATCGGTTCGTCTGCTTTTTCCTATAGCTTGCCACATGCATTTTACACTGTATCAAATGGATCTCAAATATGCGTTCCTTAATGGAATACTGGTTGAAGAAACCTATGTAGAACAACCTAAAGGGTTCATTGACCCTAAATATCCTAATCATGTATTTCGTCTAAAAAAGGCTTTGTATGGCCTTAAACAAGCTCCTAGAGCTTGGTATGAGCGTCTTTCCAGTTTTCTTTTAGATAAAGGTTTCTAAAGAGGCAGAAATGACCAAACTCTTTTTGTCAAACATTTTGACAAACACATCACTATTGCTCAAGTTTATGTCGACGATATTATATTTGGATCAACTTCTACCTCAGAAGTAAAATCCTTTTCTGAAATTATGAGTAAGGATTTCAGATGTCCCTTATGGGGAGTTGTAGTTCTTCCTAGGTCTCCAAGTCAAACAAAATCCAGAAGGATTATTTGTTTCGCAATCTAAGTATGCTTTAGAGATCGTTAAGAAATTTGGCCTCGAGAGTGCTAAAGACGCTAAAACGCCCATGAGTACTACGATAAAATTATCGAAAGATGAAAATGGAAAATCCGTAGATCCTACTCTATATCATAGTATGATAGGCACATTACTATATCCTACTACCTCGCGTCCTGATATCATGTATGATGTGTGTGTATGTGCTCATTATCAAAACAATCCTAAAGAGAGCCATTTGAACTCTGTTAAACGTATAATTAAATATGTAAAAGGCACTCTGAATCTAGGACTTTGGTACACTAATGACACACCAAGCACTATTATTGGGTACACTGATGCTCACTGGGTTGGGTGTACTGATGATAGTAAAAGCACTTCAGGAGCCTGTTATTATATTGGTAATAACTTGGTAGGATGGAGTAGTAAAAAACAAAACTGCACATCACTCTCGACAGCTGAATCTGAATACATAGCCGCTGGTAGCTGTTGTGCTCAATTATTGTGGCTTAAACAAATGCTAAGTGGTTATGGTATTCAAGAAAACCAATTGCATCTCTATTGTGATAATCAAAGTACGATTAATATTTCTAAAAACCCTGTTCAACACTCGTGAACAAAGCATATAAAAATAAGACATCATTTTATACGCAAATTGGTTGAATCTAAGGAAATAGAAATCAATTATCTTCCTACTGATCTACAACTCGCAGATATGTTTACCAAACCTCTAGATTATAATAGATTCATTTCATTACGTAAATCTATTGGTATGGTTTATGCTGAGTAATAACTTTGCTGTTTATCCAAGTTTTTCCCTTTGTCCATTTGAGACAAAATGGGGAAGAAATTTGAGTCTATTAATCTCTTACTTATACTAAACAGCTTGATCTTAGTGATTTATTGCAGGTATTTTTATTGTACAGTTATTCTCAACTGTTGTAATAGGGTGTTCAATTGTAAATAGTTGAGTTATGTGCTTTTTGATTTCTAGGATTTGGGTAGATAGAATCTTTATAGGAATAAGTTTTTCTTATTTTTTTTGTTGCCCTACGAGTCCTGGTTGACTCAAAGGAGATTTTGTCTCATATTTCCAAAGGGGGAGATTGAAGACCTTATACTTTTGACTCACTTGAGTCTATATTGTATAAGTGCTCATCTAGTTTGGAAATTGTGACAAAACTATGTCCATCCTAGAAACCAAGAACCTCAGAAATTGGTTTGCTACTTCATCTTGTAGTGATCAAGAAACTATTGCCAACACTCACACACAGTAGAATTCATTTAATGCATGTCATACTGCATAATTATGTGTGTACATATGTTGAGTGTGTTTAAATCCCTAAGTTGGATTTTTAATAATTTTTTGGGATTTTTTAAACACTTTTTAAACAAGGTTTTATTAATTAAAACTTGATTTATAAGTTTTTGGGGTCATTCTATAAATATACTTTGTTGGGTATATTGGCCTAATGTTACTTTGGTTAGAATCCGAAAGCGGAGTAAACATAAGGGTGTGATTTTAATTACTTTAGACGCGCGTTTCATATCCTGTATTTGCCCAACACCTGTCTTCATCTGATTGGTTGGGATTGTGTTTCTTTACTGAGTTAAAAACGCGTATGTTTTTAGCCCTTGGATCGTTGCTTATCAACGCTCTGCATGTTGCCTTAGTGAATCCCTGTATAACCTTTTAAACCAATCACGTTTCGTTTAACCACCGCCTTGTTTGAACCCTTGGATTCAAGTCAATTCAAATTGACTCGATCCTAACCCTTGGTTTTGATCCAGTCTCTTGAACCTTCTCCTCACACTATAAAAGGATCCCTACTCTCAGACTTCGAAGACTTTTGCCATTTCATTTTTTCTGAGAGAAGAGAGAAGAGAAAAGAGAGAGAAGAGAGGAACCAGAGAGAGAAAGAGAGTTAGAAACCCTAACTTTGTTCGTCCAAAACCTATTCAATCCAAAGCCAAACACTTCTTAAAAACTCCATATCCAAAAACACTACCCTGAGTGTTCTTGAGTGTTTGAGAGTTTGAGTTGAGTTTATTATTGTTGCTGTAACCTCTTGTTCGTTAGATCTTGTTTCCAACTTAAACTTTTACTTAGATCTACTTTCTGATTCCATAGAAATTTCAGATCTGAGTTATTCATGTTACATTACACTTAGTTTCATTCTTTATTTCTCATCTTGAGAAATATATTGTTGATTATTTTCTATAAAATGTTTGCTTACTTTGAAATCAACAATAAATGCTTTCTGTTTCTAGTTCTTGTAAAACAAAACCTTTGACCTAGTTTGGAATCACACTTGGAGGTTTTCAATCTTGAAAATCTTTTCAAAACTGAGATTGATTAAGATCTTGACTGATTTCTAAGTAAGATATCCGTGGATTCTGGGATTGATTGAAAGGTCAAATAAGGTTTAAAGTTTTGTAAGAAGAAAGAAAAGAAAAGATCACAGCATATAGTGTTACTGTAATTTGTTAGGACTGTTTGTACTTAATAAGTGTGTGTGTGTGTGTGTGTGCATGCATGTGTTAGAGAGCACCTCCACAAACACTTTCACCCTACAACACGAAAAGCGTTGGTAATAAGATCTTGTGAACAAAAGTCGACGTAAAGTGCTGGAACAAATTAGAAGTTGACAAACTGGGAAGAACTACATCTACAATCAGAACTGCAGAGAAGTTATAAGGACACCAGAGGGTACATTCCTAAACTTATATAGGTCTGAGTTGTATGCATGTTAGTTATATAGTTTGTAACTCATAAATTTGTTTTAGTGGATTTTTCATTTTACTCCGTAGAGGGAGTCGTAGATATTTCCTCAATTGGTGAGGTTTTACCACGTAAAAAATAGTGAACATAATCTTTCCATATCTCCTCATCTCATTCTTGGTTGTGCTGTGTTTAAAACTTGTTTAAACTATCTTTTAAACTTGTTATTCAAATCTTAAGTAGATCTCGTACATACTGATTTGTTAAACACATCTTGTGTTCAAATAGTTTGGTTTTTACGAAAAGAGTTTCTTCAAAAAACAACTCGGAGTTACTTAAATAGTTTAATTTTATTAAACGGCTTTAGTAACATATTTTCAATTGGTATCAGAGCTTGGTAAAACTGCTTTTAAAGAGATCTTGTGTTTTTGAAAATCAAATATGGACGAGAAAAATGAAAGATTAGGTAACTTGACCAGACCTCCAATCTTTGATGGAACCAATTTTGCTTACTGGAAAGTAAGGGTGATTGCTTTCATTTAAGGAACTCTGGGAGATGATGTCTGGGACATTGTTGAAAATGGTTATACTTTTCCTACAAAACCAGCCAACGATGGAAGTAATGAGAGGGTTAAGAAAGCATTAAGCGAGTTCACTCAAGAAGAGAAACAAGTTTCTCGAAATAATAACAAAGGAAAGAATGCCATATTTATGTCCATAAATGAACATGAGTTCAAGAGAATCTCATCTTGTACCACTTCTAAGGAAGCTTGGGACACCTTGGTTACTGCTCATGAAGGAGACACTAGAGTTAAGGCTGCTAAAACTCAAATGCTTATCCAGCATTATAACTCCTTAATTATGTCTGAGACTGAGTCATTTGATGACTTTTATATGAACCTGACTGATATTATGATCAAACTGCATGCTAATGGGATAATTTATGACAGACAAGAAATTATATCTAAAATTCTAAGATCATTACCACAGAAGTTTGATAACAAAAGATATGCTATTGAGGAAATGTGTGATATAAATCTCACTCCTGAACTACTCAGTAGTAAATTAAGAACTGTGGAAATGGAACTGGAATTTAAGAAACAATTGACCCAATCCCATAGGAAACAGACTAGTTCCAATCTAAGCTTCTCTTCTAAATTGATTAAGCCTGAGTTTAATACTTCCAATGATGAATCTGATGAGGAATGTGATATAGAGAGTTTGGACAATCAGATTGCCTTAATGACAAAACAGTTTAAGAAAATTATTAAGTTTAGAAACAAAGTGGCAAATAAACAAGGAAAGTCAAATTATCCAACTCCATCTAATCACAGACCTCATGAGAAAAACCATGACAAAAATCACAAGGACTCTCATATTAGACCTAATAGAGACCTTAAGAAAACTGAATGCTATAGATGTGGTAAACTGGGACACATTGCACAAGACTGTAGAGTTAACTTGAACACTCAAAACAAACACACTAGAGCTAACATCTGTAAAATATGGGATGATTCAAGTGACTCTGAAAATGAGGAACCTGAGTCATCTGATGTTTTTGACCCTTGCATGTCTTTCTTTGCCAAGATTATTTATAATGATGACATGCCTATGCTTGTTAATGAGGATGAACCAAATAATTCTATGTCTGATGCTTCGAATATTGTTGTTACTGGTTTAGATGCTTTGATTACTGAGAATGTTGCATGTTCTACTTCGGGGTGTGTGAGTCAAAGGGAATGCGATAATGACGATGTCAATGGGTGTGTGAGTTCTAAGAATGAAGCCTTAGGGGTCACTTCACACACTACACTTAGCGATTCAGACAATGAAGATCTCCCAGACATTCACACACTTTACGCTAAAACTCTCAAGAAAAGCGCTAGACTAGAAAGAATTGTGAAAGATCATACAAAAAAGTTGGAAGATTTAAGCCTGATGGTCAAACTGGATGCTGAAGAGTATACTACCCAATGTTTATCTCATGAAAGTGAAATTAAAGTTTTTGATGAAAAACTGAAAAATTTGACTGAAACAAATGAAATTCTGGAGAAAAAATACAAAGGAACATTGTTAGAATTGGAACAAACCAAAGAAAAGACAGCAACTGTTTTCAAAATATTTACAAAATTTGAAAATAATTCTAACTGTTTTGATGAATTTGTTGCTGAATCTAAAACCAATTCTGATGATCGAACTGGTATAGGGTTTTGCCCCAATTTGAAGACACAAACAAAATCTTTTGAACCTATCAAGTTTGTGTCATGAGGCAAAAGACCTATTGAAACATGCCCAGATTTTCATTCCCTAAAAACTGAGTTTGATTTAAAACATCAAAACTTTAACATTGGGGAATCAAGTTGCTCTAAGAATGAAAGTTCACCTAAAACTAAATACGTCTGCCCCTTTATCAGAAAGAGTGAACCTACATTCAAACCTGTACTACCTAGGAATAGAGTTCAGCCTCAAAACTTTTCAAAACCTTTGTTTAGAGACTTTCCTAAGGAGACCCCAATTTTGAGCAATCTCTATTGCTCCTACTGCGACATATATGGTCACTCTCTTGATGGTTGCTATGCTAGGAGACTAGTTAAACCTATCTATAATCCTCATACCTATCAGAACTTTAACTATTCTAGGAGGATTCGAAACAATTATATACTTCCTAGACAGCCAGATAAAAACTCTAACTATAGAAAGAGAAAGACCAAACCTAAAAGAACATTTCCTAGAAGGAATCCTAAGCACTTTCCTAAACAAAATGCTCAAGTCTTTCACAAAATTCAAAATCATGCGCAAAACATTTTTCAGCAAAAATCCAAAGCTCGCAAATTTTATCAATTAAGAGCTAATAAGCGCAAGATGAAAACTAGAGCAATTTGGGTTAGAAAAGATGATATATAACCTCAGATGAAGTGTAATGTTATTGTTACTGCTTTAAAAGTTGAACACACATCATCTAGTTGGTATTTAGACTCTGGATGTTCTAAGCACATGACTGGAGATGAAAGTAAACTTTTAAACAAAACCAGCTTTGCTTGTGGTAAAGTCATTTTTGGTGATGGAGTTTCATCTCAAATCATAGGCAAAGGAACTCTCCAAGAAGATGGGCTTCCTATTCTTAAAGATGTTCTCTTAGTTAAAGGTCTAAAGGCCAATTTACTTAGTATTTCGCAATTTTGTGACTCAGACAATACTGTTACCTTTTCAAAGAACAATTGCAAAATTTTAAATGAAAAAGGTGAATGCATAATTACTAGATTCAGAACTCCTGACAATTGCTACACTATCATGAACAATTCTAAAATCTGTAATGTTGCCAGAATGGATGACAACGAGATATGGCATAACAGAATGGGTCACATAAATTATGACGATCTTAGTAAATTATCTACTCATGACATAGTTAGAGGAATTCCAAAAATTAAACCTATTCATAATATTGTATGTGGTTCCTGTCAGGAAGGTAAAATTGTTAAGGCACCTCATAAGAAAGTCAAAGATATTCTTACCTCTAATCCCTTAGAACTCATCCATATGGACCTAATGGGTCCCTCCCAAACTGTTAGCCTCTGTGGGCACAGTTACATCTTAGTTATGGTTGATGACTTCACCAGATTTACTTGGGTAGCCTTTTTAAAACAAAAGTCTGACACTTTCCAAACCTTCCTAAAAGTTCTTTTTAGGATTGAAAATGAAAAGGACACTCAAGTGAATAGAATATGTAGTGATAGAGGTGGTGAATTCAAAGACACTGGTATTATAGAATACTGTGACTACAATGGTTACAAACACGAGTTCAGTGCTCCTAAGACTCCTCAACAAAATGGAATCGCCGAGAGAAAGAATCGTACCCTGGAAGAGATGGCACGTGTTATGTTACATGCCAAGAATTTACCTAAATATTTTTGGGTAGTTACTATTCGTACTTCTTGTCATATTATAAACAGGGTCTATCTTAGAAAGAATTCCAAACAAACCCCTTACGAACTTTGGTACAATAAAAAGCCTAATCTCAAGTATCTTAGAACCTTTGGCAGTACTTGTTATGTATGCAAAGATAGGGAACACTTATCCAAATTTGAGAGCCGGGGAGATAAAGCCATATTTCTAGGATACTCGCCTAACAGTAGAGATTATCGAGTGTATAATCTTCGCACTAAAACCTTGATGGAATCGATAAATATAATTGTTAGTGACACTATTGTAGAAAGCAAGACTGGTGAATCAACTATTGAAGAAGAGTCTACAAATACTTTAGAAAATGACGCCTCTGAAATTCATAATTCATTACCTATTGAGACACCTGAAGTACCTAACTGGGTTTCTAAAGATCATCCCATAAATAACGTAGTTGGTAACCCTTGTGAGCCAGTGCGTACAAGATCCCAACTAAGAAATTATACACATTATGCATGTTTTGTTTCCCTGGTGGAACCAAAGAATGTAAATGAGGAATTGAATGACTCTCACTAGATTTCTGCTATGCAGGAAGAACTTTTACAATTTGTCATTCATGATGTATGGTATCTTGTTCCACCTCCTGATCACAAAAAGGTTGTTGGCACACGTTGGATTTTCAAAAATAAGACTAATGAAAATGGGATAATAATTAGAAATAAAGCTAGATTAGTTGATCAAGGATACTCTCAAAAAGAAGGAATAGATTTTAACGAGACCTTTGCCCCTCGTTTAGAATCTGTTCGTCTGCTTTTTACTATAGCTTGTCACATGCATTTTACACTGTATCAAATGGATCTCAAATCTGCGTTCCTTAATGGAATACTGGCTGAAGAAACCTATGTAGAACAACCTAAAGGGTTCATTGACCCTAAATATCCAAATCATGTATTTCGTCTAAAAAAGGCTTTGTATGGCCTTAAACAAGCTCCTAGAGCTTGGAATGAGCGTCTTTCCAGTTTTCTTTTAGATAAAGGTTTCAAAAGAGGCAGAAATGACCAAACTCTTTTTGTCAAACATTTTGACAAACACATCACTATTGCTCAAGTTTATGTTAACGATATTATATTTGGATCAACTTCTACCTCAGAAGTAAAATCCTTTTCTGAAATTATGAGTAAGGATTTCAGATGTCCTTTATGGGGAGTTGTAGTTCTTCCTAGGTCTCCAAGTCAAACAAAATCCAGAAGGATTATTTGCTTTGCAATCTAAGTACGCTTTAGAGATCGTTAAGAAATTTGGCCTCGAGAGTGCTAAAGACGCTAAAACGCCCATGAGTACTACGATAAAATTGTCGAAAGATGAAAATGGAAAATCTGTAGATCCTACTCTATATCGTAGTATGATAGGCACATTACTATATCCTACTGCCTCGCGTCCTGATATCATGTATGATGTGTGTGTATGTGCTCATTATCAAAACAATCCTAAAGAGAGCCATTTGAACTCTGTTAAACGTATAATTAAATATGTAAAAGGCACTCTGAATCTAGGACTTTGGTACACTAATGACACACCAAGCACTATTATTGGGTACACTGATGCTCACTGGGCTGGGTGTACTGATGATAGTAAAAGCACTTCAGGAGCCTGTTATTATATTGGTAATAACTTGGTAGGATGGAGTAGTAAAAAACAAAACTGCACATAACTCTCGACAGCTGAATCTGAATACATAGCCGCTTGTAGCTGTTGTGCTCAATTATTGTGGCTTAAACAAATGCTAAGTGATTATGGTATTCAAGAAAACCAATTGCATCTCTATTGTGATAATCAAAGTACGATTAATATTTCTAAAAACCCTATTCAACACTCGCGAACAAAGCATATAAAAATAAGACATCATTTTATACGCGAATTGGTTGAATCTAAGGAAATAGAAATCAATTATCTTCCTACTGATCTACAACTCGCAGATATGTTTACCAAACCTCTAGATTATAATAGATTCATTTCATTACGTAAATCTATTGGTATGGTTTATGCTGAGTAATAACTTTGTTGTTTATCCAAGTTTTTCCCTTTGTCCATTTGAGACAAAATGGGGGAGAAATTTGAGTCTATTAATCTCTTACTTATACTAAACAGTTTGATCTTAGTGATTTATTGCAGGTATTTTTATTATAGAGTCATTCTCAACTGTTGTAATAGGGTGTTCAATTGTAAATAGTTGAGTTATGTACTTTTTTATTTCGAGGATTTGGGTAGATAAAATCTTTATAGGAATAAGTTTTTCTTACTTTTTTGTTGCCCTACGAGTCCTAGTTGACTCAAAGGAGATTTTGTCTCATATTTCCAAAGGGGGAGATTGAAGCCCTTATACTTTTGACTCACTTGAGTCTATATTGTATAAGTGCTCATCTAGTTTGGAAATTGTGACAAAACTATGTCCATCCTAGAAACCAAGAACCTCAGAAATTGGTTTGCTACTTCATCTTGTAGTGATCAAGAAACTATTGCCAACACTCACACACAGTAGAATTCATTTAATGCATGTCATACTGCATAATTATGTGTGTACATATGTTGAGTGTGTTTAAATCCCTAAGTTGGATTTTTAATAATTTTTTGGGATTTTTTAAACACTTTTTAAACAAGGTTTTATTAATTAAAACTTGATTTATAAGTTTTTGGGGTCATTCTATAAATATACTTTGTTGGGTATATTGGCCTAATGTTACTTTGGTTAGAATCCGAAAGCGGAGTAAACATAAGGGTGTGATTTTAATTACTTTAGACGCGCGTTTCATATCCTGTATTTGCCCAACACCTGTCTTCATCTGATTGGTTGGGATTGTGTTTCTTTACTGAGTTAAAAACGCGTATGTTTTTAGCCCTTGGATCGTTGCTTATCAACGCTCTGCATGTTGCCTTAGTGAATCCCTGTATAACCTTTTAAACCAATCACGTTTCGTTTAACCACCGCCTTGTTTGAACCCTTGGATTCAAGTCAATTCAAATTGACTCGATCCTAACCCTTGGTTTTGATCCAGTCTCTTGAACCTTCTCCTCACACTATAAAAGGATCCCTACTCTCAGACTTCGAAGACTTTTGCCATTTCATTTTTTCTGAGAGAAGAGAGAAGAGAAAAGAGAGAGAAGAGAGGAACCAGAGAGAGAAAGAGAGTTAGAAACCCTAACTTTGTTCGTCCAAAACCTATTCAATCCAAAGCCAAACACTTCTTAAAAACTCCATATCCAAAAACACTACCCTGAGTGTTCTTGAGTGTTTGAGAGTTTGAGTTGAGTTTATTATTGTTGCTGTAACCTCTTGTTCGTTAGATCTTGTTTCCAACTTAAACTTTTACTTAGATCTACTTTCTGATTCCATAGAAATTTCAGATCTGAGTTATTCATGTTACATTAAACTTAGTTTCATTCTTTATTTCTCATCTTGAGAAATATATTGTTGATTATTTTCTATAAAACGTTTGCTTAGTTTGAAATCAACAATAAATGCTTTCTGTTTCTAGTTCTTGTAAAACAAAACCTTTGACCTAGTTTGGAATCACACTTGGAGGTTTTCAATCTCGAAAATCTTTTCAAAACTGAGATTGATTAAGATCTTAACTGATTTCTAAGTAAGATATCCGTGGATTCTGGGATTGATTGAAAGGTCAAATAAGGTTTAAAGTTTTGTAAGAAGAAAGAAAAGAAAAGATCACAGCATATAGTGTTACTGTAATTTGTTAGGACGGTTTGTACTTAATAAGTGTGTGTGTGTGTGTGCATGCATGTGTTAGAGAGCACCTCACAAACACTTTCACCCTACAACACAAAAAGTGTTGGTAATAAGATCTTGTGAACAAAAGTCGACGTAAAGTGCTGGAACAAATTAGAAGTTGACAAACTGGGAAGAACTACATCTACAATCAGAACTGCAGAGAAGTTATAAGGACACCAGAGGGTACATTCCTAAACTTATATAGGTCTGAGTTGTATGCATGTTAGTTATATAGTTTGTAACTCATAAATTTGTTTTAGTCGATTTTTCATTTTACTCCGTAGAGGGAGTCGTGGATGTTTCCTCAATTGGTGAGGTTTTACCACGTAAAAAATAAAGAACATAATCTTTCTACATCTCCTCATCTCATTCTTGGTTGTGCTGTGTTTAAAACTTGTTTATACTATCTTTTAAACTTGTTATTCAAATCTTAAGTAGATCTCGTACATACTGATTTGTTAAACACATCTTGTGTTCAAATAGTTTGGTTTTTACGAAAAGAGTTTCTTCAAAAAACAACTCGGAGTTATTTAAATAGTTTAATTTTATTAAACCGCTTTAGTAACATATTTTCATATCTTTATGGCTCCACACAAACATGCTCTTTCGTCGCCTCAGATAATCATCCAATTCCTTATTGAAAGTGGGATCCAATGATGAGACAATCTTTACCATTCTATCTGAATCATCGATTCAACCTGCTCCATAACGTCACCTGTGACCAACTTATCGTCATCTCGAGGATCTAAAGTCTTGGTCTAATAAGTAATGGTCATACTTTTCTTCTTTTCCTACTTTGTAGAAGTGTAGTAGCATTCCCATGCTTCTAGTTCGTTACCCTTGAACACACCAACTCCATAATGTGTAGGGAATTTCAGGCATTAATGGATAGTGGAAGGCAAAACTTAAAAAAAAATTCAGTCCGACCCTGCCAAATGTAATCTTATAGCCTAAGTAAACTTTCTCGTCCAGGATGAAGAAATATATTATCTCTATTCGGTAAGTGGGCCATGTACCGATGATAATCTCAAGCTCAATTTTTCCTAGGGGTAACACCTTATCCTTGAAAAACTAACGAAAGCTGTGTGGTATGCCTCCAACTTCCTATCTTTCAATCTCAACTTCTTAAAAATCTGTTGAAAAAAACATTTATAGAACTATCGTTGTCTACTAAAATCCTTGCTACTCGCCTTTCATTAACAATCGGGTGATTACTAGATGGTTGTCATGGGGATAATATACACCTGAGAAGTCTTCTTTCTAAAAAAATAATAATGAGACGATATTTAATTACCTTCCTAGGGTGAGACTCCATGACAGAGCACATGCCTTCGCCTCATTGAGGTAGGCTTTACTATCAGTTGGTTCGTCTCTACCACCAGAATCACCTCCATTTATAAAGTGATAATTGAAAGGAATCATCCCAACATCAATTATAATATCCTTAGGCTTATTGGGCAAATTTGGATCATACTAGGAATCTTCATTGTAGCCACTTTTCTTCCTGTTCACCTTTTTACAAGGGGACTTTGATCATATCCTTAGTTTCTTCTCATCCTTTATATATGATCGGCCAATTTTATTAACATACTTTGTTAGTTTGCCTCGTCTAATGAGATTTTTAATCTCGTTCTTCAAGGCCAGGCAACTGTTAGTGTTGTGGTAGTGATCCTTGTGGAATTCAAAATAATTTTTGTTATCCCTCTGATTTATTGGATCTTTCAATTTACTCGGCCATTTTAGGACGGTGCTTCCTCGAATCTCATCAAGGATATTGTTCACACCTATGGTAAGTGGGGTGTACTCGTGATTCTTCTTCGATATGTCTGCCCTTTTATTATCCTTAGACTTTTACTTCTTTTTGGAGCTCTTGCCAACATCAGATTTAGCGTGGCTTAACTTTTTTGCTTCCATCGCTTCTTCAGCATTCATAATTTTTCCAACCTTGGCCAATAACTATAACAGTGTGCTTTGTAGTTCTTGGGCCAACCCCCAATACAACTTCCCAAGCAATAAATTGCTCATGATCTCCGTGATTTCTATATTCTCATCATAGTCAATTACTTCAAGATTCTCATTTCATTGGTTTTTTTATGGATGCTTAACAAGTGAACCACCCTCTTTCCTGGCTTTGTAATGAAAAAGAAATTAATGACAAAGATATCTACCAACTGATGGAAGTTTGAGATTTTCCCTCTCGGTAAGCCGTTGTACCAAATTTAAGCCTCTTCGGTGATGGTAAAGGAGAATGCTATGCAGCGCATTTAATCTAGGATGGAATAAATATCAACAGCAGCCTGGTATAGATCCACATGCATCATAGGATCTAACTTTCCATTGTATTTGGGAGTGACGAGAGGCAGTTTAAATTTTTCGAGTGTTGGATAACCCACAATTGATGCTGTATATGGTGATCCTTGAAAACCCATTCTGCAAAGGGTTCTACATCTTTATAATATTGCACAGGTGATACTCTAAGCATTGGATAAAACCCTTCTAGGGTTATTTCTCTTTCTCGGCCTTAAATTTCATTATTTTTCATGCTCGGCCTTGGCTTTCAATTGAGCTATCTTACTGAGAAGTCTGCTCCGCTTTGGACGACCCTCGCACGCTTCTTGTTAACCTAGTTAAGCACTCAACCCTTATGGTCTTAGTTAATATAGGTTATTCTCTATACTCCCTAGGATCCTTCAGATATCTATCATGGTGGGCCCTTATTGCTCTTAGGCCCAATCGATCAATGGCAGACCATTTGATGAGCCTTTCTAAAATGCTTGGGCATTCTAGGGAGTAAGTTTGTGCATCATCATATCTAACCGATCCAATGGTGGATGTTTCCCTTGAGCTATAGGATTTGTCATCGCGATCTGATCCAGAGTATTTGGACCCGTTACCTTCCCCTTTCAAATTCAAATACAAACGTTTAGGATTTTTGACAACTTTTTCTTGATGTGCCTTCCCCTTGTTCGTGTATGGGTCTAAAAGAGGCATATCTCACCCTGTGCCAGAGCTTTCACCCCATACTGGGGTAATTGGGTTCCCTTTAAGCCTATTTTGTCCTTTCAGAATACTCCACATCAGCTGCTTGACGCTCTCCTGTATAGCCACTTGGCCTCTAGCGAAGCGCTATAATATTCCATGTAGACCACCCATACCCATAGGTGTGAAAGGCAAAATATTCTCAACGTCTCTACCACTTTATGGGTTTTCATCCATGTTTACAGAATTTGCATAAAAATAGAGTACCGTAATGCAAAAAATAGAGTATAACAATTGCGATAGTAGAAGTTGCAGAAAAAAGAATTTTAAGCAGGAAAAATTAAATCCGATGGTGGATTCAAAGAATCAAAGATAATTAAAAGGAATTTTCATGCTCGGTCTTGATTGGGGAGAATTGTTTTCTAGAATTTCGCTGGGGATGTAAAAAAAATGTTTTTCTTGGTGAAAAGGTTCTAAAATTAATCTGGTGATTTTAGGAATTTTTAGGGGATTTCCTAGTTTTTTTTGGACTTTTTGTACGAAACATTAAAGGGGGTACCGATCGTCATAGATGGAGGGGTGCTAAACGGCAGTGGAACGATATTTTGGGGTGCCTCGAGTAGGTGGAGGAACAGTGCCGATCAGTGGTGGTAGGGAGATGCCGATCGGTATTTACCTTAGCCTCTAATAAAAGGGGACGAGTTCTCGTCATTTATCACAGCTTTTTGACTTGCCTTCTTCTGCAATCACCTTCTTCAAATCGTTCTGACGTTCCAAAGTCAAGAGATGTCTGAGTTCTCAAGAAGCGCTACTCACATGGCATGGCTTAATGTCGAAGATTGGGTAGGGTTGGAGAGGAGGGGTAGGGTACCCCTTGCACTAGGCAGCAAGAACTTCGACTCATTGGAGCCGGTTGTAGATGATCGAATTATTTTATGTGAGACCTCACGTCATCGTTCTTCTAAGGTGGTGAACCCTGGTGGCTATGTAAGCATTGAATGACCTTTGGTATTCTTTTCCTTCTTTCTTGAAGAGTATGCTTTATTTCTGGAATTTGACAATGGTTTTCTTTGTTTCTTTGACAATCTGACGTCTCCATGTCGACTATACGTGCCCAATGGACTAAGGGGTTTAAGGATGTTTGGGATCACCTTCCACCTATGGTGTGCTTGATGGTGTCATCAACCGACTTTGGAAGACTGGCGTCTGCTCTGGATGAGATGACTCGTTCTACGGTTGTTATGTGTGCTCTAGGGGAGAGGTGGTGGGACACTACCCACACCTTCCATTTTGGCTTCAGGGTTATGACGATGACTCCCATTGATGTGCATCACCTGCTATGGCTGGACTGCGATGGTGCTCAGATTGAGGTGGACAGGACGTCGAGGGTGACGCCGAAGGCGGTGACGATGGCATTATGCGATGTGGAGAGGGTGGTTTCTGGGGACTCTCTCCATTTGTCTCTGTTGACGAAGATGTTGTTAAGGAGGAGGATCGATGAGAGTGATATTAAACAGGTGCGTCAGATGGCCCACTTGTTCATTTTGTTGTTGTTGGGAGGTTTTCTGGTGGCGACGAGTGGCGACGTCATGCACTAGTGATTTTTTTCCATTTTTTAGGGTGTTCTCGAACATCCGTCTTTAGGATTGGGGGAGCCTGACTTTGGATACCCTTTATTATTCTCTTGATGCATTCAGCCAGTGCTACAGGCAGTGTTTTACTGGAGCCATGTATCTTATGGAGGTATTCTTTATTTTATATATTCTTCCTTTATGCATTTGTATTTTCCTTCATGCGTTTTATTCTTGATTTCTTAAATACTGGCATTTTCCCTTTGCAGACGTGGTTTTATGAGGTGATTGGGTTTAACACCCAATTGATAGCTTTGAAGGATGACTCAGTTGGGGACTTCTACTGGATGTATCGGTGGCGGAGGTCCAACCGATAATCTAAGAAGTCTCCCTCTCTGGAGTCGGTGCATCAGGTCTTGAATGACCTGACGAGCGAGCGGGTAAGCCTTCTTTTATCTTAAGATTGTCCTTTCTTTTGATGGTTTTTTATTGATATTGATCTTTTGCTTGATATTGATCTTTTGCTCCTACTGGGGATTTGCAGGTTACCTTCAATCCATGGGGGATGGTCATTCAGCACACTGGGGTGACTGGGGGACATGCGCAGATGCGGCGTCTGCTGGCTCTTGACTTTGGCTACTCTTGGTACCTTGGGGAGATAGTAGTCCTATAGATCATGGAAGGTGAGGATGCGGGGATACTAGTGAACCCCTAATGTTCATGAGGTGAATGCGGGAGATATAAGAGGATGCCCGAGTGGAAGAGATGATGGGAGAGTCGTACTCGCTGTATACCGATACGGTTGTGATGTATGACTACATGGATTTAGTGTTGAGCTGGTTGATACCTACCAGTATATACGATGTGATGCCTCTTCCTAGCGTGGGTTTGAGCCGGTAGGTGGGATCCTCCCACAGTGCGGGTGGTGCGATAAAGTCAGCGGCGGCAATGACCTCAGAGTCTCTCTTTGTACGCGTGTTTTCGTCGGGTTACAACATTCGACGAGCATTCACAGCATCGTCCCAATGCGATGGACCCAGAGGAGTTGGGCTTGACAGAGGAGATCCTTCGACTTGAGCTACACTTTTTACCTCTCTGTGTTTTGATTTCCCTATTCCTTTCTTCTTCTTTCAGACTTAACTGATTTGATTTTTTTGTTTTCTTTTGCAGCACATTCGGGTCTCCACCACTTGGCTGAGGGATATTAGGGATTGGATATCTTAGGTAACTGTTCATATTCGTGAGGTGGTTTCGGTCCCTTCTTTCTTGGTGTCGTCTACCTCATTCGGGGAAGGGTCGAGCTCTAGAAGTGGTGGCACATGATCTCGTCGTGGGGGGAAGAGGATGCACCGTAGGGATCGAGGCTCTTAAAGAGAGAGAGAAGAGATAGAAGAAAAAAAAAAGAAAAAGAGAGATATTGTAGAGAGAGAGAGAGAGAGAGAGAAGGAAAATTGGGTTCGGGCTCTGTCCCGTTGTTTTTCTACTTTTTCTACAAGATATCAATGTAACACAGAAAAATATAAGCAAATAAAAATGAAGCTTTTATTAATTTCTGCTTTAGTGATTAATGCACATGCTTTTTTTACTTTGCTGCAAAGACCGTAAAAAGAATTTGAAAATTGATTTGAGAGGGATTTTATTTTTAAAATTGGATAAGTGAAATCATAAGGAAATTCGAAATTCTCTTAAGATAAAAACTATTTTTTTGAGTTTTTTTATTTTGACAAAAGAGAAAAATGGAATTTTCCCAAAAAGGGGGTTGTAGATCGGCATGACCCCTGTCCTGCCTATCGGCATATCAGTCCAATCCAATCAACCCAAGGCTTTTATTGCACTTTCTTTAATTGCTTGGTACTTAGCGGGGCAAGTTTTACTCCGATTTTTGCAAGGTTCTTATCTTTGCTAGAGAGTTTTCAAGTGTGAATGGGGATTTTCTCCTCATGCATTCATTTCCTTTCTTTCTCACATTCTTACTTGCATATTATCTTCTTGTATTGCAAGATGGCTCTCCCTAGTAGCATTGAGTTCGCCAACTACCTCGAAGTTGTGGAAGAAATGTGTTCTTACAATGTTGATTATGATGCTTTCCACATGTGGAGAGTCTCTTTGTGGCGTAATCGACCCATTGAGTGGAATATGCTGATGGCAGCAGTTGAGTTCTGTTATCCCTAGGATCATGTGTCTCGCTTCGAGTTGGATAAAATTTGTCCTACCTACGAGGAATTTTTTGCCATGCTGGGGATAAACCTCAGTGTTGTTGCGATTTTTCCTGAGTTTTCTCGTTCTCCTAGGGAACTATTGGCTAGAATTCTCCATATCTCGCCTTCGGCAGCCAGGCCGTTGGTTACGGGAGGAATGCTTTTCCTTTCGGCGGTGATGCAATCCCTGCATTCATAGGATGTGGGCGATGTCGGTTATGCTAAGGCCATTATTCTGGGCCTGGTTTCAAAGGTGTTATTGGTGACTGGAGAAACACTAGTGGACCCCCAACTTACGATTATTATTTCTTGCATGTCATACCTTCACAATCTTACCACGGTGATACTGGCGGAGACTTTGAATGGTTTGGATGTCTGGCGAGAAGGTCGTTCTGACTTTTTGAGGGGTAGACCTGTAATGCTATTCATGTGGCTGTCAGAGAGGTTCCGTATGGCGGTTCCACCTGAGTATCCTTTATCGGCTATGTAAAACTTCTTCTTGAACTATTTTATTAGCGTAGGCCGGGACATTAAGAGTTAGGAGAAGTGGTTTGTAGAGCACATGGATTGAGGCTTGAGTTGGTCAGTGCCTCGATGGGGGGATCTACTTCCCATTCTAGAACTCGAGGAGTACCAGTATATTTGGTTAGTTGGCCTCGGGAAAATCTCTTTCTACTTTTCCTGGTGGGTGCTGCCCAAATTTGGTTGGGAGAAAATCGTGCCATCACGAACACTGAACTTCTTTCATGTTGAGGACCTGATGGAGCGTATGTGCATGCAGCTTGGTTCTCTATGGGAGAATCTTTGTCTGTTGACCTGTCCTTCTCAGTCTACTGGGCGAGTCTGGTATGTCTCCAGGAACTACATGAAGTGGTTGTGGAAGAAGGTAGTGGCCAAGATGCTGGCTTTGGAGACTGGGCAAAGGTAGTTTACCATATTTGACACCATGGACGGGCGTGTTTCAATTTTTCCAAAACTAGTCTGGGGTTATCATTCTATGTAGAATCTACAATACCCCATTCAGGCAGGGGAGGTTTGGGGACGTCGGGATGCAGGTAATGATGGAGCTGGTTCCTCTGGAATCTGCGAGTAGGATCTGTGAAGCTTCTGTAATGGGTCTGGTTTTGTATTTTGGAAATAATTTGAGGGTTATTTTGGGAGTAGTGGGGATTTTTTATTTTAGTTTTAGGAAGTTAGGAGTAGGCTTGACAAGGGAAGTCGTTTGGCTCCCTATGCTGATGTAATTGTACTGAAATTTCAAATAATGAAATAAATAAGTTTTTGTCATCTAGTTGTGCCTCTTGATGAGTTTTGCATTTAGAATTATCTATAACTATCGCTAAGGCATACATAATCCTTTTTGTTCATGTATATGTTAAAATGAACTGTCATTCTCGGGGATAAGAAAAGAATAGCATTTTGTGGAAAAGAAGGGGGGACATGCTCATGTAAACAAATGAGTTGCCTACGTACCTCTGAGGGTTTTTTAAAAAAAATTAAAATTCATTTTCTGAAAGCAAAAAGGTTTTTAGAGGATCATGCCCCACATAGTTATGATTAGGGGGAAATGAAGATTGATAGAATTTTTTTAGAATATAAGGGAGATGAGAAAAGTCGTGGCGCACCGAGATTTTGGACTAGGGGTAGAATTTCTTGAGGCGGTCCAAGTTGACTGGATGTGCACTACACCAAAAACACCAATTTGGCACACCTTGATATTAAAAATTTGGCATAGTTTAAAACCGTGCCAAATTTTAGCACTATTTAATAATAATCTAGCACACTTTTAAGCCGTGCCAAATTTTGGCACTGTTTAAAAGTGTGCCAAAATTGAGAACACTTTACTAAAATATAAATATCCTAAAAATATTAATCCCCTTAAAGGATTTTTGTTCTCTTGCTCTCTCCCGCTCGCCTCCCACTCTCTCTGTCTCCTTCTCTCTCTCTCACACACACGACCAGTACCAAGAGAAGAAGAGCCTAGGGTTTATAGGGATTTGCGCGGTTGCTCCGGTAGCACCTAAAATTTTACCACGCAATTGTACCTCAAGGTGATTGCATGGTTGCTCCAGTAGCACCGGCGGTGGTAGAGCCTTGGGTTTTGGAAGAATCGGTTCGTGTTTGGTTGGGTTATTTGGTTTTGGCAGAGAAGATATGGGGAATGAGTTTAAGTGGGTTTAACAAAATGGGTCTGAGGGTTGGTGAACGGGTAAAGGTATGAGGTTGGTACTTCGGGTTTGGAGCTGCCAGACGGGTTGATGGAGGCAAGGGCGATCGAGGTTTAATCCGGGTGGCTCCGGGATTTATTGGGCTGTAAAGGGTTTGAGGATGCGGGTTGTTGGGTCGGAGGTTTGACAGCGGCTGGTTCAGGCACCAGAGGGTAGATCCGGGTTATGGGTTCAAGCAACAGTTGGTATGTTTCCCCTCCGCCGCACGGTATGTTTCAATCACATTCATTTCAATTGGGTTCTATTTTCACTACATGTATTTTTCTTTTTGGCTTCGGATTATTTTGAGATTGAACCTACATATGGCTTGAATGATATTTGTAAGAATGTATTTATCAAGCACTGAGATTGAACCTACATATGGCTTGAATGGCTCACTGTATACATTGGAATGTGCATACATTGCATGCACGATCTAATACATTGATGTGCATACATTACATACATTGAAATGCATACCTTCGAATCTATACCGAATCTCATTTTTTGGTGTGAATCACTGACATGTCGTATTCATATTGACTCGTATTTTGGCCGCTCACCAATGGGGTACAATGGAATCCGAACATTATCCAACACGGGTGTGACACGTTAGCGAGTCGCACCCATTGAGTCGGAAATATGAGTCGGCATAGACAGTCTTTTTATTATTTTATTGTTCTATATGATATTCACCTGTGATTTTCTTCACAGAGACCATTATGTAGAAAATCCAAGAGAATTACATCTTATGTATGGATACTACTATATTAGATACCACCCTACACCTACTCCAACATCTCCCATCACTTAATTGGTAAGAATAAACCAGTAAAAGTTGATAATCTTGTTGGGCTTATTGTCTATCTGATGCTAGCACTTCTATTAATCTTCTTGGAAGTGTTGTCTAAAATTTCGTTATTATATGCTGCAGGTAATGAAATTTGATGATATGAAGGAACTTGGTTCTAAATCTGCTGTGAAGGTATTCTATAATTATGTCACTAAATTATTAATTCATATCTCAATTAATTATACCGTTGCTTATCTGATTAGATTATGTTCGAATTATGCCCTGCCACTTCCCTTAGTGTACCACCGTACTTTGGCATCCCCTTCTCCGGTAGTTGCATCCTTTGATTGTCATCGGCATAGTCTATTCTACACAACTATAGGCACGTCCCTTTAGCTATAACCTCATCGCAATAGAGATGGTGGAGAAGTTCCACTTGTCAGTTGAGCGCCCTTAAAGATGTCATATATTGATTTAGTCACTTTCAATGGAAAATCATGTTTTTTTTAGTTGATTAGTGTCTTCTCACTCTCCACAATGTATCACGAGCATTAATATTAACATTAATGTTACCACTATTGTATGCATATATGTTGCATATATGTTATTGTGTGCATATATGCATACATTTATTGCATGTATTCTGGGGTCACAGGGTCTTCTCACCTTGTGCTCAAAGATTTTAAAGTAATCGTGATCAATTGATGATTATATCACAGGCTTAAAGAGGGGAATGGCATGGCAGTTACCACTGCTGGAACTATAGCGCAAGCAAGCACGAGTGCTACCCAAGACAGTGCTTTAGAATGGGTTTAAAAGGAAGAGAAGAATGATGCATGTTGTGTATCGTGTGGGAGTTGACAAGTATGATATTGGATTTGGGTTTGGCCATTTTTGTATTGCCGTTGATGATGTAAGTTTCTGTTGAATTTTTATGTTGTTGATATATATTTGGTCTTACATTTTCCCCGTTGCAAGTGAACCTCCTTATGTTTATTTTATTTTTCAATCACATATACTTGAAAATGCCTTACATTATGTGAATTTCATATTCTTGATCACTGCAAATTATCCATTGATTGGCTACACAATCAATAACGATCAATGGCTACACAATCAATGGCTATGATCAAAATGAATGTGTATATTACATAAGATGTGTATAATACCTTCGTACCATGTATAGAGGCGCTACATGTAAATTGATTGGGTATATTACATGTAGCTATGATCAAAATGATTTAAGAATTTTCTGAGTTTAAGCCAGGTTATATCTCGTGAGTTTAAGAATTTCATATGGAATGATTTGTGTTATAAGTAGCCTTATCAATATGAATAATTTATTTCCCCTTACTTATAGGGGGGTGTATGTATGTTGCAACCTCAGCTACAAAGAGGAAGAATTTGAAGCTGTTGACGTGCCATTAGAGCCTTTGTTGAAATCGACACACCGATTCTACAGGTTTGTAAATTTCCTAATGTTTATGTTCGATTGATTCATCTTGTGGTTATAGTTATCTGATTAAAAGAGCTAGAAAGATTAGGGAACATACATGTTTAATAAAACAATATGTAGATTAGGCTTGAAAACAAGCTCTTTGAGGGTGAAAACCCAAACCAGCCCCTAAATGGCCCCGTAAGAGGCACAAACACCTCGCATGGAATCAATGTAACTTGTACGAACTGACCGCATAGTCGCGGGTCTCCCGATTTGAGAATATGACGATAATTTAAAAATATGTAGATTAGGCTTGAAAACAAGCCGTTTGAGGGTGAAAACCCAAACCAACCCCCAAACGGCCCCGTAAGAGGCATGAACACCTCGCACGAGACCAGTGTAACTTCTACGAACTGACCACGTAGTCGAGGGTCTCCCGATTTGAGAATATGATGATAATTTCAAAATATGTAGATTAGGCTAGAAAACAAGCCGTTTCAGGGTGAAAACCCAAACCAGCCCCTAAACGGCCCTGTAAGAGGCACGGACACCTCGCATGGGACCAATGTAACTTGTAGAAACTGACCGCGTAGTCCCGGGTCTCCCGATTTGAGAGTATGACGATAATTTGTAAAAATTAACACTTAAACTTAAAAACAAGCCGTTAAAGGGTGAAAACCCAAACTAGGCCCCAAACGACCCCGTAAGAGGCATGAACACCTCACACGGGACCAATGTAACTTGTAGGAACTGACCGCGTAGTTTCGGGTCTCCCGATTTGAGAATATGATGATAATTTGTAAAAATCAACACATAAACTTAAAAACAAGGCGTTAAAGGGTGAAAACCCAAACCAGGCCCCTAACAACCCCGTAGGAGACACGAACACCTCGCATGGGACCAAAGTAACTTGTAGGAACTGACCGCGTAGTCTCGGGTCTCCCGGTTTGAGAGTATGTCGATAATTTGCAAAAAATCACACTTAGACTTAAAAACAAGTCGTTAAAGGCTGAAAACCCAAACCAGCCCACAAACGACCCCGTAGGAGGCACGAACACCTCGCACGGGACCAATGTAACTTGTAGGAACTGACCGCGTAGTCCCGGGTCTCCCGGTTTGAGAGTATGATGATAATTTGTCAAAATCACACTTAGACTTAAAAACAAGCCGTTAAAGGGTGAAAACCCAAACCAGCCCCCAAACGACCCCGTAAGAGGCACGAACACCTCGCACTTGACTAATGTAACTTGTAGGAACTGACCGCGTAGTCCCGGGGCTCCTGGTTTGAGAGTATGACGATAATTTGCAAAAATTACACTTAGACTTAAAAACAAGTCGTTAAAGCGTGAAAACCCAACCAGCCCCCATACGACCCTGTAGGAGGCACGAACACCTCGCACGGGACCAATGTAACTTGTAGGAACTGACCGCGTAGTCCCGGGTCTCCCGATTTGAGAGTATGATAATAATTTGCAAAAATCACACTTAAACTTAAAAACAAGCCGTTAAAGGGTGAAAACCCAAACCAGCCCCCAAATGACCCTGTAGGAGGCACGAACACCTCGCACGAGACCAATGTAACTTGTAGGAACTGACCACGTAGTCCCGGGTCTCCCGATTTGAGAGTATGTCGATATTTGCAAAAATCACACTTAAACTTAAAAACAAGCCATTAAAGGGTTAAACCCAAACCAGCCCCCCCCCCCCCCCCCCCGTAGGAGGCATGAACACCTCGCATGGGACCAATGTAACTTGTAGGAACTGACCGCGTAGTCCCGGGTCTCCCGGTTTGAGAGTATGACGATAATTTGCAAAAATCACACTTAGAATTAAGAACAAGCCGTTAAAGGGTGAAAACCCAAACCAGCCCCCAAACGACCCCGTAGGAAGCACGAACACCTCACACGGGACCAACGTAACTTGTAGGAACTGACCGCGTAGTCCCGGGTCTCCCGATTTGAGATTATGGCGATAATTTGTAAAAATCACACTTAGACTTAAAAATAAGCCGTTAAAGGGTGAAAACCCAAACCAGCTCCCATACGACCCCGTAGGAGGCACGAACACCTCGCAGGGGACCAATGTAACTTGTAGCAACTGACCGCATAGTCCCAGGTCTCGCGGTTTGAGACAGTTCAAAACCGTGGCAAAAGTGTATCATATTTTGGCACGGTATTGAACTGTGCCAATTTTTTTTAAATTGTCCTGAATCTAGCACAGTTAAAAACTGTCCCAAAAGTGTGCCAGAGATATCAAATTCTGGCACAATTTAAAAGTGTGCCAAAAGTGTTCCTGTTTGGCCAAATCTGGCACACTTTTGAGCCGTACCGGAAAAAAATTGTCATTTTGGAACACCTAATTCTGGCACAGTTCAAAATCGTGCCAGATTTGATCTGGCACAGTTTTAAACCGTTCCAGATTCCTGTTTTTGGTGGAGTGGTGCCATTTCTTCTCCATTCAGGTTTGTGAGCACATCGGCGTCGCCTGAGAGGATCTTTTCCATGATGTATGGGCCGCTCCAATTAGGTTTGAATTTCCCTCTGGGGTACCAGATGGGCTCTACTATTTCTTTGAGGGCTAAGTCCCCTTCTTGGACACTACGGTCCTTGACTCTCTTATTTAATGATCACGCAATATGATGATGGTACCCCTGTATGTGATATAGAGCTTTCAGCATTCTTTCGTCTAAGAGGGACAACTCGTCAAGTCATCTTTGGTTCCAGTCTTCGTCACTAACCTTGCTTTTAAGCATGACGCATAGCGAAGGTATCTCTATATCCACGAGTAGGACTGCTTCCATGCCATAGAATAGAGAGTAAGGGGTAGACCCAGTAGAGGTTCGAACTGAAGTGTTGTATCCCCAGAGGGCGTAAGGGATCCTATTGGCCCAATCTCGACAACTCTCGATCACCTTGCTGATAATGGATTTGAGGTTCTTATTGGCTACTTCGATTGCTCTGTTGGTCTGAGGCCAGCATGGAGAAGATTTGTGTCTCTGAATTCCATATTCATCAACCACCTCTGTTACCTCTGCCTCAAAATATAACACATTGTCTAACACCAGTTCGTACGGGACCCCATATCGGTAGATGATGTTTTTCTTGATGAACTTGGCCACTTTCTTGGCATTTAGACTGGCGTATGACTCGGCTTCGACCCATTTGGTGAAGTAGTCAATAGCGACTAGGATGAACTCATGCCCATTGGATACTTTCGATGTAACTTTCCCTATGATGTCAATGCCCCATGTAGAGAACGGACAGGGAGAAGTCATATTGTACAATTCTTGCGGGGGAAACTACTGTAGGTTAGAAAACTGTTGGCATTTGAGGCACCTTCGAACATAGGT
Source organism: Sambucus nigra (assembly GCA_949130495.1). Classification (NCBI taxonomy): domain Eukaryota; kingdom Viridiplantae; phylum Streptophyta; class Magnoliopsida; order Dipsacales; family Adoxaceae; genus Sambucus; species Sambucus nigra. The sequence goes on from OX422213.1 coordinate 474,026,633, forward strand.
TGTGCAATATTGAACCATGGTAGTCCAGTAGTAACCCTATCAGATGATTTTTCTCGAGAGCATATGGTCGTTCATGTGGGGTCCGCATTCCCCGCTATGGATTTTCTTCATCATTTCTTTAATGTTAGCCCTTGAGATGTAATGCAAATGGGTTCCATCGAAGTTTCTCTTAAATAGTGCTTTATCATAGACAATGTACTGGGCAGCCAGCTTGCGAAGAGTTTCTCAGTCTTTCTTATCAGATACTTGGGGATACCTACCATGTTTGAAGAGGCCCCAAATATCATAGTACCAGCAGTCGATTATCTCAGGATCTTCCTCCGTGCCAAGTTTAATGTGGTAGCAGTGGGTTGGTTTATCTTATTTTAGGACCAAGAAAAGGGCCAAGGTTATTCCCTCAGGCATGTCAATCATGGAGGCTAAGGTAGCAAGGGCATCGGCTAGGTTATTCTTTTCTCAGGATAGGTAGTGGAAGGTGATTTCTTAGAATTGGAAAGCCATCTCTTCTAGGTGAGAATGGAAGGGTAAGAGTTTCTCGTCCTTGACTTTCCACTTTTTAAGTACTTAATCGATGATAAGGGTTGAATCCCCGAAGACATCGAGGTATTGAATTCCTTTCTTGAGGGAAACTTTGAGGCCTACCGTGCACGCCTCGTATTCAGTCATATTGTTAGTGCAAGGAAAAACTAATTTGATGGAATGGGAGTGTACGAGTCATCTGGGGTAATTAGGAGGATCCCAACACCATACCCTTTTTTGTTGGCAGTGTCGTTAAAGAACATTTTCCATTAAAGGTCTTCTTGGGAGGCACAAAGGATATTCCACTCAGGGAACTCGGAGATCTAGACATCAACCTCTTCCATAGGATAGTCAGTAAGGTAGCCAGGGATGGATCTTCCTTTCATGGATTTTTGTGTGACATAGGTGATATCAAATTCAGCTAGGAGCATCAACTAACACGCCATTTGGCTGGATAGGGTCAGCTTCTCGAGTAGGTACTTTATGGTATCCATTCGAGATACAAGCTTGATGGGAAAGGTGAGCATGTAGTACCGTAACTTTTGGGTAACCCAGGCAAGAGCGACACGTACTTTTTCCAAAGCGATGTAGTTAACTTCATAACCGGACAACTTTTGACTAGTATAGTAGATGGCTCTCTCTTTGCAGGTTTCTTTGAGGTATTGGGCTATCAAAGCCCCAACTGCAGTATCGATTACGGTTAGGTATAGGAGTAAGGGAAGATCAAGCTACGGCGGCATGAGCACCGGAGGTTGGATTAGGTATTGCTTGATTTGGTCGAAGACTTCTTGGCAAGCTTCATTCCAGACTTTGGTTGAATCTTTTTGGAGGAGATTGACGATGGGTTCACAAATGGAAGTTAATTGGACGATGAACTAGTTGATGAACTATAATTCCCAAGGAACCCCAAGACTTTCTTCTCCATTCGAGGTGGTGGCATCTCAAGTATGTCATTTAGCTTGGCAGAATCTGCTTATATTCCTTTCTTGTTAACCATGAATCCCAAGTGTTTTCCTTTAGTAATGCCAAAGACACATTTATGTGGGTTAAGCCGCATGTGGTACTGTCGCAGTCATTCGAAGAACTTCTAGAGAGCGAGAATATGCCCTTCCTTAGTCTTGGACTTGATAATCATGTCATCTATATAGACCTCGACTTCCTTGTGTATCAGATCATGCAGAATGGTTGTGGCAGCCCTCTGGTAGGTAGACCCTGCATTTTTTATACCAAATGGCATGACAGTGTAGCAACAGGATCCCCAAGGGGTGATGAATGAGATTTTCTCTTGGTGATCTGGGTGCATCTCTGATTATATCCGTCAAACCTGTCAACAAATGACTTGAGAGCATGACTGGTCGTATTGTCCATAATCATGTCAATATTGGGTAATGTGTAATCATCCTTTAGAGAGGCCTTGTTCAAGTCTTGGTAGTCAACACACATGCAAACCTTCCCTCCTAATTTTGGTACAGGTACGATATTGACTAGCCATGTGGGATATTCGATCACACAAATGAATCCCACATTTAGTTGCTTGACTACTTCTTCTTTAACTTTGAGTGACCATTCGGTGCGAAGCTTTCGTAGTTTCTGTTTGACTGGTTTGCAGTCTGAGAGAGTTGGAATCTCATGTTGAGCTATCTCAGGGTCAATACTATGGATACCATCATAGGACCAGGTGAAGACATCCATAAATTCTTTTAGTAATTCTTCGAGTTGCGTGCGCTCATGCTCATTAAGGGTGGTCCCTATCCTAATCTCACTCATTTGGCTACTAGAATCGAGATCAATAACCACAGGTTCATCTTCATTAACTTGAACGCGGTTATGATGTTTGTTATTAACCTTATTTAAATCAGTTAAGAATTGTTCATTTGCAAAATCATTATTATCAAGAGTTTGATTAGAATAAAGACAATTAATGTGAGGCACAGCGAGATACTCAAAATCTTCGTTTATTTCATTGATAGGAAAAACAACATTGAGAACCTCATCATAGGAGGTATCGATTACATCAGAGTGAGGGGAGACAACTAAAGAGGAAGGGGGTAAACATAGGGGTTAGGTTGAACATTAGCAGGTGGCATAGGTACAGCATGCCAGTTGAGAAGAGGTACATCAGCATCTTTGATGAGGCAGAATAGATTCAACGATGTAGCCCTTGAGTGGATCATGCAGAGTGTCATCCCCAATGTCTGTAAATTGAAAGAATCCTCGGAGTCATTACCCTTAGAATCCTCGGTATCAGCTATGGTCTCTTCAGTGAGTGGTTATACACAGTGATGGGAACTTTCGGCCCAGGGGTAGCTATTTTGAAAAAAGATCTCTAGTCTTGGTTTCATTCTTTTGACTACATGGTTATACCAAGGTTCAGGGAAGCCGTAGAAGGGGAAATATTCACCCTCTTGATGAATCTTCCATTTAGGTAATCTCTCGAGATAGTTCAGGAGCTGTCTAACCTCCTCTTTAGTCGAGGCTGACGGAATAATCTGAGTTCTTCTTCTGATCGTTAATATCCCAAGCCAGAGGGTGGAAAGGCCTCCTTCAACATAATGGGTTCAATTATGCCTTGTTGTCTTCACCCTATGAAGTGCATGTTCTTGAACATCTGGATTACATTGATGTTTCCATGGGAATCATATTCCGGACAAACGCTATGTTTGAAATCATCCCCTGCTGGGATTAGAAGTCATTCAACTCGAAAACCTGATAGAAGCATATTATTCACCCCGTGTTGTATCTCAAGTACCTGATTACTGGTGTTGGCATTCTTAGTGTTGTCATCGTCGCCCAAGATGGTGATGACCTATCCATTGGCGAAGAACTTCAATTTTTGATGGAGGGAATAAGGCACCCATTTGATGCTATGGATCCATGGTCATCCAAGCAGCAGATTAAAACGGGATGGGATGTCAATGACTTGGAATTCAACAATAGTATTTATAAGTCCAGTCCATATTGTAAACTTTATAGATCCCATTACTTCTCGGTGGGTGTTGTTGTAGGCATGTACAGCGATAGAAGTTAGAGCAAGGTCGTTCACTTTCAATCCCAAATAATTAAGGGTACTCAACGGGCAAACATTAAGAGCTGATCCATTGTCGATAAAAAAGAGTGGGATAGTTTTTTCCATAACTTCAATATAGATATTAAGAGCATGATTGTGGTTGGGACCAGTCTTGGGGATTTTTTCTTTAGAAAAGGATAGCATTCGAGTAGAGGTCAAGGATCCGACTAGGTTCACCGCTTCTTCTGACGTGGTTGAGGGAGGAACTGTGGGTCCTATAAGTAGATTAATTAGGGCATTTCGGTGCAGTTGGGAAGACATAAAAATCCCCCATAAAGTGATATTATCTTGGGTTTTCTTCAATTGATCTAGGACCTTAATTTCTTCGAGGGTCATTTCTGGCTTAGGAAGATTCTCAACACCCTTTTCTTTATCGCTCACTGATGGTTGTAGACTTGGGATTTGGTAATGTCTTACTGACCTGGTCATGTGGTTCATAAAGGGAGGGAAAAATAGAAATCCTATTTCTTCATCGATATCGGGTTATTTAGCCACCTTGTTGATTTCTCCTAGAATCTCCTCAAATGATATCATCCCACATATGTTGGCTATCAAACTAGTACTTTCTGAATCTTGCTCTTCATCTGAATCTTTGAAATAGTCCCCCCATCCGGTGGCAACGACATTGTCTTTCCATGAAAAGTCAATGCATACCACAATTTCCGCAGCCTCTTTGTATAATTCCTCCCATTCATCAAGGAAATGAAAAACTGAAGGTACCCAGTGCCCTTGTAATTTCAAATCATCGAGTAACTCAGATACACTATAAATATCACCAGTATGTCGAAATAAATCTGTCATGATCTGGACCATATCGTCAAAACTGACTTCGTTGGTTGGCACCAACCAATTTTCTGACTCTCAGGCCAATTTTCTATCTTCTAAAAATAACCCACTTAATCTTTGACAGTCGATGGTCATCTCAGAGGGCAATTTTACCCCGAACTCTAAGAGTTGGTTCATCACTTCTGACAGTTCCATATCTTTACCTTCAGAACGGGTGCAGACAGTGATGCATGCTCTGGTGAAGAGGGATAAGGCTTGATCGACAAAGATGGTAGGGTGTAAGAGGAAATATGGGCATGTTTGGAGAGGTTTAGGAGAGTATATGGTATGACTGGTGATTTACTCAGCATGATTTGGGTGGATGGGTCAAATTCTGAGTCTTCTTCTAGGAAGATGGCATTTGCATGATCTGAGTGTGGATTATGGGTAGTGTTTGGTTTGGAATTAGCTGGTGTGGAGATGAAAACTCGGTCAATCAGGCCTTAGATCACATTTCAGAGATGGAAGCATTACTCGGTGGTATGGCCAGCAGTTTGGTGAAAGTCACAATGAGCATCAGGTTTAAAGTTCTTCGGGAGTGGGTTTGGCAATGAATGGGGGTCCAATGGTTTGATCAAATTTCGGCTCAAGAGGGCTTGGTAGACTTTGGAGAGAGGAGCGTGAAGATCGGTGTATTACTTTCAGACTGGGGTTGGGCGACTTTTTGGTGCCCATGAAGTGGCAGGCTGAGAGATGTTATTGATGGTATAAACCATGGTAATAGTAAGTTTTTCAAACTTTCTAGGGCCATATTGTCCAGAGGTCTTCCTCGGCTCAACTTCTGTCTTAGCAAGACTTTCTTCGATCTCTACTCTTGCTTTTTAGAGGGCTCGGAAGTGAGGGTAATATTGTTCTCCCATTATTGCTCAGACATGGGGTAGGAAGTTCTTTTTTATGATACTGGCAAGTTCTTTTTTGGAAGGCCGATTGGTCATAGTAGATGCTTTCTCACTCCACCTTGCTATGAAGTTACTGACTGATTCCCCAGGGTTCTGCTTAAGTAGATCTAAGTCACGGTGAGTAACTTCTAAGTCCTCGTTGTACTTTTACTGTGACATGAACTCACTGGAAATATCTTCCCAACTACGGACCCTGGATTCCTCAAGGGATAAGAACTAATGGAGAGCGCTATCTTTCAAAGTCTACTGGAATATCTGGGGCATTATTTCTTCAGAAGCCCCTAGGAGAGTCATGGCTCAGTGATAACTGCGGAGATGAACAATTGGAGGTCCGCTACCCCCGAATTTCTCGATATTGGGCATCTTGAATTTTTTTGATAATCTGGCTTTAGGATACGAAAACATCTGTGTGTAGTCCATGTAGTTCCCAGAGAGTATGACTTGATCGAATTTCTTGGTCAACATCTTGAGGTCTTCCTTAACCTTGTTCAATTCTTCTTCTTTTGGGTCAACATTCACAAGTAAGTTAGCCCCTGGCTGAGCAAGGTTTGGCATAGGCATATGGACTGGTGGCGGCCCATTAGCACGAGGAGCATGCGGAGAATGATGGTATTTCTTGGGAACCCAAATAGGCACGAGTGCATGCGGACCCATAACGCGAGGGAATAGGACCTCGGGCTCTTCGGGGATAGGGACCCAATTTCTTTGAATCTCATGAACGTCGATTTGAAAATTTTCAATTTTGTCAGTGAGCTGAGCTAGAACTGTCAATAAATTTAGTTGTACATTCGGCACTTGATCCATGTTCTCCATGAAAGGCGGGTGAATCTCGAACTCGAAAGAAGTAAGGGGACTGACAGAACGTCAGGGCGATTTGACTGAAGATCGAAGCCAATAGGGAACTAGGCCAAGGGTATGTGATCGACCTGATAAGGAGAAAAATTGGGATTTATTTTCGAAAAAGAAAAGAAGGAATTTGTTATTTTAGAAAAGGAGGAAAATGCTTTTTTGACATTTTTGGAAAATATGAGGACAAAAATGTTTTTTGTTGTTTTTTTTTAGGAAAATAAAATGTTTTTAGTATTTTTGATAAAAGAGGAAAAATATTTTTGGACACTTTTGGAAAGAGAGAGGAAAAAACAAGAGACGGGTCTCAGCATAATTATTATGTTTATTAGGTTCTCACTTGTATTAAGTTTTTCTAGATGCAAAAAAGAAATGTTGGACGGAACCCGAGCCTGCAAAGATTGGGTTTACAACATGTGTAGAAACTAGGGTTGGATTTGTTACCAGACTCACGGGCAGGGTCCTGTTTTAAAAATTGCATAAAAATTTAGGCGGCAAGCCGACCCAGAATTTCAACAGAGTTTCGGGTCGAAACCAGCAATTTAATATGTGTGTCCTAGGCTTGACACTTATATGCGGGTATGTAGTTGTTGGATTAATTGGAAGGTGCTCCCCCTTTGGCGTGACTTCCACAATATACGTCCTTATTTTAAGGGTAATCGGTATGTGTGTACAAGCCATTTGATATACCTGAGTGTACACGAATTGCCTCACTATATATTTTGTAGGGACGATACGTGTGAGAGCAAATTTCTATATACTCAACGTACGTGAATGAGTTACATGTGATATACCGCCCATCATGACTTCGGTCAAGCGGTACGATGTGAGGGAACCGTTTGATATACGTCAAAGGTATTTGGAAAATGGAAGGTGAGAATCATATCCCTTAGGCTAACTGCGACCTGCCGGACCAGCACCCATCACCAAGTGACTCCCTAGTTACGGGATAAAACTTGGTCAATAGAAATGATCTTTGGTGATGTTGTGTGTATCATGCATGATTCTTTGATTAGTATCTTATGGAGAGAGTGTTTTCTTAATCATTCCCAGCCGAGAATAAGGAACAAGTATAAATAATAGAGCAGGGATAATAAGTGAGAGTGGGTGGTGTGTGATAAGTGTAAGTGAGCATAGATATATACAAGTGGATGTGTGTGTTAGTGACACCTAAGCATAAATTTCTACGTGGTGTATGAAACATGTGGATATACGTGAGCCTAGTATAGGTGGTGTGAAGGGCATATGGAGAAGTTCAACAAGTATGTGAACAGTGGCATAAGCATGAGGTACATATGTATAAGGGGAACGTGAAAAATAGGGGGATATATACAAGAAAATGAAACACCCATGCAAGCAGAGTCTAGCCCTCTTAAAAATAGGCCCCAGCGAAGTTGCCACTGTGGCCATCCTAGGCGGCATCGGGGGGAGAGAAATATCCCCTCGGGAAGGTTGCGCCACGGTCTTGCACCCCTCTTTGAAAGGTGCTTAGGTCATCGTCGGTGTGGGAGTAAATGTAAATAAGTGGAATCACCAGTCTTTTTTGTACAAAACAGGCAAAAGAAGATGTTTCCACTTCGAGAGAGCGGCATGAAGGACAAACTGATGTATACAAAACCAATAGTTCGAAGGTCTGGGGGCTAAATTATGGAATGGAAAGGTGTTAGGCACCCATCACGCCCTTTAGGTCTCTCGTGGTTTAGTGCTATTATCTTCCTTTATATCCGCGTGAAGTGTGTGAGAGTGTTTATATAATGGAGATCGGAATTATTCAACTCCTACCATGGACAAGGTAGAGTGAGATCATCCATAGGAATGTTCCCAAAATAACATATGTAGAAAGTAAGATTTGTGCATTTATCACGATATTGATCGTTATTAGGAAACGATAACATGTGTTGGATGAAACGCAAACAAGCATGATATATATATATATATATATATATATATATATGAAAAGGGGGGATTTTAGAAAATTATTGGGAAATTGAGAAAATTGAAAAGTTGGACTCGAGTCTCAAATTTTAATCCGAGACGCCGACGTAGCCTATAAAGACATCAAAGTACACGTAGTTCAAATGTAACATAGGGGTGGGGTTTATCCCATAGATTCGAATGAAATTTTATTATATGAGTATGTGTAGAAGATGAGATTTTTAGGTTTTGAAAAAAGTGTGATGGATAATTCCGTTCGGAATTTACGGGTGTAACCCTCTTTTATTTGTTTCCGCAAATTTTGTAGAAAATAAAGTATGTGCAATATACTAATAAAAGTGTAGATATTAATGTGTATGACCTAAAGTAAGAATTAAATTATGAATCTAATGTAGATTATGAAAAAATAAGGAATTTAAAGAGCGAGAGAAGGAATTGGACCTTCTTTTAAAGCTTGATCTTTGATCTCAAATGAACTCCCTTGAGTGTTTATGAATGTAAATGAGAGATAAGGATATTTTGCCAAATTGGGTATGAAAAGGATGGGAATGTAATCTTGGATGGAACTTCACATGAGGAACTTCGTTGATTTCGAGGGAATGTTGTTGAGATCATTGATGTTGATGAATCCGTTGTGTGTTATCTTAGGAGTGAGGTCATGGAATATATTTATAGGGTTAAGGGGTGACGATCGGCCTACCACAAGGGGTAACGATCGGCCTACCACAAGGGGTGTCGATCGGCATGTGATCCCAGACACTATGTCGATAGGCAGGGATCTGGACCTGCCAATCGGCAGTCTCGTGCAGAGTTTCCTAGAAAAATGATCATAGAACACAAACCATTGATCCGAATCATGAATGTGGCATACCGTTAAAAAGGTACTTCAGATACCTTCAAGAGTCCTTTGGATCTCCCTCGGGTCCGGGAGTTGACTTTGGGTCAAGTGTGGCTCGAAAGCGCAAGTCGGTCTTTTGGACGAGAGATCGTCGGACGAAAACAGATCGTTCGTCCATATGGTAAGTCAGAATTGCGTACTGGGTGGACCGTTGGAAAGGTTAGGAGATGTAATTAGATATTTCAAAGAGTTTTTCTCGGTTTGGAAGGTTGACCTTGGTCAACTGGGGATCGAAAGCTCCCGGGGACCTCTAAGAATAAAACGGATTGTTCGTCCGTACCGTAAGTTTGAATCATACATGGGGAGGACCGTTGGAAAGAGTATTCAGTGCACTTCAGTGATTCATTCAGTCTCGTTCAAGCTAAAGAGTTGACTTTGGTCAAACAGAGCCCGGGAGCGCCCGGTGGCCTCTGGATCAATTTTTTAGGGAAAATCAATCGTTCATCCGAACGGTTATGTTATTTCACACATGGGGTGGACCATTTGAAAGGGTTTTCAGTGTCCATCTAGGATTCAAAGATATTTCACTATGACGGTGAATTTGATTGGGGTCAATTTGCCCGGTGGCCTCTGAATTGATTTTTGGTAGTAAAATGATTCGTCCATCCGAATCGCTATGTCAATTCGTGCACGGGTCGGAACCTTGGAAAGGTTATTCATATCCCTTTAAAGATTCAAGGAGCTTTTTCTCTGATAATAGAGTTAACCAGAGTCAAACGGGGCCCGGGAGTGCCGGTGGGCTCTAAATCGGTACTCGGAGTGCGATCTAGGTTTTGTCATGAGATGGAGAGGTGTTAGGTACCTAAGGGGAGACTTAGGGGGTCCTAGAATGTGGTGTCTACACTTATCGTTCTATATTTTGCTCAGATTATCCAACCTTAACCTTTCAATGAACTAATAATCAACCATTTTAGTCCCCATCCTTAAACCATACATGAATTATAACTCCTTTATACAAATAACTATATATTAATTAATCATTATTTATTCATTATGATTAACCCACCACCGATGCATTTTAACATTTTTAATCCATTATGTATACCTCCTGGTTTAAGTTCAACATATATTTATATAATCTTGAATTAGTCTCATAAACAATTTTCTAAATCCCATGTATACCTATATGCATATACAATTAATGTGTATCAACCTAACAATACCCACCGAAGCACACATATTTGGATTATAACCCGCACCTGAAAACCTAACTTATATAAATTTAACATTACTAAGAAATTATCCTTGCCATGGAACTATATATATATATATATATATATACACACAAAATACTGCTCCTATACATACTTCGCGCATTTTTTTTATTTCTCGACTGAACACATGGCATTCTTGTAGCCGATGGGTGTTGTGCTTTACGTTAATATAGGACATTACTCTCTCCTCTCGCTCCTATTTCTCTTCTCTCTCCTTGCTGCTCTTTCCTATCCTCTCACGTCGCCTCTCTCATCTTTACTCTCCTTTCACATTCAAAGTCATACTGAATTTTTTTTATGAGGCAAACCTTTATTTGATAAAAGTTATGAACAAACAAAATAGTAGCAATAACTAAACTAGAGTAACAATTTTTTCTAGCATTTTCTTGTACCAAATCCTTACACGGGTAGTTAAAAAAATTTGATTAAAAAAATGGTAAGTTTAAAATAAATCTTTCATATGTATTAAAATAATTGCTCCGAAAATACCATATTCAGACGGTAAAAAAACTTATAGCATTCTTAAATGTTAATTATTGTCAAATAAAAAAAATAATCCAAACATACTAAGTTCGTTTTTCACCGTACAAAATAATGGTACCAAAAAAAGCTAGCCTAGTTATTGTTGGGATAAAAAAACATGCATCAATTATTAGCGTCATTCAAACGCACAAAGTCAAAATTTGTCTAAACATCTTCATCGTCATGTTCATCTTCATCTTCACCACTTAAATCTATAAAACAACACATGAAATGATAAAAAAAAAATTATAAATTTAATGAACTAGTGGAATTACAAATTTAAGACAATTATTAAGTCCAATTCTAGATTCACGTTGCCCATCGTAAAAAAATCTTCCATAGATGAATCTCCATAAATATCATCGACTTCATTCCATCCATAAGATCTAATGGATACATGTATAAGATAAAATAAGTGATGATATTTTGTGATTAAAAAATATATAAATTTTCCCCTTGTTTAACAATGGACAATTTCTCTTATTGTGTGATTGACCACTTCGTCCACATCCATGAAAATGCCGACCTTGAACCTTTGTCGTTTCCTTCCCCCTTTACAATCTGTGTTTTCCATATTCGATCGCACGAACTGAATTTAGTTCATTTAAAGACAATTGTTGATGACTTCTTTCCTCCCTACGAACTCCATCTATTCTACTTGCATTAACATCCTTAATGTTTTCATGTGACAGTTTTATATACTCCTCATATGTGCTAGTTGTCTCTTCACTAACTACAACGTTATCAGTAACTCTCGATGTGAGATGAGATAATTTTTTATGCCTCAACAAGGAATTATCAATATTATCTTTCACCTTCGTGCCACACTCATCTATTACTTTTTCTAGTTTTGCATTTTGTGTCCTTCTCCTCAATATATATATTCATCTAGCATAAACACGGTCTGATTAAATTTAAAAAATTCCAAAACATGTCTACATGGAATTCCTTCGAAATCAAATTTCTTGCAACTGCAGCTGACAAAATTCGAAATCTTACGCATCCCTTACATTTGGCCATTTCACAATATAGAGATAATGATCATCTTTATCTTATGAACTTTCAATTACGTACTATAAACTCCCCCATAACTCGTGCTAAAATTCAAAAAAATAGGGTGGGTGGGTGGGTGTGTATATTTGCACTTGCTTTTCCATTGACAATTGAGTTTTCTTCACAAGACGTTCATTTATATCGATGTGATCGACTTTTAGTTCTTTATGACGTTGGTATTCAAGTGCCCTATTGCACCGTGTCACAAATTCATTTAATGAGCTATTTTGGGACAATTACCTTTTTTAAAAATGCATGTGCACTTTATGCGCTCTGACTACTTGACATTCCAGCAGCAAAAATATGTTTCACAAATGCAGGAGCCCGAATATCATACAACCCAGCTGACCAATTATTTTGTTTCAACTCACTTTTTTCAATAATGTCTTCCCAACTTTCTTCAAACTCTTATTTCGTCTCTGAATCCCTGATAGATTGTTGAAACTCACTAAAATTATCTCTATAATTGATTGTATCCAACTTTTCAGAAAAATTTGTTCACAGTGTGTCAAATGCAATATCTGTGATATGTATCAGGAAGAACTTGAACAATAACTTTTGACATTGTCGGATCCTAATCAGTGATAATTATTCATGGCGGATCAACGGGCATAACTTCTTGTCATTTTTCTAAAAGCCAAAAAAAGAGTTCGTGGTCTCATCATTTAAGAATGCACAGCCAAAAATTATAGTTTGTCCATGATTATTAACCCCGGTGAATGGTGCAGTGATCGTATTATATTTATTTGTGTTGTACATAGTATCAAATACAACAACATCACCAAAAAAATTGTATACCCTTCTTGAAATTGCATCAGCCCAAAAGCAATGAGTTGACCTATTTTCATCATCTCTTTCATATTTAAAAACAAATGACAAATTTTTTCTTCTTCTGACAAAAATACTCCATCAATAATTCTGCATCATGTCCATCAATTTGTTTTTTTAATCACATACAAAATTTCTAATATTTTTCTTCGTACAGACGATATTTTTTTATCCTCCTGCTTGTATCGAAAGAAGACTAATTTATTGATATGTAGGTATATTAACAGATGCTATATGTTGTGACAATGCTCTTTTTGTTTCGAAAATGGAACGGTGAGATTTCAAGAGATTTACTTTACGTGGGGTTGAAAGAGTGTGGTTGTGACCTTCAAAAAATTTACTTACTATGTACTTTGATCCCGACTTACTCTTCACAACAGATAACTTTGCCTTAATACCCTCCCTTACAATTCCACGATGCATTTTTTTCCTCCTTATCTTTTTCGTTAGGATTTCCTTCTTTAAAACAACAATACCCTTCCTGATAATTTCATTAGTATCTTTTTCTTTTTAGAATAATTACATTATATGATAAATCCCTCCACTCTCGCATAACTATTGTAAAATTTATAAGCATCGTTTAAAGATTGAAATTCTAGTCTAATTTTTGGTTTATCATCATCTTTTACTTGAGGAATAAATAATGCTTCAGATTGCTCATCAAAATTCAACAAATCGACCTCATCCATCATTGAAAAATTATAACAATAATAATTTAGATGTATTTTTTAGGGTCATTTTGTCTTTGGGAACATTTAATAAAAAAAATCAAATAGTTAAAAAAAATCAACTTTAAAAAGGAAAAATATATTTCCAGTTAATAAAAAAACAAACTTAGAATAAGTAAAAAACAAATTTTTAATTAAAAAATAGATTTCCATCTTTAAAAAAAATATTTTTTCAATAAATTAAAAATAGGTTGCCAATTAAAAAAACATATTAGGGAAAAAACAAAAGATCATTTGAATATTTAGAAAATTAAAGACTTGAAAATAATCATGAAATAACAAAAAAACAATTAGAAATTTTGAAAAATATTAAAAAAAAAACTTAAAACAATAGTAAAATATTTAATAAATACATATTTGAATAATTAAAAAGAAAAAAAAAGAATTAAAATTAAAATTAATAAAAAATAAACTACCAATAAGTAAAAAAAAATCAAATTAAAAAGAAAAAAAAACATAGATTTATAACCATATAAAATGGGTACCAAACATATATAAATGAAATGTGTGAGTACCAAAATGTAAGTTGACAAATTAATGGGTACCAAAGTACAAAGGATTGTTTTTTATTATCTAAAAAAAGTGCAAAACTAGAAATAGTAGCATATGGAGTCGTGCCTTTAAATGGCTTAAAAATTAACTTTGTGCGGAAGTTTAAAAGTGCTCTCAGATTTGTACTTCATAACAAAGAGGTGGGAATTAATGAGAGAACATGGGGATAATAGGAATTCAATAGTGCTCCTATAGGAGGATAATAGGAATTAATGAGAGAAAACGAGGATAATAAAGAGATGATGAAATATGAGAAACTATGAGAGAGGTGATGTGAGAAGATAGGAGAGAGAAGAGTGAATCTAAAGAGGTGTGATAGGAGAGAGGAGAGAAGAGAGAGTAGTCTCATGTATTAATGTAAAGGGTAGTGCTACGAGTCCCAAAGAACTCCCCCAAAATGCGATTAATATGGTGCCCTGGCAGGACCCATAACACAAGGCAAACTTAATAGGCAGGTGAGAGAGTAAGTGGAATCCACATCAGATTTGGGGGAGATTTTTGTACTCATATCATTATTCTAATGTAAAACATAACACTCATCAGCTAATCAAATGCCACAAGTTCAGTAAGAAAATAAAAAAATGAAAAATGCAGGAAGTACGTATAAAAGCAATATTGTACACACACACACACACACACACACACACACACACACATATATATATATATATATATATATATATATATATATATATATATATATATATATATATATATAGAGAGAGAGAGAGAGAGAGACTCACCCACCCCTTTGGTACACCGCTAATCATACTCGTACCAACATAATCTCAACCGTTTGGCTTAACCGAATAACCATATAAATTCTTACATCGGTTCAAAGTAGTCAACGAAGCCTAAACTATCTAAAGTAAAGTATTCAACCCACTCTTACCGTTCTAGCGTTTGCACAGATAATCCAACTCTTAACCATCCAATGGTCGAGTAATCGAGCAACTCAATCCCCATCCTTAAACCATACAGAGAGTATAACTACTCTAAACCAATCCAACATTGATAAACGCACCATAAATATTATTAATCATTATCTAATCATTGTGATTAACCCACCACTGATTCATTTTAACATTTTTAATTTGTTATAAACATGTCTTGGTTTAAGTTTAACATATATAAATATATTCATAAATTAGTCTCATAAATAATATTCATAACCCTATCGAAGGACACGTGTACTCTTATGTGGTTGATTGTTGTACTTATACACATTTTCTTGCATGCACACACGCACACACACTCTCTCTCTCTCTTAAATTTAAGTTTGAATCCAACACGATCCATTGATGAAATTGACTTATGAATTGCATCTAATTAATTCCTATAATTTACCTAAATTTGACTCTAATTTTTTAATTGACTTAGATCTATAAGATTTTTCAACTAGATTCATGTTAACTAGTTTATATATAAAAATTGGCCAAGTGATTTTAAAATTTCGTAGAAAATTCTCATTAAAATCTATTCACTCCCTTCTAGTTTGAATTGAGAAAATTGTAGAACACACCATCCTCGCTGCACAAATTAGTGGATGTAGAGTTGAACAAACCCCTCACTTCATAGTTACAGTGGAAAATGGAGGAAAGTTAATCAGTAATGCCTAGTGTTTTATCTTTGTTTGGATTGTGCAAGGCCAAGAGTTCAAGACTAAATTGAGGCTTCTAGAGCTTGGGGGTTGCAACATAATACTTGGGAGTATACTAACTCAAATAGTATAACCCCGTATTATTTAATTTTGAGAAACTAAGGAGTGAATCGTGCTTAGAGGAACAAGTGAAGAAGTCCATCTACAATTAGGATCACTGAGGATTTTTTTAAAGAAACCAACCCATGGAGTCATAAGATACCTATTTTCCATCTTCGTTATGGAATTACCTAAGGTAAATCTACACCCTTCTGTCTCACTGTTAATAAATGGATTCACTAATGTGTTTGGGGAAGCAAAAGGTCTACCCCCGAGAGAAGTCACGACCACCAAATAATCCTAAAAAATAAGACAAAACCAACCAGTTAATGTCCCTATAGGGTTCATTATTTCCAGAAATAAGAAATTGAGAGATAAATAAATGAAATGTTAAAAATTATGATAATCCGAAACAATAACATTTCATTTTCATCACTAGTCTTGCTTGTAAAAACGACGGATGGGACTTGGAGGTTCAGACCAGATTATGGGAAGATAAATGAGGCCACCATAAAAGATAAGTTCCTTGTACCTACTATTAAGGAGTTATTGGATGAATTATATGGGGCCAAGGTATTTTCATAGATGGACTTAAGGTTTGGATAACACCAAAGATGAGAGAATAGGACATCCACAAAACTACTTTCTGAACACAGAGAGGGCACTTCGAAATTAGGGTGATGCCCTTTGGGATCAAAAATGCTCTAACAACTTTCAAAATTTCATGAATGAGGTGTTTAAACCATTTTACGAAAATTTGTATTAGTAGTATGGGATTTTTTACTTAACCCCCTGTAATAATGTCGTATTTTGATATAACCCCTAGATTCTAACACTCTTACTTTTTCATAAAAAATTACTCTAACTCATATTTTGACTTACCCCTCTATATTTTATGGACAAAAATATCCTTCTTTTCCACTTTATCTTCTTCTCAAAATTCAACAACTCTTAAACCTAATTTCAAAAATCATAATCAAAATAAAAATAAAAATAAAATCAAGGGTATAAATAAGCAGTGAGATTGTGAATTTAGAGTTATCGGAATCAACATGGACAGCAAGAAGGGAGGTTGATATTGTGAGGAGAACCAAATAAATGAGTATTTATAAAGCAGTAAATTGTTGGAAATTCAGTAAAAATGAGAATAGGGCATTGAAGGCCAATTGAGTTGAACATAAGAGGGAATATGTGGAGACGTGGAGGTACAAGAGACCATAAGAGTACATCATGTTGTCTCCTATCAAGAGGAGGTCAAAAAAGAGGTAAAGGAAGAAAATGGTAGTGGTTAAGATATGTTGTGGTTGTGGTGGAGGCAAGATTAATGGTGGAGGGTGAGATAAATAAAAATAGGAGGGGGATAAGGATTAGGAAACTAATTGAAAAAAAGTGGTCATCCGTTTGTATCTCCATCTTTGTCGAAGCATAATCCGCCCAAGAGGGATGCGGTTAATTGGCCTACAAGAAGAAAGAGGACGTAGAGAGCCACCCGAAACCACCACTTATGGTTTGTGTGTAGAAGAGTTTGCATTTAGTTGCTAAAATATGGGGCTCTTTGTGACTTTCATTTTTTGTCTTCCACTAACTAAAAAAATACCAACAGAAAAGCACAAACAAGATCAACTATAATTAAATTCAAAGTGTCAAAATATATTAGTGTATTATTGACTATTTCTTAAATCTTATGATTGAACTAGAATACGGTGAATTACTATGTATACCCTTTATTTAGTTTTCATTTTTCAAATGATTTGGATTTTTAAAACTAGGTTTAATCATTTTTGTATTTGGGGAAGAAGAAGTGGGAAAGAGCGGTATTTTTGTCCATAAAATATAAGGGGTGAAGTCAAAATATGAATTAGAGCAATTTTTTAATGAAAAAGTAACAATATTAGAATATAGAGGCTTACGCCTAATTTTTTGTAATAATGAAGGGGCTATGTCAAAATACAACATTATTATAAGAAGTTAAGTATAAAAATCCCTAGTATTACTCGATGATATATTGGTCTATAGTTCTTTTACAGATGACCATCTTTCTCACTTACCTATTTTGTTGAACACGTGAAGAGACCACTAATTATTTGCTAAAAGAGTCGAGTGTTTATTTGGTCAAGATACCATTGGATATTCATCTTATCATTAGAGAGGGTGTATCTACTAACCCAGCCAAAATAATAGATATGAAGGTTTGGCATACTCCTCTATCATCCAAAGGGTAAAAGTTTTTTAGGAATGACTCGCTTCTATAGATGGTTCATCAAGGGATATGGTTTTATATCAAAACCTCTCACATAGTTTTTAGAAAGGAAAAGTTCAAATGGTCACCAGAAGTACAAGGGGCATTTCAACAATTAAAGACAACCATGATTTCATCACTAGTCCTTCCACTTTCCAAATTTAGTCAACCCTTCATAATAGAGACATATGTTTGTAACAAAGTGGTATGAGATGTACTTATGCAAAGTGTCAGGGATATATCACACTTGATAAAGGCTTCGGGCCCAAAAAGCCCATGTCTCTCCATATATGAAAAAAAATATGTTAACCGTTATGATGGTAACTAAATGGATGGACTACTTATGGGGACACCATATCATCATCATTACAAATCATCGGAGTTTAAGATATTTCGTGGAGAAGATAACCACCACACTACTTCAATATAAATATCTTACTAAAGAAGAGGCTTGGTCTTGATTTTGAAATTAGGTGTAGAAGGGTGGAAAATACAGCAGCAACTGTTGCCTTAGCCAAAAAAGATGAGATAGAAGAAACATGTTCTTTAAATTACCTAACAATAGTAAAACCTACTCGGATGAAAGAGCGTCTGGAAATATATGAAGGAGATCCTCTTGCGAAGGATCTTGCTCCCCAACTGTTAATTGATCGCAACACTCGGCCATCATTTTCATTGTGCCAAGGCATTCTCAGTAAAGGTATTATAATTTATATATGTTGTAAGGTTTAATTGAGAGTAGCGCTACTAAAATCTTTGCACAATTAATCTATTAGGAGACATTCAAGAGGGTTGATCAATACTTCCATTGGCCCGATCGTAAGAAGAAGTTTAAAGAATTAGTTCTGCTTGTGACACTTGTCGGCAATGACTAGGCATAAATATATAATATTTATTCCATTAATTTAAGTATTTGTATGGTCCCGTGTATTGTAATTGACTTAGTTTTATCTTATAAACATGGTACTACCTCTCATTGTCAAGTACGTCGTATTTTGTGTATCTCTTATGTGTTTTACAGATAATTCATGCAAGTTAGTGCGAAAGAGAACTAAAAACAAAAAAGAAAGCCCAAAGAACGGAGTGTTGAAGGGAATTTTGGTAATTCTAAAGCTTTAGTCATGAGGTAGGGACAACTGAAAAGTCAAAAATGACGACGTTACAAGAATACTGGAAAAAACGGTACCCCAATCCGAGCCTAAGTGAAAAAGTTATGCGATTTTGAAGATTGAGAAGAAAAATAAGGAAAAAATCTAAGTTTATAAGAAGAAAAGAGAAGCCAATGCAGAGAAAAACCACGTACCACAAACCGAACCGGTTTGGGGTTGAACCGGTTCGCATGTACCCCAGAACCGATTCGGGAGTTCTGATGTGCGAACATTTATCTTCTTTCTGATTGATCCAAAGAGTTTCATGGGGGTTGGACTCTCACAAGTACGTAATTGTAATGTTATTGTTGGGGATTAGACTAGTTTTTCATCAGTTTTTCATAGAGAACATTAGAGGAGAAGATCAAAGAACCTTATTCAAAACTATCATACTTTAGTGAATTATTTATCAAGGTGTTCTTCCATAAAGTTGGTATGCTTCTTCTTTATTCTAAAAGTTTATATGCTTTGCATGATTTGGGTATTTTCTGGCATTCCAAGATCTTCATGTATATTTAGGTATAATTTCTTCGTGGTTTTGATTACATGCAACATAGATAACATACTTTCTCTTAATCCCGTCATGTCTGGCTAGATTTCTAAAGGTTGGGATGCATGAACCCAACCCTAAGTGGTTCGCATATATATAAAAATAGATTCTTGAATTAAATAATTAATTGGGACGTGTCAGTGCGGTACTACAAACATCGTAGGACTTTTAACCTCGTTTTCCCTAGGTAACTGGGGTGTTTTAGAATGCGATGTGTGTTAACTAATTGATCGCATACTTTGTTTATATTCTTGATTAGGTATGATGCCGGTTCGTTCCCTCATATATGTAATGCTTGAGTTAAATAACGTCGTTGTTTCAAATTAAATATTTAATTCTAAACTAGTTTCGTAACCGGTGAACTCATTAGGGGTTGGGGGATTGTATTCCAACCTTATCTCTCATTCATATTAATTCATCTGTGTTTTGTTAAGTCTTGCATGCGTAGTTAATTTAGTGTAGTTAATTTAGTTAAGTTTTTCTTGCTTATTTAGTAGAAATTCATAATCCATCACAATCACCTTTTCTTCTTATTTTCGTGAGTCAATCCTTTAGGTTAGTCGTCTTCCCTATTCTTCGTCACGATTCTTCGTCTTAGTCCCTGTGTTCGATACTTGGTTTACCAGTTTATTACTTGAGCGACTGGCTTACACTTGAGTCGATAATAGTACTCACTAGAGACACTTTTAAAGTTACATCAAGCAACACAAAATGGACCTCACTCCTTCGTGACACTTATAGACATTGTCAATGCACAAACAAGCCTGAGAAAAAATCACAATGGAATTTGTTGAAGGTCTTATCAGATCTGTAAACACGAGCTTATTATGGTAGTAGTGGATTGATTCACCAAATATACTCATTTCATTCCATAAAGACATCTAATTTCAACAGTTGACTTGTATGGAACCATCCACTATAGTGATTGATAGAGATAAGATATTCGCTAGTGGATTTCGGTTTGAAATGTTCAAATTTATGGGAACTAAGTTACAATTAAGCACAACCTACCATCCTCAAACTGATGGTCAGATAGAAAGAGTAAATCAGTGCATGGAGATTTATCTTAGGTGTATGACAAGTAAAAGACCAACAAAATGTTGTAAGTGGATCTGCTTAGCTGAATGGTGACATAACACCAATTTTCACACTAGCCTTAAAACTACTCCCTTACAAGCTCTATATGGTTATGTGTCACATCAATTATAATTATATATACTTACTGGTATAGAAGCTACAATGGTTGTTGTGGAGGAACTCATGAAGAAAAATCAACTTATGATGCGATTAATAAAGGAATATTTAAAAAGGACTCGACACTAGATGGAAAAGATGGCTCACTAAAAGAAAGGAGAAGGAATTTCAAGTTAGAGATTGGATATATCCGAGGTTACAGCCATATAGACAGACAAACCTCAATCTAGCGACAATGTCATATGCATTTTCCCCTATCTTATAACATGTAGGGGCAATGGCTTACAAACTTCAACTTCCTCCAGGTTCGAAAAGTGCATCCACCGTTCTATGTCTCACAACTTAAAAAAAATGGGAACCACTACGGTGTCTTCTTAACTCCTTCCATTAGTACGATCATAAGAACATCTATTGGCGGAGCCTGTGGCCGTGTTAGATAGAAGGATAATAAAGAGAAACAATCACCATATGCCTCGAATATTGGTACAGTGGCTTAATTTCTGAAGATGCAGCATGGGAAGATAGGTCATTCGTCACAACCCAATTTCCAAGCAGCTTTGTTAAAGTCATGGGTGAATAAGATGTTAGTTGAGTTAGTGTTGTTTGTTACAAATCCTTAAGATGCTTACACATGCCGTGAGATGAGAGAGGTTGTAGTAACTATCTCGTATCTATTTTGGGGGAGCTTGTATAAACAATTCACTCCTCATTCTTTTGCATCATTACTTAATTCATATGCAATACAATTCTTCTCTTTCAATTGTTCACAATTTTGCTTAGAGAAATTTAAGTTGTAACAATAAAGTGAAACAAAAATTTCAAATTTGTGTGTTTGGGGAAGGGTAGGACGACAAGGATGAGGTAGAGGCAAGAGAGACGTGAGAGTGGTTTCACGATGAGGGTTGCGAAGCGAGGAGAGGGGTTGAGGGTTTTATTTTCTATTTTTTGGGTTCACTTTCATTTCTCATATTTGTTTTTGTTTAATTCTGATTTTTTCCTTTTTTTCAATTTATTATATTTTTTTATTTCTATTTATTCTATTATTTTTATTAAATTATCCATTAACTGGTTATGTTCGAATCACATGATAGTTAAGTTTAATCTCCCTTTAGCAGAAATGTACCGAACTCAAATTTAATTAGTAAAAGCTAGGAAAGTCAAAACGACCAATCATGGAGGTCTTTTAAGTCAAAGAAATCCTAGAAACAAATGTGAATGTGCAATAGTACTACCATATCATCTTTGTAACCAATGTATCAAGATAGTCTTTGAGTTGTCCACGAGGGGCATTCAAATTGGATGAAATTGTAATGGAGAGGAGTCAAATCCCACATTGAGGCAAGAAAAGAGTGCAGGAAAATAGCTCAATACCACAATACAACGCCAATATGCATTGTTGAGCCATCCATCACATTATATAGGCTATGTCAGAGCAAACCCTTGTTCAAAAAGTGCCAACTGGCAATCAAGTTCAGTTGCATCTTAATTTCTATGTAAGTTACTGCCCCTGTACTACAAAACAGCACTTCATAAATATGATCATCAATTTATCGTGCTCAAACCAAAAATTTATCCGTGGTTGTCCCCAAAAAGAAACCAACTTTACCCTCAACATCTCATGCTCAAGCAAACAGGCTCAACTTGAACACCTGAGTATCTGTACTTGCTGCTTATCTATATGAACTATAAATAAATGGGTCAATTATCAAATAGTCCCCAACATAAATACATATTTTTTTTTAAAATACTTATTTTTAATTTAACTCATTTAGTCCCTCAAACACCCGTTTACTCAATATTATCTCATTTTTAAAAATCCGCGCTAGCGGCACCCCCACCCCACCCCCACTACTGGAGCACCGGCAGCCTTCGCCAGAACTCCGGCGACCCCCACCAGAGTTTCCGGAGCTCCGGCAGGGGTGGGGGGTGTGGGGGGGTGTAAATGAGTGTCCTTTTTTTATGTTTTTACGTGATGGACTTTTTGGAACAAAATAAAAGGACTGTTCGAAGGACTATTTGGTATATACTCCTAAATAAATAAACAATTAAATATAAGTTACAGTGACACTAAATATCATTTCAATGTTTAATACTACATATATACTATCTCGTTTGGATAGATATTAGAGGTACACTGACAATGTACTTCTAGCATAAGCTAAAACCATGATTAATGTATGCCTCATTTTAAGCATTCCGACTACCAAGCAAAAATAGCATTTACAATATCTATCCACGTTTACAAAAATATTGTTGAACTATCCACCAGTTCTTGTAAAATCTCTGCCCAAAACTCACAGTACAAGGGCAGAGAAGAAGAGTCTTTTTCCAACTGCTTTCAGATCAGTCACCTCCCAACCTGAACCCTCCTTGTAACATTCAATCTGTTGAAAATGTTTACAAGAATATTACAAGGAAAAAGTGGACATTATGAAACTCAAAAAAGAAAATATAGATAAAGAAAATGTTACCGTGTCTAAAATATTTTGTCTCTCGTTCATCCCACCAATGATATATATACTTCCTCCGCTAATGAATGCCCCAGAATATCCCCTGCAATTGATCATGGGATCCGCAGTCATCCATGAATTGGTACGGGGATCAAATATCTCGACAGTGGAAACCATGCTCAATCCATCATAACCACCCAATGCAAATCTGCAATGAGATCTTCCATTAAGATGGTCTTTGGTATTAAGACCAAATTGGAATAAAAATTGACAAAAAAAGAAAAGTAGCAGTTCTTTACGCCAGTACCTCGTGTGCTCATTCGAGTTTTCGTAATTTCCTGTAATCCCAAATTGGAAAACTCACATATAAAGTCTCCTAATTCATGTAAGCGTTTGAATCTTAATATTTGTACTTTTCCAGGAAGTACAAAAACTCAAATTTATATAAGCATTTAAGTTCTATTGCCATGTGAAAAACTCCCAAATTCAATCACATTGTTAGTAAATTTGAAACAATTGCGAAGTAAATACCCAAATTTTTATCCAAGGACAATGCTTAACAAGCATTCACACATTCACATGTACTTCTATCAAGAACACATGTAAAAGATAAACTTACAATTTTTCATTTAGTACCACTAAAGAATGACACCCCCTCCTAGAGCTCATACGTCCCACTCCAGTCCAACAATGTTCTCTGGGATCGAATCTTTCTACAGTGCTGGAATCATATGAGAAATTTTACAGTCAGATAGGAAAAAGGAAGGCAAGCTGTGCTCCTTAAAAATAAAATCATATCTATCAAATAATTCTGCTAAAACATAGAGCAGAACGTTATTTCTATATAAAAATAATTGAATCATGAGCGTTAATTCTGCACCAAAATAATTAAATCATAAGTCATGACACGGCCAAGGTAAATGTAAAGCTCTATCAAGCAGTCGAAACACAAGTGTATATATATATATATATATATATATATATATATATATATATATTTTGCGGGGAGGGGAGGGGGGGGGGGGGGGGGGAGGTACTTTAATACATTCACTATTATCCCTTTTTGAGTTTGGTACCATTTTTTAAATAACTGAATTTTCCGACCTTTCCATTAAGGATATGTTAAACTTAAAGAAATTGATTTAAAAATTCAGAAAAGAAAAGGACAAATAGTAAAAAACAAACATCAGGAAATAACAAATTTCCCTCTCCGCCAAAACCCCATATCAGCCAGAAATGGCTTTCTCTCTCTCTCCACCCTAATCAGACTTGAGATGGGTTTTTTCTACCCTATTTTGTTGCTTGTTGATGTTGATCTAACTGGTTGGTGTTGGGTTTTGTACCGGTGGTAACGTTTGGGTTGATTAGTTGAGGGATGGTGTCGGTGGTGGTTGTGGGTTTGTTCAACAATGGTAGTTGTGGATTGTCTCAAAAAATCTGATGACTCCTCCAAAACACCATATCAGCCACCCCCTCCTCTCCTCCAAAACCCCATACCAGCCACAAATGGGTCTCTCTCTCTCTCTCTAATCGATTTGAGATGGGGTTTTTACCCGATTTTGTTAGTTGTTGATGGTGGTCCAATCAGTTGTTGTGTTTTGTACCAGCGGTAGTGTTTGGGTTGATTGGTTGTGGGTTGGTTCAACAATGGTGGTTGTGTTGTGGGTTGGTTCGACAATAGTGGTTGTGTTTGTTTAGGGGATAGTGATGGTGTTGGCTGTAAAAGTAATGAGGTTGTTGGTGGTGCTCTGCAGTGGTTGGTTGGGTGGTGTTCGGTTGGTGATGGGGTGTATCGGTGTTTGTAGGTGGGCTGGTGGTGGTTCAAATGGTGGTTGTGTTTGTCTTTTTTTCCCTCTCTTTTGCCCTTCTCTTTTTTTTTCCGAATTTTTAACTCAATTTTTTAACTAGTCATGTGACTTGAGTTTAACACAACCTTAACGAAAAAAGTACTAAACTCACAATCGATTAAAGAGGTATCAAACTTAACACAAAATTATGGGCGTATCCAGTTCAGGATGTCCATGAGTAATTTTTCACATAGATCAGTAATAGACTATAGTTAAATACAAAGCCTAGAAGATCTAATATGCAGAAAGACGAGTGAGTGTTTTTGTCTCAAATCTTCGCACGTGCACACAAAAGAGATCAAGAAGACCATTTCCATCCTCAAAATTTTAAATGATAGGGATTAAGACATTGAAAAGTTACTTGGCATCTACCCATGAGAAACAGTATACAAAAGCCCTCTGTTTTTGGAAAACTGGACGTGAAAAAACCAACGCAAATCATCTTTGGATTAATCATTAAGACGGAATCAAATTTAGAAAAATAACCAAAAACGCAAGGTAAAATCCTGAAAATAATCATCAGGAAGGCTGTTAATTCTTTTTATTTCACCAAGAAAAAAATACAGGGATCTTAATTTAAAGCACTCTAAATGCCGTGTGGGCATCAATATGCAAATATTGGCAGGTAGATGTAATATCACCTGATCGAGGCAAAGCTCCTAAAATTTGGCCAAACAAATAGAGGAGAGTCAATTACATGAGCTTAATTTAATCAGTCACTACATCAACATTTACTTTGTATTAATTATAATGATGATTCCAGTGGATGTTATAAAAGTTTGTACTTGTAATACAAAGTAAATGAAAAATAACATGGAGATCTTTGGTGCCACATAAAATTTCCTTTCAATTTCAGGAACAAATTTTTACATTGAGCTATTTTTATTTATTTTTTTGATAAAAAAGATCCATTACAAAACAATAAAGAATTGGCATATACTAAGGGGAGTCCCATGTTATTTCCCTTTTATTTCTATTTCTATTCTTTTATTTTGATTCTTTTATTCCTTTTATTTCCTTTAATTGGTCCCCAAGCATGTTTGGAACTAATTAGATATATATTTATTAATAGTTGTCCTTTTTAGCCTTTTAGGTAATTACTTGATTAGCAAATAATTACTCCCATATAAATACTCATCTACTCCTCATTTGGTAATAGTCTTAATTTTGAAAGAAGAAATTCTTAGTTTCTCTCTCTAAAGTTGGTGTTTGTTTAGTTTTTTGGCCATTGACGTGTAGTTTACGTCATATACGCTGGAAAAAGGAACCTACACTTACTACAAACGAAGGTCAATACACAAACAGTTACTTGCAAATTATACCCTCGTGCATTTTCCAAAAAATAAGTTCTTTTGATTTAACAAACAAAATACAAGGGAAAGTGATATATCTTACTTCAAGTAATTTTTTCCATCGTATCCACCAACGACATAGAGTGCACCATTAATCTCCGCTGCTGCTGGAGCCAATCGCTGGAATGGCAAAAAAAGAAAAATCCCACATTACAATAAACATAATACATATATATTATCTAACAGCATGCCACTCTAGTGTGGAAACATATAGAAAGCAAGTAAGAATCTACGGTACCTTGAGCTGCATTGACCGAATGGGAATCCACTTTCCAACATTCAAATCAAACATTTCCACTTCCGAGAAAAACTCAACACCATTTCCACCACCGATTGCATAAATTTTGTCATACAAAGAAGCCCCTGCCAAATTTCCTTTCTTTCGGTTCAGCGAAGGTCGACCAACCCATTGATCACTTATCGGGTTGTATGATTCAACTACAAACAAGTAAATTGAAATGTTTTTTTTATTTAAATCGGCAACACAAATATTTTTATTAGATATAAAGATAAGGTAAAGAAATATGTTCATATTTTTAAGGGTGAATTTGACTTTAATGTATTACTAATCTTCGGCTTTGAACATAAATACAATTTTGTTTAAAAATTAGACTTAAATACAAAACCATTAATAGAGTGTCAATGTTAACTGACACGTGGCTTTTTTAAATTGATAGAATTTAAAAATCCTGAAATAATTAAGAAAATAAAAAAGTAAAAATAAATGCATTTTAATCTTTAATAAAAAAAAATCAAAAACCATACAAATCTAAGAATATTAAAAACCACAAATAAAAAAAAAACATTGTCACCCTCCACTCTCCCCATCCTCCACCTCCAGCCACCCTCCACCTGTCGCCAACCCCCCGACCACCACCCAAACCCAAATCTCCCTCACACACCACCTCCCACCCCCGACAGAACACCCCCACCCATTCAAACCACCCACCGGGTTCAGCCCCCACTCCGTCAAACCCTTCACCTCCGGTATCAAAAGCCCCATAATTTCGTTAATATCTACAACCCATAAATCGATTTCAAATCTAAGCCAACAAACAAAAGCAAAATCGATTTCAAATCTCAAAGCCAGTAAACAAATTGATTTCAAACGCCAGATTTTGTTGGGTTGTAGTGGTGGTGATGGTGGTGTGTGTTAGGGTAGAGAGGGAAGGGTGGCAGGGGGGTGAGTGTGTGTGTGTGTGGTGGTGGGGGGGGGGGGTAGGTGTGGCTGGGGGGGTGCTGTCAGGAGTGGAGGGGGGGTTGGAGTGGGGGGGTAGTATGGGTAGATGTTTTTCTTTTTCCTTCATGTTTTTAATTCTTTTATTTTTTCTGCATTTGTTTGGGGTTTTGTATTCATTTAAGATATTTTTTTTCTTGCTTCTTTTTACTTTTTAAGAGATTTTTTGGGGTTTTTGAATTTATTTAATTAAAAAAAGCCACCTGTCAATTAAAGTTAACGGATTTTTAGACGTTTTGTATTAAAGATTATAAAGTTATCCCGGGAGAGGGCTTAACCTCACAACATAGGATAATGGTGTTGGATATAAATATTAAAAATCAATCATGAGTGCGAAAAGTGAAAATTAACCCACGAACTAGGTGGTGGAACTTAAAAGGGATGAAATTAGAACTATTAAAAAATAAATAATTAAATGAAGCAACATGGAATACTGAAGAAGAGACTAACATAATGTGGAATAAGATGGCCACATGCATTAGGAGAATATCAAAAGAAATTCTTGGAGAATCAAAAGGCAAGGGGCCACAGTCTAAAAAAACTTGGTAGTAGAATGAAGAAGTACAAAATATAGTAAAAATTAAATGGGTGTGCTTTAAAACATGGCAAACAAATAGAAATGAAAAAAAATTTGAGAAATATAAATGGGCTAAAAAGGAATCTAAGAAAGTGGTAAGAGATGCTAAGTTAAAAGCGTATGATGATCTTTATACAAAATTAGGTACACAAGAAGGGGAAAAAGTATTTATAAGCTTGATAAACTTAGGGACAGGAAAACAAAAGATTTTAATAACGTTAAGTGTATCAAAAGTGATGATTAGAGACTCCTAGTCAAAACTGATGAAAAGCTGATGAAATTATGGAAAGATGGAAAAACTATTTTGAGAGGTTATTAAATGGAGATAATGGGAGTAGATTAGATATAGAGGAACTTAGGGAGACTCGAGAAGATATATTTTTCCGCAAAATTAGGACAACAGAGGACAGGATTGCTCTAAAAAAGATGAAAGCAGGGAAGGCTTTAGGACCAGATGGTATCCCTATTGAGGTTTGGAAGTGCTTAGGGGAGGATGGAGTATCATGGGTTACAAAATTATTCAATAGAATTTTAATGACTAATAGGATGCCCGATGAATGGAGAAAAAGTGTTTTAGTACCTATTTATAAAAATAAAGGGGGCATACAAAATTGTTCAAATTATCGTGGTATTAAGTTAATGAGTCATACAATAAAACTTTAGGAGAGAGTGATTGAATATAGATTGAGATTAAAGACAACAGTATCTGAGAATTATGCCTGGGAGGTCAACAATGGAAGCAATCTATTTATTGAGGAGATTCATGGAGAGGTATAGGGAGAAAAAGAAGGATCTTCATATGATTTTTATAGATTTGGAGAAGGCATATGATAGGATACCCAATATATAATATGATGGGTTCTACATAAAAGAGTGACTCGCAAATATATTGATGCGATCAAGGGTATGTATGATGGTGCGATGATTACAGTAAGAACATCAGCCCGAGAAAGTAGTGAATTTTCAATTACGGTAGGTCTACACCACCAAGGTTCAGCATTAAGTCTTTATCTCTTTGCTCTTGTTCTGGATGAGTTGACTGGACAAATACAAGATGAGGTGCCATGGTGTATGCTATTTGCAGATGATATTGTTAGTGGATGAGACTAAGACAGGGATTAATGCTAGGTTGGAATTGTGGAGAGAAACTTTAGAAACAAGAGGATTTAAAATAAGCAGAACTAAAACAGAATATGTGGAGTACAATTTTAGTAGTAACAGGAAGACAAATGGAGATGTGGTGAAATTAGAGGGTCAAGAGATACCTAGAAACGATCATTTTCGTTATTTAGGATCGATTATCCAAAAAGATGGAGATATTAGTGATGGTGTTACTCATAGGATTAGAGCAGACTGGGTTAAGTGGAGAAGTGCTACCGGTGTTTGGTGTGATAGGCGTGTACCTTTGAAGTTAAAAGGTAAATATTATAGGACGGCCATTAGATCCGCCATGTTATATGGGACTGAGTGCTGGGCAACCAAGGAACAAAATGTGCAGAAAATGAGTGAGGCGGAGATGCGAATGCTAAGATGGATTTGTAGTAAAACTCGAAAGGATAAAATTAAAAATGAACAAATTCGTGAAACGGTAAAAGTAGCTCCCAAGATAAATTGAGAGAAAATCGACTTAGATGGTTTGGACACGTCAAACGTAGACCAATGGATGCTCCTGTAAGGAAGAGTGATTTAGTTAGTATTGATGGTAACACAAGGGGTAGAGGTAGGCCTAAATTAACTTGGTGAGATATTATAAAAAATGACATGATGTCATGTGGTTTAATCGAAAATATTGCACTGGACAGAATGGAATGGAAAAATAGGATTCATGTAGCCGACCCCAAATAATTGGGAAAAGGCTTTGTTGAGTTGAGTTGAGAAGTCTAAAATCGAAGATTAGTAATGTATTAAAGCCAAATATGTTAAATTTTTTAATGTTAATACTATGAAAAAGATAAACCATTGAACAAGATATAAAATGAAGAAAGCTTAGCAGTTTATACCTGTGTCATAACACAAATCACCATCTACACCACCAAAAATGTAAAGCTCGCCGTTTAACTTTGCTGCTGAGGCATATGAGCGTGCAGAGGCCATTGGGCTAAGAGATTTCGTTTGATCACGAGAAGGAGAATATGAATCTAACGCGGATAACCACGTAGAGCCGTCAAAACCCCCGACTATAAGTACCGAATCATCAATTCTTGGACAACCTCCATTCAATGGCTCATACTCTACTTCCACACGCATTACTTGAGAATATGATTTGGGTTCCAAGACATTATACTGGTTTTTCAATTGTTGAATTTCTGCTTTTGATTCAACCTGAGTAGCCAACTCAAAAGTGAGTTTAAAACCAGTAGATCAAGTAAAGGTCTGGCTATACACACAAACACAAAAACAAACTTTACACTATAGGACACAACTACATAATTTATTTTAGTGCTCTTCATTTTAACGGAATTTTTTGGGTAGGCTACAGTTCAAATGAAGAATGGAGAAACCACCAAAATCAAGTTAAACATATCACGTCATTTAATAAATAAATTCAACATGAATTTAAAAATATCATTTTGGATTCGGATTTATTTGTTGAAAATGAAGATGCGACATAATCTATCAAGGCCAAAGATTTAAATTTGACAGCATACATACAGATTTTGACAGGATGGATAGATTTTGATCAACTTTGAATAAATTCTTTACATTGTGAATTTTGTAAATTTATATCCACCATCCACTATTAATATGCAACCTAATTTTTCAAACTATAAGAAAATTAAATTGATGCGTGGTTCCACGAAGGACAAATTTCTAATTAAGTCAATTTGTATGTATTGGCTCAACTCCGGACAAAACACTGAGTCATAGGATAAAAGTTGAGTTAGTGACCTTTCAAGCCTATGGCATGTTAGTTGAAGATGTAGCAGCCAACTCAAAGAGATCACATCATCATGCCGTGTTTCGTTCCATGTTTCATCATCAACGTTCGAAGGATCTCTCAGGTATAAATGCATATTTTATGTTAAGCCTTTGATATTTATTTATTGGGTGTTTGTATTTTGTTAAACTATTTTTAAAATCACTTTATATTTTTTGAAGAAAAATATTTTAATTTTTACGGTCGTTGGAACGACTTTATAATGTGGTTAGAACAAGATTTAGGCCTTCATTCGAACGACTTATAACCATGTTAATTTTTGGTCTGCACAGACATCTCGTTTGTTTCTCGTTCAAATGACATTGATATGTCATTTGAACGAGCTTGTAGCTCGGTCGAATGACCGGGAGCAAATTTATAAAATTCGATTTTTTCTTGGCAGTTTTTCTTCAACTCCTCACTACTTTCTTATCCACTTTATGTAGTGAGGGATGGCAATTTTATGAGAAAACTTTTTCGTACTTTAGAGCTCAAAAATCTCTCTCAAAAAAGTTTATCAATATTTATTAATCATTTATGATTAAATTTTATCAAACATCAACCTATGTTTACACCCAATTAGTTTAGATCCAAGATTCTACATATATGTTTTGAGATCGAGTTTTGGCAACGAGTTTATTATTCTCTACACAATTGAGAAGTGTTTCTTGCGAAGGATTTCGTGCTCATTGGTTTACATACGATGGACTTCGTATGCGTGACAATTGTTATCCCATCGATGGACTCCGAGACATAGGTGGACTCTTACGTTGTGTAAGTCTTTTGTCATGTCATGTTTGTAATTTGTGTACTTAGTGGACTTTAAGGCTGGGTCGTCCAAGGGTTTTCCCATTTGAGTTTCCCTCATACATCGAGCGTTGTGGTTGTTTATTATATTGTGCAATTTCATACCTAGATGCATGCTTATATTAAAAAATAAAATTGGTTTAACCACAAAAATGGTGAAACTGGTGCTTACTTAATTTGGGTAATTTTAGTTTACTTTAATTCAATTTTGAATTATGTTTGTTTAAATTTGGTTTGTGTAAATTTGAACTTGAATTAATTCTTTTTTGAGAGAAAATTAATTTGAAGAAATTAAAATTCGAAGTTTTCGGGAACCATCCACCATCCACATTCCCCTAACAAGTACTATCAGAGCAGGTGTACTAAATTATTGTGTTAGGTCCTTTTAGGTTTGAATATGAAAAATTCATCATTTTCAAGGTATTCTAATTTTTATTATTCTAACTACGCGTACTGGAAGGCGTGTATGAGGTCAGTACTTAAGTCAGATTTAGCAAGCGTTTGTTAAAGGTTGGTCCCCACCAACGTATTTAGTAGGACAATTTCTGTTCCTAAACCCGTAAAAAGATGGAGTGAGGATGAGCATAAGCTAGCAAACTATAATTCATGTGGTTTAAATGCTTTTTTTAGTGCGGTCACACCGGAAGAGTTCCGCCGTATTATGACTTGTGAAACGTCTAAAGAGGTTTGGAACATATTCCAACTCACCCATGAAGGTACTAAAACTGTTAAGGCTTCCAAACTTCAATACCTCGCCACTCGGTTTAAAGCCATTAAGATGTTGAAAAGCAAGTCTTTTGATGAGTTCTACTGTAGATTGTCTGACATAGTTAACTCATCTTTTAACTTGGGAGAGAAAATACCCGATAACTGTGTCATAAAGAAAATCTTAAGGTCGTTGCCTGAAAGATTTAATTCAAAAGTGACAGTGTTGAATTATTTGGGCACTTTAAACTCTACATAACTTGAAGAGCTTGTAAGTGATCTTCAAACCCATGAACTCGACATGTTTACCTCCAAAAAGCCGACGAAAGGCAAGGGCATTGCTTTGAAAGGCCAAAGGGAGAAAACTCAAGTCTCGGATGATGAGTTTGACATCGACTCTGATGATATGGCTATGTTTGCTAACAAGTTCAGAAAATTTCTTGAAGTATAACAAGGCCGATAAACTCCCAAAAAATTGTAATGATAATCTTAAGAGGGACGAGTTTGGGTGCGCAGGGTATGGCCATATGGCAGCTAAGTATCCTACTAAACTAAGGAAGGAGGGCAAGAAACCATTTGTTTATAATGCCACCCTTAG
This sequence comes from Sambucus nigra, assembly GCA_949130495.1. Classification (NCBI taxonomy): domain Eukaryota; kingdom Viridiplantae; phylum Streptophyta; class Magnoliopsida; order Dipsacales; family Adoxaceae; genus Sambucus; species Sambucus nigra. The sequence goes on from OX422213.1 coordinate 474,059,839, forward strand.
TGATAGTAAACCAGAAGAGGGACCCGATTCCCCCATTGAGCGCAACTTTACCGCATTCATGGCTAGTCATTTTGATGATAAATCTTCCCATGAAGATAGTTCTTTGCATGACACTTCCAAGGCCTTTGTTTGAGGATAAGTATTTGATGGTAGAGAGAGTGAGAATGAAGAAAAGGATGAAGAGAGTGAACTCCAAGTTGCCTTCCGTGAGTTGTATGCGGAATCGTTGAAATAGAAAAAGGCAAGCTTGAAGTTGGAAGCTAGGATGAAAGAACGTGTCGTAGGTAATGATGAAAGTGTTTTAATTGAAGATCTTAAGGCATGTGAGAAGACTCTTCAAGAGAAGCTAAAGTATGTTGAGGGTGAGAGAGATAGTCTTCGAGGTTTAATGGAGGCTATGAAGAAAGAGCTTCTTGAGTTTGAAGAGACCAGGAGTTTACTTGAGTCTAGAATTGAATAATGGAGCTTGAACGTAAATTGAGAGACTCGAGTAGTATCATGTTTGATTTGGAGTCTTAAGTCCGAAAAATTGGATAAGATGTTAGGCACCGTCCAAATCAAAAATGACAAGTGTGGTATTGGCTTCAATACTCAAAATGGTTTCGCTAATAAAGCCAAAATCATGATTTTGAGAGAGTCAACCATTGATAAGAATGCTAAAAGAGGTCAACCCTTGGGCAACATTCCACGTGTCTTTTCTTCCACACATTGTCATAGGAATGGTCACCTTAGGCGTTTTTGTTTTGATCTTAAAAACGGTTTTAGGATGTCTAAACCTAGAGTCACCAAGGTTTCCAAATCCCAAGAGCATCACTTTTCACCTATGTGGGTTAGAAAATCCGATTTAAATGCTTTATATAATAGACTTCTTGATTCTCGAATGCATTCTCATGATACATTTCCTGCTAAATCTAGTGTTTGAGTGTGTTTGCATATTTTTATACACTAGCTTTTATACTTCATGATATATGTGTTTGCTAGTTGTATGTGTTTTTGAATGTTATGTATTTTGCTTTTTCATTTATTGGGTTTTATTAAAAATACAAAAAGATTTTGTTTGTCTTTTAAGTTGTCAATATTTTAAAATGATTAACTTTGATTTGCTTAATGAATTCTCTTTGTATATACCTCCTCACACACAAGCACGAGCTCTTTTAAACTTTAACTTCACATGTTATATTTAAGCCAAGTAAGATGTTCTCCCATCAATTTTGTCATCTACATGTTTTGTAACTATGAGGGATTTGTGCATGTGAGAACCGTTGCTCGTGAGCTTTATTTGATCTATATTGAAAATAGATGAGGGTGCATGGGAAAGGGCTACGAAATGAGCAAATCTCCTTTGCGGGAAAGCCACCATTGGCAAGAGCTTAATGAAAAGATTAAAGGCAATAAAAACAGAAAAATTGCCAAATGCCAACATAGTTTAGTTTGTTTGATCTTCCAAAAGAAATAGCTTCAAAAGAATTGAGAAAAGAAAAGAAAATATGTAATATGTTTATCTTTTGAGGGTGTTTAGTTGAAGATCAATGGGTTTACACAATGGATCCTAGTTATGATTATTTGTCATAACGCTATTGATTTGTGGAATCATCAAAATTCTATACTTATGTACATTGTGCTTATTTGTTCTTTGAGTTCACTTTATCTTATCACATGAGAGTAAATCTAAGTTTGATAAAGTTTCGCGATCAAATAGAACTCCTTGAGCATGTTTAAGTGATTGGGTCATAATTCTTTTGTATCTAGTTCACACCCTCTCACTTCGTTTACCACATGTTTATTTAGACACATTTATGCTATATGAGTGTGGAAAGCTTATCGTATTTAGTGTCTTGTGTGGTGTTTATACCTATATATATATGTGCTTATGCTTCGTTAATATTTTTTTATACTTATTTATATGGTATCGTTTGTTTTGAGCCTCTGCTTTTACATCCCGTCCTTGTATGCTTTTTGTTTATATTGGTATCTATCTTTTTGCAACTTTTTATTCGTATCCCATGCTTATCTTAGTAATTCTAGTTGGTATCATTTTGCTATCGCATCATAGTTGGTATATATTGTTCTTTGTATGGATTAGTTGTTCTTGTGTTACGAAGTTGATTTGTTGTTTCTTGTATCACTCTACACCATTGCATGATATACTTGTTTTTCCTTTATGCTTACCCCTGTTTCATTTAGGGGGAGAATTGTTTTAACTGGAGAGAAATTAGTTATTTTATGTACTTGATCTTTGTTTATTCCCGAACAAAAAAGGGGAGAAATGGTATCTAACTCTTTTCATTTTGGGGAGATCTATTACTTAGGGAGGGACATCCTTTCTTAGGTAAACATTGTTAGACAAAGGGGAAGGATTTTATTATACAATTTATATTGTTATATTCTGTATGCGTTCATGGTGTATTTAAGTGTCCAGGTTTGCAATCATGTGGCAAAGTTTTCAATGCAAGCAAAGCTACTCAGAGTATGTGTCGGTCAAGCGTCTGTACTTTTTCCTTTTGGATTGGGATTGAGTCTTTTAGTCTAGATGAGCTTGATGGCCCATAGGTGTTTTTATTTTTGGTTTTGTAGTTTTGGAATAGCCAAAGAGGGAGACTTTTAAGGACAAATTTCCAATTGAGTCAATTTGTATGTATTGGCTTAATTTCGGACAAAATACTGAGTTATGGGATAGAAGTTGAGTTAGTGACCTTCCAAGCCTATGACATATTCGTTGAAGACATAGCGGCCAAGTCAAAGAGACCACATCATCATGTCGTGTATCGTGTCATGTTTTATCATCAGCGTTCCAAGGATCTCTCAGGTATGAATGCATATTTTTTGTTGAGCCTTGGATATTTATTTATTGGGTGTTTGTATTTTGTTAAACTATTTTTTAAAATCACTTTATATTTTTTGAAGAAAAATATTTTAATTTTTACGATAGTTAGAATGACTTTATAATATCGTTCGAATGAGATTTAGGCCTTCGTTCGAACGACTTCTAACGATGTTCATTTTTGGTCTGCACTGACATCTCGTTACAAGGCTCATTTCTTTGTTGTTCAAAAGACATTGATATGTCGTTCGAACAAGCCTGTACCTCGTTCGAACAACCCGGCACGAATTTAAAAAATTTAGTTTTTTTTAGCAGTTTTTCTTTAACTCCCCACTTTTTCTTATCCACTTTATGTAGTGCGGGATGGCAGTTTTATCAGAGAACTTTTTCATACTTTAGAGCTCAAAAATCTCTCAAAAAGTCCACCAATGTTTGTTCATTATTTATGATTATTTTTTATCAAACACCAACCCATGTTTAATTTTTACGATTGTTAGAACGACTTTATAATGTCATTCGAACGAGATTTAGGCCTTCGGTGGATTAAATTCTAACGATGTTTATTTTTTGTCTGCGCTGACATCTCATTAGAAGGCTCGTTTCTTTCTCGTTCAAACAACATTGATATGTCAATCGAACGAGCATGTACCTCGTTCGAACGACCGGGCACGAATTTCAAATATTCAATTTTTTCTCGGCAGTTTTTCTTTAACTCCCCACTACTTTCTTATCCACTTTATGTAGTGCGGGATGGCAATTTTATCAGAGAACTTTTTCATACTTTAGAGCTCAAAAATCTCGTTCAAAAAAGTTCATCAATGTTTGTTAATCATTTATGATTAATTTTTATCAAACATCAACCCATGTTTACACCCAATTAGTTTAGATCCAAGATTCTACATATTTATATGTTTTAAGATCGAGTTTTGGCACTGGGTTTATTATTCTCTACACTATTGAGAAGTGTTTCTTGCGGACGATTCCGTGCTCGTTGGTTTACATACGGTGGACTCTGTATGCGTGACGGTTGTTGTGCCCCATCGGTGGACTCCTGCTTTGTCACTAAGCAGAAGTTGAAGGAACGAAGAGCATCAAGGCTTGCGCGGGCGTCGAGTCGTTGTGTAAGTTTTCTATCGTGTCCCGTTTATAATTCCATACTTAGAAGACTTTGTGGTTGGGTCGTCCGAGGTTTTTCTCATTTGGATTTTCCTCGTACATCGGGCGTTGTGGTTGTTTATTTTATTTTGCAATTTCACGCCTAGATTGATTCTTAGGTTAAAACGATAAAATTGGTTTAACCACAAAAATGGTGAAGTTGGTGCTTAACTAATTTGGGTAATTTTAGTTTACTTTAATTCAATTTTGAATTAAGTTTGTTTAAATTTGGTTTGTGTAAATTTGAACTTGAATTAATTCTTGTTTAAAAGAAAATTAATTTGAAGAAATAAAAAATTGAAGTTTCCGGGAACCATCCACCATCCACATTCCCCTAACAAGAACAATACAACAGTACAGGCATATAGTCATGCAAAACAGAACTGCAAATCTAGTTCTACGGAAAAATATCATCTACATCACACCCTAAAAATCTTATCAGATAAACATGATATAGAATCAATGGACTCCTTAGCAAATCCAACCACTTTGTGACAATTGACAGAAGGACAGAAAAATGCATTTTCATGCTATCATGCAACTTGGGAATGTCTATTGTAGTTTCTTGAAAACAATGTTCTCTTAATACAACAATACGTAGCATTGACAACTTGTTGCACTTGGAGGTAATGACACAATATTATTGTGATGTCACATTTAAAAAAAAATACTACAGCTTTCAGCATTTTCAAGACTGAAGGTTGGATTCTTTTGGAGCCACTTTGTGGTTTGTGTTTGCGAGAGCACAAGTATTTAGTCCAACTTTTAGCCAATCCCAAATTGTTGTATTTCTAGTTGTTGATCCTGTTCTAATAAAATATGGGACAAGTGTCAACTCTCTATGAAAATGAGGAGTGCAGTTAGAGGCGGTAATGGGGAGGTTAGAGGCAGTTTTGAGCGGTGCCCACTAAAACATTGGAAATAAGACTAAAGCATAAAAATTAGTATCCAAACATCAAAAATCATGTCAACTAGAAGCCTTAAGTGTCAGTTGATCAAAATATTCTAAAATGATAAATATTTGCAAAGAAAGTTATTGGGATGCAGTAGTAATTCAATGCAAAGTACAGGATAATATGTCAAGCATCATCAGGATGGAAGATAGTACCAGATCCTGCTCCAGTTCTCTGATTTTAATAATCTGTTTCAACTGAGATCCCTTCAATCCTTCAATTTCTTGCACCAACTTTTAAAACAAGCATTTCAAGAGGAGTCAGATTAAATTTTTAAAAGATGCATATCAATTGAAAAAAATCTATAATCAATGGGCATTTTAGGGTTACCTTAACTACCATGGACTGGATATCAAAAGATTTCAATTCTGTAACTATCTCAGCTACAAGTTCTTCAGTGGCCTCAACTTTGACTTCTCTTGCATCCTCATCTATGGAAGCTTGTGTTACATCCAAATGAGATGCAACTGAAGATGAAGAGCCCCATTCCGTATTGGATTTATCAGATTGCCGAAGAGAGGAGCCTGAATCAGCACCCTTCAAACATTCAACTTCATCTCTTGTATCAGTGAGTAGAGGTTCATCCAAAGTGGTTTGTGGAAGCAAATCTTCTGCCTCCGTCAAGGCAAAAGAGTTCAGGCAATTTGATCCCAAATACTCATATTCTTTATTATATGTTCCTGCAACCAACTCACCTACACTAGTTTCCCAAGGGTGGCCGCTCTCTGTGTCTAAACAAGGTTCAGTACATGGAAGTTCCCAGTCCATTTTGGACTGATTTGGACGAGGGAGAATTGATTTTGAATCTTCAACACCAAGGGTTTCATCTTTCTGAATTGCGTTCGAAGCAGACGAACTTGCAAATAGGGAACTCCACTTAATTGGTGGAGCAGGAATGGTCATGTTACTCACAACAGAAGAGTAAGAACGCTGAAAGTTCTGATTTTGATTTCCAACAGCTTCATCCACACCCACCAAAGATTCCCAATGATTAGTCTCTCTATGAAAAGGAGTATCCCATGAGCTGGTCTGATCTGGCTGACCATAATCCTCTTTTGAAACTGAATTCTCATTGCCGTTACCTGCATGTCTTGTAGTAGCAGGAGCAGGAAATGGAGGGAACGCATTGTTCCGGTTCTCTGTATTCTGGAATAAAGAAGGGCTAGCATTGACTGGTGAAGATGAAAACAAGGCCATCAACTTGCTCGTTTGAGTCCGATCCAACTCAAACCAAAAGAGCCTTTGCTCGTAGTAGTTGTCAGAAATTATTGGCCTGAATTGATCTTCAGCCAAAGAGTGGCAGTGATTCCGGACACGAACTCGAACCTTAATAAAAAGAAAATATACTACAAGTAAATGCATTTTCTAACTAAAATCAACTAGACTCTGAAACTAAGAACAGAATCACCAGCGTAGCTACAAAATGATGACAAGACTATGATAACAATGTGTCTACACCTGTGCACCATATGCTGTATACCCTGTATCATCAGTAGTCCATGCATAGGGATCAATGTTCAGTTGTCCATGGCTCACAGCCTCAAATATACCATGAAGCCTCCGATCACTGTAATTGAATAGAAAGAGTACTAGTCCGGGTGTGATGTTTTTGACGTATGCCATATGGGGTTCTGGCAAGCCTGTTCAGGAGTATGCGGAACATTTGTCAGTCTTTTGAGACAGAAACATTAAACGTCTAAACAGAAGAAATGGAGTGCACATGGAAATGAGAAGTAGCCAACTAACCAAACAACAGGTTGGAAAAGCATTCGTTGATTGTGTTATTCTTGCATCCAAAAATAACTGAACCCAGTTCCCTCTTCCTCAGATTCCTAGCAGGAGCACTGCAGTTGCTAGTGTATAAAGGTTGGGATTTTTCCTTCAGCTTGAGCGTCTGCGTCTTCCTTCCTGCTCCCATTCTGTTGGTTGAAAAATTATAAATCGGATTAATAACTGAAGCTAAAAGGAAAACACGATTACTCATAATTAACATTCCTCCACCCTCCTAAGCCACCCCATAAACCACCACTATTGAACCAATGGGGAAAATATGATGCAAGAAAAACAGGGGGTCAGCAATACTTTTTCCCCCATTGCCAAACAGCAAGTGCTAAAATTTATTAACTTGTTAATAAATTTAAGTCCTAAAATATACGAATTTCATGCTAGCACAGAGTTGCAAACAAGTAGATACCAAGTCATTCAAATAAGATTTATAACAACGTCCAAAAGGCTACCGCTATTCTTTTCTATAAAAGCATACATAATTCTCAAATGAACCATTATGCCATCCTCTGCAAATTGTAGTTAAAATAACCAAAACAAGTAAATATTGCTTGAAAACTTATAAGTTATAATAGCTAGAAGATTGAGAAAACAAACATTGATCTCATAAAGAAAACTTAAAAACTCTAACATAATAAACATCTAGAGTTCAGCAGATCATAGCTTCGAATGTGTTTCATAAAGCATGAGTCCAGAATCACAAGTTCTTCCATTCAACGTGTGTCAGCCACATTAGTCTTTTAAGAATCATAATAGTGTCTTTAAATAAAGCCCATAACATATTGATAGCCAACTTCCTTTGATGTCAAATTGATTCATAAAGTCAATAAGATTTTCTCAAACAAAATTAAATAGAAGAGTATGATAAATGTGTTGTGCAAGCGTGTGGAAGCTAACCCAAAATAATGGCAAATCCAAAAATAAAGTGATGTGAAAAGTGACAGAAAAATAACACACCACAACCCAAGATCCAAGATGTAGATGTTTCACCCCCACAAATGGAGCTACGTCCACAGGCAATGATGATCCGTGTCACTAAATAGAGAAGAATATTACAAATTGGAAGGAATTTTTGTTCCTTCCCCACACACAAAATAATCTCTCCTCTCATAATAAAATTACCCTCTCACAATAATGAAAGACCCTCTCAAATTAATCTCATAAAATAGTATATGGTTTCTCTCTTAAGAAAAAATCACACCCGAAAAGCAAACTTTAAATACCCCTATTTAAAGTTGCACACAACAGATTTTTTTTACTCTCTAAAACAAAAATACTAAACTAAATGTTTGCTCTCTCTCTGCAAAAAATTCACTATGCTGCTCCACCTCTCAGTTTCTTCTTCATCACCTCAATGCCTCTCGTATATATATGATTTGAGGTTAACAAAAGGAGGGGACGTGTGGAAGAAAACAAGGAGGGAACAAGGAGTAAAACATGGAGGATTTTATGGGTTGTCTCCCATATGGTGAGACCCACCCATGTGATCCAATATTCAACAATCTCCACCTTGGCGAAAAATTTAGGACACAACCATCAATCATAACGTAACACCCAAAAATACGCAATCATCATTGCCACCCGAAAAACTAATGAAGAATTTTGGTTAAGTTTGAGCCATTCTCAAACCTAACCCTTGGCTTATACTTCAACCGATGCATGTCTTGCGCACAAGAATGCTTTCACCATCTCTCTCAAACCCCTTAATACCGCCTTTGGTACCCTCGAAATCTCTAAGTTTGATATAATTTTTAGTAACCTTCGCCAACCGCCCACAAACCACCGACCGGTAATAAAAAGTCATCTTATCCCCCTTTTGAGAATAGGACATCCCTGAACTTTCCTCGCATCTCCATCATGACTAACTGCTTGTTGCCTACACACCTTAATGGCACTTGAATGGGCTATCTTGTTGCCACTAAGATTTTCACAAACCAATGTCATGTATGTCCTCATAAGTCTGCCTCCCTATAAGGACGGCTACAATTTCAGTTGCCATCTGAAAGCAAAATTAATTCCTCCATCTCCTTGTGCCTCCCCTTCACAAACTCTTTAAGAATTTAGATCGCCACTCTTCTTAAAATTATGCAAGCCCTACTTGCTTCCTTCTTTGCCAAGACACAAATGTGAGCTTTCGCTCACCAAAGAATTTCTCACACCAGCTCCACCTGTTACTATGTTCCCTTGTATAAAATATATTTTTTTTCAATTTGGTGCCCCTTAATACCACAAGAGAACCCATCACTACTCTCATAGCTCCACCTAATGTTACAATTTTATAACCCTTAGAGTCTACCACACCCACTGAAATAAGGTTCATTTAAAGACCCAGAACATGACACACCTCACACAATGTTCTCACCAACCCATCAAGTGTCTTAATTTCGATTGTTCCAATTCTAAAAATTTTGAAGGTTTTTCCATCGGACAACGAAATAGAACTAGCTTTCACCTCTTTGTAGGAGGAGAAAGAATATGTGTTGGGACACATATGAATGGAACAACCAGAATCAAGAACCCAATTGTCATTACGTGACCTCCCCGAACACGAGGTTGCAATGAGAGCATACTCGTCATTTTCCAAATCAGCCATCGTAGCAGCCACAGATGCTGCCTCTTGAACCTTCTCTTTACCTTGCCTTTTCATAGCTTTAAGTTGAGGACAGTGCATAATGATGTGCCCAATTTCGTGACAATAGTAACACTCCTTGTCCTTGTGATTTCTCGACTTGTACCTTTAGATCCTCAAATTAGAGCCTCGATTTTCTAACCTTCCTCTCACAACTAAGCCCGCAGCCTCTACGTCACCCTCCACTGTTTTCCTCCGATTTTCATTAGAGAGAAGGGTTAATGTGACCTCATCCGGAACAATAGTTGTATTCTCGTACATCATCTAGTCACCAAATGATCGTACCTCTCGGGAAGAGAAGCTAGAAGAACCGCGGCCTTGTCTTCTTCCTCCATCTTTATCTCCATGTTTAATAGTTCCAAGAGAAGCCTATTAAACTCATTGAGATGGTCTTGCAATGAAGTACCACCCTTCATGCAAATGGTAGAATTGCTTCTTAAGATTGATTCAATTTGTAAGAGACCTCTCCCAAAAAAGTTTTTCAAGCTTTTCCTAAATCACCTTTGCCGAAGTCTCTGTCATAGCATTATGTTTGATCTTTTTTGACATACACAATCGAATCGTGGAACAAGTCTTCCTGTCTTTCTTCTTCCACTCGTCTTCATTCATTGTGACGGGTTTTCCCTTTAAGGCTTGAATTAAACCTTCCTTTACTAGGATGTCAGTCACCTCTACTTGCCACATCCCGAAATTATTTTTTCCTTCAAATTTCTCGACATCATACTTTATTTTGAAAGTCATCTCATAAAAATGACCCAAGTTTGCAACCTTGGAGCTCTGATACCAATTAGTTGTGCGCAAGCATGCAGAAGCGTGGCCCAAATAAATTTACCCAAGATAATGTTAAATCCAAAAATAAAGTGATGTGAAAAGTGTAAGAAAAATAACACACCACAACACAAGATGTACGTGGTTCAACCAGCACAAATGGGGCTACGTCCACAAGCGATGATGATCTTGTCCCTAATAGAGAAGAAGATTACAAATTGGAAGAACTTTATGGGTTGTCTCCCAAATGGTGGGACCCACCCATGTAAGCTAATATTCAACAAAATGGACCAAAGCATGAAAGCAACTCTTATTAGCTCTACATTTAGTATGTAAAATAAGTGGAATTATAAGAACTCATACAAATATAAACTACTTGCAACTTCCGCCCCTCTGAACTTGAATATCAACCCATCCCACTCTGCAGAATGGTGTATATATTTCTAAACTCCAACTTGTCAAGAAGCATAACCAAAAAACATTGATTTTATTTATAAAGGAAGCCGTAAGTGTAAACCCTCACAAGACAACAAATTCTATAGATTTAAATAACTTGATAACAAGTTCGAATGCCCAAACATAGAACAACAACCTAGAAAGCAGTTCCATGGGTAGCATAGGAGAAACAATCCTATAACCACATTTAATAAAGTTGAGAGAGACATTATCATATTCACCTCATATCAGAAATAATTTTGATGCAACTAATCAAAACAAAATAGCATGCTCAAATATTAAGAACAACATTGAAAAACTTAAAAACACAACAAGCCATACACACAATCATAAATTTTCTGTGACACAATGAACTGAAATGTTTACATTTGTTGGTGTTTGGAGTCTGATCCTGAAATTAATAAAATAATGAGAAGGCTAGATCATCAATATTTTCAAAACTAAAAACAAAATATTTAGTATAGAAGATCACTAAACAACACAACATAACCATGAACGCTGTACATTTTTCTCTCACCTAAAAAATGAGAAAGAGAAATAGCATAAGTATTTGGAAGATTGTGGGGGGAAGTGTGAAGAGAAAAAACGCAGGAAGCCCAACGGAGTGCTACTAACAAATAATATTCCAAACTTTGCATTTTAAAGGTGGTGTGCACTAAACAAAATGTCCGATTTACCCTCTCTTTGTTAATATCTACCCTTCCTAGATTGTCATTCTTTTGAAAAAGAACGAAAATTGGAAAAGTTGACGGCCTTATCTTTTCTACTAAAATGGCAATAAATAACCTAAATGGAAATAAAGATGGTAAATAGGGTCTTTAATGAACTCACCTTATATACACGTAAATGTTGTTGGGTCAAACAATTTTGGTGGTGGAAATATTGAAACTTTCTCCGATGTATTAATTTATTTTTATGATATTTTCTTTTGTTGAGTTGAGTTGATTATTTTATTTTGTGATTGAATTTATTATTTTTTAATATTATTAAAAATGTTTATTAATTTTCTATATAAAAACTCTTATCTTAAGTAATGAAGTTATAAATGGAAGTGACAACTAGTAACTTATGTTAACCTCAAAATCTCAAGCTATTAAATTTTTCAAAAATTTTGGATTTGTGCCCTTGTAGTGTTTTCTTATACGATTTACACTTGATATGCATACGGATGTTAAAAGTTGATTAATACTTAAAACAAGCCCTAACACGACAAATGCAAGTAGAACACGCCAAACTTGAATTGGAATATATGGATGAAATTATATGTTAAAAATAATGTTGGCTTATGGGCGGATTGGGCTAAATCTGGGTTGAGTCAAATCTAGGCGGGTCAAATTCGGGTTGGGTAAAGTAGCAAGACCGAGTTCGAGTCTCGTGGCTTATTTTTAAATAAAATATACAACATGTGTTGCTGCTCTTATACTCTTTTTTTAACAACGAATTCTTATTTCTACTCTTATATTTTGTTAAATATATGCATGTATATACGTGTATGTGTGTGTGTGTTTACACACACACATATGGGATCATTTTTATAATTGTTGAACCAATTTTACATACTAGTTTGTAAATCTTTTTGCTTTGCCCTTTTTTTTCAATATGATTCCCGTAATTTTGCTTAGTGATTTTTTGCTTTGCCCTTTGCAACAAATTACGACAATTAAGTCACTAAGCAAAAAGACACAATTAAGTCACTAAGCAAAAAGACACTATTTACCCACAATTAAGTTGTAATGTTTTGGCTCACGTTGATGTAATTGTGGAAGTTTGTCCTGTTACTAATCTCATGTTACCAATCTCAAACAGTTTGGATTATGTTGATGAAAATATAAGCATAAGGTCTTTTCATATTATTGACCATTTTATATTTGAAAAATTGTCTTATGTTTCTCCAACACGTCTTTTGTTTTTAGTTGTATCTTCAAAATTTAGAACAAAAGTGGTGTTTATTATATAGGTGTAATAAAGCTATTTAAATAACTATAAAAAATTAAAATTTGTATTCAAACTTAAATATTTCCATTATGTTTATGCATTGTATATACATAAGAATTATATCTCGCCCGATGCCTTAAACTGGTTTCTCTAAATATTGGATCTATAGCTAGATCTATAATGAGAGCAGATTTAGAGTGTAGTAATAACGATTGGTTCCTTGTAATGAGAGAAAGAGTCAGGCTCCCGTGCGGAAGCCCAAATGCAGGACTCCCGTGCGAGATCTTATTTAGAAAAGAAAAAAAAATGTTTTTTTTTTGTGAGGATTATAAACATTTCAGTGCACCCTTATAAAAAAAATCAACTCAAAATAACACTTTTCGGTATTTTAAAAAAATGGGTCAATTTTTTACCGTACTTAAACGGCTTAAAACTGTCAAAAATTGACCCATTTTTGTAAAATACCAAAAAGTGTTACTTTAAGCTGATTTTTTTTACAGGGTGCACTAAAATGTTTACAACCCACACAAAAAAAATAAAAATAAAAACATTTTTTTTTTCTAAAAAAGATCCCGCATGGATCCCGCATTTTGTGCTCCCGCACGGGAGCGTGACTGATGAGAGAAAATATATAGACAGACAGACAGACATAGAGTGAGAATAGTAAAAGTAAGGCTAAGAGAGAAAATGACTTTAGGGTTTTATTTGGTAACTTTATGGGCTACATAGGTGGCCCATATTTGACTCATAAAGTTTATTTTTTGAGCCCCAATTTGATCTATACCTTTAATAAAATGGGCCCCATTTTATATAAAGTGGGACAATATGGGCAGTTTAGTTAATATGGCTACTTTCGCCATTATTAATTACGAACCATAAATTTGAAAGTGTTAATCAATGAAAATTGCAAACCTAATTTCAAACTAGTCAAAGACTACTAGAATAAACTAGTGTATTAACCAAACATTTTTATCATGTATTCTATCTCAAATAAAAATAAATCCAATTTAAAGAATCAATCACAAAGATTTTCATGTCGCACACAACCACAACAACAAATCGAAGAAGAAAAATAATGCAAAAAAAAAATAACTAGAAAATGTCTCAAATGCAATAAAGTTATAATAAAGGATCACCGATCAAAGACCGTGTCTAAAAAAAGATTACGCACAAGAAATGAGAAGAATGGCGGTTAAAATCTTATAAACCAGACCTCTAATGGCGATAATGGACAACCGTGATGCTCTCTCTCTCTCTCTCCGAAAACTAAGAAAGTGATTCTGGAAAAGTGGATTGTGGAAGGTTTTATGGAAACGCAAAATGGCGCCTTAATTTAATACGAGTTGCACAAGGTACGTTTAAATAGTACAAATATTTGGAAGATTGTGTGGGGAAGTGTGAAGAGAAAAAACGCAGAAAGTCCAAAGAAGTACTGCTAACAAATAATATTTCAAACTTTATATTTTAAAGGTGGTGTGCACTAAATAAAACGTTCGATTTATTCTCTCTTTGTTAATATCTACCCTTCCTAGATTGTCATTCTTTTGAAAAAGAACGAAAAGTTGAAAAGTTGACGGCCTTATCTTTTCTATTAAAATGGTAATAAATAACCTAAATGAAAATAAAGATGATAAATAAGAATATTTATCGATTGGGTCTTTAATGAATTCACCTTATATACACGTAAATGTTGTTGGGTCAAATAATTTTGGTGGTGGAAGTATTGAAACTTTCTCCGATGTATTAATTTATGTTTATGATATTTTCTTTTGTTGAATTGAGTTGATTATTTTATTTTGTGATTGAATTTAGAGATAATTATATTTAAGTCTCATTTGTCGGGTCAATATTCATATAAGTCCTATTGACTTTTCAACAATCCTATAGGTCCTATTTCAACTTTTTAGGAATTTTTTTCACAATTTTACCCTTTTATAACTAATTATCCGTAACTTCCTTTAGGAAGTTACATAAGTGGTTGAACTTTTTTTTTTTAATTTTTAAATGATCATAACTTTTGATTCACAAATCCGTTTTTCGCAAAATTACTATTTTTGAAATCTGCTCAACGAGATCTATCAAACAAGATCCATGAAGGCTATAAAATTCCAAAGAAAAAAATTACACAAACAGTAAACTTTACTGTATGCACTAAAATATGAAATAGTTTTATATATGTGACATTTTCACAAACAGACAGTAACAGTAACAGTAACAGTAATATTGACATTTAATGTGGTAATATTACACAGTATATATATATATACAGTCCTGCTCTTGTGCGGACTAGTCCTCATTTTAAGAATGCGGACCGGACATGTGTCACCTGGCGGTGAGCGCAGAAAAGAGAGAGAGTGTGCCTACAATTTAGGCGATAATTTCTAGACGCACCGTTAGGTGACACATGTCCGGTCTGCATTCTTAAAATGCGGATTAGTCCGCACAAGAGCATTATTATATATATCTATATAATAAGTTACAAAACTTATGTATGTCACAAGTTTGGCTCATGATGTCATCTTTATGAATTTTTTTGCATTATCTATTTTACCCTTTACACATTTGGATTCCCCCTCTTTTTACACACTCTAATTTGTTTCCCCCATTTTTTTCAAAATTCAAATACAAGGGTACAATGGTATTTTCTTTAATATTACACCTTACCCCACTTTTTCTCCCAAACCCCCGTTCTTTTCTCTCGAAACACAAAACCACCTAAACATAACCCATCAACAAAATAAGCTTGCGCAGTATCCTTTTTCTCTCTCCGGTTTAGATTGGGGGGGTTCTCCTTTGAAGTTGGGTTAGGGGGTCTCTCTCTCTCTCTCTCTCTCTCTCTCTCTCTCTCTCTCTCTCCAGGCTTAGTCTTCTTCGAGCTCTGTCTCCATGCTCCAAGATTGATCTTCACGCTCCGGATCGCTGGATAGAAGTAAAATCTTCGTGCAGAGGTGCGACGGTCTCCACGCTCCGGATCACTGGATAGAGGTTCTTTGTCTTCATTTACATTATATATTTTTTGTGGGTTAACATTCTAGATTTCTGCAGAGGAACAACTGTCAATTTGGGTGGGCTTTGGAGCTTTCTGCAAAGGCATTTGGGTTTTAATTTATGTGTCAAGACATTTGGGTCTTTTGTTTGGTTTTCTCTACTTTATGTTGTTCATCCTAACTTTGTGAATATTTTTTTTTGGTTGTAATATCAGGTTTCTAATTCATATTGTTTGTTTCCAAATCCAACCATTTTGTAAGGTATGTATAATATTATATACGGATCTATATATTCAGTCTTTGTGCGTGTGAAATTTTTTATCTCGATTTTTGTCTACAGTAACATATTCGTTGTAAATGTTCTTTTCTTACCAAAGCTTTTATCTTTGTTTTTATCTCAGTCCTTATCTTCTCTTGCTAATGCTTTTATCTCAGTCCTTATCTGCTCCGGTTGATTCGATTTGGGTAGCAGTTGCTCCGGTTGATGCTCCAATTGGTATTTATTTTTTGCCGTTGCTCCTTATCTTTCTGCCGTTGATGCTCCTTATTTTTTTCCATCGTTGCTCCTTATCTTCTGCCGCTGCTCCTTATTTTTTTCTGTCGTTGCTCCGGTTGATGCTCCTTATTTTCTGCCGCTGCTCCATTTGATGCTACAGTTGGTATTTTTTTTCTTTATATGTATTTATGGAGAAGGTGTCGCTGGGTTGTTAGTTTTAGGTTTGGGATTTTAGATTTGGATTTTTTTGTACATTTACGTATTATTCAGATCTGTTTGTTGTTGTTGTGCTGTATGTTGGTTGTTGTGCTGTATATTCAGATCGGTTTGCAGTGCTATATGTTGGTTTTTGGTATTATTCAGATTTGTTTGGTGTTATTCAGATCTGTTTGATATATTCGTATTATTCATATCTGTTTCGTGTTTCTTTATATGTATTCTGATTGTTGTGCTATATGTTGGTTGATGTGTATTATTCAGATCTGTTTCATATTACTAAGGGTGTCAATTCGGGTCAACGAATTGTGTTTCGGGCTGACACGACACGACACGGTAATATTTTTTTCGGACATGAACATGACACGACACGTCACGAATTAGTGTTTTTTTTAGTTGACACAAACACGAGCCGAATAAAAAATAACACGACACGACCCGAATACCATAATTTTTTAAATTTCAGTCCTAAAAAACACGATAACATGACTCATAATTCAGACACGAACACGACACGACATGACTTCGTGTCAAAAAAAACCTACACGAATACCACAGATCGTGTCAATTTCGGGCAATTTTGTGTCATTTCGTGTCATTTCTAAAATTGTCACCCCTAGTCATTACGCATCATGTTAATTTTTATGTTAATTTTCATTATAAAAAAGGTTTCCAATGCAAGTTGTAAACTGTGGGTGGTTAATTTTCACCTTAAGCTAGGTTTTCAATGTCAGGTTTGGGATAAAGAGTAAAACCGTGGGCAGTTAAAATTAAAACGTATTCGTTTAAATATCGGTCAATGCCAACTGTAAACCATTTCAAAAAA
Source organism: Sambucus nigra (assembly GCA_949130495.1). Lineage (NCBI taxonomy): Eukaryota > Viridiplantae > Streptophyta > Magnoliopsida > Dipsacales > Adoxaceae > Sambucus > Sambucus nigra. The sequence continues at coordinate 474,076,866 of OX422213.1, forward strand.
TACCGTTGGAGTTAAACCACACTCACCAAAACCGTTTGCTTTTATCAAGAACGTGTTCTCTACTGGACTTAATAAAAATGAAGTCGTCCCTTTTAAAAATAAAAGAGTTAGACACGAAATGGAGTAATTGTATACATCTAAACTCCAAATTCCAATGATCCAATCGATACAACAAGGGGAACACACCATCAGTTAAGGCAACAACAAGGGCCAAAAATCATTAATAGGCATACGGGTTACTTCATGGCACGCATATAAGAACAATGCATACCTATGTAAATAATATAGTATATAGACACCATATATTCATTCATCCATATGAATTAGTTTAAACAAAATATTTAATGTTTCAAATTAATTATGAAATTCATGTTGTGAAAATTTTTAATCACAATAATAAATATCAAATTAAAAATAACACACAATCAATAAACTAATCGAACAAAATACATCCAACACGTCTAATTTACCAAGTAAATCTCCTCACGGTCAAATAAGAATGATGTGAAAAAGTCTCATCTTATGCTCCTAAATATGTAACATACAAAGCACATGATTGAATCTTAAAACGTAAGTCGATATAGATGATACTAATTGATATAAGTAATATCAGTTTCTGGACATGCAAACACATGTAAAGAACCAAGAGTATCGATAAAATAAATTAGTCTAGAAGTCCTTACTGTGCACAGGACCGGTTTTGAGATTGATAAGGTTCCGTGCCAAAATTGCAAAAAGGTCCCTTTTTGTGTATTGATATAAAAAAATGTGCTCTCGATAAAAATTACAAAAACTTCCACAAATTTTCTTATTTGTTTACACATTTGTGTTGTAAAATAACTTTATGATTTAAATTTACACGACCCTATACTTAGAAAATTTACACTTATAATATATAAATATTTATTATTTATACTATACACGGTTGTATACTTTTCAAAATTACTAGCGTGCCTTTAGGCACGGGAATACCCTAGTATATATATATATATATATACATGATAGATCCAAACCTCTTTTTTTTCAAAATTATCATATTTTTAAAGCTTTACGCTAGCGACATTCAATTCCCACCACTGTCCACCCCCATTGTCGGAGCTTTAACGACTTTCATCAGAGTTATGATTTGGGTGAGTAGTAGTGGCATAGGGTGCCGCTGGCGCGGCCTCTGAAATTAAGAGATTATTAGATAAATGGGGTTTGGATCCACTGGAGCTCCGATTTGGGGTGAGGAGGGGTGGCTTTGGGTTAGGTTTATATCTATAATATTTTCACAAACATTAACATTTACTGTGTTCATATATATATATATATATATATATATATATATATATATCCAAACCTCTTTTTTCTGATATTATCTTGTTTTTAACGATCCGCACCAGCGGCATCTAATCCCCAATACCACCCACCCCCTTTATCGAAGCTCCAACAACCTTCATCAGAGCTCTGATTTGAGGTGGCATGAGATGCCGATGTAACATTTTCACAAACAGTAACATTTATTATTTGTGAAAATATTACAGATATAAACCTAACCAAATGCTACCCCTACTTACCTCAAACTGGAGCTTCGGTGGATCCAAACCCCATTTATCCAATATTCTTTTATTTCCTAAGGTCTGTGCCAGCGGCACTCCATGTCACCCCAAATCAGAACTCTGATGAAGGTTGTTGGAGCTCCGACAATTGGGGTTGGTGGTGGTCTAGATTAGATACCATTAGCGCGCGCCGTTAAAACTAAGACAATATCAGAAAAAAGAGGTTTGGATCCACCGTATATATATATATATATATATATATATATACTATGTTATAACACAGTAAATGTTACCGTTTGTAAAAATATTATAGATATAAACCTAACCCAATGTCACCCCTACTCACCCCAAATCGGAGCTCCGGTGGATCCAAACTCCATTTATCTAATATTCTCTTAATTTCAGAGGTCCGCGCCAGCGGCACCCTATGCTACTACTACCCACCAAAATCATAGCTCTGATGAAAGTCGTTGAAGCTCCGACAATGGGGGTGGGTAGTGGTGGGGATTGAATGTCGCTAGCGCAAACCTTTAAAAATATGATAATTTTGAAGAAAAAAAAGAGGTTTGGATCTACCGGGTATATATATATATATATATTATGTAATATTAACTAAGTAAATGTTAGTGTTTGTGAAAATGTTATATATATATTGTTTAATATTAACTCAGTAAATGTTACTGTTTGTGAAAATGTTATATATATAAAACTATTTCATAAATATATTAACACAGTAAATGTTATTGTTTGTAAAAATGTCAATAAAGTTTAATATCTATGACATTTTTACAAATAATAGCATTTACTGTGTTATCACATTATATATCCAATATGCTCCTATTTTTAAAGTTTTGTGCCACCGGCACCTAATGCCACCCCTACTCACCCGAAATCGGCGCTCCAGAGGATCCCGATCCCATTTATCCAATCTTATTTTCAAAGTTCCGCGCCAGCGGCACCCCATGATACTCCGGTGGATCCAAAACCCATTTATTCAAAAGTCTCTTATTTTCAAGAGTCCGCTCCAGCGGCACCCCATACCACCCTTACCCACCCCAAATCGGAAGCTCCAACAATGGTGGTAAGAATTGGATACCGCTAGCACGAACCTTTAAATATAAGGTAATTTTGAAAAAAGAGGGCTTGGATCCACCGTATATATATATATATTGTGTAATATTACCACAGTAAATGTTAATGTCTGTTTGTGAAAATGTCACATATATAAAACTATTTCATATTCTAATGCATACAGTAAAGTTTACTGTTTGTGTAAATTTTTTTTCTTTGAAATTTTATAGCCTTCATGGATCTTGTTTGATAGATCTCGTCGAGCAGATTTCAAAAATAGTAATTTTGCGAAAAACGGATTTGTGAATCAAAAGTTATGATCATTTGAAGATTAAAAAAAAAGTTCAACCACTTATGTAACTTCCTTAAGGAAGTTATGGATGGTTGGTTTTAAAAGGGTAAAATTGTGAAAAAAAGTTCTAAAAAATTAGGAGTAGGACTTATATGTAAGGAGAAAACATGGTGGGACTAGAAAGTCTAAAAGAAAGTCTAATAGGATCTAATTGTGAATGCCCCTTGAATTTATTAGTTTTTAATATTATTAAAAATATTTATTAATTTTCCATGTAAAAACTCTTATCTTAAGTAATGAAATTATAAATGGAAGTGACAACTAGTAACTTATGTTAACCTCAAAATCTCAAGCTATTAAATTTTTCAAAAATTTTGGATTTGCGCCCTTGTAGTGTTTTCTTATACGACTTACACTTGATATGCATACGGATGTTAAAAGTTGATTAATACTTAAAACAAGCCCTAATATGACAAATGCAAGCAGTACAAGCCAAACTTGAATTAGGATATATGGATGAAATCATATGTTGAAAATAATGTTGGCAAATGGATGAGTCGGGCTAAATCTGGGTTGAGTCAAATTAAAGCGGGTCAAATTCGGGTTGGGTAAAGTAGCAAGACCGAGTTCGAGTCTCGTGACTTATTTTTAAATAAAATATACAACATGTGTTGCTGCTCTTATACTCTTTTTTAACAATGGGTTCTTTACTCTTATGTTATGTTAAATATGGGGATGGCAACGGGGCGGGTTTGGCAAAACCCTAACCCGCCCCTTTTAATAAACGAGGCAGGCCGAGGCGGGTTGGTTTTTATCTAAATTAACTCATAATCCGCCACATTTGATAAGTGGGGCGGGCGGGGCTCCTACGGGTTGGGTTAATTTTAAAAATAGTAAAATTAAAATTATTATATTATAGTCTTTGAGGTTTATAATGATTCGTATTTCAATATGTGAGATAATTCTCCAATTCTCAATACATGCTTCTCATAGACATTTTACAAAATTAACCTATAAATAAAGGTTTTTTTAGCGTGAGTGTGTGTGTGTGTATATAATTAAGTATGGTTTAATTGTAATCAATATGCATATAAAGGGTAATTATGTAGGCATAAGTTAAACGGGTCGAGTCGGGGCAGATTCATTTAACTTAACTCCTAACTCGCCCCATTTAATAAACGATTTTTTTTTAAAACCAATACTCATTCCTAATTCATTAATTGGGTTTTAAAACCCGCCCCATTAGGGTTGGGACTCCTATGGGTCGGGTTAAATTGCCATCCCTAGTTAAATATATGCTTGTGTGTGTGTGTGTATACACACACACACACACATATGGGATTATTTTTATAATTGTTGAACCAATTTTACATACTACTTTCTAAATCTTTTTGCTTTGCCCTTTTTCGTCAATATGATTCCCCTCTAAGTTCATCAAATGTAGAAGAATGGAAAGATTAAAGGATAGAAATAATATAGTGGTTTTATGATTACGTACATCTAATATATAATCCTAAAAATGATGTCTCCATTAGGAAATCTGCCACATGGCATATAGTGACTTAACATTTATTGGCCTATTAACTTTACACTGTTGCTTTCGATTTATTAGAATTCCCATTTTGTAGCCTATTTTAACCACGTGTATCAAATTAATCCATAGTCCAAAGTCTGAAAAGCCTCAAATACAACTTATTGCAAATACAGAGGTGGTCTTTCACTTGAAAACTAGCGTCAAAGAACCCTTTAGACGGATGATCAAAGGTTACCCTCTGTTACCACAAATATTCCCCTCTCTCTAGATAATATCAAACTCTTTATTCTTTCTCCCAGATGATGAAACGCTCGAATATATAACAAATGGGTTACTAGAGTAGGTAAGATGGTCATCCTTTGTAACTTCTCCTTTTGTTCCTTAAGATAGGGCATGCCTTAAAAAAGTGTTTGAACTTATGTACAAATTAAGTTTAAATAAATCTTTGTGTTTGGGTATCAAAACGGTGGCTTTGCGTGGATACAAACAGTACCCAAATTCAAGGCCATTAGAATTCAGGTTTTTTCACCCTTTATAAAACTCTGCTGAGAGAGAGTCTTTCACCTTCTCATGGACATGGCCTTTGAGTTTTTTTCCCTCTTTTTTCCACCTTTTTTTTCTCTGGTATTAATACATTTAGTTAGTTACGTTACACATTTGTTTATTGTGGTTACAATTATAGTGGGAGGGAAAAGGAGATTGAGAAAATAGCTTCTCCACATATATGCCCCTGTGGGCCAAAGTTTGTTTTTGGCAGAGAGCTTTGTCCTTGCCAAAATAAAGCATGCCCAAGATCTTGAAGAAAGGGAATCTACTATATCTAATCTAATAATATAAAAATGGTGTCTATAAGGTGCTTAGTGATTTGTACTGTTATTAATTTCTAAAAATTTTGTGTGGCTCGATTGGTTGTATAGTTATTATTAAGTTGTAATTTTTTGGCTCACGTTGATGTAATTGTGGGAAATTGTACTGTTAATAATCTCATGTTACTAATCTCAAATAGTTTGAACTATGTTGATAAAAATATTAACATAAGGTCTTTTCATATCATTAACCATTTTATATTTGAAAAATCTCTTATGTTTCTCCAACAACACGCCTTTTGTTTTTAGTTGTATCTTTAAATTTTAGAATAAAAGTGATGTTTATTTTATAGGTGTAATAAAGCTATTTAAATAACTATAAAAAATAAAAATTTGTATTCAACTTAAATATTTCCATTATGTTTATGCATTATACATACATAAGAATTATATATCGCCCGCGCATTGCGCGGGGCTTAAAACTAGATTCTCTAAATATTGGATCTACAGCTAGATCTATAATGAGAGAAGATTTCGAGTGTAGTAATAATGATTGGTTCCTTGTAATGAGAGAAAATATATAGATAGACAGACATAGAGAGAGAATCGTAAAAGTAAGGTTAAGAGAGAAAATAGCTTTAGGGTTTTATTTGGTAACTTTATGGGCTACATAGGTAGCCCATATTTGACTCGTAAAGTTTATTTTTTGAGCCCGAATTTGATCTACATCTTTATTAAATGGGCCCCATTTTATATAAAGTGGGACAATATGGGAAGTTTAGTTAATATGACTACTTTTGGCATTATTAATTAAGAACCATAAATCTGAACCAAAGTTTAAGTGTTAATCAATGAAAATTGCAAACCTAATTTCAAATTAGTCAAAGACTACTAGATTATACTAGTGTATTAACCAAACATTTTTATCATGTATTCTATCTCAAATAAAAATCAAACCAATTTAAATAATCAATCATTAAAATTTTCAAGTCACACACAACCACAACAACAAATCGAAGAAGAAAAATAATGCAAAAAAAATATATAACTAGAAAATGTCGAAAGGGTAAAAACCTAACTTTGTGACTTATATTTGCAAAAAATTGTCTCAAGTGCAATAAAGACACAATAAAGGATCACCGATCAAAGACCGTGTCTAAAAAGATATTACGCACAAGAAATGAGAAGAATGGCAGTTAAAATCTTAAAAAACAGACATCTAATGGGGATAATGGGCAATCGTGATGTTCTCTCTCTCTCTCTCTCTCTCTCTCTCTCTCTCTCTCTCTTTCTCTCTCTCTCTGAAAACTAAGAAAGTGATTGTGGAAAAGTGAATTATGGAAGTAATGCAGGTTTTATAAGGAAATGCAAAATGGCGCCTTAATTTAATAGGAGTTACAAAAGGTAGGTTTGAATGTGGTGCACGAAAATCAAGGTGATGACATCATAATGATGCCTGCAATATTCCAGCCAAATATTGACATGCGTTCAATCATGTCATAATTCTATGTAAAAATGCATATGATATAAAAAACAGAGCAGACTTGGTTATTTCGAAATAACAAATATAATTTTAAATTAGCGAAGGACTAGTAGATTAAAGTTTTAGTGTTACTCAACCTTTTACAAAGCAAACACATCAATTGCGTTGGGATGTGCAGGAAACCTTTGATATAATCAAAGTCCATAGTAGGTCCATCTTTGCACCTCTTATTACTTGGAACATCTTCATCCTCATAGGAAGAGTATCAACAAAAGTATGTTTCCTAAAAATTATTTATTATTAACACATTGATTTCGTACCTAAAGCAAGAACATAATATCACAACTAGAAATGGAATGTTATATCATGGATTGTTCCTGAGAAACATAAGCACATTCACACTTTCTATGCAATGTATTAACAACTATGTCGTATTTTATTGCGTACACAATATGAGCTACGTAGACTTTGATTTCATTGACACATGAGCGTGTAGTCTCAATATTGATCTCTTTTATGAGCAAAATGACCCATGGTATATTTACCAATATACTCGTATACACCTCGATAACATATTGCCCTTGAGATGACCAAACATCTCATTTGTTTAGCTACAAACAAAATAAAAACGATTTAGGCTTTGATCTCTTTGACACAAGATTAAGTAGGCACAACAATGAGTTTCAATTATTATCTATCCATGAGACTTTAATATTAAGAGAGAAACCTCTCAATATACTAGACGGGTTGATGAAAACGATGTCCAAAAAAAGATGTCTTAGTTCTTCAAGTCTATTATGTAGAAGTGCATATTGACAAATAAGAGGACCTCAAAAGTTGGAATAAAAATGCTTTAGGCCATAATAAGGAAGTTTGGAGAGAGAGGGGGGGGGGGGGGGGGGGGGGGGGGATGGGTCGTGTTAAATGGAGACTGTGTTTTGATGTCACTGAGAGCTATAATTTTGTTATATATATATATATATATATTATTTCTAATGTATACACAAATTATTATTAGGGTATATAGATTTTTTGTTATGTACCAAAATTTGCTTATGTACAAGTAATTTTATGAATTATATTCACACTTTTCGAAATAATATATGGAATTTTTGGAATGCATACTTATTCTTTTTATAATATACATGTGTTTTTTTAATTTTAAAGTGTATTTTGGAATAGTTATGTATTATTTCTATAATGTATGTGAGATTTTATTTAACATGTACCTAATTTTTTTTGTAATGTGTACGTATTAATATTATATGTGTAATTTTTATCTATTGTATACATCATTTTTAGTAATGTATATGTAATTTTTCCCTCATATAGTAATATTTATAAAATACACTTATTAGTAGTGTCCCAATTTGTATACACAAGGGTAATAGAGATATTTTGTTATTATTTGGTTGGGTGAGGTACATCAATGCTCAAAAAATGTCATGGGACGAAATTATAACTTGTTAAATAGGAAGTGAAATATCAATATCCCTTTTTATGGTGTGTGTACTATGCACGAATGAAAGTCAAATTAAAGTGATATTTCTCACACTCTTTACATCTAACTTGGAGGAAACGAAAAATCTCTACCCAAAAAGAAAGAAGGAATAAAAAGAAATGCTTATAAGGGATCCAATCATAAAATAATGTTAAATACCAAATCATCCCATAAATATGAGTACAATAACAATAAAGAACACACTTAACACATATATGTATGTGGTTAGGAAAGACATACTAATTGCGTCTATGAGGAAAGTATGGAGAAAATTGTATTTGATAAATAAGATAACAACTTAGAGTGCTAGATAATGCTAGTTGAGAGTCCAAATCGTGGGTAGAAGATTATGCCATCTCCTTTTTACATTAGGGTTATCATATTTATAGATGCAATAGTCCTAAATTATGTTAACTATCGACCTAAATCTTCGTGATATAATTGGCATCTTCCATTAGCCTTGTCTTTTTGGGTAGTTGAACCATAGAAAGACTGTTTCTCAACATATTATCATGATCCCTTCTGAAGATCATCCTTATTTGATATGTGATTTTTAAGTGACTAGGAATTGTATTAATGCATAACTCTTTAGGTGCCACATGGACTGCCCAGCTTATAATCACTTTAATTTCCCCCAAAATTGGGGTGATCGATCTTTAGCCCTAGTCTACCCAATTCTACTTCAGTATGTCATCCACATATGATGTGGATTTTCCCATTAAGGGTCCATTAACTACAACGCATCCCACTTTATTCTTAGTGGGAAGTCAATTATGGGTTTACACACATGTAATCCTTATGTTTAGGGTTCCGTGCATCATAGTTTGGGTTTACCCTATTAATCAGTGCATTAAGCGAGTGACCTGGGGCATGACTTTGAGACTTTATTCTCAAGAAAGTCATCACTTCACCTGCCTTTTGGAGGTAAGGGCGATATGGGGTTTAAAAAAATATTGTTGGCTTACTTGAAGCCAAAAGTACATAGTGTTTTCCACTCCTCTCTCTCTTTCATTTGAGTTGTAAAAAATCCATTTTTATTATAAAAAAAAAAAAGAAAAACATCTCTTTCAACTTCTTGTTCTTAATTTCTCTCATAAACCATGTCTAGGCATTCTAGAAAGTACTTAAGAGAATAAATTTAAGGCAGTTCATACTACATATAACATACCTATCTTTGTGAAGGTAAGGACCCCACCCAATAAGGAGGACATTTATTACCTCCTTAGTGAGGTTTCTTTCATGTTAATAGACATAATAGAAGGTGGTACCCCTCCACCCATTGTTTATAGAGGTACTTTATTTTTGCAGATTCCTATCTATCCAGGATAACGAAAGCTTCTTCAGGATTATAATATGTACAATTTCCATCAATCAAATGTTTGGCACTAATCTGGGCCTGAATGAGATAAGGTATTTATATGACGCGAGGACTTCTCATGTTTTTAGTATTTACCATTACTATGTGAAAAGGCCCGGTTATATGGTAAAAGGTACAATTTCATGAAATTTACGCAAAAGCACAAACACAAAAAATAGGCTCTTAAAAATCTAAGCAGACACTATCGATTATTCTTAATTTTAATATTGTTATCTGATTACTACGTGAGCATGAAAGATTCACATTGTAAAGATAAGCAAGCAACCATGACACGCCAATGTACGAGGAAAACCCAAATGGAAAAAACCTCGAACGCCAGGCCTTGACAAATTCACTACATATATGGTGTTTACAAGACGCCTCAAAAGACTTACAAAAACTTGACCTACCAAGAAACGCTAATGCAGTCTTTAAAACCTCTGTCTGCAGTTTCGTGCAAATCCAACACAATACACAATAACTTCATGCCTCGGTATCCACCAATTTCCTCTACCGTCTCAAGCAGTGTAGATTCCACGACACAAATGATAGTGTATCAAGGGGATGAATTTATGGGTTTGATTTGAAAATTTATCAACAAAGATCAAGGATATTTAGAGAGGATTTTACAAAATATGTTTATGGATTTTTGGATCTTAAAAAGACTTGGTTATAATTTGTTTTCACGCACCCCTTAAATATGAGAAAAAAATCTTAGTAGAGGGGAAAGAGAAGTTAAAACAAAAACTTCCTTGAAAACTACATTTTTTTAAATCCGTGCCCTGTCGTTCAAATGAGGCACCTTTCTCGTTCGAACAACATACCTTATCTCGTTCGAACGAAAGGAACGAACTATCTAACGAGATTCCTGATAAGGCAAGAAAATAAAAAATTTGCCTCGTTAGAACTTTGTTTAAAGTTCATTTGAACGAGGGTACTATTCTCGTTGTAATGGCTAAGGTCGTTCGAATAAGGGTACCAATCTCGTTCGAATGTCCTTCGAACATCATTTTTAACGATATTTCAGTGAGGTTGGGTTTTAGAGAAATTTTCTTTGTTAGAATTCTAGTTCGAACGAGGTACAAGGCCTCGTTCGAATGAGGTACTATTCATCATTAGAACGACCTGGAAAACATGGGATTTTTTCAAATTAAGTAAGAAAAAGGTTTTATAAAAAAAACTTTAGCCATAAAAAAGTTAACCAAGTAAGAAAAAGGTTTTATAAACACTTAAGACATAAAATTTTTAAGTGTTTTCTCCAACTATTAAAAATAGGGATCATATACCTATGGGAATGTGAATGCTTGGATTGAACATTTCATGCAAGAGCGGTTGCTTCCAAATCTTCAATGACAAGAATGCTGATGTGACACCCTAACAAATTACGTGTTTTATCCAACGGAATAAGCTAATACTACAAATTGACTTGATGTCAAAATTTATACTTAAAAATCTCCCCCTTTGAATAATTTGAGACAAAACATAAAAAATAAAAAGACAGGTCGATAAGTCGAGTCGTTAAGCCAATCTAATGCCCATCCCCAACCTAAAAATGAAAAAGACTTAAGACCTAACAACCTAGCTACAATAAGTGAATCTTTGCGATGCAACATCCATAAGAACAAGTTCCTACACATGAAATAAAACTACCCGTGACGCATGGGAGATATAAATAATATCATAAATAAAGCTCCCCCTAATAATGGTCTCCCAGTTTTTCCCAGAAAAAGACCAAGGGATAAAACTTAAAACCTGCAAGGTTAGTGTAGACAATAATAAATGTAGCATCACAATAAACATGATAGAACCACAATACACATGAGATAGTAACATGGCAACCACAATAAAATAGATGAATATATCAACCACAAACATGACATAGAGAAGTATAAATATATGGACATATTAATCAAGATAAATTCAAAGGTACATGCCCACTATCCAATTGTATTAAAGTATCCAAAGTACAAAATGAGAGAAATAAAACACAATCTCTAAAGCGCAACTCTCAAAAGTACAAATAAAATAAACGAGATACATATATAAATCACTAAGAAGTCCCATCGCCAGCACCATCAGATCGATCTCCAAATGAAGGATCCAAATGTGAGGGACCCTCTCCACGATGCATTTCATCTCTACGGAGCTCCTCGATCCACTGCAGCAATAATGAATCTCTCTGAGCCTGAGCCTCCTTGGCTCTCTCCCTATCTTGCTGCATGGAGGACATAAACTCCTAAAACATCATCTTATCCTAGTGTCGCTCCTCAGCCATATGCAAAGATATGGGATGGACTAAAAGGTAGTGGACATGAGGGAAGATTGGGAGGACTCCGGGTGAGAAGGGGTAGGCTAGGTCTGAGCATATGGCAAGTGACTCCATGACCGACTCACATAAGTACCATCAATGGTTTGGAAGTGGATCACAAGGATATCAGACAAGAGGAGTGAACAATGAACATCTAGACAGTGTCGAGTGATACTAATGGAAAAAGGTAGAGCCTGATGAAAGGGAGAGGATTCAGAGTTCCTAACCATATGGAGGACCGAGAAGATGTGTGTAATACCCCGTATTTTTATAACCTTTAAATTTGGGGATTTATTAAATTTAAATTGAGATAATATTAATTCAGAAATTATTTTAAATATTTACTAGCGTGGTGAGAGTTAGTAATTATTGGGAATTTATTGAATATTACTTAATGGATAAAGTAATATGTATAATCGAATTTATGAAATTATCATGAGTGTATAATTTGATAATTGTGGAAATTATATCGAGACGTGCCTGTGTCGTGTCGGGATTAAATTATTATTATTTAAAGTGAATAAATTATAAGTCACACATATGGTCTTTTCGAGTATGCCAATGGGTTCAAAAGGGTCGAAATAGTCAAAATAATGTACCCGGGGGTCTAGTTCGGGTCTCAGGACATTTTTAAGCCTAAGTGGCATCCCGGGAGGGTATTATAGACATTTTACATTTTTGGGAAATTAAACCCACAAATTTCCTAAGGATATATCAACCTTTAGGAGTTATCTTCTAGGGTTAACAAACAAAAAATCAAAGAACGACCATTAGATAAGAAGTTGGAGAGCTTTCCGAGCAACTCAAGGCCAAAGACTCACCCGTTTGCACCGCTACAACCACCAAAGCGTAGATCGCGCGACGAGGAACGTAACCATACCTCTTTTGTCCACAAATCAGAAACCCAAATTCTAGGAAAGTATTTATCTTGCTTTATTTTTAGTTAATGTTTCAATCATGTTAGTCTAGGATTGTTTAGTACATGCTTCATGGAAGAAATTACTATTTTGAGACTTAAAACCATATGTTGTAGAGGAAGTAGTCATATTCTGGACATTTAAATCATATGTAGAGGATAAGTCACGAATTTGTATGGATTTAGAATCAAGTAATCTGGAAAAGAATTAGAAGAATGGAAATTAAAGAAAAATTAGGGTTCTTGAAGTTTATATGAATTTTACCCCCATTTAAATCGTTATACTTGATGAATTCGGACATATTTTACGTAGAAAATCATGTAGTTAGGTATATAGTACTTGTAGAATTGTTGTTTGGGAGTTTGGGGATCGTTAATGGATATTTGGTTGAGGTTGGAGAGGTAAACCTGTAACTGGACAATGGCAGGTTTCGTCATAACTGCTTGATCGATCGATTGATCAAGAACATCGATCGGTCGATGGTATCGATCGATCGACCCCATTCCTTCAATCGATTGATCCCTCCTGGAAAACTGCGTATTTTTCTTTTTTAAGTTTAATATGGTTAAAATGCGTAGGAACCCTTAATCATCATTGATAGAGCATAATGAATTATAAAGGGGACCAGTAGGGCCTAGGTAGACCCCGTTGAGTAAAATTTAAGGTAGGATGAAATTATGAGTTAACGGGGAGTTATTCACACATACGAAATCATGCGTACATCTAATAAAAAATCGAGACTCGTGTGTAAGTTAGACTAGAAGATAAGTGAGAGTGCCTACTGAAATCATACTTAAGGAGATATAATACTTCGAGAAATGAGAAGTAAGTATGGAGTAACGTATATATGAGAATAAAAGTGGCGGGTCCGTTATGCGAGATAATCGAGTGAAATGTGCTAATAACAGATAATTATAATTATGAGACGTGGGCGCGCCAGATTTAGAAATGCGAATATTTATATATATATATATATATGATTGTGTAATTGTACATATATTATATATCTGTGTAAAAATCATACCCGAGCTACTTGCTATCACGGGGGTTTCCGCGCTGGGACAATCTTATCTCGGTTGGGCCTTTATGGGGGATAACGACTTGTAACCTAGAAGATAGTATCCTTGATACAGGCTATTTGAGTGATAGTCAGATGGTCCTAAGAGACGTGAGGGTATGTGCTGACCTCTTAGTGACTTAGAAATATACTTCGCCTCCAATTGTATGTGTTTTATGTTAATACTGTTCGAGAGTGATTCCGAACTAGTATTTCCCTTAGTACGAGTAATACGGGGACTTGATACAGAGTATGCCAGCACCATAGATTTTATGTGGGGTGCAGGTAGTATATATATTATATGAGTGACTAATATATATATATATATATATGGGAGCTTTCTACTGTGTATAAAAGTAGTTAAGTAATGAATAAATACTCCAACTTTATTATAAGTGTTTGGGAATTTTGTGACATCACTGGGTTATTTTAAATAACATAAGATATATGAGAGAGCTTAATTTTCATAAATTAATTATCTTAGCCACGGTATTTATCGGAATGAAACCTTATGGGAAAGTTGAGTTAAAATAAACTATTAATATTAATAGTACGGTAGGCGTGCACACTAGATGAGAGATGAGAATTTCTCAAGAGAGTGTCGCACACTAACATGGTTGTTTCATTAGCCGGTAAATATTTTAAATACTTGCTAAACTATTTTTAAATCGTTTTACACTCGGGATCTGACCCGTTTCCTATTATTTCTTTTCTCTTGTATATATATATGTATATATTACAGGTGCCCAACCACTGGGGCGTTATGCTTAGATTCCTTGGAACAGACGCGCTGTAGCTTAGGTGGGAGTTGCAGGCCATTGCTTAGATGACCTCGTTGATTGACTCCACTCTTATTATAGTTCTAATTAGTTAGGGCATGTGTCGCCCGTTTCCTTATTCAGTTGGATTGTCAGAGATTTTTATTCATTTATTTTCCAGTATTTGGTACTCTTTGGGATGTAATTCGTGTCAGGATGCTTTCATTTATAGTTTTTAGACTTGGTATTAGTTTATCTGAATGGTTAAATTCTTGTGTGTTCATTGCCATCTTCAACATTTATACGATTCGTAAACTGTTAATTATTGAAAAGGTTTTCTTAATGGAATTAAATAAAATAGAAATAAGGTTTAAATAGAAAAGGGACTTACGTATGTTTGGGATGATGCTTGTCAAATGGCTTTTGATGAGCTGAAAGATAAATTGAGTTCGGTGCCAATTCTTGCTTTGCCCAAGACGGGAGTAGAGTATCTGGTGTACACTAACGCTTCTTTATGGGGACTCGGGGGAGTACTTCAGCAAGAGGAGAAGGCTATAGCTTTTGCCTCCCGCAAGCTAAAGCCTGACGAAAAGAATTACCCCACATACGACCTAGAGCTAGCAGCGATCGTTTTTACATTGAGGATTTGGAGACATTACTTGTTGGGAGAGAAGTTTCGCTTGTTCGCAGACCACAAGTCGTTGTAGTACTTGTTCACTCAACGAGAGCTGAATATGCGTCAGCGCAGATGGTTAGAGTTTGTGAAAGACTACTAGTTCAAGATATAGTACCATCCGGGAAAGGCTAACGTGGTTGCTGATGCGTTAAGCCGTAGACCGGTGGGTGATGTAGCGGACGTTTGGAAAGCGAAGTGGAAAGAGTTAGGTCACCAGGACGCGGTAGCCCATTCCTTTGTATCTGTCATGACAGTCACACCAGAGATTGTTACGAGTGTGATAAAGGCACAGTCAGCGGATTCGTTTTGTCAGGAACATATTGTACGGCTTCTAGATGAGGGTGCTGAGTCCTATTCAGTAAGTTTTGATGGAGGTTTGAGGTTTAATGGGAGATTGGTGGTCCTAGAAGGAGAAGACTCACGTCATGCAGTGATGACATAGTCTCACGGGTCCAGATTTATGGTACATCCCGGAGGGGATAAGATGTACCAGGATATGAGGTGGAAGTATTGGTGGAGTGGGATAAAGAAGGACATTGCCGAGTTCGTGTCCAAGTGTTCTACTTGCCAGATGGTAAAGGTAGACCACCAGAAACTGCCGGGATTACTTCAACCGTTGGAGATACCTACGTGGAAGTGGGAGCGTATTTCCATGGACTTCATTACTGGGCTGCCTACATCACAGCGGGGTCACGACTCTATATGGGTTATAGTGGATCGGTTGACCAAGGTAGCTCATGTCCTGCGAGTACGGATAGACTATACCACGGGCCGATATGCAAAGTTGTTCATTATCGAGGTTGTTAGGCTACATGGGGTGCCCCTGGATATCGTGTCTGATCGAGACAAGATCTTTGTGTCGCGCTTATGGGAGAGCATTCAGGAGGCCATGGGTACAGAGTTAAGATTGAGTTCAGCTTATCACCCACAAACGGATGGACAGACAGAGCGTACCAATCAGATGTTGGAGGATATGCTACGCATGTATGCCCTTGATTTTGTAGGAGGATGGGAGTCGTATCTTCCACTGGTGGAGTTTGCTTATAATAACTCCTACCAATTCACGATCGACATGGCCCCATTTGAGGCATTGTATGGCAGGCCTTGTCGTTCTCCCGCTTGTTGGCTAGAGGTGGGGGACAATAAATTACTCGGACCATAGGTGATTAAGGAAACTTCTGCTATGATTGAGCTTATCAGGAGTCGCATTCGGGTAGCCCAGGACAGGCAGAAAAGCTACGCCGATGCAAAATGGTTATTCTAAAAGTTTAACGTGGGGGGCCAAGTATTATTGCGTATGTCTCCTATGAGAGGAGTGATGACATTTGGAAAGAAGGGGAAGTTGGCTCCGAGATACATGGTACCATTTCCCATTATCGAGAGGATTGGGCCTGTGGCATACAAATTGGGATTGCCAGAGCATTTGCACCGCATTCACGATGTGTTCCACATCTCGTCGTTGAGATGGTATCTTCGGGATGACATGACCCATACTCACATTACGATAGAGGAGATTGATTTACAGCCTGACAGCTCTTACGAGGAGAGACCAGTGGCCATCCTAGACCATAACGAGAGGAAATTAAGGTCGAAGGTAGTTCCACTTGTACGGATCCTGTGGGAGCATCATAATGTGGAGGAATCCACTTGGGAGCGCGAGGCAGATATGCACGAGAAATATCAAGAATTATTTTTATCAGGTATGCCTTGTTTTTTGAATTTCAGGATGAAATTCCGTTATTAGGGGGAAAGTATGTAATACCCCGTATTTTTATAATCTTTAAATTTGTGGATTTATTAAATTTAAATTGAGATAATATTAATTTAATATTAATTCAGAAATTATTTTAAATATTTACTAGCGTGATTGGAGTTAGTAATTATTGGTAACTTGTTGAATATTACTTAATGGATAAAGTAATATGTGTAATCGAATTTATGAAATTATCATGGGTGTATAATTTGATAATTATGGAAATTAAATCGGGACTCGCCTGTGTCGTGTCGGAATTAAATTATTATTATTTAAAGTGAATAAATTATAAGTCGCCCGTATGATATTTTCGAGTGCGCCAATGTGTCCGGAATGGTCGAGATAGTCAAACTAATATACCCGGGGGTTTAGTTCGGGTCTCGGGACATTTTTAAGCCTAATTGGCATCCCGAGAAGGTATTATAGTCATTTTACATTTTTGGGAAATTAAACCCACGAATTTCCTAAGGATATATCAGCCTTTAGGAGTTATCTTCTAGGGTTAACAAACACAAAATCAAAGAACGACCATTGGAAAAGGAGTTGGAGAGCTTTCCAAGTAACTCAAGGCCAAAGACTCACCCGTTTGCACCGCCACAACCACCAAAGCGTAGATCGCACAACGAGGAACGCAACCATACCTATTTCGTCCACAAATTAGAAACCCAAATTCTAGGAAAGTATTATCTTGCTTAATTTTTAGTTAATGTTTCAATCATGTTAGTCTAGGGTTGTTTAGAACACGCTTTATGGAAGAAATTACTATTTTGAGACTTAAAATCATATGTTGTAGAGGAAGTAGTCATATTCTGGACATTTAAATCACATGTAGAGGATAAGTCACGAATTTGTATGGTTTTAGAATCAAGTAATCTGGAAAAGAATTGGAAGAATGGAAATTAAAGAAAAATTAGGGTTCTTTAACTTTATATGAATTTTACCCCATTTAAATCGTTATACTTGATGAATTCGAACATATTTTACGTAGAAAATCATGTAGTTAGGTATATAGTAGTTGTAGAATTGTTGTTTGGGAGTTTGGAGATCGTTAATGGAGATTTGGTTGAGGTTGGAGAGGTAAACCCATAACTGGACAATGACAGGTTTCGTCATAACTTCTTGATCGATCGATCGATGAAGAACATCGATAGATCGATGGAATCGATCGATCGACCCCCTTCCCTCGATCGATCGATCCCTCCTGGAAAACTTCGTATTTTTCTTCTTTAAGTTTAATCCGATTAAAATACGTAGGAACCCTTAATCATCATTGATAGAGCATAATGAATTATAAAGGGGACCAGTAGGACCTAGGTGGACCCCGTTGGATAAAATTTAAGGTAGGATGAAATTATGGCTTAACGGTGAGTTATTCACACATACGAAATCATGCGTACGTCTAATAAAAGATCGAGACTCGTGAGTAAGTTAGGCTAGAAGATAAGTGAGAGTGCCTACTGAAATTATACTGAGGGAGATGGAATACTTCGAGAAATGAGAAGTAAGTATGGAGTAACTTATAAATGAGAATAAAAGTGACGGGTCCATTATGCGAGATAATCGAGTGAAATGTGCTAATAACGGATAATTATAATTATGGGCCGTGGGCGCGCCAGATTTAAAAATGTGAATATTTATATATATATGATTGTGTAATTGTACATATATTATATATCTATGTAAAAATAATACCCGAGCTACTTGCTATCACGGGGGTTTCCGCGCTGGGACAATCTTATCTCGATTGGGCCTTTATGGGGGATAACGACTTGTAACCTAGAAGATAGTATCCTTGATACAGGCTATTTGAGTGATAGTCAGATGGTCCTAAGAGACGTGAGGGTATGTGCTGACCTCTTAGTGACTTAGAAATATACTTCACCTCCAATTGTATGTGTTTTATGTTAATACTGTTCGAGAGTGATTCCGAACTAGTATTTCCCTTAGTACGAGTAATACGGGGACTTGATACAGAGTATGCCAGCACCATAGATTTTATGTGGGGTGCAGGTAGTATATATATTATATGAGTGACTAATATATATATATATATATATATATATATATATATATATATATATATGGGAGCTTTCTACTGTGTATAAAAGTAGTTAAGTAATGAATAAATACTCCAACTTTATTATAAGTGTTTGGGAATTTTGTGACATCACTGGGTTATTTTAAATAACATAAGATATATGGGAGAGCTTAATTTTCAAAAATTAATTATCTTAGCCACGATATTTATCGGAATGAAACCTTATGGGAAAGTTGAGTTAAAATAAACTTTTAATATTAATAGTACGGTAGGCGTGCACACTAGATGAGATGTGAGAATTTTTCAAGAGAGTGTCGCACACTAACATGGTTGTTTCATTAGCCGGTAAGCGTTTTAAATACTTGCTAAACTATTTTTAAATTGTTTTACACTCGGGCTCTGACCCGTTTCCTGTTATTTCTTTTCTCTTATATATATATGTATATATTACAGGTGCCCAGTCAGGGGCGTTATGCTTAGATTCCTTGGAACGTACGCGCTGCAGCTTAGGTGGGAGTTGCAGGCCATTGCTTTGATGTCCTCGTTGATTGACTCCACTCTTATTATAGTTTGATTAGTTAGGGCATGTGTCGCCCGTTTCCTTATTCAATTGGATTGTCATAGATTTTTATTCATTTATTTTCCAGTATTTGGTACTCTTTGGGATGTAATTCGTGCCAGGATGCTTTCATTTGTGGTTTTTAGACTTGGTATTGGTTTATCTGAATGGTTAAATTATTGTGTGTTCATTGCCATCTTTAACATTTATACGATTTGTAAACTGTTAATTATTGAAAAGGTTTTCTTAATGGAATTAAATAAAATAGAAATAAGATTTAAATTGTTTTGACACTTAGCTTAATTATGTAGAGTGTTTAAACTGAAAACTTTATTTTGCAACCGTGATGCTAAGAGTGAACCAACCGTTCACCTTGATTTTAATTTAATAAAGGATTGATCACCCGAAATTTAATTAGGCGGGGTGTCACAATGTGATCGGGTAGGTCAATAATAGCATCGTGGTTGATGGCATACATGAGACGCACGTGATCCCACATTATTTGAGTATGGTTTACACTTGGAATAGGGCATGCACAAACAATCCAATTAAGGATCCTAAAATCAGCCTTAAGATCCCTATGGTATATAATATGGTGGTGGTGCCCTGCTAGATGACCTTGAAACACCTCGTATATTTTGGAATATACAAAATTACACGTGTGATCTTAATTTAATTAATTTGAGAAACCAAGTGAATTGAATAAATATTAATTAACAAATATTAGATTAATATTTATGTGTTATTATATTACCTTGTTGGATAAGTAAATGAAAATGTGTTATTTTACATTACGTCGTAAGTGAGTAAAATCATCAAGTTTAAAGGCTTCTCATTTGGGACGTGCGTGTGGGGTCGTGTTGGGAATGAGATGAAAAAAGTATGTTGGGTGACTCTAATGGTGATTTATAGTGTGCCAATGATCCGAAATGAGTTGAGATAGATAAAATTAGGTACCCGGGAGTAGTAATCGAGTTTCAGAGACTTTTTAAAGTAAATAGGACCCGTATATGGGCATCCAGGTCATTTGACACTTAGCATATAACCTAATTTCGGGATTTGTGATATAAGTGGGGAAGGTGGATGGAATGGGCAACCATTACACCATCCCAAGAGATCTAAACTTGATATAAAAGAGAAAAGAGAAGGTAAAACTCAGGGGGGAAGCTAAGAAATTCAATCCGAGAGAGAATTGGACCAATTTCAGGGCTAGAACCAACACGTATAGAGGATTCCAAGAAAGAAATAACAATTCTCTATGATTAAAGGTAAGTGTTTAACTTGCTTTGATATTTTATGTTGTGTTATAATTCATATTAGAGTTGGTGTAAAAATATGGATTTTTGGGATGGGATTCTCATGTCAAAATGGAATTTTGGGAATGAAATTATATAGAGTTAAATTGATTATAATTCCATATAAGATCTGAGATTGATTTATATATAAAAGATGTGATCTTGAATAAAATATGATATTGATTAATAGAAAATATGTATTCTTGAATTGTTCTTGTGAGAAATAAAGAAATCTTGAAATTGAAGTAAGAGAATAGTTGATTCTTGATAAGTATGTTGAATCACGTTGAATTGATACGTTATCGAATTGAAATCGGACGTAAAATTATGCATCATTATGTTTGGAATTGATAGGAAGAAGTTAGGCTCGATTTGGATGAAGAATAGTGTTCATATGGTGTAGGGAATATAGGAAATTTCGTCAAACACACACCAGCCCCGCCCAGACCAGTCCTGGCAGGAGAACCGGTTCGGGCCAGGGGCGAACTTGTTTGGGCCACATGTTCAACCAATGTTGTTGTCTTGGTTCCTCTGTGAATTTTTTGCGGTTCAAATATGAGATGTAGGACTTATGGAAAATGTGTGGGACATTTTATTACCTTGGGTTAGTCGGGAACAATATTCGAGGTGTGAGGGTGAACGACACTCGAAAATTAATTAATGAGATCGGTTTGGGATTTCGAATAGACTTGGGATACGGGTTGGAGTAGAACAACTTAGGGTCCATAATAATAATAATAATAATAATAATAATAATAATAATAATAATAATAATAATAATAATAATAATAATAATAATAATAATAATAATAATAATAATAATAATAATATTTGTGAATTAATTATAAGTAAGTGATTACTTGTGTATTTAGGAGTCGGAGTTAGACTCGGGAATTATAGGCTAGTGCTATGAGCGACATACGCACGACTAGACGGTTATATATATATATATATATAATAATGCTCTTGTGCGGACTAGTCCACATTTTAAGAATGCAGACTGGACATTTGTCACCTAACAGTGCGCGTAGAAATTATCGCCTAAATTATAGGCACATTCTCTCTCTTTTCTGGGCTCACCGCCAGGTGATACATGTTCGGTCCGCACTCTTAAAATGTGGACCGATCCGCACAAGAGCAGGACTATATATATATATATATATATATATATATATATATATATATATGCGTGTGTGTGTGTGTGTGCCCGCGCGCGCGCGTATATAGTGATAGTATATATATTTGTATGTATATGTGTGATTGTTATATGTGAGACATACCTACTTTATGGGTGTTATCATTAGAGGATACGTATAGTGGATGGTCCACCCTAGCATTGACCAGCAGGTGTCGAATCGATTCCACAGGTCATAGGACTATTACATGACCACTATATGTGAGTTTAGAGTCTAGTGAGGTGATGCGTTATGGTTGTGTTCCATGAATGTATGTGTATGACCGCCTCTAGTTATGTGTTTAAAATTTGGGTTCGGTGGTGAGATTCCGACCCGATGGCCCAGGAGTGGTACACGATATACCTGGAGCCTGATAGAATGCTAGAGAATGCATTCGCGAGGTTAAGCTCTAGGGATACGATTATACGTATATAATAAGTGATATATATATATGTATGTGTACGACATGTGACATTTTTATGCGTATATATGCATGTTAAATATATACGGATGAATTAATGAATGTGTGAACAATACATTATATGCATATGAGAGGACATCTCGGGGATGCTATGTTTATATACATATATAAAAGTGATATATGTATATGTGTAAATTAAATGAGTGTGTGAACATTTATATTATAACCAGTGTAAAGTTACGTGAAGTGGTTAATGGAAAAATTATAATTGAGAATTATAATGATAAAGCTTATGTGTTAGCTAAATAAGAAATGAAACGAAGTAAAATTCGTGTAGCACGGTTAGTCTAGACGATTACTGTGTGGGAATAAGTTTCGTGATGGTACTAGTTAGGCATGGGTAGCATAACTAGGGTGTTTAAAATACATGTGCTAGGTGCGCACTATAGTGAGGGGTGAGGATTATCTCATGGGAGTGAGACACCAATTCAAACATGAACGATACATTGCATATTTATTGGTGTAGTTTAAACACTTGCAAAACATTTTCAAATTATTTTCGAGCTCTAACCCGTATCAAAATATTTTCAAAACCTTTTAGGTGCTTAGATATAGGGATGCCAGGCATAGCTATCTTTTCAATTAGACAATGCTGTAGCAGTTGTGGGTATCTGCAGGGATTGGTCAGACGCTTATATCCTTGTGATCTAGATAAGATGTTTCTTCAGGTTTTATTCCAGGCATGTCACCCAGTTAGACACTATTGTATTATTCAGACTTTATATTTTTCAGTTTCACTTGGACTTTCGTATTGGATAATTACCGAGAGTCATCAGTTAACTTATTATTTCATCTCATCAGTATTCATTTTATTTTGCGATGAATGTGTATACTAGTTAGATGGAATGGTTTGCTGCATTGATTAGAAGTTTTATTAAAGCAAGATAGTTGTTAAGAAGTTCTTAAAATTTTGGCACTACGCCTAATAAGTTATTAATAGTTGTTAAGAAGTTCTTAAAATTTTGGCACGGGACCAATGTAAATTGTACAAACTGATCGCGTAGTCACGGGTCTCCCGGTTTGAGAATATGACTATAATTTCAAAATACATCGATTTGGCTTGAAAACAAACCGTTGAAGGGTGAAAACCCAAACCAACCCCCAAACGGCCCCATAAGAGGCACGAACACCTCGCACGGGACCAATGTAACTTGTATGAACCAAGGTTCAAAAAAACGCGGGCCGTGATCGAGGCGTGGAGGCCAAGCCTTAAGCCTTATAAGCCTAGGCTCGCCTAGGCGTAAAAAGGAGTGAAAAGGCGTTTAGGCATTTTTAATATATTTTAATATTTTTTAACCATAACAAGGCTATTAAAATACTAAAATTGTACATATCATAAATATATGTTTGAATATTTGCAAATAAAAATACTATTTGATTATTTTGAATGAGATAATGGTCCGGTTTGTAAAAAAATCTTTAAAAGGAGATATCGTTTCACTAAAGCATTGTTGTTTTTAGAGAAAAAATACGCCTTATGGGTTTTACCAAGCATAAGGCATCAAAATCTTAAGGCGGGGCATTTCTCGCAAGCCTCAAGCCTAGGCGTGCCTAGGCGGGTTTTTTAGAACAGTACTATGAACTGATCACGTAGTCGCGGGTCTCCCGGTTTGAGAATATGACGATAATTGGTAAAAATAACACTTAGACTTAAAAACAGGCCGTTAAAGGGTGAAAACCTAAACCATCCACCAAACGTCCCCGTAAGAGGCACGAACACCTCTCATGGGACCAATGTAACTTATAGGAACTGACCGCGTAGTCAGGGGTCTCCCGGTTTGAGAATATGATGATAATTTACAAAAATCAACACTTAGACTTAAAAATAAGCCGTTAAGGGGGGAAAACTTAAACCATCCCCCAAACGTCCTCGTAAGAGGCACGAACACCTCGCACGGGACCAATGTAACTTGTAGGAACTGACCGCGTAGTCACAGGTCTCCCAATTTAAGAATATGACGATAATTTGCAAAAATAACACTTAGACTTAAAAACAGGCCATTAAAGGGTGAAAACCTAAACCCGCCCCCAAACGGCCCCGTAAGAGGCACAAACACCTCGCACGGGACCAATGTAACTTGTACAAACTGACCGCGTAGTCGCGGGTCTCTCGGTTTGAGAATATGACGATAATTTGCAAAAATTAACACTTAGACTTAAAAACAAGCCGTTAAGGGGGAAACCTAAACCATCCCCCAAACGTTCCCATAAGAGGCATGGACACCTCACATGGGACCAATGTAACTTGTACGAACTGACCGCATAGTCGCGGACATCTCAATTTGAGAATATGACGATAATTTCAAAATATGTCAATTTGGCTTGAAAATAGGCCGTTGAAGGGTGAAAAACCAAACCAACCCCCAAACGGCCCCGTAAGAGGCACGAACACCTCGCACGGGACCAATGTAACTTGTACGAATTGACCCCGTAGTCGCGGGCCTCCCGATTTGAGATGATGATAATTTCAAAACATGTAGATTAGGCTTGAAAATAAGCCGTTGAAGGGTGAAAACCCAAACCAGCCCCGAAATGACCCCGTAAGAGGGGCGAACACCTCGCACGGGACCAATGTAACTTGTACGAATTGACTGCATAGTCTCCGGGTCTCCCGATTTGAGAACATGATGATTATTTCAAAATACGTAGATTAGGCTTGAAAACAAGTCGTTTGAGGGTGAAAACCAAAACCAACCCCAAACGGCCCCGTAAAAGGCACGAACATCTCGCACGGGACCAATGTAACTCGTACGAACTAACCGCGTAGTCCCGAGTCTCCCGATTTGAGAATATGATGATAATTTTCACTCCTATATGTAATTTTTTAGTTTGAGTAAGCTTTTTTTTATAAATTTCTTGGTTACTAATATCGTATCTTTTTTGTATCCTATTTTTTTTGCAGGATAACATTTTATTGTTAGCATTTATTCACGGGGAACACACGGAGAACTCAATGGTTTACAACAAGGGGTTTATTCATAATTCTATTTTTTTGTGTTATGGCCCGGCGGGCTTTTGTAGTTTTATTGTATACTTTTATAGCCGTGCGGGCTTTTGTAAGCTTATTTTTTATATTTTGTGGTCGTGCGGGCTTTATGTTATCCAGGTTTTATATTAGCAGGTTTTAGAATGTCCAGAAAATAGAGGAAACTCAGCCCAATTTTTTTTTGGTCTATGAACTACTAAAGACTTGTAATATTTTGAAGTTTGTATGAACATTAGTTTATCAACAACGTGCAAGATTTGCAATTTGTGAATTTTCTTGTTTTCAAATAATTAATTTTTTTCTTTTTATCAAAAAATTAGCACAGTTCAAAATCGTGCCAAAAGTGTATCAAATTTTGGCACGATTTTGAACTGTGCCAAAAGTTTTTCAACATGTGCTTAATCTGGCACAGTTAAAAGTTTGTCAGAAATATGAAATTCTGGCATGGTTTAAAAGTGTGCCAGAATTGTTCCTGTTTGGTCAAATCTGGCACACTTTTGAGTCGTGTCAGAAAAAAATGGCCATTTTGGAACACCTGATTCTGGCACAGTTCAAAACCGTGCCAGATTTGATCTGGCACAGTTTTAAACCGTGCCAAATTCCAATTTTTTGTGTAGTGATTAGTAATTAAATTGATTTTAGATAGTTATGCTAAAAATGAACCAAATAAGATTCCTATTTTATTTTAGTAGAGGACTGATCACCCATTATTAAAATAGGTGAGGTGTCACAAAGGGTATTAGAGCATCAGGTTCTAGTGACCTTAGTATCTGTGCAGACTTACTACGTTTTCGGCATTTCTTTATCTTTAATATAGAACCCTATGCTTAGGACTGTTGATTCATATTATACTTTTACGTTCTCCTAATAGTGTGTATAATTGAAGATAATCTTATACGAGTTCGGTTTGGTTTCAGATGTCGAACAGAAAATGACGACTAACTAGGGCTATAAGAAAGGCTACATAAGGAGAGGTTTAGCCGGAGTCGCAGACTATTCAGGGGATAGTGACCACAACAAAGGTCGCCACTATTATTTCTCAAGTAGTCAATGCCGCGATGACTGCCATGGCACAACAGTTTCCCAAAGCACCGCCACAGTAGCCAGTGGTGCTAATTTAAGCTCACCTAGTGCAGTCAGTATGGGAGAGAGTCAGAAGGGTCTTTCAGAAGGTCCATCCGACGAAATTTTAAAGAAATGTAGACGCTGTAGTAACTAGCTAATGGAAGAAGGACAACCAAAAGCATTTACATATGGTTGAGTTTAGTAACACTCATAAACAAATCTTAGCGATTTTTAAGCTCATAAGAGTGGTGTCGTAGTGGTGGGAGTTAGTCACCATGTCTGAGGAGAGAGGCACCATGATTATCATGGAATTTTAGGTACGGTTCAACCGCAAGTTCTTCCCACCGGCTATTCAGACAGAGATGCGGGGCAAGTTCTTAGAACTATCACATGAGGGCCAGACAGTGACCGATTACGAGGAAGAATTCACTTATTTAGTGAATTTAGTGCTCTACGAGGTGGGTATGGAGGCAAAAAGTTCCTTAATTTTGTCGATGGACTCACGAAGAGGATTCTCCAGCACTTATTGGGAAATTCAACATTGGTGACTTATGCTGATTTTAATAATGTCGCACTTTACACTATCAAGATCATTTCTTCCATGTTAAGGGAGCTAAGATTTTTTAAGTCTAGCTAGTAGGGCAAGACTGGATATAACAGTGCTATTGGGGTACCATAGGGGGATACCCAGCATAAGGCCCCTTCTAAGAGATTCAGATCAGGGGGATTACAATCGGGTGTCGGTGGATTCAGACAAGGCCATCAGGGTCAGTAGCATGTTCCAAAGGGCCAACAGAGCCAAGAGAACAATGGTGTGGCCATCGAGACCGAGGCCACCAGGGCCCGAGATCAGGGTAGCCCCGATATGGCCAGTAGGGACAGAGACAGGGGGATTTCATAGGCATGTGTTTTCTATGGGGAGAGAAAGGCCACATGCATCGAGCTTGTCTCCAGCAAGATAGGGGACATGAGCAGTAATTACAGTAGTTTTTAGGTCAATTCAGACGTGAGTATTACGTCCAGGAACCAATTAAACAGCCAACGCCTTTGGCAATTAAAGGTATGATTTTTATTTTTATCCTTGGGAAAATGGGATAAGTTCTGTGTGATATGAGTACGTCACAATATTTTATTATCACTAGATTCACCTGTGGGACGAGCTTAATGGATGTATCATTAGCGTCATTATTGTGTGTATGATTTGACCATGGGGTAACGAGGCTCTTTTTAGTCCCATCTGCAGGGAAGAGGGTGTGGACACTAGGAGGATATGTTTTGTAGATATACTCATTTTAGAGAGCTATGATATTCCGATTAACGATGATTTGAGTGATGGTGGACTGTTTCAATAAGGCTATCGTGATTATTATTCCAGGACAGGACGTGTTGTTTGTAATGTCTCGTCCTGAAAGAGGGTAGATCCCGTGTTTATTTTATGTTGTAAAGGAGACTTCTAAGAGAATAGTTATCTAGTTGTATCCGATCCCAGTGTGTAGGGACTTTACTGATGTGATTCATGGGATATCAGGTTACCGCCAAGCTAAGAGATTGAGCTCATTATTGATTTAGCGCTGGGGAGTTTATGATAGTACGAGCTCCGTAGTTTATGATTCCTTTAGAGATGTGGGAGTTGATGATTAGACTTATATGCATAGGGATAGGGTTTTAAGTTTCCCGGTTATATGCTTTGGTCATATAAATTTTAATGACCGATAATGCTAGCTAGAAATGTATCGGGAGGTTTCTTATTTGGGTTTCACTTACAAGACGTCCCACACATGAACCCCAGTGAGCGTTGAGAGTTAAGATATGTGTTGGGCGCTAAGGCATGGGTTTATTACTTTATTTATTAACACTTTGAGCTGAGAGTTATTATTATGATGTGAGGCCAATGGAGCTAAGTAGTGATGTATAGAAATCACTGGGGAATGTTAGTACCACTAGTTGATAGGTGGGAAATCTCGAGGATAATTATGTCGTGAATAGTAGGGTAATCAAGTTTACCCTTATTGTATAGCCACGCTAGGCATGCGGGACCGAGTTTGATCGATGCATGTTTCGTTTGTTATAATAGTAAATATTTGCACGGGGTATAGGGTGTATGGATGCCCTGGTTAATTCGATTTTCAGTGTCGTCCGAGATTAGAGGAAGTGAAAATAAATGTGTTGAGCGATATGCCTATGGGGAAATTAGAAACAAAGTTGGTAATAATAAGATGGACTGAACTTTATTACGGGTGAACCATTCGTTAGATGGAAAAAGGGTTGGTCTGAGGCGATCAACTATAATTTTGCTATAATTGGCGATTCTAGTGACGAAATGGATGGGTAGGCCGATGAAGTTCATGGTTGGGTTACCAACATCTCAAATAGGCCAATATTTCCTTGGGATTTTTGGGATATGCTAACCGAATTGGAGCAATTATTATTAATTTGGGTGAGTTACACAATCGGGCAGTGTGCCTAACATTTCATTGAAAGAAGAGAATGAGCCGGCACGAGGTGTCGCCCAATATTGTTATGGATCATGGTAAGATCCTTTAATACCACCTCTAATAAGGATTATCAGGTTATGATGGGGATGGAGTTACGTTTCGAGAAAGACGTGTCACCCATAGACTGATGGTTAGACGGGAGATATGATTAAGATGTGGAGGATATGCGAGGAATGCGTATTCTAGATTTTTAGGGTAATTGGTATGAGTAATTACCGTTGGTAGACTTACGTATAATAACTCGTACTGGTTTATTATTGGCATGGTGACTTTTGAGGCTTAGTATGAGAGACTTTGTCATCCGTCCTCTGTTTGGTTCGAGGCGGGGGATAACAAGCTTCTCGATCTGGGCGTGATTCAGGGTCCGTCGACTAGGATTGAGTTGATTTTGAAGTTATTTTCATATTGTTTAGGGACATCGTAGGAGTTACATTGTCACGAACCAAATATTTGTAGGCTTACGTGAGTGGTCAGGTGCTACTATAGGTTTATCGCATGGAGGGAGTTATGCAGCTTGGAAAAATAGGGAGGTTGGCACTTGGAGATGTGGGGCCATCCCTCAGTATTGAAATGATATAGCTAGTGGTGTATAGACTCGTCTTTCTGGAACATTTACAGTTGGTTCACAAGGTGTTTTGGGTGTCATCATCAAGGAGAGACCTTAGGAATGACGTATAATATCGACATAAAATGATTTGAAGAAACATGTCGCTAGTTTTGGTCCGTAGTGAGTAGGCCTTAAGTAAAGATTGTAACATCAGTGTATGTAGTCGTGAGGTGATTTAAAAATATGATGATGCCGTGCGGGATAAGAATCCAAAACTTTGGGGTACCAAGTATATCCGAATTTCAGGGAGGAAATTCCTCTGTAAGGGGGGGAGTATGTAACACCCCGTATTTTTATATGTCTCATATCTATCTCATGCTAAGAATTGTATTATATTTTTACTCATGCACGACTTAGTTTTGGTGGCGATCGACGCCAGAATTGCGCGGGGTGTGATAGATGGTATCAGAGCATGGTTTTAGGTATCGTAGGTTGTGATTCCATTTAGATTTTGCGTTTTCAATCTTTGATCCCCTTTATTGATTCATACTCCTTACGGTAGAGGGTATAACATACATGATAGATGTGTTTCTTGGAGATATAGATTTTCGTGTTAAGGACGTTGTAGTCATTGAGGTTAGAACTAATAATCTTAAAGTGAGTATATTTAGATTTGATTTTTGGAGACGAGAATTATTTTGGAGATTTTTAGTGAAAATGTTAGGTATCGTAAGTATTGATTGTGGCGAAGAAAATTGATTTGAGGACTTTGGCATTTTGATGACTTTTGGAGATAGAATCGAGTGGTGATTCGCGAGAGCGCGCGTTACGCCGTTATTTTCATAGTTATGCATATATATGTAGTAGGATACATTTGATTTTTGATCGTGAGGTATGCGCATGTAAGATTGGGTGCATGGGCGCCTGATCGTGGTATTTATGGATAGGCATATGTGAGCCTTATTTTATCTTTGTGCATTTACGCTTTGCTGAATTTCGAGGACGAAATTCCTTTGCTAGTGGGGAAGTATGTAACACCCCGTGTTTTATTAATTAATTGGAATATCCGAGAAAAATAAAATTTTGGATTTAAGGGTTTTTAATAATTAAACATGTTGATTTTTATATTTGAGTAGTAAATTCTCAACTGAAATTAAATCAGAGTTATAATAGAATGTTAGAAAATTATTTTTATATTTTATCAAGTAGGTATGCTTTTGTTGAGTTAATGAAAATTCTTCTAAGTGTTAAGGCGGTGTTTTAAAGCCTTTGTTTTGATGTTGGGGCCGTTCAAATGACAACATATGTCGTTCGAACGACGTAGCATCTCGTTCGAACGACCGCTGTCAGTCGTTCGAGCAATAGGAGGCGGTGGGTGGATTAGAATCCTAATTGTTTTCTAACTCTTAAACCCTTTAAATACCAAACTAATACGGGACGAACTTTTAAAACACTTTTCTCTCAAACTTTTCTCCAGTAAGGTTCTCCAATCATATTTCCTCTCATCTTCAACCCCTAGCCCCAACTTTTAACAAGTTTTAACTCAGGAATTTAAGATTCAATTGGTGTTTTCTTTAGAGGAGTCCAAACGTGTACTCAAATTTTTATCCAACTAATTCCAGGCATGAATACTCTATTCCTTTTTTTTAGTATTATGTGTTTTAAGTGTCGCCTAAATCCTTAATCACGTGTTTTTTATTAAAATCAATTAACAATGTAATTATAGAAAGTGGACACTAAATTTTGGTGTTGTTTTGATGAAACCTTTTTAATATTATTTAATCCTTGAAACCCTTGGGTGCGTAGGTTAGATTTTTTGGGTAATTATGGTTTTGGGTGTAGACTCTCATGTAGAATTTTATGTGGGTTTATTTATATGGTTTTTGGGACGCGCTCACACTTATAATAAGTTGAAATTTTTTAAAAGAAAAGCTTATGTCGTATTGAAATTATTGTATGTTAATTAAATTAACACTTTTGAAATCAAAGACGATGTGATGAATTGATTTAAATTAATTTGGGACCTTTATGATTATATTGTCATGTTCTGTTATGATTTATGATATTGTGTGGATTATTATTATTCACTTTTGTCATCGCGGGGACGAGGGGCTTTTGGGTAGTATTTATGCTCACCTCTATTATAGGATGCTTACTAGGTATGGGACTAGTGGGTAGACCTTGGCTATAATTTATGCTTGCTAGGTATGGGACTAATTAGTGTAAATTTGTGGGGATTTTATATTCTGGAGGGTGGGCTGATTTTTATGTTATATTATCGTTACGTTAGCCTAGGCATGAGACTAGGGTATATTAGTAACTCATCCTATATAGGATATGACGTATTGGTTACTTGGGGACCCTTAGGTATGGGACTAAGGGGTAATTTGAGGATCTCACATCGATTAACAGGGTGGGTTAATTTGTTATATGTGAAATGAAGAAAATGAGAATTAATGCCCAATATAAAAATGAGTATTAAAATTTTTGACGACATAATGTGTCAGGGACCGACAGTTTAAACGGGTCAGCGGGCGATTTTTGTCGTGTCGTGTGTGAAACCTTGTCATGGGGTGGTGTCGTCAGTTTAAACAGATCAGAGGTCATTTGACAAGGGGAAATGTGACACTTTGGTGGATTACCACCGAGGACCGCCATAATAAAAAGTGAGAACAATGATTAATTTGTTTATTTAATTAAATTAACATAGTGGGGCTTGGGGATTTAAAATCATATTGGTCTGATTTTTGAAATGGGAATGTCTGAGGGTACTTAGTGATTTATATTTATCGCGTTTAATTATCTCGTTTAATTAAATTATTCTATTATGATATTTATTGCGTATAATGCTACTGTCTGGATTCAAGGATCCTATTTGAGGAGAGTAGTGTGTATTCATGCTCGGGTCTCTGACCTCATGCGTTGACTAACTTTTCAGGAAATTGTATTTGGAGAAGCTGCATATAATTATTTGAAGATTTTCTTGGAGGTACTGTTGGAGTTGCTCTACCTTATGCTTATGGATTTCGTTTAGTTTTCCATTCCTTCGTATTTACTTTGAGACACAGTTTATGGTTTTTTAATTGGGCCATTCGGTTCCAAAGTGTTATGGGTTTTATTCAGTTATTTCACTGGATTCAGTTTCATATTATTAGAGATTAGATTTACTTTGAGTTTAGCATGGAGATGGATCTTTTATCACTTAGTTGGATGGTTTATCTTTTGGGATTGATCATCATTTATCTTGTGGATTAATTTTATATTTCTCATATCTGTCTCATGCTAGGGATGGTACTTTATTTACTCACTCCAGGCATAGTTTTGGTGGTGGCTGATGCCAGAATTGCGCAGGGTGTGATAAATTCCATATAAAATCTGAGATTAATTTATATATAAAAGATGTTATCTTGAATAAAATCTGAGATTGATTCATTGAAAATATGTGATCTTGAATTGTTCTTGTGAGAATTAAAGAAATCTTTAAATTAAAGTAAGAGAATATATTATTCTTGATAAGTATGTTGAATCCCATTGAATTGATACTTTATCGGATTGAAATCCGACGTAAAAATATGTATCATTATGTTTGGAATTGATAGGAAGAAGTGAGGTTCGATTGGGATGATTAATAGTGTTCATATGGTGTAGGGAAAATTAGAAAATTTCATCGAATACGCACCACCCCCCGCCCAGACCAACCTTGGCAGGCGAACCGATTTTGGCCAGAAGCGAATCGATTCAAGCCACCTATTCAGCCGACGTTGTTGTTTTGGTTCCTCCGTGAATCGTTTGGGGTCTGAATTAATTTTGGGTGTCCGTAGATGAAATGTAGGACTTCTGGGAAATGTGTGGGACATTTTATTACTTTAGATTAGTCGGGAATAAAATCTGGGGTGTGGAAATAATGGTGTTTAGGTTAAATGACTCTCGAAAATTAATTAATGAAATCAGTTTGGGATTTCAGATAGACTTCGGATACAAGCTAGAGTAGAATAACTTAGGTAATAATAATAATAATAATAATAATAATAATAATAATAATAATAATAATAATAATAATAATAATAATAATAATAATAATAATAATAATAATGAATGAATGAATGAATGAATGAATTATGTACTCATGAGTAGGGGTTAGACTCAGTAATTATGGGCTAGTGCTACGAGTGACATATGCACGATTAACTGGTTATATATATATATATATATATATATATATATATATATATATATATAAATATATGTGTGTGTGTGTGTGTGTGTGTGTGTGTGATTGATATACGTGAAACATACTTACTCTATGGGTGCTATCGTTGGAGGTTACGCATAGTGAACGGTCTAACCTGTCTTTGACCAGCAGGCATTGGATCGATTCCCCAGGTCATAGGACCGTTGCATGACCACTGTGTGAGTTTAAAGTCTATTGGGGGTAATATGGTATGGTTATGACCCACTGATATATGTCTATGGCCGCTTACGGTTATGCATTTTCGGTTTGGGTTCAATGGTAAGTTTCCTACCCGGTGGCCTAGGAGTGGTACGTGATGTACCTGGAGCCTGATAGCATGCTAGAGAATGCATCCGTGAGATTAAGCTCTAGGGATGCGGTTATACGTATATAGTGAGTGAGTGATATGTATGTGTATGAGCTATAATATGTGTATGCGTATATATGCATGTTAAATATATATACAGATGAATTAATGAATGTGTGAACAATAAATTATATGCATTCGGGAGGACATCTCAGGGATGATAGATTTATATACGTATATAAGAGTGATATATGTATATGTGTGAATTAAACGAATGTGTGAACATTAAAATTATATCTAGTTTAAAGTTATGTGAAGCGGTTAATGAAAAGATTAGAATTGTGAATTATAATGATAAAGCTTATGTGTTAGCTAAATGGGAAATGAAACGAAGTAAAATAAGTGTAGCACGGTTGGGCTAGAGAATTACCGTGTGGGACTAAGTTACATGATGGTACTAATTAGGCATGTTAGCGTAACAAGGGTGTTTAAAAACATGCGTTAGGTGCGCACTATAAATGAGGGGTGAGGATTATCTCATTGGAGTGCGACACGAGTTTAAATATGACTGATTACCTTGCATAATTATTATTGTATTTAAACCCTTGCAAAATATTTTCCAATGGTTTTTGGGCTCTGGTCCGTATCAAAATCCTTTCAATAACTTTTAGGTGCTCAGCCATAGGGACGCTAAGCTTAACAATCTTTTCGATGAGACGATGATTTAGCAATTGTGGATACCTGCATGGATTGCTAAAATGCTTATATCCTTGTGGTCTAGATAAGATGTTTCTTCAGGTTTTATTTCGGGCATGTCGCCTAGTTAGACAACATTTTATTATTCAGACTTTATACTTTTCAATTTCAGTTGGACTTTTGTATTGGATAATTACCGTAAGTCGTCGATTAACTTATTATTTCATCCCGTTTAGTATTCATTTTATTTTATGGTGAATGTGTATACTAGTTAGGTGGAATGGTTTGTTGCAAATATTGGAAGTTCTACTAAAATAAGTTAAGTTGCTAAAAAGTTTTTAAAATTTTGACACTAGGCCTAATAGGTTATTAGTAATTAAATTAATTTTCGACAGTGATGCTAAGATATAACCAGATGAGATATATGTTTTATTTTAGTAGAGGACTAATCAACCGTTGTTAGAATAGGCAGGGTGTCATGGACCTCTAAAACTATTGATTTAGTAACATCGATATCCGGACACCGTCGAGTTGCCCAAGGATAAGTGGCATCGGGTGCACGAGGTAACTCAACAATATGGGTTATGGACTCTACGGTGATAACCATCTCCTTTCCCCGAACTCGAGAAACAAGTCCACTAACGGTGACATCCATCCTAAAGAAGAATTCCCTAATGAGGTCGGGATATATAAAGTCTCTAACCAAGTAAAGACAATGGTCCTAAATAGGGACGCTAGGTCTAGTACCTTTTCTCATACAATGGACCATGCGAGAAAGCCCAGGGTATTATACAAAAGGTATGCGTGTCAGTCTCCCACAAAGGACGAAGGTTAGGGACATTCGAGTTATCCTGTGAGGAGGGTTCTCAGCAGGTTCATCAGTGTCTCTAGCATGGCGACGTCTAGCCCTAATCATTAGAGATAAGAAAAGGGAGGGGGACTAAGGGCTAACCTAGCAAGGACTACAACACTACACCTACACGAACCAACCAAACCGCCACATCACCAAAACCAACAACAATAAAAATCCCATCAGCTCAGCAGAATACACACACACACACACACATATATATAAGCCACTAAAAAATAAAAAATAAATATAAATGGGAGTTCATAATTGTTTGACATTCATAAGAGATTAATTTAAAAAATAAACCGGAATGCCAAAAAAATAATGAATTATCATTTATGGGGGAAACAAAAAGAAAATCAATTTATTTGAATATATGAGTGAAAAATAAAAAGTTCCCCCCAAGATTAGAAATTTATAGTTTTATGTGTGAGTATATTTTGTAAATGAAATGATACACTAAAAAAAATAGATGTCGTGTATAAAAGTAACCAAAATAACTCTATGAAATACCCCCCAAAATTGAACAAAGAATGTAAGAAAAATACCTAAGAGAAGAGGTCCAGTAAAAACACTAAAGAACAGACCTTAAAACGCACCAAGGAAATGGAGATGATGGAGTATGGTGGTGAAAATGGAGGTTTAAGGAAAGGAAGGAGAAAGGTTTTTGAGGGAGAGAAGGGATTTAGAGAGAGAGAGGGGCATGGTAAAAGGGCTAAAGCGCGATTTTAAATGTACCTCATTCGAACGAGGTTGAGGATCTCATTTGAACGAGACCAGTTAAAAATTAAATTAAAAAATAAAAGAACAAAAGTAATAAAGAGAAAATTTTTGCAGAACATTTTCAAAATAAAAAGAGTGCCTTAAGACATAATTAAAATACCCGGAACGTGAGAGTGGAATGTATGGGTGTGACTAACTAAATGGAAGCATAAGCCTAAAATAACGTACAAGTGCAAAATGCAAAATAATATTCCTAAACGTCAAGCACTCAAACCTACCTTTGTGTAGACATAGAAGGATTCGATAGAAGTCAATGCATTTCAATGAATTTTCCTAGAAGTTTGGTGATTCTCCAGCCAATTGCATCACACAAAATGCAATACAATGACTTATTATGCAAACCCATTGATCTTCTACTTATAACGACCTCATTGGTAATAATTTTTAATCTCACACTATATTTTGAAGATATCATATTTTGATCTTGTTTTATGCCTAATATTCTTTTAGTCTATTTTCAATGACGGATTTTAACTCAAAGGAGTTTTCTCCTTTCGTATCCCATTTCCTTTGCACACACAAGTTTTTAAAAATACATAATAATGGGCAATGGTTCTTACATGCACAATTTTTGTCTATCGTGTATAACATTAAGTAACAAAATTGATAAGAGAACACCTTACTTCACCTAGCATACGCAAAGCGAGACTAACATTTTAAAGAACTTGTGTAAGGTGTGTACATATAAGGTGACGATATGAGGACAACATAGAAGGAAGTATAATAAAGGGGCATCAAACGTCATGATAACGCATAAAAGACACAAGTAAGATGAAATCAAGTCTAATTACCCATTATAAGTCACATGAACATGAAATGATGGGGTGTCCCAAATATCTTAATTACATATCCAAAAGGGACAAAAGTAATTTTTTTTATAAAACAAGGAAAAAGAATAAAAATATTTTTGGATTTTTATAAAAATGTGTACATCTATATAATTTTGTTCATAAAAGGGATGAAATAAAATGGAAGCACACCCTCATCTAGATTTTGACTCCGAACTCAATTAATGGAGTAAACCCGAATAGATTTCCTAAGATCCTCGAACCTAAGGGCATCTAGAGGTTTTGTGAAAATATCGATCAATTGACATTCGATTCCAACAAAGCTTAAGGAAACGGTTTTCTCCTCAACTAATTCACGAATAAAGTGTTCATAAATCCTAATATGCTTTGTTTGAGAAAGTTGGAGGGAATTTTGAGAGATATGAATTGCACTCATATTATCACAGTAAATAGTCATTATGGATTGATAAATGCCGTAATCCTCCAATATTTATTTTATCCAATTGAGTTGTGTGCAATAACTCCCAGCGGCTATGTATTCGGCCTCTATTGTGGATAAGGAACTAGAGCTTTTCTTATTGCTCATCCAAAAAATAAGAGCACTCCCAAAATAGAAAGACCCGCTTGAGGTGATTTTGTATCCATCAACATCTCCTACCCAGTCGGCATTTAAATACGTTGATAGAAAATTATTGGTATCAAAAGAATACCAAATCTCGAAAGAGAGGGTCCCAATCACATATTTGATTATGCGTTTTAGCGCAAGTGAGTGTGACTCTTTTAGGGCAGCCTAATAATGGGTACAAACTCCTACACTAAAGGAATATTTGGCGATTAAATAGAGTAAACTACCTATCATGATCCTAAAAAGTGTGTTCTCTACGTCCTTTCCCTTTGTGTATTTGCTAAGCTTAGAGGATGAACTCATTGGGGTGCGTGTATACTTAGCCGAGTCTAAATTAAAATTCTTCACAAGATCTTTATCATACTTAGATTGGGATAAGAAGATCCCACTATCGAGTTGACGCACTTGAAGACCTAGGAAGAAAGTAAGCTCGCCGACCATACTCATCTCAAGCTCACTTTGCATTTCTCCCGCAAAGACATGAGTTTATTGACCACATGTGGATACAAAAACTACATCATCAACATAGACTTGGGCAACCAAAATAGCACTCTCAACTCGACAAACAAATAATGTCATATTTGTTCCCCCTCTTATGAAGCCACGAGTAAGGAAATATGATGTACGCCTTTCATACCAAGCATCATAAACCCTACAAGGTTTTCTTTAGATAAAAAATGTAGTTTGGGGTCTTAGGGTCTTCAAAATTTTTAACGAGGTCGTTAAAATGAAAACATAGTCGTTGTAAAATGACAACAAGGTTTTCATTCTAACGACCTTGCTGTCATTTTAACGAGGTTCTTTTCTTGTTCAAACGTGTCTGCTTTCTTATTCGAATGAAGTCACCACCTCAAAGTTTGTGTTCGCCTTATAAATACTAGTTTCATGTTTGATTTTGTTGAGACTTTTTACCAGAACTGATTATGCATATCTTCAGCAAAAGTTTTTAACCTTTTGACTTTAAAAAACCTTTTTTATTCTCAAATCATCATCCCCAGAATTTATTTGAGTGAATCAAGTTTAAACCCTATAGTGTGTATCTTGCATACAACCTCTGTGGAGAGGTGAACTTGTGATTCTCAAGGGAATTCATTGCTGACAACGAAGGTTGATTGGTGGATACAGAGCATGATGGTCGCGTAAGGACTTCTCCTCACCGAGTAGTATTCTTTAGAGATTTACAAAGACTAGCGCATTATACTTGTGGTGGTTATCAAGTAGTCTGTCAGTTGAATGTCTTGTAAACAATATAAAGTACTGAATAAATTTTTTTACCCAAAAGGGGTTTTTCCTCGAATTACCTTGTCGTGTTTGCATGCTTCATTTTATCCGCTTTATCACCTAGATGCTCTATTAGGGTAATAAGATAAAATTTGGACTTGTGTACGATGGAAACTAAATTATAGAAATATTCCATTAAGATCGCCATCGCGCACACTCAAATTAGTATTAGAGCCTGCTGCAAAAATTTACTGTGTGATCTTTTCCACAAAAATATTTTTCTTTTGATATCAATTTTTTTTTAAATTGTTGATCTTTGAAAATTTTAATTTTATTGGATAATTTGTATATTCAATTGCCATCTTCGATGGTACAAATTATGCATACTGGAAGTTTAGGATGAGGTCTGCTTTAAAGGCCATAAATGAACGTGCTTGGATAGTTTGTGAAAGAGGGTGGAATCCTCCCACTATGACAGTTGATAATGTCACAAATCTCAAACATGTTTCTTCGTGGACTAATGAGGAATTTAAGTAGAGTAATTTTAATTATTGTGGACTTAATGCTATTTTCTGAAGCCGTCACCCCTAATGAGTTCCTTCGCATCATGATGTGCACTACGTTTAAAGAAGCATAGGATGACCTCCAGCTCACTCACGAAGGTACCAGTGTTGTAAAAGTGTCAAAGCTTCAAAATTTGACCACCCAATTTGAGACCATCACTGTATTGAAGTCCGAGTCATTCGATGAGTTTTATGCGCATTTATCTGACATTATTAATTCGAGTTTTAATTTGGGTTAGAAGATTTTGGAAACGAGAGTTGTTTAAAATATTTTGAGGTCACTCCCTACCCACTTTATCCCTAAGGTCACCATACTTAATTCGTTAGGGTTTTTAAACACTCTTAGGTTAGAAGAAGTCGTAGAAGATATTTAGACTTATGAGATAAATATGTTCCCGAAAACCATTAAGCCTAAGGATATAG
Organism: Sambucus nigra; assembly: GCA_949130495.1. NCBI lineage: Eukaryota > Viridiplantae > Streptophyta > Magnoliopsida > Dipsacales > Adoxaceae > Sambucus > Sambucus nigra. The sequence continues at coordinate 474,117,048 of OX422213.1, forward strand.
GGGTAGCTTTAAAGACTCTAGATAAGAAAAAAAAAGGAGCGAGTGTGAGTTTGAATATGAGGGTGAGGTTGATTTTGATGACTTGGCTTTGTTTGCAAAAAAATTTAAAAAGTTTCTCAAATTTTCCAAAAATAATTCTTCCATTAAAAAGATTTTTGAGAAAAATAAAAAGAAAGATGAGGTCATGGGTAACAGTGAGAAAGAGGAAGAGATAAGGTGTTATGAGTGCGAGGGTAAAGGGAACAAGGCACATGAGTGTCCCACTAGGCATAAGAGAACGGGCAAAGAGATTGGAAATAAAAACATTCTTAGCGATAGTGATATTGAGTCAGTTGATTGAGGGAGAGAATCACCACATGAACCGTGCGTTACGTTCATGGCTAGTCCTATGAGTACTTCTAGTTTATCCCACAATGATTAAGACACATGTAAACGAGAGAACCTCGATGATGTTTCGAGCCATTCTAGTGAGAGTGAGGATAAAATTGCAAGTGAGGGAGACGGAGATCTCCAAAAAACATTTATTTATTTGTACACCGAGACGCTGAAAACCCAAAAGTTGAACAAAGATTTGTCTCTTAGGGTGTTAGATTTGGAGAGAGAGCTGAAGGTTTTGAAGGTGTGTGAGTAATCGACGAGTCACTCGAGAAGGTGAATATTTTTTTCGTCTTAGGCCGAGAAAAAATGACCAACACCATAGATAGTATTATGGGAGATCTTCAATCTTCATTAGAGACTCGTGAGAAACTTGAAGCCCGTGTATCCCAACTCGAGAGAGATCTCGAACGTGCTCGGGAGGTCAAGGTTATTTTAGAGGACACATCTGAGAAGGTTAGAAATATGCTCCCTGGTCCCACTTTAGGTAATGTAGAGAGGTTAGGATCAGGTTATGACGGTGCGCCCACTTCTCATGTTGCACTCGAGCCAGTTCCCAGGTTTGTGTTAGATCCATATGGCCCCCGAACTAACCCACCTAGGAGTCCAAATCCACGTAGGAGAGCTCATCCTAGACATTTTGAGAGAGGTGGATCAAAGGCCGTGTATGTTTATTCCCATTGCAAGTAAAAAGGTTACCGTAGAGAATTTTTCTTTAAGTTGGGGAGAGTGTCTCGTAGGTATCTTCCACGATATGCTACTACATGTGTGCTCGCACGCACTCCCATACATGTTACTCCACATGCTCCCGCACATCACATGAGAGAGTTTGAGAGCAAGTAGAGTATTTGGTCAAAACTTCACAAGATCTTATGGATGTTTTTCATAGGATGTCATCTCCTTTGGAGAACTCCTCCCGACCTAATGATTAAGGTTGTGACTTATTTCTAGCATAGGATGATTTTTATGTTCGTATATTACATGCATGTTGCTAGATTGTACTGCCATTGTATTATCATTGTATTTAAACTTTTCCATTTTGAAATATTTTTTGAAAAATCCAAAAAGATTTTTGTTTTTCTTAATTTTTTTTTTAAAATACAAAAGGATTTTTTATTTCTTTGAAAAAGCCAAAAAGATTTTTTTTTAATAAAATTTATGAAAAATCCAAAATGAGTTTTGTATTTTTTTACACCATATATGGATGAGCATTAAAGATGTTTGAGTCACCCATTCATTCCATATCCACGTGACTCTTTTGTAGTGTTTTAAGACATGACATCATTTTATTTTGTGCTTTATAATATGTGGAGTCATTAAGAGATGATATGATGACTACTTGATATATGTTTAACTCCTTGTCACCTGTAATGCACACGAGCACAAACTTGTTTGAGCATTGCACTTACCTTTCACGTGTTAATTGTAGTGTTTCCATCTCAATCCTGGTTTAAAAACGAATCAAATGTGAAAAACGAGATAATGAAAGTAATGCTTGTAAGAACCATTGTCCGGATTTGAAAAATTGAAAATCATATCTCCGATAAATTTAGTATATTTACAGCAATGGAATCAGGATGCGAAAGACATGTTGACTTTGCGTGAATAGCCACCATTTGCAAAAATAAAAGAGCCTAAACAATTAAAGGCACATGAAAAGAAAAATAAAGTGCCAAGCCAATTTTAAAGAACATTGATGCTTCACTACATATGAGCATTGATTTTTTCATTGAGAGAAAAAAATTTAATATGTGATTTTTGAGGGAGATAAGTCGAAGATCAATGGGTTTGCACATCCTTAAAAATATCATAAAACATTACATCGTTTTGGGCGTTATTGGTGTGAAAATCACTTATGATCTTGATGAGTTGAATATGTTAATTTGATTTCACTCGAGTTCACCATTTTTACACCTAAGGTAGACTTTGAGATCTTGTGTTAGTGGTGTCTCATTCCTTCGTACACATATGTTATGTTTGTCTATGTTGATTAAATTATATAATGTGTTCACACCCTTACATTTCGTTTCCATGATTCAGTTATTTTTTGTGTTTCTCCATGGCATGTTGTTTTTGCAAAAAAAAAAAAAATTACTTGAAAATTTTAAAAAATGAAAAATAATTTATGGAGCCTTTGAGATTATCATTGCATGTTTATTATTTCCGAAAAGTGCCCAATATGTGTGTGTTTTCTTTCAAACCAATTTTTATCAAAAAATTATCCAACTTTTAATTAAGCACCAAACCAAGTTGTGAAAACCCAATTCTTACTTTAAACCAGTTTTATCTTGATTAATCCTAAACATGCATATAGTGATTAAAGCAAGTAAAGTAAAGTAAAGAATACTCACAACGCCGGATGGCCCAAGCCAGACAATCACTATGAACAATAGTTTTACAAAGATAGATTAGCCTTACACCAAGACTCGAACCCACGAGTCTTGATGCTCCTTCTGATCTTCAACCGTTCTTCAATAGTGCCCATACGTAAATTCCGTCTTCCATGATACCTGTCCACAACACACGCGTCCACGTATATCTCGGTGTCCATCGATATGGCTTTTATTCGTCTATGATGTTGAACAAGAAGTCCTTCTCTTTTCTTCACCGCAAAATCCTTTGTGTTCAATGTGTAGAACAAACAACTATGGTGCAACAAGATCACGTAATCATATAAGAATGATAACTCGGATCTTTGCAAAATTCTAAGGATGTGTTTATGCTTTTTAAACCTTAGAAAACATGTGCAAACAAGGTTCTGGTTCGTAAAACTATTTTCCATAAATCACACCTATGAAATTATGATGCACACACTTTTTAAATAGGATTTAAATGCCACTTCGAAAAACGTGTCGTTCGAACGACTTGAGGAACTTGTTCGAGCAACATCCCATCTCGTTCGAACGAGATTGGATGTCGTTTGAACGACAGCACGAAAGTTTGACTTTTTTACTTTTTGTTTAAAACGTCTCTTCTAATTAGAGATCCAAAAATGTCAAACTCTTTTGCGAGCTTATCGTCATAAAACGTAGTTTAAGCCTTTTAAAACACTATAAAACATTTTTTTTTATAAAAAATACATCCTTACCTTTTATAAAAATAATTCCGAGCACCATTAATTATACGCATTCATACCTGAGTGATCTTGGAAGGCAATTAATTTTGAAGATGAATAAACTTGCACCAATTTAAACTACGACATGATTAAATCTTTGAAGCTTTGCTGCAACGTCTTCAATTTGTTCAATACGTCATAGACCAAGTGGGATCGTGATAAAAAAAACACCCTATGACATATTACAAACACGTTTTGTTCACGTAATTAAGTCAAAACAATACAGGGACTCAATTGAAAATTTATGTCCTTACAAATCTCCCCCTTTGACTATTTCGGGACAAAACTAAACCAGTGAAATGCCTAACCGGGCCGTCAAGCCGTATGATGCCTAAATCCCATCCAATAAACCCAAACTCAAAAATTACAGGACACGGACTAGAATATGTAGCACCGACAAGCATGAACTGTCTGAATCTGATGTAGACTTGAAATCTCGAATCGCTGAAGCATAGCTACACACATGAAACAGACAAACAAATACCCAGTGAAGTATGGAGGAACAAATGAAACCAATACATTTATACAAATGATACCAAACAATAATAGATACCAATACGAATAATCTTTGCAAACACTCATTCGTTAAAAAACTTGAGCAACAAAATGATACCAATTTGATGAGTGAGAAAATGATACCAATGTGATCTACCAACATCAATCAGAGATACCAATTTGTAAAATATGAAATCAAAATACGCTCAAATCTCCCCCTACATCACATACATCTCTCCCCCTTTTTGTCTCGAATAGACAACCCGGTGAAAAGATAAACCAATTAGAAATATCTAGCATGAGAATATAAACCAATTTAAAGTCTAGTGTTCACTTGGTTTTTAAAACATGTCTCATTAAGTATACACCTATTTTGGTTAGGAAATCCGTTTTGTAAGAGCTAGATGTTAGACTAGTTGATTCTCGTATGCTTGCACATGATGATTTACTTACAATATCTTATGGATGATTTCTTGCATGATTTTATGTATCATACTATAGTTGTGCTTCATGATATATGTTTCTAGTGTTATGACATGTGTATTATTTTTATTTTTATTTTTCTTTTTCATATTAGAAAAATACAAAAAGATTTTATTTTGATAAATTTATTGATGTGCTTGAATTCAATTCACTCCTCAATTTATATGTAGCTAAGACATTTGATTATTACTTTAGATACCTTGATTGATCTTGACCATGTTTATGGAGTTATTTCGAACTTTATTTGCTTTATGGATTCGACTTTGTACATGCTTCCGCACACACATGATCGAGCTTGTTAGAGTTTAACTTCACTATGTATATTTGAGCTTGGTGAGATGTTCTCCCTTTAATTTTTCATTTACTTGTTTATGTGACTATGGAGGATTTGTGCATGTAAGAACCGTTTCCCGTGAGGGACTTTGTTTAAATATTGGAAAAATTACGAGTGAGCAGGAGAAAGGGTTGCGAAAGACAAGTTGACTTGGCATATAATTCACCGTTGAAAAGACCCCAATACAAATTGCCCAAAAGGGGATAACATATTTTAGTTTAATGTGTGATCATTCAAAATAAATCACTTCAAAAGAATTGAGAAAATAAAAGAAAAAAATATGATAAATGTTTATCTTTTGAGGGAGTTTAGTTGAAGATCAACGAGTTTGCACAATCAATCCTAGTATGCTTATTTTGGTATGGCACTACTGATTTGTAGAATCATCAATATTCCAGGCTTGTGTGTATTGTGTTTGTTTTGTTTGTTAAGTTCACTTTATCTTGTCATTTGAGGCTAAAGCTTAGTTTGATAAATTTTTGCGATCAATAAGAAGTTCTTTAATATATTTAACTGTTTGGGTTATAATTCATTTTTTTCTAGTTCACTCCCATTCAATCCATCCCATATGTTTAAACACATCGCTACTAAGCTAGTGTGTAAAGCTTATGTGTTTTATATCGTGTTTTGTGATCGTTTATACCTATATATGTGTGTCGTATTTTTTTGATATATTTCGCATATGTTATATATGATATTTTGAGTTTTTGTTAATTTGGTTCATGTTTTAAAAATGCTTATATCTATTGGTTTTATTGTGATTATATGGCCATATTTTATGTTGTACTATATAATTCGTACATTTTGTATTTGTTTTTGGAACAATTGAAAAAGTACAAAAATAGTTGGTTTTGATGGTCTTTGAGATTATCATTACATACTCTTGATTTATATCTTTTCGTGATGGTATCTTATCTTCTAAGTGATGCTTTGTATTTCATGATCATGTTTTAATCCTTTGTCTATTATGGACAAAAGGGGGAGAACAAATTATGGGAGAGTTTTTATGGTTGTTTAAAACTCGATGTCACATGGTATACGTTTTTGTCTCATGTGTGTATGTACTTAAAGTGAAATTAAAGACACAATGGATGAATACAATTTTTGTGGAAGGGAAGAAGAAGAAGTTTGAAGACCAATGGACTTATCCCATTTCGTTTCATGGTTGGGAAGGTTTTTAGTTTTCTTTTGTCATTTATAGATTTTTGTTGATGTAATTTATATTTTGGATAGGTTTACTTGTTTTTGTACCGAAAAAGCAAAAGGGGGAAATTTGTAGGAGCAAAATTTATAATACTACTCAAAATATAGGCCTTGTATTATTTAGGCTAGTTTGGCATATCCCGTTACAAATCGTAACGTACTGTCATGGAAATTCAACATCAACCCTCGAGACTTCTCGACATCTCGTGAAGGTATAAATTCGTTTAGTGTTTAATTTAATTCATAGAATTTATTTTTGGGATGTTTATTTTTATTAAAAATTAACAAGCGTTTTTTATTTTAAAAAAATATATTTTTATTTTTAAGCCTAGCTCAAACGAAATATTTATCTCGTTCGAACGAAAATGAATTTCCGATAGAAGGGTCATTTGAAGTTTTTATCTAATGAGCATCGATCGAGGGCGTAGTGTTCTGACTCGTCAGAAGGAATTTTGAATCATTTTCAAATGAGAATGCCTTCTCGTTCGAACGAGACTATGTTTCATTCTAATGAGTTTCTTTACTCATTTGAACGAGCCTCGAATTCGTTCAAACGAGTCGCAACCTAAAAAATTATGAACGCCTTATAAATACTTGTTCCGTGTTTAGTTCTTTTCAAACTTTTTACAGATCCATTTTTGCATATATTTTGCAAAAATTATTCTTTTTTTAGTGTTTTAAAACACTTTTAATTCACAACATACATACTAAAAATTGTTCTTGTGAATTCATTTAAACCGTTTACTATTTTAGTATTTTGCATACACCTTTGTGGAGAAGGCATCTCCATGTCTGACTTGTGAAACCTGAGGGGATCACTGGTGAAGACAAAAGTTGAGGCTGTATCAGTGGATACCGAGGACGAATTTGTCGTCTATGGATAGCTTGGTAACAAGTGATATCCTTCGAAAAAATTTCGAAGACTAGCGCGTTATGCTTGTGGAGGATATCAAGTAGTTTGTAAGTCGACTATCTTGTAGATATCTAAAGTGCTGAATAAAAGCTTTTGTCCGAAAGGAATTTTTCCTTAATCTTGTGTTCTTGAATGCGTATCTTCATTTATTTTTAGAACATATATTTGCCTTCATGCCTAATTTAATCTAAGATAAAATTTGTTTAACATTAGTGTTGTATATTTGGATCATAAAATTGATAAAAATACAAAAAATCAATTTTTGTTTGTGACCATCCTTGCCGAGCACATTTATTTCTGCATTCTTATTTGGTATTAGAGCATTCAGCTGTTTTCTTATCCCTTATAAGTGGTATCAGAGCGGGTTGCACTAATTTATTGTGTAGATCCTTGTTTAGTACTTTTAAGGTGGTTCTTATTCATCTCTCTTGTTTTTATTTTTCTCACGATGGATAGCCATAGTTTTGACGACTTAAATGGTTTGAATTTGAAGTTTGCTTAAAGATTTAAATTCTTCAAAAAGAAAATTTTCATTTAAATATGCTATGGAACTTTTGCAAACTATTGAAACTCAAAGGGATTTCTTTCGTGAGAAACTCGTGGACAATGATCGGGATTTTAAACTTTTAAAATTGTCCAAGAAAGAGAGTGGTTATAGAATCCCATTTTTAGAAAAATAATTAGAGGACTTGATAATTTCTAGGGTTTGTGATTGTGTCATAAGGGATAGTGATAAAATAATGAATGAATTTAAGGCACGTGAGAAGACTCTTAGGGATAAGTTTTTTTGCATTGAGGGCGAGATAAATAACCTTCTAGGAATGATTACAAATTTAAAGAGGGGGTGCCTAAAATTGGAAGAGTCTAATTCCGTACTTGAGTCTAAAATTTTGAAGTTAAAAGATAACTTAAAAAACTCTAGCAGTGTTAGCTGGCTCCCAAGTTTATAATAATATCAGTGTTAAATTCGAGACCATTATTTGTTTTAGAGGGTTAACCACATCCAAGGATGTGAGAAAAGGTCAACCCATAGGTAAAATTCCCCGAGTTTACACATGTTCGCATTGTGGTAGTAAGGGTCACCTTAGGCATTTTTGTTATGATATTAGAAGAGGTCCTAGGAAGTTTAATTCTAATATTTCCTTAGTTCCCTAAACCCGTCGCATTAAGTATACACCTATTTGGGTTGGGAAATTCATTTTGGAAGAGCTAGATGTTAGACTAGTCTATTCTCGCATGCTTGCACATGATCCTTCACTTTCTATATCTTATGAATGATTGCTTGCATGATTTTGTGTGTCATACTCTAGTTGTGCTTCATGATATATGTTTGCTCGTATTATAACATGTGTATCTTTTGTATTTCTAATTTTTCTTTTATTGAGTCATATTGAAAAAATACAAAAAAAATTATTTTGATAAAGTTTTTGGAAAATACAAAAAGATTTATAGTTTTTGTGTATTTTAGTTTTACACATTTAGTGTAACATATTAGTGTGTTTGAAAAGATATAAGTTAAGCATGTGTAATGATAATCTCAAGGTCCATCAAACCCAACTATTTTTGTACTTTTAAATTTTTTCGAGAACAAGTACAAATTGTTCAAATTATATAGTACAACACAAAATATGCCCACATAATCACAAATAATCCAATAGATTCAAGCATTTTTTAAACAAGGACTAAATGTAACAAAAACTCAAAATACCATTTATAATATATGCAAAATATATCAAAGAATATACGACACCCATATATAGGTACAAACGACCACAAAAGATGACACAAAACACATAGGCTTTACACACTAGCTTAGTATTGATGTGTTTAAACATGTTGGATGGATTGAATGGGTGTGAACTAGAAAGAAACTAATTATATATAACCCAAACAGTTAAATATGTTCAAGAAGTTCTTATTAACCACAAAACTTTATCAAACTAAGCTTTAGCCTCAAGTGACAAGATAGAGTAAACTTAACGAACAAAACAAGCACAATGGACACAAGCTTAGAATATTGATGATTCTACAAATCAATGGCATCATAACAAAATAAGCATATTAGAATTCATTTTGCAAGCCCATTGATCTTCAACTAAACTGCCTCAAAAGATAAACATATATCATATTTTCTTTTCTTTTCTCAATTCTTTTGAAGATATTTATTTTGAATGATCACACATTAAACTAAACTATGTTGGCTCCTTTTTTTCTATTTTCTTGGGCTCTTTTCATCGATGTCTTTCACGCAAAGTCAACTTGTCTTTCGCAACCCTTTTCCCGTGCTCACTCATATTTTTTTAATATTAAAAAAAAGTCTCTCACGGGAAACGGTTCGTAAATGCACAAACCCCCATAGTCAAATAAACATCTAGAGGAAAAAATTGATGGGACAACATCTCACCAAAATCAAATATACATAGTGAAGTTAAAATCCAACAATCTCGTGCATGTGTGTATGGAGGCATGTACAAAGTCGAATCCATAAAGCAAATCAGGTTCGAAATAACTCCATAAAAATGGTTGAGATCAATCTAAGTATCTAAAGTCATAACCAAATGTCTTAGCCACATGGAAGTTATGAAGTGAATTAGTTTGAGATGATATCTTATCTTCAAAGTGATGCTTCATATTTCATGATTATGTTGTACTCCTTTGTATATTACTGACAAAAAGGGGGATAACAAATTACAGGGGAGTTTTTATGTTTGTTTTTCGTCTCATGAGCATAGGTACTTAAAGAGAAATTCAAGACACACCGGATAAATAAAAATTTTGTGGAAGGGAAGAAGAAGAAGTTTGAATACAAAGAGACTTATGCCATTCCGTTCTAGGGTTAGGAAGGGTGTTAGATTTCTTTTGTCATTTATAGAGTTTTGTTGATGTAGTTTGGATTTTGGATAGGTTTGTTTATTTTTGTACCGAAAAAGCCAAAGGGGGAGATTTGTAAGAGCAAAATTTTTGATATTGCTCATAGTACAGGACTTGTGTTATTTTAGGCTAGTTCGGCATATCTCGTTGCAAACCGTCATAGAAAATTGACATCAACATTCGAGACTTCCAGTGGGGATGGATTTTCATTATAAGGGTCGTTTGAAGTTTTATCTAGCGAGCATCGATCGAGGGCGTAATGTTTTTGGAAGATTGTTCAAACGAGAATGCCTTCTTGTTCAAACGAGATTATATTTCATTTTAACGAGTTACTTTTCTTGTTCGAATAAGCCTCGAGTTCATTCGAACGATTCATCGCCTAAAAAATTATGAATACCCTATAAATACTTGTTTCGTGTTTAAATGTTTTCAGACTTTTTTCAGATCGATTTCTTCATATATTTTGCAAAAGCTCTTCTCTGTTTAATGTTTTAAAACACTTTTAATTAAAAACATACATTCTGAAAATTTTTCTTATGAATTCCTTTAAACCCTAAACTATATTAGCATCTTGCATACACCTTTGTGGAGAAGGCATCTCTATGGCTGACTTGTAAAACCTGAGGGGATCACTACTGAAGATGAAGGGTGAGGCTGTATTGGTGGATATCAAGGATGAATATTTCGTCTGTGGATCGCTTGGTGACAAATGATATTCTTTAGAGAATTTACGAAAACTAGCGCGTTATTCTTGTGGGAAATATCAAGTAGTTTATAAGTTGATTGTCTTGTAGATTTCTAAAGTCCTGAATAAAAGGTTTTGCCCGAAAGGGATTTTTCCTCAATCTTGTGCTCTTGAATGTGTATCTTCATTATCTTGTTTAGAACACATATTTGTCTTCATGCCTAATTTAATCAAAGATAAAATTTGTTTAAAATTGGTGTTGTATGTTTGGATCATAAAATTGATAAAAATACAAAAATAAAATTTTTGTTTGTGACCATCCTTGCCGAGCATGTTTATTTATACATTATTATTTTGTATCAGAGCATTCAACTATTTTCTTATCCCTTACACTAATAAAATTAGATAACAAGTTAGAATTCATATTTAACTTATCATTTAATAGGTAATGGGTAAGTCTTTAACCAACTCCACTGATTTGTAATAGAATCACATAATAAGTTAACATTCATATTTTACTTATCATTTAAATAGTGGAGGGTAGGTCTTAATCGACTCCAATAAATTGTAACAAAATCGGATAATAATTTAACATTCATATTTAACTTATCACTTAGCCTTTTTTTTTCCAAAAAATGGGGAAGGTTTATGACCAACTCCACTAACTTGTAATAAAATTGGATAATTAGTGAACTTATCATTTAATAGGTGGAGGGTACGTCCGTGACTGAATCCACTGAATTGTATAAAATTGGATAATAAGTTAACATTCATATTTAACTTATCGTATGATCTGTTGAGAAGGCATCTCTATGGCTGACTTGTAAAACCTGAGGGGATCACTACTGAAGATGAAGGGTGAGGCTGTATCAGTGGATATCGAGGATGAATATTTCGTCTGTGGATCGCTTGGTGACAAATGATATTCTTTAGAGAATTTATGAGAATTGTATAAAATTGGATAATAAGTTGACATTCATATATGATCTGTGGAGGGTAGGTCTGTTACCGACTCTAATAACTTGTAATAAGATCGAATAACGAGTTACATTCATATTTAACTTATCATCTAATTAATGGAGGGTAGTATTGTGGCCGACTTTACTGACTTGTAGTAAAATTGGATAATAAGTTAACATTCATAATTAACTTATCATTTAATCAGTCAAGGGTAGGTCTTTGACCAACTCTATTAACTTGTACTAAAATTGGATAACAACTTACCATTAATATATAAATTATCATGTAATCGGTGAATGGTAGGTCAGTAACTTACTCCATTCAATTCTAATAAAATTAGAAAACAAGTTAACATTCATACTTAACTTATCATTTAATTAGTGAAGGGTAGGTTTTTGATCGATTCCACTAACTTATAATAAAATCTAATAAAAAATTAGCATTCATATTTGACTTATAATTTAATCGCTGGATGGTTTGTATGTTAATGATTCGACTGACTTGTAAAATAGTTGGATAACAAGTTCACATTCGTATTTAACTTATTATTTAATTGGTCAGGATAGGTATGTGACTAATTTCATTAATTGGTAATAAAATTAAATAACAAGTTAACATGCGTATTTAACTTATCATTTAATCTGTGAAGGGTAGGTTTGTGACATACTCCGTTAACTTATAATAAAAATGAATAGGAAGTTAACATTCATATTTAACTTATATTTAATACGTGGATTGTAGGTTTGTGACTGACTCCACTAACTTATGATAAAATTGAATAACAAGTTAACACTTATATTTAACTTATGATTTAATCGGTGGAAGGTAAGTTTGTGACCGACTCCACTAACTTGTAATAAAATTGGATAACAAGTTAATATTCATATTTAACTTATTATTTACTTGGTAGAAGGCATGTTTGCGACTGAATCCACAAACTTGTAATAAAATTGGACAAGAAGTTAACATTCAAGTTTAACCAATCATTTAATCGATAAAGGGTAGCTCCGTGACTGACTCCATTAACTTGTAATAAAAGTGGGTAACATGTTAACATTCATATCTAAATTATCATCTAATCGATGGAGGGTAAGTATGTCACCGACTTTATGTAACACCCCGCCTAATTAAATACCGGGTGATCAGTCCTTTATTATATTATAATCAAGGAGAACGGTTGGTTCATTCTTAGCATCACTGTCGCAAAATAAACTTTCCAATTTAAACACCCTAAATAATTAAGCTAAGTGTCAAAACCATTTAAAACATTATATCCAATTATTAAAACCAATTATGATTTTTTTTAATAAGTAACAGTTTAAGATTCACACAATTACTAAGAGTGGAAATAAACACCCATGAATTTAATCATTCAGATAATCCAATACCAACTTTAAAACTACAAAGGGAAATCATCCTGAACAATAATCAAATCCCAAAGAGTAAAAATGCTAAAGATAAATGAAAATAATCTCTGAAAAATCCAATTGAATAAGGAAACGGGCGACACATGCCCTAACTAATCAGAACTAGAATGAGAGTAGATTCAACATCGAGGTCGTCTAAGCAATGTCCTGCAACTTTCACATAAGCTGCAGCGCGTCCGGTCCAAAGAATCTACGCAAGACGTCCCTGTGGCTGGGCACCAGAAATATATACATATATATATACAAGAGAAAAGAGATAACAGGAAATGGGTCAGAGCCCGAGTGTAAAACAATTTAAAATTAGTTTAGCAAGTATTTAAAATGCTTACGTGCTAATGTAACAACCATGTTAGTATGCGACACTCTCTTGAGAATTCTCGCCTCTCGTCTAGCGTGCATGCCTACCGTACTAATAAATCTCATCAATTTCCCTATCTTATCCTCCATAAGGTTTTATCATGTGAAAAGCGAGGTTATGATATTTACTTTAGGAAATCATTCTCTTCAAGATTTCTTATGTTATTTAAAATAACTCATTACCGTTACAAAGTTCCCGAACACTTATAATAAAGTTGAAGCATTTATTCATTACTTATCTACTTATACGCACAGTAGACTGTTACCATATAAATATACATATATATATTAGTCACACATATAATATATATACTAACGGCACCCCACATAAGATATATGGTGCTGGCATACTCTGCTATCAAGTCCCCGTATCACACAAACTAAGGGAAATACTAGTTCGAAATCACTCTCGAACTGTATTAACACAAAATACATACAAATGGAGGTGAAGCATAGTTCCAAGTCACTAAGAGGTCAGCACGTACCCTCACATCTCTTAGGACCGTCTGACTATCAATCAGATAACCTATACCAAGGAGTCCTATGTTCTAGGGTATAAGTCAATATCCCCCATAAAGGTCCCATCAAGATAAGATTGTCCCGACGCGGTAACCTCCGTGATAGCAAGTAGCGCGGGCATGATTTTTACACATATGTAATATATGCACAGTCATACATTCATATACATAATTATTCACATTATCCAAATTAGGTCCACCCACGACCCATAATTATCACATTTTACCCGAGTATCTCGCATAACGAACTCGTCCCTTTTTATTCTCATTTATAATTTATTTTATACTTACTTCTCATCTCGAAGTATTCCATCTCAACTAAGTATAATCTCAGTAGGTATACTCTCACTTACCTTATGGTATAAATCCTAATTACGATTATCTCACTCTCGTGATCTTCAGGGTAAGCTCACCGCCCCAAAAGTTTGAATCATTACACCTAAACAACTCCCAATAATTTTGCACTCTTCTGGGTTCCTCGGATACTGGTTTTCCTCACTCAAATTAACCGTTTACTAAAATAGGGGCAAAATAGAAAATTCACTAAAAATTAGAAATTTCGCTCGAATCAGAATGGATCTTGCTTGAACGAATTCCACGTGTCGCTCGAACGACTTTGGGCGACATTGGCATCTCGCTTGAACGACTTGGCGTGACTACGCGCGAACTGAACTGTTTCGTCTTCAACCTGTGGCAGCCTCGTTTTTCACTATTTTTAAGCTTAAAAACCTCTACAGTTTAATCCTCAACGTCTCATCTTCAATCCCAATCAATAATAACAAGGTTATATATCATTCATAACCTCCCAGAATCCTTGATTCGTCCAGAATCATTAAGATTACGTGAAATCCCCAAATTAATTCATAAGAACCGTAGTTTCCAAATTTTCAATTAAAGAACCTAACCAACCCCAATTCGTTCATCAATATTATTTCTAATTTTGTGATAAAACCTCTACATATGATAAAAATTCAGGCCACATAGATTATCCCTACAACGCATACGAGTTTTCTTCTAAAACATATAATTCTATATGATTTTCATTCCTAGACTAATATGGAAGGAACATTAACTAGAAATCAGCAAGATAGATACTTGCCTTGAAATTTTGTTTCTGATTTGTGGAAGAAAGTGGTGTGGTTGTGTTCCTCGTCGCGTGATCTATAATTTGGCGATGACGGCGATGCAAACGACGGAGTTTTTTGGCCTAGAACTCCTTTGAAAGCTTGTCCTCTTCTTCTCCAATGGACGTTCTTTGGTTTTACTTATGTTAACCCCAGATGAAAACCCTAACATCTGATATATCCTTGGTAAATTCGTGGGTTTAATTACCCAAAAATATGAAATGTCCAAAACACTCTCCCGGGATGCTAATTAGGCCTAAAAATGCCCTGAGACCCAAACTAAGCCCCCGGGTACATTATTTTGACTATCTCAACCCTTCCGGACACATTGGCTCACTCAAAATGACCATACGAGTTACTTATAATTTATTCACTTTTAATAATCATAATTTACTCCTAACACGGCACAGGCGCGTCCCGACTTAAATTTCCATAATTGTCATTTTATTCACTCGTGACAATTTTTATAAATCAATCTTATACATTACTTTACTCATTTAGTAATATTCGACAAATTTCCAATAATTACTAACTCTCGTCACGCTAGTAAATAATAAACAAATTTTCCAATTAATATTAAATTAATTTATCTCAATTGAATATAACACATCCATGAATTTAAAAGCCACAAAAATACGAGGTATTACATACTTCCCCCCTAATAACGGAATTTCGTCCCGAAATTCAGAAAATAAGGCCTACCTGGTAAAATAAATCTGGATACCTTATCAGTACGCAAACTATCTACATAGTAAGGCGTTCAATTACTATAGTCCCCGCCTCGCAGCAAGCTTGTTTAACATTCTCATTAAAGACACTTCACATTGTGCTCCTATTCAACATCATTCGCATAAGACATGCCTGTATATTATTAATTCCCATGATTTCAATATCATTGGGAGGTCGCACCTCACCACATGACAACTACTCGGATTTTAAACACCAAACTCCCATTCTGAGAGAAACCATATGAACATCTGACCGCACTTGCTCGCCTAAAACAGTGGTGGAATCCTACCATAGTCATCAGACTCTAACTCAACCAATCCAAAAATGTTGATTATCCGCCCATCTCTTAACATTCAGAGTGAGAAAGTTATGGTTTTTCCCACATCAAAACCTCAATAAGCATCCTGATCACAATAAACAGGTAGGCGTGCTCCCACGGAACCCTACCATTAGGTAATATCATCCCCCAATTACTGTACTATACTCCACTTGCTAGTTATAACCGTTGCGAAAGTGAAACGATCACAATGAAACAAAATTACTTTCACGCGGCTCCACCAATCGTTAATCACCGTGCACCTATTCCCCGGCTATGGGTGATACATCCTACTCAAATCGAAACGTTACCCTCGCGGCTTCCTGAAATCCCATATTGAAGGTGGGATTTAAAAATCTCATCCCAATTCAAAATAATACCGTGTACGTGATCCTTCCTTGCAAAGGAAAACTGAGGAACACTAGTTGATATTGTAAATCAGCCCAAAGGAATATCAGTCACTTCCTTGTTGGGCGACTTGTTCCACATGTTCGGATGAACCCTTGATCTTGCCTTGAGGATGGCAACCCATCCAGGAAACTTTATCGACTTTACCGGCCCCTTCCATTACAGGAATTGTCGATAGCCCCACAATTTCTTTAGTTGATTCTCTTATTCCAACCGATCTCTATCTATGAGTGGTGCATGAAGAGACTCCTCACTATGTCCCGCTAAACATCGAATTTTACTTGAAATGTCTCACATTAAGTGACACTTAATACTCCCTTTCTTTCCTGGGCGTATACCGAAAGTTCTGACCCGTGCACTTTTCTCCACGATGTGCACTTCAGGACCTTTTATACCATACTAACATCATCACTCTTTGTATGCGTAAGTATCTTTCACATTTGAACAATTAAAACTCTGCTATGAGTGTTCTCCATAATAATTAAATTCTACCCTTATCAAGGAATACACCTTTTTAAATGGCTTCCCACAGCCTCCTAACCAAGTTCGGGAGTGCTACTCTAGTCGCACACGTACATATGGATTAGAGTTCTTCATGCGACGCTTAATCCACTTTACCGCCTAATTAAATACCGGGTGATCAGTCCTTTATTATATTATAATCAAGGTGAACGGTTGGTTCATTCTTAGCATCACTATCACAAAATAAACTTTCTAATTTAAACACCCTAAATAATTAAGCTAAGTGTCAAAACCATTTAAAACATTATTTCCATTTATTAAATCCAATTATGAAATTCTTTAATAAGTAATAGTTTAAGATTCACACAATTACTAAGAGTGGAAATAAACACCCATGAATTTAATCATTCAGATAATCCAATACCAACTTTAAAACTACAAAGGAAAACCATCCTGAACAGTAATTAAATCCCAAAGAGTAAAAATGCTAAAGATAAATGAACATAATCTCTGAAAAATCCAATTGAATAAAGAAACGGGCGACACATACCCTAACTAATCGGAACTAGAATGAGATTAGATTCAACATCGAGTTCGTTTAAGCAATGTCCTGCAACTCCCACATAAGCTGCAACGCGTTCGGTCCAAAGAATCTACGCAAGACGCCCCTGTAGCTGGGCACCTGAAATATATACATATATATATACAAGAGAAAAGAGATAACAGGAAACGGGTCAGAGCCCGAGTGTAAAACAGTTTAAAATTAGTTTAGCAAGTATTTAAAATGCTTACCTGCTAATGCAACAACCATGTTAGTATGCGACACTCTCTTGAGAATTCTATCCTCTCATCTAGCGTGCACGCCTACCGTACTAATAAATCTCATCAATTTCCCTATCTTATTCTCCATAAGGTTTTGTCATGTGAAAAGCGAGGTTATGATATTTACTTTAGGAAATCATTCTCCTCAAGATTTCTTACGTTATTTAAAACAACTCATTACCGTTATAAAGTTCTCGAACACTTATAATAAAATTGAAGCATTTATTCATTACTTATCTACTTATACGCACAGTAGACCGTTCCCATATAAATATATATATATATTAGTCACATATATAATATATATACTAACGGCACCCCACATAAGATCTATGGTGCTGGCATACTCTGCTATCAAGTCCCCATATCACACAAACTAAGGGAAATACTAGTTCGGAATCACTCTCGGACTGTATTAACACAAAACACATATAAATGGAGGCGAAGCATAGTTCCAAGTCACTAAGAGGTCAGCACATACCCTCACGTCTCTTAGGACCGTCCGACTATCAATCAGATAGCCTGTACCAAGGAGTCCTATGTTTTAGGGTACAAGTCAATATCCCTCATAAAGGTCCCTTCAAGATAAGACTGTCCCGATACGGTAACCTTCGTGATATCAAGTAGCACGGGCATGATTTTTACACATATATAATATATGCACAGTCACACAGTCATATATATAATTATTCACATTATCCAAATTAGGTTCACCCATGACCCATAGTTATCACATTTTACTCGAGTATCTCGCATAACGAACTCATCCCTTTTTATTCTCATTTATAATTTATTTTATACTTACTTATCATCTCGAAGTATTCCATCTCTACTAAGTATAATCTCAGTAGGTATACTCTCGCTTACCTTATGGTATAAATCCTAATTACGATTATCTCACTCTCACGATCTTCAGGGTAAAATCATCATCCCAAAAGTTTTAATCATTATACCTAAACAACTCCCAATAATTTTGCACTCTTCTGGGTTCCTCGGATACTGGTTTTCCTCACTCAAATTAACCGTTTACTAAAATAGGGGCAAAATAGAAAATTCACTAAAAATTAAAAATTTCGCTCGAACCAGAATGGATCTCACTTGAACGACTTCCACGTGTCGCTCAAACGACTTTGCGCGATATTGGCATCTCACTTGAGCGACTTCGCGCGACTACGCGCGAACTGGACTGTTTCTTCTTCAACTTTTGGCAGCCTCATTTTTCACTATTTTTAAGCTTAAAAACCTCTACAGTTTAATCCTCGACGTCTCATATTCAATCCCAATCAATAATAACAAGGTTATATATCATTCATAACCGCCTAGAATCATTAATTCGTCCAGAATCATTAAGATTACCTGAAATCCCCAAATTAATTCATAAGAACCGTAGTTTCCAAATTTTCAATTAAAGAACCTTACCAACCCCAATCCCTTCATCAATATTATTTCCAATTTCGTGATAAAACCTCTACATATGATAAAAATTTAGGCCACATAGATTATCCCTGCAACGCATACGAGTTTTCTTCTAAAACATATAATTCTATATGATTTTCATTCCTAGACTAATATGGAAGGAACATTAACTAGAAATCAGCAAGATAGATACTTGCCTTGAAATTTTGTTTCTGATTTGTGGAAGAAAGTGGTGTGGTTGTGTTCCTCGTCGCGCGATCTATAATTTGGCGATGACGGCGGTGCAAACGACGGAGTTTTTTGGCCTAGAACTCCTTTGAAAGCTTGTCCTCTTCTTCTCCAATGGACGTTCTTTGGTTTTACTTATGTTAACCCCAGATGAAAACCCTAACATCTGATATATCCTTGGTAAATTCGTGGGTTTAATTACCCAAAAATATGAAATGTCCAAAACACCCTCCCGGGATGCTAATTAGGCCTAAAAACGCCTCGAGACCCAAACTAAACCTCCGGGTATATTATTTTGACTATCTCGATCCTTCTGGACACATTGGCGCACTCAAAATGACCGTACGAGTTACTTATAAGTTATTCACTTTTAATAATTATAATTTAGTCCTGACACGACAGGCGCGTCCCGTGTTAAATTTTCATAATTGTCATTTTATTCACTCGTGACAATTTTTATAAAATCAATCTTGTACATTACTTTACTCATTTAGTAATATTCGATAAATTTCCAAAAATTACTAACTCTCGTCATGCTAGTAAATAATAAAAAAATTTCCCTATTAATATTACATTAATTTATCTCAATTAATTTTAATACATCCCTGAATTTAAAAGCCACAAAAATACGGGGTATTACGCTTTACTAACTTGTAATAAAATTAATTAACAATTTAAAATTCATATTTAATTTATCATTATTCAACCCATAATTTGGGGTTTGTGCATTTTCTAGGTGAACTAACTTATTATAAGCCTTACCACCCATTCTTAGGTGAGTTTATGGCTAATCTAGGTGATTTTGGCGTCGTACCACCCATTATTACGTGGATTTATGCCTATTTTAGATGAAAGTAACTTATTATAAGTCATTACACCCATTCTTATGTGGGTTTATGCCTATCCTAGGCCGACCAACCCATAATATGGTAGTACCATCGTTTAGGTGGATTTTCTCTATTCTTGGAGAGATTGACTTATTCTAAGTCATACCACCAGTTCTTAGGTGGGTTTATGCCCATTCTATGCTGACTAATCCATACATGGGTAGTACCACCAATTTCAAGTGGGTTTTTTCTTGTTATAAGTAAAATCGACTTATTATAATTTTACCACACATTCTTAGGTGGTTTTATTCATATTCTTGGCTGACCAATCCATACATGGTTTGTACCACTATTGTTTGGTGGTTTTTTGTGGAGCTCAGCTTAAAGCCTACAATTCCATTAAGCTAAAATAATTATTAATATGAATCATCTTTATTTAGATAAACTCTGCAAAAATAAATTTAATCTACTGAATGGTAGAATTTCCTAAGGTTCATAGCATTCCATGATCAAGGTAATGTTGTTCCATCAGATTCCTCCAAGTGGTATGAATCGCTCCTTCCTTTGAGATAACTCTTTAGGTCGCTTGCCAATTTGGTTCTAGCTTCCCATTAGAGGGATTTTTGGCATCCAAGAGCATTGACCAAAGTATAAGATCATTGACCTAGAATTATATGACCTCAAGTCTCTTGTCGTGATGTTGGAGAGACCTTACTGGTGCGCCACTAGGTGGATAAGATCTTATTCGTTTTGTTTTTCGACTAGATCCAGTTCGTCGGATAGGTGATCATCATTATGTTACCCTCATATATTTCCGACCTGAGTATTGGTGGGATGATTTATAGAGGAATGATCGTAACTATGCCATAGGCCGTGGAATAAGGATTTTCCCTGATGAGCTTCTCAGAGTCGTTTTATAAGCCAAAATGATAGAGGGGAGTTCATCAACCCATCTTTTTTTATATTCTCTAGTCATCATTTGATCCTAAATTTTAGAATCATGTTGATGATCTTCAGTTACCCGTTTCTCTAGGGGATGACCATGTAATACCTCGTACTTTTGAGAGTATTTTATTTTCATGTATGCCTCGATTATTAATTTAATTAGAAAATTAAATTTGTTTCGATAAATATTAATTAGCGAGTTTAGGATCAATATTTATAATTAAGATTATTTACTAATGTGCAATAAGTAAATAGTTATGTGAAGTATTATATTGTCATTTAACGAGTGAAAATCGACGGATTTCAATATTGTCGGGCCCAATGAAGAGATGGTGGAATATTTTTTAGTTCGGTAACTCAGATGACCTTTTTGAGCACACCGAAGATGGGAATGGGTTAAAATAATCTAGAATAGGTACCCAAGGGTTATAGTTGGGTTTCGAGGACTGTTTAGACATAAAATGACCCGTATAGGGGTATGATCATCTTTTTACCCTTAGATATTCACCTAAATATAAAATTAGGGATTTTAATTTAGGTATTTAAGGGTTAGTGGGGTGGGTAGTAGGCTCAATTAACGTTTGCTTATTGGGGATTAAGGGAGAGAACAAAAAAGAAGAGAAAAAGAGAGAAAGAAAGCTTGGAGAAGAAAGAAAAGGCCATCCTCAGAATCAATTCATTTCTAAGTGTCAAGCTTCGGATTTGAATCCATAAAGGAAAGTCTTGCTTTATATTTGCGATTTTTTGCAGTTAATTATGTTCATAGTTAATTAATTGATTAATTTGGAAATTAAGGAGGCAATCGTGGGGAAATATCAAGAGGGTTTGATTGTGTTTAACATATTATTGTGATTGAGAATCAATATGGAAGAATCGGTTCACTTGAGAGAACTGGTTCGGTCTGCCAACGAACTTGGTTTGGTTTGCTGGTATCTCTCAATTTTTATTGTGCATTGTTTTGACTCGTATGGGCATATGAGTTTTCGAGGTATATTAAGATTTCCTTGGAGCATTATATTGGGTTGGTGCCCGTTTTAGGCCAACTATAGATGGATTCGAGTGAGATGAACCTGATTTCAAGTGAGTGGTCACTTGAACGAAAAATCAGGAAGTCGGTTCGGACTTTGGGGATTTGTAGACTAGTACGCTGTGGGATTTTCTTAAGAAGTCAGTGCTATATATATATATATGATTGTTTGTGTATTTGTTTAGAACATACCTATTCGGTAGTGCTATCATTAGGAGGTTGCGTGTAGTGACAGTCCGCCATGTCCTTAACCAGCAGGTGTTGGGTTGTTTCCACAGGTCATTGTATTATTGCATGATTACTATCCATATGCGAGGATAGGTGTCAGTTTGAACATAAGTTTGGTTCTATGTGGTAAGGTTATGACCCGCAAATGTATGTTTATGACCGTCGTCGTTGTTTATGTTTATGTTTTGGGTTTAGTGGAAAGATTTTGATCTGGTGGCCCTTTTTTAGTATGTGGTATACCCGGAGCCCGATAGCACACGAGGCATGTGCCCACGTGGTCCTGCTATGTGGATGTGGTATATACGTTTATAGCGAGTGATATATATGTATGTGTATAGAGATAATTGTGCGAATATGTAGTTATAGCATGTGTGTAGCTATCTAATTATTTATGAAAATATACTTGGTAAAGGTAGTACATATTAGCTAATGATGATTATTAGTGGGGTTGGATATATTAGCGATTATTATTCTAGTTAGACTAGGTAGCATGATTATAGATAATTGTTAGAATATCTAGTTATAGCATGTGTGTAGCTATTTAATTATTTATTAAAATATACTTGGGGAAGGTAGTACATATTAGCTAATGGTGATTATTACTGGGGTTGGTTATATTAGCGATTATTATTCTAGCTAGACCGAGTAGCATGATTAGGATAATAAAATGAATGTGTTAGGTGTGTACTGTAGATGATAAGTACGGAAAGGTCTCGTGTGAGTGCGATTGGAAAGTTAATTATGAAGGTAATACACTGCACCTTTACATTTAAAGCATTTAAATACTTACAAATATTTTCAATCTTTTAAGGCTTTGACCCATTGTCAAATATTTAAATGTTGTTGCGTGCTGTAGCTGTGGATGCTATGAGATTTGATTGTAGTCGCCTCAGTTTATTCTATCTAGATAGGATTTAGTTCCAGTATTTTCTTTTGGGCGTGACGCTCATAACGGATAGAACTTTACTTTTGAGTCATAGATTTTCTATTTCTTGTTAGGAGCATGTTTATGTTGATATAGTTTTAGTTAACCTATGGTTTACTCGGTTTATGTTATTTATGATTATTCAATTATATATACTATTTTCATTTTAGTTGGTGCACTTTCATGTTGTTTATATTTAATATTTGTTACGAAAGTGATGCTACGAATGAAATCATATTTGATTCCCGATTGATTTTAATAAAGGCTTGATCAACAGGTATTAGAATAGGCGGGGTGTCATAGTTGGTATTAGGGCATTAGATTCTAGTGTGCTTTAGGATCTGTGCAGACTTACTACGTTGTCATTGTTGCGTTCCTTTGATGTAGATCCTATGTTTAGGACTGTTGTTTTATATTGCACGTTTTCATTCTTCTGCTACTGTTACATATTTAAGTGGAATCTCATACAATTTGTGTTTGGTTCAGATGCCAAACACCAGGATAGGGAGACCACCACATGCAGTGAAAGGGCCGTGGAGAGGGAGGTTCAACTAGAGCCACAGGCAGCCCAGGGGACTGTGATCGTAGCAGGGGTTGTAGCCATCATTGCGTAGGCAGTTAACTTGCATGATGTAACACCCCGTAATTTTGGGTCGATTATTTAAACCGTCGTAATAGAATGTTGGAAAAATATTTTTATTGTAATTTTAATTATGTTTGACATCTAAAATGTTGGTTTTATTATTTAAAATTTGGAATTTTAATCAGATTTTAAATCGGAGGAGAATCACGTTTTTATGCACTTGTAAACATTTTTAGGTCGCCTTGACACCTACATAGGGGCGAATCGATTCAACCTTAGGTGCCGAATTGATTCTCACTGGACAGTGCCGACAGGTTGGGTGAGTTTTTAGTGTTTGAGTGAGAGTAAAACTCTCCAAACTTCTATTATAAATTATACTCGGGGTTAGAATTTTTTCAAACACATTCATATTAACCCTAAGAGCAGTAGCTGCCCTTATTTACATCTCCTTTCATCTACAAAACCGTAACCCCATTTTAAAGGAAGATTCATCCCAAGTTTTGAAGTTTCAAACTGTGTTTTCTCAATATCATCCAAGAATGAATCTTTGTTGTTTTCACGAGAGGAAGACAACCATCCAATTAGATTCTTCAAATGACTTTTTACAGGCATGTATACTTATATTGTTCCCCTTTAGTATTATGCGTTTTAAATTTTTCCTAAACATTAATAATCGTTGTTTTCTTAAAATAAATTTGATACACTAATTAGGGTAAGTGGAACTAAAGTTAGGATTGTTTTTATTCAAATCTCTAAACGAAATAAGACTCAAAACTCTTGCATGCTTAGATTAAAGGCTGGGGTTCCATTAGATTATATCGAGCTTCACATGTTAAAATAAATTGTATGAATCGTATAATTTGAGTTCGACTCGTAAAATCATGTTATTTATGTGTTGCTTATAGAATGGAAATTTATTATTGTATGCCACGAAAATATACATGTGAATGGACATTATTTGAGTTATTGAAAAAGAAACGAATTGCTAAATTGATATTATAATTATAATTAAATGGACATAATTTGGGTAAATAGTAATCTTGTGATAAATCAGAAGAATTGTTGTGATAGATTGAAAATAGGCCTTATATAATGGTGAATTGTCTATATTCAACACTTCGGGAACGACATGATTATTGGGGTAGTTATTGCTTTCACCTTATTTTAGGTTGCGTTCTTGGTATGGGACTAGCAGGTAGCCCTTGGTTTTTGATTAACACTTTAGAGTTATGGGACTAGTTAGTGTAGGTTTTACAGATGGGTAATTTTGGGGTGGGGCTAAATTGTACATCATTCTGTTGGTTCGTTAGCTTAGGCGTGAGACTAGGTAGAAGCTATTGGTAGGCATTCTTTCTAAATGATAGGTTATGATATACTTGTGTTTTGGAGACCTCTAGGTATGGAAATAGGGATGGTTTAAGGATTTATGCTCGATTAAAGGGTGGGGTTAATAGAAAATATTGAGAACTTGAAAAAATTACGAGTTAATGTCTAAGATAATAAACGGGGTATAAAAATGAATTTTGCGTCGCTAATATATATAGGGCTAACAATAAGGGCGAACTGGCTATAGCGATGTGTGTGTGTGTTGGCATCACGAATATGTGCAGGGCTAACGAAATTGGGTGAACTGGCTATAGTGATGTGTCATGCGTGGAACCTCACTAATATATGCAGGGCTAACAAAATTAGATGAACTGGCTATAGTGAGGGGATTGTGTGTGGTGTAAAACTTTGAACGTGCCAGAAATATGTGCAGGACCCATAATAGGGTGAACATGCTATACTTGTGTTGCATAAATAATTAGAGCGTGCTAGGAATATGTTCAGGACTCGTAACAGGGTGAAATGGCTATACTAGTGTCGCATAAATAAAATTTGATCTATTAAATTAATTAATAATCATGATTTGATAATTTAAGGTGGTAATAACATAATTGGACTTGAAAATTGGGGTGACTTAGTTATGTGGGTAGATAGTGGTGTTTAGTTTTACTCGCTTGTTAATATATATCTCGTTTAATTTAAAATACACTATTGTGATGTTTATCATGTATAATGCTACTGTCTGGGTTTACGGACCCTAATTAGGAGGAGTTGCTAGTATTCATGCGATGAGCTATGATCCATCCCGTTGATTAACATTTCAGGTATAGTACCGGAGTAGCTGCATAGGATGGATTGGAGATATTTGCACTATAGCTGGAGTTTTATTTTATTTGTCTTAGTAGTTTAGCTTATCTTTCCATTACGTCGTTTTTATTATAAGACTTTCATTTATGGATTTGGTGGGCCAGTCGGTTCCACAATTGTTTATGGTTTCAGTCAGATATCTATAGATGGATTATTTCGTATGAGTTTTAATAATTTGGAGTTGGATTTTTGGAGATAGTATGGTGATGGATTTGAATTTGCATGAATGTTTATATTGGTTGGATAAATTTTAAATATATCTTGTGGAATTAAAGTTGTTAAATATCTCATATTTCTATCACATGCTGATAATATTATTTTATTTAGTGATGCCTGATGTAGTTTGGCGGCCGTTGATGCCAGAGTGCACTGGGTGTTATAGATGGTATCAAAGAACAGTCTTAGTCCTCGTAGGTTGTGTGTCCATTTTAGCTTCCATATTGCCTATTTTTTATTCCTTTTGATGACTTGTACTCTTATTTATTCTGAGTCTGATTGCTGTTTGTTCCTATCTTTTCAGATGGCGAACACTAGGAGTTCTAGAGATAGGATTCGATTTCTAGTCCCGCAGTTTCAGGAGAAACCGAGCCAATTTGTTTTGGGTGCTGAGGAGTTAACGACTATTGTAAGTGAGGCCACGGCGGTCGGTATCGAGATAGGGAAATAGAGGTGGGGAACCTAAGAAACACGGCAGTAGGGTACACCCGCATCAGTTTGGGACAGGGTGAGTGCCAGTTTTTATAAGGGCAACCCTCCCACCTTCGCTGGGGAATTTGGCCAAACTGTTGCTCATTTATTGAGGAGAGTTATAGAGAGGAACTTAAGGATGATGGACTGTACAGATGTACAAAAACAAATACATTTAAGTTGACTGGGGATGCATTACAGTGGTAGGAGAGTGTCACCACATCTGAGGATAAGGATCGCCTGAATTATGGAGACTTTCTAGTAAAATTTAATGAAAAATATTTTCCTTACTCGATTAGGAGTATGAAGAAGGGGGAGTTTCTGGATTTAGAGCAGGGTTCGAAATGAGGTATGAGCAGGAGTTCACAAATCTGTCGATGTTTGTACCAGAGGAGGTGAATACTGAGGCGAAGGAAATGGAATGTTTCATCAAGGGTTTCTTATGGTCAATTAAGTAGATGGTTTTGAGAAATCCGGCGTACACTACTTACACATAGGTGGTAGACGTCACATAATTGTTTTGGTAAGATAAGGTGAATTATCAGAAGAAGTTGGGTAAAATTCATGAATTGAGTGGTCAATGAGGGGAGAACAAGGGTCGCAATAACAAATCATGGAAGAGATAGCAGGTAGGACAGGAGCAGCAGGCCGTTCATCAAGACAATGGTGTCCCACAAGGCCCTCAAGGACAGGAGCAGGGACACCAAGGGGAGCGAGTGCCATCTAGGCATTCCGAACCTTTTGGAGGTGCGTGTTTTGATTGTGGGGATGAAGGACATCGAGCTCTCAACTTTTCGAAGAATCAAGTCCAGTAGGGCTAAGATCCTCCAGCACTTGTAGCACAAGGTGCGCAGGGAGCGCCAACAACACTCGTAGTGGGTAGGTGTATTTATTTCAGTATCGGGAACCTCAGGCAGGGCAAGCTCAGTAGGATCCAAGGGGTGGCTAGTGGGGTAGCATGTTATGTAATGTTTTTCTAGATATGTTTATATATATGGTTGATAAATATAATGTATTTTTATCCTTGGGGTAGGTGAGGGTAGGATTGGGTGTATGGGTGCCCAATTGTTGCATTCTATGGGTAGGCATATGTAAGCCTTATATTATTGCTCGATTTTTACGTTCACGCTTCGCCGAATTTCGAGGAAAAAACTCCTACATAGTAAGGAATTATGTAACACCCCGTAGTTTTGGGCTGATTATTTAAATCGTCGTAATTGAAAGTTGGAAAGATATTTTATTCAAATTTGAATTATTTTTGGCATCTAATATGTTGGTTTTATTATTTGAAATTTGAAATTTCAATCCGGATTCGAAATCGGGGGAAAAACGGGTTTTATTCAATTTTAAACATTTTTAGGCCTCCTGGGCACCTTGTCAAGGGCTAATCGATTCACCTTTAGGGCCCGAATCGATTCGCACCGAACAATGTCGACAGGTTGGGTGAGTTTTTAGTGTTTAAGTGAGATTAAAACTCTCTAAACTTCTATTATAAATTAAACTCGGGGTTAGACTTTTTCAAACATTTTCATATTAACCCTAACCGTAGTATCCTCCCTTATTTACATGTCCTTTCATCTACAAAATCCTAACCCCATTTAAAAGCAAGATTCAATCCAAGTTTTGAAGGTTCAAACCGTGTTTTCTCAAGATCGTCCAAGAAAGCATCTTTAATATTTTCACAAGAGGAACGCAACTATTTAATCAGATTCTTCAAACGAGTTTTTATAGGCATGAATACTTCTATTGTTCCCCTTTAGTATTATGCATTTTAAATGTTGTCTAAACACTAACAATGTTTTTTTTCTTAAAATAAATTAGTGACACAAATTAGGGCAAGTGAAATTAAAATTGGGACCATTTTTATTCAAATCTCTAATATGAATTAATACTCAAAACTCTTGCATGCTTAGATTATAGGTTGGGATTTCGTTAGATTATATGGACGTTCACATGTTAAAATAAATCGCATAATTTGAATTCGACTTGTAAAATCATGTTATTTATGTGTTGCTTGTAGAATAGAAATTTATTATTGTATGCGCCGGAAATATGCATGTGAATGGAAATTATGTGAGTTATTGAAAAAGAAAGGAATTGCTAAATTGATATTATAATTATAATTAAACGAACATAATTTGGATAAATAGAAATCTTGTGATTAATCGAAATAATTGTTGTGACATATTAAAAATAGGCCTTATATGATCATGAATTGTGTACATTCGACACCACGAGACGACAGGATTGTTGGGGTAGCTTTTGATTTCCCCTTATTTTAGGTTGCTTACTAGGTATGGGACTAGTAGGTAGGCCTTGGTTGTTGATTAACACTTTCTAGGTATGGGATTTGTTAGTGTAGGTTTTACGGATGGGTAATTCTAGGGTGGGGCTGAATTATACGTCATTCCGTTGGTTCGTTAGCTTTGGCGCGAGACTAGGTAAAAGCCATGGGTAGGTATTCTTCTTAAATAATAGGTTGGGATATACTTGTATTTTGGAGACCTCTAGGCATGGGACTAGGGGTGGTTTGAGGATTTATGCTCGATTAAAGGGTGGGGCTAATAAAAAATATTGAGAACTTGAGAAAATTAAGAGTTAATACCTAAGAAAATAATAGGGTATAAAAATGAATTTTAGATCGCCAATATGTACATGGCTAACAACAAGGGGCGAACTAGCTATAGTGACGTGGGTGTGTGTTGGCATCACCAATATGTGCAGAAATAACGAAATTGGGCGAACTGCCTATAGTGACATGTAATGCGTGGAACCTCACCAATATGTGCAGGGTTAACGAAATTGGGCGAACTGGCTATAATGAGGGGATTGTGTGTGGTGTAAATCTTTGAAAGTGCCAGAAATATATGCAGGATCCGTAATAGGGTGAACTGGTTATACTGGTGTCGCATAAGTAATTGGAGCGTGCCACGAATATGTGTAGGACTCATAACTGGGTGAACTGGCAAATAAAATTTGGTCTATTAATTTAATTAATAATCATGATTTAATAATTTAAGTTGGTTACAACATAATTGGACTTGAACATTGGGGGTGAATTAGTTATGTGGGTAGATAGTGGTTTTTAGCTTTACTCGCATGTTAATATATATCTCGTTTAATTTAAAATACATTATTGTGATGTTTATCATGTATAATGCTACTGTATGTGTTTACGGACCCTAATTGGGAGGTGGGCTTTGACCCATTGCGTTGACTAACTTTCAGGCATATTGCTAGAGTAGATGCATAGGATGGATTGGAAATCTTTTGAGTGCAACTGGAGATTTATTTTTATTTGAGCGTACCTTCCCATTTCATCATTTTTATTATGATACTTTCATTTATGGATTTGGTGGGCCAATCGGTTCCACAGTTGTTTATCGTTTCAGTTAGATATTTATAGCTAGATTATTTCATTTGAGTTTTTATAATTTGGAGTTGGATTTTTGGAGATATCATGGTGATGGATTCTAATTTGCATTAATGTTTATATTGGTTGGATAAATTTGAATTATATCTTGTAGAATTAAATTTTTTAAATGTCTTATATTTCTGTCACATGCTAAGAATGATATTTGATTTAGTGATGCCCAGTGTAGTTTGGTGACGGCTGATACCAGAATGCGTGGGGTGTTACACACGACAACCGTGCGCAGCACCTGCCTCAGGCATAGCCATATCCACCCGTGGTAGTATCGGTATAGACTCACACATTGTCGTCCGTGTGGGAGAGAGTTAGGGAGGCATTTTAAAAGTTCCATCGACCAGAGTTTAGGGGAGTGAAGATGTAGTTGCAGTGAGCTATTGGAAGAAGGGTATCTAGAGGCTTCTATATATGGTTGAGTGAAGTGAGACTTAGAAGGAGGTGCTAGCTAATTTTAAGCTAGTTGGGATAGTTTTGCATTGGTGGGAGTCAGTCACCATGCCAGATGAGAGGGATTCAATGTCCATATACGAGTTTTGGGTGTAGTTTGATCACAAGTTCTCTTTGTCAACTTTACAGACTGAGAAGAGGAAGAGACTTATGAATCTCGCATAGGAGGGCCGGACAACGGCTGACTATGAGGAGGTTCACTTGTCTGGCAAACTTTATGCCAGATTAGGCTAACACGGATAAGAAGAGGATCTTGAAGTTAATAGACGGGCTCACATGGAGGATCTGCCAGCATCCATTGAATAATTTGACATTGAGGACTTACATCGATATCGTTAACACCTCATTGCTTCAGTGATAGGATATAAGGAGCAAAAAGGATATGATAGTCGATCCAATAGGGCAAGACTGGGGAAAGTGATGCCAGTGAGTCACTACAACAGTAGGGCAGGCATCATGAGCGGGACTTTAGGAGAGGACTCAGTTAAAAGGTTTTGACCGGGTGATTGTGGATACAGGAAGGGCAATTAGGGTCAATGACATGTTCTTCAGGTCCAGGGGAACCAGATTGGAGGCCATCTGGGTCGAGGATATTAGGGCCAGTGATCGGGACAACCTCGTCAGGAGCAGTAGGACTAGAGTTCGACAGACTTCGTAAGGAGGTGTTTCGTATGTGGGGAGCAGGTCCACTTGTAGTTTGCTTGACCGAATGGGGCTAGGGGTTAACAACAGGATGCCCACCAGGGGAAGAAACTACTGGCCCCACTAGCAGTTCTAGTAGCGCCACATCTATAGGGGTAGTTACAGTTTTGGCATGTCTATAACATCCGTGAGCCAGTTATGCCACCAACCCTACTAGCAGTTGAGGGTATGTTTCCCATTCATGGGTACATAGGGTGAGAATTATTTAACACGGGAGCATCATATTCTTTTGTTATCACTATATTCGCGCATGAGTCGAGTTTAATGAATACAATGTCTGATATTATTATGATCGTAGATTCACCGTTGGGTAGCGGGACTATCATCCGTTCCATCTGCAGGGGAGTGGGTGTGGACATTGTGAGGTTATGATTGTTAGAGGATTTGTTTATTTTAAAAATGTACGAGTATGACGTTATATTGGGGATGGAATAGTTAGCGACTTATAGAGTGGCGATAGACTGTTATAATAGGACTATCGTGTTCGCTATTCCGGACGTGATATGTTTTTATGGCGGTGTCTCGTCCGGGGGAGGGGTCAAGCACGCATTTATCTTACATCAAGGATAAGACTTCGACGGGTATTTTTATCTCGTTAGATTCAATCCCTGTGGTTAGGGACTTTCCTAATGTATTTTAAGAGATATAGGGGTTACCACCGAGTTGGGATATTAGGTTTGTTATCGACTTAGCATTGGGGAATAAGCTGGTAGCATGTGCACCGTATCGCATGGCACCATTAGATATGCGAGAATTGAGAGATCATATTCAGTCACTTTTGGGTCAGGTATTTTTTTGTTGGAGTACCTCACCTTGGGGTGATCTAGTATTGTTTTTGAAGAAAAAAGATAGGTTATTGAGGTTGTGTATTGACTATCGGGAGTTGAACAAGGTCATGATTTGGAACAAGTACCTGTTGCCCCATATCGATGATTTGTTCGATCAACCTACTTCTCGAATATTGATTTGAGATCAGGATACCACCAGTTATGTATCAAGGAGAATTATGTACCTAAAATCGTATTTTTGACGAGACACGGGTCTTATGAGTTTAGGGTTATGCCGTTTGGACTAACTAATGCACTGATAATTTTCATGGATCTCATGAACCGAGTGCTCAGGGATTTCATGAATCAGTTTATCATTGTCTTCGTATATGACATTCTAGTTTATTCTCATACATAGAGTGAGCAAACAAAGCATTGGAGAATGATTCTTAAGACTTTATAGGACCATCAGTTGTATGACAAGTTCAAGAAGTCTGGATTCTCGTTACTGGAGGTATCGTTATTTGGTTGTATAATCTCCGAGAGGGGGATTTCATTGGATTTGAATAAGGTTTCAGCAGTGAGGGAGTGGGTCCATCCCATGACATAGACAGAGTTTCATAGTTTTTTGGGTTAACTGGTTAATTTCTTAGGTTTATTAGAGGGTTTCTGAAGATTACGGGTCCCTTGACAGATTTGACTCGTAAGGATGTACCTTTTATTTGGGATGATCACTACCAATTAGCTTTTGATGAGCTAAAGGAAAAGTTAACTGCAAAACCAGTGCTCGCATTGCCTAGGGGAGGAATATAGTACATTATTTTTATCGCTGCATCCTTACAGGGACTTGGGGGAGTTCTACAGCAGGAGGAGCGTGCTATAGCTTTTTCATCTCGCAAGCTTAATCCCTATGAGAAGAACTATCCCACGCATGAATTGGAGTTAGCAATAATTATTTTTACCTTGAGGATTTGGAGGTATTATTTCTTTTTGGAGAAGTTTCGGTTGTTCGTAGACCACAAGTCACTGCAATATCTATTCATATAGAAGGAGTGGAATATGAGGCAGTGCAGTTGGCTTGAATTCATGAAGGACTACCATTTAGACATTTAGTATCATTTGGGAACGGTTAATGTGGTGGAAAATGCGTTGAGCCATAAGCCTTTGGGCTAATTGGAAGAAATTTGGAAATAGATCTGGGATGATCTTCGTCAGGAAGAGGAGGTAGTCAGGGCTTATATGACAGTGATAAACGTCACACCTAGGGGTGTAAGCGGTACGGTTTGGTCAGTAAATAGTAGATACCAATACCAAAACCAAACTCTAGATGGTAAAACCAAACCGTACCAGTTTACCACCCGGTACACCAAAATCAATACCAAAACCAAACCGGCAGGTATTTCGGTTTTTTCGGTAATTTCGATTTTTTTCTGGCTTCGGTAAATTCTGGTTTTTTCTGGTTTCTTTTGGTTTTTGCTGGTTTCGATAAATTTTGGTTTCTTCTGGTTTCTGGTTTCGATTTTTTATGTTTCGGTAAACAACACTAAAAGTCCCCAAAAACCAAAAACAAAACCAACCAACTTTTTTAAATATTAAAACAAAAACCAAAACCAACTTTTTTCTGGTTTTGGTAAATTCGGTACGGTAATTTTGGTAAATTCGGTACGGCACGGTAATTTTGGTACGATTTTTTCTGGTTTCGGTAAATTCGGTACGGTATGGTAATTTCGATACGATTTTTTCTGGTTTTATAAAATTCGGTACGGTAATTTCGGTAAATCGGTTTTTTAAATATTAAAACCAAAACCAACCAACTTTTTTGCGGTAATTTCGATTTCGGTAAGACTGGTTTCTGGTATTTTAATATATGAAACCAAAACCATTTTTTTCGGACCAAAACGGTACGATACAGTAAAAACCCGTACCGCTTCCACCCCCACCCGAGATCATTTTGAGGGTTATGAAGGCACAAGTAAGGTATCCTTCTTATTAGGAGGAGGTAAAATAGCTCTTGGTAAACGGATATAAATCTTACTCAGTTAGTTTTGAGAGTGTCTTACACTTTAATAGGAGGTTGTTTATCCTAGATCCCAAGGAATTATAGCAAAAAATTATGGAGGAGTTGCACGGGTCATGATTCTCAGTTAATCCAGGAAGGAACAAGATGTACCAAGATATGAGGATGCATGTGACACCCCGACTAATTAAATACCGAGTAGCTACTCCTTTATTCAAATTAATACAAAATGTCAAGTTGGTTCAGTTCATAGCATCACTATCGAAATATATTTTTATAATTACTAGCGACCTAATATTTAAAAAGTGAGTTGTTAATTTTAATTAAATCCGATTAACATACAATCCATTTAAATTATGAAATATTAATAACACAACCACAACAGAATCACAATATCATAATAATGAAATGACAATGAATCTGGAGTAATACTCCTCTAATAATCTGAATGCTGAATACAACCGAATACAAAGTCTGAATCACTAATTAATTAGAATCCAAAATCTGAAAATAAAACTGAGTAAGTAGGATGACTCTATAAGAAAAGGGGCGACATTCCCTACAAATGAGTAAAATAGAGTCAAGATAGAGAATGGAGGCGTCTACTATCGAGGTCCTGTAACTTCCATAGCATCTACAGCACGTCACCGGAATGGAACTCCTACACTTGGTGTCCTTGTGGCTGGGAACCTAAAAGGTTTACAAGAAAATAGATTTGAAAGCAAACGGGTCAGAGCCCGATTGTGAAAACAGTTTAAAATACAACAAGTGTTTAATATCATTAAACAGTGAATATAAAATACATGATAGTGCGTGCACTCACATGAGTTCCTCACCTCTCAACTAATCCTGCACACCAATCGTACCCGTACCCGTTCTAGATATTCTACTATCAAACTAGTACAATTCAATATATATGACTTTTACTATACTAATCATGGTTTAATTCCCATCGCCTTACTATAAACTGAGAGTTTTACCTTCATTCCTAGAAATTAGTTTCAATAATTACTAAGTGTTTTCCCCTTTTTAACTCAACAAAGATATTACATTAATTCACACTCGTACTTATATAAACAGTACATTTGAATAATTCAGTATATCAATCTCATCATAATATACAATAATGGCACCCCTAGACTAAGCTGCGGTGCATACATTCTCTGCTATCAAATACCGGTACATCACGTACATAAGGATCACACATTTCGAATCTCTCAGGAACCATTTCGACAAATAACAAGCACATATAATGGAGGCGAACATAGTTCACATCACATGGGTCACACACATACCTACGCTCCCATGATCAGCATACTTATTAACTTCTCAATAATCCCTTCTATGACCTATGTCCTCGAGGTACCAATCTAAATCCCCTCGTAGGCACACAAAGATTAGATGGCCCTGATCGAACGCCGACCTCTCGTGATAGAAAGTATGGTAGGTATGTTATACACAAATAACTACACATACCAAGCATTCACACATCTTAGGTATCCCATAATATTAATATAGTATATTTCTCATCCCTATACCGTCATTTAATGTTAAATGTTTACAAGTCCCCGATTTATATACATTAAAGTTATCAACTCTTCTCACGTCGTAATTTTAGTTACTTATACCCTAACCCTTAGATGTCATCCGGTTTACTACTTAGTTCTAAGTTTTAATCCTCAACGTACTCAACTCTCACAACTATACCCACTGGTCAACAAGGGAAGTTTACCACTCAATTAAATAAGTCTACTGAAGGTTTGAAATAAAATCAGGCCTAAAAAGGCCATGCTGTCAACTCGTTAGAAATCTCGTTCGAACGAGGTTGTTCGAATGAGGGTCGTTCAAACAAAGTCTTTGAACGAAATCGTTAGAAGGGATACTGTCATCTCGTTAGAAGCTCATTTGAACGAGGTCGTTCAAACGACCTGGGCAGGTCTTCTAACGAGATGGCAGAATACGCCCAGAAAATTCCCAACTCGTTTTTCTTCATTTTTCTCTTCTCTAAATTCATCCCAAGGTCATCCCAATAATATTTTAATGTTCTTAAACTACTCTAAGTCCTCTTAGGTCGCTTCTTAACATATTTTTGAGGTCAAATCCTCCTAATCAACATGCAATTAATAGTAATCCCCAAATTTTACCCCAAACCCTATGAACATGAACCCATAATTTCATTGTGCCTAATTACCCATAATAAATCCATTTTTAAATCATCAAAGTTAAGTTTTTGGATACCAAATTCGTCCAAAGTCATTCTACATGCAATCCTTAACCCAACTTTAGAGTTTCTATAACAATTTCATTAGGTTTTCCTCAAAACTTTCAAGGCAAAAACAGTTCTACACTAAACATGGAGGAAATATTCAATGAACTTAATAATATCAAATCACTTGACTTAGATTTGTTCTTCAGATTTGTTGCCGGTGTTTCAAGGTTGATTCTTCCCTCTTTTTAGTCACAATCTCTTCCAAAATGATGGTGGGGAGATGGTTTTGTTTGGAAACCCTTTTTCCTCTTTCTAACTTCTCTTAAAAACTTTCGTAGCCCACTCTCTCACTTTTTGGCTGATAATGGCCTTAGTGGATCTTTTAATAATATCTAATTGAACACTAAAATTCGTGGGTTTTAATCCCTTAATTTTTAAAATTACCAAAATACCCTTCTAGGTTGCCGGTTTGGCCTAAAAATGCCCCGGGACCCAAACTAAACTCCCAACTAATGTTTTCTGACTATTTCGACCCTTCCAGACACGTTGGCGCACTCAAAATGATCATTCAGTTGATAAAAATATAATTTAATTTTTAATTTAAATAAATTCATTCCTGACGCGACTGACACGCACCTTCCAACTAAATTTCCCAAATTGTCGTATTTCTGCCTCGAGACAATTTAAATATTTTCAATACTCATATATTACCATATATATACTCAGAAATATTCAATTTTAACATCATAATCAAATACTAACTCACATCTCGCTAGTATTTATATCCGTGTAAGGACACAAATTTCCAATTGAGTCCATAAATAGTTTTGGCTCAATTTCGGACAAAAATATTTATTCATAGGATAATATTTAAATTGTAATATTCTCAAGCTATGAAGTGTTTGTTGAAGACGTAGCGGCAAAGAGTATAAAGCTTCATCAAAATTCCGGTTTGTGCCTCGTTTCTACGTCATCAATCATAGTTCCATGCTCCCAAGGTATGAATGCAATTATATATATATAGGATCTTGGAACAAAGTTTATTGGGTGTTAGGTTTTATAAAAACTGCGTTTTGTTTTAAGAAAGAAATTATATAAAACTTTAAAATAAGTTCATAAAGTTTTCTGGGCCAAAATCGTATTTTTCAATCTTTCTGGTCGTTCGTTAGATATGTCGTTCGAACGAGTTTTTTTTTCGTTCGAACCAGATGTCGTTCGAACGAACCTGCCAACGAGTCTAAACTGGTCCGTCGTTCGATATGTCATTCGTACGAACTTTCTGTTCGAACGAGGTATCTAACGAGATTCTAACGAATTCCATACTGGTGCGTCGTTAGAAGTCTCGTTCGAACGAGAGTTTGTTCGAACGAAATGTCGTTCAAACGAGCTGTCAAGCGGGAACAGTTTTTGGCAGTTTTTCACCCACTTCCCCACTTGGTTTTTAACCAACTTTTTCACACTTTATGAAGTGCGGGAATCACATTTTCCAAACTAACATTTCCATAACTTTTTCAACTTAGTTTATCTCTTAGAGAGAGTTTGAGAGCAAAAATGGTTTAGGAAAATATTCATGTTTTGAGTGTTAATTTTTCAAAGAGAAAATCCTTCACACTCTAGTTTACACCCAATTGTGTTTAGTCCAAGTTCTTATTTACATATTAAATTGCTTGGAGTTTTGGCACCGGTTTGTCTCTACCGAATTCAAGAAGAGAAGTTTTGGTTTGCTTCTACATCCATCAAAGAAGAAGACTTTTTGTTGCGATTCTACCCACACGGAGAAAAGCTCCTTGCTCGGGTGACGGTGACCCTATAAAGTCCTATCGGTGGATTCCGAGACCGAGGTGGTGTTCCGAGGTTGTCCGCTAGGAAGAGGTGTCTACGAGAAGAAGCGTCGAGGCTTGAGAGGGATCGAGTCAGTCGTTGTAAGTCTATCTGTCTTGTAATTGTAATTCCGTATCTAGTGGACTTGTGGCTAGCGCCGTCCGAGTTTGTTTCACATCTTGGGTTTTTCCTCGTACATCTCGGCGTACTCTGATATTGTTAATTTTATCTTGCATCATAACGTAGAACGCATGCTTAGAATAATTCAAGATAAAATTCGGTTTAAATTATCACACTCATTTAATTGGGACTTATATTAAATATTGAGTAATGTTTAATTAATTCAAGTCTTTTGCTAAATTTGGTTTCGCCTAATTTGATAATATTGATAAATATGACTTAGGCAAATTCTAGGGCTTGGATTAATAAATCGGTTTAAGTGAATATATTAATTGCTTAATTTTACTTCACTCGGTTTAATTTTGTTTTATTAAACTAAAATCCGTTTTGTTTAATAGTTGAACCATCACTTACATACGCTTTCGCATCATCTATTGAGTTTTACCTTCAAAGGAAATTGTTAGCCTTTTCAAATTGGTATCAGAGCCAAAGCGATAAATTATTTCGTTAACGATCTTTTTGAATAATTTTTGGCTAAAATGGATTTTTTCCCATTTTTAAAATTTTATATTTTCGATGGTTCAAACTACGCGTATTGGAAAGAGCGAATGAGATCGGCACTAAAATCTATCGACGAGAGAGTTTGGATATCTATTGTTACCGGGTACTCCCCACCGACTTACTTAGTTGAAAATGAACGTGTTATCAAACCCGCCGATAGATGGACTGAAAATGAGTTTAAACTTGCTAACTTTAATTCCCGAGGTTTAAATGCCTTATTTAGCGCTGTCGCACCGGATGAATTCCGACGTATTATGACGTGTGAAACCGCTAAAGAAGCTTGGGATATTTTACAATTAACTCATGAAGGAACTAGTGTCGTTAAAGCTTCAAAACTGCAAAACCTCACCACTCAATTTGAAACTATCCAAATGGATGAAAAAGAAACTTTTGATAAATTTTATGCTAGACTTTCTGATATTGTTAATTCATCTTTTAACTTGGGAGAGAAAATACCTGACGACCGTGTTGTAAAGAAAATTTTAAGGTCCCTACCCGATAGATTTATTCCTAAAGTGACCATTTTAAATTCTTTACCCACTTTAGCCTCTATGAAATTAGAAGAGCTTGTAGGTGATTTACAAACCTATGAACTAGATATGTTTCCCTCTAAAACTGAAAAGAAAATTGAAAAGAGTGTTGCTTTAAAATCCCGAAAAGAGGTCAAACAAGTAGTAGAGAGCGATAGTGATAGTGACTCGGAAGACATGGCTTTGTTTGCTCGTAAATTTAGAAAATTTCTTAAATTTAACAAAGATAAATTTAAAAATGATTTTAAGAAATTTGATACTTCTAAACATGATAAAAGCGAGAAGATTTCTAAAGCCGAGAAGATCCCTAAACCGGGTAATGAACATTTAGATAGGGACGAGTTTGATAAGTGTTTTGGTTGTGAAGGTTATGGCCATAGGGCGTTTGAGTGCCCCACTAAACTAAGGAAAGAGGGTAAGCGACCCATTTCATATAATGCAACCCTTAGTGATAGTGATAAGGAAGAAAAGCCCGATTCCCCCACTAAGAAAAATTTTGTGGCCTTTATGGCTAGTCATGTGAGTGTGGTTGTGAAGGTTATGGCCATAGGGCGTTTGAGTGCCCCACTAAACTAAGGAAAGAGGGTAAGCGACCCATTTCATATAATGCAACCCTTAGTGATAGTGATAAGGAAGAAAAGCCCGATTCCCCCACTAAGAAAAATTTTGTGGCCTTTATGGCTAGTCATGTGAGTGATAGTGAGAACTCATCGATTGATGAAACGATAGCACATGCCACTTCCAAGGTCAGTGTACATGATTCTCTTATGTTTGATGATAGTGAGAGTGAAGAAGAAAGTGAGAGTGAAAATGAAGAAGAGGTTAATATGAGTGAACTTCAAAATGCTTTTCAAGAACTTTATAAAGAATCTATTAAATTGAAAAGAGCTAATTTGAAGTTAGAAGCTAGTTTAAGAGAGAGTGTCAAGGTCATTGATGAAATTTTTTTAATAGAAGACCTTAGGACACATGTGAGGAATCTTCAAGAGAAGCTTGAATATGTATAAGGCGAAAGAGATAGCCTTAGGGGTTTAATGGAATCCTTGAAAAAGGAGCTTCTTGCTTTTGAAGAGCGAAATGTTTTACTAGAATCTAACAATGTAGAATTGGAAAATAAATTAAAAGATTCTAGTAATGTCAAATTTGATTTGGAGTGTCGTTCAGAAAAACTAGATAAAATGTTAGGAACGGTTCAAATTAAAAATGACACTTGTGGTTTAGGCTTCAATACTTGTGATGAATTTACTCATAATGCCCAAACCAATGTTTTAGGAGAATCAACTAGGAATACATTTAAAGATCACTCCTTAAGTAAATCTTTTCGACATGTTCTCACTTGTACACATTGTGGTCGACAAGGTCATCTTAGGAAATTTTGTTTTGATCTTAAACGAATTCCTAGAAAATCCCATAGTAAAGTAACCACGGTAGTTAAAGCTCCTCCACCCCAAGATAATCATTCTCCATTAATTTGGGTTAGGAAATCCGACTTGGTTGCCTTACAAAATAGGGTTGTTGATTCTCATTTACTTTCACATGCTTCCTCCCTTGCTAAATCTAAAGGATGAATGTGTTAGTGTTTGCATACTTTAGCGTTTGTACTTTATGCTATATTCACATGCTAAATGTATGCTTGTTTAGTCATTTTCTAGTCATTGCATCATTTCATATCACATACTAGATATTATGACTTGTTTATCTTTTTGTATTATATTTTTGCTTGAATTGACTGCATAATATAAAAAGATTTTTGTTTATCATTTTTTTTTATTTATTTCATTTAGGCTTAATGAAAAATACAAATGATTTTTGTTTGTCCTTTTGAGTAAATATCTATTTTTTTATTAAAAAATGTTTAAAACTCAAAAAGATTTTTTTTTGTGTGTATTTTAGTTTGACACACTTTAAGTGGCATATATTTGTGTTTGAATCCCATCTTTTACGCTCCCACGTGGCTAGAACTTTTGGTTTAGATTTTCAATCCTTAAAATGTTCTTTACCATGCTTTATATGGAGTAGTTGGATTTTGTATTGTTTAAATGGATTCTATTTTTATATGCCTCTTTTCACACATGCACGAGCTCTTTTGAAATATTAATGTCACATGTTATATTTGAGCTTTTTGAGGTGTTCTCCTACCAATCTAGTCATCTACATATCTATGACCTAGGAGGACTAGTGCATGTCAAAATCCGTTGCATGTGAGATTTGTGTGAAAATGAAAACATGATAAAAAAAATGTGCACGGGGAAGGGCTCCGAAAGGATGAATTAAATCCTTTGCGATAGTAAGCCACCGTTTATTGGATCTAAAAGAAATACGTGATCCACAGGCCTAAAAACAGAATATTTGGCATTAAAAAGAAAACAATTGCCAAGGCCTATGTTTGTTTGCTATATTCATTCAAAAGCAAAAGAATATATATGCTTATTGAGGGAGAATTGGATGGTATATCAACGGTTTGCACAATGTCCGTTTATCCTAGTTGTCTTTAATGTCATGACTCTATTTGGTTTGTAGAATCATCATCATGCTAGGCTTGTATGCATTGTG
Organism: Sambucus nigra; assembly: GCA_949130495.1. Classification (NCBI taxonomy): domain Eukaryota; kingdom Viridiplantae; phylum Streptophyta; class Magnoliopsida; order Dipsacales; family Adoxaceae; genus Sambucus; species Sambucus nigra. The sequence continues at coordinate 474,158,861 of OX422213.1, forward strand.
TTTGTTTGTTCATTGAGTTCAATCTTTATATTGTCACATGAGGTTATATTTAAATGTGATAAAGTTTGCAATCAAATGAGAACTCCGTGAATGTTTATTAAGTGTTTGGGTCTAAATTTAATTGTTGCTAGTTCACACCCCTACACTTCCGTTTCCATATGACACATTTTTGCCATACGAGTGTGCAAACTTATTGTATTTTGTGTTATATGTGTGTTTATATCTATATATATGCAAGTACTCTATTGGTATATTTCTAATGTATATATATATGATATTTGTTTGTCTTTGCCTTGATTTTATTGCCCATATGCTGTCATGTCTTATCACTTTAAGCTTCAACAAGCTGTTTATTAGTTCTTTATCCTTTGCCTATTCCTGAACAAAAAGGGGGAGAATGATGATAGGGGGAGAAATGGTATAATGGTATCTAATCCTATTTTTATCGTATCTTAGTTTGGGGGAGATTTATCTTAGGGGGAGACGTCTTTCTAAGTAGGTCATGTGTTTTTGATAAAGGGGAGAATTAATTTAGGGGGAGTAATTAATTAATTGCATTTAATACTTTGATATTCCCTATGCATTTGATGAGTTTGATTAAGTGTGCATGAATTCTTCTAAAGCGGCATCTGTCAATGGCAAAGCATTTGATCCTTGGGTTGAGTCAAGTTTGGGTGGGTTATGTTTTGAGTCTAGTGAGCTTGACGGCCCTTTAGGATTTTTGTTTGGTTTTTGTCCCGGAATAGCCAAAGGGGGAGATTTGTAAGGACACAAATTTCCAATTGAGTCCATAAATAGTTTTGGCTCAATTCCGGACAAAAACATTTATTCATAGGATAATATTTAAATTGTAATATTCTCAAGCCTATGAAGTGTTTGTTGAAGACGTAGCGGCAAAGAGTATAAAGCTTCATCAAAATGCCGGTTTGTGTGCCTCGTTTCTACATCATCAATCATAGTTCCATGCTCCTAAGGTATGAATGCAATTATATATATATAGGAGCTTGAAATAAAGTTTATTGGGTGTTAGGTTTTATAAAAACTGCGTTTTGTTTTAAGAAAGAAATTATATAAAACTTTAAAATAAGTTCATAAAGTTTTCTGGGCCAAAATCGTATTTTTCAATCTTTCTGGTCGTTCGTTAGATATGTCGTTCGAACGAGTTTTTTTTTCGTTCGAACCAGATGTCGTTCGAACGAACCTGCCAACGAGTCTAAACTGGTCCGTCGTTCGATATGTCATTCGTACGAACTTTCTGTTCGAACGAGGTATCTAACGAGATTCTAACGAATTCCATACTGGTGCGTCGTTAGAAGTCTCGTTCGAACGAGAGTTCGTTCGAACGAAATGTCGTTCAAACGAGCTGTCAAGCGGGAACAGTTTTTGGCAGTTTTTCACCCACTTCCCCACTTGGTTTTTAACCAACTTTTTCACACTTTATGAAGTGCGGGAATCACATTTTCCAAACTAACATTTCCATAACTTTTTCAACTTAGTTTATCTCTTAGAGAGAGTTTGAGAGCAAAAATGGTTTAGGAAAATGTTCATGTTTTGAGTGTTAATTTTTCAAAGAGAAAATCCTTCACACTCTAGTTTACACCCAATTGTGTTTAGTCCAAGTTCTTATTTACATATTAAATTGCTTGGAGTTTTGGCACCGGTTTGTCTCTACCGAATTCAAGAAGAGAAGTTTTGGTTTGCTTCTACATCCATCAAAGAAGAAGACTTTTTGTTGCGTTTCTACCCACACGGAAAAAGGCTCCTTGCTCGGGTGACGGTGACCCTATAAAGTCCTATCGGTGGATCTCGAGACCGCGGTGGTGTTCCGAGGTTGTCCGCTAGGAAGAGGTGTCTACGAGAAGAAGCGTCGAGGCTTGAGAGGGATCGAGTCAGTCGTTGTAAGTCTATCTGTCTTGTAATTGTAATTCCGTATCTAGTGGACTTGTGGCTAGGGCCATTCGAGGTTGTTTCCCGTCTTGGGTTTTTCCTCGTACATCTCGGCGTAGTGTGATATTGTTAATTTTATCTAGCATCATAACGTAGAACGCATGCTTAGAATAATTCAAGATAAAATTCAGTTTAAATCATCACACTCATTTAATTGGGACTTATATTAAATATTGAGTAATGTTTAATTAATTCAAGTCTTTTGCTTAATTTGGTTTCGCCTAATTTGCTAATATTGATAAATATGACTTAGGCAAATTCTAGGGCTTGGATTAATAAATCGGTTTAAGTGAATATATTAATTGCTTAATTTTACTTCACTCGGTTTAATTTTGTTTTATTAAACTAAAATCTGTTTTATTTAATAGTTGAACCATCACTTACATACGCTTCCGCATCATCTATTGAGTTTTACCTTCAAAGGAAATTGTTAGCTTTTTCAATCCGGATTAATTCCCAATTAATTCTCAATTAATTCAATTAATTTCTTAAATAAAAATCAATAAAATTACAGGGTATTACAATGAAGTATTGGTGGGTCATTATGACGGGAGACATAACAAAGTTTATCTCCAGATGCACCACTTGTAAGATGGTGAAGGTTGATCATTAAAGACCAACCAGAGTTTTTCATCCATTGGAGGCGTCAGGATGGAAGTGGGATAGTATATTGATGGATTTCATCACGAGATTACTGACGTCACAGAGGGGTCATGATTCCATCTGGATTATTAGGGGCCATTTGACTAAGGTAGCTCATTTCTTACATGTTCGGGTTCACTAAAAGACATGGAAGTATGTCCAAATCTTCATTATAGAGATAGTGAGACTATAAAAAGTGCCGCTGAATGTTATTTTAGATTAGGACAAGTTCTTTGTATCTCACTATTGATAGAGTTTTCAAACGATGATGGGGATAAAATTGCGTTTTAGTATGCCATATCACTCATAGACCGATGAGAAGATGGAAAGAGTGAATCAGATGCTGGATGGTATGCTAAGGATATGTATTCTGGATTTTAAGGGTAGTTGGGAGCAATATGTACCGTTAGTGGAGTTTGCATACAATGAATCATACTAGTTTACTATTGGCATTACACCTTTTGAGGTTTTATCTAGGAGACCTTATCGTTCACTCTCGTGTTAGTTAGAGGTAGGGGACAACAAGATTTTCGGACCATACGTGATTAAGGATACGTTGGTGAATATTTAGCTGATCAGGAGTCGTATTCGGATAGCTCAGGACTGTGAAAAAAGTTACGCTAATACGAACTGGAGGCACTTGGATTTTGACGTGGGGGATCAGGTGTTGGTACGGGTATCTCCCATGAAGGGAGTAATTAGGTTCGAGAAGAAGGGGAATCTAGCACTAAGATATGTGGGGACTTTTCCCATTATTGAGAAGGTAGGTCCGATTGCATATACACTTGCCTTATTAGAGAACTTATAGCAGATTCACGATGTGTTCCACGTATTGTCGTTGAGGAGGTATCTCAAGGATGACTTGAAATATCGACATATAAAATTAAAGGAGATAGGCTTGTGGCTAGACATTACTTACGAGGGGAGACCTATTGCCATTTTGGGTCTTAATGAGGGAAAGCATCGTTCAAAGGTGGTAAAGTTCGTACGTGTGTAGTGGGGGAACCACAATGCCACCTAATAGACTTGGGAGTGCGAGGATGACAAGAAGGAAAAGTATCCAGATCTCTTCTTGGCAGGTACGTTCGAATTTAAAGGACGAAATTCCATTATTGGGGGGAGAATGTAATACCCTGTATTTTATTTCCACTTGTGCATTGATTATTAATTTAATTAGGAAATTAATTTTGTTTTGATAAATATTAAATAACAAGTTTAGGATTAATATTTATGATTAAAATTATTTACTTGCATAAGTAAATAACGTTGTGAATTATTATATTGCCTTTTAATGAGTGAAAAACGATAGATAATTATATTGCCGTGAAAATTTAAAATGATGGATTTAGTTGGTGTATGGACGACGCGTACTGTACGCACGTGTTAGGCCCGATTAATGAGATGGTGGAATATTTTATAGTTTGGTGAGTCTGATGACCTTTTTGAGTGCACTGATGATTCGACATGGGTCGAAATAGTCCAAAATAAGTACCCGAGGGTTATAGTTGGGTTATGGGAGATTTTTAGACATTGAATGGACTGTATAGGGGTATGTCATCTTTTTACCATTAAAGCTTAACCTAAATATGAAATTAGGGGTTTTAATTGAGGTATTTAAGGGTTAGTGGGGTTGATAGTAGGCTTATTTAACCCCTGTTTAGTGGGGATTAAGGGGGAGAACAAAAGAGAAAAGAACAAAAGAGAAAAACAAAGAAAAAATGAAAGCTTGGAGACAAAAGGAAGGGCAATCTCCAGAATCAATTCATCTTTACATGTCAAACTACCAATGAATGGATATAATATCCCACAATCCTAACTTAAAACTTGACATTGTCCTCAATGTGAATTAAGAACCAACTTAAAGAGAGGAAAAGAGTGATATTACCCAAAATGGAGGGATCTCGGGAAAGTACGACTCCTATGATTATACAAAACAAGTTAGAAACTAGCATAGCAGAAAGAATAACCAAAAAGTTAACTAATTACACTAGACTAAAGTAAAAAGGAAAGAAAAAATAACCAGAAAGAAAGAATAAAAAACTAACTATATACAACATACTATTTAGACTCCACACTAACTATACACTAGAACTCTAAATAGTTGTGGGTCCACCATGAAAACGATTTGACTTTGGAGGATAACCGGTGTACCCTCACTCACAAGCATGCCTTTCGAAAAATATGAATTCCGTTTAAACAACGGAAGGCATGTGTAAGGCATAAGAAAGGAACCATCGCCAATTAAAAGTTTTGGAGGGACGATGGGGGATTTGGATTGAATGGGTGACAAAAATATGTGGTGACCGAGAAAAGCAGAAAATTCTCCAAAGGATTTAGCAAGTGGAATGGGAGGTGGCCCACATAAAGGCAAAGATGCCATCATTGAAAGAAACTCGAGCAAGTACTCCTCGTCGGTGAAAGGATTGAACGTTTTAAAGTTTGGCACCGATTCATCGGGTACTTGTGATGGTGTGATAACGGAGAATGAAAAGGGGGAGGAAAGAAATTCAAACTCCAGAGATGAGTTATCATCGCTAAAAGTTGGAATTTCGAAGGAGATAGGATCATTTTCAATGAAACTTTCTTCTTTGGGATCTAAAGAGGAAATCATTTCATTGCAAATGGATACTACATCCATTTCATCCTCACTTTCAATATCTATTACGCAATTTGCCTAGTCAAGAATGGTTTGTTCCAAAGTTGGCGCAAAGTTCTCATTTGGTTCAAAACATTCCTCGACTTCAAAAGTCTCGGAAAATAAATTGTCGTCGAATTCAAATAATAAATCCAAGTCTTGCTCCCAACAACGATTTTCTTCCCGATAACGGTCTTCATACCGCTCATTCTCAAGCATGAGCAAACATTCAACAAAAGTCATAGGGCGAGGTGCGAATTATTGAAAATCATTATCGGAACTAAAGTTAAACTCATTATTATAGGAATTTTGAAAGCTATAGCTTTTAGTTTCAAGATTCCTATTATAAGGAATTAGAGGCCCAAAATCGTTATCATCCTCCTCAAAATACACGCACTCCAAAGCTTGACTTCTGTAATACTCGCCCAAAGTCATTTTAGAATTTGCAATTTTTTTGGGACTCTAAGTATTGACAAAAGTCAAAGGTTTGCGATAATTTTGAGAATTATCATAATGATTATCGAAAGAATTGGAATAAGACATGCTTACCCCAAAAATGACTCGAAGTGGCGAATTCCACAAAGTAGATGCACGCGCGAGAAATTCAAGCATTTCTAGGTGCTCAAATGTAGAAGTCCTACAAAAAAGGTTAGAAAAAAATACAAATAGAAAGAAAATACTACGAAATACTAAACAAATAAATTCTAAAACAAACTCATCCTTGACAACGGCGCCATTTTGACCGAGGGTGAAAAGCGACGCGCGTCAGAACGCCGATCGTTGTTTTCTGTTCACTGCCTCAATACAAAAACCTAAACTTATGACTACACTCAATGGGTGAGTATATCGGCCAAGTCCGGGTATCAAAAAATTCATAGAGATGAGTTGCTAGAATTTAATCGGTTTAATACTCCTAAATAAAAGTGTAAAAGGTAAATACAACAAAAAGGAAAAGATGCAAAAAAGGAAAAGATTAATCTAGGCGAGTGTATTTAAACTAAATTAACAAAGCGAGTAAAAACTATAGGTTGCGTCGAATATCCCTCACCCGAGTTAATTAGTATAAAATGGTTACATGGGTCGACGAGTTATTTAGATTGCGTCTCGTTTCGACAGTTAATTAAATTAAGAGTTGTCCCACCCCTAAATTCGCATAAAAGTCTAATATGATTTTGGCATCAACAAATGCCCCGAAAATTAGGCACACAAGGTCGTAAGCACGGTGCATACAAGATATACCCCATCAAATCTCCTAGGCATAATAACTAAGACAACGCACTAGAAATAGACCCGTAAACTCCATCACCAAAGCAAAGCATCACGTCAACCCGAGTGAGTTCAATTCGACACAACCTAGACTAATTTAGCTAGAAAACATATATTAAAAATGCGGTAAATAAACGCAATAAAACTACACTACAAAGCAAGTAAATGAAACAAGTAAACCTAACTATTAAAGCATTTAAATTAACTACAAAGCAAGAATTAAAGAAATACATACTATATTAATGGAGAGGGAAGATGAATAGGCAACTTACAAACCCAAATGGGTGTTAAACCAAGAAGAAATGAAGAAGAACTCTCCAAACCCCCAAAACCTAAGCTATTCTAACCTAAAACGAATTATATCTGAGTATTTACAACAAAAATCCTTTATATAGTAAGCTAGAATTAAAATAGAAAAGTAAAGGAAAAAGAAAAAAAAGGGAAAAATATCACAGAAAATAGGGGATCGATCGATCGACCCCTTTAGTCGATCGATCGATCGAACCGGTCTCAGTCCAATATAAAAGCTCGAATGATGAAAATTTAAGGATCGATCGATCGATCAAGCAGGGCTGCATCAAGCTTTCTCCTGTTTTGGTTCAATTGGAAATCTCTTCTGCTAAAATCGCCGTAACTTCTTCGTTTGGGATCGGATTCGCCCACCGTTTGCGGCCACGTGAAGCTTACGAGGAGGGATACTTCCGTGTAGATGTTGGGCCAAGTGCCCAAGTTGTGAAATTACTAAAATGCCCTTGAACGTGCGATTGCGTAGGGAAATCAACCGAAATGCATCCAAACTCCATATTTAGTACCTAAATACCTACAAAAGCCCAATTATACCTCATATTGCATGTTAACAATATAAAACAGAGGCTGTCCGGTTAACGGGCTTAAATATAGAGATTAAGGCACCCGAGGGGGCTGAAATGCGTAGGTTCGAGTGATGAAATACGCAATATTTGTGTCTTATCACACCCCTAACTTACACATTGCTAGTCCATTGCAATGAAATAAGATGCAACAAGAACTACAAGTAAACCAAAGACAAGAGATAGTACAAAAATATGGTATAAAAGCATAAGGCCACTTTTGCGGGCGATTCGATTGCATTTAGCATATTCAATAAGCCGTTAAACCCCCGAGTTACCCCAGTGGATGAGTGTCGTCTCGTGAGGGTTTTCAGGGATGAAACCCATAAACATCATATGGTTTCCTCAAAATAAGCCCAAACCAACATACGATAAGCCCAATAATAGCGAAAAAGATTTCATACACGTTATTAGAAAAGTGAACTAATTCAAACAAAAGTCCGTATCATTAACATTATATAATGCACCTCATAAAATTGAAACCTTAAAATGTGGGAGGGGAGCGAGCGCATGCAAAGTGTGATTTGGTAAAAACTTAAATAAATTGGATACTAAATAAAGCAAGCATATATTAAATCCTCATGGGCATTACACTCATCAAGTGAATTCACTCGAAACATGGAGTTAAATCAAGGAACATGCGGGCATAATGAGTAATTGTAAATGGAAACTAGGTCGCACACATGTCACAAATGAAGAACTCTATATAGGAAATAAAAACTGTAATCTCAATGAAAGATATCGCACATATAAAAGAGGAGAAACATATCCTCACAGATTATCAAACTATTTAAACTTTTAAATTAAATTAACCTAAGATCACATAGGACTTGTATAGGGTTATAATGTAGGCTAGGCTAGGGTACGAAATGAAGGATATGTATGTACGGATTCAAAGTGTTCAAAAATGAAAACTTGGAATAATGGGAGAATGCGAGCAATATAAAAATTGGAAGACAAGTTCCAAACAAGCATTGGATATAACAATGGGGAGAGCAATAAAAGCTTATTTAACTATATACAACATTTACAACTTTCTATTTCTTTTCTTTTCTTCTTTTTCTCACTTTTCTCTTTTGTTTTTCACTTCTCTTTTCTTCTCCTTTTCACTTTTCTTTTCTTTACTTTTCTCACTCTCATATGCCTAAATTGCAATCGCAACACAACAACATCATTCAATCCCAAGTAACATTCCAAACAAAGGTATGGAAGGTAATAAGTATGGGCTAAAACTACAATTTAGATTTAGTTGGGATTTTGGGTAATGAAACGAAAGGCTATATTTAGGCTCAAAGGGGTTGACGAGGGAAAACATATAAGGTTAGTTCAAGGTCAATATGAGGGATATAACAACGATGGCCTATGATCATTTCCTAAAGTTTACTCAATTCTCAAGTCAAAACAAGCTTTGAAAATCATGCTCAAGTAATGCATTTCATATATGAACTCAATTAATGAAGGATCAAATGAAAGCATAGAGAGATTACCTACGAATTCAACGTTTTCAAAGAGGAAAGAATAATGTATATACTCACAAACGACGAAAGGTACAAATCTTACTTGGTGTAAGTATATACAATGCAATAAAAGATTATTGAGTTGTAAAAATCTTAAACCAAATCAATAAAGCAAGAAAAGTGCATGTGCTCAAGGGATTAAAGTTTAATTCATGAAGTTATTTATAATATCAATGATTGAGGACTAAAGTCTAATAACTTCAAAAATTGATAACATTCATCATTGAGTTGTCTATTGGATCTGGAAATTATTGAAATTTATCATCCGAAACAAAGGCAAAATGCCGAAAAAGGAGAAAAAAGGAAGAAAATCTTTTTGAAATTTCAATTTTTCTACGAAAAGCATACTAATTAAATAACAGGTGAGCAAAAACATGGACACTACCAATGAATGGATAGAATATCCCACACCCCCTTACTTAAAACCTGACATTGTCCTCAATGTGAATTAAGAACCAACTTAAAGAGAGGAAAAGAGCGATATTACCCAAAATGGAGCGATCTCGGGAAAGTACGAGTCCGATGATTCTACAAAACAAGTTAGTAACAAGCATAGCAAAAATAATAACCAAAAAGTTAACTAATTACACTAGACTAAAGTAAAAAGGAAAGAAATAATAAATAGAAAGAAAGAATAAAAAGCTAACTATATATAACCTACTATTTAGGCTCCACACTAACTATACACTAGAAGTCTAAATAGTTGAGGGTCCACCATGAAAAAGATTTGACTTTGGAGGATAACGGGTGTAACCTCACTCACAAGCATGCCTTCTGAAAAATATGAATTCTGTTTAAACAACGGAAGGCATGTGTAAGGCGTAAGAAAGGAACCATCGACAATTAAAAGTTTTGGAGGGATGATAGGGGATTTAGATTGAACGGGTGACAAAAACATGTGGGGACCGAGAAAAGAAGAAAATCCTCCCAAGGATTTAGCAAGTGAAATGGGAGGTGGCGCACACAAAGGCAAATATGCCTTCATGGAAAGCAACTCGAGCAAGTACTCCTCGTCGGTGAAAGGGTTGAATGTTTTAAAGTTCGGTACCGATCCATCGGGTACTTGTGATGGTGTGATAACGGAGAATTAAAAGGGGGAGGAAAGAAATTCAAACTCAAGAGATGAGTTATCATCGCTCAAAGTTGGAATTTCGAAGGAGATAGGAACATTTTCAATGAAACTTTCTTCTTTGGAATCCAAAGAGGAAATCATTTCAATGCAAAAGGATACTACATCAATTTCATCCTCACTTTCAATATCTATTATGCAATGGGCCAAGTCAAGAATGGTTTGTTCCAAAGTAGGCACAAACTCCTCATTTGGTTAAAAAAATTCCTCGACTTCAAAAGTCTCGGAAGAGAAATCGTCATCGGATTCGAATAAGAAATCCAAGTCTTGCTCCGAACAACAATTTTGTTCCCGATAATGGTCTTCATACCTCTCATTATCAATCATGAGCAAACCTTCGCCAAAAGTCATAGGGCGAGGTGCGAATTATTGAAAATCATTATCGGAACTAAAGTTCAACTCATTATTATAGGAATTTTGAAAGCTATAGCTTTTAGTTTCAAAATTCCTATTATAAGGAATTAGAGGTCCAAAATCGTTATCCTCCTCCTCAAAATACACGCACTCCAAAGCTTGACTTTTGTAATAATCGCTCAAAGTCATTTTAGAATTTGCAATTTTTTGGGACTCTAAGTATTGACCAAAAGTCAAGGGTTTGCGAGAATTTTGAGAATTATCATAATGATTACCGAAAGAATTGGAATAAGACATGCTTACCCCCAAAATGGCTCGAAGTTGCGAATTCCACAAAGTAGATGCACGCGCGAGAAATTCAAGCATTTCTAGGTTCTCAAATGTATAAGTCCTACAAAAAAGGTTAGAAAAAAAATACAAATAGAAAGAAAATACTACGAAATACTAAATCAAATAAATTCTAAAACAAACTCATCCCTGACAACGGTGCCATTTTGATCGAGGGTGAAAAGCGGCGCGCGTTCTAACGCTGATCATTATTTTCTGTTCACTGCCTCAATACAAAAACCTAAACTTATGACTACACTCAATGGGTGAGTATATCGGCCAAGTCCGGGTATCGAAAAATCCAGAGAGACGAGTTGCTAGAATTTAATCGGTTTAATACTCCTAAATAAAAGTGTAAAAGGTAAATACAACAAAAAGGAAAAGATGCAAAAAAGGAAAAGATTAATCTAGGCGAGTGTATTTAAACTAAATTAACAAAGCGAGTAAAAAATATAGGTTGCGTCGAATATCCCTCACCCGAGTTAATTAGTATAAAATGGTTCCTTGGGTCGACGAGTTATTTGGATTGCGTCTCGTTTCGACTGTTAATTAAATCAAGAGTTGTCAGACCCCTAAATTCGCATAAAAGTCTAATATAATTTTGGCGTCAACAAATACCCCAAAAATTACGCACGCATGGTCGTAAGCATGGAGCATAAATCATATACCCCGTAAAATCTCCTAGGCGTAATAACTAGGACAATGCACTCGAAATAGACCCGTAAACTCCATCACCAAAGCAAAGCAACACGTTAACCCGGGTGAGTTCAATCCGTGGCAACCTAGACTAATTTTGCTAGGATGCATATATTAAAAACGCGGTAAATAAACGCAATAAAATTACAATACAAAGCCAGTAAATGAAGCAAGTAAACCTAATTATGAAAGCATGTAAATTAAATACAAAGTTAGAATTAAAGAAATACAAACTATATATATATATATATAATATGAAAACAATATTATAGACATGCATAAGGGAGGACTCGAGTCTCAGGATTTTCACAAAATGCCTACTTAGCCCAAGGGGAATCAAAGTTCACGCCGTTCGAATATAACATGGGGTGGGGTTCAATCTATAAATCCAAATGGGAGATTTTTCTTATGTGTGTGTGTAGAGAGAAATGTGCTTTGAAAGTAAGAGTGTGAAATGAGAATCCCTCTTTTGGAATTTATAGATAAACCATCTTTTTATTCTTTTTTTTTATGAAAATAGAGTATGTGCTAATACTACTAATAAAAGTTTGAGATTAATGTACGTAATGTAATGAAATAAAGTTCTAAAGTAGAAATAAAAAAACTAATACTAAATTAAGAGAATTAAGATAAAAGATGGTGAATTGGACCTCCTTATGAATACTTGATGTTGATCTTGAGTGTAGATATGCGGATATTGCAATGGGATGAAGAGATGGGAGGGAATTTACTAAATGAAGTAAGAAAAGGACGGAATTTAACGTGTGAAATAGGCTTTTTAGGAAGGGAACAACTTTGAATTCGAGAGAATGTTTTCCGAATTGGTGATAGAGACAATCAGGGGTTCCTTTCAAAGTGAGGCCATGGCCTTTATTTATAGGGCCAAGGGGGTGACGATCGACATGTTCTTGGACTTGCCTATTGGCATAAAACCTCAGTCACACTACTTATAGGTAGGGTCCTGAGCGTGCCATTCAGCAGTCTGGTATAGGTTTTTCAAAAAATAGTCGTAAAATGCAAATCGTAAGTTAGAATCGCACACGGGGTGGAGAGTTGGAAAGGTTATTAAGATATTTTTAAGAATCCATTGAGCCACTCCCGGGTTCGAGAGTTAAGCGAGGTCAAATGGGGATCAAAAGTTCCTCTTGGTCACCGAATAGGAAGTTCTCAGAGGAAAGTGGATCGTTTACGAATCGTAACACCGATTCACGCACATGATGAATCATTGGAAAGGGTATTCAGTGACCTTTTAGATTTCATTCAACTTTATTCAGTTCAGAGAGTTGATCAAGGTCAAATGGAACTTGGAAGCACCCAGTGACCCTTCGAAGTAAAATAATTCTTTCATCCATACCATAAGGCTGATTCATGTATGGGGAGGACTATTATAAAGGGGATTCAGAGCCCTTAGAAGATTCATTGAGCTTCACTCAAGATGGAGAGTTGTCTGAAGTTAAACGGGGCCCGAGAGTGCCCGGTGGCCTCCAAATTAGTTTTTCAGGGTAAAACAGACCGTTCGTCCAAGTTGTAAGGCCAATTTGCACACATGGAGGACCACTGGAAAGGGTATATATATACCCTCAGATATTCATTGAGCTTTTGCTCATGTGAGAAAGTTAACCGGAGGGGCTCGAAAGAACTCAGTGGCCTCCAGATTAATTATTCATCGTGAAACGGACTGATCTTCCAAACCACAAGGCTGATTCGCACACAGGGTGGAGCATTGGAAAGGGGACTTAGTGCCCCTCGAAGATTCATTGAGCTTTATCTCAGGTGAGAAAGTTGTCCGGAGTCGAACGGGTGCTGGGAGCGCTCGGTGGCCTCTATATCGGTACTCAAAGTGTAATTTAGTATTTGTGATGAATGAGTGAGTTATAGGGACCTAAGGAGGTGCTTAGGGGTCTTGGATTGGGTGTTTATAGAGAGTGTCTCAACGACCGAGATTCGGACTAGTGAAGGCCTTCAAATGATAGACACCACATCGATATTAGAGAAGAGGATTTCATATCATTTTGGTGGACTTAGATGATGAGTTTGACCGATTGAGAAGGTTAAGGTCAGTTCTAAGGACCTAAGGAGACGAGGATGACCAATTCAGAGGGTCAAGGTCAATTCTAAGGACCTGAGGAGATAAGGATGACTGATTCAGTGGGTCGAGATTAATGCCGATGACCTAACGAGACAAGGATGACATATTTAGGTGGTCGAGGATATGTTAAGATTGGTTCTATGGGGTTAGGGAGATCAATTCAGTGGGTAAAGGTAAATTATAAAGTTGTGTTGAGGGAGGAGATTAATTCCAAGGTTCTAAAATTGTGACGACCAATTTTGAGGGCCGAGGTCAATTCTAAAGACCTAAGGTTTTGACGAACAATTCTGAGAACCTAAGGTTGTGACGACCAATTTTGAGGGCTGCGGTCAATTTTGAGGACATAAGGTTGTGACAACCAATTTTGAGGGTCGAGGTTAATTTGAGGACATAACGTTATGATGAATAATTTTAAGGGCCGACGTCAATTATGAGGGCCTAAGGTCGTGACGACCAATTCTGAGGGCCGAACTCAATTTTGAGGACCTAAATGTGTGACGACCAATTTTGAAGGCCGAGGTCAATTTCGAGGATCTTAATTTGTGACGACCAATTCTGAGGGTCGAGGTCAATTTCTAGGATGTTAAGTTATGACGACGAATTCTGGGGGCCGAGGTCAATTCAGAGAACCTTAAGTTGTGATGACCGATTCTGGGGATCGAGGTTAATTCTGATGACCAAAGGTTATGACGAACAATTCTGAGGGTCGATGTCAACTATGAGGACCTAAAGTTATGATGATCAATTTTGAGGGCTGAGGTCAATTTCGACGACCTTAAGTTGTGACAACCGATTCTGAGAGCTGAGGTCAATTCTAAAGACCTAAGGTTGTGACGACCAATTCTGAGAGCAAAAGTCAATTCTGAGGACTTAAAGTTATGACGACCAATTCTGAGGGTCGAGGTCAATTATGAGGACTTAAAGTTGTAGAGTGGGGGATATCTTTCCATTAGAGATTTAAATTATTTTGGGAGTGTAGGTGCACTTATGGTTTCGCCGAGGATTGTGTTGTCCTGAAACTCTACTGGAGAATATTTAATTTTGAGGTTTTGGATGGGGAATTGTAGCGATCTTGGATGTAGGTATATCATTGATTCCACTGGGGATAAGAGTGTAAGATTAATCCAACTAGGGATTTTAGGAGTTTGTAAAGGGTTTAGTGCTCTAAAACTAATTTTCCCAAGGGAAAATAATGTTCCATATTTTCCACGGATTTTGGGATTTTTTAGGGCAATTTTTGATTTTTTTGGGTGTTTTTTAATACAAAATCTTAAGGGACTATCCATAGGCAGGCTTGAGAGGGTGTGAATCAGCAATAGCATCAACTCTTAGGTTTTCTTGGGAAGAGGAAAAGGCGACAGTCAATCTGTATGGATTGGGGGCTTCAGAACTTTGATTCTGGGTGGGTTATTGATTCTTTATTGGGGACATAGGTGATCTTCTACCCTTGGGGTCTTCCTTCGAGGGCTACATGGGCTATGGATATGTATGCATAAGTGAGGAGGCTGTTGGAGCATAAGTCGGGGTACGTCTGGTACCTTGGATAGAGAGTGGTGTGACAGATGAGGTGACATCCATTTTCGATTCTTTCCTTTTAGAATTTTCTTATAGATCTGTCATTATGAGTGGAGGAGCTTGGTGTTGACCATAATATATGCTTGAAGTAATGGCTTTGCACCTGGAAAGAGACACTCAAGAAGGCAAAAATTATGTATTTTTTTTGTTTGATTATCTTTATCTAGTGGCTTACTCTACATGCACTTTAATTTGCTGCTAAAGTTTTGTTAAGAAAAAGATGAGAATGAAAATGATTTTGAGGAAAATGTATTTTTAAAAAAGGAGTAGTAAAAAGGAATGACCTGGATTAAGTTTAAAATAAGGATTTTTTGAAATTGATCTTTGTGTAAATGAGGAAAAATGGAATTTTCCAAAATAGGGGGGTTGCCGATCGACATGCCACTTGACATGCCTATCGACATTGGGGTCAAGTTAAATCACTCCTAGGCTTTGACTGCACTTTCCTGCATACTTGTGTACTTCTGCGGGGCTGAGAATGAGACGAGTTTCAAAATATTTTAGTGTTTTGCCAATGATTTTGGGTTTAAAAGGAGGAGTATGGGGTGTGTTTTCTTCACTAATACCCACATTTATTTCCTTTCTTCTCATTTCATGTTCCCCAAATGGCTCTTCCCATATATGAAGAATCACACTATTATCTTGAAGGTTTAGTGGGCCATCTGACTATACAATATTGACTATGATACTTTCAGATTGCACTAGGTTCCTCTGTGGTGTAATTGCGCCATAGACTGGAACTTGCTAGTAGTGACGATATAATTCTGGTACCCTGAGGACCACGTCTTCTGTTTTGGCTTGGAAGAGGTGTATCCTACCTACGGAGAATTTTCATCAATCTTGGGGGTAGCCCTAGTGTTACCATGGCCATGACTGAATTTTCTCGTTCTCCCCTGGCATTTCTGGCAAAGTTGCTCAATATTTCTCCTTCAGCGGCTTGACCGTTGGTCAATGGAAGGACTATTTCTCTTCAGGCGGTTATGTATTCAGTGCGCCAAAGGGGTTTTGATGATGTTGGCTTCATTAGATTTATTTATTTAGGCCTTACTATGAGGCTTTTATTGGGGACAAAGGACTTAACGGCTGATCCCCAAATGGCTGCGAAAGTGACATGGAAGTCTTACCGCCATAATCTTACGGCGGTGGTGCTGACAGAGACCCTGAACGGTCTTGATGCTTGGAAACAAGGCCATTTCGATTTTCTGAGGGGGAGTTTGGTGATATTTTTCTTGTGGCTTGCAGAGAAGTTTTGTCTCGTGGCCCCTCCTGAGAGTCCCTTGGCAGGGGTGCTTAATTTCTTTGTTCGACCTTTCTTCAATTTCGATCGGTAAAGAATTAGGTCAACTGGTTTGTGGATCACAGAGCCTGCTGTCTTTGTTGGTCGGTGTTATGGTGGGGAGATTTTTAACCTATTTTACAGCTAGGGGAGTATTGGTATGTGCGGTTGGTTGGATTTTTCCAGACCTCTTTTTATTTCCCCTGGTGGCTTCTACGCAAAGTCTGATGGGAACAAATTGTTCCTCCTCGTATAACGAACTTCTTCTTAGTGGAGGACCTGATTGAATCATTGTGGATGATGTTGGGCTCCTTGTGGCAGTGCCACTGACCGTCTACCTATCCGTCACAATCTGTAGAAGGGGCCTGGAATGTGTCTGGGGACTATCAAAAGTGGTTATTGAAGTGAATAATGGAGAAGATAATAGGGTAAGAGACTGGGTAAAGAATGCTCGATGCCTTTGACACTATGGAGGAAGTTTTTGTGGTTTCGTCCAAACTTGTTTGGGCGTTTCGCTCCACGGAGCACATACGGAGTGTTAACCAGAAGTAGGAGACTTGGGAACATCCGAGGACCGGGAATGATGATGAGGCGGAGCCATTTAGAAGTTGAATACAATGTTTGTGAAGTTGGGGTGACATTTTGTGAAGCTAAGGTAATTTGTGCTTTGGGTGATTTTGGAGTTTTGTTGTGGGGTTAGGGATAATTTTTTTGAAGTTGGTAAGAATTAGATAGGTTTGTTTAAGATGGTTTTGTCAGTGGAAAGGCCTGGTCTATTTAGATCCCTTCACTAATACTTTATCTAATGGTGATGTGTTCCTTTATTAGAAATAAAAATAATTTTGATCATATTTTGTTGTGCCTCTTGATGAGTTTTGCATTTGAATTGCCTATACTAATTGTTAAGGTATACATAATCGCTAAGGTATACATAATCCTACGTACCTCTGGGAATTTTGAATTTTTTTCTTAAGTTTCATTTTGAAAAGAAATGTTTTTGAGAGGATCAAGTTCCATGTAGTTCTGGGTGGGGGGAATGAAGACTTTTTTCCGAATAGAAGGGGAATGAGAAGATTCATAGCACGTTGAAATTTTGAACAAAGGTTAAAATTTCTTGAGAAAGTCTAGGTTGACTGGACGCGCCATTTCTTCTTTGTCGAAGTTTGTAAGCATAACGACGCCACCTGACATAATTTTTTTTCACAATGTAGGGGCCGCTTTAATTCGATTTGAATTTCCCTCCGGGATCGCAAACGGGTTCTATGATCCCCTTAAGGGTAAGGTCTCCTTCCTGGACACCATGATCCTTGACTTTTTGAATGAATGATCGCGCTATCTGAAGATGATATCCCTATATATGGTGTATATCCTTAAGTCTCTTTTCATCAAAGAGTGATAGTTCGTCAAAACGGCTCTGATGCCAGTCTTTTTTACGGACCCTACTTCTGAGCATGACACGTAGGGAAGGTATTTCTAGCTCAACGGTAGGACTGCTTCCATGTCGTGTATTAGAGAATAAGCGGTAGACCCATTAGGGGTTAAGATTTAAGTGCGGTAGACCCATAGGGTGTATGGGATTCGATCGACCCAATCTCTGCTACTCTTGATCATCTTACTGATGATGGTTTTAAGGCTTTTGTTGGTGGCTTTGACAACACCATTGGTTTGGGGGCGGTTGGGGGAAAATTTATGTCTTTAAATACCGTACTCATTGATCAATTATATGACTTTGGCTTCGAAGTGGAGTCCGTTAGATGATACTAACTTGTGGAGAACCCCGTCTCGACATATGCTGTTCTTTCTGATGAACTTGGACTCTTTCTTAGCATTCAATATTGATGTTCTTTATGAATCAAGAATACTGATGTTGTATAGTTCTTAAGGAGGCAAGTGATAGGTCATGTTGTATAGTTCTCGAGGAGTCAAGTGTTGAAGATTGGCAAGCTATTGGCATTTGAGGCATCTTTGAACATAACCAATGCAATCTTTAACCATGGTGGTCCAGTAGTACCCTTGACGGATAAGCTTCTTAGCAAGCATATGACCGTTTATGTGGGCCTAAATTCCATACTGGAGATCTTCTATATCATTTCTTCAACATCATCCCTTACTATACAGTGCAAATGGGTTTCATCAAAAATTTTCTTGAAAAGCGCATTGTCATTTATAATGTACTAGGCTACCAGTTTACGAAGGGTCACAAGGTCTTTATTATCTGCATTTTGGGAATATCTACCATGTTTGAGGAGGCACTAAATGTCATAGTATCATAACCCAACCATATCCAAATCTTCCTCAGCGACGAGCTCAATGTGGTAGCAATGAGTGGGCATGTCTTATTTCCAAAATAAGAGAGGCGCCATTGTTATTCCCTCAGGTATGTCGACCATGGAGGCTAGGGTAGAAGGGCATAAGCTAGACTATCCTTTATACTAGGCAGGTAGTGGAAGGTGACATCATTGAACTGGGAGGCAAGATCTTCTAAGTGGGCGTGGAAGGGTAAGAGCTTCTCGTGTTTGACTTTTTATTTTCTAAGGATTTGGCCAATGATGAGGGCAGAGTCCCCATAAACGTGTAGGTACTTGATTCTTTTCTTAAGGGAGATCTTGAGTCTTACGGTGCATGCCTTATATTCAGTCATGTTGTTCATGCAAGGGAAGTATAGTTTGATGGAAACGGGGGTGTGAGAGTCATCCGGGGCGATCAAGAGTATCCCAATATCGTATCCTTTCTTCTTGGCAACTCTATCCATGAACATTTACCATCTAAGGTCTTCTTAAGAGGTGCAAAGAATATCTTCATCTAGGAATTTAGAGACCCAAACATCGGTTCCTTCTATGGGTTAATAAGCAAGGTAGTCGGAGAAGTCTCTCCCTTTCAAAACTTTCTATATAACGTAGATAATATTGAACTCGGCTAGCAACATCAACCAATGAGCCATTCAGCTAGAAAAAGCGGGCCTTTCTAATGGGTAGTTTATGGAATCTATCCAGGATACTAGTCTAATGGGAAAGGCTATCATGAAGTGCTGTAACTTCTGCTTAATCTAGATCAGGATGGCACATGATTTCTCCAAAGTAGTGTAGTGGACTTCGTATACAACTAATTTCTGACTGGATTAATAGATAGCTCTTTCCTTGTGATTTTCTTCAATGTATTGGGATAGCAAAATCCTTGTGGCGATATCTATTACTGTCAAGTATAAGAGTAGGGGGAGACCTAGCTACGAAGGTATGAGCACCGGAGGTCGGGTGAGGTATCACTTGATTCGGTCAAAGTTTTCTTAGCAGGCATCGTTACAGAGTTTGGTTGAGTCTTTTTAGGGGAGTTTGAAAATGGGTTCGTAGATAGAAGTCAGTTGGCTGATGAATCGACTGATGCACTGCAATTTACCAAGGAATCCTCAAACTTCCTTCTCCATCCATAGTGGTAGCCTCTCAAGTATGGCCTTCATCTTGGTAGGGTATGCTTCTATTCCCTTTTCACTAACCATGAATCCCAAGAGTTTTCCTTTATGATACCAAAAATACACTTTTGTGGATTTAGTTGCATCTAGAATTGTTGCAGTCGATCAAAGAACTTTCGAAGGGTAGGAATATGACATTTTTGAGTTTTAGACTTGATGGTCATGTATTCTACATAGACTTCAACCTCCTTATGAATAAGGTCGTTCAGGATGGTTGTGGCAGCCCTTTGGTAGGTAGCCCCGATGCTTTTGAGTTTGAATGGCATGATAATATAGTAAAATGTTCTCCACGGGGTGATGAAGGCAGTTTTCTCTTGATGGTCATAGTGCATCTTGATCTGGTTATATCCAACGAATCCATCAACAAACGACTTGAGGGCATGGATGGACATGTTGTCCCTGATCATGTCGATGTTGGGTAATGGGTAATCATCTTTTGGGAATGCTTTGTTCAAATTGCCGTAGTCGATGCACATGTAAACTTTTGCTCCCAACTTCGGCATGGGGACGATGTTGGTGATCTATGAAGGATATTCGACTACGCAAATGAAACTCACATTCAATTTCTTGACCACTTCCTCTTTAACCTCGAGCGACCATTCAGTACGGAGTTTCCTTAGCTTCTGTTTGATCGACTTGAATTCTGAGAATGTCGGGATCTCATGCTGAGCCATTTCTAGATTAATAGTGGGCATGTTATCATAGGACCATGCGGAGACATCCACGAATTCTTTTAGTAGTTCTTCAAATTACGCACGCTTATGCTCGTCAAGGGTGGACACTATCCTAATCTCGTGCTGGTGGCTACTAGAACCGAAATTAATAACAATTGTCTCATCATCATTAGTTTGAACTCTATTATGTTGTTTGTTATTTTCCTTATTAATATCAATTAAGAATTGTTCATTTGCAAAATCGTCACTATCAAAGGTTGATCAGAATCAAGACATTAATATAAGGCATAGCAAGATACTCAAAATCCTCGTTTATTTCATTTTAGAGAAAAATAATATTGAGAACCTCGTCGGAAGAGGTTTCAGTTACATTGATATCATGAAAAGGAAAAATAACAACATGTGAAGATACTTGGATATGGTAAATAGTAGGGTTAGGTTCAATCTGAGCAGGCTAGACTGGTATAGCATTCCAGTTGAGGAGAGGCATGTCAGTAGCCTTGATTTGAGCGGAAAGGTCCGATGACATGACATTTGAGCGAATTATACATATACTCAGCCCCACTGTCTGCAGGTCAAATAAGTCTTCAAAATATTTTCCCCAGAGTCTTTGGTAATTGCCATGGTTTTCTTGGTGAGAGGTTGAAAAGGCGGAAGCCCCCAAATTTAAAACTTAAATTTCCAAATGTTGAATAGGATGATTCAACACACACAAACTTTTAAACTAAAATTTATTTTCAAATTTTAAGAATTAAAAATTCAAATTTTAATATTTCCTAAAATTAAAATAAAATTAAGATAAACTAAAAGTGAAATTAAACTACACAACCATTTTTGAATTTCACTTAAATATTTGATATTTCAATCAAGAAAGAATTTAATTCAATTTAAGGTCCAAATATGGCTAAACCAAACAAACTTAAATTTTGCCAAATTAATTAAGTTCTATCTTGAATAAAATTAAACTAAACTATTACCCAAATATTTAATTAGCACCTCAAATAATCTAAAGTGTGATTAAACCCAATTTTATCTTGATTTACCTAAGCATGCATCTAAGGTTATTTTTGCGAGATAAAATAAACAATATCACACTATGCCGCAATGTACGAGGAAAATCCAAATGGAAAAAACCTTGGATGACCCTGACTAACAAATCTGCCAGTTATGGTATGTTAACAAAGACAACGATAAGAAGACTTACAACACTCGACTCGACTCCTTCAAGCCCCAACGCTTTCTTCGCTCTTCAACCTCTTCCTTGTAGATAACTCCGGAGTCCACCAGAATTTTGGAGTCCACCAATGGAGGCACAACAACCGTCAACCACATATGGTGCCTTTCACCATGTGAGAACGCCGCAACAAACAAAGTTTTTCTCCTTTATGGGGTAGAGAATAGACCCGAACTCCTTCCTTGTTGCTGTATAGAAAACCCGGTGCCAAACGCTCTCTAAGCAAAGATATATATATATATATAGGGAAATGATCAAGTGAGGTCCAGTTTGAGTACCCCGAATGAGGACCATTTTTTTAAAATAGTAAAATAAATATTTTTGGGCTGATTTTTTTTTATGATTTTTAAACATTTCAATAGGACCATAAAAAAATAATCAGCTCAAAATGATTTTTTTGCTATTTTAAAAAAATCAGTCAAACTTTGTCAATTTTTAAGTTGTTAAAAACTGACAAAGTTTGACCGATTTTTTTCAAATAGTAAAAAAAATTATTTTGACCTGATTTTTTTATATGGACCTACTGAAATGTTTAAAAACTATATAAAAAAAAAATTAGCTCAAAAATATTTTTTTTACTATTCTATCAAAATTGGTCCGCGCCAGCGGTATGCAAACAGAGGTCCTCATAAGATCCTCTCTCTCTCTCTCTCTCTCTCTATATATATATATATATATATATATATATATATATATATATATATATATATATATATATATATGAACTTGGAATCAAACTAACATATGGGTGTTATGTGGTTTTGGAAGAATTTAATCCATAAAACTCAACACATAAAAGGAGACTTTTGGTTGATAAATTTTGCTCTAAAAAATAACTTTAGAAGTATGGAAAAGACCTATGAAAAACTACTGTCCGAAGTGTATAAAACTGGTAAAGAAGTGGGGTATTGGGAGGTTAAAAGAAAGCTGCTAATGTTTTTTCCCGTGCCCAGGTCGTTTGAACGACATCATTCGAACAACTTCTAACGAGAATTTAGAGTTTAAGGGGAAAAACTCGTTTGATATGTCTTTCGAACGAGCTCGTTTGAACAACTTAATTCGAATAAGTTTCTAACGACAATTAAGAACAAAATGGCTTAAACTCGTTAGAAAACTCGTCTGATTGTCGTTCGAACGAGAGCCATTTTTGTTCGAACGAAAATTCAATTTTTTTTTAAAAAAAAATATAAAATTCATTTTCAACTTAAATTTAAATCAAAATTACACCCAAAAATATTTTCCAAGCTCCTATATATATAATAGAGTATTCATACCTTTGGATACTTGGAATCCTCAAATGTTGATCACGTGAAACATGTGGCACGAAACCCGATAAGGATGAAACTTTAATTGTTGTCCATTACGTATTTAACTTCTTCAAACGTCATAGGCTTGACAGGAACAAACTTCTATTCAGTGACTCAAATGGTTTTGTCCAAAATTAAGCCAAAACTACATATGGACTCAATTGGAAATTTGTGTCCTTACAGTGGTCTCAATTCATGTTTTCAGTCTTCGATCTATGAGTTACTGTCTTGAAAGAAGATTTTTCATCCCGGTTTTAACTTGTTTTCAACAGGATCATACTAATCCTCAAAGGATATCATTTCACACAAGTTGGCAATTAGACTGGCCTCTTCATGATTCGAATCACCGTCTGAGCTCTCAAAGTCATCCCCCCATTTAGTGGTGACTAAGTCTTCTTACTAAGAGTAATCAATACACTCGAAAACCTCAACAACTTCATCGTATAAGTCTTCTCGCTCAGCAGGGAAGTGAAAGAGTGAAGGGTCAACCATTCCTGAAGTTTCAAAGAAGTGAGCAACTCAGAGATATTGCATATTTCACTTGTCTATCGAAACATATCGAACATGGTTTTACCACATCATCTAGACTGACTTCTTCAATAGGTACTACCTATTCATCTGATTTTCGAGCCCATTTTTGGGCTTTCGTGAACAAGCTATTGAATTTTTTATAATCGATGGAAATCTCGGTGGGCAATTTGACCCTAACTCTAAGAGTTAGTTTAATACAGCCGGTAGCTCCATGCCTCTTCCCTCAGATTGGGTGCGGATGACAATGAAAGCCCTTATAAGGAGTGTCAAAGCTTGATCGACAAAGCAAGTAGGGTGTAGGAGAAAGGATGGGCAAACCTTAAGCGGTTTCGATCAGACTATAGGGATTATTAGTGTTTTACTAGGAATAATTTGAGTAGATGGGTAATATTCTGGGTCACTTTTTAGAAATATGGCATTCGTATGTGCTGGAAGTGGGTTATGAGTAACATTGGGTTTAGGATTAGTTGGTGGGGCAATGATACCCCGATCAATTAGGCCTTGGACCACATTTCTAAGGTGAAAGCATTGGTCGGTGGTATGACCTGCAAATTGGTGGAAATCACAATGTCCGCCAGGTTTGAAGTTTTTAGGGAGTAAATTTGATAATGGACAAGGGTCTAAGGGTTTGATGAGATTTTGTCTTAACAGGGACCGGTAAACTTTGGACAGGGGAGCATGGAGCTCAATGTATTCTTTCTTGGCAAGATTAGGGCAACTTTTAGGTGCCTAAGAGGTAGGAGGTTGTGCCCAATGGAAGCCGCCTTCAAGGTGTTCAAGGCTTTAAGAGCTGGAAGTGGTTGAAAGCTAACTTTTGTGATTAAATGAAAATTTTATTATTACTGAGTGAGGAATATAATTAATGAATATGAGATTTCAGTAAGAATGGAGGTGAAAGGAATCACTTGAAAGTGATGATTCTTGGGAGTGGAGAGCCAGGCACTTCCAATACTAAGGAGAGAGCAGGGAAAGAATAATTTTTGTGTATATTTATGCTGAGTAACAATGCTTCAATTTAGTTATGCTTTAGCCTTGCCCAAATGCTCTATTTATTAGTAAAATACTAGGATTAATATGGCGTGTGAGCGCCAAAAGGATATGCTTTGCGAGAATATCTGAGTTGTACTTTTTGTCATATTTTAATATTTTTTGTTTGTCCAATCTGACAAATGACATTTGGAGAAACCCAAAGTCTAAAAGTAAATATGTCGGGCATAGTGCCAAAAAGTACGATTTTAAAAATATTTTCAAACGGTTACTTAGTAAACAAATTTTTTGAAAACTTACGAGCAACCTTGAGGGACACTCGCCAATATTTATAACTTAAAAACACTTTGTGAGCAGTGCCTTGGCTGCTCACCCAGTTGACTAGTATGAACTGTGTATGTATGTGAGTGGCCTCTTAGGTTCCTCCTATTAGTATTCTATCTTCCCTAAGGTACTTAAGTGGTTGTGCATTAGCTTGACCAATAGAACTTGCCTATCATCCTCTAAACCAAAACACCCAAAGGATCCTAACTAGGAATCTGCTTGAGCCCTGCATGCTCGACTAAGGATTCTTAGTGAGTATTCTTGTGTACTAAAAATAACAAAGTGTTAGCAAAAATTATTTAGGTAAACTTGTTTATAACCTAGGCTTAAGGCTGCTCACAGAGCACTCCTCGCTATACTGGAGCTCTCACAGAACGACTCCTTATTGCTTTGGGTTTGCACGCCTGGTATGCCCCATTGACTTGGATCCATTAACATGACACCCTTCGCTGACTCTGGGTTACTTGTGAGGTGCTTTTTTTACTTTTTAGTGGTATCTCACTTAACACCCCCTCATTAGATTGTATCCATTTAGTTAGCCACCCCTTATTGGCTTGGCGCTGCTTGCATAACTTTTATTAACTTTCTTAGGGTTGCTTAAATAACACCCTTCGCTGGCTTGGGTATACTTACTTGGCACCCCCTCTTTTTAACTTTTGTTTTGTTACCCACTCGCTTGGTAACCACTCGTGCCCCAAATTTACTTTTTATATGTGAGGTTTGTAGGGTAACCCTCTATAGTATTCAAGCAAGAGCAACCTAGGCTCATGTACAAAATTTTCATGATCGAGGGCATTGATGAAGGACCATGGTACCAAGATATAAATGAGCTTCTTCAAAAGGGAAACTATCCTTCCAGATCTACTAAGAACGCTAAGATGGCACTATGATAGTGGACTGCTCAATTCATCATATGCATCATACATTTTACCAAAGATATCCTAATGGCACCCATTTGCAGTGTCTTGGTGAGAGTGAAGCAGAATGGGTGATATAAGAATTCCATAGAGGAGACTGTGGTTCTCACATGAATGTTCACATGCTAGAAAAAATATTATTCACCAAGGGTATTTCTGGAGCACCCTTCAACATGATTCCAACAAATTCATCCAAAGATATACGAAATGCCAACGATTCGCAAACTTACAACGTGTACCTCTGATAGTACTGTATAAGATGATATCACCATGGTGCTTTTTGACTTGATGGATTGATATCATCAGAAAGGTAACTCCGAAATCATCCAATGGTCATGAGTTCATCCTGGTAGCCAAAGACAATTCCACTAAGTGGGTCGAGCATATTTGTATGCTCTGCTGAACTCCAAGAAAGTGTCCCAATTTATACGAATGCATATCATCTCTAGATATAGAATACCATTTGAGATAATCTCCGATAATGGAATTCACTTCAAGGTAGAAGTCATAATCTTATCGAAGAATACAAAATTCAAAGACATAAGTCACCCTCATACCTCCTATAGACCAATGGTACCATAGAATCATCAAATAAAATGTGAAAGTGACATAGAGTAAGATGATCGAAGGATGTAAAGATTAGGGTAATTTAATTCCTTACGTGTTGTGGAGATATAGAACTACCATCAGAACTCCTATTGGAGACACAAGGTTATCACTTGTATATAGGGTTAAAATACTGTTGCCAATCGAGATGGAAATCCCCTCCTTAAAGGTACTATAATAAAACCAAATCTCACGGCTTCACGATGTCCAAAAAGGGTGGACCTGTAGGGTCAAGTGACTCAGGGTCAGCATGGCCAGGGGCCTTTAGCACTGATAGTGTCAGGTGTTTAGGGAGCGCCAACAGCAACAACACCGGTTGGAGTGGGTAGGTGTTATTTACTTCAACCTCAGTCAGAGGAGGTACCGCATACACCGAAATGTGGCTAGAGGGGGTAACACGGTACATAATATTTTCTTAGATACTTATATATACAGGTGATATATATGTGGTATTTTATCCTAGATTACGTGCGGGTGGGATTGGGTGTATGGGCGCCCTATCATGGCACTTTATAGGTGGGCATATGTGAGCCTTATTTAATTTTTGTGTGTTTACGCTTTGTTGAATTTCGAGGATGAAATTCCTGTGCTAGTGGGGAAGTATGTAACACCCCGTAATTTAATTAAATTTGAAAATTCTAGAAAAATAAAATTTTAGGATTTAATTGTTTTTAATAATTTAATATGTTAGTTTTTATTATTGAAAAGAAAAATTTCAATCGGAATTAAAATTGGAGTTATAATGGAGATTTTTTAAAATTTTACTTATATATATAAAACTAGGCAAATTGGGCTTACTGTAAAGGGCGAATCGATTCGGCTTTGTTGAGTTTAATTATGAGTCTTTTGTTAATCCAACTCTTAACCCTTATAGATTTTAACTAATTCGTGGATGGACTTTTTAAATCACTTTTTCGCTATCTTTTTAATCAGAAGACCTCTTAAAAATCATTCCCTTTCATATACAAATCTTAGCCCCAAACTTATTCAAGATTTAAACACAAGATTTGAAGGCTTATTGAGGTTTTCTCAAGATTGTTCAAGATCGAGCCTTTGCTAATTTTTTGAGAGGAATTCAACCGTCCATTCAGAATTTGCAAACGATTTTTACTAAGTCATGGATACTCTATTATCTTCCCTTAGTATTATGCGTCTTAAGTGTCGCCTAAAAACTTGTTTTTATGTTTTTCTTGAAATCAATTAGCAACTTAATTGAAAAAAGTGGAAACTAATCATGGTACTGTTTTTATGAATACTTTTAATATGAAATAAGATTGGAAACCCTTGGGTGCGTAGGTTAGAGTATTGAGTTTTCGTTATTTTGGGTGTAGGTTTGTATGTAGAATTTTGTGGACTTTGTTTAAATAATATACATGACACATACACACTCATATAGTATTGTGATTGATAAAAGTGGGCAATTATTAAGTATTGAATATATTTGTAGTGACACCTCGCCAAATTAAATGCCGGGTGATCAGTCCTTTATTAAATTAATTTAAAGTGCCCGGTTGGTTCATTCTTAGCATCATTGTCATAAATTTTTTTTCCTTATTAACACCATAATAAATAATTAAGCTAAGTGTCAAAACATTTAATTTTGTTAAATTCCAATGTAAAGGACTTATGTATATAAACGAGTTTATGAACAGTACTAATGATAAATAAAACAAACCATTCAAATGAGTTATGGTCATTAGATTACTCAGTCTAAATAAATGTCCACAACTACCATAAACGTAATAGATAAAACAATCCCAAATAAAATAGAATACTAAAATAATAGAAAAGTAGAAAAGTTCTCCCAAGTCTAAACAGAAATCTGGAAATGGGTGACACATGCCCTAACTAAAGAGAACTAAATCAGAAGTTGAGGAGTCAAAGGAAGAATCATCTACTGCAAGGACCTGTAAATCCCACACAAGCTGTAGCACGTCCAATCCAAGGAACCTATGCCTGACGCCCCTGTAGCTGGGCACCTGTAATATATATAAACAAGGGAAGGAAAAATGACAGGAAACGGGTCAGTGCCCGAGTGTAAAACAACTTTAAAATTAGTTTAGCAAGTATTTAAAATGCTTACTAGTTGATATGACACACATATTAGTACGCGACACTCTCTTGAGAATTCTCACCTCTCATCTAGTGTGCACGCCTATCGTACTACTAAAATGACTCATAAGTCTAACCCAATTCTCCTCCCATAAATTCTGATTCACGAAGTCGTATGTCTATGATTTATTTAAAATAACATCCTCTTAAGGATCATTTAAGTCAACTATGTATTTCTCAATGATGCTGGGAAGTGACAAGTTCTTACTATAATGAAAGGTATTTATTCAATATTTATATACTTATACGCATAGTAGAATAATTCCAGGTATAAGCATATATAGAAATTACTCATACAATACATATATACAAATCGGCACCCCACATTAAATCTATGGTGCTAGCATACTCTGCTATCACGTCCCTGTACCTCGTACAAAAAGGGAAATACTAGTTTGGAATCACTCTCGAACTGTATTAACACAATACACACAAAATTAAGGCGAAGCATAGTTCCAAGTCACTAATAGGTCAGTACAAACCCTCACGTCTCTTAGGACCGTCTGACCATCATTCTCAGATAGCCTGTACCAAGGAATCCGATGTTCTAAGGCACGAGTCAATATCCCCCATAAAGGTCCCATCGAGATAAGACTGTCCCGATGCAGAAACCTCCATGATAGCAAGTAGCACGGGTGTGATTATATACAGATCAATATCATTATATATATACACATGCACTCGATTATATATAGATTTTCCCATTATTCTTTTAGGTACGCCCACAACCCATAATAATATTTAAACCATACGTGGTACAAATCACCCAAGTCATACGTAGAATTAACCCATTTCTTTATATTCTCAATTGTCGTCATTTCATAAGTACTTCTCGCCCCTCGAAGTATTTTCTTTTACTAGATGAAAATTCAGTAGGTGTACCCTCACTAACATACTGGCTTAATTCTTTCTTGAGTCTCCCAATACCTCACTTAACGTACGCACAATTTATAATAAATTTTATGCCTCCATTATCCCACGGTTACATCTTGTATTAAATTTCATTTCCTGAACTCTACAAAGACCCTACTGGTCCTTTCCATGTCCCATTATGATCTTCAAATTATTCCCAAGGATCCTTATGTATTTTAATTGAATTAATCAAAAAGGGCAAAATATTCAATCTTCAAGAGGGGTCGATCGATAGATGGAAAGGGGTCGATCGATCGAACCTTCGATCGATCGACATTCTTGAGTTGATCAATCGATCGAGCAGTTCTTGCCCAGATTCTGCATTCCAACCTATGGGTTTCCTCCATAAAACTTCACCAAATCACCATTAGTGAGTCCCAAACTCCCAACCAACCATAAGGAACATTATATAAACAATAATAGATGACATCTAACGTAAATTTCCTCTTGAATCATCAATAATCATCATCAACTGAATTAAATTCAAAATATATCTTTAACCCTAGTTTATTTAATTTTTCAAGAAATTCATTGAATAACAGATTCCTATCTCTACTAG
This sequence comes from Sambucus nigra, assembly GCA_949130495.1. Lineage (NCBI taxonomy): Eukaryota > Viridiplantae > Streptophyta > Magnoliopsida > Dipsacales > Adoxaceae > Sambucus > Sambucus nigra. The sequence continues at coordinate 474,188,812 of OX422213.1, forward strand.
ATATCAATTTCGTTTTCACCAATTTAAATTCAACAAGGACTCATCCTAACATGATTTCTATTATGCAATTTTCACAACTTGTCTCAAACATCAATTATCTTTTATTGAAACATAAATATTGTCCTCCTACACTATCATGGGTGAAATATCAAGCAAGATTAGAGCAAGATAAATACTTGCCTCAGATATGAAGGTCTGATTCTTAGGTGTTGACGGGTATGGTTGTGTCCCTCGTTTCCCGATCTACGCGTTGGTGGTGAAAGATGGCAAAGGTGGTGTAGGTAGGGTGGTTCTCTCTTTTGGAGTCTTCTCTCTTCCTTAGCCTTTCTACAACTCTACCAATTCTAATCCTCGAAGATTCTCAATACCATTAGATATACCCCTTTAATTTTCGTCCATAATTAAGCTTAAAAAGGAAAATTACAAAAATGCCCTCCCGGGTTACCGGTTAGGCCTAAAAACGTCCCGAGACCAAACTAAACCCCCGGATACATTTTTCTGACTATCTCAACCTTTCCGAACACGTTGGCGCACTCAAAATGACCATACGGGTGACTTAGAATTTAATTACTTTATATTCTATTAATTTAGTTCCGACATGACACAAGTGCGTTTTGACTTAAATTCTATGATTGTCATGTTTTTCACTCGCGACAATATTAATAAATTCAATCTCATATATTACTTTACTCATCTAGTAATATTCAACATATAATTACTAACTCTCGTCACGCTAGTAATTATTTATTATAAAATCTGAATTAATATTAAATTAATTTATCTCAATTAAATTTAATAAATCCTCAAATTAAAAAACATAAAAATACGGGGTCTTACATACTTCCCCCCCTAATAATGGAATTTCATCCCGAAATTCGGAAAATATGGCATAAATGCTAAAAACAAATCTATGTATTTTTCACGCATATCTTCCTCGTGCTCTCAAGTGGATTCCTCCACGTTATGATGCTCCCACTAGACTCGTACAAGTGGAACTACCTTTGACCTCAATGTCCTCTTGCTATGGTCTAGGATAGGCACTAGTATCTCCTTATAAGATCTGTCGGGATGTAAGTCAATCTCCTCTATCGCGATGTGAGTGTGGGACATATCATCCCGAAGATATAGCCTCAATGATGAAATGTGGAACACATCATGAATACGGTGCAAGTGCTCCGACAATCCCAATCTGTATGCCACCGGTCCTACCCTCTCGATAATGGGAAATGGTACTACATACATCGAAGCCAATTTACCTTTCTTTTCGAACCTCGTTACTCCATTTATAGGAAACACTCGCAGTAATACTTGGTCTCCCATGCCAAACTCCATGAAAGATCGTTTTTCATCATCGTAGCTTTTCTACCTGTCCTGGGCTACCTGAACGCGACTCTCGATTAACTCGATTATATATAACTTGTCCTGAATCACCTCTGGCCATATCAACTTGTTGTCCCCCACCTCTAGCCAACAAGCGGGAGAACGACAAGGCCTGCCATAAAAAGCCTCAAATGGGGCTATGCCGATCGTAAACTGATAGGAGTTATTATAAGCGAACTCCACCAGTGGAAGATACGACTCACAACCCCCTCCAAAATCAAAGACACACATGCGTAGCATATCCTCAAACATCTGATTGGTATGCTCAGTCTATCCGTCTGTCTGCAGGTGATAAGCTGAACTCAATCTCAACTCTGTACCCATAGCCTCCTGAAAGCTCTCCCAGAAGTGTGACACAAAAATCTTGTCTCTATTAGACACACTATCCAAGGGCACCCCATGCAATATCACTACCTCGACAATAAACAACTGTGCATACTAGCCCGTATTATAGTCTACCCGTAATGGCAGAAAGTGAGCTACCTTGGTCAACCGATCCACTATTACCCATATGGAATCGTGACCTCGCTGTGATGTAGACATCCCAGTGCTAAAATCTATGGAGATGCTCTCCCAATTCCAGTGACTAAAGTAATCCCGGTGGTCTCTGGTGGTCCACCTTTACCATCTGACAGGTGGGACATTTGGAAACAAACTCTGCAATGTCCTTCTTCATCCCACTCCACCAGTATTGTTCCTCATGTCCTGGTACATTTTATTCCCTCCGGGATGTACTGCAAATCTGGACCCGTGCGACTATGTCATCACTACATAACGTAAGTCTTCTCCCTCCGGTACCACCAATCTCCCATTAAATCGCAAACCTCCATGTGATAATAATGATTATGAAAATAATAATAATTGGATTAACTTAAATTACGTTAAATGAGTGGATAACTAAACTTAGATGTTGAGATGGCATAGATTAGTATTCTAGCATATGTTGTTTAATTACTCGCATCGTTATTAATTATCTCGTTTAATTTAAAATATTTTATTGTGATATTTATTATGATAATGCTACTGTCCGGATTTGTTGATCCTATTTGAGGGGAGTAGTGTGTATTCATGCTCGGGGCTCTGATCCTGTGCATTAACTAACCTTTTTCAGGAATTTAGTATTGGAGTAGTTTCATAGGAGCTTGAAGTTATATCTTGGAGGTGCAGCTAGAGTTTATTTATTTTATGCTTAGTAGTTTATTTTAGTTTCTTTTCCGTCGCATTTGATTATGAGACTCTTATTATGGATTTGGTGGTCCATTCGGTTCCACAGTTGTTATGATTTTATTCCAGTATATCATTATGGATTCAGTTTATTGGAGTTTTATTTAATTTGAGATTTGGATATTATTGGAGTTTAGCATGGTGATGGATTTTATATCGCATTGCTGATTTATTTTGGGATTGATTTAAATTATTATCTCGTGGAATGAATTTATTATGTCTCATACCTGTCACATGCTAAGAATGGTATTTAATTTAGTGACGCCTGATTTGATTTTGGTGGCGGCCGATGCCAGAATTAAGCAGGGTGTTACAATAAACCACTGTGGTATTAGGGATGTCAGACAGTTTGGTGAGCCACCTTTGTAGTGATAGTCCTATGAGGCACAGTGGTTAGGCAAAAGTCATGTCTTGGGATTTAATGTTTATGATGTAGGAGGAGGTTTTTCACATTAATGAAGACTGAGACACGGGAAGGGGCGTGGGGATATTTATGGTCCTCAACCACTTCTGAGATGAGAGAGTTCTTTTTAGAGATTATTTATTTCAGAGAGAATATATCAGAGAGAAGTTATTGAAAATCAGAGTTTTTACTCACCCACAATTATCATTTATTGTGAAGCTTTTAATAGCTAACTAGAGATCTTTCAGAGGTTGTTAGTGTGTTGGTTGCCTTCCAAGGTGTATCTAGGGTGCTCACTTATCTCTCCCTTTGAATAAGTTACTTCTTTGTTTCCTTCATTATTATTTGCATTATACACGAGTGTTTTGTGAGTTTAATCTGAGTGTTGATCATATATAATATTGTGCATTCACTTGTATTTGTTAAAGAGTTCCTGGGTTACCATTTATAACCATACCTATAGAGGTTACACCTCAACTTGTATTACCATACTCCCAAGATACAAGGGGAATACCCTCTTACATTTGGCGACTCCGTTGGGGAGGTATTCTTCTAAAAGTATGGCGCAAGATAACGTTAATAGTACCATAGATTTTGATGTTATTAAGCATAATAAAGAACAATATGCGAGGGAGCTTGAGGCTACCAGAGTTGGGTTCCTCGGGTGGAGGTACCTCCAGTTTAAATGAAAACAGGAACACCAGCGGCGACACAAGCTTCAACTAGTGCCGTGATGGGACAGGCACAAATGGACCTTCTCATGGGAAAATTTATTGAGTTCTTGCAGACTCATGTAGCTGCAATAGCTTTTGGGGGATTTGATCATAGCGCCTTCGTAACACCAATGGAGGCTCTGATAGACCCACGAACATAGTACCCACCCCTATCCCAGCTGCGATAGGTACTCCACCTGTGGTCCCTTTGCCCATTGCTCCAGTGGCCGACAAAACACCTGCATCTGCCTTAAATGAAATGAGGAAGGAGATGTAGAAGATTATAACATCTTCCTCGCATTCAACGAGCGAGGTAGTATCGGTGAACGATGGTTTCGTACACCTTACCCTCAGGAATACAACGATGAACCTTACTCAAAGGACTACATTCCTCCCATTTTTGACAAGTACACCCAAAAAGAATGAAACCTGAAGGAAGATATCAAGCGCTTCATTGAGCATCTGGGGGCTCATTAGAATAATAATAAGCTTAGATTGAGGGAGTTTTCCAAATCCTTAATCGATAAGGCTTACCCCCAGTACTCTCACTTGGCATCAAAAAGTGTCTCAACGTGGGAGGAAATGAATGTGTTGTTTGTCCAGAAGTTCTTTCTAGCAGAAGATGAGTTCACACTGACCCAGCTAGGCAGGGATAAGAAATGACCAGGGGAGGAAGTGGTAGCGTATGTATGAAGGTTCAGGGAAAGGTCCCTCGATGTAAGAGAAGAGACCAAGGAGTCCTAAGTGCTTCAGACTTATGCTAAGGGTTTGCTCCCTGTGTACATCTGCATAATGGAGGTACGTAGGCAACCCTTAGGGGTTTGGTCCAGCAAACCACACTCCTATAGGGGTGAAGCCTTTCAATTTTAATTTTATCTCATCATTTAGATTCCTAAAGAAACAAGTTGTAGAGGCATTAGGATGATAAATAAATGTTTGAGGCCAGCAAAACATGCATTCACCATCATAAAAATTAATAAGTTACATGAAGATAGTCAAAGGTAATTGTTGTCTACACTTTTAAAAGATTCAAAGCCGTCTACCTCTTCCTCCTAGATTCACATTTCCCATAAACTGCAACTATCATTTGTCTCTATCTCGTAAGTACTTTTATCTTGTAGTAGGGAAATTTCTCAAATTATTTCAAATTCAAAAAAAGTTAACCCAAAGAGCCAACGAAGTCCTATCTCTTTCAAGGCTACTACTTCTCTAACCTTTTCCCATATCCACATAAGTATTCTTTAGATAAGTGCATCTCCTTACCTACGAATAAACAAAGCGAAACTAGAAGAAACAAAGGGATATCATCCCTTTATAAGTTTAAAGTTATACTCATCAAGTACGAAGCCAAGGTTCAATCGAATGAAGGCGACCCAAAAGAAGAGGGACCTTTTGACTTATCCTATATTAACACATCACTCTCTGTGGGGAATAAAATGAAGTGAAATGAAAATCACACAAGATGGTATAGGGAACCAATCCTATAGATAAGAGAGGCACTACAGTTGGCCTCTAAGGAAAATGCCAATGATGGTAAGGATAAATGGCTCACTTAAAACAAAATCAGTTGATCGAAAGGAAAATATAAATGATCTCTGATCAGGCAAAGCCTTTCCAAAAGTTACATGTATAAAAATAAAAGGGGCTTCCTAGACGATAAGGGCATTCATGGGAACGATAAGGAGTAAGGCCATGAAAGGGTTCACCTAAAACTAAGCGTATCAACTCTTTAGACACCCTATCCTAGTACCCCCTAATCAACTTCGTAGGCCCCTAACACTCACTCATTCATTACAAACCCTAGGTTATACCCTAAGTATCGATCTAGAGGTCACTGAGCGCTCAAGATCCCCGTTTGACTTTGGCTAACTTTTTCGTTTGAGAGAAAGCTTAATGAATCTTCAAAGGGATCTGAATCTCCTTTCCAATGGTCTGCCTCATGTGTGAATCAGCTTTACGTTTCAGACAAATGACCCATTTTATCATCAAAAACTAATCTGCAGGCTGTCGGGCGTTCTCGGGACCCATTTGACTCTGATAAAATATCTCACCTGAGTGAAATCTCAATGAATCTTTGAAGGGATTTTAATACCCTTTCTAACAGTCTACCCCGTGCACGAATCGGCCGTACGGTATGGACGAACGATCCGTTTTATCCCTAAAACTAATCTGGAGGCCACCAGGAGCTCTCGAGACTCGTTTGACCACAGTGAACTCTTCAACTTGGGAAAAGCTCAGTGAATATTTCAAAGGACCTGAATCCCCTTTCCAACGATCCACTCCACGCCTGAATCAGCCTTATGGTACGGACAAACGAATTGTTTTACTCCGAAAGGTCACTGAGCACTTTCAAGTCCCGTTTGACCTTGGCAACTCTTTAAACTGAACATAGATGAATGAAATTTTGAAGGTCTCTAAATACTCTTTCCAATGGTCCATCACCTTCATGAATCGAGCTTACGGTTCGAATGAACTATCCGTTTTCCTCTAAAATTTATTATCTAATGACCAATAAGCGCTTCCAGGCCCCGTTTGACCTCGGTCAACTCTTGAACCCGGGAGTGTCTTAATGAATTCTTAAAGGTCTCTGAATACCCTTTCCAATGAGTTGCCCCGTGCGCGATTCTGACTTACGGTTCATATTTTACGATCATTTTTCGTAAAATTTGTCCTAGACTTTCGAATGGTACCCTCACCCTCAGGTCCCTGACTATTGGCAACGTGCTCGAGGTTCTATGATGATAGGCAGGTCCAAGACCCTGCCGATCGTCACCCCCTTGTCCCTATAAATATAGGCCATGACCTCACTTTGAAAGGACCCCTTAACATCCCTCTCAGTAATTCAGAGAACATTCTCTTGAATTCAGAGGTGTTTCCCTCTTAAAAAGCCCATTTTTCACATTCCTTCCATCCTTTTCATGCTCCATTTAGTAAATTCCCCCCATCTCCTCATACCCCATCACCTTATTATGAGACTAGTGTATCTAATATCAAGATCCACTTCAAGTCTTCATAAGAAGGCCTAATTCTCCATCCTTATCTTTAAATTCTCTAATTTTAGCATTAGTTGTTTTATTTCTACTTTAGCGCTTTATTTCATTACATCACATACCTTAATCTCAAACCTTTTTTTATTAGTATTTGTACATATTTATTTTCATAAAAGACCAAAACAAGAAAAAACATGGTTTACCTATAAATTCCAGAAGAGCTATTCTCACCACACATTCTCACACTTAAAGCACATTTATCTATACACATACATATAAGATAAATCCCCGATTTGGATTTATGGGTTAAACCCCACCCTTTGTTATCTTCGAACTACGTGGACTTTGATGCACCTTGGGTTACGTTAGCATTTTGGGTACATCCCCAAACTCGAGTCCTCCCTTATGCTCACTTGTTATATTATATATATATATATATATATATATATATATATATTCTTAATGAATATCATATTCTTGCATGCTTGTATTGTTACACCCCACTTATTAAAATAAGAGGTGGCCAGCCCGTTACTCCAATAAAAATAGGAATCTTAAATGGTCCATTATTAGCATCACTATCGCATAATAATAATACTAGACAACCACCAAATATCTTTGAAAAGATAATGATGCTTTTATTACAGAAAATCCTACAACATCCGCAAAATGCAATAACTCCTGAACACTGGGAAGGAAAGACAAAGAGGGCGTCCATGCGGCGGAGCACCTGAACATATATAAGAGCCATACAAGAAGAAGAAATATAAACGGGTCAGGGACCGATTTGATATAACATACACGTGAATAAAATGCATGACAATTATGAATGTTAACGTTCATAAACAATTTAAATTCGCCCTTCACTCAAAGAATCAACCTTACCTCTTCTTCTAAGTGTGCATCCTAAGGCGTACAATTATGTTAAGTTAAACTACACATCTAATGAACAAGCGTAACCTAACTCTATTCAACATGCTAAGTTTACCAATTTAATATGACTATACGAAACAATAATCAATACGAACCACATGCAATTAAAGTTGGTTCACAATTTCCTTAAATCAATTAATCATTCATGTGAAGTGCCATTTCAGTGAGAACAATTACAATCATATAATAATGGTTATAATACCATCGTTCTGGGAGTCACCCCACTGGATGCACACCTAAATACTCTCATCTTCCAGGGCCTTTAACGAAGACCACCTAGGTATCATAAATCACAACGTAAGGGAAGCGACCATATACCTTCGATAGTGAGTCATAACCATGCCCGAAATTACCTCACTTCGAACAATACAATCATACAATGTAACAACCGGTATCGTGTCCTGAGGACTATACTCTCCCTGCATTATTAGCCAGGGGATTCACGTCTATCGCGTACTTCCCTTATGATAGCATTTAGAGAGGTATGTGTAAATGTGTCATAGTTACAAACTATATTAATTTAAACATACGATCCTTATTTTTTAAAACCATATGTACATACAAAATTTGGCTACAAGAGATAATTACTTTCATAGTATCCCCCGAAATTCCAACACAACACTACCCAACTCTATACTAATCCTACTCTCATTTAATAGGAGAAAAAAGGCTTTATCTTACTATAATTAGTCCCCGAAATGAGCCCGAACACTCCCTTACTATCCTAGAGTATCACTCTTATTATATGAGGTCATATTACTTCTTAATACATCCTAAGAGAAGGTTCCTAAGCCTTAAACCCAAAAGAAAAGGAGTAGAAACCAAGTTGGAAATTTTTCATAAAACAACAGGATTTTCGAATCGATTCGCCTAGGGCCGAATCGATTCGCCTAAAAAGTGAATATATTCGGATGAGGAAACCAACCTTCTGTCTAAGACCGAATCGATTCAAACTTAATTCCAATCGATTCGTCCTTAACCCGAATCGATTCAGTTCCTCAGACCTGTAGCCACCATTTTTTAGCGAATCGATTGGCTGAGGGCGAATCGATTCGCTGAGGGCGAATCGATTCGCCCTGGTCAAGATACCCAGTTGGGGACTACGGGTTGATATAAACCACAAATCTTACAAATAACTTTTCTTCTACTACACCCAATATCATCCATTAATAACTTCACCAAATCATTCTTACACAATAACCCACCAATATATCCAACTCTAATCATGTCTAACTAAAATATCTAAGGGTTTAAACACCAAAATCATCTATAACCATTTTTGGTTCAAGCCCAAGAACACAAACCATAAATGAAATTTAGTCAACACAATCATATGCTTATGCAAGTTTAATAACTTGCCTCAAGATTGTAGTCTCGGATTCTTCTTATTTGAAACGATTCCGGGCTCGAAATGGCAAATCTCCTCTTTTCTCTCCTTTCTCTCAAGCTCTCACTTCTCTCTAGCTTTCTAGGTTTAGAAAATACACAAATGAGATATAAATGCCCTTGCAAGACTTAAATGCCCAAATGACTTAAGTCTAACATTAAATGCAACTACCTACTTAAAATGACTCGTAATATCGTATTTTAAGTCATAACTAGCCAAAAGTACCCCGGAACCCGAAAACACACCTGACACTTATTTTGACTGTCTAAATGATTCCCTGGCTAATCGTGCCCTCTAAACTGACATTCGGGACATCGTCTATTTATTTATATTCCAACGTCATATTAACAATCTAATAATAACCCGAATGGAATAGAAATCATAACCGTTGCTTTAAAGCCCAATGACTCAACATAATATAATATTACGCTATTTACATTCGTGTAATGGTAAATATGCAATACTCATAAATATTAACTCTTAAATTACTTAAATTAATACTTTCTTCAATTTCCTTTATTTTATATAACTAACCCACGTGGCAATTTAATATAAACATAATTACTCAAAAGTAAGGGGTATTACATGTATCTTATCCAATGTATATATTTGTTCTTATATAACGACTTGTGATTCGACAAACATTTACATTATATTTTGAATTATTATTTTTGGGAACAATCCTAAGGATTAATTCACTCCTTCCTTTTCCATAACACGAGTTGAACGATTTCATTCTCCATTCATATTATGCACATAAGAACACACTTCACGGAGTTTAAGAAGAGAAGATTAACACATGACTGTGAGAGACTGAAAGGGCAAGATGGGTGCTTAACGCCTTCCCATTCCGTAACTTAGTCCCCATACCTTTGAACTACTTGGTTTCATAAGCATCATTATTGTCCTTGATGCCATTCTCTCTAGGCTGCAATATTTATTTTGCCTGTTTTGTGTAAAATAGGTTGCCAACTCTATCTCCAAGTACTACCCTACATTGACGATGATCGAGCTCCCTAAGAAAGGGTGCAATCCCACATGCACGCATGAAAAAAGGGGAAATCCCTCCCATCCCCTCTTAGTATGGCCACAGACTCCGCGATGTCATATAAGAAGAAATAAATGACCACCAATGCCAAAGCCAAGTAACCTCGTCATCCTTCCTAGTGTCTCCTCTCTAGGATGCCCTACAAGAAGAAAGCAATGACCACCATATGATCAATCCCACCCTCAGTTCTAAATTCATGGGCAGTAAGATAATTCATTTCTAAAAGAGAGGCAAGAGAAAAATATCCCCCTTAAGCACAGATACGGCTCCACTTTGGGCTGGTCCATACCATACCCTATGAAGAAATAATAATTAAGAAACATATGATCCTCTCCCTATACCGAAAATGAGAAATAGTTTTCAGGAACACCTAATCAACTGCGATATGTCTCTAAGATAGCATTGGGTCCTAACCATAATGATCCAGGCCCGAGAGAGACCAATCATCAAAGCTACAGATGAAAGAGTCTATCTGGTGATTAAGAACGACTTGATAATCGGATTTTAAAGAGCCATCTTAAGAAGAAGGTAAGAACATAATGTTATATTTAGATTATGATAAACAAGAGCATAAGGTGTGAGATTCTAGGACAAAAATTTACCTCCGCTGGTAGGGATAAAGTGTTGACTGATCGATCCTCATGAGGAGACCCTTAGACCGATCTATCCTAAGGTAAAAAATAGAATATTCAGATTGTCCTTACAGACATGAAGATTGAAAATATGTTTGAAAAGACCCATTATAATAATGGAAACTGCAATGGATTTGAATATTGGGAAATATGATTTTTCCATTTTGAACCTTAGCTTTGTCTTTTAGATATCTAACTCATATGCATATCAGCATTAACATGAAATAACTCAAAAAACTAAAGAAATAAATAGCATTTATCATACTAAAACATGTTTCAAACATAAATGTTTTAAGAATAAAGGACAATCCCCTTTAATCCTTAAATATAAAAAATGCCAAAAAGTATATAAAAAGCTAAAAATGGTCACAGGATCCTATAAAGGAAGAGTCTTAATCCTCCTCCGCCTCATCGATAGATTCAGATACAACCACTAAAATTGTAGCACCCTACTGAATCATCGGACCTCCCTGAGGAGTTATGGGAGAAATATTCCAGAGGTACCAAGAATGCACCCTATAAGAAAAATTAGGAACATTCGCTCTAAGAATGCCCAACCGCTGTAAATAGAAGGGTCCAAATCATCATCTATTATTAGTCATCCCTAACCTAAGTCCCTTATCGGCTTCCAAATGAAAGCCAAGTATGATCCCATCATCTGGGACATTTTCTCCAATACTGACCGAGGGACGATAAAGGTCTACAAGAAAAGATCAATGCATCATAATCCAATTTAAAAGAAAATATAGACAAAAAAAGAGATGAATCAAATAAAATATGTCACATACCTCGACTCCCTCAGGCACATAGAAGTAAGGACGGGAGGAAGGAATTAACACCTCGTACTGTACCCCATCATCATTAGTGAACTATACAGATAAACTTGATATTCGTACCACCAACGATGGAGCTGAAGATCAATCCGATGTTACTGTAGCTCTCATGAAAGGCCTCCTAAAATGGGGAATATATATAGTCACTAAAGGTACCTCCCTCGAGCTTTGATACTCTCCCACGAATAAGATATGGGCATCAATCCCTCTATGATAAAGAAATCATAAGGGGTAGTTTAGTCGAAGTGGATGCTGTCCACAGGCACTCCCTGGTGTATGTTGCCAGGTCATCAAAAGCAAGAAGATCTGGCAACCTTATCCTAAAGGGATGCACCCTTAGAGGAACCAACTGGACATGCATGGACCAACGGAGCACGACCCTCTCTCCTAGGTTGAGGGATGCATCCCCATTAGTGCAAAGGAGCATTCGAGAAGTGGTCAGGGTGGTGGTCCTGTCTATAGCCCAGTGCCTCCGGGACATAGTCTAGGGGAAGAAGGCGACCTATAATTCAAGAGAGACTAATGATTAAATGAAAAAAATTAAAAAAATTATAGAAGATAAGAAAATGAATACATACTCTATATGCAGTTAGTCCACTTAAGTAAGTGCATATCATTCCTCGAGTATATGCCTGGAAGACCACCCTCCTATTATCCAGGCTCCATGTCCTCTAGAAGGGCCAACAATCCTCCTCTTGGGCTCCCCAAGAACCCCAATGAAGTTCGAAGACATAAAAACCCATAACTTCATAAGGATAAAAGGAAAAATACCAATAACAAAATAAATGGAAATGCAAAATAAAAGGATGAAAAATGCAAGGCTTTATAGAATCAAATGTATCTTAGGTTACACGCACAAAGATCCAATTTATTAACCAAAATTTATCCTGATTATAATAGGTGTGGATGAAAGATAGAGTCCAACTAAGTTATGGCAAACCACACAATCGTACCAAACCAAACACACGAAGAATAAGTTTTGAGGAAAAATTCCTTTCGATCAAAACCTATATTTCAACACTGTAAAATATTTTTATAGACTCTATGACTTACAGACTAATTATAACTCCACTAAGTATAATGCAAAGGGTATTCAAATCTTTGACAGAAAGTGATGAAATTCAACACCACCCACAGGAAGCAGCTCTTCCCTTGGTATCCACCGATCATCCTTAAGATGCAGAATCCTTTCGCCTTTAGACGTAGAGATCACTATTAGGGTTTGATGTAATGTATGGAAACTGGGTTTGACAAAACTTAACAAATCATATTTAAGGATGCATGATTTGGAAAACAAAAGTGTTTATATGAAACAAAAGGTAAAAAACTTTTGGTGTAGGTATAATAATGGAATTTCGCCAAAAGTAGTGTGTAAAATAATATAAAATAATCATTTTTTATAGAAAAACATATTCTTCGAGGTGGAGAGTTTGTTGGAACGAAAATTGAACTTCATTCAAATGAAAACCAAGTTTCATTCCAACGAGGTCCAGTCTCGTTCGAACGAGAGACTTAGTTCATTCCAATGGGCTTCCAACGATCTTCCAATGATATATATTGTGTCATACAGAGACCACTCGTTAGATGCTCATTAAAAGTTCATTCTAATGAATTTAGCACTTCATTCCAACAAATGTTTTTGAATGAGAACCAATACTTGTTTTAACGAGATATCAATCTCGTTCCATCGGGCCAAAAACAAAAAAAAATATTTTGAAAGTTATTTTTATAAAAGATGTCTCGAGTTAAAAAATTATCCCAAAATATATTTGAATGAGTAAAAATCAAAACCTCAAATCCGTATACCTTTATAAAGTGTTCATGATGATTTCAGCAGAATGAAATTCGAAAATAATGTTCGATCACCAACAAGTCTTCAAATGATCGTGGAATAAAATGCGCATGTAGTACTTAATTTGTAAAGAGATACACCAAAATATCTAATCTATGAGGAATTAAAAAATCTTTCTCTTACAAATCTCCCCCTTTGGCTATTCCGGTAGAAAATAAAAACAAGAACCGAAATCATAATAAAACCCCTAAGATAATGTTCTACTAATGTCCTCCTAAACCTAAAATGGACTAACATAAGAGACTTTGTCTTCAACTAAATTCTTCATCTTGTGTGGTCCATGAGATCATCATCAAAGTGGAAGAGACCTACACACATGAAATAGAAGAATATCTCGACGCATACGAGTTTAAAGTTAATAAAACTCTCCCTCAATTTGTTTTCCACTTTTTGTCCATATTAGACAAAGGGTTAGAAACTAATTATGAATAGTAAATGATAAATCACATGCGATGAATTTTCGAAAGACATACCAGCTATGTTTGAAATGTTTCAAAATTTTCAAGTATAAAAGTATATGTATTAAGATTACGTATACGTAAAAAATACATAAAACCATGGAATATCACGAAAATATCCGAATCTTGAAAATGGAATGTAATTGTGTGAACATTTTTCAAGGGAAATTCAACATAGGCATTCATAACGTAGGCATACAAAGTCAATGAGATACTTCTAAAGAAAGAACTAAATTTCAACCTTAGGTGTAAAAATGTTGAAGTTAAATGAAATTGATGTAAGTGCACAGTGTGAACTTAATGGATTGATTTATATAATTAAATGCCCTAATCACACAAATCCAATTTTTACCAAATTTGAATCTTTAATTAAATATAGTGTGTATATGATCAAAGTTCTAATCATAGAAAATTCTATGCATGCAATCAACCACATATATGAGGAAAATTCCCTCTTCAGGGTCGACTTACAGACTACTTAGACCGACTAAGTATAAAGCTCAGTGTCTTCAAAATCGTCTAAAGAAAAAATGGCTCAGTCCAGAGTCGCCCACAGGCGGCAATCCACCCCTTGTATCCACTGATCAACCTTTATTTTTCCTTCAGCAATGATCCCTTGGGTCACAAGTTCAGTCGTAGAGAATCCTCTCCACAAGGTGTATGCAAGATACCTAAACTTTCTAGGGTTTCAAAAGGATTCACAAAATATTTGGGGATGTAAAGATGTAAATAAAAAGTGTTATAATAACACAAAATATGAAAAATTTGGTTCTGATTTTCTATTCATGTTTTTTCAAAAGTCCCATGCCAAAAGGGTTCAAAGCACGTATTTCTAGGCCTAGAACAAAATTCAAGGTGATGGCTCGTTCGAATGAGAATGTCAGTTCGTTCGAATGAGAAAAGTAGTTCCTTCAGACAATAAAGGCACTTCATTTGATATGCACATCTAAAAAGATTCTAATGAAATGCCATTATAATACAATGCAACCTCGTTAGATTTTCTTTTGAAGTATCTAACGACCTTCAAGCGAAATGGCAATTTTGTTCGACCGAGGCCAATTTTTTTAATTTTTAAATCTTAAAAATCCAGCCTCGATTTTTTTAAAAGCACATTCCAAATATAAATGTGAATATTTAAGAACTCCTAAATTTTTTATGCCTTCATGATATGTAGAGGAGTCTTTAATTTAGAGATGTTAGAGTTTTGTTCGACGCGTCAACGCATGTCAGTTTGTAATGGGATACGCCAAATATGCCAAAATGCAAATACTAGCCTAAGGATGAGCAACTTCAGAATATTTTCTCTTATAAATCTACCCCTTTTGCTATTCCGGTACAAGAAAATACAAAACTAAATCGAAAGCCAAATTACATTTAAAAATCACTCTATGACAAAAATTCTAACACCCTCCCAAACCTTAGAAATGGAATGGCATAGTAAAACATTGTCTTCAATCTCATCTTGTTCTTCCCTTAGGAATTTTTTTCTTCATATGATGTAATTTGTTCTTACTTTAGATACCTACCCACATGAAACAAATAAATACCGTGATGCATAGAGTTTTAAACAAAAATAAAAACTCCCCCATAAAATAAACACCTCTGTAATTTATTCTCCCCCTTTTTGTCCGAAATAGACAAAGGAGTAGAAGCTAAACATCAAGAATACGACATATCAAATAACAAGTAAGGTATCATCACATAGATATGTAAACAACGCACATGTAATGATAATCTCAAAGGCATCACCAACTTTTTTTGAAAATTTTCAAATTTTCTCAAGTATAAATTTTACAAATACAACACAACATATGAAAACTCAAGTACAAATAATCCAGATGACCAAGCACATGGAAAATAAGGACTAAACGTAAACCGCAAAAACTTAGAACATGATATCATATATAATATATGAAAAAAACACAAAAATAAAAATTCGACACATATATATAGGTATAAAATTACTACAAGACTTGACACAAAATACATAAGCTTTACCCGTTAGCATAATATCGATGTGTATAAATATGTGTGATGGAATGAATGGGCGTGAACTAGATACAAATTAATTATTACCCAAACACTCAAATATGTTCAAAAAGTTATAATTGATCATAAAATTTTATCAAACTAAGATTTAGCCTTAAGTTACAAGATAATGTGAACTTAATGAAAAAACAAGCACAATGCACTCAAAACTAGAATATTGATGATTTTACAAATCAATAGCGTCACGAAAAAAATAAGCATAACTAGGATTTATTGTGCAAACCCGTTGATGTTCAACTAAAAACCCTTAAAATATAAACATATAGCATACATTCTATTATATTCTCAATTCTTTTGAAGTTATTTCTTTTAAACGATCAAACATTAAACTATGTTGGCCCTTTTTGGCATTTTTTCTATTTTTGTTTCCTTTAATCTTTTCACTGGATCTTGCCAACTGTGGCTTTCCTGCAAAGGAGATTTTCTCCTTTCGTAGACCTTTCCCATGCACCCTTATAAGTTTTTAAAACTAATTAAATAAAGCTCACGAACAACGGTTCGTATATGTACAAATCCCCCATAGTCACAAAACATGCAGATGATAAAATTGATGGGAGAACATCTTACCAAGCTCAAATGTACATGTGAAGTTAACATTCAAAAGGATCGTGCATGTGTGTGGGGAGGAATATACAAAGTCGAATCCAATAAGCAGATCAAGTTCGAAACAACTTCACGATAACATGGTTAAGGACAATCTAAGTATCTATAATCATAACCAAATGTCCTAGCCACATGAAAATTTCATAATGAATGGGATTTAAACACACCAATATTCTATACCAAATGTGTAAAAGTAAAACACACAAAACCAAAAATCTTCTTGTATTTTTCAAAAAATTTATCAAAAAAATATTTTTGTATTTTTTCAATATGATTCATTATAAGAAAAATACAAATACAAAAGATACCCATGTCGTAACACTAGGAAACATATATTATGAAGCACAATTAGAGTATGTCAAATAAAAACATGCAAGTAATAACCCATAAGATATAGCATGTGAAGATTCATGTACAAGCATGCGAGAATCAAGCAGTCAAACATTTAGCTCCTCCAAATTAGAATTCGTAACCCAAATAGATGAATGCTTAACGCGTCAGGTTTCGAAAACCAAAGGGACACTAGACTTCAACTTCTATGACCTCTTTCAAGATCATAAAAAAATGCCCTAAGGTGACTTTTCCTACTGCAATGCAAACATGTATAAACGTAAGGAATATTACCTATGAGTTGACCTTTTCTAACGTCCTTGGATATGGTTGACCCTCTAAAATAAACAATTGTCTTGGCTTTGGTGAAGGAAGCATTAGATTTATAGGAGCCAGTACCATCACTATGAACACTACTCGAGTCTCTTAGACGTCTTTTAACTTCAAAATTTTGGACACAAGCAAAGAATTAGACTCCTCAAGTTTTAGGAACTCGTTTTTTAAATTTTCAATCATTCCAAGAAGGTTATCTTGCTCTCCCTCAATACAAGCAAATTTATCCCTAAGAGTCTTCTCACGTTCCTTCAAATCTAAAATCAATTTATCACTATCCTCATTGGCACGTAAACATACCCTAAAAATTTTAGAGTCTTCTAATTCTTTTTCTAAAAATCGGAAATCATTACTTTCTTTCTTGGACAATTCTAAATTTTTAAAAACACCGTCCATGTCCACAAGCTTCTCATGAAAGAAATCTCTTTGAGTTTGAACTATTTGCAAAAATTCCATAGCAACTTTAAAATGAAAAATTTCTTTTTCAATAATTTTAATTCTTTTCGTAAACTTCAAATTCAAATGAGATAAATTTTCAGCACGGTTATGAAGCTCATTAAACTCCTCTCGAATAGCAAAATCATTATTTCTAAACACATCAGACAACTTCTCATTACCAGAATCCATCGAGAAGAAAAAAAAACCCAAGAGAGAAGGATAAAGAACCACCCTAAACAACACTAAACTATGATCTACAAGATAAATTAGTGCAACTCTCTCTGATACCAATTTGAGAAAATTGGTATCTCAAAAGAAAATCCGTAAAAATCAGGATCACACGATATTTTAGTGCAACCTGCTTTGATACCAACTTGAGACTGCGCAATGTGAACTTAATGGATTTATTTACATAATTAAATGCCTCAATTACACAAATCCAATTTTTGCCAAATTTTAATCTTTAATTAAATATAGTGTATACACAATTAAAGTTCCAATCACAGAAAATTCTACGCATGCAATCAACCACAAATATGAGGAAAAGTCCGTTTTCGGGGCAAAACCTATATGCAACACTTTAAATTATTTTATAGAGAATCAACTTACAGACTAGTTATATCTACTAAGTATAATGCTTAGAGTTTTCAAAACCTTCTAAAGAAAATGGCTTAGCCCAAAGTCATCCACATGCGGTGATCCACCATTGGTATCCGCTGATCATCCTTTCTTCTTCCTTTAGCAGTGATCCTTTGGTTCATAAGTTGAGTTGTAGATAATCCTATCCACAAGGTGTATGCAATATACATAAAGTTTCTAGGGTTTCAATAGAATTCACAAAATATTTGGGGATGTAAAGTTGTGAATAAAAAGTGTTTTAATAGAACAAAATATAAAAAATTTTGGTTCTGGTTTTCTATTCATGGTTTTTCCAAAGTCCCATGAAAAAAGGGTTCAAAATAGGTATTTATAGACCTGACACAAAATTCGAGGCAACGCTTCATTCAAACTAAAATCGGGGTTAGTTTTTTGAGAATGCCAGTTCATTTAAACGAGAACATTAGTTCGTTTAAACGATAAAGGAATTTCATTTGATATGTACATCTAATAAGATTATAACGAAATGTCACTGTAATATAGTGCAACCTCGTTAGATGTTCGTTTAAAGTAAAGATCTAACGACCTTCAAACGAAATGGAAATTTCGTTCGAACCTGATTCCATCTCGCTTGAGCGAGGCCATTTTTTATTTTTAAATCTTAAAAATCTAGCCTTGTTTTTTCTAAAAACACATCCCAAATATAAATATGAATAATCAATAACTCCTAAAAATATTATACATTCATGAGATGTGTAGGAGTCTTGAACTTAGAGATGTTAGAGTTCGGTTCGACATGTTGGTGCGTGTCGATTTATAATGGGATACACTTAATATGCCAAAATGCAAATACAAGCCTAAGCTATGAGCAACTTCAGAATATTTTCTCTTAGAAATGAAACAACTTATACAACATGCCATGAATTTAAATTCTTCTCAAATCAATAACACCAAACTATATAATGCTTTCAAGAGAGTCCTTGGTGCAAACCCATTGATCTTCTACTTTATAAAACCCTTAAAATCTCACACATATAAGAATTCAATCTCAAAATTTTGAAGATATCATAATGATCATACATAGCGAAGCATCAATAAAATAAAAATGGCCTTGACACTTCTGTTTTTGTGTGCCATTAATCTTTTAGGCTTTTTTTGGGCAAATGGTGGCATTTAATGCAAGGAGAAATTTTCTTTTACTAGCCCTTTTCCATTGCTTAACATATAATTTTTTTTTTGGGAAATAAAATTCAGGGAATGGTTCTTACAAGCACAACTTATCTCTAATACATTCGGGTCGTTATTAAATACTATTGAGATGAACACCATATTCGACATATAATAAGCAAGAATAGTTTTCAAAAAGTCTACACATGTGTGAAATAAAGGTGATAAAGAGTAGAGCATAAAGAAAGTAATCATCAATGAACAAGGAAATGACATCCACACATTATTAAGCACACTAACGAAATGAAGCCATGTCTCAAAACACCATTTAAAAGTCACATGAATGGATGGAATGGAGGGGTGATTCGAACATCTTAAATTCACATCCATATATGGTGAAAAACGAAAATACATCTTTTTGTTTTGTTCAAATATTTTATCAAAAATAAATTCTTTTGGAGTTTTTCAAATTTTTATCAAAATTAAAATCTTTCTATAATTTTTCAAACTTTTTCTTAAAAACTGAAAATCTTTTTATATTTTTCAATACATACGAAAAAGAATAAACATGTATACTCATATAAATACAATAGAAATACAATCTAGCAATAGGAAAAAATGATATGAACATGATATCCACCCTATACTAGAAAAAGTACCCAAACTCAATCAACGGAACAAATACCCAAAGACTTCTTAAAATTCTCGAATCTAAGTGCATTTAAAGGTTTTGTGACAATATCGGCTAATTGACATTCGGTGCTCACAAAACTCAAGGACACGACCTTCTCCTCAATGAGATCATGAATGAAAGGCTCACGTATTCTAACGTGCTTTGCGCGGGAATGTTGGATCAGATTATGAGATATATTAATTGTACTCGTATTATCACATGAAATATTCATTATGCCCTGGAAAATACCATAATCTTCCAACATTTTCTTCATCCATAAGAGTTGTGTGCAACAAATCTCGACGGCTATCTACTCAGAATATGCCTCGGATAAAGAAATGGAATTTTTCTTCTTGCTCAACCAAGAGACAAGAGCACTCCTGAAGTAAAAATACCCACTAGAGTTACTCCTATAACCATCAACATCCTCGACCCAATCGACATCCAAATAGGGAGACAAATGGTCATCGATATCAAAGGAATACCAAAACCATAGGAAAGAGTGCCACTCATATATTTGATGATACATTTAAGTGCGAGCAGGTGACACTCTTTCGGGGACACTTGGTATAATGCACAAACTCCAAAACTAAAGGAAATGTCGGGACTACTAGCGATCAAGTAGAGAAAACTACCTATCATGATATTATAAAAGGTTTTCTCTATGTACTTGCCTAAGGTGTCTTTGCTAAATTTAGTCGATGTACTCATAGAGATGCGCGAGTGCTTAGCGGAGTCTAAACTAAACATCTTCACCAGGTCCCTTGCATATTTGGATTGAGATATGAATATCCCATCATCAAGTTGACACACCTGTAGACCTAAGAATAATGTAAGTTCACTAACTATGCTCATCTCAAACTCACACTTTATCTCCTCCTCAAACATATAAACATGATGGAAACACGTTTATCCAAATAGTATGTCGTATGCATGGACTTGGATAAGTAATATTGCACCAGTCTCTCTCCTCACAAATAACATCTTATCCACACCCCTCTCTTGAAGCCACGAGCTAAGAGATAAGAAGTGAGCCTCTCGTACCAAGCACAGGGTGCTTGCTTCAAACCATATAAGGCATAATTAAGATGAAAGACGTGTCTCGGGTGATTTGGGTCTTCGAACCCATTATTTGTTCCGCGTACACTTCCTCGTGTAGAATGTCATTAATTAGGTCACTCTTGACATCCATTTGATATATCTTAAATCGTAGATGACATGCTTGGGTGAATAGTAAGAGGACAAACTTAAGCATAGAAATAGGAGAAAATGTCTCGTCAATGTCTACACCCTTAATATGTGTGTAGCCTTGAGTAATCAACCTAGCCTTATTGTGAAATATTATATCATTGTCATCTATCGTATTCTTATAAATCTACTTGGTACCAATCACATTAGTCTCTCTAGGTCGGGGACTAATTCACAGACATTATTCTTGCAAAACTGAAGCAACTCGTCTCGTATAGTGGATATCCAATCCTCGTCCTTGAGTGATTCTTTCACATTCTTGGGCTCCATTAAGGAAGTGTACCAGACATAGCTAACCACATTCTCAAGTTGAGCACGAGTCTTAACACCTAGTATGGGATCACCAAGTATGAAAAAAAGGATATGAATCTTTCGAACCTAAGAGGGTAGATCCTCCAAATCAAGAGTGGGGTCTACTAAGGTAGTATTAGTAATAATAGGATCAATACCAAGGGTACATCTTCTCACACTTAAGGTTAGGGTCAACAAACACCGACGAGTCATCATCTCTAATCGTGACGTTTATTAATTCCATAACCTTAGAGCTTGCAAAGTTAAACACCCTATGAGCCCTACTCGACGATGAATAACCTAAAATATCACTCCATTACTTCGGAAGTCAAACTTTCCTAAGTGATCTTTACCTCTCAAAATATAGCAAGGACTCTAAAAAGCTCAAAAATACGATAGTTTGGGTTTCTTCCCTATCCACAACTCATATAGCCCGATTAACGTGTGTGGGCGAAGATATACTCAATTCATCTTATGGGATGCGGTGCCTAAAAACATCTAGGCATGTTTCTCCTAAGAAGCATTTATCTAGCCATGTATTGAATTATTCGATTCTTCCTCTCAACTATCCCATTTCATTGAGTAGTACGAACTACTCAAAACTCATGTTTGATGCCCACTTCATCACAATAGCTATCCACTTGGACTTCTTTAAATTCAATACCGTTTTCACTATATATCCTATTAATAGTGACACCGTTTTGGTTTTATAGGACACAACACTTGATTGTTAGGAACTCAACCAAGATAGAGTATCTCGAAATCCCACGATAGAACATCTCAAAAAGTCATCGATCATCACAAGAATGTATCTCTTAGAAACCCTATGATAGAGTATCTCAAAAAGTCATCGACCATCACAAGAATGTATCTTTTACCATCAATGCTCTCCATACGAGTAGGTACCATAATATCCATGTGTATCAACTCCAATATACGAGAGGTGGTAATGGTATTCAACTTTTGATGGGGACTTTGAAGTTATTTTCCTTGTTAGCAAGGACCACAAATTGAAGAAGTTGGTTTCCTAAGTGATGGTTAGCTACGAACTAGGTCTTTATTCACTAATCTCTCAAGATATCTAAAGTTCACATGACCTAGTCATTGATGTCAAAGGTCCATATAGGACACCATGGCCTTGTTGCACATAAAGGAAGACTTGGGAATAATCCCATAGTAATTATATTTATTCCTCACTCCTTGTAGTAATAGTTCTCCAGATTGATCATATACGTTACAGTCGGACCGATTAAACATTACCACAAAGTTTACATCACACAATTGGCAAATGCTAATCAAGTTCTCTTTCAACCCTTCAATCTACAGCACACTATCTATCTTAGGAAATCCTAATATCTCAACACAACAACTAAATAAAATGCTAGACCTACTCCTATCTCCAAAGGTGACTTTGCCTTCGTTACAATCCATAAGGTTGGTAAAAAATGATTTGTCATCGATCATGTGCCTAGAGCACCCGTTATCAAAATACCATTGGGAGGTATCTTGAACCTTGAGAGCAACATGAACAATAAGGTCTTTGTCATCTTGATCAAGTGGACGTAACCTTTTGTTTACCCTTATTGTTGTTAGCTCTACTCATAACATTGGAAGCGTTCTCAAAAGGCAAAGACATCCTTTGAAATTATTCAATTAAGCTCTGAGAAGTGGTGACTAGGAACTCAAATTTCTCTCTAAGACTAGCAAAGTCATTATAAAGGTGTGTGGGAGTATGTGTACATGGAGTTCTTCCTAACTTGTATCAAAATTTACTAAGGTGACCTCAACTTTTGCAATGGGTGAAAACATATACATGTATAGGTCTTCCTTGGTTAGATATTTTAGGTTGAATCCACTTTGGTGGGTTAGGTCGAGGCCCATTTATATCCACCATAAACTTAGGAACCGGTTCTGGTGTGGCATGGGAAGTGGATGCACCATCATAATCTGTTCCTTCCCTCTCCCTAAAACCTAAAGCAAGACTAAGGAACGTATTTCCATCCTTCGATGTATCCTCTATATTAAACTTGACATCCCGAGCACGTTCGAGATATTTCTCGAGTTGGGATACAAGGGATTTAAGTTTCTCACAAGTCTCTAATGAAGCTTGAAGATCTCTCGTAAGACTAGTCACTTTATTGGTCAAGTCACCATTTTTACTCCCCACTAAAATGACTCTCTATCCCAAAGAAACTCTCATCGAGGACTCTCTCTCTCTCTTGACTCTCTCATATCCTTATCTAAAGCTAACTCCCTAAGTGCCAAATTTTTGTTTTGATTTTTGGTTTAAAAGACTCGGCGTAAAGCTCAATGTAAGCACGTTGAAGGCCACTTTCTCCCTTACTTAAAACTTCAACTCCCTCACTCTTTGTGGAATGACTAGACTCACTTTCGAGGTCATCATATTTGGAAACGTACTCATCGGTGTGAGACGTACTCGATATACCAACATGACTAGTCATTAATGCAGTAAAGTTACGTCCATGAGGTGATTTGTCTGTGAAATCACTATAAGAAAAATGGGTATTAGAGACGGTAAAAATCCATCCCTAAATCGTTTACTCGATTAAATCCATTTTACCCATTTAACCCTGCCCGCCCTCAGCCCTAGATCGTTTTAAAAACCTTTGGGGGCCTAACCTCGCAAAAACAATCTTGGGAAAAATTCTATACACGATGCATATTCAAGATACGATAAGATTCTATATGGAAAATCTTAAAAAAAATAGTGTTAATATGCATAAAATCAAAACAAAAAATATATTAATACAATATTAATATTTTCAAGGTTATAACAATATATTAATTCAACATTAATTTATTTAAGAAAGTATTCACAATTTTAACATCGCCAAATCCAAAATACAAGCAGACACAATACAAAATACAAGTAGACACAATTCCACCATGTCAAACCTCTTTATATATTTCAAAAAAGATGTTTGATAAATACAAGCAAAATAAAAATCAAAAGGGCATGTATCAGTACACCACAAAAATGAGGTAAAAAAATTCAAACATATACAGATGAGTAGGGTTGAAGATGAGTACACGTACCTTTGAGATAATATATCAACTACTGAATAAGAGAGGAGGCAACACTGTGGGTGAAGGGGGATGGGGCTACGCAGGGGAGAGGAGGCGACAGATAGAGTGAGAGAGAGAGAGGGTGGAGCGACGGAGGGGGACGGAGAGAGTGAGATCCGAGAGAGAGAGGTCGCGAGAGGGAGAGAGCGGGAGTTATGGCGTTAGGTAATGGGATTAGAATTTGGATATGCGAAAAACTGTGAAGGAAAAGTTTAGAAAATTAGCAAAAGGGTCAGAAACATCCGTCCCTTATGTTTGTTTGGAAAAAATATAAAAATTCAAGGTATCAAAACGGTCGGTTTTTTAAAATCGACCTTTTTGATATACCAAAAGGGACGGACCTTATATTTGTTTGGAAAAAAGCTTAAAATTCAAGGTATAGAAAAAGGGACATATTTTAAAAATCGTCCCTTTTGGTATAGAAAAAGGGATGGATATTAATTACCGTCCCTTTTGATAATTAATATAAAAAAGGACGGTAATTAAAAACCATCCCATTTGGTATATAAAAAGGGACAAAATGACACGACCGCCACTAATTCTCCCGTCCCTAATACTCATTTTTCTTGTAGTGAATCCATTGACTCGACATCGCTATCACTAAGAGTGGCATTGAAGGAAACTTTGAACACGCCCTATTTCTTTAATCTCATAGCACATTCGTGGGCTTTGTGAGACAATCGCACTTATAGAATGTTTCCCCATCTTTCTTAGGATACTCTCCTCTCTATTTCTCAAAATGTTTCTTGCCCAATTTTTATTTTTCATCTTTCTCAAAACTTTTCTTTTCTTTAGAAGTATTTCTTTTTTTAGCTTGAGGATTTTTTTGCAAAAAAGGCAAGATCATCTAGATTAAAAGCATACTTAGAGTCAGAAGAAACTTCCTATTTATTCTCATATTGAAATTTGAAAGCAATTACTTTTTCCTTTGGCTTAATAGTTTTGGGAAACATATCGATTTCATAAGTTTTAAGGTCTCATGCGAGTTCTTCTAAATTAAGCATATCTAAAATTTCCCACGAATTAAGGACAATGACCATAGAAATAAAGAGTGATGGAAGAGATCTGAAAATCTTTTTCACAATATGCGTCTAGGGAATTCTCTAACCGAAATTAAAACTAGATTTGACTATATCAGATAATTTAGCATAAGATTCATAAAAAACTCTCAAATTCTAGCATGGTAATGGGATTAGAATTTGGATATGTGAAAAACTGTGAAGGAAAAGTTTGGAAAATTACCAAAAGGGTCAGAAACATCCGTCCCTTTTGATATAGCAAAATGCATGGTTTTAAAATCCGTCCCTTATGATTGTTTGGAAAAAATATAAAAATTCAAGGTATCAAAACGGTCGGTTTTTTAAAATCGACCTTTTTGATATACCAAAAGGGACGGATTTAAAAATCCGTCCCTTATATTTGTTTGGAAAAAAGCTTAAAATTCAAGGTATAGAAAAAGGGACAGATTTTAAAAATCGTCCCTTTTAGTATAGAAAAAGGGATGGATATTAATTACCGTCCCTTTTGATAATTAATATAAAAAAAGGACGGTAATTAAAAACCATCCCATTTGGTATATAAAAAGGGACAAAATGACACGACCGCCACTAATTCTCCCGTCCCTAATACTCATTTTTCTTGTAGTGAATCCATTGACTCGACATCGCTATCACTAAGAGTGGCATTGAAGGAAACTTTGAACACTCCCTATTTATTTAATCTCATAGCACATTCGTGGGCTTTGTGAGACAATCTCACTTATAGAATGTTTCCCCATCTTTCTTAGGATACTCTCCTCTCTATTTCTCAAAATGTTTCTTGCCCAATTTTTATTTTTTATCTTTCTCAAAACTTTTCTTTTCTTTAGAAGTATTTCTTTTTTTAGCTTGAGGATTTTTTTGCAAAAAAGGCAAGATCATCTAGATCAAAAGCATACTTAGAGTCAGAAGAAACTTCCTATTTATTCTCATATTGAAATTTGAAAGCAATTACTTTTTCCTTTGGCTTAATAGATTTGGGAAACATATCGATTTCATAAGTTTTAAGGTCTCATACGAGTTCTTCTAAATTAAGCATATCTAAAATTTCCAACGAATTAAGGACAATGACCATAGAAATAAAGAGTGATGGAAGAGATCTGAAAATCTTTCTCACAATATGCGTCTAGGGAATTCTCTAACCGAAATTAAAACTAGAATTGACTATATCAGATAATCTAGCATAAGATTCATAAAAAAACTCTCAAATTCTAGCATGGTAATGAGATTAGAATTTGGATATGTGAAAAACTGTGAAGGAAAAGTTTGGAAAATTACCAAAAGGGTCAGAAACATCCGTCCCTTTTGATATAGCAAAATGCATGGTTTTAAAATCCGTCCCTTATGATTGTTTGGAAAAAATATAAAAATTCAAGGTATCAAAACGGTCGGTTTTTTAAAATCGACCTTTTTGATATACCAAAAGGGACGGATTTAAAAATCCGTCCCTTATATTTGTTTGGAAAAAAGCTTAAAATTCAAGGTATAGAAAAAGGGACAGATTTTAAAAATCGTCCCTTTTGGTATAGAAAAAGGGATGGATATTAATTACCGTCCCTTTTGATAATTAATATAAAAAAAGGACGGTAATTAAAAACCATCCCATTTGGTATATAAAAAGGGACAAAATGACACGACCGCCACTAATTCTCTCGTCCCTAATACTCATTTTTCTTGTAGTGAATCCATTGACTCGACATCGCTATCACTAAGAGTGGCATTGAAGGAAACTTTGAACACGCCCTATTTATTTAATCTCATAGCACATTCGTGGGCTTTGTGAGACAATCGCACTTATTGAATGTTTCCCCATCTTTCTTAGGATATTCTCCTCCCTGTTTCTCAAAATGTTTCTTGCCCAATTTATATTTTTTATCTTTCTCAAAACTTTTCTTTTCTTTAGAAGTATTTCTTTTTTTAGCTTGAGGATTTTTTTGCAAAAAAGGCAAGATCATCTAGATCAAAAGCATACTTAGAGTCAGAAGAAACTTCCTATTTATTCTCATATTGAAATTTGAAAGCAATTACTTTTTCCTTTGGCTTAATAGTTTTGGGAAACATATCGATTTCATAAGTTTTAAGGTCTCATACGAGTTCTTCTAAATTAAGCATATCTAAAATTTCCCACAAATTAAGGACAATGACCATAGAAATAAATAGTGATGGAAGAGATCTGAAAATATTTTTCACAATATGCGTCTAGGGAATTCTCTAACCGAAATTAAAACTAGAATTGACTATATCAAATAATCTAGCATAAGATTCATAAAAAACTCTCAAATTCTAGCATGGTAATAGTTTAGAACTTTGTGGTGAGATTTTGTATCTTAGAAGCTTTCACAGCATTGGTACCTTAGTGAGCGAGTTAGAGGATATCCCACGCTTCCTTAGACGTGGTGCACGTCATGATGCGACAGAACTCGTCAGGGGTGACGACTCTTGAAATAACACTTAAGAACGGGATTTAAAACTTCTCCATTTTAATTAAAAATACATCCTAGAGGTGATGGATTTAGGATTTATGGCATTGCCATAAGTTGTAGTGGGTGGTGTCCTCTTTTACACATAAGCCATATATGCTCATCAAATACTTTCAAAGCCGACCTCATTTGAGATTTTCAATATACATAATTTGACCCATTGAAAGTAGGAACCCTATGATATAAATGATCCACATACTCCCAATAAAAAGATCACACAATAAATTAGTGTAACCTGCTCTAAAACCAATTTCAAAAATACAGGTTTATATGGAATCACTTGTATATTAGGTTACACACACAAAGATCAATTTTTTCCCTAAATTTTATCTTGATTATAATTAGGTGTGGATGCAGGATAGATTTCAACTAAGTTGTGCCAACAATCAAATGAATCCAAACACACGAAGAAGAAGTTTTGAGGAAAAATCCCTTTCGGAAAAAACCTATATTTCAGCACTGTAAACGACTTTGATAAACTCGATTACTTATAGATTAATTAGAGCTCCATTGAGTTTAATACACAGGGTCTTCAAATCTTTTACAGAAAGTGATGCATTCCAACACCACCCATAGGAAGAAACTCTTCCCTCGGTATCCACTTATCAACCTCAGGATGCAGAATCCTTTCTTCTTCAGACATAGAGAACATTCCACTAGGGTTTGATATAGTGTCTGGAAATTGGGTTTGATAAAACTCAATAAATTATATTTAGGAATGTATGATTTGGAAAACAAAAGTGTTTCTATGAAATAAAAGTTAGAAAACTTTTGGTGTGGGTATAACAATTGATTTTCGCCAAAAGTAGTGTGTAATACAGTCCGAAAGAATCCTTTTTTATAAAAAAATACATTTTTTGAGGTGAAGAGTTTGTGTGAACTAAAATTGGAATTCATACTAATGAAAACCAAATTTTTTTCTAACGAGGTACAATCTCGTTCGGACGAAAGGCTTAGTTCATTCAAATGGACTTCCAACAACCTTCTAATAAGATTTGTTCTGTCAAACAAAGTCCAATTATTGCATGCTCATTAGAAGTTCGTTCTAACAAATTTGGCACTTAGTTGCAATGAAATTTAACCTCATTTGAATGAGAACTAGGTCTCATTATAATGAGACAACAATCTCGTTCAACGAACCAATTTTTTTTTTTTTTGAAAATTATTTTTTATAAAAGATTCTTTGAGTTAAAAAATCATCCCAGAATATATTTGACTGAGTAAAAATTGAAGCCTCAAATCCGTATACCTCCATAACGTGTTCATGTAGTAGCTTGAAATTCGAATATAATGCTCAGTCATTAACAAGTCTTTAAACGACCATGGTAGAAAATGCGGATGTAATGTTAGGTTTGTAACATGATACGCCACAATATCTAATCTATGAGCAATTATAAATTCTTGTTCTTACAAAAAAAAATATAATAGTAAACGAGAAGGGCGTACCTCCCAAACCACCACGTAATCAACGAGACTCTTAGTGACCCGCCTTGAAAGGGTTCTCATGATGGAAAAGAGCCACCCCAAATAAGAATTAGACCAGTTCTACTGATGGATGCAACTGAAATATTAGAGAGGGAAGAACAAACCCTCGTGAATGACCTCGTCGTGTGATGAGTAGATGGTGTGACTCGACATGAAGAGCAAAAAAGTTTAAATGGACTGGAGGATAAGATCCATGTCCATCACTAAATGCCTCCAATGCTCTTGCATGTGGTCATTAAGAGAACCGAGAGCAAATTTCGAGCTAAAGCAAATAGCAGGAACGGATTTTATTACCTCTCGACTAGAATCCACTGTCAATCGAATATGGCGGGGAATCAACACTAGAAATGGATTGGATCGTAAAGCGGTTAGGACATACAGGTCCAGTGCGGTGAGTGTCATCTCACCCACTATTAGGTGGAAGGTGGAAGTCATATCCCATCACCTATTCGTCAATATTTGGATCATAAAACCATGGACTGTCACTAAAGAGTCTAGAACGGGCCGAAGCCCAAACGTCATACCATTTCCTGAACAACATTAGGGACGTACTCGTCATCCCACAAAGCCACCTCATCCTTAGGGAAACCCTTAAGTCAGAAATGGGTGGAACTGTCATCCTGAAGTTGCTGTAGAGAAGTGTGTGAAAATAATAATAAATAAACAAAATAAAAATTGGAACAATACATTTCTAATAATAAAAGCATAACATAAATAAAGAAAACTGCAGAAAAGAATAAATGGGTACTTGACCGCTGCGTACAGTGGTAGAGAGGTGAGTGGAAAAATTCTATAGGAGAATTACTCGATCACCAGGCGAGGAACGTTGTGACGTATGCCTAGGTCCCTAACCAATATCTCCATACAAATCACCACATTAACCTAATCGTCAATCTCTGCAGCCTCTAGGTGATGCCTAAAATTTGTAAGATCATAAAATAAGATCTCCAACAACTCTTTGACCCCCTCTCATCCATATAAATGACTTAAAAAAAGAACTTGAAAACAGTCTAAAAACTCCTAAAAGTCAGAGAGAAATCAGGGATTTGTGAAGATAAAGAGAGAATGAAATGGTGAGAATGGAGAGAGATGGGAAATTTCCCATTTATATAGAAGGCCAAGTGCTTGGTCGATCAGTCTTTCCCCTCTAAAGAAGCCAATAAATTTAAGGATTAAATAAAAAAAACTTTTTGCCTCAACTAATTCAAAAATTCCACAAAATCTTGTTTCTTCTGGAACAATTCCTCAATAAATTTCATAAAATCAAAATTTCAAATCAATTTTAAAATCCCTTCTCCTCCTTAATAATTTTCAAAAATGAAAATTCAATCCTTTCAACTCCAAAATTCCTTATCCATGTCAATAAATTTCAAAAAAAAAAATCCCAAATCAATTCCATAACCCTTTCTCATGCTAAATAAATTTTAAAAATTAAAATTTAGTGATATGAACTCCAAAATTACTTCTCCTCGTTATTAAATTTCAGAAATAGAAATTCCAAATCAATCTTCTCCTCAATAAATTAAAAAAATTAAAATCAATTCCATCATTAAATAAAAAATTCCTTCTTAACCTTATCTTACGTGGATGATTTAATTCAATCCGATGTTTTTTCAAAACACCTCGTATTATGCAGACAATTTCAATCAATCCATTATTTTGTTAAAACACCTCGTCTCATGCGAACGATTTCAATCAATCTAGTGTTTCATCAGAACACCTCATCTCATGTGGACAATTTTAATTAATCCGATTTTTAATAAAAAACCTCGTCTCATGCAGATAATTTCAATCAATTCGGTGTTTCATAAAAACACCTCATCTAATATAGACGATTTCAATCAATATGATGTTTCATAAAAATAAATAGTCTCATGGATGCGATTTCAATCAATCCGATGTTTCTTCAAAACACCTCGTCTCATGCGAACGATTTCAAGTGTTTCGTCAAAACACCTTGTCTCATGTGGACAATTTCAATCAATCCAGTGTTTCTTAAAAACACTTAGTCTCATGCAGATGATATCAATTAACCCGGTGTTTCATCAAAACCCTCATCTCATGTAGATGTTAAACATTGCCAGGGTCTATCGTAATGAACCATTATCTCTCACAGATGTTAGAGATACCCCAAACATCAGGAAGACGATCGAGCAAGCACTACAAAACTTTTGCAATAATCTCAAAGTAATGTTCATCAAAACGAACTCTTCAAGGTAGAACAATCCCAAAATTCCCATTCAAAAAAGATCAATTCACGCGTAATCACATAACGTGTGTCTATCATTATCATCAACATTCATCCAAAAATGAACTCTGTTGTTGAGGGGGTCTATAGACACCCCTTTCTGCTCAATTAATGTAACAATACTTGACGCAACCTCCCAAAGGCCCAAAATAAACCTTGGGCAACCCAAGATACCTCATTAAAAGGCCCAGAAGCCTAAGAGGACAAAAAATAAACCATCCAAATGAATCCAAAATGGTTTAGAATAAGACCAAAAACCAAGGGAAAATGCGCATTACCAATTGGGCTTTGGTGTATAGTACTCATGGATGATCGGTCCTTTTAGAGAACCAATCGTTCCTACACCCCAGGTAGTTTACCTAATAGAAGGGTCCCTCACTAACCATTTAATAAAGCACTAAGTTCGCTCCTAGATGATAACATTCACCCAAAACGTTCATTCTATCCAAAATAAAAGACCTAAAACTCCCTCACTTTACCTTCAAAACTCCTTCCAAACTGAGATCTTGAGTTAGAACCCAAAGACCTAACTTCTTCCTCATCATCCAAACCCAAAAGAAGACAAAAAACCTTGATCTCTTTCCTATTTATTTTGTTTATGGTTACTTTATCTTAAAGTAACCTTAGATCCACTCAAAAAGGTTGACTCCTATACCGAACGCTTCCAAAATAAAAAGGAGAACATGTAACATTATAGGTACGCTTTTTCTCTATTTTTTTATTTTGAAGTCTTGATATCAAAGGGTGGTGTTGTGCTGCAACCCACCCAAATCCTCTCTTCTTCATCTATTTTTTCTTTTAGGCTTGACTATTCTCTAAGGGCCATGTTCGAACTACGTTGAATTTGATTCCGCCTACGGTGGGTACGTAGGCATATTAGAGAAACCTCATCCCTGAAATCAGGTTAGATATTGTACATATTCATTCATTTCATCATTATTCTTACAAAATATTCAAAAAACTAAACAAAAATATCCAAAACCATGAATTGTTATCATGTAAGTCAGAGGATAACTATATCCAAGAAGTTTATCTACTATTTTATTCTTAATGTTGGAAGTTTGGTCATTCTTTCATCATCAGGCGATTTTATGAGTGAATCAATCTCATTCAAGTTCTTTCATGAACGCAAATCATTTATATTTTTAAGTCCGGTCATGTTTCAATCTACAATACCTTAAAAGATCAAATAATGCCTACATCCCTCAAATCGATCCTCTATAAGAGGTCAAATCCCTCTTATTTATTCACGAACTACCTGGATTTTGAATCGCTTCGTGTGAGTACGTAGACTCACTAGAACTATCCTCCGAGTGAATAAGTCCAACTTTGTATATTTGTATCTTTTAATTATATCATTTACACACCCATCCCACACTACATTGCACAGTTTATTTACATACTAACTATTTTTATTTTATTATTTATTTTACACCATAACATGCTAAAATAAATATTTTATATATAAGTTTAAGATCGAAAGAGCGGAGTGGGTTCTTAAGACCTTCCCAATCCGTAATGTAATCCCTAGACATTTGATTATCTATTTAAACACATATCTATGGAGTCCCTCCCCTACTTTTTTGTGTAAAATAGAGTGACGACTACATTTCCCTTTAAAAGACAATGAGGTGATGACCACGCGTCTCCAGCTAAAAAGCTCGGGTTCTCATTTACATCCCTTTTGAGCTCCCCCTAATCAGGATTGGCGGGGAAGGATATTGTCAAAATAAACTTATAGTCCGCAATAATAAAGACAATGTCTAGGTTTCTTTTTCTAGTCAATGTAGTTCATGCCAGTAAGTTTGTTATCCTTTAAGATTGAAGCAAATGGGTTAATTGTTGAGCCCATTTTGAAATATGAAAATCATAAATTTTGAAAACGACATTAAGTTCAAAATATAAAAAACTTTGATTTAATTTTAATTTGATATTCCTCTACCTCCAAATAAAAATAAAATCCTGTCGAGAATCCTAGTTACCTTATGAAGTGAGCTTTCTCATTGGGAGCTTAAACCACTTTAACTTAAACTAGACAGACTTTCGTCTTTCAGTTATGTACTTAAGACAGTTCAAAAACTTTTGTCCAACATAATTAAATATTCGGTGTCTTTGTTCCTACAATTAATGACATTGACTCCGTTGGTAAGGATATCATTCATTGTGTTTAAGTGTATACCATTGATTCATTCCTTGAGTTGGAACCCTTTCGTGAAGGACTTCTCCATTAGGGGGATCGAACTTAGTCATATTATAATTCTAGGAGTCATCTTTTAGGAGTTTAAAAAAAAACAGATGTTGGGACATAATTTCATCCAATGGGGGCCAAACAAGATGGCGTGATGAATTAATCACATCACATTCTTAAAACACCAATGGAGACTGCAGGGTTTATGTTGAAGCCCCTCCCCCACTTAATATTTAAAAACTTGTGGGTTTTTGAAAAAATAATATATTAAATTCTAAAAGTCCTAATTAAATCCTTAGTAATTTTTAATTTAATTTTATAAATTAAATTTTTTGATCTCACTATTTTAATTTTTTCAAAAATAAAACCAATTTTAAAATTAGAATAAAATTCAGAGATCTCGATTAATTTATACCTTTAAATTAATTACTTGATTAAATCCAATTTAGAAAAGAATAAATAAAATGATTTTTTCAAGAAAAAATGTGATCAAGGCCAATCTATAAATAATAAATATTGTTGTCCACAAAATAATGTGTCCCTAATTATCCAATCAGTTAGCACACGAAATCATGAAACAAAAATTAATAATGAGACATGCAAAAATAAATAATTGAAAATATAAAATAAAAGGTTAAAGTTACCCCTTTCCATGGCCTAGTATTCTTCATCGAGCAGAGACCTTGAACAAAAGGGTGCCTTGAAGTGAGGAACTTATTATGGAAGAAATATGGTGAAGAAGAGTCCCATTGAAGAAAAACACTTGAAGAAACAATCTAGAATAAAAAACTCCTAGACCTATCTCTTCACGCTGATCACCATTATAATAGTGGTGTTTAATTGCTATAGTAGTCACGAGTCCACTATAGTGGTCCAGTACAGTTGCTATAGCAGCTTGTTGGAAACATCCACGATAGTTTTTCCCTTTTTTTCTTTTCTTCTTCATTCTTTTCTTTTCTTCTTCTATGGATTCTGTAGCCTTCTGTTAGCCTCCATTAAAGGCTTCCAAATTTGAGGAGAACTCCATGGAATCCATCCATAGCCAAACCTAGTACAGAATAGGAAAAATAAATTTTTTATACATTCACAATCTCCTCTAATATATCGATTAAAAACAATAACTGTAAAATCCTAATTGTTACAACTAAATTGAATTTAGAGAAGAAAATAATTATGGATAAATCACCGTAGGATCAATTCACGCAACATATAATCATGTGACCATGATGGAAGGGATATAATCATGCACGTTATACAAAACTATGTTAGTACACGCATATATACATCCATGCGCATATTTCTAATATACAACCTAGGGTTTCAAGGTTGATATTATGGGTGTTCCTAAAACATAATCATTCTATACGTGGCACCTGATACCAATTACTAGGGATCAATATATGGGGAATAAAAATTTCATCCCACGAAAATTCGATTGATAATGTAATTGAAATAACAAAAATGAAAACTAGGTTTGAAAACCCAAACCTAGGGTTACAAATACACTACCTTTATGGATCTAGTTGCGATTCGATATGGAGAAAGGTGTTTGTTGAAGATGAAGGGATGGCTTATATTAGTCCTCCAAAATCTTTCTTACGTCCATCAAAATGCTTTGATCTTCTAGTATACAATCCTCCAAAATCTAGGTATGTATGTGGTCACTTTTTGAGATGAAAAACTTTGATTTTAACTGAGGTATGTACTTTTCTCTGTTAGCTTCTTCACAAAAATGTGAATAGTATTTTCTCCCCCCCCTCTTTAACCTTTAATAACGAATATGCAGATTAAAACCCTAGCTTTGACTAATATATATATTATTGTAAGTTATGGGGTTGGGCTAAATCGGGATTTCAAAGAGTCTTGGCCTAACTACTTGGGCATTTGGACTCTACTAGGGACCCAAGACAAATAATTAAATTAGCTTCCAAATAAATACTCAAAAATTCAAAATTACAGAGCTCTAATATATTTCCTTTCTTTATTAGATTATAATCATTTTCGCTAAACAATCTTGACTCCACGACAATTTAATTATCTAAAATATCTCTCAGATATAATTAAGTCTCATTTGCAAAATTGATTATGATACATAACGTGATTTTCCATGTTAAGGTTTAGATACTTGCTTGGTTAAATAAATTTGCCTCTATTCAATTTTAACCAACATCTAATAATTCCTCGATTCTCAGACTTAACTAATTTTTCCACCCCACGAAAATGTAAAATAATACACTGATTAGGTTTAACTGGAGGAAACAAATCTTATAAATCTATCAAGGGGCATCTCAATCTAATATTTTTCTTGGACTCAGATTCCTATGAATTATGATCTCAAACCTACTCACACAAATATTTTCCAACTTATGAGGATCTATTGACCCCATATAAAATTGAATTGCACCCATAGCAATAAAAATAATAATTGTGCAAGCATTCCAACACTTATAACTCTTGGGATAAAAATATATTCACCCTTTGAAAATGGCATGAGATTACCTAAGCCTTATAAATACAACCCTTGGATTTTTCCAAAAATATTTCAAAAATATTTTATGTCTTTAAACACTTTTAAAATACCCCTGAATAAATTGATCACACTAAATCAACTTCACATAACTTTTCCATATGGTTATAGCGACGACCTCAACTCTTTGATCTTCGATTGTTTCTTTCAGTCACAAACTTCTTTTTACTTGAAGCTTTTGATAATGTACATGATGATGTACATGTGTAACAAAATATGCCAAACTTAAAAACGTTATGAACATTATAAATTTCTCATACAAATCTCCCAATTTTTATATTGTGGAACATAACACAAAACCGAAAAAAAAACCCTAAGAAAAGTTCAACTAATGTCCCTCCTAAACCCGAAAAGGAAAAGATACTTGTAAAATTGTCTATGCTGAAAATCTTCATTGCGTATTCCATGATGCCATCATTGCGAAAAAATACCGACACAAGTGACACAGAGGAAATACTATGACATATGGAGTTTAAAGAAAACAAAACTCCCTCTCGATATGTTCTCCCCCTTTTTGTCTTAATAGACAAAGAGTTAGCAGCTAAACCTGAAAAGTTAGCATCACGCGAGTCCAAATATGAAATATCATCACAAAAAATAAACAATTAATCATATGCGATGAAACTTCAACAAATCAACAAACTATTTTTAAAATTTTTGAGTGTATAAATATACACATAAGTACAAATATAAATAGTTACACCATGGAGTAACACAAAAATATCTGAATCATGAATATGTGTGCAATTAATATATGAGAAAATCAACATAGGAACGTAGCGATGGTGCACGAAGTTAAAGTCACACTTTGAAAGAAAGAACTTAATTCAATCTTTGGTGTAAAAGAATTGAACAAAGTGAGATTGACTCAACTCATACAAAATCTCATGAATTTCAATGCTTCTCAAATCAATACCGCTAATATATATAATGTTTTTGAAGGAATTTTATTGTGCAAACCCATTGATCTTGAACTTATAACCCCTGTAAGATCTCACATTTTAAGCATAAACTCTTAAAAATTTTGAAGCAATCATATTGCTCATGTATAATGAATCGTCAATGAAATAAAAAAATTATCCTTGTCATTTCTATCTTTATGTGTCGAAATCATCTTTTAGGCTCTTTCCAATGGTGGCCTTTAACGCAAAGAAGACTGTTTCTTTTGTAGACCAATTTCATTGTTTAAACATAAATAAGTTTTTTTATCAAAAAAATCGGACAACGGTTTTTACTAGCACAATTAGTTCTTAGTACATTTGATTCACTATTAAGCATGATTGAGATGAGAACATCCTATTAAACATATGATAATAATTACAATGTTCAAAACATTCATTCATATGTTCATCAAGGTAATATGATGAGTCTAGAATGAATGAGGTAATCAATAATGAATGACGTAATGTGAAACATGCTTAATTAAGCACACAAAAAATGTATTCAAGTCAATGAACATCGTGATTAAGTCACATGAATTGATGGAATGAAGTTGTGATTCGAACCTCTTAAATATTCATCCATATATGGTGTAAAACAAAATACTAAAATCTTTTTGAATTTTTGAGAATTTTTATCAAATTTAAAATCATTTTGAATTTTTTTCTAAAATAAAAGAAAATATTTTTAGAATTTTCAAGATATACATATAAGAATAAAATCTAGTTGTTGGGATCAATAATATCAACATAAAAATCACCCTAAACTAGAAACAATTCCCTACCTCAATCATTTGTGTTGGAGGTATTCCTAAAAGTTATAGACATCCTTTGAGATTCCTCCATTAAACATTGAGAAGTCTTGACAAGAAACTCAATTTGCTCACAAAAAGGTCTTTATGGCAGTGTATGGGATAATGTGTGTGAGAAATTCTTCGTAGCTTGAAACAAAACTCTCTAAGGTGACCTCGTTGTTTGAAATTGGGTACAAACATAGATTGTTTTGGATAAACCTTGGTTAAAATGCCTAAGATAAGTTCTACTTGATGGGGGTTACAAACATAGATTGGGAGGTGGATGCACCCTCATTACCTATGCCAAGCCTCTCATTAAAAACTAACATGAGACTTGGGAACATCTTTCCAACTTTCTTAGACGTGTCCTCTAAAGTTACCTTGACTTCACGGGCATGATTTAGATCTTTTTCGAGTTAGTAAATGTGGGCTTCACATTTCTCACGAGTCTTCAATGATGCTTGAAGATCTCTCGTAAGACTAGCCACTTTGTTAGTCAAAGCGATTTTTTCCCTACCAACCTAAACAAGTTTCTCACTCAAATAAACTCTCAATTTTTAGAGTTAACACACCAAAGCCTTACACTCTCTCAAAACTTTCAACTCCTTCTCTAAATACAATACCTTAAGAGAAATTTTAATTTTGCCTTTTGGTTTTTAAAGGCTCGGTGCAAAGTTCATATTCTACAGATTTTAGACCACGTTCTCCCTCACTTAAATCATCACCTCACACAAATCACTACCCTCACACTCATCAGAATGGTTCGACACATTATTAAGGATACACATTTAGAAATTCCCTCATCGGTATGAGACGTACTAGTATTGCTAACATGACTATCCATGAATGCACATAAATTAGGTTCATGTGGTGATTCATTACCAGAATCCACCGAATCAATATCACAATTGCTTATAGTGGCATTTTATGCAGCTTTGCCTTTACCCTGTCTCTTAAGCCTAGTGGGACACTCATAGGCTTTATAACCTTTCCATTCACACTCATAACATCTCTATGATTCAACTTTATTAGGTTGCTCACCTCTAGATCTCTGTTTATCATTCTAAAAGACATTATTACCTGATTTGAATTTTTTATTTTTCTCAACAATTTTATTTTTCAATTTGGAATAATATTCAATTTTAAATTTAAGAAGCTTTTTGATTTTTTAGCAATCAGGACAAGATCATTATGATCAATTTTAGAATCGGAGCTAAAAACCTTTTCTTTCTTTGATATAGATTTTAAAGCTATTCCTTTCTTTTTCCTTTTGGTTTCGGGGAACATCTCTAATTCCTAAGTTCATAGATCACCTACGATATTTTCTAGACTAATTTTGTCTAGAATTCCCAAAGAGTTGAAGGCGATAACCTTCGCATTAAAACGATACGGGAGAGACCTCAAAATTTTCTTAACCACTCTCGCTTTCGGTTTTCTCACCCAAATTAAAACTAGAATTCACAATATTAGACAAACATGCATAAAATTCATCAAAAGTGTCGGTTTCAGGCATGCGTATAGTCTCAAATTGTGTGGTAATATTTTGAAACTTATAATCTTTCACAGCATTTGTACCCTCAACTGTGAGTTGAAGGATGTACCAAAATTCTTTACATGTGGTACACGTGTTGGTGCGATGAAATTCCTCGGGTGTGACAACACAATAAATAACATTTAAACCTCTAGAGTGAAAACTTCACAGTCTAACATCATCTTCAATTAGATACTGACTTGAGACTAATGACATTTTCAATAGTCATAGTAGGAGGAATCCACCCACTTTCAACAACAAGCCAAATGCGCTTGTCGATTAATTTTAGAGAAAATCTTATTAGATATTTCCAATAAGCATAATTTGTGCCATCAAACAAAGGTGTCCTCCTATACGAATTCTCTATATAACCACCAAGATTCATCTAAATAACTTGTAGAAATAAGATCTGATATGAATTTGAGAAAACGGGTTTGTGGGGTGGTCCGGTTATATGTAGAAATTGTAGATTAGGTCACACATAAGACAAATTTAATGTAGTCCAAATTTTATCTTGATTAATTAGGGAACCTAAAGATGCAAGATATACAAATCTAAATTGAATAAAAAATAAAACACAAACCGTATGACATGATATAAGGGTAAAACTGTTTTTTAACACTGTTATAACTAGGTATTAAAGAATTACAAGGACAAACATACATATTTAAACTCCACTAAGAATTGTAGTTGTGCCTTCTTTCCTCTTTGTTGACAAAAAGCGATGCAGATTCATCAACGTCCCACACAACAAGCTCCACTTTCCTTGTCCACAGATAAGACTCAAGAAACTCCTTTCCTATCTCCATAAGTGAAGGATTAACTCCACAAGATTTAAAATAAGATATGCCTTCTTTAGGGTTTGATGAAGTGATCACAAATAATTTAAGGGGTTTAGATTTGGAAAACAAAATAGTTTGATAATAAAAATATGTCCAAAAGACTTTATAGAAATTTGAAGATCGTATCTCTATATATAGGGAGAAAACTTTTGAAGAAATAAACATGAATGATTACATTTGAAAACACATAAAAAAAATAAAATTTTACCAGATCGTTCAAACGAGGTACATCTCGTTCGAACGAAGTACCCTATCTCATTCGAATACCCATCAAATGAACTTTCTAACGAGATTCTAGAGCGACCAAAGTTTGATAAAAATGATATCATTCGAAATCTCGTTCCAAGCTGTTCTAATGACAACCGTGTACTTGTTTGAATAACAACCAATATCGTTCTAATGACTTTGAGAATTTTTCAAAAAATATTTTTGAAAATATTTTATGTTTTCAAACACATTCAAAATAGCCCTGAATCAATTGGTCATACTAAATCAACCTCATATACCTTCTTCGTGATTGTAGCTACGATCTCAACTTTTCTATCTTTGATTGTTGCTTTCGATCACTAACTTGTCTTCATTTTAAACTCTTGAGAATGTATATGATGATGTAGAAGTGTAAAGGAATATGCCAAACTTAAAAACATGACGAGCATTATAAATTTTGCTCTTACATTTTTTAATGACACTTTTACAATATTTCAAAGTGTCAAGAAAAGTCTTCAACTTTCGACATGTGTTATAAGAGAACTTTTGCAAAAAAATAAAGTTGCCAAACAAAATATACCTATAAATGATGCGATTTAGTGGTGGCTTGTGAAAAAGTCGCTATAGCTACATCTTTACATGAGTTAATGGAGCTAAGTGGTCCGCAATATGTCCGCAACCAGGGGCTGACCACTATATTGGCACGCCACGCTCGTAATCATGGTCCTTCAGAGTGCTCCCTTGCATATGGGACTCTTTTAATTAGTTGTGATGCACTTGGACTCTTTATTTTTTTAATAACAAACAAAGTGACGAATTGTCTAAGAGACATAGGACTTTTGAGATAGCTCTTAAAAGTAGTTTTCAAACCCAAAAAACACTAAGAATATACTTGTAGTTTTGTTCTCCATTGATTTATAAAAACCTTTATTGAAACCAAAATTTGAAGATTTTTTTAAATCAATCCCACACCTAATCTCCATGTTTATGTCGTGAGACTTTGGTGCATTCCAAAATGCTTTGTCCGAAATCGTTGCGCCTAAAGATCAGAGTTGTGGTTTAGATTTGAAAATTTCTTTATTCATAGATATCAAGGCCTACGAGAGGTGACTATGGATGCGTAGCTGAGAAGATAGATTTAGTGATACAGAGGTTAAAAGTCGAGAACGTTGAAGATTCATGTTACGATTTTTTTTCCGTATATAAGTAGTTTTTTTACTTTTGTAAATCTTGTAAACCATTAATTTAAACTAGTGGATTTCATTGAGT
Source organism: Sambucus nigra (assembly GCA_949130495.1). NCBI lineage: Eukaryota > Viridiplantae > Streptophyta > Magnoliopsida > Dipsacales > Adoxaceae > Sambucus > Sambucus nigra. The sequence continues at coordinate 474,231,027 of OX422213.1, forward strand.
TGGGAATGATGATAGTTTTTCTCACAAGGGATTACAGTCTAAATATTGACGTTTATTTTTGTGTAGCTTTTTAATATTTCCACCTTTATTTATTTTTGCAATCATCACACATAACAATTGGGTTTAAAGGTAAATATTGAAACTTGATTTAATTAATCAGTAATTTGAATTTGGATTTAAAATTAATCCGGACTTAAGATCAAAATTTAATTGTGATTAATTATTTCATGAAAATCCCATAGACAATCTCTGCATGGAGTTTTAAACAAACACTTACTAAACAATTATTTATAAATAAAAATAAAAACAAAAATAGAAGTTATATGTCTACTAAACTTTTATGTTTTTGTTCATAATCACTACCTGTTTACTTTTACTTTTAAATGCAATAATATTAAAAGATTCCAGTTTTTACACACTTAGAGCTACAATTGAATCTATCATTCACACTATTTGGACAATACATTTGTAATATTTATGAAGGATGTACAAATTGTATTCGTCCATCTGTCATAAAATATTAGGTTTCGCCACTATTCATTGCTAAATGTTGGTTATAATCTTTCTTATATAATTACACCGACACGATTTAGGGACACTTGATAAATTTACTAGACACACTGCAAAATCTGTAATTCTATGAAGATTGATGGGACATTGGATACATGTATTACACTCGTTAGTGATATTTGTGATGGTTTACACCATCTTGGTCCTTTTACTCCATCACATAAAATTCTTTCATTTTATATTTAGGTTTATCTCGTCGCTTGCTAAAGTCATACACAACCCATTATGTTGGATTATGTGCCTCACCATCACCATTTAATGCTTTTACATTAGCCCACACTATTCTTGTTCGTTTCATACTAGCCTCACTTAGCTCTTGTCGATTTTACACAAAATAGCCTACTTTGAAAATCATTTTTTAGTCAACTGCTCACACCTTGATTGATGAAATTATTTTCCTATAGATATAAAACAAATGGATGGAGTCAATCATAAATCACCCATTCAAAGTGTGGAGAGTTTAAAAAATAGGTCATTTGGAGTGTACAATTTCTTAGTAGAAAAATACATTGTATTTTTCATTCGTGAGTGTACTTGTGAGATCCCTCTTTTGTAACTGATTTGAAATAGTTAAGTAATCCCGATCCTCCTATGGACGAGGCCAATTTGGTAAACCACGTAAATAATTGTGTCTTTGTGTGTTTATGTTTTCTACTCCATAAATCTTTGAGTGTCTGTGCTATACTATTATTTGGAGTCACTATCACCGTCTATATTATTTGATGGAAAGCTCTTGCATAAAAAATTGGTATTAGATCTTAGGTCATTCCGATCTAGGCGTGTGGATTTTTTTATGACCAAACTTAATTTGGTAGAAAAAAATTGTTACAAAATTTATTTTTCGATCATTTATTCTGGTCATAGTGATTGTTGAAAAAAATGGCAACTATAAAATTTGATGTAGAAAAATTTGATGGCCACGACAACTTCAACATGTGGCAATGTGAAGTTATGAATGTTTTGATCCAACAAAAGTTGGAAATTTATCTTGAAGATAAACCTATAAATTGAAGTATGTTGATTTGAACAGTATAAATCGCAAGGCTTGTGAACAAATTTGTCTCTATGTTGCGAGGGATCAATAGTATACTTATATGCATGAGAGCTTAACAAAGACATTCTGGCAACAACTAGAGGACAAATACATAACAAAGAGCATAAAAAAATGTCAATATTTAAAGAATAAGCTCTTCAGATTCGAGTAAAAAGAAGGTATTATTATGTCTCAGCAATTGGATAATTTTAACATTGCTGATTTGCAACATTTGGATGTTAAAATTATTTACGAGAGCATTGTTGCTACAAAATTATTTGTATGGTTAGTATGAACATCTTATTAATGCACTATCATATGGTAAAGAATAAATAAATAATGTTGAAGTCTCTAATACCTTTATAAAAATTAGGTACGTAAGAAGGATAAGAGATTTGTAGAGACTCAACCTCATAAGCCTTGACAATTCGTGGTAGAACAGATGCCAATAAGAGGGGTGAACGTGGAATATTTTGATGAAAATCAAGAGGTGGTGCATCAACTTTGGGTAGGATAATTCCTTCCAAATATGTTTTTTATCACAATAAAGGGCATTGGAAGAAGTACCGTCCTAAGTTGAAATACAAGGATAAAAAAATATGCAAGGACAAATTTCTGAATCAAGTCAGTTTGTATGTATTGGCTTTATTCCATGTTTGGACAAAACTTATTTGAGTCATAGGTTAGGAGTTGAGTTGTTTTTCCTTCAAGCCTATGACATGTTATTGAAGAGTGTAGGCGCCAAAGATAAAGTATACATCATGTTCCAAGCTGATTTTTGTCTTCATCATCCGAGGGATCTTAATGAGGTATGAATACATGTTTATGTTTGATCCCTAGATTTTGTTTTGGGTGTTAAGAGTTTATAAAAAAAAGTCATTTTAAATTAATTTTATTCCTTTTTGCAAGAGAAATATTTTTTTCGTAAGGTCGTTAGAATGAAACTAGGTATGTCGTTTGAATGAATACATGCACCTCGGTAGAACAACTTCGAACGAACTTCAAATGAGATTGATTTTGGTAACTTTTTTCCTGTTCTGGAATCTAGTTTGAAATGTCGTTTGAAAGGTGTTCGAACGAGATGCATGGCTTCATTCGAACGAGATTTACCTCGTTCGAATGAGCTGGTGAATTTTTGAAGAATTCGAGTTTTTTCAAACTTCCTTTGATCCTTATATCATTTTCAACAAACCTCATATAAATAGGAGTGCAGAGCAAGAGTTTTCTGAGAGACTTTTTCAAGCTTTAGAGTTACCAAACTTGTTTGAAAAGCTCTCCGAGTCTATATTTTTTATTTGAGAAAAAGTTTTTCCAAAACAAAAACGTAGTTTATATGCATGTTTGAGATCCATGAATCCTACATCTATATATCTGTTCGAGATCTTTTCTTCTTTGCATCAATGTAGTTTTCTTATTATACTTTGAGCAATACCTATGGTGGATATTGTGTTTAGTGTTGTACGACGGTTGGAGTGGTCATGAGACAAGTAAGATCGGCGGGATACCAAGGCGCGTCCACATTGTGTGGCTGTTGGAAGGCATCCAATAATGGCTACGAAAAAAGTAATAAGGAACAAAGAAGAGACTCAAGGCTTAAAGTCGTCTAGTCTCTGAGTAAGTCTAATTTGTCCTAGTAACTATATTTATATCATAGTGACCTTGTGTGGCTCAGCCGTTTGAGGTTTTTCCCAATATGGGGTTTTCTCGTACAACATCGTGTTGTGATTTACTTATTTTACTCTTTCTTATATTCACCAAGATGCTTGCTCAGGTCAAGACTAAAATTGGAAAATTATTTTTACACAACACTTGTGGATTTCTAAATTTGTGCCAGTTAATTAAAAATTATGAAAATAAAATTATGTGTTGTTTTTTCCACAAGCCCTAGGGAGCTTGGCTTTCTCAAATTGGTATCTAAGTAGGTTACACTAGGTTGCTGTGTTAAATCCCTAGTTTTTTCTTGTTTAGGGTTTAGATGAAGTTTAACCGAGATGGTGGTTCCGTTTCTCAGCCTCCATTGTTTATGTGACAAACTATCCCTATTGGAAGGCGCATATATTATTTTTCCTTAAATCGATCAATGATAACATTTGGAACTCGATTGAGTATGGGTGGAATTCTCCCACCGAAGGTGGTCCTCCTAAAGTGTATGCATCTTGGACAACGGTTTAAATGAATGCTTCATATTTTAATTCCAAGGGTGTGAAAACTATTTTTTGCACTGTGACCACTGAAGAGTTTAAATGTGCTATGACTTGCGAGAGCGCAAAGGACGCTTAGGATATTTTATGATCCACACACGAGGGAAAATACACTATTAGGGTTTCCAAGTTACAAAATCTGACGACTAAGTTTGAGACAATTAAGATGTTAGATAATGAGTACTTTGATACGTTATATGCCAAGTTGTTAGATATTATCAGTTCCTCATTCAACTTAAGAGATCTTATCCCATAGTATAAAGTGGTGCGAAAAATCTTAAGGTCATTTCTTGAAAGATTTAATGCCAAAGTCATTGTCCTAGATTCCCCATATGGTTTCAACACTATGAGAGTATAAGAGCTTGTAGGGGATCTTCAAACCTATGAGATGAACATGTTTCCTCCAAAGAAAAAGGATGATAAGAGGGGCATTGCTTTCAAAGCCCGAAAAAAGGATGTGTCAGATTTTGATAGTGACAGTGAGGTTTATGCTGAAGATATTTCTAGGTTTGCTAGGAAGTTCAACAAGTTTGTTAAGCTTAGATATGGGAAGAGTTTTGAAAATAAACCTAAAAACTTTAATGACTGTGATAGAAAGAATATGTATGTTGCTAAAAGGGTGGATGACCAGGACAAGTGCTTTGAATGCCAAGGGTTAGGGCATCACTCTCGTAAATGTCCCACTACTCTAAGGAATTAGGGAAAGAAAACGAAGTTATAAGGGTCCATTTAGTTTGGGGTGAAATACTTTTAATCGCGATGAACAATAAGATGGTGAAATATTTTCTACATATTTAAAATTTTAATTTTTGTTGGGTTGACATTGTGAATAAGTGCGCATCGTAAAATAATGAAGCTTTAAACAAGAATAGAGAAGAAAATTTAACTTTAAATAAGTGAAAACATATTTCACCATATTAATTTTCACCACATTAAAACATATTTTACCCTGAACCAAACGGACCCTTAATGATAGTGAGTTGAAAGAGGAATATGATTCCCCTGTGGGCCTAAACACACCTCGTTCATGGCTAGTCATGTGGGATTAAATAAAGTGTTTTCCCCCGTTAAAGAAAATCATGATCTTGATAGTTCCAAGGTACGGTCTTTAGGTTCCCAAGCTAGTGAAGAGAGGAGCGATGGAACAAAAGAAAATGAGGAGGAGGATAGTGAGTTCGAGTGGTATTTCGATAGTTATATGCAAAGTCATTGAATTTGAAAAAAGCCAACTTGCATTTAGAAGCTAAGATAAAAGAACGTGTTATAGGAAATGATGATCCTAATTTGATTGAGGATATTAGGGCAGGTGAAAAAACTCTTAATGAGAAGCTCAAGTATGTTGAGGGCGAGATATATAGACTTTGTTATTTGATGGAGGTTTTGAAGAAGGAGATTCTTGAGTTTGAAGAGTCTAGGGATTTACTCGAGTATACAATTATGGACTTAGAAGAGAAGTTGAGAGACCCGTGTAATGTCGAATTTGATTTAGAGTTTAGGTCGAAAAATTTGGATAAAATGTTAGGCGCTTTCCAAACTAAAGATGACACTTGTGGAATTGGATTCGATGATACTAATACTTTCACCGCTAAATCCAAGACTATGAATTTTAAAGATCCAACCAATGCTAGGTGAGTAAGAAAAGGTCAATCCAAAGGTCGTCTTCCTCGTGTTTACACATGTTTACATTGTATTAGGAAATGTCACTTTATGGTATTTTCTTATGATATTAGAAGATATCCTAGGAAGTCTATAGCCCATGTAACCATGGTTTCCAAAATACAAGGCGTTAAGTATTCATCTATATTGGTTAGGAAATCAGTTAGGGAGGCATTGACTATTAGACTCATTGATTCTCGAACGTTTGCAAACTATTCAACACATGTTATATCTTATGAGTGATCGCGTGTATATTTTTCACACACTAGCTTTTATGCTTCATGTTATCTGCTAATGGTAGTTGTATGATATTTATCTTTTGTATTTTGATTTTTCATTTTTTTAGTCTTAGTGAGAAAAAATGCAAAAACATTTTCTTTATCTTTTGAGTTATTTTGAAAAATGTTTAAAACTCACAAAGATTTTGATTTTGTTTATTTTAATTTTAAACATATTGTGTGGCATATCAATGTGTTTGAATACCATTCCTTCCATATATCCATGTGACTGGGACATTTGATTATGATTTTTAATTATAGAATTGTTCCTAATCATGTTTTTATGAAGTAGTTTGAAATTGATTTGCATGATGTATTCAATTTGTATATGCCTTCGCACACACTTTATACAAGTTTTTTTAGATTTTAACTTCATATGTCTTATGAGCTAAATGAGGTGTTCTCTAAAAAATCTTTTCATGTATAACAAAAAATTTACTATGAGGGAGTTGTGCATGTAAGAACTATTTCCAAGAATTCGTGTTTCTATTGAAAATATGAGTGTGCATAGGAAAGAGCTATGAAAGAGAAATCTCCTTTGCGTGAAACACCACCGTTGGCAAGAGCCCAAAATATTGAGAGACAATAAGTACAGAATAATTGCCTAGACCAAATTTTTAACATTGTTGCTTCAAAAAAATAAATATATTAAAAAAAAAAGAGGGAAAAATGATATTTTTTAGGGTGTTCAGTTAAAGATCAATGGGGTTGCACAATAAGTCCTAGTTGAACTTAATTGTTTTGACGCTATTTATTCGAGAATCATCAAAATGTCTAGGCGAATGTGCATTGTGTTTGTTTGTCCTTATAAGTTTTTTATTTAGCATGCGAGGCTAAGTCAAATATTGATAAATTATTGCGGTTAAATAGACATACTTAGACATTTTTGAGTGATTGGGTCATTTTCTCTTATTTCTAGTTCACGCCTTTCACTCCATACCACCTTGTTTAGACACATTAATACTATGTGAGTGTACAAAACTTATGTGTTTATGTCTTTTGTGGTCACTCATACATATATATAGCTGTGGTTCATTGGTATATGTGTCTTTTGTGTTTTGAGTCTTTGCATTTTCATTTAATCCATATTTGCCTTATGCTTAATCATTAATTTATTTTGGCACGTGTTATGATCATTTTGGTATCTTATACTTATATGCTTGCATCATAGTTGATCTCATTTTCTCATAGTTTGGATTATTTGTACTTGTGTTGTTGAACTATTTATCGTTGAATGCTTACTTCACACTATTACATGATATATTTATTTTTCCTTTTATGATTACCTATGCTTCACTTAGGGGGAGATTTGGTTTTATTGGGGAGAAATATTTTATTATCATGCACTTTATTCTTTGTCTATTCCTAAAAAGGGGGGGGGGGGGAGAAATATTATCTAACTCTTTTTGTGTGTGTGTGTGGGGGGGGGGGGGGGGGGGGGAGATCTTTAACTTAGGAAAAGACGTTCTTTCTAAGGTAGAGATGGTTAGACAATTGGGGAGGATTTTTCATATGCAGTTTATATATTATTACATTATTTTTGAATTTAAAGGTGTGTTTAAGTATGCAGGTTCACAACGATGCTTCAAAGGTTTACACAGGAGCAAAGCTACTCAAGTTTAAGTCAGTCAAGCGTTTGTAACTTTTTAGGGTTAGTAATTGAGTTTTAGTGAGCTTGACGGCCTAGTAGATTTTTGTTTTGAGTTTTATCCCAGAATAGCCAAATGGGGGGAGCTTTTTAAGGACAAATTTCTCAATCGATTTGATTTTTATATATTGACTTTATTCCATATTTGGACAAAACTTGTTTTAGTCATAGGTTAGGACTTGAGTTATTTGTCCCTCAAGCCTATGATGTGTTATTGAAGATTGTAGCAGCCAAAGAAAAATTATATATCATGTTCTGAGTTGAGTTTCATCTTCATCATCCGAAGGATCTCAATGAGATATGAATACATATACATATTTGATTACTGGAATTTGTATTGGGTGATAGCAGTTTATAAAAAAAATTATTGTAAAATGATTTTATTCCTTTTATTTCTTTTGAAAGAAAAATATTTTTTCGTAAGGTCGTTAGAATGACATTTGGTATGTCATTCAAACGAGTACATGTGAAAGAATTTCAAGATCAATTTTGATAACTTTTGGTATGTTCTCAGATCTCGTTAGAAATGTCATTTTAAAGGTGTTCAAATGAGATTCATGGCTTCGTTCAAACGGGATGTACCTCATTTGAACAAGCTAGCGATTATTTAAAGAATTCAAAATTTTCCAATCTGATTTTGATTCTTATCTCGTTTTCAACAAACCTCCTATAAATAGGAGTGCAGAGTAGCCGTTTTTTGATATTCCTTTCCAAGATTTTTGAGTTCCCAAACTTGTTTAAAAACTCTCCAACTTTATGTGTTTGATTTGAGAAAAACAAATTCCAAACCAAAACCCTACTTTACACCCATGTTTGAGATCCAAAAATTATCAAGGTTCTAAAAAACGCGGGGCGTGATTGAGGCGTGGAGGCCAAGCCTTAAGCCTTAGAAGCCTAGGCGGGCCTAGGCGTAAAAAGGCGTGAAAAGGTGTTTAGGCCTTCTTAATAAATTTTAATATTTTTTAACCATAACAAGGGTATTAAAATACAAAAATTGCACATATCATAAAAATATGTCTGAATATATGCAAATTAAAATACTATTTGATTATTTTGGATGAGGTAATGGTCCGGTTTGTAAAGAAATTCTTTAAAAGGCGACATCGTTTCACTAAAGCATTGTTGTTTTTAGAAAAAACTGCGCCTTAAGGGTTTTTACCTAGAATAAGGCGTGAAAAGCATAAGGCGAGGCGTTTCTCCCAAGCCTTAAGCCTAGGTGGGTTTTTAGAATAGTGAAAATTTTACATCTAAATGCTTGTTTGAGATCTCTTCTAGTTTGAATCAACATGGTTTTCTCTTCATACTGTGAGCATTTTTTGCATTGGATATCTTGTTTGGTGTTGTACGAAAGCTGGACTGGACATGAGACAAGCAAGATCGGTGGGAAACGAAGACGTGGGAAAGCACCTACATTGTGTGACTGTTGAAAGGCGCCCAATGGTGGCTGTGAAGAATGTAACAAGTAATAAAGAAGCGCATAAAGGCTTAAAGGCGTCGAGTAAGTGAGTAAGTCTAATTTGTCCTTATAACTAGACATATATCGTAGTGGACTTGTGTGGCTGGGTCGTTCGAGATTTTTTTCGTTGTTTATTTTTCTCGTACATCACCGTGTTAGATTATTTTACTCTTGCTTATACTCACTTAGATGTGTGCATAGGTCAAGATTAAAATTGGTAAATTATTTTTACACAACACTTGTGGATTTCTAAATTGGTTAAAGTTCATTAGAAATTGTGAAAATAAAATTTGATGGTTCTTTCTTTACAAACCCTAAGACACTTAGCTTTCTTAAGAGATGATGAAGATTCTATGTTTGCTTTGATTATCCAATGATGGATTGAGCAAAGCATTCTGGACTGAGGCTTTTACACATGCATGCCATCTTATCAATATGTTATGGGTTTTTGGCTCCCCTTCATATTTTCATGTTAGGGAGAGAAAACTAGACCATAAAGATAAGAAAACTAATTTGCTGGGCCATAATGACGATATGAAGGGATACATACTTCGTTTCCCCGAGATGAAAAAAATCATAAATAGTAGGGAGGTTATAGTTGATGAGTGTTCAATATTAAAATGTTCTTCCAAAGAGAACAAGACCAACGAAGTTCGCAGTAGGTGGAGTTTGAAACTCTTATTGTTCCAGATTAAATTGTTAGATATTCAATAGATGAAGCAGATGAGGAGACGAGATAAGATCAGGTGTAGGATCTTTCCAAAGAGTCTGCTCAACAACCAAAGCATATTTCGATCAATAGGCTAAAGAGATTGATAAAGGACCACACATGGCTTACTTATATGGTGACATATGCACTTCCCAGAGTTGACAAAGACATTTCATCGAATTTCAAAGTGAAACAAATTGGTGTCATGGTTGATTTGGTAATCAGAGAGTTACACCTAGCATTGTCCAAGTGAGGAAAACTAATGATTCATATATGTAGATTTGCACTCTTCTAACACCAAGGACTTTTCGGCTCCACTGGTAAGGCATGTGATTTATGACACCACATGTACCGTTGGCATCAATTTATGGATGTGATCTAGAATAAAACCCCATATTGTTATGAGGGGTAGTTAAATTAATGACAATATCTATGGTGGTAGAGTGGGGTATTACATAATGGTATAAGAGCTTGTACTCGACCATAATAAGTGTGACCACATGTTGGGTGATGGTTGATTTCATCCTAACGAGGATGTTGGGCTCCCTAAGGGTGTGTATTATAACACACTAGTGCCATAGTTGATTAGCAGTCAGAGAGTTACATCCTACATTGCCTATCTGAGGAAAAGTAATGGTTCATATATGTATATTTTCACTCTTCTAACACCGAGGCCTTTTCAGCTTCACTGGTAAGGGATGTGGTCTATGAAACCACATGTTAGGGGTTCAAACCCCATTGGAACCAATTTATAGATATGATTTGGAATAAAACCACATACCATAGTGAGCGGTGGCTAAATTACGGGAAATATCGATGGTGGTAGAGTGGGGTATTACACAAATAAGCCGAAAGGAATTCAGAAAGCATAAAATGGAAGCAGGCAATAGAAAAAGAGATTCAATATATTCATATCAATTAGGTATGAAAGTTTGTCCAACTTTCAAAGGAGAATAAAGCAATTGAGTAAAAGTGAGTATATGCCAAGAAGGAATATTCCTCATAAAAAGACATCATAAGATTCAAATCTAGATTTGTGGCAAAATATTATCCGAAAAAGGGAAGGATTGATTATAAAAAATTATATTCTCTAGTCGTGAAACACTCTTTCATTCGTATTTTTCTAGCTTTGGTTGCACAGTTTGATCTTTAGTTGGCTCAACCTGGTATCAAAACTGTATTCTTGCATGGTGATTTGGAGGAGCAAATCTATATGGCTCAACCAGATGGATACAAATCCAATGTTAAAGAGAATTGGGTTTGCAAACTGATAAAATCACTATATGGATTGAAATGAAGTCCAAGACATTAGTACAAGTAATTTGACTGGTTCATGATTGGGCATAAGTATATATGGAGTCATTATGATCATTGTGTGTATTTTAGTAAACTTTCTGATGGAACCTTTATTTATTTGCTCTTATATGTTCATAACATGTTGATTGCGTTTAAAAGTAAGGTGGAGATTGGAAAACTAAAGATTCATTTAAGTCAGATGAAGGATCTAAATGAAGCAGGGAAGATACTTGATATGTCACAACAACAATATTTGAAGAGGGTACCACTATGTTTTGGTATGTATTCTAAAACCAAACATGTAAGTACTCCATTGACCCCACATTTCAAGTTAAGTGTCATGTTATCTCTGCTGTCAAATGAGGAGCGATCACACATGACTCATATTCCTTATGTTAATTCAGTGGGAAGTTTGATATATGCAATGGTGTGTACAAGGCTCGACATTTCACAGATGATCAGTATGGTTAGAAGATATATGCATAATTAAAGCAAAAGGGCACTGGCAGGCTGTGAAATGCATCTTACGATACATCTTGGTGCTGTAAATATTGGTTCCAAATTTGATCAGGATTCATATGTTTGTCAGCATGTGTTTGGGTATGTAGATTCAAATTGCATTGGTGATTTGGATAAACGTCGGTACACTAGAGGTTATGTATTTACACTTGGTAAATGGACGATGAGTTGGAGGTATATGCTACAGTTTACAGTTGCTTTGTCTACTACAGAAACAGAGTACATGGCAGTGATGAAGGATATTAAAAAAGTCATTTCGCTTCACGGTCTGATTAAGGACTTAGGAGTTATTCGGAAGAAAGTGTAGGTCTTTTACAAAAGTCAGAGTGCTATCCACATAGCAAAGAACAAGGTCCATCATTCCCAAACAAAACACATTGATGTTCGTTTCCACTTTGTTCTAGAGATTTTGGATGAAGGTATTATTCTTCTTTAAAAGATTAGAACTGCAGACAATCTTACGGATATGTTGACGAAAGTTGTTATTGGGGTCAAGTTCGAGCATTATTTGATAACTTAATCAACATCCTACGAATATGAAGACCTTTGGGTGTATGTCACTTTCACGCACATGGAAACATTTTAGATCGTTCACTTATATGAGGTTATTTGTTTTGTATAAAACTCAATAAGGCTCGCCAAGGTGGAGATTGTTGGATTATGTATGTCACCATAACCATTTAATAATTTTACATTAGCCCTCAATGTTCTTGTTAGTTTCATATTAGCCTCATTTAACTCTTGTTGGTTTCCACAAGATAACCTACTTTGAAGATCATTTTTTGGTCAATTTTTCACACTTTTTTGGTTAGTGAAAATGTTTGCCTATAAATAGCAAAAAAAAGGATGAACAAAATCATCAACCACCCACTCAAAGTGAGGAGAGTTTCAAAGAGAGGTAATTTGGAGTGTATAATTTCTTAGTAGATAATACTTTGTATTTTTCATTTGTGAGTTTACTTGTGAGATCCCTCTTTTGTAACCCATTTTAAATAGTGAATTGATACCGAATTGCCCGTGGACATAATCAATTTGGTGAACCATATAAATATTGTGTGTTTATGTTTTTTTTCCAAAATACTTTTGTGTGTCATATTATTATTTGGAGTTACTGTCATTGTCAATATTGACACGCTTTTGCACAGCACGTTTAACTTTTTAACATCTTAAGCTTTTAGATGTTTTACTATCAAAGATCATTTTAAGCCACAAATGATACCAATTTCTGATGCTCAAGTTGTTTAAATATGACTTAAATTGGCATTATAGTTGTATATTCTACTAATAGAATGTATAGTGAAGCGCATGAGCTACTGAACTATTTAGTACATAGTAATTATTTTACATTAGCATATGCAAAGTTGTCTACATTTTTGGTTCCTTTTAGATGTTATCTGTAAATTTTTGTTCCCTTATCTATATATTTAGCACAGAGACGAAACCAAATAGGGCAAAAGGGGTGGCCCCACTTAAGATTTTAAAGGCCTCTTATGTACCAATAGAAAACTTGAGTTATCTCAAGGATTAAGCTTCTTGCGAACAATTCTAAAGACCTGATAAAAACTTAAAACCCTTAAATCTCATCTTTATCTCTCCAAGTGTTAAGGTTCTTAACTTTCAAGGATTTTATTTATGTTTATATTCAAAATCCATAGTTTAAACTACAAGTCCATATGGTAAAATATATATAAACTCATAAAATTAATTAATGATAGTTTAATATTGCAATGCCATTTAATTTCTTGGGTGTTGTTAATGACATTCCAAGAACTACTCTAAAATTTTATACTTTATATCTTTCACTTAACATTTTTTATGCATATTGTAGACACCCCATTCTAATACCCCCAACCTCTCCTTAGGTCCTTAGCACCTCCATTAACCATTGCAAACCCAAGTCATATCCCGGGTACTGACCTAAAGGCCATCGGGCACTCCCAGGCTCCATTTGACCAAAAGTCAAACTCTTCAACTAGAAGAAAACTGAATGAATCTTCGAAGGGCACGAAATCCCCTTTCCAACGGTCCATTCCGTGCATAATTCTGACTTACGGTGCAGACGAACGACCCGTTTTCCCTCGAAACTTGATCAGGAGATCACCAGATGCTCCCGGATTCCGTTTGACCAAAGTAAACTATTTAGCTCGACCAATACTGAATGAATCTTCGAAGGGAACTGAATATCCTTTCCAACGGTCCATCCCGTGCGCCTCTATGACTTACGATAAGGACGAACGATCCGTTTTACTCCGAAAGATCACCGAACGCTTCCAGGCCCCGATTGACCAAAGTCAACTCCCCGAACTAGGTCAAACTCTTTGTAATTTCGAATTACATCTCCTAACATTTCTAACGGTCTTCCACTTGCGCGATTCTGACTTACCATGCGAACGAACGATCATTTGCGTCAGAAGTTTCCTCGTCCAAAAGGCCGATGAATGCTTCCGAGCCTCATTTGACCCAAAGTCAACTCCCGGACCCGGGAGCAGTCCAAGGACTTTCGAAGGTCTCTAAAATAACTTTCGAACGCTTCACCCCGTGTGTGATTCGGATCAATGGTTTTCTCTCTACAACTGATTTTTCGAAGGAACCTGAAAGACACTGCCAAACGACAGGTTCCAAACCCTGCCTAACGGTAGTGTGCCTAAACACACCTGCCGATTGGCAGGAGCAGGGTTATGCCGATTGATAATTACCTGGGCCTATAAAAAGGAGGGACTAACCTTATTCAAAATAGGAGGAAAATCAGAGATCCATCACTCTCAGCAAGCACAGGAAACCCCTCTCGAAGTCAGCGTGATTTCCACATCCAAATCCCTTTCCAACCTTCACCTTTCATCACCTTCTCATCAAACTTGGTGAATTAAGTACCCTCCATCATCACCCAAGTGCAAGGGCTACCCTCCAACATCCAAGATCAAGCTCAATATCTTTAAGAAGGTCCAACTTTCTTAACTCTCTCCTTAAATTCCCTTAAATTTGCATCAATTCGTTTTATTACTTAGCACTTTTATTCTCTCATCTCACATATCTTAATATACTTTTTATTTAGTATTATTGCACATCTCTTATTTTCATATAAATAAAAATAAATAAAAATAAAAAGAGGATTTGCTCATAAATTCCAAACGGGAATTCTCACACTCTTCTCAGACTTTTCTCACAACAAAACACTTTCTTACACACACACACACACACACACACACACACACACACACACACAAATAAGAGAAGTTCCCGGTTGAATTCATGGGATAAATCCCACCCCTCATTTTGCATACGAACTATGTGGACTTTGATGCCTCTATAGGCTATGCAGGCGTCTCGGGGTAAAACCTGAGACTCGAGTCCTTTTCCTACTTTTTCCACATTCTTTAAACTTAACTCTCTTAGATTCTATATATTTACATATACGTATATTTGTTCTTAGTGGCGTATTATTCCACATACATTATCATTCCCTTATAATGATCGACGCTAGGATAATTGCATAAATCCTATTTTCTAATATTATTTTTTAGGAACATTCCTATAGAAGACTCTCTTTATCTCTTCCATGATACAAGTCGATGATTCCTATCTCCGCTACGTATACACATTCACACAAATCACGGGGAAATAAAGTAAAATAGCAACAACCCATGAGAGACCGTAAGGGCGGAATGGGTGCCTAACACCTTCCCATTTCGTAACTTAGCCTCATGACCCTTTTCGAATCATTTTGGTTTCGTATGTATCATTATGTCTTTGGATGCTGTCCTTCGAGACGGCTCCCTTTTCTTTTGTCTATTTTGAGTAAAATAGACTGACGACTCCATCTCTCTATATTTTTTACGTCATCAATAACACCAACCGAAGCGCTCCCGAGAGGGACGCGCGGGACCAAGGGATCCTCTCCCGCCGCGAGGATCGGGGATGGCCACAGTGGCTACTCCGCTGGGAATTTTCATTTTGAGGGCTAGAATCTATTTACATGGGTGTTGTATTTGTTTATATTTTTCCCTATTTTGCATGTTCCCCTTTTACTATTCATGTGTACCTCATGCTTATGCTTCTATTCACACACTTACAGAAAATTCTTCATGTACACTTCACACCACGTGCACCTAGGATCACATATATCCCTATGTTGCACGCATCACCCATACTTGGTATATTATTGGTACTCATACTTTGCTCCCTATTGGGCATGATCAAGAAAGATACTTTCATAAGATACTAATACGAGAACCATGCATGATTCACACGATATCACCAAAGAGAATTTTGATTGACCAAATTTTGTCCAGTAACTAGAGGGTCACTTCATGATGGGCACTGGTCCGGAAGGGCGCAGTTAGCCTAAGCGATATGACTCTCACCTTCCATTGGCCATGTACCTTCGACGTATATCGAACGGCTCCCCCGCATCGTACCGCTTGACCGAAGTCATGACGGGAGGTATATCGTAGGGAACTCCTTCATGTACGCCGAGTATATCGAATTCGCTCTCATACGTACCGTCCCCACGAGGTATATAGTGAGGCAATTCACGTACACCCAGGTATATCAAATGGCTTGTCCACACGTACCAATTGCCCTCAAAAGAAAGATGTATATCGTGTAAGTCACGTCTAAGGGGGGAACCCTTTCCGATTCACCCAACCAACTGCATACTCGCATATAGGTGTTAAGCATAGGACACACATATTAGATTACCGGTTTCAACCCGAAACTCTATCGAAATTTCGGGTCGGCCTGCCGCCCAAATTTTTGAGCATCTTTAAAATGGGACCTTACCCGTGAGCCTAGTTACAAGTCCATCCATAGCTTTACATATGTTATAAACCCAACTTTTTCAGGCTTTGGTCCCGTCCGGCATTTTATTTTTCATTTAGGAAACTTTAATACAAGTGAGAACATAATAATAATAATCATGCTGAGACCCGTCTTCCAAAAACATTTTTTCCCTTCATTATCAAAAATCCAAAAACATTTCTCTCTTCTTTATCAAAAATCCAAAAATATTTTGCCCTTCGATCTCAAAAGAGAAACAAAAAATTTCAAAAATATTTTCCTTCTTTTTCTCAAAATAAATTCCATTTTGCACCTTCTTAGGTCGATCGCACACCCTTGGCCTGACTCCTTATTGGCTTCGGTCTGCAGTCAAATCACGCCGAAGCTCCGTCTGTTCCCCTGCTACTTCTTCCGATTCCGATATCCATCCGTTTCCCATGGATAACACATATCAAGTTCCATTTGTGCAGCCAGATCTCACGGCAGTCTTAGGTCAGCTCGTATCCAAGATTGAGAACCTCCAGACTGAAGTTCGAGAGATGCAACGAAACCAGGCTCCTATTCCTCAAGAGCCCGGGGCCTTATTTCCTCGCACTATGGGTCCACCCGAGCTTATCTGGGTTCTCGAAGAATATCAGCACACTCCACGTGTTCCTCCTGTTAATGGGCCGCTGCCTGCCCAGCTTCCTATGCCAAACCTTGCCCAGCCTGGGGCTAACTTACCTGTGATCGTTGATCCAAAAGAGGAATAATTGAACAAGGTCAAAGAAGATCTCAAGATGCTGACAAAGAATTTCGACCAAGTTAGAATATCCAGAAATTACATGAACTACACCCACATGTCTCCTTATCCTAAGGCAAGGTTACCCGAGAAGTTCAAGATGCCGAATATTGAGAAATTCGGAGGAAGTGGACCCCCGATTGTCCATCTTCGCAGTTATCACCGTTCCATGACTCTCCTAGGGGCTTCTAAAGAGGTGATGGCCCAATTGTTTCAGTAAACTCTGAAGGATAGCGCTCTCCGATGGTTTTTGTCTCTCGAGGAGTCCAGAATCCGTAGTTGGGAGGATGTAGCCCGAGAATTCATGTCGAAGTACAAATATAACGAAGAGCTTGAGGTCACCCACCATTATTTAGAGCTTCTAAAAAAAATTTGGGGAATCAATTAGTAACTTCATAGCCCGATGGAGGGAAAAGGCAGCCACTATGACCAATCGGCCAACCGAGGAAGAAAAAGTCAACATAGAGAAGAAGAATTTCTTTCCCCATGTTCGAGCAACCATGGGAGGATAATACTATCCCCACTTTTGAGCTCTCAGAGAAGCAGGAGTGTAAATCGAGGAAGGTCTTGCTAAAACAGAGGTTGAACCAAAGAAAGTGTCCGGATAGTTCACTCCCAGAAAATATGAGAAACCTGCCAGTGCTGCAATCTCAACCATTAACAACATCTCAACCAACCACTTTGTGGGCACCAGAAAGCCACCCTGTCCCAGTCCGAAAGGAATACATCTATCTCCATGCTCCCCTCTCCAAGGTTTATCAAGCCCTGTTAAGCCGAAACCTCATCAAACCCTTGGATCCCCGTCCATTGCCAAATCCACTTCCAAGAAACTTCAAGGTAGATGCCCATTGTGCCTTGCACCAAACCGCTGGTCATACCACCAACCAATGCTTTCACCTTCGAAACATAATCCAAGGTCTAATTGATCGGGGTACCATTACCCCACCAGCCAATCCTAATCCAACACTACTCACAACCCACTCCCAAATCATACCAATGCTATTTTCCTAGAAATGAACCCAGAATTTGATCACTCAACTCAAATAACACCCATACGCTCTCCCAAACCTCTCCAAACTTGCCTATGTTTCCTTCTACACCCTATTAGCCTCGCTAATCAGGCACTGTCATTCCTTACCAGAGCATGCATCATTTTCCATACCCGTTTCGAAAATGGAAGAATGGAATTATCAGAAGTGTTAAACCAACTCCTAGATTTCAGGCTGAAGTTGCCCTCACAGATGATCATTGATTGCCAAAGGTTCAGTACGCTATTCTTGGAAGCACGAAAATGGGCCCGAGAGTCAGACAAATGGGTGGTACCAATCGATGAAGTCATCCGGGATGACGTCGTCCAGATAATGGTAGAATCATTCAGGAAAACCAACGATATTTGCAATATGACCGAGTTACTTGATACTCTGAAGTTACAAGGGCACCTGGTCCCTTCACCCTTATATATCCCCACAGAATGGGAAGACCTGTATTGTGACAACCCGAATATAATTTTGATAAATTATATTTAAATCATGTTTATATTATGTGATATAAATAATGTATTATTACTATATCTAATATTAAGTTCTTATGTTTAGTCTAATCCTACTTTCATAAATCATGAAATGTCGAGTTATGTACGAACACGAAATTTGGTTATTTTCGATAGAAATGTTCCTGTTTAAGACTAGTTTTGACCATTGTAACATTATAATTGACTTGAGGTGAAAACTACATAGTTGTAGACATGTGAGTTAGGGTCGTAACACAACAAACGGTGCATCAAACGGATGCTCGAGGAAGAAGTTAGGCTTAAATTACGAGAAGGGGTAAATATGTCAATTCCCTTAAGTGGTAAATTGTCTTTTATTAAACCAAATGGTTTAATTTGATTGGTTGGCTTGGGAGGCAGCCTTGGCCGACCTTATACCCTTGAAATATCCTTATCCTTCAGCCAAAACCAGCCATGAAAGGGTTTTAAGCTTAGGGAAAGAGAAAATAGAAGTTAAGGAAGAAAAGTACGGAGAAAAAGTGTAGAAAAATCCGTAGAAATTACGTAAAAAGCCCTGAAGGTAATCCTAATTGTAATTCTTGTTATTCATCTTATATTACTGATTTATATGATATAAATCATCATAAGTTTACGAAAGTTTCATCCCTTTATATATATGTATGGTTAGATGCAAGCTTATGTTAAGTTGAGTGTAGAAACCCTTAAAATTGATTTGTGTTGAAACCCCTTGTATTCAAATCTGCATATCTCTTTGTGTGATTACTGGAATTGATAAATTCCAATTGGAAATGAAATTAGACTCATATATTCATATAATATCTGAAAATTAGAATTTATCTCCTTGTGGTTAGGCCGTAATGATGATTTCAAGTTGGTACATAGTTGTTGTTGGTATACTTGATTTCGGTATTCCCTGAGTTTGGTCAAGATTTTGAGATAGCAAATGAAGTCCAAATATTATGAAACTTTAATTCTATACTATTTAGTATGTCTAATGAAAGTGTGTTGAAAATCATGGAATGTTATACTGTATAAAAATTATGAAAATTATGGGAATTCGAAGGATCAATAGAGGAGCTTGTAGGGCAGATTTCTTGTGTTGTAGAGAAATGGTCATAACTTGCCCTAGGAAGCTTGAAAAATTACACCGTCACTTGTACTGGATAATATATTCATATATGTTTTCATATTGATAAGGTTGGACCCATTCATTTATACAATTTAGAAATATAGGATGGTTAAGTATGTATGACAATAATTTCAGGCCATATTGGATACCCCTTGAATGAATGTTTGTATTTCGTCCTTACGAAGGGTACTTTGAGTACATGTTTCATGTGTATATACACTGACAAGTATAATTTCATATTTAATTGACTTTGGTTATAAATTACTTATAAGGTATTTCTTACGGTTGAATGTCCGTAACCTTATCAACATGTATATCATTGTTTTGCCTTTACCTATGTTTTATGGAATGTGACTTAATCGGAATTATATTGTTGATGTATAGTCATGGAAAGTTACATAATTATGTTAGGATAATATTTATTATTGAGGTTCAGTACTGATATAGTTGGATTGACAGGTGTAAGGTCTAATAAACCCAGTTCAGCTCCACCAGAAGGAAACCTGAATACGTAGTTGACAACCCAAGGTGAGTGTACTCACTGGAATGATGTATTTGTATACTGTTACAAATGTGATCATAATGTTATGAATATAAAATTGTTCATTTCGGTTTACCGAAATGAGGGGTTACTCCTCGACCAGGAATGGGGGAGATTTGTCTATTAATGACAAGGGGTTACTCCTAGACCAGGAATGGGGGAGAATTGTCTATTTAGACAAGATATGTGAATCATGATTCAGAAAAGTTGGTCACTCATTATGAATGAGATGGATAAGTTAATACATAATTATATGGACATGATTTATTGCATTTAAATTCATGCAATAGTATAGTAGTGATACATTCACTGGGCTATTTAGCTCATGATTCCTATGTTCACATTTTTCAGGTAACGCGATGTCACTGCCAAATCTAGGAGGTCAGGTTGGGTTAGCCAGGAATGGGAGAAACAATAATTTTGTGTAAATGTAAATGATGTAATTAAGTTAACTTATCCTTCATGAAAGTTTACATGGGCATGACTACTTTGATGTTGTAAAAAGGTTTTCAGTTATATGGATTTACAATGATGACTCTGAAATCAAAACTCGTGTTTATGGTTTGGTTAGATTAATTATGGTTTGACTCACTTTGACTTTCAGACTTAATTATAATTAATTGGGTTGGGGTGTGTCATGTATGAAGAAGCCATTGAAGTTATGGAATGCATTGATTTTACATGGAAAGACAGAGTTGTTGCCACCGGATGGAGGGGGGGGGGGGGAGAATTTGAAGATTCAAATGAAGAACAAGTTTTCGAGAAAACTGGTCCGATAGCCGACATATGTGGGATGATATAATTTGAGGACCTACTTGGAGAAATAAACAAGGTAGCAGAACAACCTAAGATCGATGAAGAAATAGGTTTCATGTCCTTCCCTTCTTCAGTAAATCACATGACCAGATCAGGGAGGCATTACCAAATCCCAAGCTCACTACCAGCCAATGATAAGGGAAAGGGCATTGAAAACCTTCCTATGACAGAAATGACCATCGAGGAGAGCAAGATCCTCGATCAACCAAATAAAACTCAAGCTAACATCACTCTACGGGGGATTTTCATGTCTTCCCTGCTGCACAGAAATGCTTTGATCAAGTTACTCACTGGACCCACAGTTCCTCCCTCTACTACTCCAGAAGAAGCTGTAAATTTAGTCGGATCCTTGACCTCTACCCGAATGCTATCATTCTCTGAAGAAGAAATCCCCAAAATTGGGCCAAACCACAATCACGCACTCAACATATCCGTCAAAGTTATGGGGAAAATCGTACCACTCTCTCTTGTCGATAATGGAACCGCTTTGAATGTCTGCCCATTAAGAACCTTCAAATGCTTAGGACTGAAAGAAAGTGACCTCGCTCCAACTTACGCTGCTGTACGTTCCAATGATAATACCCGTCAGGAGGTGATGGGATCCATAAAACTTGTAATAGGGGCTGAACCTAGAAACCCTGTCGTTTAATTCCAAGTTATTGACATCCCAACTTGTTTCAACCTGTTACTCGGACGACCTTGGCTCCACAGTATCAAGGGTGTGTCTTCCTCAGTCCATCAGAAATTGAAGTTCTTCGCCGACGGATGATTCATCACCATTTTGGCTGATGACGATAATGCCGAGGGTGCAAGTACCAGCAGTCCAATCATTGAGATACAACACGGGTCAAATGATATGCTCTTATCAGGATTCGGAGTTGAGCCACTTCTACTCCCGGCAGGGGACGATTTCAAAGAAAGGGTTTGTTCGGAATACGACCCTCATAGCAATGTCAATGTGATTCAGATGTTTAGAAACATGCACTTCATTCCCAGACTGGGGCTAGGACAAAGACAACAAGGGATACTTGATCCCATTGAACTGAAGAAAGCTTTCCCTCCTTGTGGTTTGGGGTATCAACCATCAGAACAAGAGCTCAGAATGATACGCCAGTCTTGAACAAAGAGAAGACTAGACTGCATCCAGACCATCTCATATTACTCCTTGAATGGACGATTCATCAAAGAGGGTGAGGAATTCCCATTTTGTGGCTTTTCGGAGCCATGGTATGACCATATAGACAAAAAGAAGAAACCCAGAATGGAGATCTTTTTCTAAGACAGCTACTCATGGACCAAAAGTTACTAACACCATGTACAACCGCTCATCAGAGATACTGAAAATTTCGAGGGAAGCGATTCCGAGGATTCATTTGACTTACAGACACTGGGGCTGACACTCTGCATGGTTCATTAAGGCACTACATCACTGGATCCATTCCACCTGATTAAAGCTGTTGATACACCTCTCCTCAACTGGCATGCTGCGCCCGTTCTACCTGTTGAAATCTCACTTAACCTCAATGTTTACCCCAGTTCTTCTTCTGTTGTCTATCCTTGCTCAAATGTAATCGAGACCTCCTTTGATGAGGTTCTCAATGATGTTTTTCCTATCAATGAAATAAACGAAGATTTTGAGTATCTTGCTGTGTCTTACATTAATTATTTAAATTTTAATCAAACTTTTGATGATGATGATTTTGTAAATGAACAATTCTTAACTGATCAAAATAAGGTTAAAAATAAACAACATAATCGCGTTCAAGTTAATGAAGAAGAAACTGTTATTATTAACCTCGGTTCTAGTATCCAATAACGTGAGATTAGGATAGGGGCTACCCTCGACGAGCATGAGCGCGCAAAACTCTAAGAATTATTGAAGGAATTCGTAGATGTCTTCGCATAGTCCTATGATGATATGCCCGACATTGATCCTCAAATGGCTCAGCACGAGATCCCCACTCTTACAGATTACAAGTCGGTTAAACAAAAACTGAGAAAGCTCCGCACCGAATAGTCGCTCAAAGTCAAAAAAGAGGTGGCCAAACAGATGAACGTGGGTTTCATTCGTGTGATCGAATATCCCACATGGCTAGCCAACATAGTGCTCGTGCAGAAATCAGGAGGGAAAGTTCGCATGTGTGTAAACTACCGAGACGTGAACAAAGCCTCTCCAAAGGATGATTACCCGCTACCTAAATATCGACATGATCGTGGACAACACGGCCAGTCATGCTCTCAAGTCATTGGTCGACGGTTTTTTCGGATACAATCAAATCAAAATGCACCCATATCATCAAGAAAAAACTGCGCTCATCACCCCATAGGGAACCTTTTGCTACATTATTATGCCATTTGGTCTCAAGAATGCTGGGGCTACCTACCAGAGGACTGCCATAACCATCCTGCACGATCTGATTCACAAAGAAGTCGAGGTCTATGTGGATGATATGATTATCAAATCCAAAACTAGAGAAGGTCATGTTCCCGCTCTCTGAAAGTTCTTCGAACGTTTGCGACGGTATCAGATGAGACTCAATCCACAAAAATGTGTCTTCGGCGTTACAAAGGGAAAACTCTTGGGATTCATGGTCAGTGAAAAAGGGATAGAAGCAGATCCTTCCAAGCTAAAAGACATACTTGAGATGCCACCTCCCCGAACGGAGAAAGAGGTCCGTGATTTCCTTGGGAAATTTCAATACATCAGCCGGTTCATCGGCCAGCTCACCTCCATTTCTGAACCGATTTTCAAACTCCTCCGAAAGGATTAAAATAAAGTTTGGAATGAGGCCTGCCAAGAAGCCTTCGATCGAATCAAACAATACCTGACTCAACCTCTGGTACTCATGCCACCATAACTTGATCCCCCCTTGCTCCTATACCTAACCATAACCGACACTACAGCTGGGGCTTTGCTAGCCCAATACCTTGAACATTCCCGCAAAGAAAGAGCCATCTATTACGCCAGTCACAAATTGGTCGGGTATGAAGTCAACTACACTGCTTTGGAAAAAGCATGTGTCGCGTTTGTTTGGGTCACCCAAAAGTTGCGACACTACATGTTCTCCTTCCTTATTAAACTTGTAACCCGAAGGGACCCCATCAAGTACCTGCTTGAGAGACCTGCCTTATCCAGCTGAATGGCTCGATGGTTGATGCTCTTAGCCGAGTTTGATATCATGTACATAACATAGAAAGCCATAAAAGGAAGAGACATATCTAACTACCTCGCTAATTACCCTATGGAAAAAGCTGATGACTCGATCTGTAAATTCCCAGATGAAAATATCCTCTATGCCGCTCAAGATGACCTCCGATGGCAAATGTTCTTTGACGGCGCTACTAACAAGAAGGGATATGGCATTGGGATATTTCTGATCGCCCCAGATGACTCCCACACTCCCATCGCCATCAAATTGGATTTCCCTTGCACCAATAATATGACTGAATACGAGGTGTTTACGGTAGGCCTCAAAGTTTCTCTCAAGAAAGGTATTCAATGCCTAGATGTCTGCAAGGATTCTGCCCTCATCATTGGTCAAGTGCTCAGAAAATGGAAAGTCAAGGATGAGAAACTTCAACCCTTTCATGCCCACTTAGAAGAGCTAGCCTCCCAATTCTAAGACATCACCTTCCACTACCTACCTCGAGCAAATAATAACCTAGCCGATGCCCTTTCTACCTTGGCCTCCATGGTCGACATGCCAGAAGGAATAACAATGGCCCCCTTCTTGGTCCAAAAGCAAGATAAACCAATCCACTGCTACCACATTAAGCTCATCACCAAAGAAGATCTCGAGCTATCCAACTACTGGTATTATGATATCTGTCACCTCCTCAAGCATGGTAAGTATCCCGAGGGTTTCATAAAAAAAGACCGGGCAACCCTTCGAAGGCTGGACGCCCAATACATCATCTGTCACAAAGCACTGTTAAAAAAAAACTTCGATGGAACCCATATACACTGCATCGTAGGGGCTGACATTGAAGAGGTGATGCAAAGAATCCACAGCAAGGAATGCGAACCCCACATGAACGATCACATGCTTGCCAAGAAGATCATACGATAAGGCTACTACTGGACCACCATGATCCAGGATTGCACCGCCTATGTCCAGGAATGTCTCAAATGCCAACAGTTCTTCAACCTTCAACACTTGCCTCCGCTCGAATTATACAACATGACTTCTCCCTGGCCGTTCTCCACCTGGGGTATCGACATCATAGGGAAGGTTACACCCAAGGCCTCTAACGGGCATGCGTTCATCCTGGTTTCCATGGATTACTTCACCAAATGGGTCGAATCCGAGTCATATGTAGTCCTAAATGCTAAGAAAGCGGCCAAATTCATCAAGAAAAATATCATTTGCCGATATGGGATCCCGTACGAGCTAGTGTCAGATAACGGGTTGCATTTTGAGGCAGAAGTCACAGAAGTGTTCAATGAGTATGGGATTCAAAGACACAAATCTTCTCCCTACCGATCTCAAACCAATGGTGCAGTCGAAGTCGCTAACAAGATCCCAAAAGGCATCATCAGCAAGATGATCGAAAGTCTTCGAGATTGGGCTGATCGAATCCCATACGCTCTCTGGGGCTACCGAACCTCAATCCGAACCTCTACTAGGGCAAACCCTTACTCTCTAGTCTACGGCATGGAAGAAGTCCTACCCGTGGAGCTATAAATACCCTCGTTACGCGTCATGCTTGAAATCAAGGTCAATGAGGAGGACTGGCATCAAATCCGCCTCGCCAAGCTGTCCTTCTTGGTCGAAAGGAGACTGAAGACATTGTATCACATACAAGGGTACCATCGCCGAATAACACGTTCATTCAATAAGAGAGTCAAAGATTGCGGAGTCCAAGAAGGGGATTTAGCCCTCAAAGAAATAGTAGAGCCCATCTGGGACCCCAGAGGGAAATTCAAGCCCAATTGGAGCGACCCATACATCGTCAAGAAGATCTTGTCCGGCGGTGTGACCATGCTCACTGACTTAGACGGAGAAAAGATGGATCGTCCAGTCAACCTGGATCGTCTCAAGAAATTTTACCCCTAATCCGAAATCTCGGCGCGCTACGACTCTTCACATCTCCCTTATATTCTAAAAAAAAACATTTTCAGAAATTTTTTCAAAAACCCCCAGAGGTACGTAGGCAGCTCATACAGAGCAAGACCCTTTCTTTTTCACAAAAACTATTCTTTTCTTATCTCCGAGAATGACAATTCACTTTAACATATATTTGAACAAAAGGATTATGCATGCTTTAGCGATCGGTATATATAAATCAAAATACAAATTTCATCAAAAGGCAAACGGGATGATAAAAAACTTGTTTATTTCCATAATAAGAAATTACACTGCAATTACATAAAGGAACGGATAACTCCCTTCCCCCCCCCCCCCCCCCCACCTTCCTAAAAAGACAAATAAAAAAACCAAACTTATTTTCCAGTAAAAAATAAACTCTCCAGGATCCCTACCCACAGCTACCAGAGGAGCCCGCTCCATTATCATCATCCACATCCTGGGGTCCCCAAAATTCCCCTGCCTGAATGGAGTGACGCAGACGGTCCAAGGACTGATAAGCTCGAACCAGCCTCGAAAAAACTACCACACCTCCCTCCATGGTATTAGATAAGGCAAGCCACCTTTGCTCAGTCTCCACTGCCAACATCTTGCTAACTACGCTTATCCACAACCACTTCATATAATCCCCAGGGATGTGCCAAACTCTCCCAGCAAACTGAGAGGGACGGGTCGACGGACGCCGACTCTCCCATAAAGAGCCAAGCCGCATGCGCAGACGATCTGTCAAATCTTCTACCGGAAAGAAGTCTAGTGTCTGAGGTGTCACGATCTTCTCCCAACCAAATTGGCACAGAAGTCGCCAAGGGAAATAAAAAGTGGTCTGTCTGAGACCAACTAGTCGGACATACGGGTATTCTCCTAGTTCCAGAATAGGCAGCAACTCTCCCCACCAAGGTACTAACCAGTACAGATTTATAGCATCATGCTCCACGAACCAATTCTCCCAGCTCTTAATATCCAGGCCAACACTGATGAAATGGTGCGAAAAGAAATTGGGTACAATCGACAAAGGGTATTCCGGAGGAGTCACTCAGACAACCACATGAACAGCATCAAAGGGCTACCCCTCAGAAAGTCAGAATGATCTTCTCGCCAGGCATCTAAGCCATTCAAAGTCTTCTCCAGTATCACCACCACAGGATTACGACGGTAGGACATCTATGAGGTAATAGATGCAAGTTGTGGGTCCACCAACAGCTCCCCGATCACTAGCATCAATTTTTGAAACCAAGCCTAAAATGACAACTCCGGCATATCCAGCATCACCAACCTCCTGCAAATTCACGGATCGAAACACTGCTGGAAGATAAATCATACCTCCAGCCACCAGTGATATGGCCGTCGAGGATGAAATAAAAAGAACCCCGGCTAACAACTCCCGGGGAGAACTGGAAAACTCAGACAAAGCCGCAGCAACACCAGGATTTATCGCCAATATGGCAGAAAATTCCTCATAAGTTAGACAAACTTCTTCCAAGCCAAAGCGGAAGACATGGTCTTCAGGGTACCAGAATTATACCACCGACATCATCATATTCCACTCTATGGGCCGATTACGCCATAAAGAAACTCGACGCATGTTGTAAGCATCGCAGTCGACATTATAGGAGCACATCGCCTCCAAAGTATTGAGGTAGTTGGCAAACTCAACACTCCACTCTTACCCCTCTTTTATACTTGAAAACTCCCACAAAAGACATAACCCTTGCAGAAATCAGAGGAAATCCTGCCTCACAAGGTACCAAAGGCTGAAGAGGGTACTAATCAAAGCCATAAATTAATGGGACTGGACTGACCTGCCGATAGGCAGGATAAGGTTCTAGTCGATTGGCACCCCCTACTTCTGGAAATTTTCCTTTTTCCTCTTTTGTCAAAATTCAGAAAACTCAAAATAAATTGATATTCTCAAGAGAATTTCAAAAATCCCCTTTTCATCTTTATATAAATCCTCATCATGAATAAAACTTTCTTTCAAATTTCCAAGAATATTTTACGGTCTTAGCAGCAAAGTAAAAAGCACATGTGCATGCATTCATTCAGCATTAACAAAAGATAATAAAAAAAACTTCATTGTATTGCATAGATATGTTTTTGTGTTACATCATTTTTGCAGGAAAATAAAGAAAAGCAAAAAATACCGAGTCTTAGCCCGAACCCACATTCACCCTCTCTCTCTCTCTCTCTCACCTAATCTTCACTTCTCTCTCCTAAGAGCTTCCACCCCTGCGACGCGCTCTCTTTCCTCGACGGCGAGATGACGCACCACCACTACCTGAACCAGACTCCTCCCCGGATGAGGCAGACGACACCAAGAAAGAAGGAATAGGAACTGCAACCCGAATATGGGCAGTCGCCGAAGATATCCAGTCCCTAATATCCCTCAGCCAAGTGGTGGACACCCGAACGTGCTGCAAGAAAAGGCAAGATCAGTATCAAGCAAAAAAAGATCAAAAGAAACTAAAGGATAAGAACATAAAGATATACCTTAGGACGAAGAACCTCTTCTGTCAAGCCCAACTCCTCCGAGTCCATCGCATGAGGACGATACAACATATGCACCATCCCTCCATCAGCCCACCGGATATTTTATGAAGGAGTATGCAGTCACACAAAGGGAACCTCCGAAGTCACCACCGTGTCGAAGGACCGCCACCGCTATAGAAGGACCTCACTGGCCAACTCGAACCCGTAGGAGGGAAGGGAAGTGCATCATATATGCTGGGCACCATCAGCTAGCTCATCACAAAGTCCATATAATCATACGACACAGCCGTATCATTGTACAACAGGTAGGACTCACCAATCATCCTCGCATCCTCTGGCGTCATAGACATAGGGGGCCTCGCAGCTGGCACCACCATCTCCCCTCGACAATATGTTAGACCACCCTCTCCCCGAGATACCAAGAGTGGTCAAACTCATGCGCTAGCAAACTCCTCATCTATGCATTTACTCCAGTCAACCCTATGTCCTGAACGGTCGTCCCCCAAGGGTAAAAGGTCACTTGAAAAATCCCCAGCAGATATGAGTCAAATACAAAATTAGAGCACATAAAGGTCTTAGACTGAAGAAGAAAGAAGTCTTACCCTATCACTGGTCAGGCCATTCAAGACCTGAAGCACCGCATCCAAAGATAGAGACCTTCTCAACTGTCGATTGGCCTTACGCTATCGATGCAACCGATAAAAATCCCCAACAGTCTCGTCCTTTAAAGCTATCATCTGGGTATTACACCTGATCACCTCATAGAACCATGTCTGCCAAAGAAAAGAATTCGCAATCAAA
Source organism: Sambucus nigra (assembly GCA_949130495.1). Classification (NCBI taxonomy): domain Eukaryota; kingdom Viridiplantae; phylum Streptophyta; class Magnoliopsida; order Dipsacales; family Adoxaceae; genus Sambucus; species Sambucus nigra. The sequence continues at coordinate 474,260,321 of OX422213.1, forward strand.
AGAGGTGCATAAAAGGAAAATGCACAAAATTAAAGAATACCACAGGAAGATACATGGCTCTAGTGAAAGACTACCGGCAGCACCGGCTGAATGCATCCAAAGAGAAATAAAGGGTCGCCAAATTTAGGCTCCCCCAATCATAGAGAGGGATGTTCGAAAACATCCTCAGATATGGTAAAAACCATAAGTGGACAACATCGCCGCTTGGCGCCGCCAGAAATCCTCCCAACACCAGTAAAATAAACAACCGGGCCATCTATATCACCTGAAGCCCATCCTCCACATCGATCACTCTGCCCAATAAAACATCATTCAGCAGCGACAGACGGATGGAGTCCCCAGACACTATCCTCCTCACATCACCAAGTGCCGCGCGCACCGCCTCCGGCCTCACCCGTAAAGAGCGATCCACCTCTATCTGCTCTCCATCTCAATCCAACCCCAGCAGCTGATGCACATCTATGAGAGTCACAGTCATCTCCCTGAAGCCAAAATGAATGGTGTGGGTAGTGTCCCACCACCTCTCCCCCAGAGCACATAAGACTGTCGTCGAACGAGGCGTTTCATCTAGCACAGACGCCAACCTCCCAAAGCCTGCTGAGCATACCATCCAACGCACCATAGGTGGAAGATGCTCCCAGACATCCTTAAGCCCTGTCGTCCTGCGGTCACGCATATTCGACAAAGAAACATTAGACTGCCAAAAGAAGAAATCCTTGTCAAAATCCAAGAAAAAGGGAAAATCAACAAAAAAGAATGCCAAAAGTCATTTTACATATAACCGCCAGGGTTTAGCACCCTCGAAGAGCGATGACGCGACGACTCCCACAGCAAGGTCCTCTCATCCACAACCAGCTCGAATGCGTCAAAAGAGTTCTCGCTCCCCAAAGCAAGAGGCGCCCTGGCCCTCCACTCCACGTTTTCCCAATCATCAACAGCCAACCATTCCCGATGAACTGCCGTGCTCACAAAAGCGGCCATTTTTCAAAAATTGAAATGCTAGAACGATTCGTAGAAGAAAATCACAAAAAGAGAGAAGGCAAGAAGTTGTGAAAAATGAGGGGAACTTGCCCCCTTTATATAGGATGCCAAGGGTCATGCCGATCAGCACTGCACCCCCACCTACCGATCAACACTGACCTTTTACCTTCTCGAGGCAGCCCAAAAGTCTGTGCCACTGCCTAATGGCACCCTCTACACCATGCCGATCGACACCCCCCTTAAATTTTTGTACAGAATTCCCAGAAAAGCCTGAAAAATCCTCAGAAAATTCTTAAAAATCCCGGAAAGGATTTAGAACATTTTCACCAAGAAAATTTCACACTCCCCTAGGAGGAACCCCTATTTCCCCAGCGGAACTCTAAAAAGCCAAGCGAATCTCTCCCCGACAACGTCCCCAGAGGACCTCCCACATATCCAAAACTTCAGGATCATATCCTATTTCCCAAAAGTCTCAAATTTCCCTGAGAAATACGCTCAAACCCTGGACCACCAATCGTTTCCCCAACATCAGATTGGTTGTTCCCCCGTCTCCGAAAGACACAAGGATTTCCCCAACAATCGGCTCCCTAGCTCAAATCAAAATCATGAGGTAATTTTCCCAGCAGAGTTCCCCAAGAAGTTCACACCTTAAGCCCGCAAAATTAGCCTCGACCCACATAATTGGTCACCTCACCTTAAGCCCGCAGAATGGACTTCGACCCGCCGAATTGGTCATCTCACCTTAAGCCCGCAGAATTGGCTTCTACCTGCAGAATTGGTCATCTCACCTTAAGCCCGTAGAATTGGCTTCGACCCGCATAATTGGTCATCTAACCTTAAGCCACGGAATTGGTCATCTCACCTTAAGCCCGCAGAATTGGCTTCGACCCGCATAATTGGTCATCTCATCCTTAAGCCCGAAGAATTAGCTTCGACCCGCATAATTGGTCATCTCACGTTAAGCCCGCAGAATTGGCCATCTCACGTTAAGCCCGCAGAATTGGCTTTTGACCCGCAGAATTGGTCACATCACTTTAAGCCTGCAGAATTGGCTTCGACCCACAGAATTGGTTTTCTCACCTTAAGCCCGCAGAATTGACTTCGACCTGTAGAATTGGTCATCTCAACTAAAAGCCCGCAGAATTGGCTTCGACCCACAGAATCGGTCTTCACAACCTAAGCCCTTAGAATTATATTTGAGCCGCAGAATTGGTCACCCCCATCATTGCTGTTGGTCCTTGAAATTGACCTAAATCTTTCCTTTAAGACCATCCCCAACATGTCCCTTTAAGCCCACAGAATCGGTCAACCTCATCTCTAAGCCCTCAGAATTGGTTTCGACACGCATAATCGTTCACCCTCATCTCCAAGCCCTCAGAATTAGCTTCGACCTACAGAATCGGTCACCCTCATCTCCAAGCCCTCAAAATCGGCTTCAACCCGCAGAATCGGTCACCCTCATCTTCAAGCCCTCAGAATCGGCTTCGACCCACAAAATCGATCATCCTCATCCTTAGGTCCTCAGAATCGACCTCGACCCCCCCGATCATCCTCTTTCAAAGGCATCATGTGGTGTCTATTCGATGACTTTTATTTGTTCGAAACTCACCCGTCGAGGGGATCTGTAGACACCCCATTCTAATACCTCCCCCCCCCCCCCAAACCTCTCCTTAGTTCCCTAGAACCTCCCTTCACCATTGCAAACCCAAGTCATACCCCGGGTACTGACCTAAAGGCTATCAGGCACTCCCAGGCTCCGTTTGACCAAAAGTCAAACTCTTCAGCTCAAACGAGACTGAATGAATATTCTAGGGGCACTGAATCCCCTTTCCAACGGTCCATCCCATGCGCAATTTTGACTTACGGTGCGGACAAACGACTCGTTTTCCCTCGAAACTCGATAAGGAGATAATCGGACGCTCCCAGATTTCGTTTGACCAAAGTCAACTCTTCAGCTCGACCTAGAATGAATGAATATTTGAACGGAATTGAATCCCCTTTCCAACGGTCCATCCCGTGCGCTATTCTGACTTACGGCACGAACGAATGATCCGTTTAACTCCGAAAGGTCACCGAACGCTTCCAGGCCCCGGTTGACCAAAGTCAACTCCCCGAACCAGGTCAAACTCTTTGGAATGTCGAAGTACATCTCCTAACATTTCTAATGGTCCACCCCGTGCGCGATTCTGACTTACCATGCGGACGAACTATCCGTTTGCGTCCGAAGTTTCCTCGTCCAAAAGACCGACGAACGCTTCCGAGCAACATTTGACCCAAAGTCAACTCCCGGACCTGGGAGCAGTCCAAAGGACGTTCGAAGGTATTTGAAATAAATTTCCAACGGTTCACCCCATGTGTGATTCGGATCAATGATTCGCGCTCTATGACCGATTTTTCGAAGGAACTTGAAAGACACTGCCAAACGGTAGGTTCCAAACCCTGCCTATCGGCAGTGTGCCTAAATACACCTGCCGATTGGCAGGACCAGAGATCAACCGATCGGTAATGACCTGGGCCTATAAAAATTAGGGCCTAAACTCATTCAAAAGAGGAGGAAAATCAGAGATCCATCACTCTCAGTAAGTTCAGAGAACCCCTCTCGAAGTCAGCGTGATTTCCACATCCAAATCACTTTCCAATCTTCACCTTTCACCACCTTCTTCATCAAACTTGGTGAATTAAGTACCCTCCATCATCACCCAAGTGCAAGGGCTGCTCTCCAACATCCAAGATCAAGCTCAAGATCTTCAAGAAGGTCCAACTTTCTCAACTCTCTCCTTAAATTCCCTTAATTCGCATAAATTTGTTTTATTACTTAGCACTTTTATTCTCTCATCTCACATATATTAATATACTTTTATTTATTATTATTGCACATTTCTTATTTTCATATAAATAAAACAAAAAAAAAATAAGAAAAAAGGATTTGCTCATAAATTCCAAACGGGAATTCTCACACTCTTCTCACAACCAAACACTTTCTTACGCACAAACACGCAAATAAGAGAAGTTCCCAGTTGAATTCATGGGATAAATCCCACCCCTCATTTTGCATACGAACTACGTGGACTTTGATGCCTCTATAGGCTACGTAGGCGTCTCGGGGTAAAACCTAAGACTCGAGTCCTTTTCCTACTTTTTTCCTACTTTTTCCACGTTATTTAAACTTAACCCTCTTAGATTCTATATATTTACATACACATATATTTGTTCTTAGTGGCGTATAATTCCACGTGCGTTATCATTCCCTTATAATGATCGACGCTAGGATAATCGAATAAATCCTATTTTCTAATATTATTTTTAAGGAACATTCCTATGGATGACTCGCTTTATCTCTTCCATGATATAAGTCGATGATTCCTATCTCCGCTACGTATACACATACACACATATCACCGGGAAATAAAGAAAAATAGCAACAACCCATGAGAGACTGTAAGGGTGGAATGGGTGCCTAACACCTTCCCATTTCGTAACTTAGCCTCCAGACCCTTTTCGAATCATTTTGGTTTCGCATGTATCAGTATGTCTTTGGATGCTGTCCTTCAAGACGACTCCATTTTCTTTTGTCTGTTTTGAGTAAAATAGACTGGAGACTCCACCTTTTCTATATTTTTTACCTCATCAACGACGCCGGTAGAAGCGCTCCCGAGAGGGACGCGCGGGACCAAGGGATCCTATCCCCCCTCGAGGATCGGGGATGGCCACACATATATACGTATGTGTGTTCACATCTTTATTTTTCCAGCACATAAGATTCTATTTTTATTGGGCGCTAATCCACTTAAATTTGTAAGTTTTCATTAGTAAATAACTTATGGCAGTTTTCACTTCAATTAATTTGATGACTTTATATGCATTAACAATTTCTTTTATTTGAAAAGAATATCATTGAAACATTCTTTTAAGTGTGCGGGTCTTACTAAAATTAAAGTGTTGTTATGTTAAGCATTAACGCATTTATCTTTTTATTTGTCTTATTGATGTAGGAGCATAGGGCATGAGCGTCTTTTTCCATTGTTCTTTCTTATTTTTACCTTTCTTAACCATTTTTTTTTATCTTTAGTATAAATAACCTTAAGAGTCTCCTATTGTAACACTTATAACTTTTGATAATGAGAACCTAAACAGAAAAATTGTGAGCTTTTATGACTTCTGTAACATCCCGCCTAATTAAAAACCGGGTGGCCAGTCCCATACCAAATTAAAACAGAATATACAGTTGGCTCATCCTTAGCATCACTGTGGAAAACATTTACAAGTCACCCAATACCCAATTAAGATGGTGTTAAAAAATTTTCAAATTTTAATTCAATAAAATAATTTTTAGTTCAAGAATAACTCTACACATATTATTCTACAACACTAATAACTGAACAGATAACACAAAAGAATTTAAATGCAATTGGAATAAACATTCCCAAATAATTATCCAATACAGTAATCCCAACAATAGTAAATGTATTAAAATGACACGAGTACAAGAGTATTTGACTCAGATAGAAAAGAGATAATTGAGTTCCTTTGGGCGACATGCCATAAATAAAAGAACACTGCGAATCAAATGAAGATAGGCGTCTAAGCAATACTCCATATCTCCATAGCTCGTCAAAATCCTCTAAGGTTGGCGTCCCAACAGCTGGAGACTTGATATAGAAGGTACAATAGAATAGGAATATGCAAGAAAACGGGTCAGAGCCCGACGTGAAAATGATTTTGAAAACAACAAGTAATAACAAGTGTAATAAAGCATTTATTGTGTACATATTAGTATCCAACTCTCACTTCCTATTCTCACCTCTCATCTAGAGTGCACGCTTAACGTTTCCTATTAACCTCTTAGTTAATGGTTCCCCTTAACTAGTTTTCATAATATGATTCCATCCCATATTATAACCCCGTATGTCTCATACCATACGTAATATAATCATTTATATACTTTTCTCATTAATATGAATTAAGATTTTCAAATCTATAAGAATAAATATTCATTAACTTAATTCCATTCCCTTTTTCTATTCACCGTCATCTACAATTATCACACAGTAGATTAATCAAACCACTCTATATACATACATTTAATTCATTATATATATATATATACATATATAATACGGCACTCCGAGACACAGCTGCGGTGCAAGCATTACTTTGATATCATGTTCAAATATCGTTGGTCGCCGAATAGGGGACTAAAGGTTCGGTGAGGATTCCTCAAACCACAAACATCAACACATAAATTGGAGGTGAACATAGTCCTCGTATCCATGGGTTACGCACATACCTACGTTCCCACAGTCAACGGACTTATCAACTCCTCGATAAGTCTTTCATAGTCCTATGTTCTCGAGCGACAAATCAAAAAATCCCATAGATTGATCATGATATGACTACCCTCACGCGCAAACATCCCATCGATAGCATGTAAGATAGGTATGTCATACACAAATTATCAATCAATCAAATAGGCATTATCATCTACCTATATAAATATAATATCAACAAGGTACTCACACTACCCTAAGATAATTTCCATACGTAGCATTATATCTCTTTAAATCCTATGTATTAAATTATTATGACTTTACTTCTCTAATTTTTTATAGTTCAGAGTCTCACTCATTACTCAAGGTTTAAATAGGTTTATCCTCATTATATTTATTCAGTAAGAAATCACTAATATCCTACTAGGCCATATCATCTTATCTCCCGAATTACTACGAGTTAAACTCTCATTTGATTAGGGTTATAACCGATAGTTTCTAATCTCTCATAAACACATCTTCTTTCACCTAGGATTGAACCCTCTTGTAAACTTAAGGCTGCCCAAGTGATTTATTAAATTACCCCTACGGGTCCTATCCTTAATCCTCATGCATACAAATTAGAATCCAAAACATGAATCTAGCAACCGAAATTTCTTTCAATTTAATTATCATAATTCAAATCAATTAAATCCCAATCACATAAATTCGATTCTTATCTAGGGCTTACTGATCTTCCCTAAGTCCCATTATATCCAATTAAGAATCACCAAAGATTTACAAAAGGTTTGGGATGAGAACAAGCATTAAAAAGAAACAACTTCATGAATTCTGGGGAGGTCGATCGATCGAAGGCAGGGGGTCGATCGATCGATCGCCTAGATAACAACCCAGTTTTCTGCAATTCTTCTACTACGGGTTTCATCACTTTTGATCATTCAAACCTTTATATTAACAACCCAAATTCCCTATAAACCTTACTACATGATATAGCAACATATGTGAATGATTTCTATTGCTCTACACGTCCTAAAATCATCAAGAGTTTGAATTAAAGGCATATGTTTATCCTCTTTTTCCAGAAAATTATATACATGATATCTTCAAGAACACACCATTGATTCTCAGAATTTCTTCAACAGATTTATGATTATTTCGTGGATTACTATCTACCTACAACATGAGTTTGATTCCTACATAGTTTCATTTTCCATAAATCCATTAACAACTCCATCTTTATCTTCCAAACATGAAAAATTTCATCTTTTTATAACTATCCTAACATGGACAATATACAAACTTAGATTGCAATCATCAAATACTTGCCTCTAATGAAGGTCTGATCCTCTGGGGTTGTAAATCACAGGTGGTTCTTCGCTTCTCCGATCACTTCCGGTGGTGGTGACCTTTGGTTCTCCTACTTTCCAAGTAAGCTTCTCTTTTCCCAAGCAACCTTTCACTCTCTCTAAAAAGATGACCTTTCTATTTTGTGTAGAAGAGACGAATGAACCCACGTAAAACTAATCTCCAACTACTTATAATAAGACAAAATCCGAAATCACTATTCATCTCCTTGTAAAAATGACCAAAATGCCCTTTTGGGTTGTCTTTTCATTTCCAAATGACCCAAGACCCAAAACCAACATCCAAATAGACTTTTCTGACAATTTCAACCCTTCCGGATGCAACTACGCACTCAAAATGACTATAAGGTCGATGTAAATATAAGTTTCTTATTTAATCTCACAAATTAGTCCCGACACGTCCCATACTGCGTCCGACTAAGAATTCAAATTTTTGAATTCATAACTCACAGCCATATCAATAACATCACATTAATATATTACCTAAATATCTTTAAGTAATATTCAGAATCATACATTTAAATATCCACAATTCGGATAAAACCGAAATGAATTAATTTATCATAAAATCCAATCAATCCATTAATTTAAAATATAAGCCATTTTAAAAGTCATTAAAATCACGGGGTATTACATATTTCCCCCCTTATAACAGAATTTCGTCCTGACATTCGGAAAGATAAATCATACTAGTAAGGTCAACTCTGAGTATAAATCTCACATCGCAAGTAATCTATGTCGTACCCGCCATACAGTACATTAACGAAAAAATCCCCATTGATGTTATATCAAGTCTCGCCATACAGTTTCAACTGAATCGAATTTAAACTTTACCCAATCTTCCCTATACCATCCTTGTGATAAAGTTTGGGAAAATGATCCTTAATCATTAAGTAAATCAATCCTGAAGTCACAACTACTTACTGTTTCAAAATTATGAAAAATACTATAATCCAACTATCCAGGGAGCCCATACACCCTATCGTACAACTTTCATTATAATATGGATATGATTACCCGCATAATACTCTGATTTACCGCAAAGATTATAAACTCATATCCTAAGGACCTAACTTATTTCGACTCCCAACGTTTATTAGTTTCATGCGTGGGGCGTCTCGCAAGCGAAATCCAAACAAGGAACCCCCCGATACACTACAACCTAAAGCAGTTGGTCATCGAAACTCCTCAGGTCCTTAGTCAATAGTATATAACCTATCTATAGGTTTAAAATTCTACTCATCTATTCTCTTGTTAAAGACAAGACGCTGGTTGTAGTAGTACATACGCTCTCATATACCACAAGCCAATCCACGCCGATAGTCACATCATGTTCGGACATGCCCAAAGTAAGTAATTCCTTGATGAAAATCGACCCACGTGATGACATGTAAAATATAGGTGTCCCACAACCCCTCGGCGAGTCTACGTAAATAACAGTGCTATAGGCTAAGTTTAGTAACCCTTTAGCCCATAAAATATTAATCGCTACAAAAAATCAATATACGCCTCATAATTCCTTAGATAGAAAACAAACCCTCATTCGTGGGTGGTGGTTGCTGAATCGTTGCCTGATGGACGTTATATACACGCCCATACTGACCCTATTGCACGGGTGCTACTGGAATGGGAGGTAGTGCTAGCACCGGAGCTGGAGCTGGAAGAGCAGCTGGTGGAAATATTGGTATATGTGGCTCCTGTCGAGCATTTTGTTGGTGAGGGAATTTGTCTTTATCAGGAAAAGCCGCACACGAAACATTTTCCAGCAAACTTCCCACCATTTTGTCCCTTTTGACCCCAACCCTGCTGGTCATTACCTCTTTCCCTTGGCCCTGCTGAGCCTGCCTCTGGTCCTGATGGCCCTGCTGTCCTTGCCCACTATCTCTATCCTCAAATCGAGAATCTCCAAATCGTAAACACTTAGCATAATCCCCTGTATGGGAACCCTGCTCACCCTGACGCTAATGACTCTGCCCTGGCTGAGTCCCACTAGAACTGCCCCCATTAGTCTTGCCTTGCAGGCTTGACCCAAACCCCAGCTTGACACCCTGAGCATGTAAGCGGTTATCCTGGCGGTGAAGCATTGCAGCATTAAGAACATCTGCATAAGTACGTAGTGAAAGATTTCCCAATAAATGTTGGCGAATCTTATTGTTCAACCCATCAGTGAACATTAGAATTCTACTCTCCTCAGTGGGTACCTCTGCTGGTACCAAATTAGTTAGTCGCGTAAATTCTTCCTCGTATTCTGCCACTGTTTTCTCTCCCTGTTTCAAATCAAGTAGTTTTCGCCTCATCTCTGTCTGGATGGCGGAAGGAAAGTACTTTCGATTAAATCGTATCCAAAAGTCTTGGATAGTCATTGTGTCTCTCTCCTCGATAGTGGTCGTAGCCTCCCACCACTGCAAAGCTTCCCCTACTAGCTTGAATGTGGCTAGTATTTGACGTAACCGAATAGCTGAAGGACGTAGGCTTAAATAGAAAATCAATAGTCCTACTCATAGGGCTCTACAATAAAGAACGCTAAGCTGAAAACACAATAAGTCGTACAGACCCTAAAGGACACTAGAACCTGATGCTCTGATACCACCTGTAACACCTCGCCTAATTAAATACTGGGTGGCCAGTCCCATACCAAATTAAAACAAAATATACAGTTGGCTCATCCTTAGCATCACTGTCGAAAACATTTACAAGTCACCCAATACCCAATTAAGTTGGTGTTAAAAACTTTCCAAATTTTAATTCAATAAAATCATTTTTAGTTTAAGAATAACACTACACATATTATTCTACAACACTAATAACTGAACAGATAACACAAAAGAATTTAAATGCAATTAGAATAAACATTTCCAAATAATTATCCAATACAGTAATCCCAACAATAGTAAATGTACTAAAATGACATGAGTACAAGAGTATTTGACTCAGATAGAAAAGAGATAATTGAGTTCCTTTGGGCGACATGCCCTAAATAAAAGAACATTGTGAATCAAATGAAGATAGGCGTCTAAGAAATACTCCATAGCTCGTCAAAATCCTCTAAGGTTGGTGTCCCTACTGCTGGACACCTAATATAGAAGGTAGAATAGAAAAGGGAATATACAAGGAAAAGGGTCAGAGCCCGATGTGGAAATGATTTTGAAAACAACAAGTATTTAACAAGTGCAATAAAGCATTTATTATGTACATGCTAGTATCCAAATCTCACTTGCTATTCTCACCTCTCATCTAGAGTGCACGCTTAACGTTTCTTATTAACCTCTTAGTTAATGGTTCCTCTTAACTAGTTTCCATAATATGATTTCATCCCATATTATAACCCCGTATGTACCATACCATACGTAATATAATCATTTATATACTTTTCTCATTAATATGACTTAAGCATTTCAAATCTATAAGAATAAATATTCATTAACTTAATTCCATTCCCTTTTTCTATTCACCCAATCAAACCACTCTATATACATACATTTAATTCATTATATATATATATATAATACGGCACCCCGAGACACAACTGCGGTGCATGCATTACTCTACTATCATGTCCCAATATCGTTGGTAGCCGAATAGGGGACTAAAGGTTCGGTGAGGATTCCTCGAACCACAAACATCAACACATAAATTGGAGGCGAGCATAGTCCTCGTATCCATGGGTCACGCACATACCTACGTTCCCACAGTCAGCGGACTTATCAACTCCACGATAAGTCTTTCATAGTCCTATGTTCTCGAGCGATAAATCAAAAAAATCCCATGGATTCATCAGGATATGACTGTCCTCACGCGCAAACCTCCCATCGATAGCAAGTAAGCTAGGTATCTCATACACATAAATTATCAATCAATCAAATAGGCATTATCATCTACCTATATAAATATAATATCAACAAGGTACTCACACTACCCTAAGATAATTTCCATACGTAGCATTATATGTCTTTAAATCCTACGTATTAAATTATTATGACTTTACTTCTCTAATTTTTTTATAGTTCAGAGTCTCACTCATTACTCAAGGTTTAAATAGGTTTCTCCTCATTATATTTATTCAGTAAGAAATCACTAATATCCTACTGGTCCATATCATCTTATCTCCCGAATTACTACGAGTTAAACTCTCCTTTGATTAGGGTTATAACCGATAGTTTCTAATCTCTCATAAATACATCTTCTTTCACCAAGGATTGAACCCTCTTGTAAACTTAAGGCTACCCAAGTGATTTATTAAATTACCCCTACTGGTCCTATCCTTAATCCTTTTGCATACAAATTAGAATCCAATACATAAATCTAGTAACCAAAATTTCTTTCAATTTAATTATCATAATTCAAATCAATTAAATCCCAATCACTTAAATTCGATTCTTATCTAGGGCTTACTGATCTTCCCTAAGTCCCATTATATCCAATTAATAATCACCAAAGATTTACAAAAGGTTTGGGATGAGAACAAGCATTAAAAAGAAACAACTTCATGAATTCTGGGGAGGTCGATCGATCGAAGGCAGGGGGTCGATCGATCGATCGCCCAGATAACAACCCAGTTTTTTGCATTTCTTCTACTACGGGTTTCATCACTTTTGATCATTCAAACCTTTATATTAACAACCCAAATTCCTTATAAACCTTACTACATGATATAGCAACATATGTGAATGATTTCTAATTCTCTAAACATCCTCGAATCATCAAGAGTTTGAATTAAAAGCATATGTTTATCCTCTTTTTTCAGCAAATTATATACATGATATCTTCAAGAACACACCATTAATTCTCAGAATTTCTTCAACAGATTTATGATTATTTAGTGGATTACTATCTACCTACAACATGAGTTTGATTCCTACATAGTTCCATTTTCCAGAAATCCATTAACAACTCCATCTTTATCTTCCAAACATGAAAAATCTCGTCTTTTTATAACTATCCTAACATGGACAATATACAAACTTAGATTGCAATCATCAAATACTTGCCTCTAATGAAGGTCTGATCCTCTGGGGTTGTAAATCACAGGTGGTTGTCCGCTTCTCTGGTCAGTTCCGGTGGTGGTTGGTGGTGGTGACCTTTGGTCCTTTGGTTCTCCTCCTTTCCAAGTAAGTTTCTCTTTTCCCAAACAACCTTTCACTCTCTCTAAAAAGATGACCTTTCTATTTTGTGTAGAAGAGATGAATGAACCCACGTACAACTAATCTCCAACTACTTATAATAAGACAAAATCCGAAATAACTATTCACCCCCTTGTAAAAATGACCAAAATGCCCTTTTGGGTTGTCTTTTCATTTTCAAATGACCTAAGACCCAAAACCAACATCTAAATAGACTTTTCTGACAATTTCAACCCTTCCGGATGCAACTACACACTCAAAATGACTATAAGGTCGATGTAAAAATAAGTTTCTTATTTAATCTCACAAATTAGTCCCAACACGTCCCATACTGCGTCCGACTAAGAATTCAAATTTCTGAATTAATAACTCACAGCCATATCAATAACATCACATTCATATATTACCTAAATATCTTTAAGTAATATTCAGAATCATACATTTAAATATCCACAATTCGGATAAAACCCAAATGAATTAATTTATAATAAAATCCAATTAATCCATTAATTTTAAATATAACCCATTTTAAAAGTCATTAAAATCACGGGGTATTACAACTTCTTCTACTTGTTGTTGTTGTTGTAGATCAATTTTCACGATCCCCCATCTTTTCTTTGCATCAAATTAGTATCAGAGCCTCGTTTTCTCTTGGATCGAATATGTTCATTACCGATTGGGATTCAAGTTGGTCTCACTTGGATGAATTACAACATACCCTCGAACACCTCCATGAAACCCTAACCCTAGAACCACAAAAAACAAAAATATCTAATTTTACAAATCCCCATATAACATTAGCGCCACCCATGACCACTGTAATACCCTTTTTTTTTAATGATTTTAAATTTGGGATTAATTGAATTAAATGAAAAATAAATGGTAATTAATCCAGATTTAAATACCAGCGAGATGAGAGTTAGTATTTATTTCTGAGAATTGTGTTGAATATTACTAAGTGAAAATAGTAATATGAGATTATGGATTTATTGATATTGTCACGAGTAGAATATACGACAGTTTTAGTAAAATTGGGACGCGCGTGTTAGTCGTGTCGAGACCAACTTAATGGATTATAAAATACTTTATTTTTATGTCATCCTTATGGTCATTTTGAGTGTACCAATATTTCTGGAAGGGTCGAGATAGTCAGAAAAGACTACCTGGGGGTTTAGTTTGGGTCCCGGGGTATTTTTAGGCCAAACCGGCAATCCGGGATGATATTTTAGTCATTTTCCGATTTGATGAATAGTGACATACGAAATTTATGTTAAATATATCATCCAACCCTTGGGAGCATTAGGGTTAGTGTCTTCTACAAACTTGAGAGAAGGAAGTAGAGAGAAATGAAGGGTTTCCAAAGGTTGCTAGGGCCAAACAACCACCTTACACCACCACCACCGTCGAATTTGTGACCGGAAAGAGAGCATCACCACCATATCATCTTCTCCAAAGGATTATACCTGCAGTTTAAGGTAATTGATTTATTCTTGAAAATATTCAATACATATTTTAGCCATGGTAGTTTAGAATTGAAGATATACCATAAATATTGAAGATTTTATATAAATGATGAATTAAATCTTGATCTTTGCGCAGGGTTGCATGTAGATAAATTCTGGAAAGATTAGAGAATTGAATCAGATCCTAAATGATATAAATCACAGATCAAATCTGAGTATTTGGCTATCTTGAACGGAGAAAATTATCCAAGGATTTAAACATGAAAACTTGATGAACAATTAAATTTGTATGCAATTTTCTATAACAACCCGCGTAATTTTTGGGCTATTTTAATTAATTTAGGAAAATGGAGAAAAATAAAGTTTTTGATAAAATTATTTTTATTGCTCAAACTTGTTGGTTATTATTTTTAAAGGCGAGAATTTCAAACGGTTTCGAAAACGGAGTTAAAACGAATTTTTAAATGATTTTTAAATGTTTTTAACTCTTGGAATTCTAAGTCGGTGAACATTAAGTAATTTTCAAGAGTTGTTTTGGCTTCCAACTCTTCATTTTTTTGCATTATAAAAGGAGTCATGGGCAACCCTTTTTAACCTACTTTTGGCATCAAATATATTTTATATTCATCTCCTTTTTAATTATACTTTGGCCCTTGAGATTTGTGAGTTTCAACCTTAGATTAGAGGTGTTCTTGGGGCTATTTTGTTGGAGGTTCTTGGAGGAGCTTTTGTAGATCTTTTGTGTTGATCTTGAGGGCGTGATCGTTGGTTTCTCATCATGGTTTGAGGTATGGAGTTTTACACAATATGCTCTTTAAATCTCTCGAGAGTCTATTTCGTTGATTTCATGCTTAATTGAACTCATATTTGAGTTGTTAAATTCTTTGAAATAATTGTTGAATTATTTTGATTCATGTGGCATCATTATATTGTTGTTGAGAACGTTGTCATGAGATTTTAATATGGCACGGATGTTGGGCACCCGCTAAAATTCCTGCTTCCCGGGCTATGGCTTGATAAAGCATATGCGGATGGGATGAGGCCTGGTGAGCCATTGATGTGTTGTTGAGGAATTTATTGATAAATGCTTGAGATTTGCATTTGATTTGAATATTCGTACTCGTTTTGTTACACTTTATTCATTGCTAATATATATTGTTGAGCATCTTTCTTGTCGTATTGTGTACTTCCCCATATTTTTTTTAGTTGGTAGGTTAGCGTGGATTTGAGTGCTATGGACAATTTGGGATGATTTTTAGCGTGGATAATTTGGCAAGAATTTTTAATGCAAGTTGGAAGATTGTATTTAATAATTTTGATGTATAGATCATTAGATATTTACTTTACTTGTATTTATTTGAGAGAATATTGTTGTATTAATTTGAAGAGATTGAGATTAGTGGTTTCGTTTATATTGTGGAATTTTTTTAGATGCTCTATACCTTGTTACTTGTGGATTTATTTAATTTTATCGATAGTAGCACTCCGTTCGCTCTCCCCGGGCGGGCGGTTTGTTACATTTTCGTGATGATTTGATGATTCTGGAACATTAGTAATCATGTGTTTAGGTTGTTATAACACCAAGTATGTTTACTTTGGAGCATGGGATCATGTAATGAATTTTGGAGACAAAACAATGGCAAAAAATCGTAGAATTCTTGGTTGTAACTGGTCGATCGATCGATCGACATTTATAGTCGATCGATCGATCGACTCCCCCTGTATTTGTGATAAATTTCCTTTTAAGGTTTAACCAATCCCGGCTTTTAAGAATTATTGGTGTGGACTATTTGAACATATTGGGACTTAGGGAAGGTCAGTAGGGGTGTATTTGAGGCCCCAAAAATATTAGTTTGGTTTGGGATTAAATGATAAACTTATGAGCGTCCGACGAGTGAGTTACGGTTGGAAATTATGGGAACTTGATTTTAATTTGGATAAACAATAACTTAAGGTTAGAGACAGTAGTAGGGGGATTTTAAATTACTGAAATAACCTTAGAGGCAAGTGGGAAACTTAATAACTTTTTGGGATAGGTTTAAGTACTCAGATTTATATGACGAGAGTTAGCACGCTAAACATATTACGTAGAATAATCGGGATGAAACTATACTACGTATGAGACTTGTAATATAGGATATGAGTATATCTATATTGAAATGATGATTACTTAGGTTGTGTGATTACCTAGTATATGGAGTATCATGTGTATGACATAACTACCATACTTACTATCATGGGAGGTTGTAGGAAGAGGACAATCTTGTCTTGTGTGCCTCGGGGGGGATTTAGATTTGATACCTTAAGAATATAGGACTGTGAAGACTTATTTGTGAGTTGATAAATCGGCTGACTATGGGAGCGTAGGTATGTGCGTGACCCATAGGTATGTGAACTATGTTCGCCTCCAATATGTGTGATTTGTATTGATATGATTCCCGAGTGATTCGGAACTTGAAATCCTTACGTGCGTGATGTATCGGGATTTGATAACAGAGTATGTGTGCACCGCAAGTTCTAGCCTTTTGTGGTGCCGAATTTATATATATATTATGTTAGTGATATATATATATATATATATATATATATACCCTTGTGATTATTCACTGTTGCTTAGTAGATAAGAATTGCTAAGATATTTATATGACTTAAAGATGAGGGAACTAAAATAATACAAGAGACAATTGATTCAATTAATGAGTATTTGAAATGTAATTATGTCTTAATTGGGTAATATGGGTGGGCATCATAAAGAAGTCCATATAGACAGATTTGGTACAGACGAGTTAGGTAGTGGCATAACTAGAATGGGTTAAAAAAGTGCGTTAGGCGTGCACATTTTGAGGGGTGAGAGTCTCAAGTGACAGCACATGAATAACATGTTTATTATATGTGTTGTTTAAATTATATTTAAACACTTGCTGTTTTTAAACTGTTTTCAAATCGAGCTCTGACCCATTTTCTTCCAAATCTATTTTGTTTTTGTAAAAACCTTTTAGGTGCCCAGCCACAGGGACACCAAGCATAGGAGTTCCATTCAGTTGATGTGCTGTAGCTGCTGTAGAAGTTATAGGACCTAGGTACTAGACGCTTCCATATCCATAATTGATTCTTTCAGGGTCATTCATATCAGTTCGGCATGTCGCCCATTCCTATTCAGAGGTAGCGTCTTCAGTTATTTATTTACAGAGTTCAGACTTTGAGATTTATTCCTTTCAGGCTTTGTATTGGGATCTTATTCTGGAACTGTTTACTCCAGATTCAGTTTATTTCACTATGTTAGTTTTATTCCTATGAGATTTTTTATTGAATGATGAATGTTTAGTATTCTATTATCTGGTTGTTGTTAATTCAAAAGATAAAATTTGATATCTCACTTTTTAAATATTAGGTGATTAGTAATTAATAAAAAGTTTTCGTCATTGATGCTAGTACTGAACCAGTCTGGATATTCTGTGTTAAATTTAATAAAGGTCTGATCACTCGGTATTTAATTAGGTGGGGTGTCACAACCACCACGAAACCCCCGAAACTAACTTACCCTTGATTGGACTTGAACCTACAGCCGGAAACCCTATCGAAAGAAATCTCGAGCCCCGAATTGATGTCGAAACCCCCAAAAATGGACGACCAACCCTAGTGGCTACCGCCCAATCTGCCAACCCATTGCCGACAATGCCGCCAACCCTTCTCGGGGTGAGACGTCTGATCCTCCTTTTCCGATCAAGATTCACGACCTAAATACAAATCTGTTTTCGTTTATTACTATGCCCTGAGAAACTCTAGTTTCTAATTCTATCCCTAATCCTCTTACACCTTATTTGACAAAGAATTCCTAATTTCCCCCATAACTCAAATTTCTTACCATGGAACCAAACCCTAAACCAATAACCATGGAAAAAAACCCTAAACCCAATCCTATTTACAAAGGGTGTTGTTTATTGGGTATCCAACTTATTTCATCTCATGTTCCAGTATCCACTGCCCAATCCATATGTAGGCGATGGGATTCATTTTTCCAAACCCAGCGAAGCTCGCGGGGATTTCTTACGGCTATATGCATACTTTGATGATATTAATTTTCGTGGATCCACAATCACCCCCACCTAGTGATAATACATGGATTCGCATGAGTATTTTTTTGCTCGTTGCACTGTTAAGGGGAGACTATGTATGGTGATTATTGACGGGAAAGCTAGAGACAATGTGGTGGCACAGGAGATGGTGGATAGGCTGAGGTTACCCACAGAGTCTTTAACAACCCCGTGTCGTATTGGGTGGCTGGGTAGTGGATCCACACTTTCCCTCAGACCGACAGTGCCGAGTAGCCTTTTCTATTGGGGGATTACTACGATGAGATCTTGTGTACCGTGGTAGATATGAGGGTGTGCCACCTTCTGTTGGGGAGACCATGGAAGTTTGATTATTACAGCACACATGATGGTCGAGCTAACACTTATTCGTTCGTGCATAAGGGGAGGGGTTTTCTTCTCCGTACCAAGAAACCATCCCTATTGTCATGACATTCTGCCCTAGTAGTCTCACATGAGGAGCTTGCCATAGAGACCGCTGAGGCAGGGTTATTATATGCTTTTATCAGTCCCATTACTATCCCAGAGACAACCGTTTCCCCATATGTCCAGAGCTTGTTGGACTCTTATTCCAATGTGTGTACTCTTCCAAATCATCTTCCTCCTCCCTGGGATATAAATCAGGCAATTAATTTATCTCGGGGCATAGCTCCCTAACTTACCCCATTGTCATATGTCTCTTACGGAGCACGTGGAGTTACATAGACATGTCACTGAGCTATGTGACAAAGGATACATTCAGGAAAGTATATCCCCCTGTGCGGTATCAGCCCTTCTAGTGCCAAAGAAGGATGAGAGTTGTCGAATGTGTGTTGAGAGCTGAACTATTAACAAGATCACCATGGAGTACAAGATTAATATCCCTCTATTAGAGGATAAGCTAGACCAACTCCATAATGCTAGAGTTTTCTCCAAGCTAGACTTGAAT
The DNA here is from genome assembly GCA_949130495.1 of Sambucus nigra. NCBI lineage: Eukaryota > Viridiplantae > Streptophyta > Magnoliopsida > Dipsacales > Adoxaceae > Sambucus > Sambucus nigra. The sequence continues at coordinate 474,279,535 of OX422213.1, forward strand.
AACGATTATCATCAGATTCATATGAAACCAGAAGACAAGTGGAAGATTGCCTTCAAGACAAAAGACGGGTTATAAAAGTGGACAAAGATGCCTTTCGGCCTATTCAATGCCCCGTCTACCTTTAGGAGGATGATGACTCATATTTTACACCCATTCATGGGAAAATTTATGGTTGTATATTTTCATAATATTCTGATCTATATCCGATCAGAGGAGGAACATCTTGACCATATGGCTCAGGTATTGGAGGTCCTACGAGCCGAGCGATTATTCCTCATATTGAAGAAATGCGCCTTAATGGTACCTTCAATGACATTTTTGGGATATGTGATTTTAGGCGAGGGCATCAGGCTGAATGACGCTAAAGTTCAGGCAATAGTGGATTGTCCCCCTCTCACATCGGTATCCCAAATCCGCATCTTTCATGTCCTGACAGGGTATTATCGACGTTTTATAGAAGGATTTAACATTGTCATGGCGCGTATTACGAATTTGATGAGTACCTCGTCGAGTGTTGAGTTTCGGTGAACAACGAAGACAGATGGAGCCTTCAAACGTGTCAAGGAGTTGATGACGACGCACCTATCTTAGCATTACCTGACATCGATCAGTTATTTGAGTTGTCTTGAGATGCTTGCCAGACGGGGGTAGGTACTATTTTGAGCCAAAAATACGAAGTTGATTGCCTTCTTTAACTAGAAGTTGACAGGAGACACCCTCAATTATTCGACGCATGATCTCGAGTTTTATGTAGTAGTAAAGGCGATGAAGTTTTGGTCTTCTTACCTCCTCCACAAGAAGTTTATCATCAAGTCGGATCACGAGGACCTAAGATTTTTACATAGTCAGAGGCGTGTTAGTGACAGACACGCCAAGTGGACAACCTACCTCCAAAGACACACGTTCCATTTGCAGTACAAACTGGGAAAAAGAGAATCAGGTTGTTGATGACCTTAGCAGGAGAGCGCTTTTTTTAGTGACTCCTCAGAGTCAAGTTTTTGGATTCGATGAGGTACGTGATCTTTACCCTACCAATGTAGATTTTAGACGAATTTTTGCATTATGTCAGCAGGGCAATGGCGCATCAGGTAAGTATTTGCTACTGGACGAGTTTCTACACAGAGGGGATGACCTTATGCATTCCATCTTCTCTTCGGGAGAAGATTATCTCGAAGATCCACAAAGGGGGGTTGTCAGGCCATTTGGGACAGACGTGTACCCACGCCGTGCTAAGGGACCGATTTATTGGCCGACGATGAGGAGGGATACTAACGCCTTCATTCGGCATTACTATACTTGTCAAACAGCTAAGGGCCAACACACTAATGTTGGTTTGTATACCCCATTACCGATTCTCGAGAAACCATGAAAGGATGTCTCTATGGACTTTATCATGGGGCTTCCCCGTATATCTAGTGGACATGGGTCCATCTTTGTTGTGGTGGACAGGTTTTCTAAGATTTCTCACTTCATTCCTTGTACTCGCACGACTAATGCTTCCCATGTGGCTTTATTATATTTCTGCGAGGTTGTTCATCTCCAAAGGGTTCCTCATAGTATCACCTATAATAAGGACGAATGATTTACAGGGAATTTCTGGTGTACACTATGGCGGCTTTTACAAACGGAGTTACAGTTCTTGAGAGCTTTTTACCCTCGGGCGGATGGCCATACCAAAGTGGTCAATTCGAGTGTGGGTGACCTATTGCGATGCCTGTCTTCTGAGTACCCCCAGCTGGTAAGACGTCGTGATAGCCCAGGCCAAGTTCGCCTTCAACAATGTCATCAACCACTTTACCGACCTCTCTCCTTTCCAGATCTTACTAGGACAGTCACCTACTATGCCTATAGATCTTGTCGATCTTCCTCCGACAGTGCCTACTTGTCCCTCAGCCGAGGAGTTTACCACCCGCCTGACTTCCATATAGGCCGACATTTGTGCTCTCTTATAGACCATTTATGCCTCTTATAAAGATGTCGTCGATGAGCACCACCGCTTTGTCTCCTTTCACCTAGGTGACTTGATCATGGTGTACCTCTAGAGAGCGCGACAGCAGGGTAAGGAAAGCAAGATTCTTATGCGCATATTTGAACCATTCTCTATTATCCGATCTTATGGGCCGAATGCTTATGAGGTTTATATCCCCGACGAGTTCTGCATACACCGCACATTCAACGTGGCGAATCTCTCTCCTTTTTGAGGCACACATGCTCCACCGATTCCCATCCCACTTGCCACAGTCCACCCGATTCGCTCCCACGTTGATCGTGTTGAGGGAATTCTAGACTCTGCACCTATTTCCTCATCTTCAGGTGATTATACTCGCTACTTAGTTCGTTGGGTACTATGACCCGAGGTCGAAGACTCATGGAATACTGAGGCCACCCTGCAATACATTGGCCCGAATTTCTATCGCCAAAATACGGAGTATATGGAGTCTTCTCAAGGGAGGAAGGGTGATGCAGGATCATAGAATATGAGCATCTTTTTTTATTATTCTTTCTTATTTGTCCCTTTTTAGCCTTTTTTATCGTTAGTATAAATAGTCTTAAGAGGTCCTCTTGTAACACTTTTGACTTTTGATAATGAGAACCTAGAGAGAGAAATTAAGAGCCTAGATGTTGTTGTTGTTGTTTAGATTAATTTTCACACTTTCGTATATTTTCTTTACATCACTTATTTTTTTAATCACATCAATTAAGTATTAATGTATGGTATTATCGGAAAAAAAAAGAGTTATCCTTTCCAGTTGATTTAAGCCTTCAAGAGTTAAGTAGACAAAATAATATATTTTCTTCGTAAGTACATTATGAACTTTATTTAATGTATTGTTAAACAAAATTATTATTTAGACAAATTTTTATCTTCGTCACCCTCCAAAGATGAAATCTCGATTTCGTCCTTGATTTAGCATCAATATAACTTGCAATGCACTTTGGCGCTAGAAAAATGAAGCATTAAATTTCAAACAAATTTTTGATGAGATGCTACTCGTAAACATGCTCTTTTTTGTACTCGAGCCTCGAACAATCAACTCCAATTGGGGAACCCAGATGGATTTCAATATTCTGCATTCCGTCTACATTTCTAAATTTATTTTTGTTAAAATTATGGTTTCTATTTTTTGAGGCGCCCTACGAGGTTATCAGAATTATATTTGAAACTTCATTTGAACCTTCTGTAATGAGACCAATTTTTCTTGTAATTATGTTGTAATTTTTTTTAAGTGTGGCTCAAAATTCCATTATCTTGAGTCTTGTAGTTTCAATTTTGTTGAGCCTGCTACGATATAGAGCACTAGAATAATCTGCATAAAAGCAACACTAAAATGTTCTACTTGTTATGAATTATAAATGACTATAATATTACGGTGACAATTATTAGAGACATATAACTGGAAAAATCCTTGGATATTACCCAAAGTTATCCACCATATTTGATGTAATGTTGATCCTTCATCTTTTTTTTTCAGTTGACAATCTTTTCTAACATATAGGCTTTAGGGTTTGCGAGCACAAGGCAATAAATGCAAACAAGAGTAAAACTCGTGCGTATCGTGTTTCATGCTTTTGCAAACATGCTAATAGAAATGTCAAAATGTAATTTAAAATCAACAAAAACTAGAGAGGTGTAAAAGATGGAAGGAATAAGAGAAAAACATTTAATATATAAATTCTAAGAGGGTAGTTGAGGTTGAGTCCATACATTTAGTATATAAATTTTGGATATAAATTTACATGTCATGTCGTTTAGTATATAAATTTACACAACATGATACGATTATGCGTCAAAAGTATGCTCAATTTCATGCCATGACCTATTTAAATTGAATTGTGTTCTTTTTCCGTCAAAAAGTGGAATTTACATCGTCTCATGTTGTTTTTATTTGGATTGTGATCGTGTTAGTCAATAAAAATAATTCGTGACTTGTTGCATTTTAATTGGGGGTGTCTTTGTGTTAGGTAAAAAATGAAATTTTTTATTCCCCGTGTGATTTTATTTGGATTGTGATTATGTTAGGTAATGAAAATAAAATTGTGTTGCGTCCCATTTTAATTGGATTATGGTTGATGAAAAAATATGAATTTGTGTCATCTCGTGTCGCTTTTATTTGGGTGGTATTCATGCTGGGTAAAAAAAAAATATTTTATAATATATTTTTTAAAAACTATAAATAAAGGTTGGTGGGAATTTTTGGAAGTGTTTTGGAACCAATTTTATGAAGGGAAAGTCCTCTTTTTATTTTTATTTCAAATTTTGCATGTTTTGTTTTCTTACAATTTAACATTTTTTAAATGAGAGGAATCAATTAAAACAAAAATTCCATTAGTTTTAACGAAAAAACTATCAAAAGGGTCAAATAATTACATTTTACATAGTTTAGGTGCTGGTAGGGTTAAAAATAGGGATTTTTACCCATTAATGCCGTTTACTAATTATGTAGTTCAACAAGAACATTATTTTTTTGCTCAAGCAGGTCCAATGAAAAAAGATTTTTGTTCCAATAGGTTTTATTTATAAACATACAGTGCATATTCACTATATGTACAAATATGACTTATTAAGAAAAAAAATATTGTGATAGAATCTATTAAGAAATGTTCCATGTAAATAGGACTTAATAGGAAGATCCCCTTAGAAATATTATTTAGGGACTAAAATGGTTAGTCTAGTAAAATTTAGGGGCCTCTTGGATCATTAACTCTTCCTGCAATAAGATTTGAGTAATGCTATAAAAACATGTAATTTATACATTTTTTCCATACAGATGTATTTCCAAAGAAAATGATCACTAATGTCATCTTAATCTCGAAATTGACAATATCAGATCAATCTCAAATGCCCCGTTTGGTTGTTCCAAAATTGTAAATTGAATCATTAATAAATTGATCCATTTATAAATTGATCCATTAATTGTATTTGGTTTCATTAATGAAAGGATTCATTAATTGCCCCATTTTAGCTCATATGCAAAATCTGAAATTGGATCATTTCACAAAAAACGTGAAATGAATTCATTTGAAATATGAGTCACATAAAAGTGCATGTCTCCTCTCCCTCTCCCCCTCTCTGTTTTCCCTTCCCCTCTCTCTCTCGATATGCTTTTACCTTTTTTTTCATAGAACCTCAAATATCAATTTCAAATTACCAAACATCGTATAAAATTGGATTTAATTTATTTCAAATTCACTGATTTACAATTCACTAATTCACAATGAACTAATTTACATAATCAAACAATTTGCGCAACCAAATTGGGCAAAAGTGTTTTTCTGTACGACAATTTTTGTTATTCTAAATTGGGCCAAAGTGTTTTCGATTAACATCAACAAAGATCCTCTCATCACTGGTTCGTCACAGTTTGGTCCAGCGCCTCGTTCATCTTCAATACCAGGTTCTGCTTAACTTTTTCAAAAGCAAGTTCTAAATTCTCTAACTGTGGCATAATTAATTAGTTTCAGTCACTCGGGATAATTGTTCTTGCAAAGGTTGGAAGGTTAAAAAATTAATTCAGAACATAGAAGAGGTTGCATACCTGCTGTTTAGCAAACCTATTATGAACAAATAATCCACTAAATAGATCGAAACTATCTCTCATCGTGCTTTCTTTCTGCAAATAGTTCAATTTAGCATGCTTCATCGTTACTTATCATATGGGCTCGCTATCGCCATCCAAATAAAAGAGGAAAAGGAAACGAGATTTTGAGTCCTGCTTTTTCTTTTTCTCTTAGCATCTCCAAATGGAACACCAATTTTATTCAAGTTATAGAAGATAAAACATACCAATTGAACAAGTTTCTGAAATCCTTTTGTGTCTATTGTTGTGTATTCAATATCCATTTCTGATAAGACCCTGCCAAATGCAAAGGAAACTAATTATTTTTATTCTCATAGTTCATTTGAAGGGCATACTGTGGGTGAGAATTGTATACCTGCCAACGGTGTGAGTAAGAAATTGAGTTTTAGCAGCCAATTTATCATGCTCTTCACAAGTCATTTCCAACATTTTGCAACCCTGGGTTGACCATTAGTTCGTCAATAAAAAGCTGCAGAACATTAGACTCGAACACACAAATTATCCATTAGAGCACTCTACATTCTTCCTATATGAAGTTTGAGAAATTTAAGGAAAAGGTTTCCTCGATAATACTTGATTAAGTTCGTTGGTAACGGAAGGTAGCTCCATGTGTTAATTGTTATCGACTAGCATTAATTGCCAATTTGTAAACTGGTGTAATGCGGATCGCTTTTGATCTTGGGACTGGTTGTGTGTAATAGTGTGTGGACATTGGAGTGTGGCCATAATAGGAAGAGACCATCCATTAAATAAGTGCTAGCGGATCTTGGAATTGGAGAATGAGGGAAGAAAACCATATATCAATAATATTAGGCCGACACAGATTTGCGACACAATGACGTGTCGCATCGGTATTGGTTATTGCCTTAAGAATGTGGGTCCGCTCCAGCAGGAATAACTAATACTTGTGCGATACATCACTGTGTTGCACTGTGTCGCACCACTCTGTACGTAAAAGGACTGAAACCATATACCATTTTTTTTAGCATACGGAGGGGCAAAGTGGATGCCCACATGTATGCACAGGCAAGGCATAACTAAATTTCGTGTGTGTGGCACTTCAAGTATGGTGGGGACCATTTTAAAAGCCTTAGGACTCATTCTATTACTAGTAAATGATATACATGGACCATTTTAAAAGTCTATTATTATTGGTGTGGAAGTCAATTTAGCACATCACTATGATATGTTAACGACATAATTCAACGCTAGTTTTTTTATAGAGTTAAAGATGCATCAAATCCCATTGAATTTTTTTTAATGTACAAAGTCCTTTTTCATTATGGAGTATATATATTTTGACAAATGTGCCTTCACATATTAAACCCCTTACTCTCTCTCTCTCTAAAAACAAACACATAATCCCATACTTTTTGTTTCTGTAACACCTCCACCTCTACCCCCACTCCGACCCACCCCACCCCATCCCAGCTCAGCCCATCCCACCCCATCGGAGACTCGCCAAAAACAACCCATCGAAAAATTTCGTCGGAGGCCGCTAGAATTCTCGCCGGAGTATTTCTCTCCCCTCGTTTCTCTCTTTCTCTATTCGTCTATTTTTTTTGTTTTTCCTGATTTGCACCGGCGACACCATCGTCCCAACCGAAGAAGAAGAGGTTTTTGCCGAAAAAAATAAAATTTTCGCCAGAAAAAATGGAGGTTTTACAGAAACAGTAAACTTGTCTTTTGCAATTTTTCGTCATAAAAATATCGCATATGCGTGTTGTTTGATAGATCTTGACGAGTAGATTCCAAATATATAAATTTTATGAATTTTGGAGTTGTAGATTTGAAGTTATGAATTTTTAAAGATTTGATGAGTTTTTTTTACAAAAAACGAAGTAGTAGCTTTCCAAGATATTTTGGAGGTGTATTTATCATTTTAATGCGCTCGCAAAAGAGGACATTTGACACACTCAGTCAAATGATCTCTTGCCTTATTGAATTACCCATTTAACTCCTAAACTATCACGGTTGTTCTAAAATGGTTTCTGAACTATCAAAAGTATCAATTAAATCATCAACCAATGGCAATGCACATGACTTTTTATTTTATTTTTATTATTTATTTAAAAAAAATTTAAATCCAAATTACTATTATACCCTTAAAGCTTTGAGGGTTTAAATGGCAGTTTTGATAGTCTATGAGTAGTAGTGGCAAAATGTGACCCAAATAATAAAACCATCCATATTAGCTCAATCATTTAAATATGGGGCCCATATTTAAAAACTATGAATTAAATATGAGGCTCATATTTAAAAGATATGAGTCAAATATGAGATCCATATTTGAAAGCAAGGAATCAAATATGGAACTCAATTTTAAAAGATATGAATCAAATATAATACTTATTTTTAAAAGTTGTGAGTAAAATATGAGTTTTTTTTACATATATTTTGAATTGTAATACTTACTTTAGTAGAAAAATAATGGGTTGACCCAACTCATATTTGGTCCACCCATATTTGATCCAATCCGCATTTAACCCGACTCATATTTGGCTCAACCCACATTTAATTCAACTCATATTTTATCCGTCCAAATTTGGGTGTCAGGGCTATCTATGGATCATTTTGAAACAATCTTGATAGATTAGGAGGAATGAATTTACTTTTGAATTTTTGTAGTTACCTCGGTTCCAAATATTTGGAGGAAGCTGGAGCATACATCTTCATCCCTCACTCGAACTTTCTCATACATAAAAGTCAAACCTGTCCACCCATCTCTCCCACTTTCTGGCCCAAACATCGGATGAGTGCAAAGGATGTCTGATTCTTCCGGTACAACCTTTGAAACCATTAAATGAAAATAAACACTTGGAATATATATCGTTATTATTAATATATAAACGTGAATGATACCCGAAACTAAGATATAAAGTTTACTTGCAATAAAAGGTCTCTTGGGTATTCTTTGACAGAGAGAACATCAACAAATAGTGTTGGCCGTTTCAGAGAGTGGAATGGTATCGACTTAACGACCTCTGACGTGGACAGGATTGAGGTGCATAGCAGTATGACATCGTTGTCCCATCCAAGAAATGAGTCTATATCCCTGGGGAATACATAAAATTGTCACTTTTTAGGGGAGAGTTGTAATAAAGAAGAAGTGTTTGAATTTGTTGTAGTACCTGAGGAAGGAGATACCCATTTGAGCACAGAGGTAAGAGTGATCAGATCGGGAAGTTGCGGTTAAAGAATGGCCTTGTTTGATGATGGTTTTTGCCAGAAACTGTGCAAAGGGGCCGAAGCCAATCATACCTATCTTCAGATGGCTTGGTGTCAACGAAGATGGAGTTGAAGTAGACATCCTACAGCGACAGAGAGTCTTGTAAGGTTAAGGATCGACCAGACGACTCCTAAATTTCGGGTATTGATGGTAAATGGCTAAATGCCAACATTGCCACGAGGACGTTATATTGACACACCATCGTGTCCCATTCAAGTCTTTTAATAATCATATTGTTATTAAATAGGATATGCTTAACATATTTTAATATATTTTGTGCTTACTTTGTGTTAACTACCACAAAAGACACAAGTATATTCCGTCCTAAGTACAGAAAATATGAAGCTTCTATTGAAATTGAAGGCATAAAAGTAGTTCAATATTGATTAAATATCCGTTAACTTTTTACAAGACTCTCAAATTTATCATACCCAAATCTCGAAAACTGAGTATTGAACATCAAAGTGCCTTGTGGAAAGGTGGATAGAAATAACGATGGTTGTTTAAAAATTTGCAGCAATACGTAATGATTTTAATGTGAGAGTTGGGTTAAACAAGTTGGATCGTGATATTCTAGAGCTAACGGAAAATAAATACAAATAGACGAGGGGTCTATTTAAGGAAACCCCATGGAGCAAGTACTTTGTTTATTTTGTTGTGTGCTCATTATACTTTTGTTTCTCTATTATGTATGTCGTTATTGTTCCGTATATTTTATCTTTATTTAATTTTATTATAATGGTTATTTATTAATGAAATACAAGTTAGTTATTATCTTGAAAAGTAGAATATTATGTCAGATAACCTACTGCTCAAAGCTTGGAAAATGCCTATATAAAGACATTAGGCTACATGTTTGAAATTGAATTATCTTTACTTATATACTCATACTTTGATAATCTATATTTCAACTAGGGGTGGACGCGGTCCGGTTCGGTCCGATTTTTGGCGATTTTAGGTGCCAGGCCGAATCATTCGGTCCTATAATTGAGAGTGATTCGAAAACAATGATAGAATATGTCACTACACAATACTTAATAAATATAGTAACAGACAATGATGAAGATCCGATATAAAGATCTATCAATCACTTAATGGCAGATGGTCACAACAAACTATGGCATGATTACTTTACACCATATCCTACATTCCCACCCGAAAAATTTAGATGTCACTACCGTATGTGTAGGCCACTCTTAGATAGCAGTTTAACTATCATCACGAACCACACCCTTTACTTTATGCAAATACTAGATGCATTTGGTGGTTATGTTAGTCTAAAGAAAATCACTACGGCCATGTGCATGTTAGGATATGATGGTCGATTGATAAGTTAAGTAAAAGTATATAAATTGACGAAGCCATAACTATATAGGTGGTTAAGAAATTTCACTAGGGTGCACCTGAAGACCCTCTAAAGAAGAAGGAGGGAAGACGGCCGGTGAGATAATAGCGCCGGATACAACGGCCTGGTTATGGCTAAACCCTCAGGAAACTAAACATAAATAAAGATATAACGGATTCTAACAAGAATAAATGATACCTTGGGGGCGGCTAACCTGTATGACTAGCTTGATAGACGTAATGGTGAAAACCGTCCTGAAAGGTAGGAACAGGACGTGAAGCCTATTGTCCATGGGTACAAAGACCCGGGAGATAGGAGTCCTCCCCTAAGACAATAGACATGGAGTAGTGCCTCCTGAGGATGGTGTTGCTCCCTTAGTAAAAGAAGGGCCGTTAGAAGAAGGTCCCTACAAAAAAAGAACAAACAGGGACAATATAATCATGGATATAGAGAATATGACAGAACAGAGAAAGGCAATGAATAAGGCAAGTTAAAAGTACCTCAGGCAACTTAGTAGGGGAACCTCTTGATAAGCACCCAAAACTGTACATTTTATACCCCGAATAGACGTACTTTTGCTGCTAATTCTCAGTAATATGGGTCTTATGTGCTTAAATGTTAATTATGCAGGCTTAATTGTGCGTTGCAGAGTTCAAACGCGTATTTCAAGGCAATTGTGCATTTTATAGAGCTAAATACCCTTGCCCCGTAACCTCATCCTACCCAAACCTACCCTAAACTGTCCCAAACCCTCTGTGTGTTTAGTTTGTGTCATTTTTAATATTTTTTTAGATTTTTAGTTTGAGTCATTTCTATTTTTAGAATTTATTTTAGATTTATTTAGAATTTTTTAGGTTTTATTTTCTGTTTTTATATTTTATTTTTATTAATATAATTTTATTTTATTAAGTTTTTAATTTTAGTTTTTATTTTATTTTATTAGGATTAGAATTTTTAGGATTTTATGTATTTTTAGTTGTATTAGATTTTACATTTTCTTTTTAGGATTTTAATTTTTAGTTTTATTAGATTTTATTTTTATTTTTATTTTTATTTCAATTTTTATTTGAGTCTTTGTTTTATTTTAGAATAGGATTTTATTTTTTAGGCTTTTATTTTATTATTTTTTAGTGTTATTTTTAGGTGTCCCAATTAAATACACACTCACCCACATCCTAAATCCCATACACTACACACTACACACAACTCACTCTACCCCACCCTCACTCATCTAATCATACCCCCCCCCCCCAACCTAACCCACTCATCTTCAACCTCCAACCTCCAACTTCACACACTCTCTCTCTCTGGCCACCGCGACAACCCCACCGTCGCCAACCTCCGGTGCGCCCCTGACGTCTCTCCGGCACGATTTCGTACCGCCTCCTGCCCTCCGATCGCAACCATCACCGGCCACACAGCCTCTGTTCTGACCTCCACCCAGCACCGACCTCCCTCCGATCGCGAGTTCCAAACCGCCGGCGACCTCCTCACCTCCGGCCACCATTTTGCCAAGGACCCATTTCAAACCAACAACCTAGCTCCATACCCATTTTCATCCAACCTTATCCCTCCATGGAAAATAAACCAAGACCCAATATTGCTTTCTACAAACAAACCCATTTACCTTCTCTTACCCGATTTTTCCACCTGCTATATCCCAAGCCAACAAGCCAACCAAAGTAAAAAAAAACAATTCCCACATTTAACCCACATGTCCTTAAACCCATTTAACCAACTTGTCCCCATTTTACCAATATACCCCCAACAACCACTTCTATCCCAATTACCCAAATACCCTCTCCATATCAGATTTTTATTCCCTCACCCATATATCCTCATACCTCACACCCCTCATGTGCACATCCTTATTTTACCAATTTAACCCCTTATCTCCAATTTCATATAAAAGAAGACCTCAAGGCCATTTGAAGATCATCTAAACTTGTAGAGATGAATTTTTAGAGAGAGAATTGTAGATAAAATTATCCTTTGTAAATATTTTTTTTTAAGATATTTTTGAGAAATTAATTGTTGAGTGATTCAAACGAGTGTTTGTATGTAATTGAATATTGTGGAAAGCTCATTTTGAATGGATGTTGCTCAATTTCAATGGAGGATTATAGTCCAATTTTGCAAATCAAGGAGACTTGTTTGAAGATTTGTCCTCTTACCCTTCTATTTTATTATATATGCCTTTGATTATTAATTTGTCATATTTTATACCATGTTAGGCTAAAACCCCTTTCAAGGGGTGGGGTAAAACCCTTATTTGATATTATTTTAGTTTAATTAGTTTGATTACTTAAAATTTCCCTTTGAATGTTAAATTTGATCCCTCACTCTTAGATTTACGTCTCGAGAGAGGGTAAATGATTTTCGAGAGAAAATCGAAATTCTAATTGTAATAACCATTTTAGATTCAAACTAGAGATATGGGTTTCTTAAGTGGGGTATTATAACTTGAATTTCAACTCTAAATTTAATTTCTAAGATTGACATAAATTTTAATTGATCGATCCTAGCGGGTGATTAATTAAAAGGAGTGTTGATCTAATTTTCTAGAGTTGTGGGGTGTTGAACTTAATTTTCTAAAATATTACTATTATAATTACAATTGCAACGGGAGTTGGTTTGTAATTTTGATGTTAATTTGGGAGAATTCAAATAATTAAATTAATTAATTAGAATAACTAAAATTTGTGGTGTAATCCCACTCCTTGATTGTTCTCACAATTATTTACCTCACTTTATCTACTATTTTAGTGTTAAACTTTGTTTTAATTTTAGTCACTTTCTAGTTAGTTATTTTCATCTTAGTTTAGTTTAGTTTAAAACCTCACCTCACCCATTTGTTTTAATATTTGAAAAAGCTAAAAAAATTAGAAAAAGTGAAAAAGCACAAAAAGAAAATAAAAAGTGAATTACATGTGAATTTGTTCCATTTGCTTTACCCCCTAGAAAGTGGATTAACATCCTTACTTACCTCTATACTTGAGTTTATTATATTTGTAGGTACATAAGGATTTTGATTAGAAGGAGCTTGTACAACAACGGCAAAATATACACACAAAAGTTCTTTCTATCACCTCTCACCACAGAGGAAGGGGGGAGGTGAGGAAAGGGGACTGAGAGAAACAGTCACCTGTGTGCACAAGAACAGAAAACTTCAAAAAGATATACTTAAAAAATGAGACAAGTAAAAGATAAAAGACTCAGGGGAGCTAATGCTTACCTGGACCGAAGAAGAAGATATAGAAGAAGTCCTCGCTGACGTTGCAAACACAGTAGACAGATGCTAGAGTTAAAAAGAGCGGAGAAAATATTTGTAAAAAAAATATAGCGTACCCAAATGTGTAACTAATTTAGCAAGAAGAGTTTGGAAAGATTGAGTATACCGCTGAAATTGGTCCCATAGAGCTAAGGATAGCCCTTCAGACAAGGACACTCTAGCCGGGCTGGCTGAAGCAGCTTCCCCTACAAAAGATAAGAGGAGGCTTGCCGGTGCCACCGCAAGAGTTGTCTCTGAGATCCTCACCCCGGGCACTGCGAACGAGGAAGTCTCACTAGTACTACCCTGTAATAGAATAAAGATATGAAAATCTATAAGTTAAGAAAATACAAGTCAACATAATTACTAGGAGAGGTGCTCTAATAAGGCCTACGGCGGAGACAACAGCTGCTAAAGTTCCCCCAGCAGTAGTAGAGTATACTAAAGGGGGAACCGAAGAAATAGGTGATGAAGTGGTGTCACCAGCCAACTGTCATAAAAATAAAATGAATAGAAACAAAATATGAAAACAAAATCCTAATGGTTCAAGAGCATTAATTGAAGACAATGAAAGATTCAATGTAGGCGCACTTGAAGCCCCTCTAAAGAAGAATGAGGGAAGACGACCAGTGGGATAATAACGTCGGATACAACAACCTAGTTATGGAAAAACCCTCAGGAGGAAACTAAACATAAATAAAGACAGAAACGGATTCTAATAAGAATAGATGATGCCTAGGGGGTGCAGCTAACCTGTAAGATAGGCTCGCTAGACGCAATGGTGAAAATCGACCTAGAAGTTAGGGGCAGGTTGTAAAGCCTATTATTAATGGGTACAAAGACCTAGGAGATATGAATCCTCCCCGAAGGCAATAGACCTGGAGCAGTGCCTCCTGAGGATGGTACTGCTCCCTCAGTAGAAGAACGGATGCTGGAAGAAAGTCCCTACAAAAAAAGAACAAACAGGGACAATGTAGTCATGGAGATAGAGAATATAACAGAATAGAGAAAGGTAATGAAGAAGGCAAGTTAAAAGTACCTCAGACAGCCTGGTAGGGGAACCTCTCACCACAGAGGAAGCGGGAGGTGAGAAAAGGTGACTAAGAGAAACATTCACCTATGTACACAAGAACTTAAGACTTTAAAAATATATACTTCAAAAATGAGACAAGTAAAAGATAAAAGGCTCAGGAGAGATAATGCTTACCTGACTGAAGAAGAAGACATAGAAAAAGTCCTTGCTAACATTGGAAACACAAGACAATATTATTATACATACATACATACATACATATATATATATATATATATATATATATATATATATAGTAAAGCAAATGCAGTAACGATTAGGTAGAGGGAAGTGACAAGCCTCCTTTGGCAGGCCCAAAGATGATACTAACGTGGAATTCTTGGCCTTAGAAAAAGTCCCTCGCGCAGGAGGTGAAGGCGTCGGATTACTTGTCGTAGCAGAGACACCCTATAAATGCCATACAGATAAAGGCGATTCATATCTAAAGTATGAAAAAGGAGATAAACAGTAAAACATAATAAATAAAATTGAGAAAAAATACTTACGATAGTAGAGTGGGCTGTCTGTCCATACAACAGATGTCCAGTAGTAGGACTGGAGGCATAAGGGGATCCTATCAAGGCATCCTCACCAAAAGACTCCTCCAAAACTAGTAACAAAGAAGAAGTATCAAAGTGTTGATCATCATATGGGTCAGTGACTCTCATCTCTTTCAAAGAAGAATCGTCATCATCACATGAGGGAGTGCTTTTATAATCGAGTAGTTCCTCTTCAAATGATAGAGAAGGGGAACCAACAAGTGAAACCCCGCGAAAGTCATCTTTGCAAAGTAAAAGTGTATGAGTTATAGTACCTTCATATATGGGAATAGAAGTAACAACATCTCCTTTAGTAAACAACCCAAGGGAATTATAGCCCTGCTCTCGCACTGTCCTATAAGTCTCCTCTACCCCAAGGTCGTCAGTGTCAGATCCCTGGTCTAGTGCAGGAGAAGGAGCAGAGGTCCCGACAATAGTCTTCTTCTTCTTCCTGCTCGCCCTAGTCATTACCGTCGAGGGAGGGGAAACTGGGCAATAGTGGTCGCATTGGAAGTAGCAATGGTAGCTGGTATGAAATTGGAAACATCCACATCAGGATGCTTTCTCTTTGATCCAGCGGTAGCTCTGGACTTTCCCTTTGGCTTGGGTCTGGCAGGTTGGTGCTCAGGTTGTTTAGAATAAATTGATTCATCAAGTAGAGGCTTCACCAAGATGGGAGTGAGCTGCTCGAGAGGAGTCTTGGGGATAGTACTCCGATACCACACAGACTTTTTGGTCCTCATACCTAAATATCTATCGTTATTGGGGATTTTGTGTAAATAGTCTCATAAGGGACATCCCTCATATAGTTTTGGATCAGTAGAACCTGTTTCAGCTAAAGAGTGAATCATGAGAGAGTGAAGGAAGGTAGGTAATCCCGAGAAGGCACAGATAAGTTGCCAAGGTGACTAACCTCTTAACCAACCCCTTAATAGTGAAATTGGCAAAGGCCTCAAAGTATAGTTCAGAGGGGGAGGTGCTCGAAGGATAAATGGGGGTATGAACCCCGCAATCGTATCCAAACTGCCTCCTCACTCTCTCGGAATGATATAACTCCACACCTTAGCTTAAGTCTGTCAAAGAAGGAAAGGTACAAGGTAGAAGCATAATGACCACAGAGATATGAGGGCAAGTAAAAACAGACTCTGCTTCCTTAGGGCAGTAGAAGGTTCCACCAGTCGCTGAGAAAGAATGCCAAGAATATATAGCTCCGACTGTTTTGCAGCAGGGCCTAAAAGAAAACTCTTCAATATTATCTATTAGAGACCCAGAGGAACTTTGGCAGTTTACTTATGCCATCTTGCAACGCGATCAACTCCACTATGGCAGGCTCTGGCCTATGGAGAAAAGTTAGAAAATCTCTCAAATAGAAAAGACATATAGATGAAGGTGTTGGCAAAGTTAATGGCGTCATAGCGATCGCAAGAATGCTCAACATCAACATGGACTCTGTCCATCCAAGTATACAAAGACCCCAAGGTCAGGGATACAAGGGGGACTACCCTTCCTCGAGATAACCTCACAGAAAGCTTGAATATAAGCTCACGAGAAGAGTCATTCGGCCTCCCAGGGAGAATAAATCTATTCAGAAAAGTGATAAAAAATGTTGCCAAGTGTGAGGGATATTTAATTTTTGTGCCCTCCTGACTCTTCAAGGCCTTGCTCGAGCTCTCCCCCTTAGGCAGCTGCTCGAAATATTTAAACTAATATCTATTCCATTTAATAAAAGAGTTTTTAGTGGTCCCAGTCAAATTAATAACTACGTACTTCAAACACTCATCCAAAGCGGAGTGGAGCTCGCCCACCATCTTCTCCTCAACCTCATCCTCAAAGCCATCGGTAAGGATGTGAATACCTAAGTAAGGTAGAGCAAGTAGCTCGCAAACATCTTCTAAGGTAATAGTGAACTCACCCCAACCAGTAATAAAGGTGTGAGAGTCCCTGCTCCCACGAGAAGCTAGCACAGTAAAAGTGCGCTGCTATTTGGAAATTGAGAAATCCTTGAGACTGTTAATAGTGGTCAGAAGACCAAGGCCCTGAATAACAGCTCTATGTGAGGGAATGGACAAGACATGATCCACTTAGAGACCCCATTATTCTGTGGCACCCCCATACGCTTTGACCTCAATATTATAATGGCGAAAATCACCCATGTCTACTCGTACTTTAAGAATTGAATCAGGTAAAATAATGGGAAGGTCAAAAGACTCACCTAGACCACCTTGGGTCGCTCGTTGATATTAGCCACAAACTCCTGCTCGAAATTTACAAGAAAAGTCATAAAGGTATCATCCTTACCAAAATAGGGCGCCAGGCAATAAAGCCCAAAATCTCTTTATTGGCAAGTAATAAGATATTCCCTTTGAGATTTGGAGTAAACAACAGGCGAGGAGGACGAAGTAGTCCCTGGGGCGAAGAGTCCCCTGGACATGGAGGACCTAGTGGTTGAAAGTACTCCAACAAGAGAGGAGGCTCTAGAGGCGAGGGTTCCTTTAGATGAGGAGGCCCCTCTGACTCTGAGTCCACCCTTCCTCGCAGAAACCCCAATGGATGAGGAGGTCCCTGTTGTGGACATACCAGCAGGCGAGGAGGACGAAGTAGTCCCTGGGGTGAAGAGTCCCCTAGAGATAGATGACCTAGTGGTTGGAAGTACTCCAACAAGTGAGGAGGCTCTAGAGGCGAGAGTTCCTCTAGATGAGGAGGCCCCTGTGACTCTGAGTCCACCCTTCCTCACAGAAACCCCAATGGATGAGGAGGTCCCTGTTGTGGACATACCAGCAAGCGAATAGTGCAAAGCCTCAGAAGTCATGATAGTGGATCCAGTGGCCAAAACGGTTGATATGTTGACGAAAATGGGCACTGAGACCATCAATACCTGGCTGGTGGCAATGGCGACGGTGGAGGTAAGGTTTTGATAAAATGAAGAGGCCATTTGAGTGAGTAAAAGAAGGAGAAAAATAAAAATGGCTATGGAAGATTTCAACCTCTTATTTTTCTCTCTCTCTTTCTCTCTAAAGAACTTGAGTTTTGAAAACAAATGAAAAGGTAAAAGAAAAGAAGGAGAGTGAAAAAGGGCATTTTTATACTTATTATGACACGTACAAACTGCCAATAAAAAAGGGGACTGAATGTCTTCCAATGATGAGATGTAGGTTCCCTAAGTGACACGTGATACCTCGAGACCCTAAAAGTAGGATGGAGTGACATGCCTAATTAATGCAATAGTGATGTTTCGTATTCCAAGACACAAATGAATCATTGTGTACAAAAACTTTTAGTATGTCCAACACACTGGTTTTTATACGAGGGGACTAATGTAGAGGGGTACACACTTGATAGCTCAAAAGCTTGGGTAAGCAGTCCTAACCACCGAGGAGGGAATGACCATGAGCATTACCAAGAATTAGAACTTGGGCGAGGAGGGCCCCAGGAAGGGCTCCTCGCCCCAAGTTACTCAAAGCCCACATAAATGAACAGTGGACGAGGAGGGCCCCACGAATGGCTCCGAGCCCCAAGTTCCCTAAAGCTCATAGAGTTAAAAATTGGGCGAGGAGGGCCCCATTAAGGTCTCCTCGCCCCCAGTTCCCCAAAGCTCACAGAATTAGAAGATAGGCAAGGAGGGCTCCAGGAAGGGATCCTCGCCTCAGTTTGCTCAAACTCAACAAAAATAGGAGTTGGGCGAGAAAACTCACGATGAGGAGCTCCTCGTTCTTGCTCAAACTCCACAAGAATATGAGTTGGGTGATGTGGCTCACAATGATGAGCTCCTTATTCCAAGTTGCTCAAACTCCACAAGAATAGGAGTTGGGCGAGGAGGCTCACAATGAGGAGCTCATCGTCCCAATTTTCTCAAACTCCACAAGAAATAGGATTTGGGCGAGGAGGCTTACCATGAGGAGCTCCTCGTCCCAAATTGCTCAAAGTTCACAAGAATGGAATTAGGGCGAGGAGGCCCACCATGAGTGGCTCCCCATCCCAAAACAACTCAAATTGCAAAAAAATAGAACTTGGGTGAGGAGGTCCACCATGAGGGGCTCCTTGTCCCAAAATAGCTCAAAACTCAAAAAGATAGAATTTGGGCGAGGAGGCCCACCAGAGGGGCTCCTCGCCCTAAGAAATCTGAATGATATTTTGAAAAAGAACCAGTAGGCAAGGAGGTCCACCTAGAGTGACCTCCTCCACAAGATTTATTACTCATAGATGTATTAGAGTACTGATATGTTACTTTCTTGCGCAGGTACCCTAGTTGAGCAGACATGGCTCAACTAGGCAAGATGGGATCTCTTGGGAGTTTTGGCTTAGTGGCTGAGGAACAAGGTTTGTTGAGCAAGATCAACCACTTATCACTTTACGATTGATAAAATAGTAGTAAACAAACCCTAAAAGTCATCTAGTCCTCACACAGTTCACATTTAGTCATAATTGAAGTGAGTAACCAAGGGGTTGTTCATAAGAAATGAACAGTTTGTAAAATGATTTTAGAGGAGATGGTCCTTGAGAACTCTACTCATGTTTATAAAATGATTTTAGAGGAGATGGTCCTCGAGACATCTACTTAAGTTTATAAAAAAGGCTTTTGAGGAGGTGGTCCTAGAGTCCCCTCCTCAAGTTTACAAAGTTTGTACAACAAGTTACCATTTTAAAAATGATATTTACCAAATTGGATATTTTGTCTTCAAGCGCAGACACATTTACTTTTTGAATTTGGTTTGTACCAAGTGGCACCTGTCAGAGGAGACATGCGACTGCACATAGATAGGGACAAAAGGTACATTGCAGACCTTGTCCCTCACCAACACCCTTAGTTTTGGCGCCCCAAAAGTGCCAACTTAGCCCTAGTGTCGAAGTATAAATAGGACCCCTGGGCAAGGTCAAGTCACAATCATAACTAAAGTCATACCATTACTCTGTAAAAAAATTACTCCCTAGTGTTCTCTCCCTGCTCTTTCTCTTTAAGTGTTAAGTGCTTTGTTCCTTCACTCCATCCTGAGAGCCATCACTCTCAGGAGTTTTCTCTTAGGAAAAATTACTGTTATTATGGTGAAGGTCATCTTCTTACATGGAGTGGTCTACATCTTGAGTTTCATTGTTACCAGATAGGGAAGGTTTTACTAGAGGTTGTTCTAGAAGTTCCTGAGAATGTTGAAGGCAACGTCCATTGGAGCAGATCAAACCTCACCCTTTCCAGTTCTTCATAGACTCTAGTCTCACTACCCTCCTACAATTCCTATATAAATACATTAGGCTACATGTTTGAAATTGAATTATCTTTGCATATATACTTATACTTTGATAAATGTAAGGAATATCTGAGTTGATATGTTCTTAGTACAAGGAACTATATTTCAACGATATTGAGAATGATTAAAAAACAATGACAAAATATGTCACTAAAAATTCTTAAGAAATATAGTAATAGACAATGATGAAAATCTGATAAAGAGATCTATCAATCACTCAATAGTAGATGGTCACAACAAACTATGGCATGATTACTTTACACCATATCCTACATTACCCACCAAAAAATTTAGACGTCACTACCGTATGTGTAGGCCACTCTTAGATCACATTATAACTACAATCATGAACGACACCCTTTACTTTGTGCAAATTCTAGATGCATTTGGTGGTTGTGTTAGTTTATAGAAAATCACTACGGCCATGCGCATGTTAGGATATGATGATCGGATGATATGTTAAGTAAAAGTATATAAATTTTTGAAGCCATAACTCTATAGGTGGTTAAGAAATTTCACTAGGGCATTGTTGATATGCTCGACCCGAAACCTACCATAACTTTGAAGGATTTTCCTGTTGCTGGAATGACCAAGGAGAACTCATCGCGTGGATTTATTGGCATTATAAGAAGCATTAATTGCATGCATTAACAATCTAAAAATTATTATATTGCTTTGCAGGGACAATATAAAAAGCAAAAATATAAAGCTATCATTATTCTCGAAGTAATGGCTTTGCATGTTACATGGAAATTGAAATTGTAAGATTATAGTATATATATATGCCCCATGATTTCTGAATTTTCTTTTTCCATTTTACAAAAATACATGTTGAATCTAGTCCAAGAGGTCTCAGAAAAGCATTATCAAACTCATACTATATCATTCATGCCATTTGCCCTGAGTTACTCACATATGACAAAGGTATATTTTCTAGCGAACCAAGATTCACCCTTGGTTTAAAAAAATTACCATTGGAAATTTGATACTTTTCACCTGTGTCCCTTTTGACATTGTTGTATATACTTTACCCTAGTGAACCTGACCCATGTGGAGCCTAAAATTATGCCATGAGGGGACCCATAGTTTTTCAACATGTGCTCGGCCTCACTTATAACATGTGGTCGACTCAGGTGCCAACCTGTTCGGCCAGCCTCAACGGATAACTGTCCTCCTCTAGTGAAATCACTTGCTCACACCATGTGGCCATGTTCACACATATAGTTAATGAATTTCTCATTAGTCAGTGGAAATGAGGGAGACGTGGTTGTTACTTGCACGCATCTCAAAACGCGCACGTGGTATCCAAGGCATATCAATTTATTATCAATCAGTTATCACATTTGTATTAGTATAACTGCCTCACCTATAAAGGCATTCCACCTGTCCCCTAACACATGCTCCCAAAATTTGCCCATAAATAGAGGGAAAACCCACATGGGAAGGGGGATCAAGCATTCTGTAATCATAGCAACCTTAATCGTATACCTGATAACGATAGAAGAAGAATTAAGTAGCACCCGTGAATATAGGTTTCCTTCTTGGGCCAAACCACGTAAATTCTATCTCATCCCTATTTTCTTTATCATTCATTCTTTCAGTTATTTTTCATCTATTTTCTATCACCATTTTTGGACGATAACAAATTAATGCCGTCTTAGGGAACACGATAATCCATTTTGAACCCTACCTAAATTCCTTTGTTAATTACTTACCCTAAATACTTGAGAATGGTGAACAATCCTGAGAGCAGCCGTATGGCAGAGGTCCAAACACCACCCACCCCCACTGGGATGGCCGACTTGCACAACCTCCTGATGAGTCTGGCTTAAGGATAGGAAGCGATGCAAGAGAGTGTCAGGTAGTTGACACATACTCTCCAGGATGGACCAACGCAGCTTAATACGATTTTCATTACCCTTGAGTTGGAGATGTCGCAAAGCAGGGGTGGAAGGTCCCCCCCAGTGCCCTACAGAGACAGGAGGCAAGAGTACCACTGGCAAGACTGGGAAACCCTAGGAGGCTAAGCCTAGGATCTTACGAGAACGCTAGCTCTACCCAACGATCCGGATCTCAAAGGGACCAGTCTTATCACCCCGAAGCCACATCCTCCATCCAATCACCCAGTTATTATGATGATCAATCCTTCTATGAAGAGCGTCATATTGCACTGAAAAGGTTGAGCAGAGGCTCAGCATTTGATCAGCTGGGCCCATATTGTAATCACGGGTAGGCAACAACAGCACCTTGAGGTCGCGACCAGATAAGAGGCGATCAAACCAAATCCATCACTGGGGGCTCCCGATAATCTTCTAGGGCATCGATCGTACCCGAGAAGACTACCCAGGAAGAGAGCTCAGTTGAAAGAGAAGGCCGAACCACTAAATAAGCTTGTAGAAAAACCAAAGAGGACGAGGCTGTTGCCGCTAAAGCCAAAATCAAATGGAAATCCGCCATGCATCCGTTAGTTCCCACTGTTGGGGAGAAAATGAATCTTGATCCTCCCGATGCTCAAAACGTGAATAAGATGCCTCGGTTGGAAGAAGTTAGATCTGCCCTTCATAGGTTGGTAAGGGGTCAGGGCATTACTTCTCATTATAAATATATACCAGAGTTAAAGTTTGACCCTGCTCACAAGATCATACCTGAGGAGATAAAAGATCCATCTAACGCTTAGAGGATCGTCTCAGAGAGATGGCTATGTCAAAGAACCCTTTACAAAAGGGATTTTGTGAAAGGGTCTCCATTCGTCCCATCTATTGTGGCGTATCCTATTTTGGCCCAATTCAAGACACCAACTATCACGCCAAAGTATGACGAAAAAAGATCCAGTTCTTCACATTGAACAGTATCAGACTGCTGCAAACATTTATTCCATTCTCGACGAATGTGATGCAGAGCTTTTTCCATCACAATCACAGGTTCGGCCCAAATCTAGTACAATAGCTTGCCTCGAGGAAAAATACCCAATTTCTAGCAGTTGGTCGAACTGTTTGTCAGTAACTTCTGTTTTGGCGTAAAATCGGGAAAGAGAGTAGCCCATCTACTTAGTGTTCGACAGAAGGCCGATGAAACCACCCATTATTGTATCACCTACTTTAACACTGAAAAGCTGAAGGTGGTAGGTTACAACGAGCAAATCGTTATAAAGTCTTTAACGGCCTAAGGTAGTGGAAGTTATTTTGGGCATTGATGAAGGAACCATTAAGGACGATGATGAAGTTTCTAGCTAAAGCAGGAAAAATCATGAATATCGAAGAAGCTATGGATTCCAAGGAGTCTGACTATCCCAAGTCACCATCCAATAAGGCGAACGATGAAAAGGATTACAAAGACCAAAAGGTTGAAAAGCCAAAGAAGTATGATGAATATACCAAGCTGACAATTAGTATCCATCACATTCTCGAAGAAATCCACGGAAGCAAGGACCTCAAATGGCCCGACAAGCTGAAGGCATCGACGAATAGGTGGGACAGGATGACGTACTGTGAGTTTCATAAGGACCATGACCACAACACTGACAGATGCATCGTCTTGAAGAATGAGATCAAGGGACTAATCAGGAGAGGCAAACTATAAAAGTACGTGGACAAAGATGGCCAACCATACCTCGATGGGCACAAGATCAGAAGACGATTATAATCGCCATGCCACAAAGCAGACGCCAAGAAGAGGGAAGGGAATGACGACTCGAACGATGATCTAAAGCTCCCTAAAAAGCCTAAGGAGCCTGTATATGAGGTCGACATGATATCCATCGAGTGTCACTTTATTATCGAAGGAGATTCTGGTGGGGGAGATGACCCAACTGAAAGTAAGGCCTATCTGAATGAAGCTAAATCTTGTGTTCATATGAGGCAAATCAACCTGGTAGCATAGGTGGACACGCGCTCCCGTAAGGTTAACAATGATAAGTTAATCGTCAGGTTCTCTAAAGACGACTTATCTAGAGTACTGTATCCCCATGATGAACCTCTAGTCATCACTATAATGATACATGAAGGTAGAGTTGCTAGAGTGTTAGTTGACAATGGCAGTTCCGCAGATGTTCTATTTTATAACTGTTTTAGAAGGTTAAATATCTGAGGCAGTAAGTTAACAACATACCACCGACCCTTGATAAGATTTTTTGGGAAAAAGGTGTATCTATTGGGAATAGTGTAACTAGAGGTTATAGTGGGTACATGGTCAACCTGTCGAACCAAAAATGATCGATTTTTTATCCTGGATAAAATGTTATGTTCGCTTATAACGTGATACTAAGAAGGGTTAGGATGAAAAAATTTGAGGTCGTCCCATCCACAGTACACTAATGCCTGAAGTTTCCAACTTATTACGGAGTAGGGGTCGTCAAAGGCAACTAGGCAGAGGCACGGGAGTGCTATTACACCTTTGCCGACCAGGAAGGGCAAAGGAAACTGACGACCACCTGCTAATTTAAAACCGTTGATCCTAGAGATGAAGAAAAACTAGTCAAGGGGCAGACAGTAAAAAAATTGAGACAGTTTTGCTTGACGCCGACCACTCGAAGAGGACAGTTCAGATCGGATCGTCACTAGATCCTCGTTTGAGGCAGAAGCTCATAAATTTCTTGTGATAATATAATAATGTATTTTCATTGATCCACGAAGACATATCCGAGATTAATCCTAATTTCATTAGTCATGAGTTAAGCGTGATGAAAAGAGTGAAGCCATTTAAGCAAAAGCGAAGGGTTTTTTACGCTAAGAAGAACCTTATCGTCTAGGATGAGGTACTTAAAGTTCTAAAGGGCTAATTTCATTGCCGACGTTAACTATCCAGAATGGTTGTCCAATGTAGTGATGGTACGCAAAAAGAATGATAAATGGAGGAGGTGCATTGATTTCACCGACATGAATAAGGCGTGCGCCAAGGCTCACTATCCATTACCCCAAATTGACCAATTTGTTTATGCAACTTTAGGCTACGAGCTCCGCAGCTTCATGGATGCCTATTCTGAATATAACCAAATTCGGATGAAACTATCGCATAGGGAGAAGACATCCTTTATAACTGGTCTAGGTACTTATTGCTATAATGTAATGCATTTTGGTCTAAAAAATACAAGCGCTACTTACCAACGATTGGAAAATAAAGTATTTAAAGGACATATTAGGATAACACATGGACGTATATGTGGACAACATGCTAACAAAGAGTAGAATGACAACCGAGGAGCTCAGGAAAATGTTTGACTAACTGGAAAAGCACTAGATGAAGCTTAATCCTACGAAAAGTGTGCTCGAGGTGAAGGAAGGCATGTTTCTGAGTTATATCATCCATCAGCGGGGTATCGAAGCTAACCCCGACAAGATCCAATCTCTGATCAATATGCAATCTCCCTCGACAAAAAAGGATGTACGTCGACTAATGGGGTGAGTGGTTTCCCTCAGTAGGTTCGTTCTAGAGCCACAGATAAGTTCCTAACTTTCTTCAAAGTATTGAGAAAGTCTTTTAAATGGAACGAAGAGTGCGAGAATGCTTTCCTAGAGCTAAAGAGGTACTTAGGCTCACTCCCTCTCTTGTCAAGACATGTTGCTGGGGAAAAGCTTTACATATACCTTATCAGGTCTGAATCAGCTGTCAATTCGGTGCTGGTAAGGCAAGAGGAAGGAATTCAAATGCCAATTTATTAAACTAGCAAAACGTATCGAGGAGCCAAAATCCTTTACCCCCGAATGGAGAAGCTATCCCTAGCACTGAGGGAAGCTTCAAGGAAAATGAATTCGTATTTCTAAGCCCACAGACAACGAACTACCCTTAAGACAGATCCTGCATAAACTAAAAAAATCTAGTTGGCTGATGGCTTAGGCGATCGAGCTCGGTGAGTATGACATACAGTACGAGGCCCAATAACCATCAAAGGGTAAGCATTGGAATATTTAATTAATGAGTTCACTTATGAAGAAAAGCCATCCGAGCAGACTCTTCCCGAAGATAACTTTATTCATGAAGGTAAACAGACTTTTCCGGAGGAGAGCATGATTCC
The DNA here is from genome assembly GCA_949130495.1 of Sambucus nigra. NCBI lineage: Eukaryota > Viridiplantae > Streptophyta > Magnoliopsida > Dipsacales > Adoxaceae > Sambucus > Sambucus nigra. Next base: position 474,305,820 of record OX422213.1, read on the forward strand.
AGGTGAGATAGAATAGACTCCCCTTAGGGAACGATCCTCGACGAAGGGTAATAAGGATCAGCATGATGAATCTAAAAAGAAGCTATTTAGATTTGGTAAACTCTAAAAAGAAGATTTTGGCCACGGTAGCGTTATCCAGAAGCTGTTTGTTGATGGATTATCTTGTTCGACGTGTAATGGTGCGTGTATCATCATTGCTACTCTAAAAAAGTAGACGTGGAGTACGCCTTGCGCTTTCATTTTGAAGCTTCCAATAATGAGGCAGAGTACGAAACCTTGATTGTCGGGTTCGAGTTGGCATCGTCTCTAGGGGCCGACCATATTGTGGTATACATCGACTCTCATATGGTGGTTAACCAACTGTTAGGGATCTATGAAATAAGGGAGGAGCCTATGGTGAAGTACCTAACCATAGCGCGATAGTGGATGGAAAAATTCACAGAAGTAAATATTGTGAGGATACCTAGGTCGAAAATGCCCGAGCAGATTCCTTGACCAGATTAGCCTCGGCCACCAGGCAAGGTTCTAAAAAATGTGGGACGTGATCGAGGCATGGAGGCCAAGACTTAAGACTTAGAAGCCTAGGCGGGCGTTAGGCGTAAAAAGGCATGAAAATGTGTGTTGGTCTTTTTAATATATTTAAATATTTTTTAACCATAACAAGGCTATTAAATATTCTAAAATTGTACATACATTAAAAATATGTCTGAATATTTGCAAATTAAAATGATATTTGATTTTTTTGGAAGAGATATTGGTCCAGTCTGTAAAAAAAAAGGTCTTTAAAAGGCGATATCATTTCAGTGAAGATTTTTAAAAAAAAAGTGAGCCTTAAGGATTTTACCAAGAATAAGGTGTAAAAGGATTAAGGCGGGGCGTTTCTCCCAAGCCTCAATCCTAGGCTCACCTTTTAGAACACTTCCATGAGGACTGATTTGAGGAGAGCTTAACTGTAATGGAAGCACAAACAAGGAGAGCTTAACTGTAATGGAAGTGGTCCTAGGACCATTATGGATGGATCCTATATGAGCATACATTGAGGCTGGTAAACTCCCATATGCCTCAAAGGAAGTAAGAAAGATGCATTATAAATTCGCCAACTACGTAATAGAGGCAAGAGTGTTGTACAAGAGGGGATACATCATCTCACGATTGAGGTGTGCCCATCCCACAGAAGTTAACAAGCTGATTAAGGAATTGTATGAAGGGTGTTGCAGAGAACATTCGGCTAGAAGATCACTGGTGAAGTGCATTATAACCCAATGCTATTACTGACCGACGATGAAGGCAGACTGAGCTAAGTATGCAAAAAATGTGATAAGTGTCAGAAATACGCTAAAATCCACCGCACGCTAGGAACGCCACTAGCGCCGATCACATCGCCATGGACATTCGCGATATAGGGAATTGATTTGGTCGAACTGTTATCGAGAACGAAGGGGCTATTCAAATATTTGGTAGTGGCAGTGTACTACTTCACGAAATGGGTAAAGGTCGAGCCATTGGTGGATATGCCCTACGAAAGGTTCTTTCAATTTATCTAGAAGAATTTCATCTGCCGCTATGGCATGCCTTACACATTCGTCATAGATCATGGTATGCAGTTCGACAATCAAGACTTCGAAGAATGCTGCATCCGATCTAATATTCGAAAGCTACACTTTGCCCAATGACATCCACAATGCAACGTCCATACTGAAGTTACTAATAAATTTTTTTGGACGGAATCAAGAAAAGACTAGATGACGCAAAGGGTAATTAGATGAACGAGCTACACAATATATTTTGGGCTTACATAACCACTCCGCGAATGGAAATATGAGAAACATCGTACATGCTCGCCTTTGGCATGGTGGTTGTGGTCACCACTGAGATAGGGCTCCCCATCCATCGAGTTCTCAACTTCGATTACCCTTAAAGTGATCTAATGAGGAGGTTAGACCTCGATCTGATTGAAGAGGTCAGGCATAACACGATACTGTGGATGGCTGCCTACCAATAAAGGAATAGCCGCTACTACAACTGACGTGTACATCCGAGAAATTTGAAGGAGGGGGACTATGTCCTAAAGAAGGTGATCCAAAATAAAATTAAACTCGAGACCAACTAGCACGGATAGTACTGAGTGATAATAATGGTAAGACCAGGAACTTATCGCATTAAAATGCTGGAGGGGGAGCAGTTCAAGAACCCGTGGAATTCTGAGCATCTAAGAAAGTATTATCCGTAAAATTCTCTACTTTAGTCATGTATTTAACAACTTCATATTAATAAATTATGTTTTATCCTCCATATCTTTCTTTCATTTTTCTTTTCGGGAATGAAATATGTGCACACATATCTGAGTACAAGGCATCGACCAGAATAAAACTATACAAACTTACTATATGACCTTATAGGTCATGAACATAAACGGTATGACTTTGTTAAACAAATAAGTCACGAACAGAACAAGCACAATCCGTATGACTTCGTTGAACAGACAAGTCATGAACAGGAACTGTATGGTCCCGTTAAATAAAATAGACCACGAACATAAAATTAGCTCCATGTATAATCTTATCCTCACAAGGTTGCGAACAAGGATCCCGGCTCAGTCTCTGTACGACCCAATGGGTCGCGAACAGGATTAATCAGTCACTTTCGTACTTAAGTATAAAAAGTGGGAACATTAAAAGTTTTTTTACAATAGTACAAATTAAAGAAAAACAATTACTACACAAAAATACCATTCATGATGCTTCATATATGTAATGATAAAGGCATGTGTTGAGCATGTGTTTGCATGAAAAAAATGAACATGTAGTTTCTATACAAATATTCGCCTGCAATCTCCCACAAAGGAATTATGGAGATCGCACTAAAAATTTTAAAAAAGAAAGTAACAAATACAAATAAACTTCACATAAAGAGCCAAACAACTGGAGTATTTGGGTCAACAGATCTCAGAGCAGTCTGTGCTGGCAAAGGGTCATCGACAGGAGCATCATTCAAAGGGGCATCATCACCATCTTCCCCAGATAGGGAAGCAGGTTCCTCCTCATCCCCTTGCCATTTACTTACTTCCTCGACAATGTCGGGATAATGGGTCATGACCCTCTTTTTCAACTCCTCGTATCTATCCAAGAAGAAAGAAACACAATCCACATTATATTCACCTGAGGACTTGTATTTTTGGATGCCTACCTCCTCAGCAGAAGTGAAGTCCTCACAAGCACTGCGCAAGTCGACATACATGACTGCCTTATCGTGCTCGGCTTTCTGGAGTGCTTTCTTAGCAGCAATAAAAGCGTCATTCAAGTTCTTGATTATTGCATCGTTCGTTTGGGATTTATCCTTGAGATTGGTGATTTTGCTATCTGCCTTGCTCAGCTCAATCATTTTTTTCATCAGCTGACTATCTCTCTCCACCAGCTCGTCAGTAGTCTTCTTTAAATCCCCAGACTCCTGCTCCAAGTCAGGTTTCAGCTTCTTGTTCCCTTCAAATAACTTCCCCAAAGCATAATGGTTCACTTTCTCTTTCTCTCTCAAAGCTTTACATATGATGACAGTCTGGAAATGAGAAAAAGGCAAGTCATTAGAACTAGAATGCAACATAAGAGGCATAATTTTTGAATGGAAGGAGAACCTACCACTGAAATTCTGTGCCGGGTCAGCCTCCATAAGGAATCAGGGTCATAACCTCTCACACATTCGAAATCCTTGTTGTGGACATGGTAGACGAGCCGATTAATAACGTTATTGGCATAATAGAAAATATAGTCTCTATCGGTCTTTAACTTCTCAGGTGTGATCTTGTGAACGGGGTCAAACTTGAACTCTAGTGCATCTCCATAATGAGAAGTAGTGCCCTAACCCCTTACCAATCTAAGAAGGGGAGGTCTGACTTCTTCCACCCGACGCATTTTAATCACGTTTTGAGCAGCTTAAGGATCAAAAGGCCTTTTCTCCCCAATATTGGGAACTGACGAATGCATGGGGGCCTTCCCTTTGGATTTGGCTTTGGCGATAGCATCCTCGTCCTCTTTTTACTGAGTAGCCTATTCGGCCCCCTATTTCTCCTCGGCTAACCTTTTTTTATCGGCCTCAACCTGGCTATAACCAACTTCCATTTTCTTCTTTTTAGCCAGTGTCGTCGCCGTATAAAATATCTTACGAGGAACCATTCCGAATGTTTCTTTAGAAGGATTCTCAACACTTGATAAAAAGACGAACAAGTAATTTAAACGATATGTCCAAAATAAAAAGGAATCAAAGGGGAAGGCATTGTACAACCTGCACCAACAACTTCTTCTTCTTCCTCAAACACCTGCTCGACTCCGTCAAGATGAGTCTCATAAAACATGCACCCCTCTTAAGGAACTTGGACTTCTATAAAAGGATGACTGCCTGGAAAGGTGTGATAGCCAGCCGCAATGAACTTCTCTATCGAGAATAACTCTTCAAACTTCGAGGGCTTCCTCTCACTAGGGATGGAAATTTAACCCGACCTGTAGGATCCCCGACCCTAATGAGGTTGGTTTTCTAACCTGATTAATGAATTAGGAGAGGGTATATGGGCTTCAAAAAAATTCTTTTATTAAATGGGTCGGGTTAGGAGTTCATTTAAATAAAACCACTTTGCCCTGCCCCGTTTCGTTTAACTTATGCCTACATAAATACCCTTTATATGTATGTTAATTATAATTAAAGCACATATATATATATATATATATATATATATGTGTGTGTGTGTGTGTGTGTGTGTGTGTGTGTGTGTGTGTGTGTGTGTGTGTGTTTGTGTGAGTATACAAAAAAAACCTTTATATGTATGTTAATTTTGTAAAACATCTATGTGGAAATACGGATTGACAATTAGGGGCCTGCATCACATATTGGAATACGAATCATTGTAGACCTTTAAGACTGTAATGTAATATTTTTAATTTTATATTTTTAAAATTAACCTGATTTATAGGAGCCCCGACCTGCCCCATTTATTAAATGGGCGGGTTAGGAGTTAATTTAAATAAAATCGTCGCTCCGCGCCTCGTTTATTAAATGAGGCGGGTTAGGATTTTTGAAAACCTACCCCAAACTCGCCCCATTGCCATCCTTACCTTTCATAATTGGTCTCAATCAGATCCACCAGGGATGCAGCTAGTCTGGGGGCTTTCTTCACTGAAACGATGAACATTCAAAGCATTAGAATTATGAAATGAGCTCAAGAAAGCAATTGAACAAAGAGACAAAAAAATCTGTACCTATTTGATTTGGTCCATTCCACTGCCTAGGAATCCTACATGATCTATCTTCTCATGATGTCTAAAGTCCCACTCACCCTTAGCAAATACATATGACCCTTCTAGTTGTGGTTGCTGGTTTGAACAATGTTTACCATTCGATATTGGGATTTTTGAGAAAAAAGTAATATCTAAGGGCTTTGGCATTATCCTTTAACCCATGAACATACCTAAAAATATCCCTAGTAAAGTCAAACCCCATTCTAAGTTTCCAGAACATCATAGACCCTAAAATAGTCCTACAAGCATTAGGAGGTAACTGAGTTAAAGTGACCCCATAGCCTTTTAATATTGAACGTAACATAATTTGAAGGGGTAACCTCAATCCCACTTGAAGATTTCAGAGGGTAAGGCAGCTCTCTTCGAAGTCGTTCACATCGTAACACCTCTCTTTAGACAGAGGGATCCTTTTTTGAATGGCTATTAGGAGGCCATATTTCTCCCTTAAGTGATCAAGCTCGGTACTAGGTACCACTGGGCATCAGTTTGGGTAAGATCATAAAAGTCAGATGACCCAAAAGAGTTCTCTTCTTCATTCCCTGCCACATCAGTAAATACTCATCTATAGTGGATGTGGACCGAAAGGGATCCACACTCTTAAGCATTACATACTCATCTCTATCTGAATTAACCTTATCAAAAGGGGATTAAAGATTTATGGCAAACATGGAAACATCATTTATAGGATTAACACCAGGAAAAGAGGAACGAAACGATCTACCTTAAAATCGTCTAAAATAGGGGAACTAAAAAAAGGTTGGTTAGGACCAGGAGAAGAACCTCTCCTTGAAGAGTTTTTTGGTGTATAATTGGGATGAACTAGTTCGTCTTCAAGTTTGATTACTTACACAAGATGTGGGAATCTTTGCTCATTAATTTTCGAGCGCTCAGACTCAATTTCACATATAAAGTCATAGATTCGCTGAACGTGAGGTGGGAAAATCATATAAACCAAGGTTTAACTTCAAAGCAGAGCAAATGCAATAATGAAACTAAGGGTTTGGATAAAAACTCAATCGTACAACAAATTAATATCGTAGATTTCTAGTGTTGCCTAAACCCTAGGCCAATCAACTCAATGGCCGTCTAATTCAGAGTATCTCACCCAAATACATCAACAATAAATAATACCCCAACTAATAAAGGGTGAAAACTGGGAAGGACGTACCTGACGAAATCAACTAAAGATGAAGGTTTATAGCAAGCACCATATAACGTTCCTAAACGCGAAGAAAAAATCGGAAAGATTATTTTTTGCCGTGAAAAATGCCTCATTCAAAAACATCGAACACTTTTCTCTGTGTGTGTGTGTGTGCGTGTGTTTAACTTGGAGTATTTGAATCTATGATTACGATTGAGACCGATGGAAAAAATTTATAATTTCAAGAGCGCGGCTAAAAAGACATTGCAAAAGAATACGGAAAGTATGCAAATTTCAACCGATGGTATATGCACCCTACCATAAGCATTACTCAGAAGACGGTTCAGTTGCTTGCCATGTGTCCTTAGTACTTTCACAAAAGTCAAAGGTAATTTGCTCGTCTTAGGACAACCAGAAATGAGACAACCTTCATACTTCAGTTATGAGCAAAATAAGCACTTTATCCACTCGCTCCACATCAGCCACAGAGCTTGTTGTCATGGGGTAACAATCTCGATGCTCTACCCGTGCGGCACTTGTGTGTAAACACCCTTATTACTCACAAGTAAGCCTTACTCCCCACTCTCAATTATATGGGCTACACTCACTCACCCAATGAGAGAACTCAAGAACAAGAGAATTGCTAAAAGGAGAACTTGTATTACTCAAATACTCTTACTTGGTTTGGAACATACAACTTGGAACTCTTGGATTCCTTGGATGGTTTGGGGCAAATGGCATCCTCACCTATTTATACATAGCCACCTCCTCAATGGACGGTGGAGATCATCCTACATCAATGGCTAAGATTTATCCTCCAGAATGTTCCCACCTCCTTAAGGGAACCTTCCAGAAGGCTACTATCTTCCTTACAATTCTAGAATAATCTATACTACTCTTAGTATATACAAGATTACTCTACATAACTCTAGAACATTCCACACCATACAAGTATACTCTAGATAATTCTACACTATTCTATAACATACTAGACATCACTAGACAATACTAGATAAATCTAGAATGTTCCGGAAATTTAAGTAGCATGGATGGAGCCTTTATCCGAGGAATTTAGGCAAAATTGGTAGTCCGTGACATTGTGCACCAAATCTTGGGGACTTTCTATTATACCCTGGTGAACCTAGCCTACGTGGAGCCTAAAATTATGCCATGAGGGGACCCACAGTTATTCAATATGTGTTATGCCTCACTTTTAACATATGGTCGTCTCAGGTACCATCCTGTTCGGCCAACCTCAATGGACAGGTGTCGTCCGCTAGTGCAATCAGTTGCTCACACCATGTGGCTGTGTTCACACATATACCTAATGAATTTCTCATTAGTCACCTAGAAATAAGGAGATGTGGATGTTATGTGGTTGTTACTCGCACGCATCTCATAACACCCACGTGGTATCCAAGGCACATCAATTTGTTATCAATCAGTTATCACATTTATATTGGTGTAGTTGCCTGACCTATAAAGGCAGTCCATTTGTCCCCTAAATATGCTCAAAAAATTCACCTATAAATAGTGGGCAAACCCACATGGAAAGGGTGCTCAATTATTATATAATCATAGCAACCCTAATTGTATACCGATAATGGTAGAAGAAAAATTAAGTATCAGCCGTGGATGTAGGTTTCCTTCTTGGGCCAAACCACGTAAATTCTATCTCATCCCCATTCTCTTTATCATTCATTTTTTCAGTTATTTTTCATTTATTAGTTATCACCATTTTTGGACAATAAAAATATACAAGATGTTATACTCTTTCTATATAAAAACATATATTTTTAAATGAATTTTTGTGTTTAGAATTTTTCTTATCCTTGGTTGGACAAGAAAAAATATTCTATATTTTTTAAAAATTACAAAACAAGGAAATATTTGTTTCCATCCGCGATTTGGTTCACTAGAAGCTCACTGCACTGAAAAAGGACTTCACATTAGCGAAAGTCTGTTTTGCTGGGCTCGACTTTGGAAACTATGTCGGTGTAAAAATTTGGTCACTCTTGCGACCTCATTTATTAGTTTTCCTTTTGGTGAAATAGGACTTCGCGAAAACAAAGAATCTATCTCATTCGTCACGACTTGATGTAACCCACTACACCAAAACAAGTCAATTGTAATGGGAAAAAACCATTGCAAAAAATCTTTGTAATGGATTATATCCGTTATAAAATTGATGTTATTTATTTTACTATCATAATTTGTAACAGATAGAATCCATCACAAATTTAATATTTATGACAAACTAAAACTGTTACAATTTATTTTGTAATAGATTTGGCATAAGTACAACATCCCATATATTAGTAACAAATTTACAAATTGTAATAATTTATATCTGTTACAAATATAAATTTTTTAACAAATAAAAACTATTACAAATTACATTGTAACGAGTTGAAAGTGTCATGTATTTGTAAAGGGTGTTTTTATTTGTAACGATTAAATTCTGTTTGCAATATTATTATATTTTAAAAAAATAATAATTTCTCATCAAACAAATATAAATACACTAGTAATAACAAGTGTTGAACCAATGACAATGCATAATCAATGCCCACAAATTTCACTTAAACATAATTCCAAAGCACACGTGACAAAATCAATGACACTATATTTCTGTGAGATATTAAACTGATCTAAACCTATATTTCATTAATAACCATTTAAATTCCCAACCAAAAAGTAGTACAAGATAAACCATCTAACTTTTAATAATAAACTTGAAATAAAGTCTAACATCATTAAATCTATAAACATATTATTCTCCCAAAAGTAAACTTTATATTTCAGAATAAGAACTTGTTGAACAAACACAATCTTAGTAAATGTGTTAGCATAAATGAGTAAATAACATAAAACACTAGTATATTTACGTTCCATTGGTACACATGTAATTTTATTCGACAATAATTGATACAAAACAAAGAGCCAGAACCGATGGGGACACGATTAGTTTAGACAATTTACATTGGTATCACTTGATGTATTTACACCTATTTTAAGGTCGTCGGGTTGGTTTCTTCAGCTTTCTCCGCCTAATGCCCATTTCTAACCCCCAAAAGAAGCATACACCAGTCAATTAGGCCAATTGAGAGTCTAATGAGGACACGGTTAGTGTAGACAAGTTGTTTTGATTTGTTTGTACCTTTTTTTAGGCCAGTCAAATGTTATTTTAAGTTTTCGCCTCCCAACACCCATTTTACCCTAAAAGAAGTATATTCTAGTCAAGGAGGTCAATCGAGAGTCCAATGAGGATGAGATTAGTTTATACAAGTTAATTTGGTATCGATTGATGTGTTTGTACATAAATTCGGCCATTAGGTTGTTTTTAGTTTTCACTCTCACCCACCCACCCACAAAAAATGACGTACACTAGTCAATTAGGCCAGAGACCAATGAGAACGCGGTTTGTTTTAAAAAGTTACTTTGGTATTGCTTCATGTGTTTGTACCTAAATCAAGGCCACTAGGTTGTTGTTTTCAATTTTTGACCCCCACCCCCACCCCACACCCATTTTAACCCCAAAAGAAGCGTATACTAGTCAATTAGGCCAATCGAAAGTCTGATGTTGCTTTGGTATAACTTGATGTGTTTGTCTCTAATTCTGGACCGCTAGGTTGTTATTTTCAGTTCTGCCCCCTAACACTCATTTATAACCCCCCCCCCCCCCCCCCCCCCAAAGAAGTGTATACTAGTCAATTATGCCAACCGAGGGTAGTCTAAAAGTACTTTAGTATTGGTTGATGTGTTTATGACTAAATCTAGGCCGGTAGGTTGTTATTTTCAGTTTTTTGCCCCTAACGCCTAATTTACCCCCTAAAAGAAGCGTATATTAATCAATTTTACCAATCGGGAGTCTGATGAGGACGCGGATAGTTTAGACATGTTACTTTGTAATTGCATAATGCATTTATACCTAATCTAGCCCGCTAAGTTGTCGTTTTAAGTTTCGCCTCCAACGCCCAATTTTAACCCCAAAAGAAGCGTATACTATTCAATTTGGTCAACTGAGAGTCCGATGGGAACGCAACTAGTTTAGACAAGTTACCTTGGTGTCTATTGATGTGTTTGTATCCATTTTAAGTCCGCTAGGTTGTTTTCACAGTTTGCTCCGAAATGCCCATTTTTAATCCCCCAACGAAGCGTATATTAATCAATTTAGCCAACAAAGAATCCGACGAGGATACAATTAGTTTAGAGAATTTACTACAGTATTGCTCGATGTATTTGGACCTAAATCTAGCCCACTCGGTTGTTGTTTTCACTTTTCACACCCCAACACCTGTTTTTAATCCCCAAAAGAATCTTATACTAGTTAATTTGGCCAATCGAGAGTCTGATGAGGATGCAATTAGTTTAGACAAGTTACTTTGATTTCATTTGGTGTGTATGTACCTAAATTTAGAATGTTAGGTTGTTGTTCTTAGATTTTCCCCCAAACGCCCATTTTTAACTCCAAAAGAGGTGTATATTTGTCAATTTGGCCAACCTTGAGTCCGATGAGGACGCAATTAGTTTAGACAAGTTACTTTGGGGTTTCTTGATATTTTTGTACCTAAATCTAGACCTTTGAGTTGTTTTTAATTTTTTCCCACTAGCGCTCATTTTTAACCTCCAAAATAAGCGTATACTAGTCAATTTGGTCAACCGAGATTCCGTTGATGAGATTATTTTGGTATCGCTTGATGTATTTGCACCTATTTTTAGGCCGCTAGGATGGTGTTTTTAGTGTTAACCCCCAAAACATGGTTTTACACCCAAAAGCAACATACACCTGTAATACACCGTATTTTCATGTGTATGCATTAAGCTTGGAGAATAACTAGCTAAAGTGTTTTGGTGGTTAATTCAGGTCTTGAGAAATTATAGTCCATGAAATTAAGCTAGTAATTAAATGAGGAAACATATATATATATACAGAGAGAGAGAGTCAGGCTCTCCAACATACCTCCTAGCAACATACCTTTTTTTAAAATAGTAAAAAAAGTAATTTTTGGATGATATTTTTTATAAGGGTTCATGATATTTAAATGTGCCCCTATGAAAAAAATCAGAACAAAATAATGTGTTTTGATATTTTAAAAAAATATTTAAAAAAACTGTCAGTTTTTACCCTTTAAAACTGCGAGTGTTTTTTTTACCTATTTTTTAAAAATATCAAAACACATTATTTTGTTATGATTTTTTTTACAGGAGCACATTGAACTATCATAAACTCAGATAAAAAATCTTAACTCAAAATTATTTTTTTACTATTTTAAAAAAATATGTATGTTGCTAGGTATGTTTAATGAGGTATGTTGGAGAGCCTAAACCTCTCTCTCTCTCTCTCTCTCTATATATATATATATATATATATATATATATATATATATATATATATATATATATATATATATCGTAACACCCCGTAATTTTGAGTATTTAATATTTAATTATTTTAGGACTTATAAAAGTAATTAAATTGGAGAAACTTAAATTTATGATTTGGAGAAATTATTTGAGTGGAAAGAATTATTTATTTTGGCGACTTTCAAGTTTAATTGTTCAAATTAAATGTGTGTCGCATCTTGAGGTCGAAATTTGGAAATGTCAAAAAGTATTTCGGATGACAATTCTGAGTGTGCAGTTGAGTCCGGATGGATCGAGATAGTCAGAAAATAGTACCCGAGGATAGCAATTGAGTCTCGGGGTATTTTTGGGCTAAACCGGGCCCAAATAATGGCATTCCGGCCTTTTTACATTTCAGGATGAGGAGACCCACGAATTTTAGAACTCTAAGTCTAGGGTTAGGGAGAAGAAAAACACACTATAGCCATTAGAGAGAAGAGAGAAACAATTCCAAGACAAAAAGGAAGAAGTGGGAAGGACTCAAAGGAGAATTTCACCATAAACTCATTGGGAAGAAAGATTGAAGGAGAAAGATCATCAATCACCAACCACAATCACGAAATCAGACTTACTGGACATAAGGCAAGTGTTTATTGCAAATCAAATTCAAGTTATAAATTAATGTGTGAATTAAATAAATTAGAGTCGGACCACTCACTAGGGACAATGATAATTTAATAAGTGAGAAAATTTATTTATTTGAGTCAGGCCAGAGACTCAGGAAATTTCAGGCTATTGTTACGGGATGTGAATACACGGTGGTGCCGGGATTTATTTTATTTATATATATATACGGTGTAGTGATAGTATATATATATGTGTGTGTATATATTGTGTGTGCTATTAAATATCAGTGATTATATATTTATTTAATTATACTCTAATGCTATCAAGGGAGGTTGCGCGATGTGGGTGAATAGCTTGAGGAGTAGGGTGAGTATATCCCCAGGTCATAGCGTCCGGTATATGGGTGAGGGGCTTATCTCACTTTCAGAGAAGGAATATGACCGCCTCCACTTCGTTTATGTTTTGGGCCAGGTTGGTGAGCGATCCCCACCTGGGTAACTAGGTTATGTGAGCACACCTAGTGAGATGGCACTTTAGAGGGAATCATCCATTGAGGGTATACTCGGAAGGATGGACATACGTATGATGTATGTGTGGATGTTTTAGTAAAGGTACGTATATAATGATATTAAATATTATATGCAATTAATAATACAGTGTGTGATGTACTTACTTTATATAACTTGTGTCACAGTTATATGCTATTATTTAAGAAGGAATTAATTGAATTAATTGGTGAAATAACTTATAATTATTGAATAATTATACTCGGGTTAGAGTAGTATGGCAAGGGGAGGTTATGCCAGGACTATTTGGACGGGGTAGTACAACTAGGTGGGGGTTAAGGAAACCGTTAGGTGTGCACAATAGTGGAGGGGTGAGAATGTCCACAAGAGAGCGCGACACTAACTTATATATGAAGCACATTCATGCATTTTAAATTACTCCAGTTAATTCACTTGCTAAATATTTTCAAAATATTTTGGGTTCTAATCCTTGCTATAAAACTATTTTCAAAACCTTTTAGGTGTCCAGCCACATGGATGCCAAAATTGATATTTCTATTCCACGGACACGGAGCTGCGACATATGTGGATTTTAGAAGGAGTTGGATTAGACGCATCATTCATTCATTCCTAGAGTATAAATCATTCATCAGTTTCAGTTTTATTTAGGACTTGTCGCCCAGACTTCTCAGTACAGTTTTTAGATGTATTTATTCAGGTGTTGGATGTTTGTATTGGATTATTTTCACTTTGGTGGTCGATGGTTTATTCGGCAAATTGTTTAAATAGTTATTCAGTTGATTTAAATTCAGTTGTGTGAATGGTTTGTATTTAATTCCGTATGTACTATTTTGTTTAATTAAAAAGTTAAAATTTGCACCAGTTTTTGGAATACTAGGTGGTTAGTAAGTTTTAAAAAGTTTTCGACAGTGATGCTAAGGATGAACCAACTGGGATTCCTATTTTAATTTGGTATAGGACTGATCACCCGGTATTTTATTAGGCGGGGTGTCACACACACACACACACACACACACACACACACACACACACACACATTGTGTGTGTGTGTGTGTGTGTGTTACAAGAGAGTATATAGATATATAGATAGGTACTCATAGCTTAGAGACATAATAAACTAAGAGTTGGATTTAGTAAAGATGAGAGTTGATAAACCTAATAATGTAATGAATGACTGGGTGTTTAGGGATTTAGATGACTTGGGGTACACTTGAGTGCATGCAGTATTCTTCTTGGTTGTGCATGTTTGATTTGGTTTTGAGAGATAGTAAACCTAATTAAGTGACAATCCGGTGTTTGAGAATCGAAATGTTTTGAACACGCTTGAGAGTAGTGTCATCATGTATTTACATATATATTGTGGGTATACGTACATATAACTATTTGATTATGTGTACATACCTTTACTCGTGGGGAATCTATCGGCTGAGATTGTGGATTAAAGGGGGTGTGACCGTGTACAACATGTCTGGTTGTTGACGCAGGATTTTGTACCTAAATCTAGACCACCTGGGGTTACTTTGTTATCACTTGATATGTTTGTACCTAAATCTATCCTTTTGGTGACTGCTTTTAGTTTTCGCCCCCAATGCCCCTTTCAAACCCTAAAAGAAGTGAAAATAAGTGTATATTAGTCAATTTAGCAAACCGAGAGTCCTATGGACGCGTTTACCATAGACAAGATAATTTTTATTTCTTGATATGTTTGTACTTATGTCTAGGCTGCTAGGTCTTGTTTTTAATTTTCGCCCCCAACGCCCATTTTTGTCCCCCCAAAGAAGTGTATAGTAGTAAATTTGACCAACCGAGAGTCCGATGAGGAGGTGGTTAGTTTAGATGAGTTATTTTGGTATGACCTAATGTATTTGCGCTAATTTTTAGTCTGCTAGGTTGGTGTTTTCAATATTCGCCCCCCAACGCCCATTTTAACCCCCAAAAGAAGTGTATACCAGTTAATTGGGCAAACCGGGAGTCCGATGATGATGCTATTAGTAGACAACTTTCTTTGGTATAACTTGATGCGTTTGTACCTAAATCTAGGCTGCTAAACTGTTGTTTTCAATTTTTGCCCCCCGACTCCCATTTTTAACTTTAAAAAAGAAGTGTTTATGAGTCAATTAGGCTACACATATAAATAATTATAAACTATATAAATAAAGTAAAATACATGTGTAATTAACAATATATCTCTTTATATAAACAAAGTAAAACACATGCGTAATTAGAAATATATCTCTCTTTACACCCCCAACAAACATATATATAAGTATGAAGATCTCACTTACAAAAGATAAAAGATGCGCACAATGAGCAAAAAATGAAGTTTTTGTTGATGAATGCCACTTGAAATGAGTTGAACTTGCAATAATCACACAATTATGAACATAAATAGGGAGTAACTAACAAAGAACGAAACTAATTAAAGTTAACCCATAGTTATTAGTCCTCACTTGAAATAAGATGAACCTACAACAATTTCATACGTGTTGACTTTACGTCACCTGTAGAGAGGAAGGACCACATAGTTTACTCATAGCTATTAGTCCTCACTTTATTGCCACTTTGATTAAATGTAAGTAGGTGTTACTTTAGCTATTAGTCCTCACTTTGATTAAATGCAAGTAGCTATTGGTCCTCACTTTAGCTAAGTCTAACTCAAAGTGGCATTGACGTGAGTAGGTGTTACTTTTTTCAAAAACATACAAATTTCTATCCTTCCATAAATTACAACAACACGAAATAAATAAAACAAACCATTTGGTGTAGTTCAAATTTTCATCTTTACAACACCAAATATTTTCAAGAAACGACTCTTGAGAGTTAACATTCATACATGCTTGACATTTTTAAGGAATATAAAATTAGGGCAAGTATTGAGAGATACATTGGTATATATATGTATATACAAATAATTAATTACACACTAACTGCAATCAACTATATGTCAACAATCCTCCAATAATTAACCTTCATCATGACAAGATCTTAGACAAAAAAACATAATAAAATATTAAAGAAAGATGGAAAGAAATTCCTATAAAGTTGTATACATGTTTATAAATTCATAAATACCAAAGATTTTTTGGTATACAAGCTAACTACTTGATTTTGATGTAACATTAATGTCACAAGTGTTCTGTTGAAAGTATGAATGAACTCACCATCCATTAAGTCAAAATTTTCTAAATAGTTGATTGTTAAATCTATAAGCCCATATGAATGAGAAATTAAGCCACGCAACAAGGCAGCAGGATATGTTCAATAAAATAGTACGAATGTGTGTGTAATATTTTATATTATAAATAAACAAATCACAATCTTTTACATATGCAATTTAAATATACACGATACATGTTTAACTTTCTAGATTGTGTTGAACTTGTAACTTCATTAAATGCTGTGCAAGATTTGATAAAACTCAGATGATTATTTACATCTCTCGTAACTTTAAGAGCTAAACGATAGTTGTAATGAATAAGAGTCTCCTGAAAGTGGAATGCAATTATCAAATGCTGCCTTGTATGAGATATATTAACGATTAATTGCTAAGAAATTCAAATGAAAATAAAACTCTAGAAATCACTCCTAGATTCCATTTGGCATCACAACTAGGTGTTGTATTCCAACAAAAAATTTAAAAGAAAATTAAATTTCTCTAAACTTAAACACCTATTGAATCGAAAGTACCTCATATCAATATATAGACTTTTTTGAGACACTACACATTCTACCCTGCTAGTAATCAAGAATATCAATTTAGCTAAATAACAAAATTCCTCTTTCTTATCTTTGGAACAAAAAAAATAGTGAAACAACTAGATTAATATATACTATACAATCCTAATTTTTTTTTTAAATCAAACCTGGATTCATTTATCCCATTAAAGACACATGTGTACCATTCCCTACAATGATGTTACAAATATAAGTAACTAGTAAGTAAATAAATTGTAGGAGAAAATTTTCCGTCATTGATCAATAACAAGCTTACATAGATTTTGGCGTATCCCGTTACCATTTGACTCGAGCCGTCTCGAAGATTTGAATATCCAACATCTCTATCTTTCAGGGATAACCACATTATGAAGGTATGATACTATTGCCCAAGATCTTTGGAATTCATTTATTCCTCGTAGGGGTAGCTTGCTTTGGTTTTGGTGCATTTCATATAACATGATTGTATGGTCCAAAATCTTTATGTACGATCCTTATGAACTAAAGGGAAAATTGCTATTTGTAAATCCACCATGGGGAGTTTAAATTTATTTCTTGAATTTATTTTGGGATGTTTATTTTTATTAAAACTGAAACAAGATTTTCTATTTAAATATAAAGGCATTTTTTCTTTATTTAAATTTTTTTCAAGGTTCGCGCATCTTGTTCAAACATGATGGGATTCTCATTCTAACGAGATAGCATTTTCATTCAAAGTCCCATTTGAAGTTTACTTCGATCGAACATCGAACGAGGGTGTACTGTTTTAGGTCATTCGAACATCGTTCAAACAAGATGTCTCATTCATTCGAATGAGATTCTATTTTGTTCAAATGATTAGCTAATTTCGTTTGAACGAGCTTTAAATTCATTCGAACGATACGTCGCCTCAAAATTTGTATTCGCCTTATAAATATGTGTTTCGTGTTTATTTTCGTTAAGACTTTTGCCAAAATTGTTTATTCAAATATTTTGAAAAAGTTTTCAACCTTTTGAGTTTAGAATACCTTTTTGATTCACAAATTGCATCTCCAAGATATATTTGAGTGAATCAGTCTAAAACCTATACTTTTGTATCCTTTCATACATAACTCTTGTGGAGGGAATTTCTTCACGGCAGACCATTATGATTCTTGAGGAGATCATTGCTAAAGACAAAGAGTGATAGGTGGATACTGAGCGTGAAAGGTCGCGTGTGGACTTCTCCTCACCGAGTAGTATTCTTTAGAGATTCTACGTAGACACTGCACATTATAC
Organism: Sambucus nigra; assembly: GCA_949130495.1. NCBI lineage: Eukaryota > Viridiplantae > Streptophyta > Magnoliopsida > Dipsacales > Adoxaceae > Sambucus > Sambucus nigra. The sequence continues at coordinate 474,323,714 of OX422213.1, forward strand.
TTTGACTGGTTATCAAGTAGTCTATATGTCGATAGTCTGGTAAACTCTCCAAAGTGCTGAAAATAAAGGTTTTACCCGAAAGGGGTTTTTCCTGAAATTTTCTTGTCTATTTGCCTGGTTCAATATTATCTGTTTTGTCACCTAGATGCTTGGCTTATGATAAAAAGATAAAATTTAGATATTGTATGTGTTGGACACTGAATTATATAAATATTCCGTTAAGATCGCAAGCACACTTCAAATTGGCATCAGAGCTTGTTGCACAAATTTACTATGTGATATTTTTCGCAAAAAATAATTTTTCTTTGATATCAATGTTTTTCAAATTATTGATGTTTGAAAAGCTAGATTTTAATGGAGAATTTGTATAATCGAGTTCCCATCTGTGATGATGCTAATTATGCTTACCGAAAGGCTAGGGTGAGGTCTGTCTTAAATGCCATAGGTGAACAAGTATGGCTGGTTTGTGAAAGAGGGTGGGCTCCTCTCACTATCACTGTTGATAATGTTGTTGTTTCTAAACCCGTTTCTTCCTGGACTGATGAGGAATTTCAGAAGAGTAATTTTAATTCTCGTGGACTTAGTGCTATTTTTGGAGCCATCACCCCTGACGAGTTCCATCGCATCATGATATGTACTATTTTTAAGAAAGCATAGGATACCCTCCATCTCACTCACGAGTGAACTAATGTTGTAAAATCGTCAAAGCTTCAAAATTTGACCACCCAATTTGAGACCATCACTATGATAGAGTCTGAGTCATTCGATGAGTTTTATGTATGTTTATCGGACATTTTTATATTTGAGTTTTAATTTGGGTGAGAAAATTCCGGAGACGAGAGTTGTGAAAAATATTTTGAGGTCACTTCCCACCCATTTTATTCCTAAGGTCACCGTGTTTAATTCATTAGGGATCCTATACACTCTTAGGTTAGAAGAACTTATAGGAGACCTTCAAATGTATGAGATAGATTTATTCTCTAAAACCATTAAACCTAAGGAAGTAGGAATAGATTTTAAGACTCAAACTAAGAAAAAAAAGAAAGAGATAGTTGTTGAGTCTGATTCCGAGGGAGATTGTGATTTTGCTGACTTGGCCTTGTTTGCGAATTTTTTAAAAATGTTTCTCAAATTTTCCAAAAATAATTCTTCCAATAATTTTTTTAAGAAAAACAAAAGGAAGGATGAGGTCAAGAGTAGCGCTGAGAAAGAGGAAGATATAAGGTGTTACGAGTGCGAGGGAAACGAGCACAAGTCATATGAGTGTCCCACTAGGCTAAAGAGAAAGGGCAAAGAGATTGAAAATAAATCCACTCTTAGCGATAGTCACATCGAGTCGGTTGATTCGAGTCACGAAAGAACTTTTAGTTTGTCCAACATCGATGAGGACATATCTAAATATGAGAGCCTCGATGATATTTTGATTCATTCTGGGGATAGTGAGTGTGAGGAAGGTATTTTGAGTGAGGAAGAAGGTGATTTTCAAAAAGCTTTTAGTGATATTTACAGGGTATGTGAGGCATCAGCGAGTCAACTCGAGAAGGTGAAGGTTACTTTGTGGGAGCAGTTGATCTTGTTAGGCTAGAAAAAGACTGATTTGACCAACACCATGGGTAGTCTTATGGAAGATCTTCAATCTTCATTAAAGACTCGTGAGAAACTTAAAGCTCATGTATCCCAACTCGAGAGAGATCTTGAACGTGCCCGAGAGGTCAAGGTTACTTTAGAGGACACATCTAAGAAGGTTGGACGGATGCTCCTCGACCTCGCTTTAGAAAGTTACAAGAGTCTAGGAATAAATTATGATGGTGCATCCACTTTCCATGTTGCACCTGAGACGGTTCCCGAGTTTATGTTAGATCCATATGACCCTCAACCAAAACCACCTAGGAGAGCTCATCTGAGACGGTTTGAGAGAGGTAGACCTAAGTCTGTTTGTTCCCATTGCAAGTAAATAGGTTACCTTAGGGAATTTTATTTTATGTTGGGTAGAGTGTCTCATAGGTATATTCCACGATATGCTACCAAACGTGTTCCCGCACGCACTCCTATACATGTTACTCCACATGCTCCCGCACATCACATGAAATATTTTGAGAGGTTTTAATAGCAAGTAGAGTATTTTGTCAAAACTTCACAAGATTTGATGGAAGTTTTTAATAGGATGTCATATCCTTTGGAGAATTACTCCGGACCTAATGATTGAGGTTAAGACATAGGATGTTTTTCATGTTTATATCTGTTGATACCAAAATTAATATGCTGATATGGACGAATAATACGAAGACACGTGTCAATCTACATGGCACAATAGCAACGAGGAAGTTCATTTTCCCGACCAACTCATGTTCTCTCCGAGCAACGAGGATACACCGAGGAACTTTAGCACTCCGAGGTACTCCAGTGCTCTGAGGAACTTCAGAGCAACGAACAACTAAAGCGGTCCGAGCTGCATCTCGGCCATAGCATTAATTGCCAGATAATCAACAGTTCAACTATTCATTGAATGTTCATCATCTTGACGCACACGCTGCATTAAATGTATTACTCTTTCATATGTATATCATTTAATGTATCAACCCTTTCATGTACAGCCTAAGGGATATAAATACCTTGTATCACCCTCATTCAAAGGGGGACCGGAATTTCTAGAGAGAACTTGTACTCGAGAATTCCCAAACACTCAGCAATAACATAACAGTGGACGTAGGCCATTCATATAAGGCTGAACCACTTTAAAAATCTTTGTCTCATTTTATTTATCTGTGATTGAATAATTAGAGCGATCTAATTTTTTACATCAACAATATCTTACATACATATTACTAGTGTGTACTATCTTTGTACTCATATTTCATTTTGATATATTTTTCAAAAAATCCAAAAAGAGTTTTGTTCTCTTGAAAAATTTTGGAAAAATATAAAATGATTTTCTGTTTCTTTTTTAAGAAAAAATGAAAAAGATAAAAAGATTTTATTTTTTATAAATTTTTTGAAAAATCCAAAAGCATTTTGTATTTGTTCTGACACCATATGTGAATGAACATTAAAGATGTCCAAGTCACCCATTCATTCCATATCCACGTGACTATTTTTTAGTGTTTTGAGATGTGACATCATTTTATTTATGTGCTTTATAATGTGTGGAGTCATTAAACTGTTATATGATGGCTACTTAGTATATTTTGACATCTTGTCACCTTTATTGCACACGAGCACATACTTATTTGAGTATTATACTTACCTTTCATTTGTCAATTGTAGTGCTTTCATCTCAAAGATACTTTTAAAATGAACCAAATGTGAAAAATGAGATCATAAAGGTAGTGCATATAAGAACCATTACCCGGATTGAAAAAAAGAAAATCGTTTATCCGGTATAATTGGTATATTTTTTAAGCAATGGAATCAGGTTGCGAAAGACATGTTGAATTTGCATGAATAGCCTTCATTTGCATAGAAAATATTCAAAAAGATTAAAGGCACATAAAAATAGAAGTGTCAGGCCAATTTCAAAGAACATTGATGCTTCGCTACATATGAGCAATAATTTCTTCAAAAAGATTTGAGAGAAAAAATTCAACATGTGAGATTTGAGAGAGTTAAATTGAAGATCAATGGATTTGCATTTCCTATAAAAACCTTATAAAGCATTACATAGTTTTGGGCGTTACTGGTGTGAAAATCACTTACAATCTTGATTAGTTGATTAGGTTAAGTTAATGTCACTTGAGTTCACTTTTTTTACACCTAAGGTAAATTTGAGATCTTTCGTTAGTGGTGTCTCATTCCTTCATGCATATGTGATATGTTTGTTTACGTTTATTAACCTATAGAATATGTTCACACCCCTGCATTCTGTTTTCATGATTCGCATATTTTTGTGTTTCTCCATGGTGTGTTATTTTGTAATTTTTTTTTTGAAAAAAGTGAAATTTCTAAAATAGTTTATGGAGCCTTTGAGATTATCATTGCACAATTGTCATTAATATGTTTTTGTGATGATATCTTATTCTTTTCAGTGATTTTCCGTATATTTCATGATTATTTTCTACTCCTTATCTATTTCGGACAAAATAAAAGGGGATGAAAAAGTTACGGGGGAGTTTGATTTATGGTGGAGAATTTATATTTATGTATTTTATTTGATATTTTAAACTTGATGCATCACTGGGTATTTCTTTTGTTTCATGTGTGTAGGTACTTTTGGAAGATCATATTCATTTTACACTCGATGAAGACAAAGAGTCCAAGAGAATACAAAGAAAAGTGGAAATTTGAAGATTTTTTTTTAAGACATCTTTGTTCTTGTACCTATTCATTGTAGGGTTTGAGAGGTTATTAGGATATTTTATATGTCGTAGTAGATTTCATTATAATTTAGATTTAGATTTTATGTTTGTACAAGAATAGCCAAAAGGGGGAGATTTGTAAGAGCATGTTTTCTATCATTGCTCAATAGCTTAGGCTTACATAGATTTTGGCGTATCCCATTACCATTCGACTCGAGCCATCTCGAATATCCGAATATCCAACATCTTCATTTTTCAAGGATCTCCACATTATGAAGGTATAATACTATTTAGAGTTTAAATTTATTCCTTAAATTTATTTTGGGATGTTTATTTATATTAAAACTGAAACAAGATTTTTTATTTAAATATATAGGCATATTTTCTTTATTTAAAAAATTTAAAAGTTCACGCATCTCGTTCAAACGAGATGGGATTCTTGTTCTAACGATATCTTACTTTCGTTCAAAGTCCCATTTGAAGTTTACTTCGATCAAACATCGAACGATGGTGTACTGATTTAGGTCATTTTAAGGTCGTTCGAACTTCGTTCAAACGAGATGGCTCATTCGTTCAAACAAGATTCGATTTTGTTCAAATGAATTGTTATTCTCGTTTGAACGAGCCTCAAATTCGTTCGAACAAGATGCCACCTCGAAATTTGTATTCGCCTTATAAATTCGTGTTTCATGTTGATTTTCATTTAGACTTTTGCCAAAGCTGTGTCTGCACATATTTTGCAAGAGTTTTCAACCTTTTGAGTTTAGAAAACCTTTTTTATTCACAAATCGCAATTTAAAGATATATTTGAGTGAATTGGTATAAACCTTATAGTTTTGTATCCTTGCATACATAACTCTTATGGAGAGAGTTTTTTAACGGCTGACCATTGTGATTCTCGAGGGGATCATTGCTGAAGACAAAGGTTGATCTGTGGATACCGAGTGTGGAAGGCCGCGTGTGGACTGCTCCTCACCGGGTAGTATTATTTGAAGTTTCTACGTAGACACTGCGCATTATACTTGTGGTTGGTTATCAATTAGTTTGTAAGTCGATAGTCTTGTAAACTTTTTAAAGTGCTTAAAATAAAGGTTTTACTCGAAAGGGGGTTTTCCTCAAATTTCCTAATTTATTTGCATGCTTTAATATTATCTATTTTATCACCTAGATGATTGGCTTAGGATAAAAAGATAAAATTTAGATATTGTTTGTATTGGACACATAATTATATAAATATTCCATTAAGATAGCAAGCACACTTTCATAAATAAATAACAAATATAACATAAAAAATTAAAGGGAGAGAAAAAATCACCATTAAAATAGCTGAATCAAATTATATTTATTTTAGAAATTATCAACAAGAAATAACATATCAATTCCTCTAACCCAAGTGAACAAAAAGAAATTATAACTAGAAAAAATAAGTCAAGGAAAAAAGTATATCGGAATTAAATTAACTTAATCAAATTTATCTCATCTCAAAAAGTCATCACCAAGCAATACTAACCCAATTCCTCTCACCACTACCTCCAATCCCCCCAAAAAACATAGATGACAAAACAAGTAACTCGATATAATATTAAAAGTGAAAACTTAAATAATGTGAAGAAACATGTCATTATAGAGAAAAAGGATAATACCAAAATCAAGAAAAGTGGTTGCAAAGTGAGAGGGTAGCAAGTGAGGTTTCAGAGCAACCCATCAATCAGATGGTCGCCGATCTCTTTACCTGGCAATGGAATTAAAACTTATTCGTTTTAGACCCAAATGATAATCAAAACCTCATCGTCGACTCTGGGTCTCTCTAAGCTGAAACATAAAATCCCAACTATCAAAGGAAAACCCAACGTAGTATTGAATACCAGGATATAAAAAAATGGCATGAAATTGTTTGTTATAACAAAGGTCAGATTGGATTGTATCAGCTCAAGTGTACCCATAGAGGATGGGATTGAGAACTCTCCGAGCATATCAAATAAGCAAACTAAGCATATAAATAAACCAAGGTCACTTATTATGCATCTGTTTCAAGTGCAGAATTATAAGAAAACAAAACAAGTCGTATGAATATGTATTTAATGAAGCACATAATAATGCAAAACATATCAATAAGAATCTCAATTTCTAAAAAGCAATTCAAAAGAAAATGAAAACATTCCGAAACCCTAGCATTAACAAGAAAGCCATTTGAGTGAATTTATTACTTAGTTCAAATAAAAGATATTCTTATAAAAGGAAAAAAATGAGATTCTTGTAAAAGACAACGATGAAGTCGAGCTTCAAAAAGAAATTTTAAACGTTGATTATGAAAATCTTAATATTGAGCATCAACAAGCCAAATATTTGAAAATATACTTAGTTGAATAATTAAGTGTTCTTGATAACATCTTGTTGAACTATGGTCAAGTAAAAAGTTACAAGCATGGCATTGGAGTTGTTAAACCAATGAAAAAGAAGAATGTTGATTCAAAATCAAAAGTTAGAATGTCTTCTTGTAGTAAGAGCATGAATAAGGAACAAACTCCAAAAATGAGGAAAAATGAGGCTGCACCTATGTCATCATCTATTATACCAATGGTTGTTCTTTATGGGAAAAAACTATAATATTTTCCATTTTTCTTTGAGAGAATAAACTTTTTAAAGTAAAAAAAGTAATAATGAACATATGCCTAAGTTTAGGAGAGATATATCTTATTATTCTCATTGTATTCTATATGGACACTTGAACCAAACTTAGAGGTGGTTATTAGTAAGAAATTCTAGGTTCTTTCAAACTAGGAGAGAGGTTTTGATGAGAGATCCTACAGTTTTTCTTCGTGGAGAAATAATCATATTGATGTGAAAGGTTGACAAGGTTGTCAATGAAAGGAAAGAGATTTCTATACCCAAGGATTCACATTCCTAGGAACATGATTTCATTTATCAAAGAGAGTTGGACACCTAAGGTTATTAGAGGTAAGATAAGAAATTCCCCATAGAAAAAGCCATTTCATAATGAAAAAGGCCATAACCAAGTGATAGAAAATTCAAGGCAAGAGAAAATAAATAGGGCTCTTTAATTTTTTGTAGTACCATCTTTTAGTATCCACTTTAGGGATTATACATCATTTGAGGGAGATTAAATGGCATGGACATACCATTTTGAAGATCTCAAAAGGATATTATTGAAATGATAAATTTCACCCTGAATTGTGATACATATGATATTATTATGTGCATTCATTTGGTTTTATAAACTTATATTTTCTCATGATAATGCCATGATTAAAATACAAAAATGACTCGATTTGATTCGATTGGAATTTTAAAATATGTTGTTGAGTGGTTAATGTTTGTGTTTAATATGTTATTAAACTATGCTATTTATCAATGTTCAAAGGAAATCCATATAATGAATCTGGTTACCATAAATTTCTTAATCATTTTCAAACTTTACATATTTTATGGCTTATGTAAATATTGGATATGTAAATTGTTGATTAATGGATTTTATCTCAATTTTGTGCTATAATGTTAGAATGAATCTTTTTACATGCATTTTTATACATTCATATCATATTTTGAGAGTTTGAGATTTTGGTTATGTTAGCTAAGTGTTTTCTCGAGTTTATTCCCCGACTTTAGCTACTATCCCTTAGAGTTCGCACGATTGGAATTATTTAACGTTTGCACAACTACTTGTTTATGTTTGAAGTATGCATTTTGGAGACAAATCGTGTGCAAGGTTCATTTTCTTACCGTAGGTACGATGTCGTACAAACGACCTATTTTTTATATCATTTGCATGAACTTCGTTGTAAGTTCGAAAAGGGTTTAAAAAAGAATTTGGATGATTTATTTCGTTTTCACTTCACGCCTTTCATCTCCAAAGCTCTTTCTAGTGAGATTTTTTTGGTAGGATTGTCATTTTAAAGTCAATTTGGTGGTTTATTCACAAGAGGTTTTATATTTTTTTTCAAGATTTGAGGTTTAAACCCTAGTTTTGACAAAATTTTGAGGTTTTCTTAGTTTCAACTCAAGTTTGTCTTGATTGCTCAATTTTTTGGTTGATTTGATAAATATTAGAGTTTTTATATATTATCTCATCAATCTTTGGTATTATCTTACTCTTCTGGGTTACATTTTGGTTATTTTGATCATATTCAGTCTAAACACACTTTCGTAGGATTGTGTTCATTTTAATTGACCTAGTTAATATATATTGGACGTAAAGGGACTTTTTCACGCAAAAGAGTTTTATTCGGACGCTCGAGTGGTCCTCGGGAGTCTTTGCTTTCTCGTAAGCGTGCTATTGTTCATATAAGAGGTCCTCATACTTCTCATGCATGTACTTAGGCCAGAGTGCCTCTATTCAGTCTTTGAGACGACTGTAGATGCTTCTTTCATCCAAATCACTAGAAACATTTCTTCTTTGAGAAAAGGTTTTATTACCCATGCAATGCGGACAGAAAAGGATGTGGATCTTAGACATCTCAAATGCACCGCAGAGGGCTTGGATTTTTCAAAACAGATTCAACATTGACCATTTTCACATTTACTTATCCCACACGAGTCAGTTAATACTACCTATGTTTGTGAGTTCTATGTGAACATGTTGGTCACTTTCGAGACTCCTTTGATTCACATGTATTTTGCTTGTGGGAAGGATATAATGTTAATTGAGCACGTAAAGCGCCCCGTCTATACTTCTTACACCGATAGTGTTTTATCTCATTGTGATTTAACTATATTTCTTATATAGAGATATATTTTATGGGCAGGTAATCATTCTCATTAGACATCGCTTCGTCATAGACTTTCGATTCTACATTTTGTGGTCATTTATGATCTAATGCCTCTATAGGGGAAATAAAATAGCCACGGAGGGAGTCCCCTACAACAATGTTAAATATCATATAAATAAACACGATAGACAAAGATTTAAGTGGTTCGACCAAGATCGACCATGTTCGCGATGACGATAATGGTGTTCTCACTCTAATATGGAGATAATTTACAGGAGAGTGTTATCGAATCTCAAAGCCCCTTTACTTGATGACAACTCTCCTTTTTATATAGAACAATTGGATAGGGACTCTATTTTCAGATTTTACATCATAATAAAATACTACTGTTGTGATATGATTGGTCTTATCTCAACTTGGACTCTTGTTATCTCTATCTTGTCAAACTATTTATGTAGTCACATAAGGGTTGTAGTCGATCGAGGTTATCCTAGTCAGTCTCATGCTCGGGGTCCACGTGTCCTATAACTTACAAGTGTATATTTCCCCCACAATTAGCCATTAGGTCTTAGTTCAGCTATATTAGCCTTCATATGAGCTGGGACATGAAGTATATATTTCATACCGAACTGACTTGGTGATTCAGATAACCTTAGTCGGTTTATGAATCTGATCATCAATGGCTTCTTCTTGGACGACTACCGTGAAGGTCGACTTGCAGCAATGGGCTTATCATTCTTCGACTTTTATTGAAGTTGACTTGTTGTAGGGGCTAGTCTAAGCCGACCATCATCGAAGTGAACTCACTATAGGGGCTCATTTTTAAGCCGATCGCTGATGACGATGACTTGCTGGAAGGGTCTTGTCTTAGGCCGACCACTCTCGAAGTCAACTTGCTAAAATAGGCTTATTCGAGGATGACCACTACTAAAGTGAATTCCTAGGTAAGCCGACTAAACTATGTAACCCCCATTCTAATCGTTTAAATAAGTTGATCCGGTTTTGATGAATGAACCTCTTGTACTAGTTTATCGGTGTTAAGATATTGTGGTCGACCGAGCTCAGAGGATTGACGAATATCTGCATAGACCCAACCATCTTGTCGGGCTGAATTTCCAAAGTCAAATGTTATGCTTACCATTTCTTAGGACTCTCATAAAATTGCCAAGTAGCATGAACAGAACCATTTTATTCTGAAATTCCTTTCTTATTTCATTCATTTGGGATAAAAAAAAAATGGTTGCTGAGGGCTCTCAATTGACTTGAGTCACCAACATTTTTAAGAACATTGCACATCTCTTTGTTACGATTTTTCGACACAAACCCACGTGATGAAACCCCACGTTTTTACCATACGTGTGGCTCATGGAGAGAGAAACATTTCTTTGTTTTGCAAATTCGGACATCACCATTATCTAGGAGAAATTTCTAGTTTATCCACCAGAGTCGACTTCATCAAATAGAGGTTGATTCGTAAGTGGTGGCTCACGCTAAAAAGGACTTGGTCCTTCTTGGTGGATTACTTCATTCAGAGGAGAGAGAGAGAGAGAGAGCCTGAGATCCTACCATCGAAAATTGTATGGTTCCAAAACATGAGCTGGTTGAGTCGCCGACTTTCCAGGCAGACCAAAGAGGATAGTGGTCATTTATTTTGATTGTGAGGTCGGAGAATAGCAGTCCGGTTGATGCTAGAGAAGATCCTCATATTAATTTATAATGAATTTCTCCAGTTAAGTCGGTATAATGGGCTCTTAGGTCCGTTTGGTTGTTAGTGGACAAAAGCGTTAGGCGAAATTAAAGTCAATCATATTAATTTATTTAAAAACAATTCTTATACTATATTCAAAAATGTTAAAAATAGTTTTTGCAATATTTTTATATTACAGTATTTATATTATATTCAAAAATGTTAAAAAATTTGTAAAACATTCTCTTAACAATTTTTTATAATATCATAAACAGTTTTTAAAATATTACAAAACAAATTTTAAACATTCACAACAGTTTTTTTAAACTCTTTAAAACAGTTTTAAAAAATGTTTTTTAAAACTTTAAAACAGTTTTTATAATATATCCAAAACAGTTTTTAAAAATGTTAAAAACTGTTTTAAAATATTATTATATTACGGTTTTTCAAAAAATTTGTAAAACATTCTCTTAACAATTTTTTATAATATTAAAAGCAGTTTTCAAAAACATTACAAAACAGTTTTTATACATTCACAACAGTTTTTTTAAACTCTTTAAAACAGTTTAAAAAAATGTTATTTAAAACTTTAAAACAGTTTTTATAATATATCCAAAACAGTTTTTAAAAATGTTAAAAACTGTTTTACAATATTTTTATGTTACGGTTTTACAAAAAATTTGCAAAACATTCTCTTAACAATTTTTTATAATATTAAAAGCAGTTTTCAAAACATTACAAAACAGTTTTTAAATATTTATAACAATTTTTTTAAATATTTAAAAAAGTCTTTAAAATTATTTTTTAAAACTTTAAAACTGTTTTTATAATATATTCACAACAGTTTTTAAAAATGTTAAAAACAGTTTTTACAATATTTTGTTAATACGGTTTTTAAAAAAAATTGTAAACATTTTCTTAACATTTTTTTATAATATTAAAAACAGTTTTTGAAACATTACAAAATAATTTTTAAATATTCATAACAGTTTTTTAATTATTTAAAACAGTTTTTAAATTATTTTTTAAAACATTAAATTTGTTTAAGAAGTTGGCCAATTTGTGGGCAAATATTTCCCACTCAAATAGGTAAGCAAAATTTGCCCACAGATTGTGCATAGGAGGTGTTGTACATTGGCAAATAATGCCTAGGCAAATTATGCGACCAAACAGTCAAAATGTGGGCAAATTTTCATATTTGTCAATTTTTTGGCATTTGCCTAGGCAAATTATGCCAACCAAACGGACCCTTAGATCTAATTACAAATCGATGATGATGTTGGATAGAGAAGAGAGATAAGTGCTAAGTCCGACCTTGGATAAAATGGCAAGAAGTTGACATGACAATAAGCTTTAAGTTGAATACACGACGATTACATTCCTTCTTTTCTAGCCATTAATTTCCACCCGATAAGACATCTCCGGTGATGAAAGCATAAAAACATATTGACCTGAGACTTTGAGGTCGGAACTAATCATTCCAACATAGGGTCTAGGTCGAAGACCGTGATTTATGTTATTCAGAATTATTTTTAATATATATATATATATATATATATATATGTATAAACACTAATTAAATATGCATAATAATCTTATATATGTATGAAATTTAGGGGGAAAAGAAATGCAGAATTTTCGATTGAGACGATTGTTAAACACTCTGAACTTAAGATGATATTGTCCCACAACTGGTGCTAAACGGATTCTGATAAATGTTTCACACGATAAGACAATCACTCTTGCAATCAGGAGCGGACCCAGTGTAAAACTGAGGGGTGCACGCGCACCTCTCAGACTTTAAAAATAAATAAATAGTTAATATAACAAAACGAAATAGCACATCACACAAAACAAACCACACACAACACAACCCAAAAAACTAAACATCCCCCTGTTTTGTTCACTGTTTTGAAGCCAAACACGAAAGGAAATACCTCTGCTATTCTGGTCGGTGACCTCCCCGGTTTCGACCTGCCTTGTTCCGCTCAGCAGGCTGCATCTGATGAAGGTATCTTGTCTAGTTGTTGATTTATTTTTAGGTTTGGGGTATTTGTTTGTTGATTTATTTGTTGGTTTGGGGATTACAGATTTATTTGTTGGTTTGGGGTATTTTGTCTAGTTGTTGATTTATTTTTAAGATGGGTTTTAATTATTTTTTGATGATGGGTTTCAATTTAATTTTTTGAGGAGGGTTTCAATTGAATGCTAGTCTAATTTCCTAATAACAATTTTTTTTTTATTGATTGCTAGTCTATTGATAAATATTTCTTCAAAAGAGCTTGTGAAGAAGTCTCTCCAGTCGACAATGTCACACCACTTTCAATTCCAACCAAAGTTGTCGAAGAGGAACCTTCTAGAGTATATCAAACTCACATCGAAGTTGACTTGACAAATCTTCCTTCACATTCTAGCTTACGACCACGCATTTCGGATTATGATGCGAACGATCAAGACAAAGTTAGACTAGCTAGCATACTTGCAAATGGGTCCTTGCTAACCTTCTATGCCTCTTTATCTAAAAACTTAATGGAAGATAAGAATCGGCGTTTCGTTTCAAATTGGTTCACCCAATATGGTAGTTGGTTAGAATATAGCGTTTCAAAGGATGCAGCATTTTGTTTGCCTTGTTATTTATTTTGTCCGAAATTCTCAGACAAAAATAAAAGTGATGCTTTTTGTTAGAGGTAGTTTTGACAATTGGAAACAAAACGATCGACTACAAAAGCATGTTAACACTGAGGGTCATAATGCGGCCTACATGAAGACTCAAAATTTGTTGAACCGAAATCAACATATTGCGGTGCTATTTGATAAGCAATCGAAGGAGTGGGAAGATGATTATCGTGTACGACTAATTACAACTATTGATGTGATTCGGTTTCTTTTGCGACAAGCCTTATCTTTTCGTTCTCATGATGAATCGGAGGACTCCATGAATAAAGGTAACTTTCTTAAACTTTTAGAATGTCTTGTCAAAAGACATGCCTTAGCTAACAAAATTGTTCTTAAAAATGCACCGAGTAATCATAAATTGACATGTCCTAACATTGAAAAAGGTATTGTTAATGCAATTGCAAGTGAGATTACTAGTACAACATTAAAAGATCTTGGTGGAGATTAATTTGCGATATTGATTGACGAAGCACGTGATGTATCAATTAAAGAACAAATGTCTATTGTGGTTTGTTATGTGAATATGAGGGTTTTTGTGATGGAAAGATTCATGGGTACGGTACATGTTGCTGACAGTACCGCTAAATCGTTAAAAGCTTCACTTGATCAATTTTTCAATAAACATAATTTCAGTGTAAAAAAATTGCGAGGTCAAGGTTACGATGGGGCAAGTAACATGCAAGGAGTGTACAATGGGATCAAATCACTTATTTTGAAGGAGAACAAGTCAACATTCGATGTACATTGTTTTGCACATCAAATTCAGTTCGCACTTGTAAAAGTTGCAAAAGATCTTAAAAACATTGATGAGTTCTTCTTCTTAGTTAATAATGTAGTGAACATTATGGGAGCATCTTGTAAGCATCGAGATATTCTGCGAGAGAAAAAGGTGGAGGAAATTAAATATAAATTGGTTAGTGGTGAAATATCGAGTGGCCGGGGTTTAAATCAAGAAACTAGTGTGAAGCGTGTCGGTGATACACGTTGGGGTTCACGCTATGGAACCTTAATTAATTTGATTGTAATGTATGAATCCGTGTTTGGTGTTCTTGATGATTTGGGAGAAAATTCCACGGATAAAAAAAGTGAGGTGATAAATTTGATGAAATCAATGCAATCATTTGATTTTGTATTCACCTTACATTTAATGAAGAACGTACTTGCAATAAGTAATGATCTTTCTAAAGCTCTTCAGCAAAAAGATCAAGACATTGTTAACGCAATGACTTTAGTGAAATTATCAAAGAGCCAAATGCAAAAATTGAGAGATAGTGGATGGGAAAATCTTTTGATGGAGGCATCGTCTTTTTCTGTGAAACATGATATTGAGATTCCTAACAAGAAAAGTAATTTTTGTCTATTGGTAAGATCAAGGAGAGGATCAACAACCACAAATTTACATCACTATAAAGTCGACTTATTCTACCTTTACGTGGATAAACAACTTGTTGAACTTAACAACCGTTTCGATGAGGTGAGTTCTGAATTGCTTATATGCATAGCATCATTTGATCTAGCTCATTCATTTAATGCTTTTGATATAAACAAGTTGGTTCGTCTATCTGAATTTTATGTTGATGATTTCACTGAGCAAGAGCATATTGTACTTCGAAATGAGCTTGAGTTGTATGAATTTGATATCAAATTCGATAGTGACTTTGTTGATGTGGATGGAATGAGTGGGTTGGTTAGAAAAATAGTAGATAAAGGGAAACACATTGTTTATGGATTAGTTTATAGTCTCATAAAGTTGTCATTAATTCTTTCGGTTTTCACAACTACAGTTGAGAGGTCATTTTCTGCTATGAACATCGTGAAAACCGATCTTCGAAATAGTATGAGGTATGGTTGGCTAAGTGACTCTTGCGTGACGTATATAAAAAAAAGATGTCTTTGATTGCATTTTCAATGAAGAATTTGTGGATAGATTCCAAAAGATGAAAAATCGTAGAGGGAAATTGTAATTTGCTCGTTTTATATTTGAAGTAGTATTTATAATGATAAATTCTTATTTTGGATGCTGTTTTTAGCAATGAAGAATTATGATTTGGTTTCTTCTATTTTATTACTATTAATGCGTGAATATTTATTTTTATTTATATATATGAATAGCCTTCAAAAAAAATTTCGGGGCTACCGCCTTGAACCCCCATCAATTTTTTTGAGGTGCACCACCCATCTAAAATTCCTAAATCCACCATTGCTTGCAATAGCAGTACTTCAAATGGCAAGTTACTTTTTGAATCAACATTTGTAGAACTCTCATGTTATATGAACCCAGAACTTAACAATACACATTTTCTGTCTGTCTAAAAAAAAAATCCCAAAATTTATAATACAAGCCGCTTATTTATATTAAATAAGTGGCAGTTAAAAAAATGGTTGGAAAAATCCAAATAGTCGAGTGTTGGGATAAAATAGAATCTTAACTATACAAATAAATAAATAAAATACCAAAAATAGAATAATAATCTGGGCCAAAAATAATAAAATTAACCCATAAAAAAAATAAAAAGCTCATTAAAATTGTCCCTAAAAGTTTATACTTTGGCCAAGTTAAAGCCCAAGGCCCATGACCCACGACTCACGAGCATGAGCCGAGCCGGACCAGACGGGCAATGGCGGCGTACGCGCGCGTGTGGGCTTGGAAGTCAACCCAAGCCCATGTAAGTTCTCACTCTTTAAAAGATTTGGGATTGAAGAGTGCGCAATATGTGTGTTTCAAACAAAACCAATTTTTTTCCGAAAATTATCCAACTTTTAATTATGCACCAAACCAAGTTGTGAAAACCCAATTCTTACTTTAAACCAGTTTTATCTTGATTAATCCTAAACATGCATCTAGTGATTAAAGCAAGCAAAGTAAAGTAAAGAATACTCACAACGCCGGATGTAGGAGGAAAAAACCCAAAACGGGAAAATAACCTCGGACGGCCCAAGCCAGACAATCATTATGAACAATGGTTTAACAAAGACATATTAGCCTTACACTAAGACTCCATCCCCATGGGTCTTGACGCTCCTTCTGATCTTCAACCGTTTTTCAATAGTGCCTGTTGATGTAAAAAATTAGATAGCTCTAATTGTTCAATCACAGATAAATAAAATGAGACAAAGATTTTTAAAGTGGTTCAGCCTGATAAGAATGACCTATGTCCACTGTTATGTTATTGCTGAGTGTTTGGGGAATTCTCGATTATAAGCTCTATCAAGAAATTCCGGTCCCTTTGAATGAGGGTGATACAAGGTATTTATAGCCCTTAGGCTGTACATGAAAGGGTGTTACATTAAATGATACACATATGAAAGGGTAATTCATTTAATGTTCTTCAAACGTGCGCGTCAAGATGATAAGCATTCAATAAATAGTTGAACTGTTGATTATCTGGCAATTAATGCTCAGAGCAACCAAGCTCCTCGTCCCAGCCTCCCGAGAAAGTCTTGGGAGACAAGGAAAAGATGTGAAGTTGTTCGGTACTATCTTTCTTTTTTTCTCCTTACTTGTACTTTGTATTTCAGATCTTTGTAACTTTTGCCTTATGATCTAATAAAATTTGAGTTCTTTCTTTCCATATGATTGTCTCTTCTTTATCTGCAATCTGTCTTGATTTTCTTTTTCTGTTAGTTTCTGGCCAGGATGGATCTTTTGTCTGCTAAGGACACAAAGTTGATGCAACAATGCCATGAGTATTATAAAGCTGGTCACACAGACCTCAATACATCCGAAATTGCCGATATCCTTGGTCATGGTGCTTCAGAGCAAACAATCGAAGCTTATCAGTACTTGAAGGACTTACTTGATAGAGCAGTGGCCAATAACGTGGCCTACTATGATATGATCGAAGAGCTTCAATATACTCTAGAAGATATCAAGGATCAGTACAGGGAGTCAAATGCCTTGTTACATGAGGGGTATGAAAAGAAATATCAACAGCTTTCTGCCGAGAAGGGCTATGACAAACTCATTGCTGGGTATGATGTCAGGGAGAGGACCCTAAAAGGTGAAGTTGAGGCCTGCAGACAAATTGCCGAGCTGCTGGAACAAGAGAAAAACAATTTGCAGAAAGAGTTGGCACAGTATAAGTTTGCAGCTTCATCTTTCACTGCTTTGGTACCAGTCTCTGACGAAGGGTTCTCATTCATAGAAGTTGAGAACGCCAAATTAAGGCAAGAATTGGATACTTTAAGAAGGTCTGGTATTTCTGCTACTGCCCGGGGACGAGGAAGAGGTTCTCGTGGGCGAGGAAGATCTGCCCAGGATGTTAACGAGGAACGAAGCACTTCAGCTGCTCGGGGTCGATCAAGAACTCCTCGTAGTATTGAAGAAGCTCTTACTCTGTCAACATTGGAAACTCAAGCGTACCAGTTGAACGCAAAAGATCGGGCTTTGTTTGAAATGTCCAAGAAAATCCTGACTTTGGAAGATCAACTTACTGCGACGAAGTCTGCTTTGAATAATAAGGATGTTTTTTCCAGGAACCTTCATGAGCAATTAGAAAGATTAACTTTCCAATTCCATAAACAACCTCGCAAATTCTGGAATGCAGGCTATAATGAGGCCCTTTATCACTTGGATGCTCGCATTGAAAATTCCAATAATGAAGGTTATAAACAGGGATGGTTGAACGCCCTGGGTGTGCTGAAGCTCGAACAGGGGCACTACCTGTGGGATTATCATACTCCTGGGCTACTAGACTTGCCTGTACCACCCTATAAATTGGACATGGAATGGATCCCAGCTCATGCCATTCCTCGGAGCTTAATTTCAAAATATCTTGGTGACTATAATCTTCATTCTCAAATTGAAGTATCTCGTCCCGAGCATCTCTTGGATACTCCTTCAGTAATGAATGTCAGAATGTTGAAGGACTTGAATTTTATCAATTCTCCTTAGACATTAAATGATCCTCCTGCTGGCGAGGAACCTGTATCGAAGGCTGAGGGGAAAAAACCAATAGAATAGGATTTTCAATGTAATAGTTAGCACACATATGTAACCTGTAATTTATTTTGAATTTTAATGAAAGACTTTCATTTTTTGTTTGCAAATCTGTATTGCTATTGTTTTGTACTTGTCTAACACTTTTATATTTGTGATTGCATAACAATTCTTTGTGGTTCATCGACCAATCTAGTAATAAAAAATTACAAGTATCAAAAATGTTGCTCGATTACTTAATAACAAAGTAATGAGTATAAAAAATGTTAAAATTTCTTACAATCAACCAAGGTTGTTTAAATTGAGCTCGTCGACCAATTATAGTTAATGGGTTTTTATCCCCGACCAGCTATACTTGATAAATTTTGTCTTTTTCAATAAATGTGCCCGACCAACCAAGGTCAAAGATTTTTCCTCGTCGACTAACTACAATTAGTGGGTTTTTATCCCCGACCAACTATACTTGGTTCAGTTTGGAATATTTGTTCTTCGATGAACTTTTATGTAATAACTTACTTCCCGACCAACATAAGTTGGCATTTGAGAGCATATTTTGTTTTCAAACCATCCGAGATTGGCATTTTTAAGAATGTTGTTCTTGCCCTTTTACCAACCGGGGTTGATCATGGGTTTGAACTATCATGCCCACTAACTCTTTTACCAACCGAAGTTGATCACATTAGTGTTCGCCTCCTAACCAAAGGAGTATAGTTTGTTCTCGCTATTTTACCAACCAAAGTTGATCACGCTCGAACTATTAGTGTCCACTAGTTATTTTACCAACCGGAGTTGGTCACGCTAGTGTATGCCTCCTAGCCAAAGGAGTATAGTTTGTTCTCGCCCTTTTACCATCCGAAGTTGGTCGTGGGTCTGAACTATCGTGTTCTCGCTATTTTACCAACCGAAGTTGATCACGCTCGAACTATCTACTAGTTATTTTACCAACCGGAGTTGGTCACGCTAGTGTATGCCTCCTAACCAAAGGAGTATAGTCTGTTCTCGCCCTTTTACCATCCGAAGTTGGTCGTGGGTCTGAACTATCGTGTTCTCGCTATTTTACCAACCGAAGTTGATCACGCTCGAACTATCTACTATTTATTTTACCAACCGGAGTTGGTCACGCTAGTGTATGCCTCCTAACCAAAGGAGTATAGTTTGTTCTCGCCCTTTAACCAACCGGAGTTGGTCGTGGGTTTGAACTATCGTCTTCTTTTTGCTGTCGAGCAGCGTAGTGTACAACACTACTATTCGCCGAAAAACTTTCAAACAAAGGAGAGAAAAATGGTGAAACATCATCGTTTTATTCATATTGATGGACCTGCTGTACATTTTACATCACTGATAATACTTGCGAAGGTGTTCAGCATTCCAAGCATTCTTGAATTCCTCTCCTTCTAGATTTGCTATTCGGTAAGTTCCTGGTCGAACAACTTCTGTAACTCGGTAAGGTCCATGCCAATTTGCTTCCAATTTATTGTGCTTCTGAATGAATTTCTTTAGCACGTAATCTCCTTCCTTTAAATCGCATTTCTTCACCCTCTTGTTGTAGAACAAAGCTGTTCGTTATTGATATGCAGCATTCCTAATGGCTGCTTCTTCTCTAACCTCCTCTAGCATATCCAAATCCAATCTTCTCATCAAGTCACTGACTGGTGAATTGAAATTCAGCACTCTATGTGTCGGAAGACCCAACTCTGCAGGTATTACAGCCTCACTTCCAAACTCCAGCATATATGGTGATTCTCCAGTTGCTGCTCGGGGAGTTGTTCGGTAAGCCCACAATACTGATTATAGCTCATTAATCCAATTAGCCTTACTTAGCCTCTTCTTCAAACCATTTAGTAATGTTCTGTTCGTCACTTCAGTTTGTCCATTATTCTGAGGATGACCTGGTGCTGAATGAACCTTCAAAATGTTTGACTGATGATAATAAGCGGTAAACTCCTCGTTATCGAATTGTGTTCTATAGTCTGTGATGATGGCAACGACGAGGTATTTGAATCTTCCTCGGGTCATCGGTAGTGGTCCAACCAAATCAATTCCCACATGGAAAATGGCCAAGGGGAAGTGATGGGTGTCAACAATGTTTGTGGAGTTCTTAGGATGGAGGAAAAGCGTTGGCACTTGTCACATTTCTTGGCATAAGCTATACAATCAGCTCTCATCGTCGGCCAGTAGTATCCCTGCGTCATCACCTTTTGCAAAAGTGTCCGACCTGCTACATGGGCTCCACAGGACCCTTCATGGATCTCTTTAATCAATTCTTTCACCTCGGAGGGATGTACACATCTTTGCAAACCTGCCATAATTCCTCGTCTATACAAAATACCATTAATTAGTACATACCGAGCAACTTTAAACTTCTATTTCTTGGCAGCGAGCTTATCCTCCGGTAATTCTTCCTCCTCAATATATGCTCCGATGGGATCCATCCACGATGTTCCTAAATCAAGGGTAATAATATTCATCGTCAGGTCTTCATCTATGCTCCAACTTTCTAATACTTCAATTGGTATCGTTCTTCGCAGCTCGGTACGAGTAACTGATGCTAATCGGGCCAGTGCGTCTGTTTGTGCATTTTCCATTCTTGGTATTCTGATCAACTGAATGGCATCAAATTCTGCCAACAACTCCATTACCTTTGCATGATGCTTGACCATTATTTCTCCTTTCACTGCATATGTTCCCATCGTTTGATTCACAATTAATTGAGAATCACTAAATACCATCACTTGTTGCGCCTCCATAATCTCTGCTAAATTAAGACCTGCTATCATGGCCTCATAATCAGCCTCATTATTGGAGGCTTTGAATTGGAATCGCAGAGCATATTCCATGTCAATCTCGTCTGGGGTGTTCAAAACAATCCCTGCTCCACAACCTGTTGTACAAGATGACCCATCTACATACAATCTCCACGTAGGTAACTCGTCTTCAAAATTCTTATCTGACAGCGTTCCTCGGTGAAATATTTGCCTTTTTATTTCATCCTCCCCTGGTATTTTTCGATCTTCGTCGACCATCTCTTCTCGCCCTTTTACCAGCCGGAGTTGGTATGGGTTTGAATTTGATGATCTTTCTACATCCACAAGCCCTTTTACCAACCGGAGTTGGTCTGGACTTATGTCTATTGATCCTGTAACATCCACAAGTTGGTCAGCGAGCAATTTTTGTTCCTCGAGGGTATCAGGATATGTAAACTCTGCTATAAAGTCTGCTACAGCTTGCCCTTTTAAGGATGATCTGGGTTCATACACAATATCATATTCACCGAGCTCTATTGCCCAGTACATCAGTCTTCCTGATTTTTCTGGCTTATGAAGAGCTTGTCTTAATGGCATATCGGTATACACGATGATGGTATGGGCCTGGAAATATGGCCTCATTCTTCTACTAGCTTCAATTAATGCCAATGCCAATTTTTCCAACTTTGGGTACCTGATCTCTGCACCTCGGAAAGCCTTACTTGTGTAATAAATTAGCTTTTGGACTCCATTCTCCAATCTGATCAATGCCGAGCTGACCGCATTTTCTGATACTGCCAGGTATAAGTACAACTTTTCTCCCATCACTGGTCTGGACAGCAATGGAGGTGTTCCCAGATATTTCTTCAAGTCTTGAAAGGCTTTTTCACATTCATCATTCCACTCGAAAGTTTTTCGGAGTGTTTTGAAGAATGGAAGGCACTTATCAGTTCTTCGAGATACAAATCTATTGAGAGCTGCAACTCTTCCTGTAAGACTCTGCACTTCTTTCTTCGTCGTTGGAGATCGTAACCCTAAAAGAGCTTTGATCTTTGCTGGATTTGCCTCAATGCCTCGCTGGTTGACGATGTACCCGAGGAACATTCCTTCTCGTACTCCAAAGGTGCACTTTATCGGGTTGAGCTTCATCTGGTATTTATCCAGTTGATCAAAGGTCTGACCTAAGTCAACTAGATGATCAACAGCTTTCTTGCTCTTTGTCAGCATATCATCGACATAGACCTCCATATTGCAACTGATTTGTTCGGAAAAAACCTTGTTCATCAGCTGCTGGTATGTCGCTCCTGCATTTTTCGAACCAAAAGGCATAACATTATAACAATAAGTTCCCCTAGGTGTAATGAAAGAAGTGCTTTCCCTGTCTTCAGGTTTCATTTTGATCTGGTTGTATCCAGAGTAAGCATACATGAAACTGAGTAGCTCGTGCCCCGAGGTAGCATCCACTAGTTGGTCAATTCTGGGCAATGGGAAGTGATCCTTTAGGCAAGCCTTGTTGAGATCAGTGAAATCAACACACATTCTCCATTTATTGTTTTTCTTCTTTACCATCACCACATTTGCCAACCAGTCCGGATACTTCACATCTTCAATGAATTGGGCTTTCTGGAGCTTGTCGACCTCCTCTTAAATAGCTTGATTCTTCTCGGGGCTAAATACCCTTCTTCTCTGCTTTACAGGCTTGATCTCCTTATTCACATTGAGCTCATGACATAAGAAGTTTGGATCTATTCCTGGCATGTCTTCATGACTCCACGCAAATTTTTTCTTTCTATTTCTCAAGAAAGTTATCAATTCCTGTTTTATTGAAGCATCCAACGATGAACCTATCTGGGTTACTCGTTCAGGGTGTTCGTCGTCCAGAATAACATTTTCTGTAGATTCTACCACTTGTCCTTTTACAAGTTGAGATTCATCTCTTGGATCAAGTGTTTCAATTTCCGTACTTTCCTCCACCTGGTAAGTAGTAGTCTTTTTCCTTGATTCCTCAAGCTCATCTTGCTCGGTAGACGAATAATAGCATTCCCGAGCTACTTTCTGATCACCTTTCACAACTCCCACTCCGAAATTTGTTGGGAATTTTAAGCATTGATGTACTGTAGATGGGACTGCTTCGAACTTCTTCAAACCAACTCTTCCCATGATGATGTTGTAAGCTGACTGCACATTCTTATCCATCACAAAGAAGCATATTTTCTCTGTTCGACAAGCAGGCCAAGTTCCAATGAATATATCCAACTTGATCGTCCCAAGTGGAAAAACTTTCTCGCCAGCGAAACCCAGAAGAGGTCTGTGATAAGGCTCCAATTGAGATAACTTCAAATTTAAACTGTCAAAGCATGAATAATACATGATGTCTGCCGAACTGCCATTGTCTACCAGCACCCTTGAAATCACTACTTCTTTCATCCTCATTTTGATCACCAAAGGGTCGTCGTGAGGGTAAAGAACACATGCCATGTCATTTTTTGAAAAGCCAATAACCAGCTTCTCTTTGTTTACCTTCCTCGGACGATCCTCCTCGGCTAAATTTATTCGCTGAATATACGAGCAAGCTTGTGCCTCTCCGAGGTAAGCTTTTCTTTCTGCAGTAAGATCTCCTCCTCCTGCATCTCCTCCTGTAATAACATTACAATCAAATGACCCAAAACGTATGGAAAATACCTCTCGTTCTGGCTGCCTTGGTTTCTTGGGAAGATCGGGGTCATCCTCGGCATCATCTTCGTGGTCTCTCTTCTTTTTCTCCTCTACTCGACGAGGAGATCTAGACCTCTCTCTAGTTCGATCATTATTTCTTCTTTCACCTCCCCGATCAACATACTTTGCTAGCTTTCCTCTTCGAATGAGTGTTTCAATCTCGTTCTGAAGAGCTATGCAATTTTTAGTCATATGGCCATGATCTTTGTGGAACTCGCAATATTTGTCCCTGTTCCTCACATCACGATCTGACATCAGTTTCTTCGGCCACTTTACTTCCTCGCTATTCTTGATTTCTTCCAAGACATGATTAATACCCATTTTCAAGGGAGTATAATTATCGAATTTCTTCAGAACTTCCCATGACGACTTATTATTTCTGGAACGCTTGTCGCCACCATTGCCCTTATGCACTTTATTTTTAGACTTATCGACGTCCACCTTGGTGTCTTTATCTATAATCTTCTTTGCAGCCATAGCTTCCTCGGCATTCATGATTTTGGCCGCTTTTGCCATCAACTCTGACATAGTTTTAGGTGGATCTTTCGCCAAGGTGTAATACAACTTATTAGGCAACAACCCACTCATCAAGGCGGTGATTGCTGTCTTTTCCTCGTAATCTATAACTTCCAGCTTCTCGTTATTGAAACGAGTTATGTAATCTCTAGTACTCTCACCAGATTTTTGTCTAACACTTAGCAAGTGTGCTACTCGTTTTACTGGCTTTGCTCCAAAACAGAAATTGCCGATGAACAACTCGGCCAACTGAAAGAAAGTTGAAATCTTACCCCGAGGAAGATTGTTGTACCATATCTGGGCAGCTCCAGTAAGAGTTCCTGAGAACGCTCTGCATCTCATCTCGTCAGGGACAGCATAGATATCGGCGGCAGCTTGATATTACTCTATATGAAGAACAGGATCTGTCTTTCCATCATATTTAGGGGTCACTACTGGTGCTTTAAACTTTGACGGTGTAGGAAAATTCACAATAGCCTGGACAAAAGGTGTCCCTTGAACAAAAGTTCGTTGTAGGGGATTCTTTGCCCTAGCCATTTCTCCTAATCTATCCTCCAATCGCTGAAGGGACTCTTTCCACGCTTTATTTCCTTCCTCGGGCCTATTGGTTTGAGCAATAGATCGTTCTGAAGTAGCCTCTTGAGATTTATCTTGATGAGCAAATGGTCGTGATTGTGCTGATCCTTCTCTTAGATCTGATGGTTGTCGAAAACTCCTCGACATGGTCTTAGGTGGACTCTTATTCCTCCTAGGGCCTAATCGACTGAAAGGAGACACCCTACTCAGTCTTTCTAAGGCGCTGGGTCTTTCTGGAGAGAGAGTGATACGTTGATCAGTATCTGTAGCCCTTATTGACGAAGTTCGCCCAGGTTGATAAGAGAAATCATCAGACTCCTCATTACGATATGACTTAGTACGCCTGGATCGTAAAGAAAGTAAATAAGTTTGCCTCTAACCACTTCGCTGTCCTGAACGTGCAGGTGCACCGCCATGAAGGGTTTGCATGAGTTGCCTCATTGTGTCTTGCATGGCGGTTTGTCCTTGAGCCAGATTCGTCATAATTCCGGCCAGATCTGGAGGTGCAGAGGGATTTGGAGGATTTCCAGCATTTCCAGCATTTCGATTGCTAGATTCTGGATTATCCGCCATTGATGATGAATGATTTTTGGTGAAAAACGATAATAACAATCGCTTCCCACAGACGGCGTCAATTTGTTGATGTAAAAAATTAGATAGCTCTAATTGTTCAATCACAGATAAATAAAATGAGACAAAGATTTTTAAAGTGGTTCAGCCTTATAAGAATGACCTACGTCCACTGTTATGTTATTGCTGAGTGTTTTGGGAATTCTCGATTATAAGCTCTATCAAGAAATTCCGGTCCCTTTGAATGAGGGTGATACAAGGTATTTATAGCCCTTAGGCTGTACATGAAAGGGTGTTATATTAAATGATACACATATGAAAGGGTAATTCATTTAATGTTCTTCAAATGTGCGCGTCAAGATGATAAGCATTCAATGAATAGTTGAACTGTTGATTATCTGGCAATTAATGCTGTGGTCGAGGTGCAGCTCGAACCGCCTTAGTTGCTCGTCGTCCAAAAGTTCCTCGGAGCATTGGAGTTCCTCGGAGGGTTGGTGTTCCTCGGAGTGAGTATGTTGGTCGGGGAAACAATCTTCCTCGTTGCTATTGTTGACACGTGTCTTCTTATTATTCGTCCACATCAGCATACTAATTTTGGTGTCAACAGTGCCCACGCAGAAATTCCATCTTCCACGATACCTGTCCACAACACATGCATCCACGTATGTCTCGGTGTCCACCGATATGGCTTTGATTCGTCTACGATGTCGAACAATAAGTCCTTCTCTTTTCTTCACCGCAAAACCCTTTGATGTTCAATGTGTAGAACAAACAACTTTGGTGCAGCAATATCACTTAAACATATAAGAATGATAACTAAGATCTTTGCAAACTCTAAGGATGTGTTTATGCTTTGTAAACCTTAGAAAAACATGTGCAGAACAAGTTTCTGGTCGAATACTTTTTTCCAGAATGCACACTACCGAAACTATGATGAAAACACTATTTAAATAGGATTTAAATGTCGCCTTGAAAAACATGTCGTTCGAACGACTTGAGGAACTCATTTGAGCGACATCCTATCTCGTTTGCACGAGATTGGATGTCGTTTGAATGACAGCGCGAAAGTTTGACTTTTTGACTTTTTGTTTAAAACGTCTCTTCCAATGAGAGATCCAAAAATGTCAAACTCTTTTACGATCTTATCATCATAAAACGTAGTGTAAACCTTTAAAACACTTTTTAAAACATTTAAAATTATTTTTCTTTATAAAAATTACATCCTTATCTTTTATAAAATAATTTCGAGCACCATTAATTATACGCATTCATACCTGAGTGATCTCGGAATACAATTAACTTTGAAGACGATTAAACTTGCACCAATTAAACTTCGACATGATTTAATTATTTGAAGCTTTGCCGCAACGTCTTCAATTTCTTCAATACGTCATAGACCAAGTGGGATCGTGACACAAATATACATCTCCCTATGACATATTACAAACATAATTTTGTTCACGGAATTAAGTCAAAACAATACAGGGACTCAATTGGAAATTTATGTCCTTATAAATCTCCCCCTTTGACTATTCTGGGACAAAACTAAACCAGTGAAAAGCCTAATCGGGTCGTCAAGCCGTATGACGCCTAAATCCCATCCCATAAACCCAAAATAAAAAAATACAGGACACGTACTGGAATATGTAGCACCAGCAAGCATGAAATGTCTGAAAGTGATGTAGACTTAAAATCTCGAATCGCTGAAAGCATACCTACGCACATAAAACAGATAAACAGATACCCAGTGAAGTATGGAGGACCAAATGATACCAATTTATATTTCTAATAAGACAAATCATTTGAAACATGTGAGCAATTATTTGATACCAATTTGAAACAGATATAATCAAACAATATGTAAATCCAGATGTCAATAGTAGTGCTCAACAAATCCCCCCCTACATCATATACATCTCTCCCCCTTTTTGTCTCGAATAGACAAACCGATGAAAAGATAAACTAATTTGAAATATCTAGAATGAGAATATGATACCTAATTGAATCAAGTTGATACCAATTTTAAAAAGCGAAAAATGCTAGATAAACATGAAACAACTAGATAAATAAGATTATGTAATGACATATCAGTAGCTAGTAAACCAAGGAATCACACAAAGAGTATACCAATCAAATCAAGTGTGATAAATGGGATTATATGCAAAATACCAATATGGAACATAAAAGAGCCTGCATATAAACCAATTAGTCCAAAAATGCAACCAGTAGTACCAAAAATATATCAAATTAAACAGTGGACTACAAACCAATCAAAATACATTTTTTCAGCCTGTCGTTCGAACGAGCCAAGGACATCACTCAAACGAGATGAGGATGTCGCTCGAATGAAGTACAGATGTCGTTCGCGTGAGATGAGTTGTCATTTGAACGACTTCGCGCGACCTACCAAAATTTCCCAGATTCGCAGAAATATGTTATAATATTGACCAGTGAAAAAATTTCCACAAAAACATTCCAGGAAGGGCCTGACAGAATCAAAACAGTGTTAAAACAGTAGGATTTTAACACAAAACGCAAAAACTCATTAAACTTAAAATGCGAGTTACATGCAAATATAGTACTGGTGTGCTCATACATGGATATGGAATGAATGGGCGTGAAACTACAACAAATGAGTCACAATTCCAACACATTAAAACGATCAAGAAGCTCTAATTGATAGCTATAAATCATCAAACTTTATCATAGTCGTATGACAATTAAAGAGTGAGCTTAATGAACTAAACATACTACATGCACACAAATTCAAAATTTTGACGATTCTACAAACAATAGCATCAAATTGTAATGTTTCAACATTAGGATTAGTTGTGCAAACCCGTTTAAATTTTTAATCCATCCAAACTCCCTCAATAATATCATATTTTCTTTGGAATGAACTAAACAAATTTAGCCCTTTTCTTAGCATATTGCATTTTCTTTTGGGCTCTTTTAAACAGTGGCTTTCACGACAAGTCAATTTTAAACTCTCGCAGCCCTTTCCCGTGAATCACTCATCATTTTTACCAATTTTAAATCCTCACGATAAACGGTTATTACATGCACACTTCTCCTTAAGTTTACTTATGCATAGATGACAAGATTGAGATAAGAACGCCTCACCAAATTCAAATATGCAAGAGAAGTCAAACATCCATATAAACTCGTGCATGTGTGCGATGTTGGCATATATACAAAGTCGAATCAAAATGCATATCAACTTAGAAACAACTCCATATAAACAATGGTTTAGATCATTCTAAGCATCGGTAATAATGACCAAATGTCCTAGCCATATGGATAATGAATCGATGGGGGGTTCAAGCACACCAATATGCCACATGAAACATGTAAACTCAAAAACAAAAACCGAAAATCTTTTTGGCTTTTCAAACATATTTTGACTCAAAGAAAAGAAAAATCTTTTTGGATTTTCAACAGTTTTCTCAAAAACAAAATCTTTTTCTATTTTTCAAATAGGACTCAAACAAATGAAAACTATAATACAAAATGATACACATGTCATAATACTAGCAATGAATATATCATGAAGCAAACTAGCATTTGGCAGACATGGCAACACTATCATCCTTTAGATTTAGCATGGGAAGAATCAAGTGCACCCAAACGAGAATCATGAAGTTTAATTCCTAAAGTCACTAAATTTGATTTCCTAACCCAAGTAGGTGTAAAATGACGTATGGGGGTTTAGGGAACCAGTGCAACTTTATTCCTAAACTTCCTAGGAACTTGTCTAAGGTCGTAACAATAACGCCTAAGGTGACCTTTCCTACCCCAAAAGGAGCAAGTGTAGCCGTGGTGGGAATGATTACCTTTATGTGGACCTTTTCTAACCTTCCTAGTGTTTCTCACAAGTGCGGGGGGAATAGGAACAACTCTCTCACCAAAACCTATGCCTACCCTATCTTCCTTAATTAGGACGGTGCCTAGTATCTTGTGTAACTTCTCCAACCTAGCTTCCAAATCAAACTTGACTCTAGACGAGTCTATTAATCTCTCCTCCAACTCGTGAATCCTAGACTAGAGCAAATGCCTAGACTCCTCAAGCACTAAAATTTTCTATTTCAAGGACTTCATCAAACCATGGAGATTATCTCTCTCTTTCTCCACAAACTCTAATTTCTCCCTAAACTTCTTCTCTCATGCCCTAAGATCCTCAATCAAACTATCACTATTTTCTACGGCACGCTCATTTAACTTAGATTGCAATTTTGAGTGAGCCTTTTTCACCTTCACCGTTTCGGCATACAACTCATTAAACGCATTTTGTAATTCTTTCACATCGACATGGGATACACTTAAAACCTCCTCGGAAGTGTCATGCACATGAGAATCGTCGTCGCTCACATGACATGCTATAAATGCAACAAAGTTACGATCAATAGGGGATCTCTCTCCCTCTTCCGGATCATTATCACTTAAGGTGGCATTATAGACAATGGGTTGCTTTCCCTCTTCTTAAGTCTAGTGGGACATTCCTTAACTTTGTGATCGTACCCCTCACACCCAAAACACTTACCCGACTCATCTCTCTTAGGCTTCTCAAACTTATCCTTAGAGGCAGGATCTACTTTGTTATTCTTGAATTTTTCAAATTTCTTGGCATCTTTCGATTGTTTTTGAAACTTAATAAATTTTTTAAATTTCTTTGCCAACAAAGCAACATCCTCAAAATCGGAATCGAAATCGGAATCCGAAACTTAATTTTCTCCTTTGGGGTTTTCAAAGAAATACCCTTTTCTTTCTTAGGCACTTGCTTGGTGGTAATCATGTCGATTTCATAGGTTTGTAAGTCACCTAAAATCTCTTCAAGTTTCATTGACTATAACCTACCCAAGGAGTTTAAAATGGTCACTTTCGCATCAAACCTACAAGGCAATGACCTAAGGATTTTCTTAATGTCACGGTTGTCGGGAATTTTCTCACCTAGGTTAAACGATGAGTTGACAATATTGGACAACCTAGCATAAAACTCATCAAAGGTCTCACTCTCTAACATACTAATGATCTCAAACTATGTAGTGAGATTTTGAAGTTTTGACGCCCTAACCGTGCTAGGGCCCTCGTGAGTGAGTACCAAAATATCCCAAGCCTCTTTTGATGTTTCAAAAGTCATAATTCTATTATATTCTTCCTATGTGACATGTGAAGAAATAACGTGCAGACCCTTAGAATTATATTGTGTAACTCTTTGTTCAGTTTCAGTCCATGACTCAACATGCTTTAAACTAGTGACCTCACATACAATAGTGACAGGGGGTGTCCAAACTTTCTCAACTGCAAGCTAAACACGCTCATGAATGGATTTTAAATCACATCTCATTCCCATCTTCCAATAAGTGTAATTAGTGCCATAAAAAACTGGAGTTCGAGAAAATTCATTATATCCAGAATTCATCTTTGAAAAGACACGAAATCACAAAATAAATAAAAAATATTTTCTAGCTCTGATACCAATTTAAAGAGTGCCCAATATGTGTTTCAAACAAAACCAATTTTTCTCTGAAAATTATCCAACTTTTAATTATGCACCAAACCAAGTTGTGAAAACCCAATTCTTACTTTAAACCAGTTTTATCTTGATTAATCATAAACATGCATCTAATGATTAAAGCAAGTAAAGTAAAGTAAAGAATACTCATAACCCCGGATGTACGAGGAAAAAACCCAAAACGGGAAAACAACCTCGGACGGCCCAAGACAGACAATCACTATGAACAATGGTTTTACAAAGACAGATTAGCCTTACACTAAGACTCGATCCCCACGGGTCTTGACGCTCCTTCTGATCTTCAACCATTTTTTAATAGTGCCCATGCAGAAATTCCATCTTTCACGATACCTGTCCACAACACATGCGTCCACGTATGTCTCGGTGTCCACCGATATGGCTTTGATTCGTCTACGATGTCGAACAAGAAGTCCTTCTCTTTTCTTCACTGCAAAACCTTTTGATGTTCAATGTGTAGAACAAATAACTTTGGTGCGGAAAGATCACTTAAACATATAAGAATGATAACTCGGATCTTTGCAAACTCTAAGGATGTGTTTATGCTTTGTAAACCTTAGAAAAACATGTGCAAAACAAGTTTCTGGTCGAATATTATTTTCCAGAATGCACACTCCCGAAACTATGATGAAAACACTGTTTAAATAAGATTTAAACGCCGCCTCAAAAAATGTGTCATTCGAACGATTTGAGGAACTCGTTCGAGCGACATCCTATCTCGTTCGAACGAGATTGGATGTCGTTTGAACGACATCGCAAAAGTTTGACTTTTTGACTTTTTGTTTAAAACGTCTCTTCCATTGAGAGATCTAAAAATGTCAAACTCTTTTATGATCTTATCATCATAAATCGTAGTGTAAACCTTTGAAACCTTTAAAATTATTTTTCTTTATAAAAATTACATCCTTATGTTTTATAAAATAATTCCGAGCACCATTAATTATACGCATTTATATCTGAGTGATCTCAGAATAAAATTAACTTTGAAGACGATTAAACTTGTACCAATTAAACTTCGGCATGATTTTATTCTTTGAAGCTTTGTCGCAACATATTCAATTTCTTCAATACGTCATAGACCAAGTGGGATCGTGACACAAATAAACATCTCCCTATGACATATTACAAACACAGTTTTGTTCACGGAATTAAGTCAAAACAATACAGGGACTCAATTGGAAATTTATGTCCTTACAGGGATCCCCAAGGGCACCGGGCCTTTAAGCCAAAATGAGTTATGTTGTACTACCCCCATTTCTCTCACTCTTCATATGTGGTACAAGTGCTTTAACATAACACTTCAACCAAGTTCAATGTTCCAAATGGGTACTTTGAGTTATAATTTCTCATTCATTAATTTATGGTTTTACGTATGTGAGTATACCAAGTTATACTCCTCGCGGAGGACAACACGTTACCACTTTGAACCGACTCGAAAGAGGTGCGAGTCCTATATTAAATTGACCTTAAAGTTGACCAAAATCAATTTTTGTGAACTTGATTAAAATCCATAAAACCCATAAATTATAACAATCCTCCACATAAATGAGAGTTGGTTGAATCAACATAATAGACCATGCAGACATAAAGAGAATTCTATAGAAAAATTCCTAAATCGAGATAGATAGCTTTTAGCCTTGAATTTTCCTTAATGAGAGACTATCGGATTTACTTACTGATTGAGAAGGTAAGATCTCTTAAAAATCTTTGATACCACTTGTAATGGCGTGAACACTCGCAATGGGTGATTTTAATAAAAAAATGCAGTTTCAATTTTAAATATGCGAAAGCGACTTTTAAACTAATCTTATCTTGTTTATCCTAAGCATGCAACTATGTGATAAATCAAACCATGCAAATAACTCAAGCCAAGATTAAGGAAAAAATCCCCAAAGGGAAAAACCTTTATTCTCTTGGAAATTTACAAGAGAGTTAACTTAGAGACTACTTGATCCCCTACAAACATAACACGCTATTCTTTGAAAATCTCTAAGGAACAACTATGACGCTTGTAAGAGTCACATGATCGCAGTCCTCCGAATTTGCCTCAGCCTCCGTTCTTCATCAGTGAATCCCCATAGGTATCACAAGTTAGCAATGGATATCCTCTCCACCAAGGTGTATGCACAGATACAAAACTTTCCAGGGTTTTAAATTAATTCACAAGAATCATATTGCAGGATGCTTTTTGTGAATTAAAGGAGTATTTTGACACACAAAACTTAAAGAACTTTTGCACCTGATATGCAAAAACGTGTTGGAAAAATTCTTAAACAAATTGATCCATAAAACAGGTATTTATTACAAATTTTAGTCGGCTGCATCGTTCGAACAAGATCATCATGTCGCTCGAATGCCGTGTTCAAGTCGTTTGAATGACATAAACGTCAAAATCTTATTTTGATGAAAATTCGCCTACAGTTCTTCCAAAAATATATTTTCGCTAAGTAAAAAATCATGTTGGTCTTTTTGAAAAATAAATAAACATCCCAAATATAATTATATGAATTAATTCAAACTCTAAATCGTTTTATACCCTTCGGGATGTTGGAAAATCTTCAAACTTGGAGATGCTTGAGTTCGGTTCGTCTTCTCGGTGCGTGACGATTTGTAACAGGATACACCAAACTAGCCTAATGCTATACTATGAACAATGTCAGAAAAATTGTTCTTACATTGATCATTGAACATGATGTCTTGAATTGTTCAGTGTTTTGTGTAAATCAAGTCAATAGACTTCACTATAATTTTTTTAAATAAAGTTGGTTCTTTCGATTGTGTTCATTTGTGCCCTGAATAATTCTTAGTTTTATGAGTGCTTTAGAGAATTTCAGGGAAAAAGAAAGTGGATCCCCGGTTTTTGTAGTTTTCTCAATTAAAAACAAAACCAATAATAATTTCCTTTTATATAAAACAAACACGATATGCGGAAGCGTAAAATGATGGTTCAACTTTCAACAACCAATTAAACTTAAACAAAGAGAAGTGAGATTAATCAATTAATATATTCGCTTAAATCGATTCATTCAATAATCCAAGCCCTAGAATTTGCCTAAGTCATAATTAACAATTATCCAAAGTTAGGCGAAACCAAATTTTAGCAAATGACTTGAATTAAACAAACTTTACCCAATATTTAATTTAGCACCAAATTAAATGAGTGTGATATTTAAACCAAATTTTATCTTAAATTATCCTAAGCACGCGTTCTAAATTATGATGCAAGATAAAATAAACAATATCACACTACGCCGCGATGTACGAGGAAAAATCCAAGACGGGAAAAAACCTCGGACGGCCCTAGCCACAAGTCCACTAGATATGGATTTTACAAATACAAGACAAAAGACTTACTTCCTCAACTCGAACCCTCTCAAGCCTTGATGCTTCTTCTCGTAGACATCTTTTCCTAGCGGACAACCACGGAGCTCCACCGCGGTCTCGGAATCCACCGATAGGACTTTATATGGTCACCGTCACCCGAGCACGAAGCCTTTCTCCGTGTGGGTAAAATCGCATAGAAACACTTCTTCTTTCTTTGTGGGTGGTGGAAGCAAAACCAAAAACATCTCTTCAATTTGGTGTAGAGAAAACCGGTGCCAAACTCCAAGCAATTTAATATGTATATGTGAACTTGGAATAAACTCAATTGGGTGTAAACACTAGAGTGATGAAAATATTTCTCTAAAAATCTCACTCAAAACATGAACATTTTCCTAAACAATTTTCGCTCTCAAACTCTCTCTAAGAGATAAACTAGGATGGAAAAGTTAGATTAGAAAATGTCATTCCCGCACAAGTTAAAGTCTGAAAAAGTTGGTTAAAAACCAAGTGGGGAAGTGGGTGAAAAACTGCCAAAAACTGTTCCCGCCTAACAGTTCATTCGAACGAACTCTCGTTCGAACGAGACTTCTAACGACGCACCAGTATGGACTTCTTTAGAATATCGTTAGAAATCTCGTTAGAACGAACAATCTCGTTCGAACGACATTTCGAACGACAGACCAGTATAGGTTAGTGAGAACTCGTTGGCAAACTCGTTCGAACGAAAAACTCGTTCGAACGACTTCCAGAAACTTTTATAAAATTCGATTTTGGCCTAGAAACTTTATATACTTTAATTTAAAGTTCTAATTAAATTTTTTTGAAAATAAAAACGTAGTGTATATTAAACCTAACACCCAATAAACTTTGTTCCAAGCTCCTATATAAATATAATTGCATTCATGCCTTGGGAGCATGGAACCATAGTTGATGACGTAGAAACGAGGCACGCAAACCGGCATATTTGATGAAGCTTTATATTCTTTGCCGCTACGTCTTCAACAATCACTTCATAGGCTTGAGAGTATAACATTGACATACTATCGTATGAATAAATGTTTTTGTCCGGAATTGAGCCAACACAATACATGGACTCAATTGGAAATTTGTGTCCTTACATTCAGCCTTTCAAATTTCTTATAGAAGCATCCCCTTCAAACTTACATAGGTTAGTTCCTATTAAGAGTATCTTACTACACCCCATTTGGAATTTGAAAGTGTACGAGTCATTAAGAGCTAAGCTTATCCTTACTTACTTTGTAAGTAGAACAGCTTTATAATAGGAATAGGTATGAGTTTGGAACTCGTTAGTGCTATTTTAAAGAGTTAGTTAAGATTTGATTGTCTCTTTGAACCTAGATCTTGGTATCTCCAATCAGATAAGTAGGGTTGCCATCACAACTCTTTATTTTGTAGGCTTTAGTCCTATTCCCCTCGATAAATTATACACTTGTTCTCTATTTAACCCTTTGGTTAATGGATCTGCTATATTGTCCTTAGACTTAATATAATCAATGGAAATTATTCCATTTAAGAGAAGTTGTTTTAACAGTATTATGTCTTCGACGTATATGTCGAGACTTACCATTATACATATTACTCTGTGCTCTGCCAATTTTCGATTGACGATCACAACGTATGCAAATTGTAGGCACGGGTTTCGAACACATTAGAATATCCTTTAAAAAGTTTTGAGGCCATTCTGCTTCTTCTTTAGTGTTATCTAAAGCTATAAATTGAGGCTCCATAGTTGACCTTGCAATGCACATCTGTTTTGAGGATTTCCAAGACACCACTACACTATTACTATAAATAGATAACTACTCGTGTATTTAGAATCTTTTGAATCAGATATCAAATTAGCATCACTATATCCTTAAAGTGCAGTTGGATATCCAGTGTAGTGAAATCCCTTATTAAGAGTATATCTTAGATATATAAGAACCCTTATTATGGCTTTCCAATGATCTTCACCTGAATTACTTGTGTGTCGACTAAATTTTCTAACTGAGTAAGCAATATATGGACGAGTGTTGTTCATCACATACATTAAACAACCTATGATACGAGAGTATTCCAATTGAGATATACTATTTCTAGTATTTTTATATAAATGAATATTTGGATCAATATTTGTTTTAGCGAAGCTAGAACTACCTTTTGTAAAGATGGGGTCCCTTTATGTGTGTGTCCTTTAGGTGAAAACATTTTTTTTTTCAAAACCCTTTTTTTAATTTTATTTAGCACCAATTTTGTGAACCAAACTAATTAAGATAATTTTATCTTCTTAATCCCTGAACATGCATTTAGTGATATAATCAAGATAAAGTAATGGATGCTCACAAATCACGCTGATGTACGAGAAAACCACTAAGGAAAAAAACCTCGGATGGCCCAGGCCAGACAATCACTATGATATGGTTTCACAAAGGAAGATTACAGTCTTAATCAATGACTCGATCCCCACAAGTCTTGACACCTCTTATTATCTTCATCCTCTCCTCCACAATGCCAAGAATGAGTCCACCTCTGCCTTATCCACAGCACATGAGTACACGCATACCTCATTATCAACCAATACAACCTCAACAATTGTCAATAAGCAAGTACAGAGTCCACCGCACAAAACAGGTTATTCGAATGATGAAGAATGAAATAATGGTGCCAACACAAGATCTCTATGACATATGGTTATGTAAAACTCGAATATTGTAAACACAAAAGATGTTTTATGGTTTGAAAACCTTTGGTAAACAATTGCAAAAAATGTGTAGGTTGTGTTTTGTTATGTATGTTCTGCACACACATTTTTCTGAGTAAAAGACGCCTGAAATAAAAACTTTACGGTGGTGTGTCATTCTAACGAAAACGTGATGTCTCTTAAACAAAATGACCATCTTATTACAATGAGAAGACCACGTCGCTTGAACGATTCCATAATGTCATTTGAACGACCGTTAAAGTTGTTTAAACCATATAAAAATCAAGGAAAATTTCATACGACTCTAAACACGAAATGACTTAGAAATATCATTTTAAAATCAAATTTAAATAAAAAAACATCCTTAGAAAAATTAACCGAGTATCCATAAACCAATATGCATCCATACCTGAGAGAATCTCGAGAAATCCTATGGAGACGGGAAACGAGCACCAAAACTACGATATAATCTATCTTTGAAGCTTGGCCACTACGTCTTCAACACAACATCATAGGCTTAATGGGAATTGTGACAAGTAAAATCTATCCTATGACTCAAAGTGATTTTTATCTGGGATAATGCCAATGCATACCAATTGACACTATTTGGAAATTTTTCCTTACAAATCTCTCTTTGGCTATTTTGGGACAAAACCAAAAAAGTGAAATGCCTAAGCTGGGCCATCAAGTCGAATGACCGAAATCCAATCCAATAAATCAATAAGGAAAATACAGGATGCGGACTATCAAATATAGGATGGCCGACGAGCATAACTGTCTGAATGTGATGTAGTTGTAAAAACTCCAATTGCTGAAGAATCACTACACACATGAAACAAACAAATACCATGTGTAGTATGGAGGAACAAATGATATATAAAATCAATTTTCAAAAATGATATATAACAAATATAATCAAATCAAATCACATAAATATCAAACATCTCAAGTCAAGTCTCCCCCTATATTATGTATCTATATCTCCCCCCTTTTGTCTCAATTAGAAAACTAGTGAGAAAAATAAATATATATCTAGCATGAATATAACATGAAAAGCATACCTAGATAAAAAGGAGTAACTAGCTAATAAACGATCAATATATGACAAATCATAGCTAGTAAACAATCACATAAATGAACCATCAATAAAACGAATGATGTGACTAAACAAACTCTCATCCAACAATGTAGTATAGTAATCAAGCATGAACAATCCAAGAAAAACTGCATGTAAGTTGTCCAAAACAATCCAGAAGTAACAAATCAATGTATCATCAAAGTATATAACAAGAAAGTATTGAAGAATATCAAAAATCTCAAAAATACCAAACAGGTCATTTGGAAAATATAGAAGGTCGTTGAAACGATATGCGAATGTCGTTCGAACCATGCAAAGTCTCTCTACTAACGACCATAAATAGGAGCCCCTTATTAGAAAGGTCTTATAGAATGACCCATCTGACGACCATACTTGTACGTCTACTGTAGCTCACGCGAAGGATCATTTGATCCATCCATCTAATGACATGGACATGTCGTTCCACCGACAGGCATAAGTCGTTTTAATGACTTACAAAAATTTCAATTTCACTCCAAATCAATGTATAAACATCCCAGTGAAAAGAATATCTGATAAAAACATATGACAATACGAAAACAGTAGCAAAACAGACTCAAAATAAAAAATATGTGAGTTACACGTTAAAATAGTAACAAATGAACCATAATCTAAACACAAAGATACATTCAAGAAGCTCTAATTTATATCTAAATATCATAAAACTACATTTTAGCCATATGTGACAATTAAACTTTGAACTTAATGAACTAAACAAATGTCACGCACAAAAGTCTAGAATTTTAACGATTCTACCAAACAATAGCGTCATGACATGACTTTTTCTACCTAGGACTTATTTGTGCAAACCCGTTGATCTTCACCTAAAACTCCCTCAAACATAAATGATAATTATTTTCTATTAATTTTTCTTTTGAAGTTCTATTTTCTCTTTTTAAGAGATTTCTTATTGGGCCCATTTTGGCATATTTTTCTTTTTATTTCCTTAACTGTTTCTTGGGGTCTTTTAAATGGTGGATTTCACGATGAGTTCACATGCCTCTCGTAACCCTTTTCCCATGCACACTCATTATTTTTTCAATATGCAATATAAATCCTCACGGGCAACGGTTCTTACATGCACAACTCCCCCTAAGTCTTATATGCATGTAGATGACAAAATTGAAAGGAGAGCGTCTCACCAAACTCAAATATGCATTGGAAGTGAAACATTCAACTAGGCTCGTGCATGTGTGCAATGGCATATATATAGTCGAATCTAAATTTAAGTCAACTTCGAAACAAGCCCATTAAATAAATGGTTAAGATCAATCTTTGTATCCAAAATCATGATCAAATATACTAGCCACGTGGAAATATGGAATAATGGGGGCCTAATAATAACACCAATATTCCACTTCAAGTGTAAACTCCCGACACAAAAATAAATCGAAAATCTTTTTATGTTTTTCAAAAAAATATTTTTGAACCAAAAGCAAAATATTTTTGTATTTTTCAAAAATATATGAAACCAAAAATCTTTTTGTATTTTTCCAATAAGACAAAAATAAATGGAAAAAAATATAATACAAAAGATAAACATGTCATAACACTACCAATAATATATCATGAAGCAAAACTAATGTATGACAAACATGCTAACACAATCATCCGTAAGAAATATTATGATAAGTATCATGTGCAAGCAAACGGGAATCATGAAGTTTAATTCCTAGAGCCTCTAAGTCCGATTTCCTACCCCAAGTAAGTGTGTAATGACGCATAGGGGTTTAGGAAACCAAAATGACTTTATTCATAAACTTCCTAGAAGCATTTTTAAGGTCATAGAAAAAACATCTAAGGTGACCCTTCCTATCGCAATGAGTGCAAGTGTAATCAGGGCGAGGAATGTTACCTAAATGTGGACCTCTTCTAACGTTCCTAATTGTATTTCTCAGATGATTGGTGTTGACTTTATGAATGGGAGAAATATAATCATCGAAGCCTATACTACACCTATCATCCTTGATTTGGACGGTGCCTAATATCCTATTCAATGTTTTCGACCTAGCCTCCAAATAAAACTTCACCTTACTCTAATCTCTCAATCTTTCCTCAAGCTCATTAATCCTAAACTTGAGAACATGCCTAGACTCTATTCATAGCTTCCATCAAACCAGGAAGACTATATCGCTCACCCTCAACGTACTCTAGTTTCTCCTAAAGAGTCATCTCCCGTGCCCTAAGATCCTTAATCAACGCATCATTATTTTTTACGACACGTTCTTTCAACTTAGCATGCAACTTCAAGGTTTCCTTCTTCACCTTAACCGTTTCTTCATACGATTCACGGAAGGAAACTTTCAACTCACTTTCCTTTACATCTTCATCCTCACTCTCTTCACCCCCACTCACTTGGGACTCATAAACAATGTCCTTGGAAGTGTCATTCACC
This sequence comes from Sambucus nigra, assembly GCA_949130495.1. NCBI lineage: Eukaryota > Viridiplantae > Streptophyta > Magnoliopsida > Dipsacales > Adoxaceae > Sambucus > Sambucus nigra. Next base: position 474,364,223 of record OX422213.1, read on the forward strand.
TGAGTAACTTCAGGAGAAGATTTATCATCGTTGCTCAAACAAAAAACCATCAAAGCAGTGTAGTTGCACTTAATGGGGGTATCCTCTCCCTTTTTTGGTTCACTATCACTAACGGTAGCATTATATGCAATCAGTTTCTTGCTCTCCTTGTAAGTCTAGTGGGGCACTCTGCTATCCTTTGGTCATAACCCTCATAACTAAAACACCTATCCGACTCATCCATCTTATCATTCTCACTTAGACTCTTAAGAACGTGATCAAAATTGTTGTTATGAAATTTCTCATGTCTTTTGGCATCTTCCGATTGCTTTCGAAACTGAAGAAACTTTTTTGCCAAAAAGGCTTCGTCTTCAAAATTGGTGTCGGATTCATCATCCTCCGAAACTTTTGTTTCCTCCTTCTGGGCTTTCAAAGCAATGCCTTTTTCTTTCTTTGGCACTTACTTGGAGGTCAACATGTCAAGCTCATAGGTTTGTAAGTCACCTATAATCTCTTATAGTTTCGTTGAGTCAAGTAAACCCAGAGAGTTTAAAATGATCACATTTGGATCAAATCTAGTGGGCAACGACCTTAAGATTTTCTTTATGACTCGGTTTTCGGGTATATGGGATAACCAAGCGTAAAACCCATCAAATGTCTCACTCTCTAACATTTTAATCGTCTCAAATTGGGTGGTGAGATTTGGAGGTTAGACGCACTAACAGTGCTAGTTCCCTCGTGAGTAAGTGAGAGGAGATCTCACGCCTCTTTAGATGTTTCATACATCATAATTCGATTATACTCTTCTGGGGGGTGACATATGAAGAAATGGCATTTAAACCTTTGTAATTGTATTGTGAAAGTCTCTGTTCAACATCGGTTCATGGCTCAATAGGTTTTAAACATGTGGCCTCACCCTCTCTCATTACTAGTTGTGGAAACCCTTTTTCTAACGCTAACCAAACACGCTCATCTATAGCCTTAAGTGCACACTTTATATGCATCTTCTAATAAGCATAATTCTTACCATTAAAAATAGGTCTTAAAAAACCTTCATAAATATCGAAATTCATACCTAAAGACACACGGGATCACACACACAATAAAATAGTGTTTCTATCTCTCATACCAATTTGTAAAGAGGGGGTCCCTCTATTTGTGTGTCCTTTAGATGAATTTTTTTTCTTTTCAAAAACCTTTTTCAAATTTTATTTAGCACCAATTTTGTGAACCAAACTAATTAAGACAATTTTATCTTCTTAATCCCTAAACATGCATCTAGTGATATAAGTAAGATAAAGTAAAGAATACTCACAAAACACGTCGATGTACGAGGAAAACAATTAAGGGAAAAAACCTAGGATGGCCCAGGCTAGGCAATCATTATGATATAATTTTACAAAGATAGATTATAGTCTAAATCAATGACTCGATCCCTACAAATCTTGACACCTCTTCCTCTCTCCAATCTCTCCTACATAGTGAAACACAGGAGTGCACCTATGCTAGGTCCACATCACACGAGTCCAGGCATACCTCGGTATCCATCGATACAGCCTCAGCAATCGTAAATCAGTAAATACGGATCCCATCGCACAAAATAGGTTCTTTAAATGATGAAGCATGAAACAATGGTGCAAACACAAGATTTCTATGACATATGGTTATGTGAAACTCGGATCTCGTAAACCCAAAGGATGTTTTATTCTTTGAAAACCTTTGGTAAATAATTGCAGAAAACGTATTGGTTCTGCATGTTCTGCACACACGTTTTTCTGAGTAAAAGTCACCTGGAATTAAAACTTTGAGGTGGCTCGTCGTTCTAATGAAAACGTGACGTCATTTGAATGAAATGACCATCTCGTTAGAATGAGAAGACCACGTCATTTGAATGACTCCACAATGTCGTTTGAATGAGTGTTAAAGTCGTTTGAACCACATGAAAATCAAGGAACATTTCATACAACTCTAAACACGAAATAACTCAAAAAAATCATTTTAAAAACATTTTGAAATCAGATTTAAATAAAATAACATCCTTTGAAAAATTTACCAACCATCCATAAACTAATATGCATCCATACCTGAGAGAATCTCAGAAAATCATGTGAAGACGTGAAACGGGCACCAAAACATTGGCATGATCTATTTTTGAAGCTTGATCACTACGTCTTAAACACAACATCATAGGCTTAATGGGAATCGCGACAAGTAAAATATATTCTATGACTCGAAGTGGTTTTTGTCCGGAATAATGCCAATACATACAAATTGACACTATTTGGAAATTTTTCCTTACGCCTTTATCGAACTTATCGAGTATGTTTTCAATATAATGCGATTGAGACAAGACAAGTCTTTTTTATGTTTAAGAAATTTTAATTCCTAATATAACATCAGTGATACCTGTATCTTTCATATCAAATTACTTGATAATATTTTCTTAGTAGATTTAATGATATCTTTATTATTTCTAATAATAAGCATATCATCTACATAAAGACAAACAACACCATATCCACTTTTGTTTTTTAATGTAAACACATTTATCACACTCATTTATTTTAAATTCATTAGACATCATTACATTGTCAAATTTCTCATGCCATTGTTTTGGTGCTTTTTTAATCCGTAAAAGTATTTAACAAGTTTACACACTTTCTTTTCTTTTCCTAAAACTTTAAACCCTTATGGTTGTTCCGTGTATATCTTTTCATTTAATTGTGAATTTAAGAAGGTAGTTTTTACATTCATTTGATGTATCTCAAGATTATGTAATGCTACAATAGCTATTAACATTCGAGTGGATGTTATTCTCGTAACAGGTAAGTAAGTGCAAAGTAATCCAATCCCTCCTTTTATTTATAGCATTTAGCTACAATTCTAGCTTTGTATTTTTCAATTGATCCATCAAATTTTAATTTTCTATTAAATATCCACTTGCATCCAAGAGGTATACTTCCTGGTGGAAGTTCAACTAATTTCCATGTATGTTTTTGCATGATGGATTCAATTTCACTATTGACCGCGGAAAGGGGCTTCTAGAGTTGACATCACTTCCGTAAAGATTCTAAACTCACTTTCTAATATATATATATATATGTTAGAAAATTTGGACCAAAAGTCATTGAATTCTTTGTCCTTTTATTTCATCTAGGTTCGAGGCCATCATCTTTCTCAATATACTCATTTTTTGTATTATTTTGATGATTAATAGATTCCATATAATAAGTTCTTTTACAAGAACTTGAATCAACCACTTTATTTTATTAGGAAATAAATCTTCGAAGAAGTATGCTTTTCTAGATTCGATTGTAGTAATTACGTGTATATCAGGAATCTCAAATTTATATAAAAGAAATCGATATGGGCTACTATTAACTGCATAACCAATAAATGTGAAATAAATAGTCTTTGGTCCTATCTTAATCCTTTTCGGATGATGAACCATTACCTTTGTAAGACACCACCACACTTTTAGGTATTTATAGGAAGGTGTTCAAACTTTTCACAATTTTTTAAATCTTTGTACTTCAAAAAGTAATAATTTCCCTATTAGATGCGGAAGCGTAAGATGGTTCAATTATTCAAATTCATAAATTTTAATTTCTTTTTCGAATTAAAATTAAACCAAGTGAAGTGAAATATGATTAAGACACACACACAATTCAAATTTCACTTAAACCATTATAATTAACCCAAGTCCTAGAAATTTGCCTAAGTCATATTTTCCATTTAATCAAATTAGGCTAAACCAAATTTTAACACATTAAACTAATGACTTGAATTAATTACACATTACCCAATATTTAAATTAGCACCAAATAAAACATGTAGTGATTAAAACCAAATTTTATCTTGAATTACCTAAGCATGCGTTCTAGGTGAGTTTGCACAAGATAAAATAAACAATGAAACCACTACGCTGTGATGTACGAGAAAAAACCCACAACGGGAAAAAACCTCGAGCGGACCTAGCCTCAAATCCACTAAGTACGGAATTTACAAATACAAGCAAGATGACTTACAACACTCGACTCGATCCCTCTCAAGCCCCGACGCGTCTTCTTGTATCAACCTCTGCCTAGCGAATAACCACGGAGCTCCACCGCAGTCTCGGAATCCACTGATCGGACTTTATATGGTCACCATCACCCAAATTAGGAGCCTTTCTCCAACTGGGTGAATCAACGCAAACTTCTTCTTCTTTGTGGGAAATAGAAGCAAACCCAAACATCTGTTCAAACGATAGAGATGAAAAACCGGTGCCAAACTCCAAGCAATGTACATATATATGGAAGCTTGGATAATGAAACAACGATTAGGTGTAACACAAGTGTTTAAGGATTTTTCTTGAAAACTAAAACAATTTAAACATTGAACTTTTTCTACTTTGAATTTCTCTCTCAAACACTCTCTTAGAGGTTGTAGGATATGAAAAAGTTAAACCAAAAAGGTTGGTTCCCGCACTATTAAGTTCTGTCAAAAGTTAGTGGGGTAAGAAAGTGGGAAACATGAAAAAAACTGCTCAAAACTGCGAAATACCTGTTCCTGCCAAATCTCGTTTGAACGAGATTTGTCGTTTGAATGAAATCTCGTTCAAACGAGCTTCTAACGAAGTTCCAGTGTGAACTCATTAGAAACCTCATTGGATATCTTGTTCGAACCATCATTATTGTTCGAACGATACTTCAAACGATATTCCAGTGGCCTATATGGGAACTCGTTGGCAAACTCATTCGAACGACTTATTGTTCGAACGACAAACTCGTTGGAACGACATTTCAAACGAATTTCCAGAAAGTTTCAAAATTTTGTTTTTAGCCCAGAAACTTTATAAACTTGATTTTAAAGTTTTAATAAAATCTTTTTGAAATTAAACAAAAGTTTTAAATAACCGTACACACAATATAAAATGTTCCAATATACTATATATATATATATATATATTAAAATGCATTCATACCTTAGGAGCAATGGAACCATGTTGATGACGTAGAAACAAGGAAAATTAAACTCGAAAATTTGATGAAGGTTTATACTCTTAGCCGCTACGTCTTCAACAAACACGTCATAGGCTTGAAAGGATACAATTGAACTTTATCCTATGACTCAAACGTTTTTGTCCGGAATTGATCCAAAACTACAAAGGACTCAATTGGAAATTTGTGTCCTTTCAAATCCCCCCCTTTGGCTATTCCGGGACAAAAACTAAACAAAAATCCTAAAGGGCCATCAAGCTCTACTAGACTAATAAAAAGTCCCACCCAAAATAAAGATACAATGCTTGACTCAAACAACCCAAAGGATCCAAATCTTCGCCGGTGAAAGTTGCCACTATATAGAAGAATTCCTGCACACTTAAGCAAACACATTAAACGAATAGGGAATATCAAAATATTTAATGAAATTAGAGTAATTACTCCCCCTTAATTAATTCTCGCCTTTATCAACTATGATCAACTTAGAAAGACGTCTCCCCCAAGATAAATCTCCCCCAAACTAAGATACGATTACAATAGGATTAGATACCATTTCTCTCCCTATCACTCTCCCCCTTTTTATTCAGGAATAGATAAAGGATAAACTAATTTAAACATGATGCATAAGGTGATAAGAACATGAAGGCATATAGGCAACAAAATCATAACTAATTCAACAAATAATAATGGATATCAACTAAAAGGCAAGAAACAGATACCAATATGATACATAAGTATTAAGCATATGATATTAACAAAGAATGCAACAAGATGGATACCAATTATGAATTAAAGCATAGATGGACTAGAAAGCAAGGCAAATACCAAATAAAAAAACATATCAAATATATGCATACATAATATATACCAAATAGACTCAAGTACACATATATAGATATTAAAACACAAATGACAAAAAATAAGATAAGCTTTTCACACTCGTATGGCAAAAATGTGTCATATGGAAATGGAAGTGTTGGGGTGTGAACTAGCAACAATTAAATTTAATCCCAATTACTTAAAACATGTTCACGGAGTTCTCAATTAATTGCAAACTTCATCACATTTGAATATAACCTCATGTGACAATATAAATTGAACTCAATGAACAAACATACACAATGCATACAAGCCTAGCATGTTGATGATTCTACAAACCAATAGAGTCATGACATTGAAAACGCAACTAGGATAAACGGACATTGTGCAAACTGTTGATATACCATCCAATCTCCCTCAATAAGCATATATAATATTCTTTTGCATGAATAAATCAACTAAACATAGGCCTTGGCAATTATTTTTTCTTTTAATGCCATATTTCTATTTTTAGGCCATGGCAATTATTTTTCTTTTTAATGCCATAATTCTATTTTAGGCCTTTGGAACACATATTTCTTTTAGATCCAAACAAACGGTGTCTTACTATTCGCAAAGGAAAATAAATCCTTTCGGAGCCCTTTCCCGTGCACATTTATATTTATCATGTTTTTATTTTTCACACAAATCTCACGTGCAACGGATTTTAACATGCACTAGTCCTCCTAGGTCACAAGTATGTAGATGACAAGATTGATAGGAGAACACCTCACAAATCTTAAATATACATATGAAGTTAAAATTTCAAAAGAGCTCGTGCATATGTGAATAGAGGCATATAAAAATAAAATCCATTTAAACAACACAAAATCCAACTACTCCATATAAGCATGGTAAATAACATTTTAAGGATTGACAATCTTAACCAAAAGTTCTAGACACATGGGAGCATAAAAGATGGGATTATAACACAAGTGTATGCCACATAAAGTGTGTCAAACTAAAATACACACAAAATAAAATCTTTTTGAGTTTTTGAAATTTTTAACCAGAAATAAAAATATACACTCAAAAAGCACACAAAAAATCATTTGTACTTTCATTAAGTTCAAATTACTAACAAGGTAAAACAAAAATGACAAACAAAAATGTTTTTTAATTTTTCATTTAATGCACACAAAAATGAAAGAAATAAATACAAAAGATAAACAAGTCATGATTTCTAGCATGAGATATGAAATAAATTAATGACTAGAAAATGAATAAACATGCATACACCTAGAAATGATATATAATATGAAGAACAAAAAGCTAGAGTATGCAAATGAAACTATCACATTCAACCTTTAGATTTTGCAAGGGAGTAATCATGTGGAAGCAAATGAGAATCAACAAATCTAATATCTAGCGCGTCTAAAAATAATTTTTGAAGCCATATAGATGTATATTTAAAATGATGGGATTTGAAAACAAATGAATTGCTAGACATAGACTTCCTAGGACTTCTTGTAAGATCAAAACAAAATGACCTAAGGTGACCTTTCCTACCACAATGCAAGCATATGAAAATACAAGAAGTGTTACCTAAGGTGTGACATTTTCTAAAGTCTTTGGATAAAGTAGACCCTCTAAAACAAATAATGGTTTTAGCTTTAGCAACGAAAGTATTTGAATTAGATGAGCTAGAACCATCACAACTACTAGAGTCTTTTAAATCATTTTTCATTTTTAAATTTTTGGACTCAAGTAATAAATTAGACTCCTCAATTGTACGAGACTCCTTCTTTAAATTTTCAATTACACCTAGAAGGTTATTACGCTCCACCTCAATGTGAGCAAACATGCTCCTAAGAGTCTTTTCTCGACAATCACTCTCTTTCTTGGACTTTTCTAAAATATTAAAATTGTGATTTATGTCCATGAGCTTTTCACGAAAAATATCTTTTTGAGTTAGGAAGATTTGCAAAAACTCAACTTTAGTTTTAAAACAAGAATTTTCATTTTCAAGAAATTTAATTCTTTTTGCAAATCTCAAATTTAATTCTCTAAATTTTTCATTACACTTATTAAGCTCATTAAATTCCTCTCGAATAGCAAAAACTTCTTTATGATTAGAAATGGACAAGTTATCATTAAGGCGTCCCATCGAGAGATACAAAAAAAATTGAGAGTGAGTAAAAGTGAACCACCTAAAATACAAGGAGCACAAAAAATTATAAAAGATGCAAAACGGATCTTTGACGCGATAAATTAGCGCTCCGGCTCTGATACCAATTTGATGGAACAATAGGCCACCAATTTTTTAAATCTTTGTACTTCAAAAAGTAATAATATCCCTGTTAGATGCAGAAGTGTAAGATGGTTCAATTAAACAAATTCACAAATTTTAATTTCTTTTTCAAATTAAAACTAAACCAAGTGAGATGAAATATGATTAAGACACACACACAATTCAAATTTCAATTAAACCATTATAATCAACCCAGGTCCTAGAAATTTTCCTAAGTCATATTTTCCATTTAATCAAATTAGGTCAAACCAAATTTTAACACATTAAATTAATGACTTGAATTAATTACACATTACCCAATATTTAAATTAGTACCAATTTAAACATGTAGTGATTAAAACCAAATTTCATCTTGAATTACCTAAGCATGCATTCTAGGTGAGTTTGCACAAGATAAAATAAACAATGAAACCACTACGCTGCGATGTACGAGGAAAAATCCACAACGGGAAAAAACCTCGGACGGACCTAGCCTCAAATCCACTAAGTACGGAATTTGCAAATACAAGCAAGATGACTTACAACACTAAACTCGATCCCTCTCAAGCCCCGATGCGTCTTCTTGTATCAACCTCTGCCTAGCGAATAACCACGGAGCTCCACCGCGATCTCGGAATCCACCGATCGGACTTTATATGGTCACCATCACCCAAATTAGGAGCCTTTCTCCAAGTGGGTAAATCAACGCAAACTTCTTCTTCTTTGTGGGATATAGAAGCAAACCCAAACATTTGTTCAAACGATAGAGATGAAAAATAGGTGCCAAACTCCAAGCAATGTACATATATATGGAAGCTTGGATAATCAAACAATGATTAGGTGTAACACAAGTGTTTAAAGATTTTTCTTGAAAACTAAAATAATTTAAACATTGAACTTTTTCTACTTCGAATTTCTCTCTAAAACACTCTCTTAGAGGTTGTAGGATATGAAAAAGTTAAACCAAAAAGGTTGGTTCACGCACTATTAAGTTCTGTCAAAAGTTAGTGGAGTAAGGAAGTGGGAAACATGAAAAAAACTGCTCAAAACTGCGAAATACCTGTTCCCGCCAAATCTTGTTTGAACAAGATTCGTCGTTCGAATGAAAGCTCGTTCAAACGAGCTTCTAACGAAGTTCAAGTGTGAACTCATTAGAAACCTCGTTGGATATCTCGTTCGAACCATCATTCTCGTTCGAACAATACTTCAAACGATATTCCAGTGGCCTATATGGGAACTCGTTGGCAAACTCATTCTGACGAATTATTGTTCGAACGACAAACTCGTTGGAACGACATTTCAAACGAATTTCCAGAAAGTTTAAAAATTTTGATTTTAGCCCAGAAACTTTATAAACTTGATTGTAAAGTTTTAATAAAATCTATTTGAAATTAAACAAAAGTTTTAAATAACCGTACACCTAATATAAAATGTTCCAAGATCCTATATATATATATATATATATATATATTAAAATGCATTCATACCTTAGGAGCAATGGAACCATGTTGATGACGTAGAGACAAGGCACATTAAACTCAGCAATTTGATGAAGCTTTATACTCTTGGCCGCTACATCTTCAACAAACACGTCATAGGCTTGAAAGGCTACAATTGAACTCTATCCTATGACTCAAACGTTTTTGTCCGGAATTGAACCAAAACTATAAAGGACTCAATTGGAAATTCCTGTCCTTACAAGTAATTTGAACTACAATTTATCATTAATTAATTTATGATTTTACGCATGTGAGTATATCTCCTTGCAGAGGAGAATGCGTTACCACTTCGAGCTATCTCGAAAGACGTGTGGGTCCCATATTAAATTAGCCCCAACGTTGAATAAAATAAGATTTTTTAAACTTAATTAAAACCCATAATACCTATGAATTCTAATAATTTATTGGTCTTGATAACTGAGACAAAATTTGACAATCTTGATTTGGCACTTATCATGTTTGGACATATTCAAACAGTTAACCACTGAATTAACTCGTGAGTATTCACAAACAATTAAGAAAACTGATTGTAAAGATCTTAGTTCCCCCAAAATTAAGAACTAATAGAAATTTCCATCTCAATAATAAAGAAAAAAACATGAGAAGGTAGATTTTATCAAGCCCTACACCTTTTATTCCATGAAAAACTCTTTCAAACCAAATTAATATTTCAAATTATGAATCTCTTTATTCATGCCATAGTGTTGGATCATTTTTGAGTAAAGAGAAAACTTCTATCAAGATGCAATGACTGAAAATCTTAATAAGATTTAGTGACAACACTTTCCAGATTTCTCAAATTTGAAAATAGATGAGAGAGAATGTTACCCTCTAGGTTTGTCTCTCTCCTCTATTTTATTGGCATATAAATGAAAAACTAATAAAATATTATGTAAAAAATTGTAGATCAATCTAACAGACTTTGTTACAAGTTTACAAACAAAAGCTTCATTGGTAAATAAAATATTGGGTAGATTCTTATGCCAACATTATCAACCGAAAATACAGGATGCTGAGATATGGTCATGTTCATATATAATATGCACATACTAGCGGCACGGAGAAAATTTTCCAAAGTATTAAGTTGTGTATAATTTAAGTTAAAAAGTATTTGATATAACACAAATAATTGTAACCTATTTTAAAACTTGGGACAAAATTTTCTCTGTTTATTGGACTATCTATCAATTCTGTTTAAGAAAAAAAATCCAATAATAATAATAATAGTCCCTAACAACAATACTAATAGTCTGTGATGGGTCTCTAGCAACAATACATAAGTAAATTCGAGCAAGGGAGAGGGAATATAAAAATATGTAAATAAAAAACAAAAATATATATTAAGTGATTACAAAATAATCGTATAAATTAACCACCAACATGTAAATTTTAAGGCTAGTAACCCTTCCACTGTTTCACATAACCATAGAAAATCTCTATAACCCCTTGAATGTGACACCCCACCTAATTAAATACTAGGTAATCAGTTCTTTATAAAATTTAAAACAGAATGTCCGGTTGGTTCATTCTTAGCATCAATTTCAAAAAATAATATTCTTTATTAATCACCTAATAATTAATTAAGCTAGTGTCAAAACATTTTAACCATTTAAAAACGTTACTTAATTTAATACAACTAACACATTCACCATTATCATTAATAAATAAAATAATGAATAGAACACCATATAACTGAATATAATAAAACTAGAATAATCGTCCCAGTTAAATAAATTCCAAACCATCAATCATAATGATACTAAATCCAACTGAAATTGAAATACTGAAGTGAAAGGAGTACAAGTCTCTTTGACATAAATGAAATAAGAATGGGCGACACATGCCCTAACTGAGGAGCCTAAATAAAGAAATTAAAATCATAGATATGTCCAAATATGAGGACCTACAACTCCCACAATAGCTGCAGTGCCTCAAAAGATCCAACTGTTTAAGCTTGGCACCCGAGTGGCCGGACACCAAAAAAAAATTTCACAAGAAAAAGAGATTTTGCAAGAGACGGGTCAGAGCCCGAGTGTAAAATATTTTAAAATAGTTTAGCAAGTATTTAAAATGCAGTAAAGTAAATATAATACACATGTTAGTTTTTCGAACACTCACTTGAGATTCTCACCTCTCAACTATTGTGCACGCCTAACGTACCTCTAAACCATCCTAGTTATCATCATACTTTAACTATAACGTAGACATCAACTTTCTAACTATAACCCGTATTTCCCACAAACTATTATTATTAAATGTCCTTGCATTTATTATTCCTAATAAAAGTTTCACAACAAGTTTAAGTGTCCACATACTTAAGTTACGAAAAATTTATAACCTTCCTTCTCTACAAATTTCACACAATAGATAATATCACAAGTATATATACATATTCATCACTATATATTATATATACTAATACGGCACTCCTAGAATCAGCTGTTGTGCATGCATACTCTGCTATCGACTCCTATTACATCTCGTATTCAATAAGGACTACCGATTTCGAATCACTCACGAACCGTATAATACAAATCACACATATTGAAGGCGAACATAGTCCTAAGCCTTTGGGTTACGCACATACCTACGCACCCAAACGGCCCTTTAATACCATTATTCACACAAATGGCAATCCAATCTATGTCCGATGTTTTGATGCACAAGTTTAAATCCCCCCGATGGCTCCTCAAGATAAGACTATCACCCTCACAACTTTTCGCGATAACAAGCATCGTAGGTATGCCATACACATAATAAATCAATCATATAATAGGCATTAATATCACCAATATATATATATATATATATATATATATATATATATATATGTGTGTGTGTGTGTGTGTGTGTGTGTGTGTGTGTGTGTGTGTGTGTGTGTGTTCATAACACAAATACATGTATATTCACGTCCCATATCATAATTCTCATATGTAGTATATTATTATCCCGAATATCCTACGTTTAATTGGATGACAGTTTCACTCTTTATCGTACACTCTCGAGTATTCCTCACCACTCAAAGTGTATCCTATATTCTACCCATAATATCATTAGGTAACTCACTATGTCACACTGATCTAATTCATCGTTGTCCTCAAATTTCCATCACTCGAATTAATCTCCAAATTAGGCAATCCTCCCGCGTTATCCCAATTACATTCATCCTAAATACACCATTATGAAATAAAGCCTAATACCCAACCTAGGCGTACTAGTCCTCTAACATATGCCCAAGTAATTTAAAATAATTCCCAAGGATAAATTCTAAATGAATTTCTAACCATAATTAGCAAAAGGAGAAAACTAGGCAAAACTGGACAGCCGAATTGATTCGGCGTGGACCGAATCGATTCACCCCTACAAGTGTGGAAAAATCTGCACTTATGTTCTTACACATTTCATCAATTTACAACTCCAAATCTTTATTATACTATTACCAAACACCAATTCAACTTTACCAAATGTTATACTAACATATATAAACAAGTTATAATGATTACAGATCACAATTTCATCAAATACATCAATTTATTTGGGTTTTAATTCAAGAATAATTATTATGAACCCTAGGTTGTCATCTTCTTCAATAACTTCCATAAAAGTCAGATTTGCTCATAAATTTAAATCAAATTTCGTTGGTAACCATCTCTATCATGGGGGATCAATCCTACATAATTTTCAGTCTTCAATTATGATTAAATTTATCCAATTTCACATATGATTCATAATGAATTTCAACCTACACTAACATGGGATATATTATTGATCTAATTAAGCAAGATTTAAACACATGACTCTCGAAGGAAGGTCTGATCTGTTTGATAGTTGGTATGGTTGTGTTCCTCATTATTCGATCTACTCGGTGGTGGTTTTTGGCCTTAGACTCCTAAAATTGGCTCTCCTTCTTACTTTGTGACTCTCCCTTGAATTTTGTGAATGAAAACCCTAGCTTATCTTACATATCAGATATATTCCCTCTCCTAATTTCGTAGGTAATTAAATCCCAAAAATAGAAATTATCAAAATGCCCTACCAGGATGCCGATTTGGCCTAAAATTGCCCCGGGACCCAAACTAAACCCCCGGGTAGAATTTTCAGACTATCTCGACCCTTTCAGATACATTGGCGCACTTGAAATGACCATTTGGATTACTTATAAATAATTTACCTTTTTATTCCCTTAAATTAGTCCCGACACGACTAAAACGCACGTCCCGACTGAATTATCGTAATTGTTGTATTTCTCACTCGTGATAATTTTTATAATATTACAATCATATCCACAACCATATTTTACTTTATTCTCTCAGTAATATTCAATATAATTCTCGTCAATAAATACTAACCCTTATCTCGCTACTTAGTATTTATTTAATCCGAATTAATTATCAATTAATTTTCCCATATTTAATTTAATTAATCAAATATTTAAAAAGCATTAAAAGTACGGGGTCTTACATACTTCCCCCTTATAACGGAATTTTGTCCCGAAATTTGAAAAATAAAGGTATACCTGGTAAAAATAACTCTGGATATTTTTCGCACATCTCATCCTCATGCTCCGAGGTTGACTCCTCGATATTATGATGCTGCCACTGAACACGTACTTACGGTACTACCTCTGACCTCTGTTTCCTCTCGCTACGATCTAACATAGCAAATGACGCCTCCTCGTAGGAACTATTGGGTTGTAGATAAATATCCTCTAAAACAATATGAGTGTGGGCTAACTCATCGTGAAGATATTTTCTCAACAAAGAAATGTGGAATACATGTGAATCTTATGCAAGTGCTTGGGTAACCCAAGTCTGTAAGTCACTGTCCTAATCCACCCAATAATATGGAATGACCCTACATACCTCAGCACCAACTTCCCTTTCTTACCAAATTTCATTATCTCCTTAATAGGATATACTCTCAGTAATACCTGGACCCCCACGCTGAACTCCTTGAAGAACCTTTTGGCATTAGCGTAGCTCTTCTGTCTATCCTGAGAAACTTATATGCGACCCCTAATCATCTCAATCCTGGCTGACGTATCTTGAATCACCTCTGGCCCGAGTAGATTGTTGTCCCCCACCTATAACCAATAAGCAGGAGAATGACAAGGTCTACAGTACAACGCCTCAAATGGTAGATAGGAGTTGTTCTACGCAACTCCACCAGCGAAAGGTACTGCTCCCAACCAACCCCAAAATCCAGAATACACATACATAACATATTTTTTAGCATCTGATTAGTCCTCTCAGTCCACCCCTCCATATGCGGGTGATAGGTCGTACTCAAACGCAACTCAGTGCCCATGGCCTCCTGGATACTCTCCCAAAAAATGAGACACAAAGATCTTATCCCGGTAGGATACAATATTTAGGGGCACCCCGTGTAATCTCACTATCTCCGCAATAAAAATTTGGGTGTACTGTGTCGTAGTATAATTAGTCCGGACTAGCAGAAAATGGTCTACCTTAGTCAATCGTTCCATAATTAGGATACCCCAAATAACCATGTACTACACAATCGGATAATGTCCCATAAGCTAGAAAATCATGAATTTCCCACATTAACATAGCTTTCAGCATAAACTCTTATTTTCTTAAAGAGTCAATTGCTTGCATACCCTCTTCCCACAACTCATTTAATTCTTCTATCAAAGGATCCAGGTAGACATTGATGTTCCATTTGGCCCAGGGATCAACAAAGACAACATTGAAAATCCATATCTCATGCACTATATAGGAGGGAGGTTGATTGGGTCTAGGATCACTGTCGATACACTCTGATTGGTGTTTAAATTTCCAAATGGATTGAAACCATTTGTTAATATTGCCAAACGAATGTTACGTTGTTCTCGAGAAAAATTGGGATACTCATAAGTCATCCTCCTCCAAGCCGTAGAATCAATAGGATGACACATGAGATTATCCCCTTTTCTTACGTAGCATGCCAGGTCATTGCCTCAGCTATCCATGGTATTGTGAAAAACCTCTTTAATCTAGGCCCAATGATAAAATAATTCAACACTTTTTGAGGCACTTTTGAGCCCGTGCCTTCCTTGCCAGTAGATTGGACATATCTATGTTCATTGCATACCGGACACCGATCGAGGTTTTCATACTCCTTTCGATATAGTATGAAGTCATACATAGAAGCATAAATCGATTTATACTTCATTACCAAACCTTTCAAATTATTCTTTATAACGGGATAGCTATTTTGAAGCGTATTCTCCTTGGGTAGCAATCCCTTCACCTAATTCAAAATTCATGTTACGCTATTGCCAGACGAATCGTATTGGGTCTTCAAACTATGCAAACCAACCATGGCATGTAAAGTTGTTTGATATTTTTCACTGCCAGAGTATAATGGTTGGGTTGCCTTAAATTTTAAACTATGTTAGTTATCGTCAAGGTTTATCCTGATATCTTTGTGAGAACCTGAACCTTGTACATAGCCAGTGGCCTCATTCTCTTACACTTCATGAACTCCGTACGCGTCATCAACTAAATTCTCTAACATATTATGATCTACGTCGGCTCCTTGTACATCTATCCTACTTGTTGAAGGTTGTTGTGGAGGTTACTCAGGGACAAAAGGAACTTTTGATTCCCCGTGAAAACTCCAAAATCGATAACTATCTTGCATATCCCATCTTAACAAGTGTAGTTTAATTGTTTTCCACTCAAACACCTTACCATTCTCACACCTAGTACACGGACACGAAAACTCTTCATCATCATGACATCTCTTTGCGTATTTCACAAATTCATTAGCACCTCTGTGAAACATATCCCCTAATCTATTTGTCTCACCCATCGACTCTTTATATTTAGGATATCCCATCACAGCTACTCCACACAATCACCTATTACATGTAAGAGGCATATATTCGTGTATTAGTATAAACAAAAGTGTGAACATTTAGTTCCCATTAGTATAAACAATCACCTATTACTTGTTGTATAAAATTTATAGTATTTTTCATTTAATTATGTCTTATTTATATTCGATTTTAAATTTTAAATTTCAAATTCAAATTCAATTTATAATATTAATTCCTATTTCCTCCATCTCCTCTAAAGGGTGAGGGGTTCTATCCCATTCAAGACCTCATATTTCTGTAATATACTTAACAGCTCATGCACTTGTTCGAATTTGAGGAAAATTCGATAGCATGTCCCCATAGTTCTTTAAGTACATGATGTAGATTTGCAAGTGTGAGTGTTATTTCAATTGACAATGGAAATAACACTTAACATCGCATCATCTAGTATGTATCCAAAGAACATTAATATACGACTACATAACTTCCTCCAAAGGTAACAAGTTTAAGCCCCTAAGAATATTATTATACAAAAACTATGTAGTCCCAAACCGTCCAAACGGGATAATTTGAAAGATCTCGTTACAGGGGTAATGACTCGCGAACGGGTCTAAGGGCAATTGAATGCATACGCATAAGAACTAGAAGGCTAGTATCTATGCGCACTATGTGTAATTTCAAGTATGTTTCATTTAATTATGATAAGTTCATGGTCATGCCACTCTTGAACGAGTCGTGACACAAAGTAATTTTAGAAAAAAGTTGAAAACTCCCCCTCCCCCCATTTTGACAATAATCCAGTGGTCTTGCCACTTCCAAAATTAACCAACCCAACAAAGTAAGACAATATAATTATTTAAGGATTTATTAGTGTTAATTAAATTAAGAATTTAAAAAAAATTAACAACCAACTTCCATATCAAACCACGTCCGTCCAATATAATCCAACAACAACAAACCAACAAATGTGTATCCTGTATTCCTTTTAATTCATCTACTCAATTAATTCAACATTAACAATTTCAAACCTAAATAAAAATATAGAAACAATATTTATAATTTCAAATTAATTTTATTCTCTAAACAATAAGATTCAATCAATATTAACACTACATATAAATTTTAATCCCAACTAACTTCACCCAATCAATATTAACAATTAATTTCAAGTCCTGAACTAAACATTAATTTCAAGTCCCCAATCAACATTAACAATTAATTTCAAATACAAATTAAACATTAATTTCAAGTCCTAAACTAAACATTAATTTCAAGTCCTAAATTAACAATTAATTTCAACGCCCCCTCCCCCCCCCCCCCCCCCCCCACACCACACATGCACACACACACATACACACACACTCACCCACCTGCACATACACACACACACCCATCCTCCCCACCCCCTGCCCCTCCCCCCCACCACACACACACACCCTTTGTACACGCACCCACACACACACCACCCACACACACACAGATATATATATATATATATATATACACACACACAAACACACACAAACACACAGACACACACATATATACAAAGGAAAGAGGCAGAGAGGAAAAAACTAACCTGAAAATCACTTAGAGAGATAGAGACCAGTCGCTTAAAGAGAAAAAAAGAGGGAAGTGAAAACGGTGGGAAAAAAGAAGAGGGAAGGTTCTTTTACTCACAAAGTTGTCATGGATATGTCACGATCTTTCTCCGTGACAACTTTATAACGTTGTCACGATCATTGACCGTGACAAGTCCGTGACAACTGTACTTGTAACAATCAATGATCGTGACAAGCCTTTGCCACGGCCTTGTCACGATCATTGACCGTGGTAAAAAAAGACGTACCTGTTGAAAGGTGAAAATTTGTCCTTTTTGGTGTAGAGAGTACGTCTTGGGATAGCTGCTGATAAGAAGGACAAGGACAATGCCGATCGGTAGTGCCCCTACCCTATAAAAGGAGGGGACGAGCCCACCTTCTAAGGCACCTTAGAACCATCAATTTCAGTAATCTTAACAACATTATTCTACAATCAGCGACGTTTTCTTGTGTGAAATTATTCTCCACCTTTCATTCCCATCAATTTCACACCCAATTTAGTAAAAATATTCTTTCTCGCATCCCACATCTATCCCAACTTGCAAGGAAGTTCATCAACAACCAAGATCAAGCTTCAAGTCTCCAAAGAAGGTCAAAACATCCTTCTCCCTCTTTAAATTCCTTTTATTCTCACATTAGTTATATAAATTCTTAATTTACCTTTTTGTTTTAGATCATACACATTACTATGTCATCCTTTATTATTTATATTACACATAATTTATTTTCTATAAAAAAAACAAAGAAAAAGAGGGTTACACCTATAAATTCTGACGGGATTATTTATCACATTTTCTCAAAACTAAAAACATCTTTTCTACGCACACAGATATAACAAACTCCCATTTGAATCTATGCGATAAACTCCACCCTTTTGCCACATGTGAACTACGTGAACTTTGGTGCCTTTATAGGCAACGTAGGCGTCTCAGGCTAGAACCCGAGACTCGAGTTCTGTTTTCCTATTTTATCCATATATTATTCATATATATCATACTTGTCATACTTGCGTCTCATCTAACAATATTATCGTTTCATAATAATGATCAATATCTCGAGAAGCGCACACATCATATTTTTAATTATTATTTTGGGAATTTTCCTATGGATGACCTCACTCCATCTTTTCCATGATCTGAGTCGAGAGATTTCGATCTCCACTTATATGTACACGCATACACACTTCACAGAGAAATTAAAAAAAAATAGTAACATAAGCCCATGAGAGACCGAAAGGTCGGGATGGGTGCCTAACACCTTCCCATTCCGTAACTTAGCCCTCGAACCTCTGGTCTAATTGGTTTTGCAAGCATCAGATGGTCTTCGATGCTAGTCTCTCGAGGCGACGACATGTTCTTTTACTTGTTTTGCACAAAATAGGTTGGTGACTCTATCTCTTTACATCACCCTAAAATCGACGAGGGCCGAAGCACCACCCCCCGCCCCCCCGATGTAGCCAGAGGTGCGGGACCTTTATCCTCCCTATTTTCCTCCAGAAGCGCGGATAAGGAAGATCTCAGGATGGCCACAGTGGACACTTTGTTGGGGACTGACTTGTCATAAGAGGGCTAGACTTTCTTTGCAAGGGTGTTATCAATTTTCGCTTGTGTACGTATGCACCTACCTATGTTCTCTTTTCTCCTCTATTATTTCTTTTATATATCTACCTCATGTTTATATCACTTCTCACTCACTTTTCACTCTACACACTATGTAAATAATCTCCATGTACACCTCACACTACCTACACTTGCATATGGGTTCACTTACATCCACATGTTACACACACCATTTAGAATATCCATTCTTACATGTCACTAGCACACACCTCCACTTATCACAGTTGTATATATCCATGCTCACTTACACTTATCACACACCACTTGTAGTTGATCCATGCTTATATTCACTACCACACACTCACTTATAGATATTCACACATCACTCACTCTCACACATCCATGCTTAGTGTAATGTTCATGCTCCATGCTAGATTTATTTTTACATTCTTCCTTATTAGTATAGTACTCATAATGCCAAATAAATACACTCTCCATAATATACTAATTAAGAGTCATGCATTTTGCACACTACGTCACCAAGAGCATTGCTATATTGACCAAAATTTTATCCTATAATGGTGGGTCACTTTGTGATGGGTGTTGGTCCGGCGGGTCACAGTTATCCTAAGCAATATGAATTTCACCTTCTATTGGCCTTGTACCTTCGACGTATATCGAACGGTTCCCCCTGCATCGTACCACTTTAACGAAGTCATGACGGGAGGTATATAGCAGGGAGCTTGTTCACGTACATCGAGTATATAGAATTCTCTCTCACATGTCTGTCCACACGAGTTATATAGTGAGCCAATTCACCTTCACTCAGGTATATCAAATGGCTTGTCCATACGTACCGATTTCCCTCAAAAGCAAGACTTTTATCATGTAAATCATGCCAAACTGGGGAGCCTTTCCACTAACCCAAAAATTCATACCCTCATTTAGGCGTCAAGCCTAGGGCACTCATATTTAGTTTGTCGGTTACAACACGAAAATCTGTCGAAATACCGGATCGGCATACCACCCAAATTTTTGCTCGATTTTGTCTTTTTCCAAAACGGGACCCTGTCCATGAGCCTAGCAATAAGTCAAACCATGTTTTACATGTTTTTTCAATCCAATTTTCCCAGGCTCAGGTCCCGTCCGGCATTTCTTTTTGCATTTATGAAAACCTAATACAAGTGAAAACATAATAATAATAATAATAATAATAATAATAATAATAATAATAATAATAATAATAATAATAATAATAATAATAATGCTGAGACACTTCTCTCGTTTTCCCCCCTTCCTTACCAAAAGTGAAAAAAAAAAATTTCCCCTCTTTTTATCAAAATACCAAAAATATTTTCCCTCCTGTTGATGTCTAAAAATGGACTAAATTTAGATTTATAATCACAAATAATAATATAATAATTTAATCAAATCACACACCCAAGAGAAGAGATTTTTAGAGGGATTCATTCGTAAAATAGCTTACGTCTAATGTTGGTATTATTCAGTAGGGTTTAAAATAGCTCAGTATGGTGTGCATATGAGTGATTGTATGGACACACATTTCCAATTGAATCCATTTGCAATTTTGGCTTTATTCTGAATAAAACCATTTGAGTCATAGGATAGAAGTTTGTTCCCATCGAGCCTATGACGTGTTTGAAGTGTTGCAGACATAGCGGACATAATTTAACTTTCATCATTGCTCGATTTCAAGTGCCATGTTTCGCGTCATCAACATTATATCACTCCAAGGTCTCCAAAGGTATGAATGCAATTATATATATTTAAGACCTTGGATATTTTATTTGGGTGTAAACATTTTTATATAATGACTTTTTATTTTTTAGAAAATCCTTTTAAAAGTTTACATCAAAGTTTTTGCACTTAAATAGCAAAATTCAGATTTCTGAAAAGTCCTTCGAACGACATTTTTCTCGTTTTAACGAGGTCGTTCGAACGACAATTCTAATGAGAACTTTTCTGAATTCTCATGAGAAGTTTTGTTCGAACAATTTATCCAACGAGTTGTTCTCTGCTTTTTTGGTCAAAGTTTCATTCGTAATTCCCATTCGAACATGCTCGTTCGAACGACATCAAAAAGTAGTTCGAACGATATTTTAACGGGAACAATTTTTTTGTCAGTTTTTTCCCACTTTTCTCACTAACCTTTTACATGATAAAACTGTAACAACCCGCCTAATAAGATACCGGGCGATCACTCCAATATAAATTAAAACAGGAGTCTCATATGGATCATTCTTAGCATCACTGTTGAAAATCCATTTAATTACTAATATCCTATTAGGTGGCCGTTAAAAATTTTTACTTAACTACTCTTTTTAACGATTAAATTACAACATCCACAATTAAATGCGTAATGAACTGAAATGAAAATGAAAGGAACTAAAATAACCGAACACTCGGTCCAAATATACAACCATATCGAATGCTGTACTAAAAGAATAAATAAATGCTATTGAGCCATTGGCTCGAATGTTTATACAATATCTCCTATCTAGAGTACAAGGAAAGAAACGTCTACCGATAACCTGCAAGCATCCACAGCTGCTGCAGCAGACGTCAGACTCGAAAGAATTTCCATCCAGGCGTCCCTGTGTCTGGACACCTATATATATATAGTATAGAGAAAGAAAGGAGAGTAGACAAACGGGTAAGAGCCCGAATGTTTTGAAAATATTTTGCAAGTGCATAAATGCTTTATTTTTAGAAAAATAGTTTTATCTCATATTTAAATTGGTATCGCACTCCCATGAGATACCCCTAACCTCTCCACTATCAGTGCACTCCTAGAGCATCCCTCTAGAGATCCTATTCAAGTTATCCTGCTAAACTAGTCTATCCCAAACCCACTATCAATCCTAGATAGTCCAAGTAATGTACTAAGGGCTAAGCTTCACCCCAGTCTCAACGCTATGCCATGTTCGTGCGTGGGGTGTCTCGCAAAGCGAAATCCAAACAAGGAACCCCCCCGATACACTACTACGCGGCAAGGTCGATCGTCGAGATCCGCCAGCCCCTAAGTACAGAAAGATATATATAAATATATATATACCATAAACATTTATAATATTAGAGCACTAAGGATTAGACTTCTCCCCAGTCTCAACACAATGCCATATTCGTGCGTGGGGTGTCTCGCAAAGCGAAATCCAAACAAGGAACCCCCCCCCCCCCCCGATACACTACTACGCGGCAAGGTCGATCGTCGGGATCCATTAGACCCTCGGCACTCTATTTATCCATATACACATATTCATATTACAATATACATCCGGATCTATCTCCGGGACTGAGGATTTATATATAAGTATTTATTAATACTATTCATTTTCTTAAAACTTCCCATTTCCCTTTTTATACTCAGGAAATGTAAATATAAAAGCCAATTCATTATCATGAATTGCTTTAACAAATCTAATACTTTTAAAAGCCAGTTTTATTATCATAAAAATGCTTTCCCTTTATGTCATCCCATTTCCCTTTTTATATTCAGGAAATGTACCCAAAGCCATTTTCATTATCATGAAAATGCTTTGATTAAATTATGCTTCCACATCCCTTCTTCCATCCGGGAGTGTTACCGAAGCTAAACCTTTATCCCATTTCCCTTTTTATACTCAGGAAATGTAAATTAAAGCCAATCCATTATCATGAATTGCTTTAATAAATCTAAGACCGTCCCTCCGGGTATCCCCACTGGACGCGCCCCTAAATGGCTATCATCTTCCAGGGCCTCCAAGACAACCTGGGAACCTAACAACGTCGGGAAGCAGCCATATGCCTGCGGGATAGTCAAGACCACACCCGGAATCTCCTAACCAGCGCAGTATAAATAAACGCTCATATGGCCTAGGGACTATATCCAACCTGCTTAACAGCCAGGAAGGCTTTACCACAACACGCGCGACTTCCCTTATGATAGTGATTTAGGGAGGTGTGTACAATCCATAATTTATTAATTATGAAAAACATTTTTCATTCCATTTTGAAAATATTCATTTTTATATTTTCAAAATCATTTCCATCATAACATATATATATACCTAAATCACACAGTATATACATATCCTATATATTCTTCCTAGAATATATATAAACAGCCATAGTGGCCTATAGCATCTAGCGATGACCACAAATCCCAAGGATTCTCTCAAAGAATCATAATCATGCTTTCATATAAGCATGATACTAAATCCAAAGTATTTTCTTACTTTAATAAGTAATATATATCAAAATCCCATCTATGGATTCATTTGGATATCTCCAATTATGCTAATTCACTCTAAGGGAATATACACATATATAAATTCTCAATTCCTCAAGTCTTTTAGGACATAACCCTCTAATATACTTTAATTTAGAAGGCCCTTAAACTTTAAATCTCAAAGAGGAGAAATAATAATAATCTCCAAAATCTTGGGCTGAAAACAGGGCACCGGTCGACCGGTCATAGACCCCCGGTCGACCGCGGGTTGCAATTAAGCCTACGAAACAAAAGCAGTAGGCCATTTCTTCTTGACGCGGTCGACCGGCCATAGGGGCGCGGTCGACCGGTCACACCAGGTCTCCCAAATTAAAATCCTTAAGTCCCTTATCCAACAACCCAAATTCATTTTCGGAGATTCTAAACTACCCCAAAAATTATCCCGAACATGTACGACATTAATTCTAGCCGTAATTTTTCCAATTCCCGATTTGATTTCCGAGTTGATAATTTCAACCCGGAGCTGTCATCTTGTAAAAATCATATCAAATCGTAGAAAATTCAGAAAAATACGCGGTCGGCGCAACACGACCGTATCGAAAAGATCTACAACTTTCGTGTTTTGGCCGAAAGCTAAATCATTTATATTCTTGGTCGAAAATGACCCCAAAGGTTACGGGTTCACTATTCATTATCTTCCCCAAACTCCCAAACTCCATTTTTTTTCCATTTTTGTTGTTTCTAACCTTATCCAACAACTCAACAAGCATCTAATCTATGTTCCACAACTAACACATCAATTATTTTGGGGTATTAAATCATTTCCCTTAGTTTTAAACCCTAAAACCATAAAAACCCCAACTTAACATTTCAACCCATTTTTATACTCCATTAACATGGTTTTAACACTAAATATCATTAAGAGTTTACACTACATCAATATGTAAACTCATAATCAACTTTTACCCAATTTATTTTAAGGGTTCTAACCCTAAAATCATGTTTATAGCAAATGTGATATGAGAGGATTGCACAAAATGAAATAAAGCAAGTAAACACTTGCCTCGTGGATAAAATCCGACGACCTCGAGTCGAATCCGGCGGAGTTTGGCCCGAGTCTCCCTTTTCCTCCTCTTTTCTTCTTCCTCTCTCTCTTCTCTCTCTTTTCTTTCTTTCTTTCTTCTTTCCTTTCCCTTTCTCCCTCTTTAAATAAGAAGAAAGGGGTTATACCCCTTAAAACCCAAAAACGACTCGTTTACCCAATTACGAGTTACTTTTACCTCTAAAATTAATCAAAACTCATTTCCGACAATCGGACACTCTTTTCCGACTATCTCGGCCATTCCGAGAATTATGGCACAGTCGAAATTCCCATCCGAGGTACTTGACCGCAAATCACTATTCTAACAAAAAATAAATAAATGCGAGTTTTCCAATTAAAAAAATCTTACCTCGTGTCACTTTTCTCCACGACGACATATAATTAAAATATTTTGACCTATATAGTCCCAAAAATAATCACAACATCCTTCGAAAATCATTCAATCCTCGAAAATCCCAAAAATTACTATTTAGGAAAATTCCCCAAATTCCAATTTATATCCAATTATGGAATTTAATCGTCTCCAAAAAGGACGGGTTGTTACAAAAACAAGTGCCGGAAACAACTTTTTGACAGAACTTTTTTTCTTTCTCTTAGAGAAATTTGAGAGCTTAATTCTTCCAAGAAAAATTTCTCTTGGTGTTTGTAAAAATATTTTATCTTTAGAACAAAACCAAGTTTACACCCAATATTTATTTGTGTTTCAATCCAAGTTCCCATATATATATATATATATATATATATATATATCTTTCTTGGAGAGTGTTTGGCATCATTTTTTATTCTCTACCCATAAAGAAGACTGTTTGGGTTCTTTTCTACTCCAAAAAGGAGAAACGTTTGTTACAGCGTTCTCGCATGGTGAAAGGCACCATGTGTGGTTGACGGTGGGTTGTGCCTCTATTGGTGGACTCCAAGATTCTGGTGGATCCAGGATTTATCTACAAGGCAGAAGTTGAAGAGCGAAGGAAGCGTCGGTGCTTGAAAGAGTCGAGTTGAGTGTTGTAAGTCTTCTTGTCGTAGTCTTTGTAAACATACCATACCTAGTGGATTCGTTAGGCCAGGATCGTCTGAGATTTTTCCCATTTGGGTTTTCCTCGTACATCGCTGCGTAGTGAGATTGTTTATTTTATCTTGCAAACATCACCTTAGATGCATGCTAGGATAAACAAGATAAAAATTGGTTTAAATCTCACATTTGTTTTATTAAGCGCTAATTTAAGTTTGAATAATTTGGGTAAGTTTAATTTAATTCATGTTCCAGAATTTTAATTTGATAAAATTTGGTTTGGCCTATATTGAAAATTAGAATAAATCACTGTTAGGCAAATTTTAGGACTTGGGTTGAATTAATTTTGCTTAAGTGAAAATTAAAATGTTTGAGTGTATTAATATTTTTGTTGGAATTTAATTTAACCATCAGTTGAATTTGAAAGTAGTTTTCAAATTTAGGGGATTTCCACACCTTACAAAGTGGTATCAGAGCCGTAGGTAAGAAATATACCCCTATCAGATTGGTATCAGAGCGGGTTACACTAAAATATTGTGTGATCCTAATTTTTAGGAATTTTTTTTGGAAAATTTGCATTTTTCAAAATTTTCAATTTTTGATGATTCTAACATGCTTGCTCACGACTCTTCACTTGCTATATCCTATGAATAATGTCTAGCATTTTTGCATACTCTTGCTTTTGTGTTTCATGTCATATATTCTCGCTATTTGTATGCTTGTTTGTCATTTTCTAATCCATGCTTCATTAAATATTGCTTTGCTAGAATTATAACCTGTTTAGCTTTTGTATTTTATCCTTTATATTTTTGGGTATTAAATGAAAATTTCAAAATGATTTTTATTTGTCTTTTGAGTTAAATTTTGTGTTTGGTGAAAAACTCAAAAAGATTTTTTTTGTGTGTGTTTGTAGTTTGACACACTTTTTGTGGCATATACCGTGTTTGAATCCTTTATTTTTTCTTCCATATAGCTAGAACTTTTGGTTGTATATTTCAATTATTAAATTGTTCTTTATCATGGTTACATGAAGTAGTTTGAATTTGAATTGCTAGAATGATTATTAATTTTATGCCTCTTTTGCACCCATGCACGAGCTCTTTGAATTTTAACTTCACATGAATATTTGAGTTATGTGAGATGTTCTCCTATCAATTTTTTCATTTACTTGTTTTGTGACTATGGGAGATTTGTACATCTTATTCCGTTGCACTTGAGATTATTGTGTGTTAAAAAAATGATATATGAAAGTGCATGGGGAAGGGCTATGAAAGGAACAATCATCCTTTGCAATTAAGCCACCGTTTGCAATGGACCTAAAAGAAATACATGGTTTAAAGGCCTAAAAGAAAAATATGCCATTAAAAGAAAAATATATCCAAGTCCTAGTTTGTTTAGGTTGATATTTTCGTGAAAAGAAAAGAAAATATTATTTTTGAGGGAGTTTTGATGGAATATCAACGGTTTTGCACAATGTCTTGTATCCTAGTTGCACTATTTCTGTCATGACTCTATTGGTTTTTAGAATAATCAATATGCTAGGCTTATTGAATTGTGCTTGTTTTGTTCTTTGAGTTCATTTTCTTTCACATGAGGCTTTATATATGTATGATAAAGTTTTGCAATCAAATGGAACTCCTTGAACATGTTTAAGTGATTGGGTCACAAGTTAATAGTTGCTAGTTGACACCCCTTCACTTTCGTTTCCATATGACACATTTATGCCATAAGAGTGTGGAAAACTTATGCTATTTTGAGTTGTGTGTGTTTATATATATATTCTTGTTCTTAATTAAAATCTTTTGTGTATGTATTTATATATGATTTTTTTAAAGTCTTTGCCTTGCATGCTAGTCCATTTATCTAACTTATTGTGAATTTTGGTTTAATATCTCATGCTTATCAGAACACATTTATTGGTATCTTTTGATATCGCTTCATAGTTGATATTCATGACGCTTTATGTGGATTAGTTGGACTTCATTGTTTGCCATATGCTTTATCGTTCCCGTTTTTACACCATCGCATGTTTCACTTGTTTCTTCTTAATTTATATCCCTTGTCTAGTTTAGGGGGAATATTTGCTTTAACTGTGGTAGAAATAAGTCATGTTTTATTATTCTAAACCTTTGTATATTCCTGAACCAAAAGGGGGACAAATGGTATCTAAACCTTTAGTGTGCGGAGATTTATCTTAGGAGGAGTCGCGGTCTTTCTGGGTAGATCATTGTTAGATAAAATGAGAAAATTATTTAAGGGGGAGTATTTATTTACATTGCATTTAATATTATTATATTCCTTATGCGTTTGATGGTGTGCTTAAGTGTGTAGGAAATTCATTTTAGCGGCATTTTTAAAGTGACAAAGAGGGAGTCGAGTCATTGCGTATGTAGTTTTATTTAATTTTGGGTGGGATGTTATGTCTAGACGAGCTTGACGGCCCTTTAGGATTTTTGGTTGGGTTTTGTTTCGGAATAGCCAAAAGGGGAGATTTTTAAGTATACAAATTTACAATTGAGTCCATATGTAGTTATGGCTTAATTCCGGACCAAACCATTTGAGTCATACGATATAAGTTTGTTCCTATCAAGCTTATGATGTGTTTGAAGTGTTGAAGACGTAGCGGCCATAATTTAAAGTTTCATCATTTCTCGGTTTCAATTGCCATGTTTCGCGTCATCAATATTATATCACTCCAAGGTCTCCAAAGGTATGAATGCAATTATATATATTTAGGACCTTGGATATTTTATTTGTGTGTAAACATTTTTCTATAACGACTTTTTCTTTTTCAGAAAATCATTTTAAAAGTTTACATCAATGTTTTTGGGCTTAAATAGCAAAATTCAGATTTTTGAAAAGTCATTCGAATGACATTTTTCTCGTTCGAACGAGGTCATTTGAACTACAATTCTAACGATATTTTTTCTTAATTCTAGTTAGTGTAACACCCCGTGTTTTTATTTATTATTTTAATTAATTAATTGGAATTTTTGAGAAAAATAAATTTTTGAATTTAATAATTTTTATTGGCTAAATATGTTGGTTATGATTTTAGAAGAATAAAACTTCAAGCGGAATTAAAATTGGAGTTAAAACGGATTTTATATTGATTTTACAATATTTTGCCTTATAGGCATTTTTTGGGCAAACTGTCAGTTTTTCGGGGTGATCGATCGATCGACCCCTGGGTAGATCGATCGACCCTCCCAGAAAACGTGCGCTGTGAGCTGTTTTTTTAGAATTTGTGTAGGATTAGGACTCCTAATCACTATATAACCTTGTTAATCCGTAGGGGGACTTCTCATAATCACTTTTTCTCTAGTTTTTCACCAGAGAACACTTCCAAATATTTTTCCTCTCACTCATAATCACCAACCTTCAACAAAATCAAGTTTTTGTCACAAGTTTTGGCACAAGTTTTTGAAGGCTTAATTGGGGTTTAATCAAGATCGCTCAAGAACACTCTCTTGCTAATTTTTCGCAAGGAATCCGGATTTTTAATCAGATTTTCAACACGATCTTCACAGGCATGAATACTCTATTCTTTTCCTTTAGTATTATACGTTTTAAGTGTCGCCTAAACACGTAATTACATGTTTTCTTAAAAATAATTAGCAACTTAATTAGAAAAAGTGGATACTAATTATGGGGCTGTTTTTATAAAATCTTTTAATCTCAATAATATTCATAACCCTTTGGGTACGTAGGATTCATGAGTGATTTTAGGTTTTATTGGTGTAGGACCCTAGTGTTAAAATAATTGATTTTTGGGTGCGTATAACTCATGAAATACAGGTAGAGATAATAAAATTTGGTTTTTGATATATATATATATATGATGAAAACTTGGTATATTTAATTTAAAATAATTAAATGAGATTATTTGGGTATTATTGACGTTGTGATAATTACATTAAAGATTTAATTTATTTGGACTATCATGCGCAGTTTTATATGTTGATTAATTTTGCTTGTTTGTGTGACTTGTTGGTATTATGATGTTGCCTTGTGACGACGGGTTGTTGGGTATTATTGCTCTCCCTATATTTTAGAATGCCTATAGGTATGGGATTAGTGGTATGCCTTTTGATGATTTACGCCTTCTAGGTATGGGACTAGTGAGGGTAGATTATCGCATTTTTTATCATCTTGGGGGTGGGCTGATTTTTGATACTTTATCGTCGTTACGGTAGTCTAAGTATGAGACTAAGTTAAGATTTATGTTAGAAAATCCTCCTATACATAGGATAGGACGTATTGATAACTTGGGGACCCTTAGTTATGGGACTAAGGGGTATTTTTAGGATCTCACATCGATTAAAAGGGTGGGGTGATTATAAATTGAGAAATTGAGAATTAATGCCTAAGATAAAAATGGGTATTAAAATTTGTGGCGACATAATGTGTCGAGGCTGATAGTTTAAACGGGCCAGAGGGCGATTTATGTCGTGTCGTGTGTGGAACCTTGTCATGTGTCGGGGCCGATAGTAAACGGGTCAGAGGGCGATTGATAAGGGAGAACCTTGTCATGTGTCGGGGCCGATAGTAAACGGGTCAGAGGGCGATTTACAAGGGGAAGTGTGACACTTTAATAAAAAGTGAGAACGATAATAAAAGTTGGTTAATTTAATTAAATTAACATCGTGGGACTTGGGAATTTAAAATCATATTGGTGTGCCTTTATAAATGGGGATTTTTGTGGGTAGTTGGTAGATTATAATTATCACGTTTAATTATCCCGTTTAATTTAAAATATTCTATTGTGATATTTATTGAGTATAATGCTACTGTCTGGATTCAAGGATCCTATTTGAGGGTAGTAGTGTGTATTCTTGCTCAGGACTTTGGCTCTGACCCATGCGTTGACTAATCTTTTTCAGGATTTAATTTGGAGAAGCTGCATAAGTTTACCAGAGTTATCATTGGAGGTGCAGCTGGAGTTATTTACTTTATGGCATAATTTAGTTAGACTTTATTTTTCAGTCGTATTATGAGACTTCATTGGAGTTTTATTGGGCCATTCGGTTCCAAAGTTGTTTAGAGGATTTCTGTTGCGATTATTCAGATTTTATTTAATCATTATTGGAGATTGGATTTTTTTTTGGAGTTAGCATGGGATGGATCTTTTATCGCTTAGTTGTTTATGATCATTTGAGATTAATTCAATTATGTATCTTATGGACTGGTTTATTTATGTCTCATATCAGTCTCATGCTAAGAATGGAATTTTATTTAGTTCACGCCCGGCTTAGTTTTGGTGGCGGCCGACGCCAGAATTAGGTGGGGTGTGACAGTTAGAAGTTTCGTTCGAAGGATTTATCCAACTAATTGTTCGCTTCTTTTTCGTTCAAAGTTTCATTCGTAAATCTCGTTCGAACATGCTCATTCGAACGACATCAAAAAGTCGGTCGAACGAGATTTCAGCGGGAATAGTTTTTTGGTTAGTTTTTTCCGACTTTCCCATAAACCTTTTACATGATAAAACAAGTTCGGGAAATAACTTTTTGACATAATTTTTTTTCTCTTAGATAGATTTGAGAGCTTAATTCTTCCAAGAAAAAGTTCCCTTGGTGTTTGTAAAAATGTTTTATCTTTAGAACAAATTCAAGTTTATACCCAATATTTGTTTGTGTTTAAATAAAAGTTCCCATATATATATATATATATATATATATATATATATATATACACACACACACACACACTAGTGGATACCCGTGCCTGAAGGCACAACGAAAATTTCCAAATTACGTAATCGCGAAATGATAAAAATTTCAAAAGTACGTAACTAAAAAGCGACAAAAGTATAGTTCCCAGACAAAACATCTATATAACGTTCCGTAACATACATAAGGGCGACTCTATTTATTGCTCCATAGTTAACTTCCACCACTAACTACAACATTGGTCACATTTGATTGTGGAGCTGCATGTCTAACTAAGAACATAACCGTGTACATCATTAACAAATGAAAAAAGGAACCAACACAAAAGGAATGACACTAATTCAGAAACAAATTCAGTAAAGAGCACCACAAATAATACAATCCATTCCAAAGAGTGGTTAAAAGAGAAAAAAAGTACCAGTTGTTTCATATTTACACATTTCTAAAAACACTAATGCATATGAACAATGTCATTTAAGTTGTTGTCAGAAGTGGACAAGCTGTTGCTATAGGTGGCCAAGTTGTAGTTGCAAATGTCCTTGCTGGATAAGCTGCTATAGTTGTAAGTGGCCGAGCTGGCTAAGATTCTGTTACTATAATTAACCGAATTGGACAAGCGATTGTAGATGTAAGTGTCCGACCTGCTACAGACTTGGTTGGTCTATCGACAACAAGATCTTGAACACAAAAAAGCCCGTCTTGTATGCCTATCATTACTTCGGATGGAAAACATTATTCACCTAATTTGTAATCCAGTAAGTCCAATCCTCTACCTTCATCCCACAACCGCCATGCCTGAAATAATACTATTTTTGCCTGCAATAAAATTAACAAAAGAAAAATGGAAACTCATTTTGAAATTCTTATAAATGATTGAATTATGGGCTTACATAACCAAGAAACTTTATAGCACGATATAAAGTGCATTGTGCATGTGTGTGTGAGACAGAAGTTCCAGATTTGCATCATACACCTACATTTATTCAAATAATTTCACTAAATATGCATCATTGTTTGTTTTTGTAGTGGTGGAAACCACAATATGTATAAGTTCTTCCCATAAATGTTTATCTAAAGAGTATCAAGGTGGGAAAAAGTATTGTAGACTGAATAAAGAATAACTTAGTGGACAATGCGAAGAACAATACAAAATTAATAAATATACCTATCTTAAAATAAACCATTTTCCAGCACTGAAGTATATGTGTTCTCAAATGAATCTGTAAGATTTCTAGTTACATTAGTCGAAGTGAATTAAAAAAACTATAGATAATCATACTCATAATAATGATTAATTTATTAGGGGTAATTGATAAATGTAATGCAGAGTCTGATCAAAATTAAACACCAAAACATCTCCCTACTGGATAGATTTAATGGCAACATGATCCACATCCTTACAATTCCTAAAAATTCACAAACGTTACAAATAAATTCTTATAATTCCTTAAATATCATTCTCAGTGAAATTATAATCACATCATCTTTCTAATTTACCAAATGGAGTCTCCTACAAAAGAAGTTATTAACCATCAAATGCAATCTCGTACCACATCGAATGTGAAATTGCAGCTTCTAAATTTATTAATATATGGATGAGTTCTAAAATAACAGCAACAACATTCCTTTTCGGGAAATCTTTTCCAGTAGAAAATCACTTCAAAACCCCTTCAAGGCATCAGCTAATTGAGCTTGTGGTAAATCGATTATTCATGTCATATTTGAAGTCAAACACAATATATAGATAATCAATGCATGTACTAATTGAAGTAAAAAGTGGATTCATATTTGAGCTGAACAAATGCGAAAAAGATTTTATATTTATATAGTTATAGTTGAATAAAAAGAAAGATTGAGATAGATGTCTGAGGGAGGGAGATACGATTTAGTTTAATGCACTTACCCTATTATGAAGTTTTTACCCCATGAAACGCGGCAATTTGGTAGGATTTATAGACAAACTGACAATTGCTTTTAGGATGACAGAGTTCTGAATATGAAGAAAGCTAAATCACCAATGGCTCTTTGAGATCTCATACAACCACCCCCAACAATGCTGGAAAAAGATGATAATTTGATCTAGTAAACTTACTATACAAACATGCAACTACATTAGTTAATTAAAAAATGAGACAATATATTAAATAGGATGTACCATTTTGTAACGGGCTCATCATTTTCGACGTGGTTAGAACTTAAATGGAAAATTTACAGTCACATCAAACCAAGCACTGAGGATTTATAGCCATCTAACCGTTCCAATAGATGGAGTACGAGTCTTAATACTTGACTTGATACCCATTTATAAGAAAAAAAAGATTAGAAAACATGGTAAAAGTACTTGTGCAAAACATAAATGATAAATAATAATCAATCGGTGTGGGTCAGCAAACACATCAATCCTTCAATTCAATATTTGAGTCCCACTTCACTCCATTTAAACTTAATATTTTTGGGTATCTTCCTTTAGATAGAAGTGGAGAAAAGTTAAGAAACAAACCCAACTTTTCAGAAAGGTAAAAATACTGAACATAAACACACTCAAACACGTGAAAGAGTGATAGAGAGATTTCACAAAACACTCAAAATGATGATGATTGTACACGAAAAATTACAAACCTGAACGTGATGGCTACACGTGGAAACTTGCAAACCAGAACACAAACACACTTAAACCAACACAAAATCAATATAATATATATGAGAGATTGTATATTCAAAATCATCTAATATAATTGCAAAACCTGAGCTTGATGGTTGTTATGAAAACTTGCAAATATGAACGTGATGGCTGCCACACAAACTTTTTGCCATGTAATTGAAAAATTAATTTTGAAGCTACCAGCTTGTTCCTTCATATTGTTCTATTTCAGATAAATAGCAATCAAAAATCAAAACCGAAAACATCAACACATAATACATAATATAATTGTGCCTCCAATAATTTTTTTAAATCATATTCAATTGCACCTCCAATAAAAAATAAAACTCAACACGATATTTAACCTCTAAATACATCACTGATACATTTACACAAAAGAATAACTTAAGTTGTTTCTGCGATATCTAACCTCGTTGTCGCAAAAGAATAACACGATATCTAACCTTGTTGTAACAACTTCCATTGGAGTTCCCTTGCCCTCCCTTCAAATGAAAAGTAGAGTATCCACGAAAGAATACCATTGTACGACTGGTGTTTATATTTGCATTAATCCATGGACCCATGTTCTCAAGGCCCTTGTATATGCCTCTACCCATGATCGACTTCTAGTCTCTTATACACGTGATTGACTTATAGTCTCTTACTGGTTTAATATGCTATAATCCTTTAGTAGTTCTTATTTTAATTTGGTATTGTCAGCAAATGCTTAGGCCGAATGGTGCCTAACAACTATTTTTATTTGTAACACAAATACACACTCGCCAGCACTACTACCAGTGTTGAATCCATCCTGCTTTGGATCCTCCCCCCCCCCCCCACCCCACCCCTAACATTGGCCGATATTCACTCTTGACATGTGGATGTTTTCTATAAGTTAAAGGATGGTCTTAGAACCGTTCTTGGTATGTGCATCCCTATGCTATTTCTCAGTGGTTATTGCCCTCCTACTACTCCTTGGTAGTATGAGAAATCTCCCAATCCCTTTTACTGGATGCAAACGATTATGCATATCTTTCATATGATTCTGATGCTCCCCAACTCCTGCACATGATAGAATTTATAACAAAAGAAGTATTAGAATGAAAATGAAAATATATGGCCAAACATGATTTGGATAAATACAATAATATAAAGATATATCCAAATGTTTTTTTTCTTAAGTTTGATAGTGTATTTTTCAAGAATTTTGTAAACTTGAATTTGAAAAAAATCAAAGCATAATTAACATAAAAAAAGGTACTTTAACATATGATTAGAGTGCAACGAAGGGTGAGGGATATATAAAATAAGGCATTGGTGTGGAAATTCTATACGACCGCTCGTGCGGTGGTTGTCTTAATGAATCAAGGGTGTGGTTAAGGATATTACCTTGCTCGGCTATAAGATTGCCAAATCATTTCTATAAAAAATGCTCAAGCTCCTTCTGTTTCTGAACTTCATCCCAGAGGTAGTTAATCCTATGTGAAGCGGCTAGATGCTATTGCTTTCTTAAAGCTTTGAAGGACTCTAACTTTATTCCTATAGTGCCCATCTGCAAAAGGTATCCAAGATTCATTGTTAAAAACTATTTACTCAAAAACTTTCGTGACATATTAATTAACTCAATAAACAAAAAAGTTATAAACATTTGCATAACTATAATATCAAGATGCAATAATCCATTTTGTACTCCAATTTTCAATAACATCACTTGAACAAAAAAACTCCCAACTCTATCACCTTGTCAGATACATTAATCAATTAAATCACCCCTTTAGCAGACATACAATGAAGAGTTCAATTTTCAGTGGTCACTAAAAATGCTCGAGTTCCTACCGCAATACAAAAATAAATTACATTATCTATGAGATATTGTATGCGAATAAAATATATTAATTATTTCTCATGTTCATTCCATATGGACCGTGTCAATTTTGTCACGGACGTGTCACGGTCAATGACCGTGACAATTTTTTAAAAAAGGGTCATGGCTTTGTCACGGTTATAAACCGTGACAAACGTGTCACAGTCATTGACCTTGACACGACCGTGACACAAAATGCGAGTTTTGTGTCAAGGTCAATGACCGTGACACGACCGTGACAAAAAAAGTTGTCTCGCCTCGAAATGTCATGGTCATTGACCTTGACAAGGTGGATTTGTCAAGGTCAATGACCTTGACAAATGGGCAGATTTGGTGTAGTGCATGGGTTTCATTAAAAAAAATTATTTCTCTTTCATTGTACAAAAACAACATCAACCCAATATTAGTGAAATGTAAAAATATGAAATTAGGAGGTAAAATTTGCTAGAGTCCAAACCCCATTTTGATAGGCCATATTGCTCACTGCACCACAAAATAAGAAACAGACATTGATTGCATTGTCATTAAAATCACAAAACAAATATTTTAGCCATTTGCGGGAGTGTGATAATGTGCATATATTCCACTGTTAGTCTAAAACTCAAATAAATCTATCTAAATAAATATCAGACTTAAGCAATCTGAAGAAATTTAAGACTTCAAAAAAAGCTATATGGCGTCTCACATTTCCTCTTGAGCACACATAAGAGAGATATCATGCAAACCAAAGTCAAAATAAATCTGATTTCAAATCGGGAAAGAAAAAAATTAGAAAACCCAATAAAGCACTAAAATAATGAAAGGGGTGAAATAAACATTTGTTTTAAACACACAGCAGAGAGAGATCATGGAGCATACCCCTGAAATTTCAAACCAAAACCCAAATCAGACAAAAAATATATACCCAAAGCAAACTGTTAACTTAACGGACAAATAACACCGCAAACAAATCCCCAAATCAAACCCCGAATACCTTATTTAACAAAGCCATTGTCAACTAAAAGAACCCCAAAAAATATCGAACAAAACAAATACTTTCAACCAAAATAACAAATATAGTATGCCATGATAATGTTACCAAATCATGTCTCTACAAATCCGAGCTAAGAAAATATATACCTTAAATGATAGATGCCAAAATAAAAAAAAAATGATAGGAAAAAGTAAGGTCACAATGAATAAATGTAAACACAAATATAGCCCAAAATCAGACAAAAATGGTTATATCTATACCTTATTGCCTTGGTTAGAGGTTTTGGATTGATTCAAGGGGATGTGGAGTAGAGAGAAGAGAAGGACAGAGTTCGTGTGTGTGTGTGTGTGTGTGTGTGTGAGAGAGAGAGAGAGAGAGAGAGAGAGAGAGAGAGAGAGAGAGAGAGAGGGAGAGAGGGGTGTCTAAGAGGGGGTAATGTTTGAGTGGGATCATATGGATGAGTGGAATTGGTTTGGGAGGGAAAAATAATTTGGGAATGAATCAGACCTGTTGATTTGAAAAGAGAAAGATGTGGAAAAATCAAGACCCTTAATGTGCTTTTACATTTTTGCCAATTCAAAAACCATTCCATCTTATTTTATATATATATATATATATATATATATATATATATATATATATATATATATATAGTGTTTGGCACCGATTTTTCTTCTCTACCCATAAAGAAGACTGTTTGGGTTCTTCTTTACCCCAAAAAGGAGAACAGTTTGCGGCGGTATTGTCACATGGTGAAAGGCACCATGTGTTGTTGACGGTGGGTTGTGTCTCCATTAGTGGATTCCAAGATTTCGGTGGACTCCGGAGTTATCTACAAGGCAGAGGTTGAAGAGAGAAGGAAGAGTCGGAGCTTGAAGTAGTCGAGTCGAGTGTTATATGTCTTCTTATTGTAGTCTTTGTAAACATATCGTACCTAGTAGATTCGTTAGACTAGGGTCGTCCGAGGTTTTTACTATTTGAGTTTTCCTCGTACATCGCCGCGTAGTGAGATTGTTTATTTTTACTTTGCAAAAATCACCTTAGATGCATGATAGGATAATCAAGATAAAAATTGGTTTAAATCTCACACGTATAATTTTGTGCTAATTTATGTTTGGATAATTTGGGTAAGTTTAATTTAACTCATGTCCAGAATTTTAATTCGATAAAATTTGGTTTGGCGTATATTGAAAATTAGAATAAATCATTGTCAGGCAAATTTTAGGACTTGGTTTGAATTGATTTTGTTTAAGTGGAAATTAAAATGTTTGAGTGTAATGATATTTTTGTTGGGAATTTAATTGAACCATCAGTTGAATTTGTAAGTAGTTTTCAAATTTAGGGGGCTTCCTCACCTTACAAAGTGGTATCAGAGCCATAGGTAAGAAATATGCCCAGATCAGTGATTCGAGTTGTCCCTTCCAGCTAAGGGAGTATTGGGATTATGGTGTAGTACTCAATTTATCAGATTCCATTAAGGATTATTGAGATTATGGTGTAGTTGTTAAGAACTGGCAACATCCTCATCTTCCACAAGGAGTGTCATACACTGGGCCTAGATGTCCTCAAATAGGGCATGGAATTGTTTGCAATTCTTTTACTTGTTCTTGTTTTGTTATATGTTTCTGTATTTTGCTAACTAACTTTGTTGTTTCTTTTTTATGCCGAGGAAAGTAAGAAGAAGTGTCCCAAAGAAGGGGAAATTAATATTGATGACCTCAAGTTTTTATGGGGACTTAACCAGAGGGTTGGATAAGAACATCCCCAAGCTACTTCTTTACTGCTGGAATATTAAATTTCCATCACTTATTTTATTGCTCGACCAATATTAGTATTGCCCAAAGTTATTGTCAACCTTGAAGTGGATTCGGTACCTACTTCTTCAGCTACAGAATCTTCTGGTGTAGAATTGGGAGGAACTTCTTCCTTGTTCGTATCTTTTATCATTTTTGAAATCCCACTGTTTCCTTCCAAAGACATGACTAAGATGAAGATACCTAATCTGATGTGTGGACCAATATATCCTTCACTAAAGAACAATAATGATTTTGGTAAAAAGTCAACCGAGAAGAAGTCATATGCCAGTGATAAGAGACCTATTGGTGTTGAAGAGACTTAAACCACATAGTCTCAATTCAGAAGACTGAAGAGAGGTTTGCCTTATCCTTAGAGACAGGCCCAAAAAACATCAGTCAACAAGCAGGTGTTGGCTACAAAGAAGACCTTGGCTGACCAATAAGTGTTGGTAAAAAAAATTCAAGCTGACCTTAAGATTGGGTCAACTTCTATTGCTACTAACCTTGGATTGGCTAGGGATTTGATCAAGTCTTGAACTCTTCCCGCTGATCGGGATACATCAGCCCCCATGCCTAGGTCCAAGATTATTGAGAGTGCTTGCCATAACCTGGCACTGGTAAGTATCTTATTTTCTACTTTTCTTAATATTGATGACTTTTTTCTGACATGTGGTATTTTGCTCTTCTTGTAATTTTTGATTGACTTCAACCAAATAATGGAGAAGGAAGACCAACTGAGGTCCTCTCCTGGTGAAGTTAAAGAGGATTTTGAGGGCCTCAAATAATCT
Source organism: Sambucus nigra (assembly GCA_949130495.1). Lineage (NCBI taxonomy): Eukaryota > Viridiplantae > Streptophyta > Magnoliopsida > Dipsacales > Adoxaceae > Sambucus > Sambucus nigra. The sequence goes on from OX422213.1 coordinate 474,403,824, forward strand.
CTGACTGCTTCTTGTTAAGCTTTGGAAACAAGGGATAAGTCTTAGGAAAAGGAACTGAAGAAGGCCAATGACAGAGCCACTGTAACTAAAGCCAAATAAAGGTGGCTGACGAAAAGACCAGGTTATCGAGAAGAAGTTGAATGATGCTGAAACTAGGTCCAAGGATGATAAAGAGAAACTTACAAAAGTCACAGCACGGGCTTAAACTATGAAAGATAAGATGATTAGCTTGACTTATGAAGTTACCTCCTTAAAGGCTACGAGAAAATATAACTTTGACAAGAGTTAGGAAAAATCTCTCTTTGCTGCCTCCACCCAGATTGAATATTCGAAAAAGATTTCCTTCAAAGAAGGGTGGTCGGAGGCTCTCAAGGTGGTCGATACTGAAGAAAATTTTAAATTCTTCTAAAGGTATGATCCCGGTACTCCTCCTAACTTGGATGAGGAGTCTCATGACGAGGAAGGGTCTAGAGAGTCTTCTATGGTGCCAACTATTAGTGCCGACCAAAACACTGCCAACTAAGACTAGGCCAAGGACAAGGAGAAGGGCTAACTCCTTATTAGCAAGTTTATTTTCCTTTTTTTCTTGATGATGCATCAGCCCTTGTATTTCAATGATTAATTATTGAAAGAATAACTTTTCTTGTCTCAAATATTTATACCTTTGAATGATCTTGATTTCTTACTTCTTTGTTATTATCTATATTGTCTAATTCTCTAGACTTTCCCTACAAACTAATATATTTATGACCTTCCAGTTTTATGCTAGGAAGAAGGCTATTATTTATGTTGAATTCGACTTACTTAGGCGTTGTAAAAATCTCTTTGAAGCTGGTCATGTTCCTTTGTTCGAGAAAGATTTATCAAGGTTGCTCAGCCCATAGGATTATGATTAAGTGAAGGAGTCTAACATTCATCTCAATTGATTTTTGGACAAAGGTGTATCCAATAATGCTGGTTATTATGAAATGATTGAACAGATGCAAGAGGATCATACACTCTCTAGAGAACTGTTTTATTCTGATTATGAGTCCAAATATAAAGCATTAAGTAGAGGTTGGGGCTTTGATAAGAAGTTGAAAGACATTACTTCTGCTTTGAATAAGAAAGATGCTCGAGCAATTTCTGGTAGGCCAGAAAGGGAAAATAAGGTACTGAGGAATGAACTGGATAGTATGAAGAAATCAATCACCATTGGTCCAGATGAAGGAGTTTCATTCTTGGAGACTGAGAATGCAAGGCTGTTGGAGGAACTGGAAGCATTGCAGAAGAAAAAGACCAAACCTTGTGATTCAGCACGAATATTATATTTTTCACCCATTATACTTATGCATTTTAGCCCCCTCGGGTACCTTAATTCCTATATTTATGCTCGTTAACCAGATAATCTTCGTTTTATATGTTTACATGCTATATGAGGTATAATTGAGCCTTTTTAGGTATTAAAGTGCTTAGCGTGAAGTTTGGTCGCTTTTCGGAAAAGTTTCGTTAAAGATTGCAGCTTATAAGGCATTTTAGTAATTTCAGAATTTGGATTTTGATGTCGAACTCTCCACAGAAGTTGAATCCCTTTGATTTCTCTTTGCATGGCCATCAACGGTGCATGATTTCGATGTATAATGAGGGAGTTATGTCATTTTTAGTATGGTTTTATCTTCAAAATCACACTCAAGGTCACATTCAAGGGCATTTTAGTCATTTCATAAATTATTTTTTTGGCCTAATGTATTCTTGGATGTTGTATCCCTCTGAGTTATATTTGTGTAGCCTCCGACCTGCCTAATTCCGAGTTATAATGAAGAAGTTACGACCCTTTCCGAAAAGTTGGACAAAGCTGAGATTTCAACACTGTCAGGTGCGAATCGATTCGAGTGAAAGTCCCCAAATCTCTATTTTTAAGTTGATTTTGATGGGGTATTTTGGGGTAAAAGAATTTTATTAAGTGGAAGATCATTTTTTAGACTTCATATAATTCATTTCAGGTTAGAAGAGTTGATTTGTTGGGTGGAGCTTCTCTCTCCTAGGGGTTGTACCATTTGGATTGTTATAAGCACTATTCATCTTCTTCCTCATTTATTTAACTTGTTTTAGCTTATTTCTTGCTCATTATTTACTTTCCATGACTGGATAACTTGTTTTAATTAATTGATTTCTTGATTTAATTAATTAATTAGTTTTTTATTAGATTAATCATGTTGTGTGAGTAGTTAAATAGGGTTTGGGTCGTGTGTCCGCCATTAATGGGTTTTGAGCTCCGAAAGTTTGGTTTTATGTAAAATTGCATTTCATTTAAACCTCGCGTATTAAAGTCGGATGATTATGCATTTAACTTTCTTTGTCACACAACGTTAGTGTTTATAGCAATATTCCTAATTTAATTCGCGTGTGACCATTTTCCGTTAAATGTTTAATCTCGCAAATTTGGATTAAATTCCTTATTGTGTGATGTTTATTATTAACTAAAAATGATCAATTAAATATTTTTGAACCAAAATTCTAATTATTAGTTGTTAAGCCCATAGCGGGTACGCGATCCCGACTCACGTTTTTATTAATTCTCGTTTAGACATAACTTCTTTTCTTTTTCCTTTTCCACCATTTCCACCTTATCAACTTTTACACTTTTATTCTTGAAGTTTTAAAACAATTAAAATCTAAAATTTTATCACTCCCTGTGGATTTCTTACGATACCCGACTTACCGCTCTGCTTGCTTCGCAAGTGTAGTAGTAGCTTAGGTTTTTGCATGTAGAGCGGGAGCCGAAATCAACGACTGTGTCCCTACATGAACACTCGATTTCCCTCGCATCAAGGAGCCAAACAAAGGAACGACAAGAACAACAACAAGAGCCTGAAGAAGTCAGATCCACTAGAGTGTGCTGGTATATTTCTGAACTTAGACTATGACTTTTTGTGTGTATAGTTCGTTGCCTGTTTGTAACCTAAAACTTTATTTACTGATTTTTTTTTATTTTGAGGTGTAGAGACCTCCGTGGATGTTTCCCTTAATTTAGGGTTTTACCATGTTAAAAATATTATGAACTGTGCATGTTTGTTAATTCTCTCATCCCTACTGCTATACTGCTATTTTAACTAAATTTGTTTTGGTTTTTGTAAACTTATGCACTAATATCTGATATAACTCTTTTATAACTTTTTGTAAACACATCTTATGTTATTTTGTTTATTTTCTAAAAGGAGTTTCTCCAAAAAGAAAGATCGGACCCTTCTTAACAGTTTTAATGTGTGTTAAACAAACTAGTAAGGGATTTTCAAATTTGTGACGACCAATTCTGTGAGCCAATGTCAATTCTGAGGACCTAAAATTGTGACGATTGATTCTGAGGGACGAGGTCAATTCTGAGAACCTAACATTCGGGGTGATCAAGTTCTGAGAACCATTTCTAAGGGTCGTGGTCGATTCTGAGGATCTAAAGTTAGGGGTGACAAGTTCTGCGGGTCGAGGTCAATTATGAGGACCTAAAGTTGTGACGACCGATTCTTAGGACTGAACTCAATTATGAGGAGCTAAAGTTGTAGTTTAGAGGGGGATAATTCCGCTGGGGAAGGTGAAACTTTGCTATTGTCGGGGATGGTGTTGTCTTGAAACTCCACTAGGGAATCTTTAGTTTTAAGGTTCTGGCTAGGGAATTGTAGTAAACTTAGATGCGAGTGAATCATTTGTTTACGTGGAGTATGCTGGGGATAAGAGTGTAAGATCATTCCATCTAGTAATGTTGAGAGATTATAAGGAGATTAATGCTCCAAAAATGATTTTCTTTAGGGAAAATAATGTTCCATACTTTTCTGGGATTTTTAGGGATTTCCTGGGCAATTTCTGGATTTTTTGGCATTTTTTGTACAAAATTTGAATGGGACTGCTGATAGGCAGCCCTGGGGAGGTGCGATTCGACAGAAGCACGTACTCCTATGCTTTTTTGAAAAGTGAAAAAGGTAGTTGCCGATCGGCATGGTCAGGGGTTGCCAATCATTAGGCCTTTTAGCCTTCTATAAAAAAGGGGTGACCCTTTTTCATTGTTCACACCCTAGAGTGTTTGAATATTCTACTTTATCTCTCTAAGAGTCATTCTTAAGTCTTTTCTTCTTTAAGTTTTTAAATGGCTGGTACTTTAAGGTATTTTTACAATAACGATTGGTTTGCGATTCACAACTGGGATGGCCTAGAGTGGAAGTCTGTGGTGCCGCTTTCGTTGGGCAATGAGAATGTTTTTAACTTATTCGAGCCAGTTTTTGATGAACGTATCTTGTTACATGAGCCTGCATATCATCGTTTGTCCAGGGTGAAGAAACCTAATGGCTATGTAAGTATAGTGGCCTATAGTCTTCCAATTTATTTTTCTCTTTGTTCCTTGCGCTTAATGAAGGGGTTTTCTTCTGTTTTATTACATATTGGCATATCTCCTTCAAGCAATTGGCCTTGGTGGACGACTGATTTGAAGGAGGTTTAGGAGAATCTCCCTGCTATTGTGAACTGAATGGTATCGTAAGTCGAGTTTGGCCCATTGGCGAAAGCACTAGATAAGACACCACGTTCCACTATGGTGTTATGTGTTATTGGGGAGAGGTGTTGGGACACTACCCATATATTCCATCTTAGACTCGGGGAGACAACTTTTACTCCCATTGATATCCAACAACTATAGATACTGGATTGTGAGGTGTTCCGGATTATGGTGGACCTCACTTTGAGGGTTATGTCAGAGGTGATGAAGGCAACTTTGGGAGACGTGGGTAGAATCATGTTGAGTGATTCTATTCGAATTTCTACTTTAAGGGAGACTCTTTTGAGAAGGAGGGTGGATGTGATCGATGTGAGAAAAGTGATACAGATGATCCATTTATTTATTTTGCTTAGTGGTTTCTTAGTGACGATGAACGGTGACGTCATCCATATTTGGTTTCTTCCGTATTTGAGGATGATTTTTTACATCCCGATGTATGACTGGGGGAGCTTTACTTTGGCATCCATTTATTCTTCCTTGCATGCATTCAATCGGTGTTTTCAGCAGACTTTTACAGAGGATACGTACATTCTGGAGGTAATTTTGGATTTATTTTTCTTTTTATGCATTTCCTTACAGTTTTTTTCTATTCTATTTGTTGATTTCTGTCATTTTGCAGACGTGGTTCTATGAGGTGATTGGGCACAATATGGGGTTGATGTCCTTAAAGGATGATGATTTGGGGGACTTTTTCTTGATGTTTCGGCAGTAGAAGTCTAACTGATAGTCAAACCAGTCCTTATGTTTGACGGATATGCAACGTGTCTTGAATGTCCTGACAAGTGATCAGGTTAATTTTCATCTTTTATGAGTTCTTCCTGACATCTTTATTTCTTGAGTAGATATTGATTCTTTGATGGGGATTCATGTTCCCTTCTACCCCTAGGGATGTCTTCGCAGGACATGAGGGTCACTGTCATGCATGTGCAGATGCGACGGTTAATGGCTCACGAGTTCACATACGCCTAGTACCTGGGAGAGAGGATGGTAGACCTGTCAATGGGTCGTGTCGGGTCATGTATGGGTTAGGTTAATGGGTGAAAACACTTTTAACCCATACACGACCCGTTAAGACTAACGTGCCCAATGCTAATACCCAAACACGATTCGTTAATATTAATGGGTACATGATTCGAACCGTTAGCACCCGTTAATATTCACGAATCATTTTGGGACCAAATGGATAATGGGTTGGGTGACCCTATAGTACCCATTATCCTTCATTAGTTTAAAAATAATGGGGTTTAATGGTTATTCTTATTGGGTATAGGTTGGTGACCCTATACTACCTTTAGTCTTAAAGGATTTCAAAATAATGGGTTTTAATGGATACTCTTATTGGGTACGATTGGGTGACCCTATAGCATCTAGGTGATTGATACCTTTTTTAAGGATTATTTTAAGACCTGCATTGCATGCCTTATACTCAATCATGTTGTTGGTGCAAGGGAAGTCAAATTTGATGGCAATGGGGGTATGAGAATCATTAAGGGAGATAAAAAATATCATTGCCAAATCCTTTTTTGTTTCCAGCTCCGTTAAAGAACATTTTCCATCTAAGTTCTTCCTGAGAGGTGTAGAGAATATCTTCATATGAGATTTTAGAGAACCAAACATCGGTTCCTTCCATGGGGTAATCAATAAGGTAGTAGGATATGGCTATCCCTTTCATATCTTTATGCGTGACATACACAATATCAAATTCGACTAATAACATCAACTGACATGACATTTGAATGGACATAACAGGTTTTTCTTTTAGGTACTTAATGGAATCCATTCGGGATACTAGTCGGATAGGAAAAGCAAGCATGTAGTACCGTAACTTTTGTGTGACCCAAACTAAGGCGACACATGCTTTTTCCAAAGTTGTGTAATTGACATCGTACCCGACCAGTTTTCGACTAGTGTAATTGATGGATCTTTCCTTACAAGATTCTTTAATGTATTGGTCTAGCAAATCCCCTGTTGCAGTATCTATGATTGTCAAGTATAATAAAAGAGGGATACCTGGCTACGAAGGCTTGCGCACTAGAGGACGGGTGAGGTATCTCTTGATTTGGTCAAAGTCTTCTTAGCAGGCCTCATTCAATACTTTAGTTACTCTTTTGGAGAAGTTTGAAAATGGGTTCGTAGATAGAAGTCAGCTAGCTAATGAACTGAATGATGTATTGCAGTTTACCCCAGAATCCTCGGACTTCCTTCTCCGTTCGTAGTGGTGGCATCTCAAGTATAGCTTTCATATTGGTAGGTTCTTCTTTGATTCCCTTCTCATTAACCATGAACCCTAAGAGCTTTCCTTTAGTGATGCCGAAAACATAATTTTATGGATTTAGCCGCATCTGGTATTATCACAGTTGCTCGAAGAACTTTTGAAGGGAGGGAATATGACCTTCCCAAGTCTTAGACTTAATGATCATATCATTTACATAAACTTTGACCTATTTGTGAATAAGGTCATAGAGGATGGTTATTGTAACCTTTTGGTAGGTACCCCCGATGTTCTTGAGTCTGAATAGCATGACAGTATAGAAAATATTTCCCTATAGGGGTGATAAAGCCATTTTTCTCCTGATGGTCAGGGTGCATCTTGATCTGGTTATATCCGGTGAATCCATAAATAAATGATTTGAGGGTGTGGATGGCTATGTTTTCTATGATCATGTTGATGTTTGGCAATGGCTAATCATCCTCCATAGATGCTTTGTTCATATCCCGATAGTTGACACACATGCAGAATTTTCCTCATGACTTTATCACAGGAAAGATGTTGGCGAGCCATGTTGTGTATTAGATCATGCAAATGAAACCCACGTTCAATTGCTTGACCACTTCCTCTTTGACTTTGAGTGATCACTCAGTACGTAGTTTTCGTAACTTATTTTTGACTGGCTTACACTTTAGGAATGTAAGGATCTCACGCTGAGCTATTTTTGGGTTACTGTCGGGCATGTCATCATAGGACCAAGTGAAGACATCCATAAATTATTTCAGTAATTCTTTAAATTTCCCATGCTCATGCTAGTTAAGGGTGTAACCTATCCTAATCTCGCGCTGGTGGCTCATAAAATTGAGGTTAATAACAATAGTCTCATCATCATTAATTTAAACACAGTTATGTTGTTTGGTATTTTCCTTATTAAGGTCAGTTAAGAATTGTTCATTTACAAAGTCATCGTCATCATTAAGAGTTTGATTAGAATCAACACAATTAATGTAAGGCATAACATGATACTCAAAATCCTCATTTATTTCATTTTTAGGAGAAACAATGTTGAGAACCTCGTCTAAAGAGGTCTTGATTATATTCATATCGGGAAAAGAAAAAATAGGAATTTGTGAAGTGACTTGAATAGGATGAACAACAGGGTTGGGTTGAATTTGAGCAGGTTGGACTGGTACGCCATTCCAGTTGAGGAGATGCATGTCAGTTGTCGTGATCTTAAAAGATAGGTTTGACGGTGCATCATCTGAGTGGATCATGGTGAGACTCAACCCCAGTGTCTACAGGTCGAAGGATTCTTCAAAGTCACTTTCCTTAGAGTCTTTGGTAATTTCCATGGTTTTCTTGGTGAGAGGTCTCATTTCATGTTTGTAGTATTTAGCCCAAATGTTACTATCTTAAAAGAAGATTTCCAGCCCCAGTTTCATCTTCTTGTCAACATGGTTATACCACGATTAAGGGAAATCATAGAAGGGGAAGTCTTCATCCTCGTTGATAAATTTTCCATTCAAAAAGTCTCCTGAAAATGTCTTTTCATCTTATTGGAATCATTTCGGTCTCGATCGACGAAGCGCTTTGAGTTCATTCGGTGAAGGTTAATAACCTAGGCCACATAGGGGAAATGTCTCTTTCGGTTCCATGGGCTCAACGATTCCTTTTTTATGTCGCCCTAGCCCCATCCCATGCATGAAGTGAGCGTTCTTAAACATCGAAATCACATTAATATTACTATAATGGTTATGTTCTAGATAGAGTCAATCTTTAAAGTTATCCCCTCGTAGGACTACGAGTGGATCAATTTTGAAATCGAAGAGGAGCATGTCATTGGTCCTATGCTGAATTTCCAGTACTAGTTTGTTGGTGCTTGCATTGTCACCCCTCGGATGTTGTGGGTCTAAGGGCAACCAAAGAGCAGGTTGAAGCAAGCTGGTATGTCGATAATTTGAAATTCTATGAGAGTATTGATAGGTCCAGCCCTTAGTGTGAGTTTTATGGAACCCAATACTTCTCGGCGAGTGTTGTCATAAGCATGCATGGAGACGGAGGTAGGAGTGAGATCACTGAATTTCAATCCCAAACAATTGAAGTTTATGAGAGGATATACATTGAGAGTGGATCGATTGTCAATAAGTGATAGTGGGACTATCTTTCCCAAAACTTTGAAGTAGATATTAAGATCATAATTGTGATCAGGGCCGAGCTTCAATATTTCTTTTACGAGGAAAGAGAGAAGTCTGGTAGAGGTCAAGGATTCAACTGTATTCACAACTTCTTTGGGAGTAGTAGAGGGAGAAACTGTATGTCTAGTGAGGAATTTTATCAAGGCATTCCGGTGTAGCTGAGAGGACATGGAAATTACTTACAGGGTGATATTGGCTTGGGTATTCTTGAGCTGATTGAGGACTTTGATCTCCTCAAAGGTCATTTCTGGCATTATAAGTTCTTTATTCACACCCTTTGCTTTACCTATTTTGGTTGCATCAGGAATAAAATCTTTGTAGTACCTCCCTAATCGGGTCATGTGGTTCAGTAAGGTGAGGAAGAATAAAAACACCGTGGCTGAATATATCTTGGGATGAATGGTCACTGTTAATTTCCCCCTAATAAATCCTCAAATGTGATCATTCCACACATGATGGAAGCTTGACTAGCCTCCTCATGATTCAATACATCATCTCAACTGTCAAAGTCATCCCCTCATCCAGTGGAGACTATGTCTTCTTGCTAAGAGTAATCAATACACTCGACAACCTCAATAGCTTCATCATATAAGTCTTCCCACTCAATGGGAAAATGCAGGAGTGAAGGGGCAAATCATTCCTAAAGTTTTAAAGCAGTCAGCAACTTGGAGATGTTACAAATTTGCTTCATCTCGTGAAACTTATCATCCATGGTCTGTATTACATCATCTAGACTAACTTCTTCAACATGCACTACCCATTCATCTGATTCCCCAGACCACTTTTGGGCTTCCATAAACAAGTTGTTGAATTTATAATAATCAATGGACATCTTGGTGAGAAATTTTTCCCAAATTCTAAGAGTTGGTTCAACACAACAGGTAGCTCCATGCCTCCCCCGTCGGATCGGGTACATTCGGCCATACAGGTCCTCATAAGGAGTGATAGAGCTTGATCAACAAGATATGTAGGGTGCAAGAGGAAGGACGGTCAAATCTTGAGAGGTTTAGGTGAGACTATGGGGATGATAGGTGCTTTATTGGGCATGATTTTAGTAGATGGGTTAAATTCTGGGTCACTTTCAAGAAAGATGGCATTTGTATGTGCTGGAGTGTGGGTTGTGAGTGGTATTGGGTTTAGTATTAGCTAGTGGGTCAAGGATACCCCGTCGATCAGGCCTTGGATCACATTTTGGAGGTGGAAGCATTGGTCGGTGGTATGACCTGCGTATCAGTCATAGAGGGCATCGAGCTTGAAGTTTTTAGGGAGTCTATTTGGTAGCAGTTAAGGTTCCAATGGTTTAACGAGATTTCATCTTAACATGGCCTAGTAAACTTTGGACAAAGGAGTATGGAGATCGGTGTACTCTTTCCTGGAAGTATTAGGGCGACTTTTTGGTGCCCAAGAGGTAGCGGGTTGGAATATATTATTAATGGTTGAGACTGTAGCACTAGAAGGCTTCTTATATTTTCGGGGGGTGAACTGTTCGGTCACCTTTTTTTATTCGAATTCCACTTTGATGACACCTTCTTTGATTTCCACATTAGCCTCTCGGAGGGCTAAAAAATACGGGTAGTGTTGTCCTCCCATAGACGCTTGGATATGAGGTAAGATGTTCTTATTCACAATGCTTACTTATTCTTCCTCGGAGGGTTTGTTGGTCATAGTGGTAACTTCGTCTCTCCATCTTTTGATAAGGCTACTGATTGATTTTCTAGAATTCTGTTTGAGGAGCTTTAGGTCTCAGCGTGTGACCTTAAACTCTTCATTATTCTTGTACTGAGACATGAATTTGGGGGCCACATCTTCTTAACTATGGATTCTGGATTCTTGAAGAGATAAGAACCATTGGAGGGCACTCTCTTTCAAGGTTTGCTGAAACATTTGGCCATTATTTCTTCAGAGGCATGAAGAAGTATCACGGCTCGACGATAACTTAGAAGGTGCACAATTAGAGGCTCACTGCCCCCAAACTTCTCAATGTATGGCATCTTAAATTTCTCAACCAGTTTAGCTTTAGGATAAGGAGATATATGGGTATAGTCCCTGTAGTTCCCAAATATCTTGACTAGGTAGACATTTTTTGATAGAAGTTTGAGGTCTTCCTTAACCTTGTTTAGTTCCTCCTCTTTGGGATCCACGGGTACTGGAAGATTAGCCCTTGGTTGGGAAAGGTTCGAAATCGAGAGTTGAGCTAGTGGTGGTCGATTAGCAGGTGGGGCATGCGGAACATGCTGGTGCTCTTCTAGGACCCAGACAGGCTTGGGAGAAGGTGGATCCATAGAACGAGGAAAGAGAACCTTGAGCGATTTGGAGATCTGGGACAGTGTCGCTGCATTTCTAGGAACTCGGTTTGAAGTTTGTCAATCTTAGTACTGAGTTGGGCTAGGATGACCATCATATTTGGCTGAAAATTCCGTGCTTGGTCAGTGTTTACCATAGAGATCTCGTGGAGATAGATCCCAAACTCAGACGAAGTAGAAGAAGAAGCGGTAGATCTTCGGAAGGTTTGACGAAAGACCGAATCTAATAGGAAGCCAAGACAAAATCGAGTATAAGATCGACCTGAGAGGGAAAACGATTCGAATTTATTTTTGAAGGAAAGCGGGAGAAAGTTTATGGTATTTTTGAGAAAAGAAGGGGTTTTTTTTTTTGTATTTATGGGTTTTTAAAAATAAGGGAAAATGAGAGGAATCTCAGGATGATTATTATTATTATTATTATTATTATTATTATTATTATTATTATTATTATTATTATTATTATTATTATTATTATTATTATTATTATTATTATTATTATTATTATTAGGTTTTCACTTGTATTAGGTTTGCCTAAATGTAAGAAAATTCCAGATAGGACTCGAGCATAGGAAAATAGGGTTTGAAAATAAGTAAGACACAATTTGATTTGTTTCTAGGCTCATAGACGAGGTCCTGTTTTTAAAAAAGTCGAAATATTGCAAAAATTCGGGCGGTATGCCGACTTGAAATTTTGGCAGAGTTTCGCATGGTAACTGACAAACTAAATATGAGTGCCCTATGTTAAACGCCTAAATGAGGTTTATGCACCCATTGTTGGGCTAATGGATGAATTCCCCCCTTTGGCATTACTTTTATGATATACCTCTTGCCAATAAGAGCAATCATTTATCGGTATGTGTAGAAAATCCATTTGATATACGTAAGTGTACGTGAATTGCCTCACGATATACCTCGTGAGGATGGTAAGTGTGAGATAAAATTCGATATACTTGACGTACGTGAAGGAGTTCCTTGTAATATACCTTCCGTTGTGATTTCGGTCAAACGGTACATTGCGAGGGGAACCGTTCGATATACGTCGAAGGCACAAGTTTAATGGGAGGTGAGATTCATATCTCTTAGGTTAACTACGCCCCGCAGGATCATCATCCATCACAAAGTGCCCCCCAATACGGGATAAAATTTTGGTCAATATTGCCATGCTCTAGTGATGTAGTGTGCAAAAATGCACGAGTCTTAATTATTATCATATGGAGAGAGAGAGAGAGAGAGAGAGAGAGAGAGAGAGAGAGAGAGAGAGAGAGAGAGAGAGTTTTTATTTTCAGAGGATATACACGTGTTGTGATGAGTAAATCTACCATTAAGCATGAAGACTACTAAGAATGGTGAGAGGAAAGCATGGAAACATATAAATGTAAGTGAGTGACATCTGAATATTTGCAAGTCAGTGTGTGTAGTAGTGAACCTATACATGGATCAACTACGAGTGGTGTGTGATATGTGTAAGTGAGCATGTAGATATATACAAGTGTAAGAAGTTTACGTGTATTCTAGTGAAGCTTAAGTATGGATAAATCTAAGTGGTGTGTGCAGCAGGTGAGTAAAAGTGAAACTATATACAAGTGTAAGTGTGTGGAGTGAAGATGGAGAGTACATACAAGTGTGTGAAGTGTATCAGTGAGTAAAAAGTGATATATACATGATAAGGGATCATGATAGATATAATCATGAGGTATATATACACAAAAAGTAAATGTAATACCCTGTAATTTTGAGCATTTAATATTTAATTAAATTAGGTAAATTTAAATTACAAATGCGTCGTAATTTAATTGAATTAATTATTATGTGTATGTATTTAAATAATAATCGAGACAGATAGAATGATTAATATTGATGGAGTATAAATACTAAGTGAATAGTAATAATTATTTGATGTCGTGGCTAGTGACAATGATGTGGCATTTATTTTATCTCAACCGGGAGTCACGTGTGGACTAATTGGGGGTCGAGATAGGAAATTATTATAGATTAATTTGGATGGCGATTTCGAGGTCACGGTTGGGTTTAGATAGGTCGAGATAGCTAAAATAGTATACCCGTGGGTAGTAATTGGGCCCCAGGGTGTTCTTAGACATAATCGAGCCTATACAGGGGTATTTTGGTCTTTTGAGTTTGGCCCATAAGCTTAATTTATGAATTAGGGATAATTAACCTAGGTCTAAGAGAGTTGGGCAGTAGTTACTCATCCCAGATCACAACAGATTGAGAGAAGAGAGAGAGGAGAAAGAAGAAGAAGGAAAGAGGAAGGATAAGATTATTTCAGGCAAAGTTTCCGAGAAGAGATAGCCGGATTTATTCCAAAAGGCAAGTATTTTCTTTCTTTATGTGATTTGTAGTTATTAGTGTTGATTTTTGAGTTTATGGTAACAAATCTAGAAATTAAAAGACTTGTGAGTATAAATCTTGCTGATATTTATGTTGAAAAAATTGTTGAAACCCATTTGCCAGATGAACTCTTTGAGAAATTTCCATGTTAGAGATTGGTAGAAATTCTAGGTTCTAGAGGTTGAAGATAAAGAAGAAATCCATTAATGGTGAAACTAAAATGGGTTAAAGGTTGAAGTCATTAATCATATGTGTAGATTAACTATGAAGAAGTAAAATTTCAAAATTGATGATGATGTTGATGTTATAATAACTAGGAACGAATTTGGTGAAGAAATTGATTGATTAGAGGAATATATTATGACACCCCGCCTAATTAAATGCTGGGTGATCAGTCCTTTATTAAATTAACTCAAAGTGTCAGGTTGGTTCAATCTTAGCATCACTGCCAAAAAATATTTTTCTTATTTAATCACCTTATAAATAATTAAGTTAAGTGTCAAAACATTTAATCTTATAAATTAAGTCCGAATGTTATTATTAACTAGGAAGCCATTTTCACGAATACAACTGATAGTATCAAATCCAAACCATCCAAATGAAAGAACATGCTAGATAAATCAATCCAAATAAAATATCCCAAATCGCAGGACAAAGTGATAATTACAAGTAATCCCAACTACAACAGAATACTGAAATAAATCAAAAGTACAAATCTCTCTGAACTAGATAAAACTGAAAATGGGTGACACATTCCCTACCTAAGGAGAACTAAATGAAAGATTGAGAAAACAAGGATGAATTCATCTACTGCAAAGACCTACAACTCCCACACTAGCTGCAGCACGTCAACAACCCCAAGATCCAAGCCTATTGCCCCTGTGGCTGGGCACCTGTAATACATATAGATATATATATACAAGAGAGAGAAAAAATGACAGGAAATGGGTCAGAGCCCTAGTGTAAAATAATTTTAATTTTTTTTAGCAAGTATTTAAAATGCTTACCGGCTAATGCAACAACCATGTTAGTACGCGACACTCTCTTGAGAATTCTCACCTCTCATCAAGTGTGCACGCCTACCGTACTAATAAATCTCATAAGTTTCTCTAAATTATTCTCCATAAGGTTTTATCACGTGAAAAGAAAGGTTAGGATATTTACTTTAGAAAATCATTCTCTTCAAGATTTCTTACGTTATTTAGAACAACTCATTACCGTTATAAAGTTCCCGAACGCTTATAATAAAGTTGAAGCATTTATTCATTTCTTGACTACTTATACGCACAGTAGAAAGTTCCCATATAAATATACGTATATATATGAGTCTCACATGTAATATATATACTAACGGCACCCCACATAAAATCTATGGTGCTGGCATACTCTGCTATCAAGTCCCCGTATCACTGAAACTAAGGGAAATACTAGTTCGGAATCACTCTCGAACTGTATTAACACAATACACACAAAATGGAGGTGAAGCATAGTTCCAAGTCACTAAGACGTTAGCAAATACCCCTCATGTCTCTTAGGACCGTCTGACTACCTTTCTCAGATAGCCTGTACCAAGGAATCCTATGTTTTAGGGTACACGTCAGTATCCCCCATAATGGTCACATCAGAATAAGATTGTCCCGGCGCAGAAACCTCCGTGATAGCAAGTAGCGCGAGTATGATTAAACACATATATTAAAATAATATATATACATGCACTCATATATATTTACATAAATCAGCTAGGTACGCCCACGACCCATAACATTATTGTATCCATGGGTAACATATAACGCTTGAGTCCCACGTATAAGTAAATCACTCTTTTTATTCTATTAAGTATAACAAAACCTTAAGTACTTCTCGACTCTCGAAGTGTATCCTCTCAAAATAATATAAAATCAGTAGGTCCACCCTCACTACTCTACTGATCTAAGTCTTCATTAATTCTCACAAGATATACTTAAACGTACGCACGATTTTCCACTAAATTTATTTTCCCAAAACCCCATGGTTAAATCACATATGAATCGTATCACCCGAACCTTTCCTACAACCCTACTGGTCTTTCCCAAGTCCCATTATGGTATATAAAATATGTCTAAGGGTTCCCACAAAGTGGCACAGGGTTAATCATTAAGAATAAAGAACAAGCTTCAAAATCCAGAAGAGGTCGATCGATTGAAGGGGGGTCAATCGTTCGATTCAGTCGATCGATCGACATTCAAGGTCGATCGATCGATCGCCCAGATATTTCCCAAATTCTGCATATTCTATCCTACGGGTGTCATCACCAAAAGTCCTTAAAACCTCTATTAATTTTTCCCAAACTCCCAACCAAGTATCACAAATGTTAGAGGAACAGGTATAAACTATTTCTAACGAAAAATATTGATTAAATCTACAAGGAATCATTATTATATGGGATTAATTCAAGAAGCTATTACAAACCCTAGTTGATCATATAAATTCCATAACTTCTTAGTTATTACCATAATTATTTCTCTAAACATCATGCAAATTCGTAATTATGGTTATACACATAATAAGGATATCAGCCTCGTATAGTTCCTACTCAAACCTATCAATTTACTTCTTCCAATATCATGAAATCTCCAAGAAGCATACAATTTCCCTTCCTATTCTAACATGGATGTTGTATCAACATGGAAACAGGAAGATAGATACTTGCCTCGAGAATATGAGTCTGAATTTCTGAGATTTGATGATGTGGTTGTGTTCTCCTTCCTCCGATCTACTCTCTGGCGGTATTTGTGGTGAAAATGGTGCAACTATGGTGGCTCTAGCCCCGGGAAGTTCCTCACCTTCCTCCTCTAATGGCCTCTTTGAAATATGAATGTTCTAACCCTAGAAGACAACCTCTAACACCTAATATACTTCTCTAATTTTCGTAGGTAATTAAATCACAAAAATAAAAATTACCAAAATCCCCTCCCGGGTTACCGGTTAGGCCTAAAAATGTCTCGAGATCCAAAGTAAACCCCCGGGTACACTTTTCTGACTATCTCGACCCTTCCGGACACATTGGAGAACTCGGAATAACCATACGTGTGACTTATAATTTATTCGCTTATAATAATAATAATAATAATAATAATAATAATAATAATAATAATAATAATAATAATAATAATAATAATAATAATAATAATAATAATTTAGTCCCGACACGACACAAGCGCGTCCTGACTTAATTTTCATAATTGTCATATTATTTCCTCGTGAAAATTTTAATAAATGCAATTCTACATATTACTCTACTCAATAAGTAATATTTAACAAATCAACAATTTTCCAATAATTACTAACTCTCATCACGCTAGTAAATATTTAAAACAAATTTCCGAATTAATATTAAATTAATCTATCTCAATTAAATTTAATAAATCCCTAAATTTAAAAGCCATAAAAATACAGGGTATTACATATATAAGAAAAAGGGAGAACAAAAAAATGAAGAATAGTTCTTGGGTTATTCAGGTAGGCTTGGTCAACCGGTGGTCGCGATTTTTGCATAGTGAAGTAACGGTACGCATATAAAAGAGGGGGCGGTCGACCAGGGGCCCAGGGAAGATCGACCGGTAGTCACAAATGTTTCCTACGAGGGAAATAGTAGGGATGTAAGGTGAGGGGAGATTGACCGGGGACCAAGATCCGGTCGACCGGTACCCTGTTTCTAGACATGGTTGGCTCTTTAAAAAGAGAAAACTCTAACGCGAATAAGTTTCTCATCCGAAATCGAATTTACGTGTCGTTTGTGGCCACGTGTAACTAACTCGAAGTAGCACGTTGTCTTAGAAATTTTACCACTTAGATATAGAATTTGAAAGGTCTAAATTACCCTTGAGGTTATATGAGCAATGGAACATTACCGAATTGGAACCAAATTTAGTGGAAGAATTTAGGAGATCAGTACGAACCTAACCGAGTATATAGGAGGCAAATCATAAGATCCTATTATTAATAATAAATGGTAGGGGTAGCTATTTAATGTTGGAACTAAATCTATTACGAACGGGCGTGGTAGTTCTCGGTATGTATATATATATATATATATATATATATATATATATATATATATATATATGCATGTGAGTTGAATTCAAATCGTGTCCATATAATTTTACTCGAGGATGCTATCCAGGGGGTTACGCATAGTGGGCGGTCCCACCCTGGTGAATCCAGCGGGGTTTGGATTGTAGCTCCAGGTTATAGTGGTTGGGTGGTTCCTACCGCGATTAGAAGAGGATATCACGCAGGTCTTTAAGGAAGATGTATTGAAACCGTAAGGCCTATGTATATATAACTACCTCCATTATTTGTTTAGGATTTAGGCTCGGTGGAGAGATTTCAATCCGGTGACCAGAGGTGACACGAGATGTGCCTAGCACCCGATAGCATGTACGAGAAATGTATCTAATAGGACCAAGCTATGAGGATGCTATATATATATATATATATATATATATATATATATATATATATATATATATATATATATATATATATATATATATATATATATATATATATATATTTACGTGGTGAGTGATATGTGTATATATCTATAGATAACATGTGACTATCTATTGATAGTTATCCATGTCATATTTAGTATATTCATATAGATGAGAGCTATATATGCTATACTAATTGTGATAGTGTGTTTGACATACAACGGGTTGATTAACGGGTTAGCTTAGATAGGTATTATGTCTAGTTGGATCGAGTAATAACTAGATGGAATAAATAAATGCGATGGGTGTGCACTATAGAAGAGAGGTGTGACTGTCTTCAAGAGAGAGCAACCTTAAAATATATTATGAAAATTATATACTACGCATTTCATTTATTGCAATAAAATTCTTGCTAAATATTTTTAAAATAATTAAGCTCTGACCCATTTGCAAAAATTATCTTTTCTTAAAACCTTTTGGGTGTTCTGCCACAGGGACGCCAGGCTTGAAGATCCATTCCAGGGATGCGTAACTACAGCATACGTGGATGCAGGAAGGATTTGGACTAGACGCCTTAGTTGTTCATATCTAGATTAGGTTCTCCTTATCTCAACATTTCATTTTTGGGCATGTTTCCCTTACATCACATTATTAAGTTTTATTGATTTCAGATTTGTACTTGTATTTATTTATTTGGATTTATTTTGGAGTCAATGGTTTATTCGAAACTTTTTTATATCACTTGGTTGTTCAGACTTCTATACTATTGGTTGAATGGTTTAAAGTTATTTTTATTTCCACATGATAAAGAAAGATAAAATTTGGCACCGCCTTAATTAACTATTAGGTGATTAGTAATTAATAAAGTTTTTGATAGTTATGCTAAGAATGATCCAAATGGGAATTCTGTTTAATAAGATGAAGGACTGATCACCCGGTATTTAATTGGGCGGGGTGTCACAGATGGTAGCAGAGCATCAGGTTCTACTGTCTATAGAATCTATACAGCTTACTATGATTTTAGCGTAGCGTTCTTTTGATATAGAGCCCGATTGTTAGGACTGTTGCTTTTATCTTTACATTTTTGAGATATTGTACTTCAGCTATTAGATTTTGTATTGACTGTGAACTCATATAACTCGTCTTAAATTTCAGATGATGCCTAAGAGAGGTAGACCAGCTAGAGCAGCATCGAGTGATAAGGTTAGAGAGGCTTATCAGGAGTCGGAGGTACCGCAACCACAACCACCACTAGGGTTAGTGACGACTGCGCAGGTAGCCGAGATAGTGGCCCAGGCAGTCAACGCAGCCATGACTGCCATGTCCGTCCATTGTCCATAGACCCAGCCATAGCCACCACTGGCACCAGTGATTCAGGACCAATCGAGTCTGTTATCTTGACAGAAAGTTAGGGAGGCTTTTCAAAAAGGCCACCCACTGGAGTTTTCAGGGAGCTTAGATGCTATAGTAGCATGTCAGTGGAAGAAGGACATATAGTGTCTATGTATGATTGAGTGAAACGACACTCAGAAATAAATTCTTGCCACGTTCAGACTAGTGGGAGCCGCACTGCAGTGGTGGGAGTCGATTACCATCTCAAAGGAAAAGGATACGATGCCGATAGCAGAATTTTGGGATCGATTCGACCGCAAGTACTTTTCATTTGTTGTTCAGACGGAGACGAGGACAAAATTTGTTGATGTTACTTAGGGTGATCGTTCGGTGTCTGAGTACGAAGAAGAGTTCACTCATTTAGCTAACTTTGTGCCAGATGAGGTGAACACTGAAGATAAGAAAAAGAAGCTTAAGTTTATGGATGGGATGACGTGAAGGATCAGACAACATTTACTCGGTAACCCAGCATTACAGATGTATACGGAAGTTGTTAATGATGCACTTTTGCCCTACCAGGACCACCGGTTCCACTAGAAGAAAAGCAAGAGAGCGAGTGAGCCTATCCAGTCGGGCAAGCTAAGTAGGAACGGTGCTAGTGTGGCATTTCATACATAACATTAGTCATGCATACAGTAAGGGCAGGACTTCTAACAGGGAGATTAGGCCAAATAATTTAGTCTAGGAGGATACCGACGTTAGGGTCCGGTCTTTAGGCACGATCTTAATCAGCAGCAGCAAGTACCTTAGGGCCACCAGGGCCAATGGAACAATGGAGGAGGTCATCAGGGTAGCACCTGGGGCCAGTAGGGGCAGGGAGATTTTATAGGCCAGTACTTTACTTGTGGACAGACGGGCCACAGGAGGAGAGACTGCCCACAGCAGGGCAAAGCACAACATCAAGGTGCCCAACAAGGGCAACAGACGCAGATTCCTCTAACAACACCATCTCCACCAGCCCCACAAATGCAGTGACATATGCATTACGGGTGTGTATATAACGTTTGGGACGTACCCATCCCACCAGCACCTCAGGCACCGCTAGCAATCGAGGGTACATTTCCTATTCATGGGCATGAGGGTAGGATTATTTTTTATACTGGGGCATCACATTCTTTTATTGCCACTTGGTTTGCATGAGCAGTAGATCTTTTAGAGACAACCAACACCCGCCTTATGTGTATTGAGTCACCATTGGGTAATGGGTCACTAATACACTCAGTATGTAGAGGAATAGACATCATTATTAGAAGGCTGAGCTTCATAATAGACCTTATTGTGTTCGATATGGAGGGATATGATGTCATTCTAGGCATGGCTTGGTTGGCGGGTTATAGAGCGATGGCAGACTATTTCGAGAGGACTATAGTGTTTTCCATCCCCATGCATGAGATGTTCTTAGTGAAGATACCTCTTCCTGAGGGAGGGTCGCGCACACACTTACAATACATTGAGGAGGAGACCTCACAGGAGTTAATTATCTCATTAGACCCGATTCCAGTTGTGAGAGATTTTGAGGATGTATTTTAAGAGATACCAAGGTTTCCACCTAGTCGATAAATCAAGTTTGTTATCAACCTATCATCGGGTATGAGATCAATTTCCCGAGCACCGTATCGTATGGTTCCTTCAGAGATACGGGAGTTGAGGGAGAAGATTCATCAGCTCTTAGGGAAGAGTTTTATTCGGTGGAGTACATCGTCGTGGGGATCGATGGTGTTATTCGTGAAGAAAAGGGACGGTTTGCTTCGCTTGTGCGTAGATTATAGGGATCTGAACAAGGTCACGATACAAAATAAGTATCCATTACCGAGGATCAATAACCTATTTGACCAGTTAACAGGATCTGCGTACTTCTCCAAGATTGATTTGAGGTCAAGATATCACCAGTTGCGCATTAAAGATGAGGATATTCCTAAGACCGTTTTTTTATCGTGGTATGGATCGTATGAGTTCAAGTGAGGCCGTTTGGACTCAAAAATGCGCCGACAGTGTTCATGGATCCCATGAATCGGGTTTTCAGGGTGTTTTTGGACTAGTTCGTAATAGTATTCATAGATGACATTCTGGTCTATTATCGCACCGAGGATGAGCACGAAGAGCATCTGTATATGGTTTTGTAGACTTTATGGGATCATCAGTTATTTGCAAAATTTGTGAAGCATGGATTCCAGCTACGGGAGGTACAGTTTGAAGGCCACATTATATCCAATTGGGACATCGCTATTGACCCGAGTAAGGTATCAACGGTGAGGAAATGGTGGTAGCCCATAACACCGACCGAGGTTTACAACTTTTTAGGGTTGGTCAGTTACTATAGCCATTTCAAAAATGGGTTTTTGAAGATTACGGGTCCATTGACAAATTCGAGTCGCAAGGAAGTGCCATTTGTGTGGAGTGACCACTGATAGTTAGCTTTAAATGAGCTAAAGGACAAATTGACATCAACACCTGTACTTGCATTGCCTAGGGGAGGATTGGAGTAATAGGTACTAATGCTTCTTTGTAGGGGCTTGGGGGTATATTACAGCAGGAAGAGATGGCTGTAGCTTATGCATCCCAAAAGCTTAATCCCCATAAGAAGAATTACCTCACATACAACCTTGAGTTGGCAGCGGTTGTGTTTTCTTTGAGGATATGGAGGCACTTGTGACACCGCACCTAATTAAATACCGAGTGATTAGCTTTTTATTAAATTTAAAACAGAATATCCAGTTGGATCAGTCTTAGCATCACTATCAAATTTTTGTAATTAATTACTAACCACCTAGTATTTAACAATCAGATGTTAAATTTTATCTTTTAATATAACATGCAAGAAATTTAAATGATTAACTAAACATTCACCATTCAATAATAATCTCATAGGAATTAAAACGACATAATGAAATAAACTGAGTCTGGAGTAAACACTTCCAGTCTAAATCCCAAATACAATAATCTGAAATAAAATAAAACCCAACAACTGAAATACAAATGAATGTCTGAAACCACTATCTATAAATAAGAATGGGCAATATTCCCTGACTGAAAGAAATAACTCTGAATGAATCAAGGATAAATGTGGAGGCTTCTAATATCGAGGTCATGTAACTTCCATAGCAGCTACAGCACGTCAGCTGAATGAAACTCCTATGCTTGGCATCCCTGAGGCTGGGCACTTAAAAATTGTTTGACAAAGATAGATTTGGAAGAAAACGAGTCAGATCCCGAGTTGAAAATATTTTTTAAATAACAAGTATTTAAAATTCATAAATACTAGATATTGTATACATGTTAGTCACGTTCTCTCACTTGAAATTCTCACCTCTCAACTATTGTGCACTCCTAACGTATATTCCTAACCCATACTAGTTATACTATCTCACCTAAATAATTTGAATCGAGTCTCTCACTATGATGCCTAAGGCATTGTGCCCTCCCGTATTACCCAAATAATACATCCTTGCATTTTCAATATTTATGAATCAATTCAAGTATTTCTTTACTCATATAAGTTCCTACAATTATAACATATTTTATATGTCTTACTCTTTCATATATACTAAGCAACACAGTAGAATAATCATCATTGTGTATATATATACATCACTATCATAAAATATATATATATATATATATATATATACATACTCATAAGGTACCTCGAGACTAATCTATGGTGCATGCATACTCTGCTGTCAAGTCAAAGTATATCACATACTACATGAGGAACTATAGGTTCATAATCACTCTAGAACCATATAAAAACACAAGTTACACATAATGGAGGTGAATCATAGTTCCAAGTCACAAGGGAGACGCACATACCCACTCACTACTACGATCGTCTGCACTATCATTCACATATAGGTTGTACCAAGGTTCTATGGTTCTGAGTACAAGTACATATTCCCCTCATAGGCTCATCAGAATAAGACTTTCCTAGCGCAGAAACCTCCGTGATAGCAAGTAGCACGGTATGATGCAGTACACATAATAACTCATACGATATGTAATCACACAACCTAAGTATATATAAATTCCATATCGGTATACACACGTCCCAATTTTTGAGTCTCCTACGTAGTATATTTATATCTCGAATATTCTACGTAATATTTTATTTAATGCGGTAACCTTCATCACATAACTTCAAGTGCCTTTCCCTATCCCAAAAAGGTTACTAAGTTTCCATTTATTACTTGGGTTATTTCAATATCTATAATGTACCCCCACTACTGGTACTAACCTTAAATATTCATTTATCCTATTTAAACCCCAATTTATATAATTTCCAACCGTAACTCATTCAATTAACACTCGTAATTTCCCTATTCAATTCCATACAAAATAACATTCTTCGGGTCTTAAGTATATCCTGCCGCCCTTCCCTAAGTCTCATTATGTCCAATTAATCAACACCAAAGGTTTCTTAAAGTTTGGATTTAATCCAATATTAAAAAGGAAACAAATCACATTTTTCAGGGGAGTCTGTCGATTGAAGAAATGGGTCGATTGATCAGTTATTTGCCCAGATTTTCCTTAACAGTTATGGGTTTCTTAATTTTTAACCACCAAAATCATATTTAAACATCTCCAAATTTATATACTTGTAACCCAAATCCTATACTAACATATATGGGCAAATCTTAATGTGCCCAAATTATTTAAACATCATCAACATGCATAAATTCCCCCAAATTTTATATTTAGTCTCAAGAACCCTAGTTTTGACTTTTTCATCAATTAAACATGTAAATATCAGATTTGTTCCACCAATTTGATTATAATAACTTGGGTTTGATTCTACATGCATAAACGAACCTATTCCATTTCAATTTTAACCCAAGAATCGTGATTTACACTATCTAAAATCTTCCAAAACATGGGGTTTTCATATACATGTTACTCTATTCTAACATGGATCATATATCTATTGTAACTTTACGCAAGATAATTACTTGCCTTATGTAGAAGGTTTGGTCCGTTGGTGATGAAAGGTATGGGGTTGATTCTCTCTCTTCGATCTATACGTTGGTGGCTATGGTGGTGCAAACGGTGTTCCAATAGTGGTTCAAGCCTTAGAAAATACTTCACTCTCCTACTCCAATGGTTTCACAAGATTTTTTGAATTCTAAACCTAGAAGATAACTCTTACCATCTGATATAACCCTTGAATTTTTGTAGGTTTAATTACTCTAAAAATTAAAATGACTGAAATACCCTCTCAGTGTGTCGGTTTGGCCTAAAACTTCCACGAGACCCAAACTAAACCCTCAGATAGACTTCTATGACTATCTCGACCCTTTCGGACACTTTGACGGGCTTAAAATGACCATATGGGTGACTTATACATAACATACTTTTATTTCATTAAATTTAGTCCCGACACGGCTGACACGCGCATCCTGACTTAATTTCCATAAGTGTCGTATTATTCACTTGCGATAATTTTAATAAATTCATAATTGCATATTAATTTACTCATTAAGTAATACTAAACATAATTCACATCAATAAATACTAACTCTCGTCACGCTGGTAATTATCTATTTAAATCCGAATTAATTATATATAAATTTCTCATTATTTAATTTAATTAATCCCATAATTAAAATCATTAAAATATACGGGGTATTACAGCACTACCTTCTGGGAGAGAAATTTACCCTACTTACGGACCACAAATCACTTCAGTACCTCTTCACATAGAAGGATCTGAATATGAGGCAGAGACGTTGGTTAGAGTTCGTGAAGGACTACGAGTTTGACATTCAGTATCATCCTGGTAAGGCTAATGTGGTGGCAGATGCATTAATCCGACAAACTACAAGAGAATTAATGAAGTTATGGAAGGCGAAGTGGAGGGAACTTCGACATGATGATGATATTACCAAGTCCTACATGATAGTTCTAGATATCACTCCTGATATTATTATGCGGGTAGTGAAAGCACGGGCAAAGGATCAGTTCTGCTAGGACAGGGTACGCTAGTTATTAGCCGAAGGAGTAAAGTCCTTTTCAGTTATTTCAGAGGGAGGTTTGCACTTCAATGGTAGACTTGTGGTGCTAGAGGATGAGTACTTGAGACATGCGGTTATGACAGAGTCGCATGATTCGATATTTACGGTACATCTCGATAGGGATAAGATGTACCAGGACATGAGAAAACAGTATTGGTGGTCAGGGATGAAATGAGACATAACAGAATTTATTTCAGAGTGTGTTACCTCTCAGTTAATTAAGGTAGACCACTATAAGCCTTCAGGGATGCTATAACCACTGGAGATTCCCGTGTGGAAGTGGGAGAGTATTTTGATGGATTTCATTACAGGGTTGTCGATGTCACAGAGGGGAAACAACTCCATTTGGGTGATAGTGGATCGGTTGACCAAGGTATTCCATTTCTTATCAGTTCGCATCGATTTTGAGATGATGCAATATGCCCAGTTGTTCATTGCGAAGATAGTTAAGCTGAATGGGGTACCGATTAACATTATTTCTGATAGGGACGAGATATTTGTGTCTCATTTCTAGTAGATTTTCGAGAGTCCATGGGCATAGACTTGCGATTTAGTACCTCATAGCATCCGTAGACAGACGAATATACTGAGTAATTATATTCTTGAGGACATGTTGACAATGTGTATACTCAATTTTGGAGGAGGATGGGAGAGATACCTTCCATTAGTAGAGTTTGCGTATAATAACTCTCACTAATTCACAATTGGCATGGTACCATTTGAGGCACTATATGGGAGGCATTGTCGTTCGTCCACTTGCTAGTTCGAGGTGGGGGACAACAAGTTATTGGTGTCAAAGATGATACAGGAAAATAATTTTAAGATCGAGCTGATTTGGGGTCGTAGTCGAGTATCTCAGGACATGCAGAAGAGTTCTGCCGATGCAGATCGGAGACACGTTGAGTTAAAGGTTGGCGACCAAGTGTTAGTACGGGAGTCTACCTTGAAAGGGATCATGAGGTTTGGCAACAAAGGGAAGCTAGCGTCAAGGTATGTGGGACCTTTCCCTATTATTGAGAGAGTGGGACCGCAAGCATATAAACTAGGTTTATGAGAGCATCTACAACAGATACTTGACGTGTTCCATGTGATATCGCTAAAGAAGTATCGAATGAGCGAGAGATCTTTTTGGCTCGTTCCACTCGAGTAGATCAATTTACAGCTAAACGTGTCATATGAGGAAAGGCTCGTTGCTATTTTGGATCATACTTAGCGTAAACTACGGTCTAAGGTAGTACCATTAGTCAGAGTTCAGTGGGGACACCACAATGTTGACGAGTCAACATGAGAGCGGGAGGATAACATACGAGACCAGTATCCAGAGTTATTCTCCATAGGTATGACCTTATTTTGGGGATGAAATTCATTTGTAAGGGGGGAAGTATGTAACACCCCATAATTT
This sequence comes from Sambucus nigra, assembly GCA_949130495.1. Classification (NCBI taxonomy): domain Eukaryota; kingdom Viridiplantae; phylum Streptophyta; class Magnoliopsida; order Dipsacales; family Adoxaceae; genus Sambucus; species Sambucus nigra. The sequence goes on from OX422213.1 coordinate 474,430,676, forward strand.
TAAGCATTTTATATTTAATTGATTTGGCAAAATTTAAATTACATGTGCATCATAATTTAATTGACTTAATTATTATGTGTATGTGAGAATGATTAATAGTCATGGAATATAATTACGAAGTGAATGGTAATAATTATTTGACGTCATAACTAGTGACAGTGACGTGGCATTTATTTTATCTCAAGCGGGAGTCACGTGTGGACTAATTGGTAGGGCTGTAAATGGATATTCGAAAATTCGTATCCGTCCGATATCCGAATTAGCGAATATTTATCCAAAAAAATGGAAACGGATACGAATATGGATACCATATAAAAATATCCGAGAAAACGGATTCGGATAGTGCTAGTATCCGACATGGAAAATCCATATCCGATGTGGAGTATCCATTTTACTGGATATCCATTTTATCGGATATCCGTATTCGTCAAACATATGTTTAAAATATTTCTAATAATCTTGGTATTAGTATTACTAATAAAATAATATTAAAAAAAACCTTAATCGTTTATTCCCTAAAACAAATTAAAAACATACTCCACTCAAAATAAAAACACCATAAAGTTATTATTTTATTGGGTAGATTGTAAAATGCCATGTATTGTTATTTTATTGGGTATATTATCATGGAGTTACACTAAAGTTACAATACACCCTATCACACACAACATACACCCACTAAAGAACATATACTCCATTCAAACTAAAAAAAATCCTCATTTCACTCCACATAAAACCCTCATTCTGTCACCCCTCCCCCTCCGCTGCATCAGCCCGTCGCTGCTCATCAACCCGCCACCGCTTGAATTCAACGCCTTCGCTGCGCATCAACTCCGTCACTGTGGATCCCCTCCTCCTACAATAGAAAGTTAGCAACAACAACTACATACAAAAATAAAAATAAAAATATATAACATTATTTATATATTGTTTATGTGGTTGTTCATTAGTTTTCTCAATTATAAATAAATGTAAGAGAGAAACAAAAAAGTAAAGAGAGGGTTTTGATTGTAATGAGAAGTGAAGCTAACAACATGTATATTATATACAAAATAAAAATATATACTTATTAAAATAAAAATAGCAGTATGTTTTGAAGACTAAAAGGTCCATGAGGTTATTACTCTCAATAAATTTGATTTAATCTAAAAGGTGCATATTTATATCTATTGATATGGAATGCTACTGTTATTTTTTGGGGGGATAACTTTAAGCTTATATGGTTGTAAAGTATGAATGGCTTTGAGCCATATTATCATTATGGAATGCTACTATTATTATGAAAGCCATAATTATTGATGTTAGGAAGTAGTAATTTTGTTATATATTTATTTAGATTGGATTGGATTTCATTGGATTGGATATTTTAATAGTAATTTTTTGCAATGGCTAAATAATGTAAACGGATATGGATATTATCCGAATTCGAGGGATCCAAGCATATACGGATATGGATAGTTATTTTAACTTTCCGGAGGGATACGGATATGGATAGTTCATCCAAATAGTGGATACAAATATGAAAATATGGTATGTGATTCGTATCCGTCCGTTTACCACCCCTACTAATTGGAGATCAATATAGGAAATTATTATATAGTAGCTCAGATGGAGATTTTAAGGTCGTGGTTGGGTCCGAATAGGCGGAGATAGTCAAACTAGTGTACCTGAGGGTAGTAATTGAGACTTAGGGCCTTTTTAGACATAACCGGTCTTATACGGAGGTATTTTGGTCTTTTGGGTTTAGCCCATAGGCTTAATTTCGGGATTAGGGATAATTAACTTATTAGGCATAAATTCTTCGTATTTATCCGTAATACCCCGCACAAAAACACGAGGCGCTACTACGATTAAAACTACCCTAAATCCTCAACAAATAGTATAGAGCATCTAAATTCCACAATTTAAAAATAACAAATCCACAATTCTTACACTTCCACAATAATGATTACAGTAATGTTTCTCTCAAAATACAAAAGTCTCCAAATATAATTTCACCACTAATTATACAGCAAAAAAATAAATCTTCCAATCCAAGCTCTAAAATAATTCTTCAAAATAGTCCATAGCGTCCCAATCCATGCTAGCCTGCCACTAAAAGAAAATATGAGGAAGTACATAATATGACAGGAATAGATGCTCAGAAATAAATATCACGATGAATAAATCACAATAATACGAATGTGCATATACAAATCAAATTCAATATTCAAGCATTATATCAATATTAATTTCTCAACAACACATCAATGGGTTCACCTCCCCTAGGCATTCTCAAGCCATATATCAGATTTTGGACTATCGGAGGGTGCCCATTCTCCTTGCCATATTAAAATATCATGACACGATGCCCAAATCAACAATTCAATATCTCAATGAATCAATATAATAGATTCTAACAATTATTTCATAATTTTCAAATGAATATCACAATTCAACATGAGTTCATGTGTTAACACATGAACAAATGGAATACTCTCGAGAGAATATATGAGCATATTGTGTAAGTCCCGTACCTCAAAATCATCACATGAATCATCACATAATTTCAGCTTCAAAATCTAATCAAATCATCACGTTCTTCTCGCGAAAATAATCAAATCTCATTTTAGCCCAAACTTGAGAAAACACCAAATAAGCCTTCTAATCAAAGGTTGGAATCTTTAATAAGTTTGGGGCTATGGTTTGTAGATGAAAGGGGTAATTTTGGAGAAATCTTCTGGTTGAAAAGTTTGAGAAAAATTTATTTGAAAACTACATCCACCAATTAGTTGTGATATATAAAGGATTAAGAGTTTGATTAAGAAAAGAGTTCTAATCAGATATAAATACTAAAAAAATTATTTCGGACGATCGGACCGTTGGAATTCGATGAAATTTAGGGGCATAGTACCTGAAGATGAGAGGAAGATACATAAAAAATTTTAACTTGATCAGACGGTCCAATATTTTTAAATAATTTTTTTGTTTATAGAGTTTTATGTTTTGAGGACTCTTATAAAGTTTTATGTTTTGAGGACTCTTCTAAGACTTATATACATAGGAAAACTTAAATAAAAACCTTGTTCTAATTCCGTTTATAAATTTATTTTTCAAATATAAAATTCAACATTTTAAATTATAAAATTTATAAAATAAAAAATTTCATTTTTCTCCGATTTCCAAAATTAATTTAAAAATTCCTATTTAAAAAATTCAGGTTGTTACATACTTCCCCACTAATAAGGAATTTCTCCCTCGAAATTCGACGTAACCTAACGCTCAAAATTAAAATTCTACCGGATTCCATATCCTAAAAATTACAACACTAAGTCCTCAATAAATTCTACACGTTCTCACATCAAGATCATAAATCTCAACCATCGATGTCTAACACGCCTTCAAAACATTCTTTCTCCAAAGAAAACACGTCTACCATGCAAGCTAGACCGAAAACCCAAAGCCCTGAGGGTTTTCATATACCTAAGCTCTGATACCATCCGTAGCACCCCGCGCAAAAATACAAGGCGGTGCTACGATTAAAACTACACTAAATCCTCAACAATTAGTATATAGCATCTAAATTCTATGATTTAAAAATAACAAATCCACAATTCTTACACTTCCACAATAATGATTACAATAATGTTTCTATCAAAATACAAAATTCTCCAACTATAATTTCACAACTAATTATACATCAAAAAAATAAATCTTTCAATCCAAGCTCAAAAAATAATTCTCCAAAATAGTCCATAGCGTCCCAATCCATGCTAGCCTGCCACTAAAAGAAAATATGGGAAGTACATAATATGACATGAATAGATGCTAAAAAATAAATAGCACGATGAATAAATCACAATAATACGAATGCGCATATACAAATCAAATGCAATACTCAAGCACTATATCAATATTAATTTCTCAACAACACATCAATGGGTCACCAAGCCTCACCTCACCTCCCCTAGGCATTCTCAAGCCATATATCAGATTTTGGACTATCGACGGGTGAACATTCTTCATGCCATATTAAAATCTCATGACACGATGCCCAAATCAACAATTCAATATCTCAATAAATTAACATGATAGATTCTAACAATTATTTCAGAATTTTCAAATGAATATCACAATTCAACATGAGTTCAATTAACACATGAACAAACGGAATACTCTCGAGAGAATATAGGAGCATATTGTGTAAGTTCCGTACCTCAAAATCATCACATGAATCATCACATAATTTCAGCTTCAAAATCTAATGACATCATCACGTTCTTCTCGCAAAAATAATCAAATCTCATTCTAGCCCAAACTCGAGAAAACACCAAATAAGCCTTCTAATCTAAGGTTGAAATCCTGAATAAGTTTGGGGCTATGGTTTGCCGATGAAAGGGAGTAATTGTGGAGAGGTTTTCTGATTGAAAAGTTTGAGAAAAAGTGATTTGAAAAGTCCATCCACGAATAAGTTGTGATATATAAAGGATTAAGAGTTTGATTAAGAAAAGAGTTCTAATCAGATATAAACACTAAAAATTCATTTTGGACGTTCAGGATATTGGAATTGGAGGAAATTTAGGGTCATAATAGCTGAAGATGATAGGAAGCTACACAAAAAATTTTAGCTCGATCGGGCGATCCAATATTTTTAAATATTTTTTTTTGTTTAGAGAGTTTTATATTTTGAGGACTCTTCTAAGACTTATATACATAGGAAAACTTAAATAAAAACCTTGTTTTAATTCCAATTCCAATTCCATTTGAAAATTTATTTTTCAAATATAAAAACCAACATTTTAAATTATAAAATTTATAAAATCCAAAATTTCATTTTTCCCCGATATCCAAAAATTAATTTAAAAATTCCCATTTAAAAAATTCGGGGTGTTACATTATCCCCTTAATTTCAGTACTTTTATGATCTTGTGCGATTTAATTTAGGTGGATTTATCTCATATTATTTCTACTGACCTCTTCCTACAAGTACATTGTATTCTGTGTATTTCTCTTAGATTTTAGAGGATTTCATGCTAGTGGGTGGGAGAGAAAAGCGGAAACACGGAAAGAAATGCGAGAAGGGAAAGTCAAGGGAAATTTCATAATTTTATATCTAGAATCTGGAGGAGGAGCCAACTGAAAATTTGAAGAGCTTGAAGTCACAAGAACTCTGATAAAAAGGCACCTCAATCTAAGTTACAGTAAAGAAGTTATGCTCATTTGAAGATGAAGAATCAAGAAGGAAAAACTAAGGAATGTAGATGGTAGAACCGATTTGATTCTAAAGTAGAATCGGTTCGGTTTTCCAAAGATTTTGAGGAGATTAGAATCGCTTCGATTCCAAAGTGGAACCGGTTCGATTTTCTGTTACATGAAAATTCTAGCTTAATTCCACTTATTTTGGAGAGTTTGTTTTGATTCAAACACTTGTAAACAACATGAGTTATTATTCATTCTTCACTCCGAGAGTTAGGAGGACAACTTTTTACATTATTTTGAGAGGATCTTGAAGGCAAGAACCCTAGGATTAATCTTGTTCAACAATTGTTCATCTTTTACTTTGATTTCAAGTGTTTTTCATAATGCCAAGTATAGTTTCATTATTGTTTTCACTTTCTCTCTTCTTCTTGTTGGTTTATAATTTAATATTCCTTTCTAGAAGTCTTTTCCAAATGTTTAGTTACACTTTCCATGAAAGAATGATTTCATGCAGCGTAAATATCATGTTTAATTGTAGTTACACCATGTCAGGCTAGATTTCTAAAGGGTTGGGGTACGTGAACCCAACCCAAGTATTGAGTTGGGTATAAAAGTGAATAAAATTATGGACATAATTTAAAGGTTTGATGTTTTTTTGGAACACATATTATAGATATATTAACCTTGTTTGTCGTAGGTAACCATTGTATTTGAGATATAATATGCGTCTCGAAAATCTAATCATCCACGTTAGATTTATTATTGATTAATTATTGTGAGGAGTTAAATCCTCATATAGTTAATGCTTTGAGAAGATTTAATGTTTTCTTTGAATTATTAATATAATTTTTTGAACCTTTTACATTGAACGAAGTTACCAACGGTCTGGGAGAGTGTACCCTAATCCTATTTTCTCATATATAGTTTAAATCCAATTCATTATTATTGCATGCATAGTTAAGTCATTAGTTTAAATTTACTTTCTTTAGTTAGTTAACAGATCTCAAATCAATCATATTTTCCTTCTATTTCTAGAGTCACTTCAAAGTTAATCATCTTCCCTATTTGTCGTCATGATTCTTCATCTTAGTCCTTGTGTTCAATACCCGTTGTTACCGGATTATTACTTGAGTGACCGCTTTACACTTGAATCATATTCATACGTGTTGGAGAGTCACTTTTTAAGTCACGTCAAGTTTTTGTCCCCGTTGTCGGGGATAAGGTAGACTGTTAGATTATGTCGATCTCATTCAAAATTTGGCTCTAATTTTTAAAAAAGGAAAAAAGTCATAAAACCAAAAATTCAAAAAAAAATCAGGATAAATAAAAGGATAAAAAAATTAAGAAAACCTCTCAAGTCCTTACATGCAAAATCCTCAACCAACTCCTCAATCCACTCCAAATCGAATTCATGAAAATCCTATAGTTAAGTACGGCCCCAATAGTCCACACACTCCCAACCCCCCGCAGCTTTGGGTTCCACCTCCTACACCACCCAACTCCATCACAAGTCACACTTCCAGTGCATCGAGTGAGTATACCGAGTCAATTGGAGAGAGAGCAATGTCGGACCACGCTAGGTATGGTACAGGTGGGGGGAATTATCGTATCGTCCCATGAGAAACCTCTTATATATCGAGCAAACCGTCACTCCGGGATGAATTTTACTTCTGTATAATGCAGGATAATTTCATTTTAGTAATGGGATAATCCAGATTTTTCCCACATTCCATGGTATGGATTCGGAGAAACCATACCTCCACGTCGATGAGTTTGAAGAGGTGTGCGTAGTTCGCCTCAAACGTTTTCCTTTCTCTTTGAAGGATAAAGCTAAGACCTGGCTATGGTCTTTATCACCAAACTCAATTGGACCGTGGAGGATATGCAAGCCAAGTTTCTTTTGAAATTCTTCCCCTAATATAGAACAAATTCCATTAAATCTCAAATTCAAACGTTTAAACAATAAGAAAACGAGCCTTTTGATCGGTGTTGGGAGTGTTTAACCGAGTTAGTCAACACATGCCCACATCATGGTTTTGAGAAGTATCGTCTTGTCTTTTTCTTCCACCACTGTTTAAGTATAGCTTTAAAACAACTCATTAAGACTATGTGTGATGGAGAATTTTTTAGGTTAGATGCTAACGATGCAGAGGCCCATCTTAAGTATATTGTCGAGACTACTCAAGCATGGGACACATCGAATCTTAACATCCAAACTCAGGTTAAACAAATGTCCACTGCATCCGCTATCTATCAATTGGACAAGGAAGCCGAGTGGAAGCTTCAAGTTAGCCAACTTGATAAAAGATTAGATGACGGAGTCGAATCACGGGCAAGAGAAAAAATTGGATCCACTCGGGCAATGAGAGATGAGGTATGTGAAATTTGTGAGGTGGGACTTTCAACGAAGGAATTCCCGACAATACCCGCCTACAAAGTGGTGGTCCAAGAGCAAGTGGGAGTGGTAGGAGATTTTAAGGTTAATTTTAATGCCCCTCACGGGAATTCTCACAACCCTTTATGGAGGAACTATCCTGGTTTTATTTATGGGCAACAACATGCTGCTTTGAATCCTAATTAACATGTTCCCCCTACTCCACCACACCTCCACATCTCCAACAAGACCCATATATGCAAGAACCACCTCCTGCGTCGTACATCACCCAACCGCGGAGAAATCTTGAGGATACTTTGAATCAATTTATGTAAGCTCAATCGACAACAAATGCTCAAAATGCCTGAATGTTTGCTGAAATGAATGCGAACATTTCAAAATTATAATCATCCTTAAGTATCCAAGAGAAGGGTAAGTTTTCGGCCCAAGGCCAAAGACCTCTCCAAGGTCAACCAAGTGTTATCTCTACATCCAACATAAATTAAGGAGATTTTGCCCGGCAGGAAAGAGGCCGAAGATGTCCCCATGAGAAAGAGGGGAAATGACGACACAAATAGGCCTGGGGTGGTTGTGAAACCTCCCATTCCTGCTCCAAACCATCAACGGTTAGTATCCCACTCCAAAGATACCTCCCGTGACGATGTTTTAGACTCTATTAAGCAAGTAAAGATTAATCTACCTTTTCTCGAGACCATAAAGTTAACTCCCGTATACGTCAAGTTTCAAGGACTTACTCATAGTGAAATATAGGTGAAAGGTAAAGAAAAATATGTTTTTAACACAGAACATCAAGCGACCTTCCACCAAAATTTAAAGATCTGGGTGCACCGACCATTTAGTTCATTATGGGGAAAATCAAATTGAAAGAGCTCTAATAGATTAAGGTGCGAGTGTTAACATTCTCCCCTATTTCACCTATAAGTAATTAGATTTCGGGGACTTGAAGCCCATAAATATGACTCTCCAACTCGCGGATCATTCCGTGAAGATACCTCGGGGGGTCATGGAGAACGTGATCGTCCAAGTTGACACTTTCTACTTCCAGGTAAATTTTGTCATTTAGGATGAGGAGCCCTCCCCTTTATCCAGTAATCATGTTCCCGTGATCCTTAGCCGCCCATTCTTAGCAACAGTTAATGCACTTATTAATACACGCAATGGGAAAATGCAACTCACATTCAGGAACATGACTTTCAAAACAAATATATTCAACATCACGAAGCACGAGAGTGATAAGGGTGAATTGCGAGAGATGAATCTTATGGAAGAGGCAATATACAAGCACGAGAGGAATCACACAAGAGATTCAGTAGGGGCATGTCTTATTACATCAAGTGAGAGGGATAATCATGACAGTGATCGAGAGGTGGGGAAAGCATTTTTAGTGACTTCTATTGAGAGTGATAGAGATCGAGTAAGCCTGAACGAGAGAGAGAGTTTAGATGAGAGTGTGAGAGAGTATTCCGATGATGAGTGAGAAAGGGAGTTAGGAGACATGAGCCTAGAAAATTTTGAAAAAGAATTCGGGCCGGTGGATGAGAGCCTCACTAGCGAAATCCACTCTTTATTGGAGTCATGTAGTCATTTAGAAGAGAAAAAATGGAAATATAAGATAGATGAATTCCTTCTTTGTGACCATCCACCCATGCCACTTGAGTCCTCGGATGCGAACAAGGAAAATACTCAAGTCTCATCTGATTTAGAGCCCGAACCATGCATTCCCGAAGTTAAGGGAGATCTAGGTTTAGTGTGTCCCTCCAATTGTGATCGAGATGTACCCCCCACAATTTGGGAAAAGTGTGTTGTGATTCGATTAGGAACCATGAAGATCCCATTCACCCCAGTCATCACAAGACTGAAGGAATCCCTCTTATCTATGGGGCTGGTCCCAATATATTTTGACTATTGATATACGATGAGAGGAAGAGGGAGATAAGGACAGTATTGGACCTAGGTTATGGGGTCAGGTGAGTCTTCGGGGAAAGAGAGAGGTCATCGCATCCCCGATATGTATGGGGTGATGTTTGTTGTATTTTTAAGTCATGTGTTGGAGTTATATAGTGTCTTATTGCATTTTAATATTTGTTCATTTTTTTGCACTTATTCTTTTTCTTCTTTAGATTTTAATCATTTTGATTGAGGACAATGCAAAAGTCTAAGTTGGGGGAGGTGATAAGTGCATCTTTTAAAAACTTAACAAAATTTTAAAATGTCCAAAAAAATTAAAAAATGTAAAAATTAAAAAAAAAATCCCTAAAAAACTGAAAAAGTCAAAAAAGTCAAAAATATTTTTCTTCAAAATAAATAGAAATTGGAATTTAAAATTTTAAAAAATGTCACTAAATTTTTGTTTGAAGTCTCAAATTGTAAACATTCGAATGCACAAATCCAAAATTGAATTAAAACGGAAATTAAGCGAAATTGACGACTTAACGAATAAGTGTGGAGATTATTAACCCAGTGAGATTTCAGGTTTACTGATTTTTGTGAGAAATTTAATCAATCCGAGTTAACGGTTAACTGTAAGTTGAATTTATCTTTAAAGAAGTCGTTGAGGATCTCTATTCCTTTATTTTGATCGGTTATGGCAAACGAGTGAGATGTTGTCTTGAAAACGTGCTAAAAGTATCCCAAAATTAAATATAATCTCAAGACGCATATAGTAAGATAATGAGTAATTCGAACATATGAAGTAAGGCCATCATTAGTTTAACCCAAAAATATTAGCCAAAAAAGTTGTGAAGAATTATCCTTTTACTAGCCATTTTGAGCCGAATAAAACTCCCAATTCGTTTAATTAACCTGAATAAAACCCATGAAGCCTGAAGTTGTGAAAATTTGAAAATTCATCAATTAAGTCCAAATGGTGCAGTGAAAATGGGGTAAGAAAACTACAAAAATGCTCAAAAATTAAAAAACAAAGACTAGAAAAATGAGAAAATCATGAAAAAAATGGAGAAAAAAAAAATGAGCGAAAGCCCGAAAAAGCACTAACTGACATCGTAAGAAAATTTTCCAATTTCGAATTTTTCAACGATTCCTGATTTTACCCAATACACCTTACATCCCGAGAAAGTCCTAATCGAGTTCGAATAACGAAATTAATTGCCGTGTGGAGAGCTAAAACATGAAAAGATAAGTTGAGAGAATAATTGGTGTGGATAAGAGGTTATGTTTCCCTTTTTCCAATAATCGTAATTCGATGATGAGATCTATTCACCTCAAATATTTCATCTTTCAAATTTTTGTGCGTGAATTCGTGTTCCATTATATTTACTCGTAGAAATCATGTACACCGATAGAAATAGCCACATTCTGAGTGATTCATTTTTGAGTGCATCCGTGAGAAATTGAATCAAAATGAATTTTTGAAAAGTAATGTAATGATCAATCGATGGAAGTTAGCGGTTTAATTTTCGGATTCGTACACACACACTTCAAATTGAGACTATTGAATATAAATTTACGATGACTACTTTTGGGGAGTTTAAATTTTATAATTTTTAAGTATTTTGTTTTTTCTTTGAGTCAAAAAATGAATTTTGTGGGTATATTTACTCCAAACCCTCACGAGACACCACTCGTCCTACTAGGGTAACCTAGGGGTTTAACGACTTTTTTGCATATGCTAAATGCAATCGCTCGTCCGCGAAAAAGACATTATATCCCAATAAAATGTTTGTTAACTGTTATGACCTTGTTTTGATTCTTTTACATTTCTCGGGGTGATCAAGGTTCTAAGTTAGGGGGGTTTGATTAGGCATAAATTCTTCGTATTTCTCTCCATAATTTCAGTACTTTTAGGATCTTGTGCGATTTAATTTAGGTGGATTTATCTCATATTATTGCTACCGACCTTTTCATGCAAGTACATTGTATTTTGTGTATTTATCTTATATTTTACAGGTATTTCATGCAGGTGGATGGAAGAGCAACGTTGAAACACTAAAAGAAATGCAAGAAGGGAAAGTCAAGGGTAATTTCGTAATTTTATACCAGGAATTTGTGAAAGGGGTTCTTTCTTAGAGCATATGCTCTGATAACACTTGATGTGGGCGATGCCCCTAAATTTTCAACTCAAATTATGAGATGGCTCAATGATATACCAAATTTTAAATTTTCAAAAATTATTTAATTTTCTTTACTTTAAAAGCATAATCAAACACTTGAAAATTTTAATTAAACTTGAAGTGAAATTAAGCTACACAAACATTTTAATTCCCACTTAAACAAAATTCTAATTCAATTCAAGTTAAACAAACCAAGCATGAATATTATTTAATTAGATTAATGCCAACTTGAATTAAATTAAATTATACGTAACCCAAATGTTGATTAGCACCAAATTAAACTAATTGTAATTAAACCAGATTTTATCTTGATTAGACCTAAGCATGCATTTATGTGAGTTTTCAAGGTAATATAAACACAATCACACTATGCTGCAATGTACGAGGAAAACCTACAATGGGAAAAAACTCGGACGGTCCTCCTTAGAAGTCCACTAAGTATGGTATTTTTACAAAAGCATAACAAGAGACTTACTTCCTCGACTCGACTCCCTTTAAGCCTTGACGCTCCTTCATTTATCAACCTCCGCCTAGTAGACAACTCCGGAGTCAACCAAAATCTTGGAATCTACCAATGGGGCACAACTACTGTCAACCCACACATAGTGTCTTTCACCTTATGAGAATCTCGTAGCAAAACAATCTCCTTTTTGGGTAGAGAAGGAACCCAAACTTAATCCTCAATGGGTAGAGAAGAAACTCGGTGTTAAACAATCTACAAGCAAATATATATATATATATATATATATATATATATATATATATATATAAGTTACAATGGTGTTTTCACTATTCATAAGATGGGAAGATACATCATGGTGAGGATTAAAGCCAACAAGGCTAGAAATCAAGGGTGAAGATTAAAAGACCTTATTTTCCTCTTTTGTCCCTTTATTATTTCCTTTCCCCCTCTTTTTTAACACAACTTTCCTCCGTCTTCTCAAAATTCAAAAGCATGGGTAAAATAGGAAATTACACACATTTGGTCCACCACACACAAACACTACATCTCGTTCTCTCTCTCCTCTCAATAGATAATTCTCATTGCGCTCTCTCTCTCACTTAGATCGATGATATAGATTTTGGGAGAAATATAGGGTTTGCAGATTTGGGTATACTTATCGATGCTTTTTTCTATGTTCGATTTGCATTCGATTCAGTATGATGTTCTTAAATCGTTTAGTTTCAGTTTTATGTTTCAAATGGAGCTTTTGATTTGTTTCAAATTAGGTCTTTTTTCCAATTTTGTATTCTTTGTTGCATTTATGTATATATCTGATTGGATTCAAATGGAGATTTGTTTTTTTGATTAGTTTTGCAGATGTAAATCGAAGGTTTCAAATGTATATTTGAAATACACTAGGTATACTTAAGTTTAAAGTTTCTGGGAATAGAAATCATATTCCCAAACAATATTTTGGACATTGGTTAGACAATATTTAATTTCTATGTATAAGTTCATGTTGTTTTTGCAAAGAATGGTTTATTTTTCCTTGATGATTTATATTTGTATTAATATAGAGAAAGTATGATGTTGTTTATATACTATGTGTGTTTGAGGGAATGCCATAGTATGAATACAAGTGCGTTCTCTAGATACGATTATAAAGGTAAGTATTTAGTGCAAAACACTCTGATTCTCGGGGTTTAAATGTTGAAAATTATGTTTGTTTTCTTAGAGTTGTGTTTGTATGATATTTATAATTTTCTCACATTGTATCATGCCATAATTTCACATGTTAGTTTACTTTTTTTTATTGTTATTGATTATGTGTTATAATGGTGTACTAATTTTGTTGACCTTCACATGTTTGATAAAATGCCAGTGATGAGAAATCAACCACATCTATTATTTTTAACCCACCAAATCCACTCCTCACCCTTTGAACACCCTTAAATATGACCATAAAATTATCTCCGTGCCTTCTAATGCTATTACATACTTTTATATATATTCGGGACGTTTCATTCTGAAGATTATAACTATATTTTCAGTGAGCAGGAGTTCATTTGGTAATGCTCCCTTCAAATAGTTTAGGGACTATTGAACACTATCAGTTATAAGATATATATTGATTATGTACCTCATTTAAATTTGCAGGGATGATCACCACAGGGGGAAATATGGTGTTCATGGAATGAGAAACAACCCCATGGCTCAGTATGTTTTTCCCATTTTCGTGATTTATCACAATTATAATTGGATTCTATTTTTTTTGTAATTGTTCTATAGAACCATGAATTCAGTTTATATTTCCATTATGGCTCAAGGATGCAGATGTGAATGCAAACGAGAACATAAGTTGTATTATTTTTTTATTTTACACATTCATTTTTTGTGTTTTAATTGCATCATTTGTGGTGCAATATCTTTCTAAATGTGTCCCTTGGTTTTTTGTGCCGGTAAAAATTGATCTTCAAGTTCTTTTGATAGTTAACAACAATGTCATTCCTTTATGATGATTTCTTTTGCAGTTAATTGATCCCCCCCCCCCCCCCCCCCCCCCGTGAATGTCTTTGAGGAGAATCCTCAGTTAATAATAACATATATTTCCAAAATTTAGGGGGAAATTCAAACACAATTTGTATCATACTAAATGAAGTTGAAGAATTAGCGAATGAGAATGGGCATGGCTATATTGTACATATTCATTTATCAATTCTCGGAGTGGTGTATCCCACATTCACTTTACAATCGAGGTTAAAATGCCTCTATTTATTTTAAATTCTTCTAATGAAAACTCACCTCCCATTTTTTATTTTAATTGTAGATTTTTTTTGTATTTTATGGTCTTGGTTTACTTATTGAAATTATAGTTTTGAATGTAAATCAATTTTGGGAGTGGCGTATCCCACATTCACTTATCAAATTTTAGATTTTTTTTCTTTGTATTTATGGTCATGGTTGGTTTTCCGAAATGGTAGTTTTGAATGTAAATTGATGGTTGGAGTAATGAAATTTTAATTCTTCAATTCCTATATATAAATTTCAATCACGATTGCTATGCGAATTATGTTGTTAACTTATTAACTTCCTTTTCCAACCCTGCTTTTTGTTGTTAGAATCCCAGGACTCATTTTAGTTTAATAATTGGATGATATGCAGGAACTTTGGTAGCTAGATTTCTCTAATGTCATATTGGGGATTCCTCTTCAAAGCGGAGGAATTTGATTCTATAAAGGTAAATGACATGTTAACGTTTGGTATTTTAATCATAAGATCTAATCCTAAGATCTTTTTCCTCAATACGTGATTGTTGGAAAGTAAAATGTTGACGATAATGGAAACATTCTTCACTCTTGATTCGGATAACAAAGTTGTACCAGATACACCTATAGTAGAGAAACCTAAGTGTTCTTTCAGAAATGTGGCAAGTAAAAGGCTTGTCGAAATAACTAACTTGCCACATCATCCAATGAATATATTGACTCCCTTAAGAAGGAAAATACGTCACTGATGAAGCTTCTAGCAGATAGAGATAAAAACAATGAGCCAGGTGGAATTGAGTTACAAAAATTGAGGCTGCAGAATATGCAGCTTACTCAAGCAAACAGCGTTCCTACGTATACGATAGACTTTATTTTATTTTATTTTATACGTTTTTGGGGAAATTTCCTGTTCATTGTGTTTGGTAAGTCACCGATCCTATGTATGTTTGTTTTTGGAAAATAATCCCATAACTGTTCATCCTTTTCAGACTTACGGTTTTCAAATGTCTTTGCACTTGTGCACTTTCAAAATGTTGAAATGTCATTAAGATTTTTTTGACTTTGTATTCACTCAAAGAAGCACATGGTAATTTGTTTGAACATTAATGTTTTAATGTTTAATTTTCTGATTTCATGTAGAGTGATCACATATTTTGTGCTAAACCTCAGTGGACCTCTGTTCTTTTCTCTTTTATATTACACGTATGTATTCTTTTGCACGTATGTACTCACCCTCTCTCATTTCAGTGCTCTCAAATTTACATTGCTATTTCAGTACATCTAATATATGAGTATGGTCAACCTGTGTTGATGCAGCAAGTATACTCATTCGATGGTTATTTGTAATTATTATGCTGTATATTTCAACCTGTGTTGATGCAGCAGGTATATTCATTCAATGCATGGCCGTATATTGGAGGTTGGTGTTATTTAATACCCTTCATGTGCTTCCTCTCTTCACAGAATGTATCTTAGGATCCAGGACCATATAAGGGCACTTTAACATACACTAAATGCTAAGAGTGTATACATTTATATAATAATCACAAGGTGTATGTAATTATTTGGATCCTTTCTTTAGATAGGAATATTACATTACTGGATAGTCTTGATTGTGAGGCTCTTGGGAAAGCTATGTAAACATTTCAAATTTTAGGTATCGGGATCATATTTACGATGTCTATAATTTTATAGTTGCAATGTATCATGGTGGATGTTACAGGAACACTAATAGCACGAAGCTCGGTGAGCAAAGATGCCTTCCTCATGCTCAGTATTTCTCTAATAGAAGCAATGAAGATCGAAAAGCAGTGTAATGCAAATCAAAAAAGTGCAAACCAACCAGTGCTCTAATAGAAGCAATGCAGGCCAAAAAAGAGCACACGATGTTGTCAATCTCAAGAAATTCTTCAAGGTTGGTGTCTCTCTATATGTGCGCGTCTATCTATTTAGGATGTGGGAATGAATATATGAATGAGATTACCTCAATGTTGGTGTCTCTCTATATGTGTGTGTCCATCTATTCAGGTGCATATAGGCTCCCCTTTCTTGATTGCTAATCTATCTTTTGTCACTTACTAGAAAGCATTAGTACGTCTATGGTTTGATGATTGTTAGATAGTCGAACTAAAGAAGGAAAAAATCATAATTTAAAAAAAAAAACAAAATGATGCCTTCCATCTTTGTTTAATCATTGGGAGATACATGATGACTAAAAAGATTGATTCTAAGAAAAAATGTCAAAAAGATGAAAATGTATGTTGATGCTGATGTAAAATATATTCGAATTTTAGTTCCTGCCCTATCAGATGTTTAATGTAAGCAGGGTCATATAGAGGGTCTACATATATGTTGATTCTTAAACATCTTAGATTTAAATCTTAATAGTTGGAATTGGGGAATTGAATTCCAGTTTTACTATTTAGTTACGAAATAAATGACTTGATTACACACATATCCACACATATATACACACGCTGAACACACTAAGGCACATTTACATACATTACACTACACACACGCACAGTACACCATTAAGCTTCCAATTAATGGGATTTTTTGGGGATTAAGTTAACTATTATAAACATGGACGGATCCAAAATTCTATTAGAAAGTATATGTGGTTACGTTTAGTTGTTGAAACGATGTAATAAATCCATTTTCCATTGTTTTCATTTATAGGAGGCTAGGAGTGGAAAATTTGGCGTGAGGGGACCCGAACTGTTTTTGTTTCTGCCCAAGGGACTGATGTTGAATTGGTTGTGCTTTTTTTCACTCAATAAGTTCTTGAAAGTTGTTCATGTTGTCATGTTTATGAAGTATATAAATATTTCTCACCCTGAATGCATACATTAGAGTAATATGTTTACAATTGTGTATTGGTGACCGTCAATGTGTGTGCGCATGCACTTTTACACGAATTCCAAGGGTCAACTATTGGGTTAGAAACCCAAGGGTTAACTGAACATCATCTATAATGTATGTCTGATCAGTATCTCATTTTTGCTGACTTTACCCATCATTTTCATTATGATAGCCCCATGGGAAATAGTTACATCTACTGCCGCAAGGTGATTTGTGAGGATTTAGTTACCGAGTCACGTCCATAGGAAGAAATGATCACATCTACTCCAAATGGGCATTATGAAAAGACCTTACAGAGTAGGTAAATCATAGTGATTTTCCGGTGCTGATTTTGTTATCCCTTATAAGTTTCAGTTACATATCTTTTGACAGTAAAGTAATGCATGCTCTTAGGCGAGGTAAAATAATAATCTACTACAAATGATGTTTTGTTTTCCATGTTTTATTCGTGTCATGATAATGGATTGGGAAGTGACATTTGTATTTTGGTTTTGTCTATCGATTTGTAAACAATAAAAATGCATAATTTTTACATCAGATCTGTTAGCATTACCTAACGTTTCTTTCCTTTTCCTTTAACTAAGGGCTTCTATATAGTTGTTAGTCCATCAATAAGTATTTAAACACTTTATATTGAGCAGGTCTGATTTCTAAGGGCTTCTATATATCGAGCAGGTCTAATTTATGGATTATATAGAGATAGGTACTCGCATTGAAAAGTCATTGAAAGGTCTGATATCTTTTTGTCTCTATTGAGAAGGTCCTCACTTAATCTCTTTGTGTCTCTATCAAGCATGTACTTTTTTATCAATAGAGTAGTACAATTTTAACCTCTTCAACCTCCCACCGGAACTATGGAAGTCATTTAGGTTTAATAAGGTCTATGGTCTAGCTGCAACTCAAGGTTTTAATCCTTACATTTGTGAGATTATGTTTCTATGAAATATGTTATATAGCAAACAAATGATTGTACTTAATATGAGATATTACATTACATATATATGCTATATTACTTGGACCCTAAATCTCATTTGTATGTTGACAATAGAGGTATACTCTGATACGCAGTCCGTGATACAATCTGTTCTGGATGGATATAATTGTTCTTTTTTCGGGTGACAAATTGTGCTTTTTTTCCATTTTCTTAATAGGCTACGAATTGTGTAGTGGAAATTCATTATGTTTTCCTCTAATTTGGATCAAGGAGGCCATTATTCCCCAACGAAGTGAGTAACACCAATGTAGGTCGTGTACACAGTGCTTCTAAAAGACAAGATCTAGGAGGGATGATGGTTACATGCTCCCATTGTAATGCCTTACACTAGATGGCTAGAAGGTAAACTATGTCATCTTTGATATGACCTCTATTTGTAAGGTGTTGTTGACAAGGACATATTAGACTTCTTGCACTCATAATCAATATTTAGTAGTGCACTTTTAACATTTCTGTCAATTTCGTATTTCAGTCCCCCCACCTATAAGCTATATAATTCTTTACAATATGTTAAATTCTTCGTAGGGGATGAAAATACAACCTCATTAACACACCCATAAAAACATGATATGGTATGGTAAATTCACTATTGGGATAGAAACAAATAGGTTAGTTTCCTTTTCTAAGCCCCAATTTTCTCATTTATCGTTCCCTGTTCACTGAATTATTTATTATTTCTTCAACAGGTTGACAGATTGGTGTGAAGAACCTTCTCTTGGATTATAAATAGTCCCCCCTTTATATTTTTCCCCTTTATATTGATTACTTTGTAATTATTTGTAGATTCAAAGTTTTGGGATTACTTTGTGGTTGAATACTAGAATGTTGTGAAGTTTTGTTTGTTATTTTCGATTTGTAAATAATTTTTTTATTGAAGTGTACAAAGAGATTAACCTTAGTTGCTGATTATCTCAGTGTGCTAATTTTACTTTTGTAATACTTAATTGAAATTAGTATTATGATTGGAGTATTTGTTTATTTTTAAAACATGGTGGAAAGTCATATAAACAAAGGAAATTCAGCCCATTTTTTCTATAAGTGCCATGAAATGAACTATAAGTGCAGGCAACTATAATCATAGGAATTAGGTTGTTCAATTTTTAAGTTTTTTTAATGGATTTCATGAATTTGATTGTAGGCACATATAGCAACTATCAAATACTCAAAAATTAAAATGGCTTTGGGAAAAAAGGTGCCAGAATATACAAAGAATTTCACCATGTCTTCAGGCACGGGTGTCCGACACATAATGATAACACAACACGAAACAATAATACAACACAACAAAATGATAACACCACACAAAACGCTAATACGACATGAAACGATAACATGACACGATACGAAATGAAATTGACACGGTCTTTCGTGTTCGGGTTATGTTAAGATCTGTGTTTTTGGACCTGTTATTAAGTCGCGTCATGTTCGTGTCCAATTTCTGCCATGAAATTGACCCGATAAGGACACGATAGTGACCCAATTAAGATCACGATATAGATTTTATGGAGATCCACTATCGATCAAATTTAGACTCATTATCAATCCACTATTTCGATCCATTATTTTTTTAATTCCTCAACATATGGTTTAATCGTTCCAATCATGTCGTGTTGGGCCAGATCTTATCGTGCTATTCCAACGTGTTTTATTTTAAATGTGTTATGTTTGGCTTATTTATACAAGATTCATAAATTTCCCAATTGCTTTAAGCCAATAGGTTCGAACCATAGGTTATTTAAAAAATGGTTTATCTGTTGCGAGCTATATATAACGTATGGTCCTATCAATGACGTACACTTTCAAAAATTAGCATCGTGCCTTTGGGCTTCTCCCGTCTTTTGAAACCGAGCTCAATAGTAGCTTTGGCGAGGCACGACTTTATGCTTTTTAAAATTATCAGCGTGCCTTCAGGCACGAGCATACCCTAGTGTGTGTGTGTGTGTGTGTGTGTGTGTGTATATATATATATATATATATGAAACTTGGATTTAAAATAAAGCGTGGGTGTAAACATGAGTTTTTGGTAGAGAATTTTTCTTGAAGCCTTAACACATAAATGGGACTTTTTTTAAATGGTTTTTGCTCTCAAAATCACTTGGTAGAATTGAAAAATTCACATCCAAAAGCTATCTTTTTGTCCACTTAAAGCTGGTAAAAAGTAGTTGGAAAAATGGGAGAGAAAACAAAAATTGACAAAAACTGCTCCAAAGTCGTTTGAACGAACATTCTAACGAGAACAAGGTTGAAATGTTGTTAGAAGCTCGTTTATATCTCGTTCGAACGACCTTGTAACGAGAATTCATAGAATCAAAACAAAATTCATTAGAACTTCGTTAGATATATCGTCCAAATGACTTCGTCCGAACGAACTTCGAACCAGAATTCAGAAATAATTATTTCTCTTTTAAAAAATAAAATTCCAGTTTCAATTTAAATTAAAATAAAATAACACCCAAAAATGTATTCCAAGTCCCTATATATATATTTAATGCATTGATACATTTTAAAGACCTTGGAATCCAAATGTTGATGACATATACACTTGGCATGAAAACCGACAAGGATGAAACTTTCAATTCTTGGTTGCTACATCTTCAACTCTTCAAATGTCATAGGCTTGAGGTACACCCAACTAATGATACGAGAAATCATATACTTGTCGTTCTCGTATTAGTAAGTCAAGTGTAAAGTAGATAATAAACAGATAGGGCTAGTAAAGAGAGAGATAAAAGACACGATATAGAGTGGTTCGGCTGTTAAAATGATCCTACACCCACTTTGTTGCCCCATTCTCATTATATGTGTTATAGTACAGTTTAGAATGCCGTAATAGGCATACAATGTAGATAAGAGAAGAGAATACATGTCTGTATTGATGCCGGGAGTGTCGAAGAGATGATTGTGATGCCGGTGAGTAACCCCCAATCTGTACCAAGGGGTGTAGAGTATTTGGCAAGGCCTCCACGAGTGTAGTGGTCTCTGAGCTAGGTATCGGTATAAGGAATGAACACGAATCAGGATCAAGTTAGATCCGATCAGATGAGGTCCCCCATTATCGAGGTGTGGACCTCTATTTATAGGAGATATAGGTGTTGTATTATTACTGTTTTGATGGAGAGGGATGCGGTCAGTTAAGTGAACAAGTTGGGGCCGCACCCCGCGACATGTAAGATCGCACCTTATAACATGTAAATGTAAGGCTGCGGCAGCACGTCTACAATGCATATTTCTCAAAAATGCCATAGCAGGGGTGTTATATTTGCCATATCAATAAGCCCCCAAGTCATAGTGCCAAGAGAAAATAATTGAGGTTGTGGCTGAGTAGTCAAGTTTTCTCTTGTCAAGTTGTCGCGGTAATTGAAATGCGACGCTTCATCTTCCCATGGCCTCTTATATAAATGGCAACTGGTCATGACCTTCATTACGTTTCCAAATACTTGAGAGCATATCGAGAGCAAACCTTTGTTATTCCCTCTCTTGAGTTTTTCGACAAGCCTTAGGTGGTGTCAGGAGGTTGAGCAATCGGTGTTTATCAATCTCCAGGTAATTTTTCAACCAAAAACCTCCAGACTCCTACTATAATTCGATTCCTTGCTACTTCTTATGTGTTGTTCTTCTTTATTGTTTGGTTGTTTATAAATGAATCATACGAACCCATTTTTTGTTGAATCATATAATACCAGATTGAATCGATACTGCTAAAATCATGCTAAAATGAACTCCTTTGTGCCCATTGTTTTGCCTTATTTTATGAACTCATTTGATCATAATAGATAAGTGAAATTTGGATATAACTCTTAAATCGATGAAATGAACTTTCAACATCCATCCTGCCTCAACATCCATCCTTTGTTGACTTAGGCTTAGGTTTTTAGGGCTTTTGAATTTTGTTCTTGCGTAGGATCAAATCTGTAAACTGTACTTGCATAGGATCAAATTTACTGGCTTTAGAGTCTCATAGGTTGAAAACGTACCATTATGTTCTTGATGTTCTTGAGCAGAATCTTTCAAATTCTAGGGCTTTGATCTTTAGAATAGGCCAGCTTTATTGTCAAACTATTTAAGAGTTTGGCCGCGGTAGGTAGCATTCTTGTGCTATTTGGCTGCGGTCTCATGTCAATACTTGTATGATAAATACTCTTTTATCCTTAGGGTTTAGACTTAGGCTAGTAGCCGTAACTTTTTATCAATGAACTAAAGGACTGCGGCATATCTGGACATACCTAATGTCTGCTTCCCCAAAATAATATGCCGCAACAGTAGATGTAATCCCTGTGATTCCAAAGCCCAACACTTAGTGTAGTTAGCTGAAATTGTTGAAACTTTTATTTGGATTCCAAACTAGTTATTACGTTGTTTCTACCGCGGCCTCTAAGAGGCCCATCTGGCCATATAGGCTGTGACACCTAATAGTAGACTTTCTGCTTTTCATGACTTGTTGCAGCCATATGAGTTGGAATCCTGATGAATTTCTGAAGGATTTTTGGAACAAACATTTTGGAGTTTCTCCTCCTGAACTCCCTTATGTGCGTCCTTTAAAGACATTTCAAAGATTGCCTAAATTGCATCACTTTAGATTCTAACTCCGTGAAAACCACTTATAGGAAAGAGACTAACTCCATGGGCTCCACTTGTAGAAAAGAGACTGTGGTAATGGAAGAGGAAACCCACTTAAGCACCAACCCTATGGACCTTGATGCCGCGACTACCGGGCCTTCTTAGGCTAGGGACGCACCTGCTAGCCCATCCAATGGAGATGAGAGACCTCCTGCAGCCTTAAATGTCCGCAACATATAACTCGGGAGTGGGTTAGTCAAGTGGATGAAGCATTTGAGTTTCCCGAGGATGTAATTTACTCATCACCCACTGTGGAACAAAGTCCTTGCACGGCACTTGCTGATGATGGGGTCTGATTCCCCATCCACGCATTTGTATATGGGTTGCTGCTACCTGTTCCAGTCCCAATTACGAGAATTTTCCAAGCAATGAAGTTAGCCCCGGTCCAACTAGATCCCAATGGCTGGAGGGAAATTCTTGCATCGATAGTGCTGTGGAAGAATAAATTCAGGAGAGACATAACTCCCGCAGAGTTTTTCTATTTTTACAGACCTAAGGAGAATTCTGAAAAATTTGCATGGTATTATTACTTTACTATCCATGGCAATGATGAAACCCTTTATACTGGGAGGCCCACTAGTGTAAAAAATTATAAGGGAAAGTATTTTTATATTTTTAGAGAAAGGTGGGAGATCCACCCAGATGAGACTGAGAGGGAGAAATCCTTCAGGATGTCACGACAGTGGGGACGCCCCTCTAAGATAGGTAAATAATGTTGCAACCCTTTGAATTGTGGTCGCGTCCTATTGTTTAGGGTCGTATTTGGCATATTATTTCCTTTTCTTTTGTACTAATACAGAACTTTCTATGCAGCTCTTGAAAATTTTCCCCTTAGTGAGCGGCAGGAGAGTAAGATAAGAAGGGCTGCGACACTAAGTGCTAAAGACAAAAAGTTTAGCACCCTTGTGACTTCAGCCTCAATTTTTTGGGGAGGTTTCTTCACCAACAAATCTCTTCCAAGAGTGATGGATGCGAATGATATTAATCCCTTACTCTATTAATAACGCAGGGGTTGTTGTCAGACCTTCAAATTTTGACTTTGCTTCATTTCTTCGTCAAGTGAGGAAATAGATAGGGAGCTCTTAGCAACTCAATTGGCCAAAATGGATGAGGACACGGATGCCCTCAATAATGCAGCCAGGTAGAAAAAGAGGAAAAAAGGCCAAGTCCAAGCATTCTGCCGCACCTACTGTGCTTGTCGCACCCATTGTGGGCGATCAAATAGATCCTGTCGCTCCCACAATTCAGATTGAGGATTTTGCTCCTCAAGAAAGGCCTGAAGGCTAATCTTATGATGACATTGGCAGTCAATTGGTTATGGAAGGCTTGATGTCTTGGACTAAGTTGCAGCGTGGCCACGACACCTCATAAAAAATACTTCAATTTTACCCCCTCCTCAAATAATATTGGCTTTTAATGCCAACTTAGCAACTCCCCAAAGCCGTGCTAACATTGGCCCATATGGTCGTTTGTGGCCCCAATTATGGAGGCCAGATCCATAATCATCCTGAGACATAATGACTAGGGCAGTCCACAAGATGCTAAGGGTTCCTGATAACCTGGACCTAGACCGTCTAGTGGATAAGGACCATGAGGACGTTGATGAATATGCTCTACAAAGCCTGGTAAGGGTAAGTGAAAATTTCATTTTCAATACTTTCTTCTTATAACTCATTTTGTTTCTAACCTTTAATTTCTTTTCAGGCCGCGGATGTTGTGATGTCCCAAAAGCTTAAGTATGAGGGACTTTACAAATTAAAGGAGGCCGCAGAGAGGGTCCATTTGACAGACTTGGAGAATGCCAAGAAGTCTTCCTTTGAGGCTGGCAAAGAGTCTGCTATCGTGACACTTCAAGTAGCTCAAATGGGCCTTGATGTTGGTGTCAAGGCTAAGGAGGATGCAGAGGGGAAACTGATAACCACCGCAGCCTCTTTGGTAACTGAACAAGCAAAGGCTGCAGAGGCTACTAAACTTACCTCTAGCCTTGAATCCCGATTAAAGGATCTCCAAGAAAAATTTTCCCAACGGGAGATTGATCATGCTACGGCCATCAAACAGATGGAGAAATCACACTCCGCAACACTCCAACAGGCCACAAAAGCTGTCGTGGTAGACTTTAAAAAATCAAGAGACTTATTCCTCACCAACAATAAGGCATACATTCGTGGCTATCAATAGTTAAGATATAGGGTGGCTAAAAACTTCCCAGATGCCAAGGACCAGGTTATGTACTGGAGTATTGGTAATGCAGAACATAGTGCATGCGTGGCTGAGATGAGGACTGTGGCAGGGGAGAGATAAAGGAAGTTGATGGAAGAGGTTGCGACTGATTATGAAGAGACTGAGACGACTTCAGAAGGAGAAGAATGAGATATTGAAGATGATGCTAGGTCTTAAAACTAGGAATTTCTCCCTTTTGTGATGTATACTGGGTTATGGCCCATAAACATTTGAACTTTATTTTAGGTTACGACCACATGTCTGTACAACTTAACATTTCTCTATTTTTTGCCAAGGTTGAGGCCTTTAATCTATCTATGTGTTTTAACTGCTCCTTTGCTTACTCCTTTGTTGTCTGCTCTGATATTTGCATGAATGTTGTTTCTATATTTGAATTGTTGATTACTTGAATGATCTTGACTATAAATGTGGATATAAGGCCGCGACATCACTTTATCAATGGTTCCTTTAAATAGGATGCGGCTTCTTCTATTTTGCCTTAGACTTTTCAAAACCTGTTGTATTTTGCCTTGAAGACTTCAAATTTTCCACTTTGTTTGTGGCTATCATCCCCTAAGCCACGATAAAAGGGCAAACCTAGTGCACGAGGCTCCCGCCACGGTGCCATAGAAAAATAACCCTTGGGCTATGACTTAACTTCTTTAATTTTTCCATCATTTGTCCAAGTCATGATGTTGCAATATTGAGTCTGCAGCTGGTTTGCAACCCAGCCGTGACATTTTAGCAATTTTAATAATGTCCATTTTTCTCTGTTGCATCTTCTAAATGAATGAATGGACTCCTTAATGGCTGTAGCCATATTGATAGGGTTGTGGCACCTTCTAGTTCGTTTGTCAAGAAATTGATGACAGCATGCTGGGTTGAGGCCAACCTCTTTCTGTAGCTTTATTATGCTTCATGATATCAATATCACAACATCCTTTAGTCGCTTCCACTGCCTTTGGTGGCTTTCCTTTAGTCTCTTTATCACGAAACCAGTTTCGTAGCTTCTCTAGGTCTCTTTGGTTGGGCTCCATAACTTCTTTTAGTCGCTTTGATTGGGTTATTATCAAACCTCCCTGGTCTAGGTATTATAAATCTTCCCCAAGCCATGTTTGGATATATGTAAACCCTTCCCAAGATATAATAGGATTATCTGAAGACAATTAAGTCTTCGGCCCCTTCAATTATAGGATTATCCGAAGAAAATTAAGTCTTCAGCCCCTGTGGGTTATTATCTGGCTCCCGGGTCTAGGTATTATGAAACTTTCCCAAGCTAATGTACATGGCATTTTTAAGCCTCCCCAGACTATGTTTGGATATATATTAAGCCATCCCTGGCTAATTGAGCATCAGGAAGCTGAGAGGGGGAAATTTTAGCCCTTGAAGCTGATAGTAGCATATACTGAAGGATGGTTGGCCTTATGAATATAAGAACATGGCCTTGCACCATGAGTGGAATTGTAAGCCAAATAAGGTTGCCAAGTTGGCATTTTTGAACCATTGGATCATTCCCGAAATAAATAATCTTCTTAGATAACTAGTCATCTTTCCCTTGAAATTTGTCCAAGACAAAGGTCATTCCTAAAAGAATTGTATATATATATATATATATATATTAAGTTTGTAAGGAAATACAACACTTGTGTGTAAAATCAACACTTCAGATTTAACAAAAAATATAGACTAAATAGGAGTTAAGCATGTGGCTTGTTTGGTAAAGGATGCATCCTTTAAGCATCTTTCAAGAATTGCTACACATCCCCTGCATCATAAGCCTTTCAATCTCATCTTTCAGTGCAAAACATTTGCCAGTGTTATGCCCATGGTCCCTGTGGAAGCTGCAATATCTGGTTATGTCCCTCGTATGAGGAGGGGACTTTAATTTCTCAGGACAACAAAGAAATTTGTCTTCTTTGATGAGTTCTAACACCTCTTCAATTTCGTAAATCAGTGGAGTGTAGGCTTTAAATCCCTTTTTTTTATTTTTCAACTTTCCTCTTCCGACTCTATTTGTCCAGGATCGCGACCCCTGGGAAAATAGCTTCAGTGGCTGCGACAGCTATGGCTTGGCCAACAACTGATTAGGCACATATTCTTCATATTTATCCCCTTAATTTCGGTATTTTTATGATCCCGTGCAGGGTAAATAGCTTGGATTTGTCTCGTATTTATGCTACTAACCTTTTTTAGCAATTATTTCGTGTTGTGTGTATTTCTCATGTGCTTTATAGGTATTTCATGCAAGTTAGTGCGAAAGAGAATGCAAAATAGTGAAAGAAACCAAGAAATGGGGAGTTGAAGGGCATTTTCGCAATTTTACATATATATTCCGGGTGGGAAAAGCTATAGAGTTGAATAGCTCTAAATTACAAGAACATTGGAAAAAAGGGCACCCCAATCCCAGCTACGGTGAAGAAGTTATGCCCATTTAAAGTTGGAGACGGAAAGTCAAAAATTGAAATTAATTCTGGAAGCTGAAGAGTCAAAACTCTTGAAATTTCTTGTTTAATTAGTTTTTATTAGTTGTAAAATGTGGAGAGGCATGGGAAGAGTCTCATTTAGGTATATTAAAAGGGAAAACGTGTAGATGCATGGGAAGAGTCAATTTTTGGTGTATAAAAGGCCAAGCCCTACATCATTCCAAAGGGAGTCGAATTCTAGAGAGTAGAATAGAATTTTAGAGAGAGATAGTCGAATTTGAGAGGGTATTTCTAGTTTGTAAGTTTGAAGAATAAGAATTTTTCTGGATTCAAGTTCATTTGCTTTTCCTGTTGCTGAATACAAGTATAAAATTTCCATTCTCTTAGTTATTCTTTCTTTTCAATTCAATTCTTGATTGTTTTGCAATTTGTTACCAATGTTTGTTAGATCCATAATTCCATGTATTGGTATGAATTTATTTTCTAGAAAAATCATGTCTAGCTAAATTCTTAAGGGATGGGGTACATGAACTCATTCCGAGGTGAATTACCCATTTAGAAAATAGAGGGTAAATTAAATATTGACCGAATCGTGTATGGAAATTATACAAACATAGCCAATCTTTTAATCTCTCTTGCCCTAGGTACTTGGGATGTTTAAGAACGCTATGCAAGTGTATTTGTCCATTCACCGCTTTGTATTTACCTTTGATTTCATATGATGCGGGCAAGATCCCCCATATATGTAATGCTTAGGATCTATAAAGATTGGACTTAGTCAAAATTTCAATTTACAATTCTATTATTCTATACGGTAATTTACTAAGGTTTGAGGTATTGTACTCCACCCTATTTTCTCTCATTTTCAACTCTAATTTCTTTACAATTCTTACTATTTTTGTGCACATTTTATTTCGTCACCAATTAGAAATTTAAACCCATCAATCACCTTTTTTTTCTTTTATTTTAATATCAAATTTAGGATTAAACTACCTTACCTTTGTTGTCACGTTTACACGTCCTAATTCCCTGTGGATTCGATACCCAGACTAGCCACTATAATCCTTAAGAAGTGTAGTTATAAGTTTAGGTTTTTTTGTATTGAGGTTGGAAGCCGGTAACAACGACTAGCGTATTACACGGACGCTCGGTTTACAACTCGATCAAAATGGCGCCGTTGCCGTGGAATTAGGTAGACTTTAGGTTAGGTTGGTTAATCTCGAATTTGAAAAAAAAAATTTAATAAATTCTCATCTCATCTTTCATAAGCTGTTCATGTAAACTCCTCCGTTGTCTCCAACCTAATTTCACGAAAATCCCCTTGCTGAACTTAACTCTGAAAATTCTCATACTTCCGACGCTCCACACTTTTGAGTCAAACACTGAGTGAGGGTTCTGAATCGTTGGGTAGCAATATGTCTGTGCATGGTAGTGTTGGTGTTGGTGCTGGAGAGGAAGAGATACCATATCTTCCCATGAAATATTTTTTATTTCCGGAGCGAACTGTTACCCCCGGTTGCATTTTACTCCCGTATAATGCCGGTCAGTTCCACTTTCGAAATGGTATGATCCAAATTCTTCCCACATTTCACGGGATGGATTCGGAAAAACAATATCTCCATATTCGAGAATTCGAAGATACATGTGAGACGTTTGGTGCTCAAGCCTGCCCACAAGATGTTATCCGGTTAAAGCTTTTCCCTTTTTCCTTAAAGGATAAAGCTAAAACTTGGTTATGGTCGCTACCCCCGAATTCTGTGTTATCCTGGAGAGATATGCAAACCAAGTTTCTCTCCAAGTTCTTTCCACAACACAAAACCAATTCTTGTCAAGGCACAAATATAAGCTTTTCGATAAAATGAGAATGAGGCTTTTGATAAATGTTGGGAGAGATTTCAGGAGTTAGTTAGTGCTTGCCCACATCATGGATTTGAAAAACATCATCTGATTTCATTTTTCCATCAAGGCCTTACTTTAGCATCTAAACAACTTGTTCAAACTATGTGTGAAAGACCTTTTTGGGAGTTAGATTCAAGCGATGCCGAGGCTCATCTGAAATATGTAGCAGAGACTACCCAAGCATGGGATGTTTCTGATCCCAATAGTCAAAATAGAAATCGACAAGTGTCCAACTTGCCTGCTGCGTCTGGTATCTATCACTTGGACAAAGACACTTTGTTAGATAAAAAATTTGATCAATTGGAAAAGAATTTCATAGATATGCTTGAAGTGCGATTGAGAGAAGTAGCTGGACCCGCGCAAGCCGGGAAGGTGAAAGTGTGTGCCATTTGTGTTGCTGGTCATTCTACCAAAGGATGTCCTACCATCCCTGCATACAAGGCAATGTACACTGAACAAGTTGAGACAATAGGGGGGTTTCGCGAAAATTATAATGCACAGCAAGGGAGTGCTTACAATAAATCTTAGAGGAATCATCTTGGGTTCAACTATGGACAACCACAAGGTGGGATAACTCCTAATCCACATATGGCTTTGCCACCACCCCCACCGCAATTTCAGCAAATGCCTCCTCCAATTCCAAACCCTATGCAATCACCATCTCCTGGTCCGTATGTTGCTCCACCGAGGCGATCTCTTGAGGACAACTTAAATCACCTCATCCAATCTCAAAAGGAGAACAGTGCTAAGTATGACCGAATGTTCAATGAAATACATACTAGCATCTCAAGGTTACAAACTTCAACGAATGTCCAAAGAGAAGGGTAAATTTCCTGCTCAAAGCCAATGACCTCCCGAAGGACAAACCAGTATTGGCACTACATCCCACGACTATCGAGAGTAATGTAGCGCTATTACCACTCTACGTAGTGGAAAAGTAGTTGATTTGTGACCTCCCCCACGCAATTCATCTAAAGATAAAGAGGTTTCTCCCGGCACAAGAGAGGCCGAAGATGCCCCTTTAATTGAGAGTGAGGAGGAGGAAAACACTAGTGGACTCAAGGCCATCACCCCCACCGCCGCCCAATACCCTCAACGGTTGGTCTCTCACTCCAAAATGACCTCCCGTGATGAAGTTTTGGAAGCCGTTAAGCAAGTGAAAATTAATTTACCTTTTCTCAAGACTATACAGATAATTCCCGCTCATGCTAAGTTTATTAAGGACTTACTCATGGTGAAACGCAAGCTAAAGGTAAACCAGAACGTCTCTTTGGCCCAAAATGTCAGCGCAGTCTTGTCGAGTGACTTTCCATTAAAATATAAAGATCCGGGTGCACCCATTATTTCGTGTATCATGGGGAAGAACCGAATCGAGAGAGTTCTAATAGATCTAGGGGCGAGTGTTAACATTATGCCCTATTCCATCTATAGGCAACTAGAACTGGGGGCCCTTAAGCCCACAAATATGACTCTTCAGCTCGCGGATCATTCTGTGAAGCTTCCTCGGGGAATTGTTGAGGATGTGATTGTCCAAATAGACACTTTCTACTTCCCGGTGGATTTTGTCATTTGGGACGAAGAACCCTCCGTTCTCCCAAGTAATCATGTTCCCGTTATCCTTGGCCGCCCATTTTTAGCTACAGCTAATGCTCTTATCAATACCCGAAGTGGGCGTATGCAATTAACTTTCGGGAACATGACCCTCGAACAAATATCTTTAATAATTCAAAGAGAGAGGGTGATGAAGGGGAACCACGAGGGTTGGATCTTTTGGGGGAAGCGCACGAGCAAGAAAGAACTTACAAGGAAGGAAGAGCCATTAGGGGAAGGTTGTGTTGCGCACAGTGAGAGGAGTGATTGTAACATCGAGAGCCAGGTAGGGGAGGTATATTTAGTTAATGCATTCAAGAGCATGGGTGAACCCATGAACAAGAGTGAAAGAGGAGATTTAGAGTATGTCGGGAGAGGCTCGTCGAAATACTTAGAGGAAAGCGAATGGCAGGACACTATCGATACATTTCTCCTCGTTTACCACCCACCCACACCACCCTATAATTCGGCGAGTGAGCACGAAAGGCAGGTTGAGGACACTAAGAAAGAGAGAGACCTAGAGGAGTTGAGCCTAGCGTAGTTTGAGAGAGAGTTCGGACAGGTGGATGCACGCCTCAATGTTGAAGTCCAATATTTCTGGGCCTCAATTCGTCATTTAGACGAAAGCGAGTGGGACAATAGAATTGATGCATTCCTCCTTACCAAACATCCACCCATACCACTTGAGTCTTCGGAGGTACTTGAAGATAAGAATCAAATCTCGTCCGATATAGAGACCAACCCACGTGCTACGCACCAAGAAGATCCTTTTCCGGTTTATTATAATGTATCTCCCGGTCTTTCCTTTATCTATGGGCACGGTCCCAATTTGTTCCGGCTATTCACTTATGATGGTAAGACGGGAGAGACGAGGAGAGAATCGTACCCAATGAAAGGGGTCGGGTGATTTATGGAGAGAGATGAGAGGTTGTCGCACCCCCGATGCGTATGGGGTGATTTTTGTTCTATTTTTGAGTCATGTATAAGTTTTATATAGTGTCTTGTTGCATTTAAATAATTTGCTTGTCGCACTTATTCTTTTTCTTCTTTAGATTTTAATCCTTTTGATTGAGGACAATGCAAAAGTCTAAGTTAGAGGGGGAGATAAGTGCGTCTTTCTAAAACTTCACAAATTTTTAAAATGCCAAAAAAAAAATTGAAAAATGTTGAAAAACCAAAAATATTTTTGTTCAAAATAAATAAAAATTTGAATTTGAATTTTTCAAAAATATCACCTTAATTCTATTTAAAGTCTCAAATTGTTAACAATCAAAATTACACTAAGCCAAAATTGACCGAAGATGAAAATTGAAAGAAAATTGATGACTTAACGAATAAGTGTGGAGATTGATCAAACCCGGTGAGATTTCGAGCCTATCGATCTTTTTGAGTTTTTAAATCAATCCGAGTTTATGATTAACTCAAAGTTCTTTTCAGTGTTTTAATAAGTCGTTGATGATCTCAATCCTTTGTTTTGATCAGTTATGGGAAATGTGTGAAATGTTGTCTCGAAATTCGTGCTAAATATATCTCTAAACTTAATTAATCTCGAGATGCATATGGTAATGTGATTAGCAATTTGGACAATGAAGTAGGCCCTCGTTTGTTACCCAAAAATATTAGCCACAAAAAGTTGTGAAAAACAAAATTATCCCTTTGCAACCCAAGTTGAGCCAAATAAAATATTTTCCTTTCGTTTGATAACCCGAAAAACCCAAATAACCCGGAATTGTGAAAATTGAGAATATTCATCAAGAAAGTCCAAATTGTGCTAAAAAAGGGGGGCAAGAAAAGAATAGAAATGCTCAACAAAATTAAAAAATAGCAAGAAAAAAAAGGAAGAAAAAAAAATGAAAAGAGAAAAATGAGCAAATGCCCGAAAAAGTACTAATGGACGTCATAAGGACATTTTCCAATTCCGAACATTCCGTCAACTCCCAATTTTACCCTTTACACCTTTTAACCCGAAAAGTCCTAACTGAGTCCGAATGGCGAAATTAATTACCGCGTGGAGAGCTAAGACATGAAAAGATAAAATGAGAGATGATGTTTCCCGTTTTCTAATAACTGTATCCCGATGATGAGATCTTTTCACCATATATTTCCTTCTTTTCAATTTTGTTTGCATGAATTTGTGTCCATTATATTTACTCTTTAGATCATGCATACTGAGAGAAAACAACCACAATCCGAGTGATTCGTTTGTGAGTGCATCAGTAAGAATTTGAATCAAAACGAATTCTCGGAAAGTAACGTAATGCTCGATCGGTGGAAATTTGAGGTTTAATTTCTGGCTTTGCACACACACACTATGGTTTGAGACATTTGAATATGAATTTATGGTGATTATTTTTCGAAAAGTTTAAATTGTACAATTTTTAAGTATTTTGATATTTTTTTGAGTCAATAAAGAATTTTGTGGGTATATTCACTGGAAACCCTTACGAGACAAAACTCGTCCTACTAGGGTAACCTAGGGGTTTAAAGGCTTGTTGCATACTGTAAATGCAATCGCTTGCCGGCGAAAAAGGTATTTTATCCCAATAAAATTATTTTCAAGAGTTGAACTTTAAACTAATTTCTTTTACATTGCTCGGAACGTGCAAAGTTCTATGTTAGGGGGTGTGATTAGGCACATGTTCTTCATATTTATCCCCTTAATTTCGGTATTTTTATGATCCCGTGCAGGGTAAATAGCTTGGATTTGTCTCGTATTTATGATACTAACCTTTTTTGGCAAGTATTTCATGTTTTTTGTATTTCTCATGTGCTTTATAGGTATTTCATGCAAGTTAGTGCGAAAGAGAATGCAAAACAGTGAAAGAAACCAAGAAATGGGGAGTTGAAGGGCATTTTCGTAATTTTACATATATATTCCGGTGGTGGGAAAAGCTAGAGAGTTGAATAGATCTAAATTACAAGAACATTGGAAAAATGGCACCCCAATCCGAGCTACGGTGAAGAAGTTATGCCCATTTAAAGTTGGAGACGGAAAGTCAAAAGTTGAAATTAATTCTGGAAGCTAAAGAGTCAAAACTCTTGAAATTTCTTGTTTAATTAGTTTTTATTAGTTGTAAAATGTGGAGAGGCATGGGAAGAGTCTCATTTAGGTATATTAAAAGGGAAAAACGTGTAGAGGCATGGGAAGAGTCAATTTTTGGTGTATAAAAGGCCAAGCCCTACATCATTCCAAAGGGAGTCGAATTCTAGAGAGTAGAATAGAATTTTAGAGAGAGATAGTCGAATTTAAGAGGGTATTTCTAGTTTGTAAGTTTGAAGAATAAGAATTTTTCTGGATTCAAGTTCATTTGCTTTTCCTGTTGCTGAATACAAGTATAAAATTTCCATTCTCTTAGTTATTCTTTCTTTTCAATTCAATTCTTGATTGTTTTGCAATTTGTTACCAATGTTTGTTAGATCCATAATTCCATGTATTGGTATAAATTTATTTTCTAGAAAAATCATGTCTAGCTAAATTCTTAAGGGATGGGGTACATGAACTCATTCCGAGGTGAATTACCCATTTAGAAAATAGAGGGTAAATTAAATATTGACCGAATCGTGTATGGAAATTATACAAACATAGCCAATCTTTTAATCTCTCTTGCCCTAGGTACTTGGGATGTTTAAGAACGCTATGCAAGTGTATTTGTCCATTCACCACTTTGTATTTACCTTTGATTTCATATGATGCGGGCAAGATCCCCCATATATGTAATGCTTAGGATCTATAAAGATTGGACTTAGTCAAAATTTCAATTTACAATTCTATTATTCTATACGGTAATTTACTAAGGTTTGAGGTATTGTACTCCACCCTATTTTCTCTCATTTTCAACTCTAATTTCTTTACAATTCTTACTATTTTTGTGCACATTTTATTTTGTCACCAATTAGAAATTTAAACCCATCAATCACCGTTTTCTTTTCTTTTCTTTTAATATCAAATTTAGGATTAAACTACCTTACCTTTGTCGTCACGTTTACACGTCCTAATTCCCTGTGGATTCGATACCCAGACTCTCCACTATACTCCTTAAGAAGTGTAGTTATAAGTTTAGGTTTTTTTGTATTGAGGTTGGAAGCCGGTAACAACGACTAACGTATTACACGGACGCTCGGTTTAAAACTCGATCAACAACTTTGGGTGTC
Organism: Sambucus nigra; assembly: GCA_949130495.1. Taxonomy (NCBI): domain Eukaryota; kingdom Viridiplantae; phylum Streptophyta; class Magnoliopsida; order Dipsacales; family Adoxaceae; genus Sambucus; species Sambucus nigra. The sequence goes on from OX422213.1 coordinate 474,465,788, forward strand.
GCGACCTATAGCATAAGAACTCTCTGGGTCAAGAAGTTGACCTGAGTCTGGAGTGAGGTGTGACTATCATACAGATGATTGAGGTTGTTGTACAGTTGAGCAATCTCGTTCTTTATTTCTGCGCTTTAGATGGACTCTCCCTCCATTTTCTTCTTTGTTAGTCTTTAAAAAAATATATACTCTGAGACAGAACTAGCAGAAGTGAGTAATCACAGAATAAAGGATGGACCAAATATAAAGTTGGGATGCAGTGTTTGCATTGCTGCATGATTTTACTGCTGAGGTTGCGGGCTTATATGTGTACTATCGCTTCCCTTTAGTGGACTTGACCAAGGTTGAACTTGAGGCCACCTGAGTCCATTCCTCGATGATTTATAGCTATTATAAACCAAATGCACCGATAGGGGCTACGGCAAAAAGGGAAGTTACACTACCAGGTCGCATCCCTTCTAGGGGATGAAGGAGCAATCCCATAATTGGAATCCAAAAACTGAGTTTTTCACCTGAAATAGATGGAGAACATACCTAAGTGGGTCTATCCAAGGCAGAACAACCTCTTGGTGCACAAAATGTCACAACCATGGTGGGAAACCCTAGATCACAGGTTGAGAAGGTAGCAAACGAGCAAATGGATCTCATCCCTAGCTACCCACCTTTGCGAGGCTATTGCCCTTTTCACTTTTCAATGTTATCTTGGTGAGGTAACATCATTGGGGTATGTAAAAATAGATCTAAGGTCATAAAAAGGAGACCCGTGGACAGATCTGAATAGATGCGATACCCATTTAAGGGTGTGTATATAAAATACGAGTTCAATAACTGAAATTAACCCATGAGAAAATGATCGAAAGGATCCCCATGAATAAAATAAGGTGTTTAAGAACCAAAAAATAGAGAGAAACAAGATTGAAATACCTAGGTTCCCATAAACGACGCCAGATTGATGATACGGGAAATTTTCCACTTATCGTTCTCATATTAGCAAGTCAAGTGTAAAGTACATAATAAACGGATAGAGCTAGTAAAGAGAGATAAAAGACATGATATAGAGCGGTTCATATATTAAAATGAGCCTTCGTCCATTTTGTTTCCCCATTCTCATTATGTGTTGTAGTACAGTTTACAATGCCGTAATAGGTATACAATGTAGATGATAGAAGAGATTACATGTCTGTGATAATGTCGTGAGTGCCGGAGAGATGACCGTGATGACAGTGAGTATCCCCCAAGTTGTACCAAGGGGTGTAGAGAATTTGGCAAGGCCTCCATGAGTGTAGTGGTCTCTGGGGTAGGTATCAGTATAAGTAATGAACACAGATCAGGATCAGGTCAGATCCGATCAGATCAGGTTCCCCATTCTCGACGTGTGGACCTCTATTTATAGGAGATGTAGGTGTTGTATTATTGCTGCTATGATGGAGAGGTATGTGGCCAGTTAAGTGAACAAGATGGGGACGCATCCTGGAGCATGTTAGTCCGCGGCATGTAAGCCCGCACCCTATAGCATGTAAATATAAGGCTGCGGCAGTACGTCTACAGTGCATGTTTCTCAAAAATGCCACGGCAGGGGTGTTATATTTGCCATATAAATATAACTCAAATAGTTTTGTTAGGAATTAATCCAACACTACAAATTAACTCAATTGGAAATTTTCCCTTACAAATCTTCCCCTTTGGCTATTTTGGGACAAAACCAAATCAAAATTCCTATGGCCCGTCAAGAACGCCTAGACACAATCCCACCCAAAAATAAACAAAAAAAATACAAACACTTGACTCGACTCATAGCCGCTAAAGATGAAATCCTGCACACTTAAACAAACCATCAAATGCATAGGGAATATGATAAATTAAAGTGCGTAAAATTAAATACTCCCCCTTAATTAATTCTCCCCTTTTATCTAACATGATATCATTAAGAAGGTCGCGTCTCCCCCTAAGTTAAATCTCCCCAAACTAAAGGTTTAGATACCATTTCTCCCCCTTTTTGTTCAGGAATATACAAAGGTTAAAGAATCATAAAATAACTTATTTCTTCCCCAATTAAAGAAAATACTTCCCCTAAACTAAACAAGGGGTGTGAATAAGGAAAAACAAGTTAAACATGCAATGGTGCATAAATTTATAAGAGCATTAAAGCATATGGGAAACAATGAAGTACAATTAATCCATACAAAGATGAATAAATATCACCTGTGACACAATGACAAAAGATACCATTAAAATGTACTATGATAAGCATGGGATATCAAACGCAATTTGCAATAAGATAGATACCAATTTTGAATCCAAAGCATACATGGACTAGCTAGAAAGGCATAGACTCAAGACGAAGAAATAATATACACACACACACACACACACACACAAAATATACTAATAACGCACATGCACATATACATAGGTATAAGCACCACACAAGACCTAAAATACCTTAAGCTTTCCACACTCATATGTCAAAAATGTGTCTAAATACATGTGGTAAACGAAAGTGAAGGGGTGTGAACTAGAAATAAAAAATTTAGACCCAATCACCTAAACATGTTCTCGGAGTTCTTATTTGATTACAAAACTTTATCAAACTTATATATAGCCTCATGTGACAAGATAAAGTGAACTCACGGAACAAACATACACAATGGACACAAGCCTAGCATATCGATGATTCTACAAACCAATAGAGTCATGACAAGAATAACATAACTAGGATACAAAATCTTTGTACAAACTCGTTGATATATCAAACCAAACTTCTTCATTAATATCCTTTTTATTTTTCTCTTCCTTATGAACATACCAACTAAATAATGAAGGCCTTGGCTATTTTTTTATGCCACATTTTTTAGGCCAAATTTCAATGGTGGCTTTTCACGCAAAGTAATTTTGTCTTTGCAGCCCGATTCCATTGATAAACAACAATAACAATACCGGATAAATATTTTTCTATATTTTTTTATATTTGGAAAATGGTTCTTACATGCACAAATCCTCCATAGTCATAGTAAAAATGTAGGAGAATGTCTCACTTAGCTTAAATATACATGTCAAGTTAAATTTCAAATGAGCTCCTGTATGTGTGAATCGAGGCATATAAAAAGAGAATCCATTAAGCAAGTCAAAGTTAAACTACTCCATGCAAGCATGATAAAGAACACTTTAAGGATTGAAAATCTTAACCAAAAGTTCTAGCCACATGGAAGCGGATATGATATTGGATTCAAACACAAGTATATGCCACATAAAATGTGTAAAACTAAAATACACACAAAAAAATCTTTTTTAGCTTTTCAAAATTTTTCACCAAACAAAAAAAAATTCAACTCAAAAGAAAACAAAAATCTTTTTGTATTTTTATAATGAGACACAAATGATAAAATAAATACAAAAGATACACAAGTCATTATTCTAGCAACACGTATATGATGAAACAAAGACTAGAAAATGACAAACAAACACACAACTAGCAAGAATATATCACGATGCACATAAGCTAGTGTATGTAAACAAATCTAACACATTCATCCTTTAAATTTAGTGAGGAAGGTATCATGTGTAAGCCAATGAGAATAAAAATCCCATCTTGTAAAGCCGACAAATTGGATCTCCTAACCCAAACTAGTGAAGCGTGATGCTCTCGGGATTTGAGAATTTTGGTTATTCTATCATTGGACGTCCTAGGACCCTTTTTAAGATCAAAACAAAATTTCCTAAGATGACCTTTTCGACCATAATATGAGAATATAAAGACCAGGCGAAAAGTAATACCTAAGGATTGACCTTTGAAAGTGTTCCTAGCAGATTCTCTCAAACTTATGGTTTTGGCTTTGTTATTTGAATCATTTTGAGTATAAAAGCCAATACCACTCAAGACATTTTTAAATTGGACGGTTCCAGGTATTTTATCTAATATTTGAACTTACATTCCAAATCAAATTTGACTCGACTTGAGTCTCTCAACGTTCTTCCAACTCTAAAATACGTGACTCAATTAAACACTTCCTCTCTTCAAACTCGAGAAGATCTTTCTTCATAGCCTCCATTAAACCTCTAAGACTATTTCTCTCACCTTCTACATACTCAAGCTTCTCACAAAGAGATCTCTCACCTGTCCAAAGAACTTACACTAAAGCACTCACATTATTAACCTTGGCACGTTCTCTCAAACAAGCTTCTAACTTTGATTTTGACCTTTTTAATTTAATTAATTCCTTATGTAACTCTTGAAAATCTACTTAAAGTTCACTCACATCAACCTCTTGTTCATTATCACTCTCACTTACTTCTCCACTTTCATTACCATCAAATTTTTTAGATCCACAAATAATGACCTCGGAAGTCTCAAGTGAAGGCATATCTTCATGGGAAGATTCCTATCAATGCTCACATGACTTGCCATGAACGTGATAAAGTTGCGCTCAATAGGGGAATCGGGCCCCTCTCCCTTTTCACTATAACTAAGATTGGCATTGTATGAAATATTTATCTTTGCCTCCTTCCTTAGTTCAGTGGGACACTCTATTGCCCTATAGCCATAACCCTCACAACCATAACATCTATTCGACTCGTCCCTATTAAGATCTTCATAATGCTTTGTAGGGAATTTTTTGGCTTTGTCATACTTAGACTTGTCAAATTTCTTAAAACCCTTTTTAAGATTGTCTTTATTAAACTTAAGAAATTTTCTAAACATCCTAGGAAACATAGCCACATCCTCGGAGTCGATGTCACTCTTATCATCCGAAAGTTATTTTTCCTCCTTTCAGGCTTTTAAGGCGATGCCCTTATCTTTCTTTTTCTCATCCTTGGAGGTAAACACGTCAATTTCATAGGTTTGCAAGTCACCTACAAGCACTTCAAGTTTCGTAGAGGCTAAAGCTGGTAAAGAATTTTAAAACGATCACTTTTGGAATAAACCTATCGGTTAAGGACCTCAAAATTTTCCTTACTACACGGTTGTTAGGTCTCTTATCTCCCAAGTTAAATGATGAATTAACAATGTCGGAAAGTCTAGCATAGAATTCATCAAAAGTCTCACTTTCTAACATTTTAATGGTTTCAAATTGAGTGGTGAAGTTTTGGAATTTTGAAGGTTTAATGACTTTTGTTCTCTCATGGGTGAGTTGAAGAATATTCGAAGCCTCCTTAGACATTTCACATGTCATAATACGTCAGAATTCATCGGGTGTAACCGCACTAAAGAGGGCATTCAAACCACGGGAATTAAAATTAGCTAACTTTAGTTCATTCTAACTCCATCTCTCTACGGGTATAAGCACACACTCATTTTCAACTATACACGTAGGTGGAGACCACCCATTAACTACGGATTGCCAAACCCTCTCATCTAAGGACTCAAGTGACGATTTCATACCCGCTTTCCAATACTCATGATTTGAGTAACAAAAATAGGAAATTTTGTAAAAAGTGAATTTTGCATTTTTAAACCAAACAAAATTAAGGATCTTAACGCAATAGATTAGCGCTCCCGCTCTGATACCAATATGAAAGGGGTGATTTCTTAGAGAATATGCTCTGATACCACTTAATGTGGGTTATGTCCCCAAATTTTTAACTCAAATTATGAGATGGATCAATGATATACCAAATTTTAATTTTTCAAAAATTATTTAATTTTCTTTACTTTAAAAGCACAATCAAACACATGAAAAATTTAATTAAACTTAAAGTGAAATTAAACTACACAACCATTTTAATTTTCACTTAAACAAAATTCTAATTCAATTCAAGTTAAACAAACCAAGCATGAATATTATCTAATTAGATTAATGCCGACTTGAATTAAATTAAATTAAATTAAATTAAATTAAACTTAACCCAAATCTTAATTAGCACCAAATTAAACTAATTGCATTTAAACCAGATTTTATCTTGATTAGACCTAGTCATGCATCTATGTGAGTTTGTAAGATAAAATAAACACAATTACACTATGCCGCGATGTACGAGGAAAATTTACAACAGGAAAAACTTTAGACAACCCTTCCTACAAGTCCACTAAGTATGGTATATTTATAAAAGACAAGACAAGAGACTTACTTCCTCGACTCGACTCCCTTCCAACCTTGACGCTCCTGCATTCTTTAACCTTCGCCTAGCCAATAACTCCGGAGTCCATCGAAATCTTGGAATCCACCAATGGGGCAAAGCGACCATCAACCCACACACGGTGACTTTCACCGTATGAGAACGCCGCAACAAAACAATCTCCTTTTTGGGTAGAGAAGGAACCCAAACTTTCTCTTTAATGGGTAGAGCAGAAACTCGGTGCCAAAAAATCTCCAAGAATATATATATATATATATATATATATATATATATATATATATATATATGAAACTCGGATTTAAACTAAAACATGGGTTTTTAGTAGAGAATTTTTCATGAAGTCTTAACACATAAATTGGAATTTTGAAAATGGTTTTTTCTCTCAAAAGCACTTAGTGGAATTGAAAAGGTCACATCCAAAAACTATCTTTCCGTCCACTTAAAGCTGGTACAAATTAGCGGGGAAAAGTAGTGGAAAAAATGGAAGGAAAACAAAAACTAACGAAATTGCTCACAGGTCACTCGAACGAACATTGTAACGAGAATAAGGATGAAATGTCGTTAGAAGCTCATTTATATCTCGTTCGAATGACCTTCTAACAAGAATTCAAAACAAAAGTCGTTAGAAGTACGTTAGATATCTCGTTCAAATGAACTTCGAATGAGAATTCAGAAAAAAATTATTTTTCTTTTGAAAAATAAAAATCCATTTTCAACTCAAATTAAAATCAAATAACACCCAAAAATGTATTCAAAGTCCCTATATATATATATATATAACGCATCCATATCTTTTATAGACCTTGGAATCCCAATGTTGATGATGTATACACTTGGCACGAAAATCGGCAGGGATAAAACTTTAAATTCTTGGCCGCTACGCCTTCAAATCTTCAAATATCATAGGCTTGAGGTACACCAAACATATATCCTATGACTCAAATAGTTTTTTTTAAAATTAAGCCAACACTACAAATTGACTCAACTGGAAATTTGCCCCGACAATCTGGAGGAGGATCCAACCGAAAAGGTGAAGTTGAAGTCAAAAGAACTCTAGAAAAAATGGCACCTTAACACGAGTTACGATAAATAAGTTATGCTCATTTGAAGATGAAGAATCAAAAAGGGAAAACTAAGGAATGGAGAGAGTAGAACTGGTACGGTGAAGAAGTTACGCTCGTTTCAATTTATCTCTTCTTCTTATTGGTTTATGATTTAGTATTTCCTTACCAGAGGTCTTTTCCACATGTTTGGTTACACTTCCCACGTAAGAATGATTTCATGTTTAGTTATAGTTACACCATGCCAGGCTTGATTTCTAAGGGGTTGGGGTATATGAACCCAACCTAAGTAATGAGTTGGGTATAGAAGTGAATAAAATTATGGAGATAATTTGAAGGTTTGATATTTTGTCAAAACACGTATTATAGATATCTTAACCTCGTTTGCCCTAGGTAACCATGGTATTTGAGTGTATAATATGCATCTCGACAATCTAATCATCCACGTTAGATTTATTATTAATTAATTATTGTGCAGAGTTAAATCCTCATATAGTTAATTCTTTGAGAATATTTAATGTTTTCTTTGAATTATTAATATAATTTTTGAACCTTTTACATCCAACGAATATATCGACAGTGTGGAAGAGTGTACCCTAATCCCATTTTCTCATATAGTTTTAAACCAGTGCATTATTATTGCACGCGTAGTTAAGTCATTAGTTTAAATTTACTTTCTTTAGTTAATTAACAGATCTCAAATCAATGATCTTTTCTTTCTTTTTCTAAAGTCAATTCGAGGTTAATCATCTTCCCGATTCATCATCACGATTATTCATCTTAGTCCCTATGTTCGATACCCATATTTATCGGATGATTATTTGAGCGATCGATTTACACTTGAACCGTAATCACACTTGTTAGAGAGACACTTTTTAAGTCGCATCATCAACTTAGGTCTAAAAGAGTTAGGCAGCAATTAATCATCCCAAATCATAAAATCTTGAGAGAACAGAGAGATGAGGAAGAAGAAAAATTAAAGCGGAAGGAGAAGATCATTCCGGGCAAAGTTTTCAAGAATAGATTTTTGGATTTATTCCAAAAGGCAAATATTTTCTTGCTTTATGTGATTTGTAGTTAGTAGTGTTAATTTTTGAGTTTATGGTAACAAATCTGGAAATTAGAAAACTTTTGAGTATAAATCTTGCTAATATCCATGTTGAAGAAATTGTCGAAACCCATTTGCCTAGATGAACTCTTTGAGAAATTTCCATTTTAGAGATTGGTATAAATTATGGGTTCTAGAGGTTGAAGATAAAGAATAAATGCATTAATGGTGAAATTAATGATTGTTGATAAAATGGGTTAAAGGTTGAAGTCATTAACTAAGTGTTTTTATTAATCATGAAGAAGTAAAATTTTGAAATTGATGATGATGTTGATGTTATAATCATTGGGAACAAATTTGTTGAAGAATTTGATTGATTAGAGGAATATATAAGAAAAAGGGGAAAGGAAAAATGAAGAACATTTTTTGGGTTGTTCAGGTATTCCCGGTCTGGCCTAGTGAAGTAACAGTATGTATATAAATGAGGGGGCGGTCAACCAGGGATGAGGGCCGATCAACCGGTAGTGATAAATTTTGCCTACGGGGGAAACGATAGGGGTGTAAGGTGATGGGCGATCGATCGGGGGCCCAGGGACGGTTGACCAGTACCCAATCTTTAGACATAGTTAACCCTTTAAAAATAGAAAACCTTAATGTGAATAGCTTTCTCATTCGGACTTGGATTTACGTGTCGTTCGCGGCCACGCATAGCTAACTCGAAGTAGTACGCTGTCCTAGAAATTTTACCACTTAGACATAAAATATAAAAGTTCTAAATTATCCTTGAGGTTATATGATAAATGAAACGTTACCGAATTGAAACAAAATTTAGTGGAAGCATTTACGATATCAGTACGAACCTATCCGAGTATATAGAAGGCGAATCATAGGATCCTGTTATTAATAATAAATGGCAGGGGTAGTTATTTAATGTTGGAACTAAATCTATAATGAACGGGCGTGGTAGTTCTCGATACATACATACATACATATATATACATATATATATATAAGTGTGAATCATATATATGTATGCAAGTGAGTTGAATTTAAATTGTATCTATATAATTTTACTCGAGGATGCTATCCGGGAGGTTACGCGTAGTGGGTGGTCCCACCCTAGCAATTCCCGTAGAGTTTGGATTGTAGCTCCAAGTTATAGTGCTCAGGTGATTCCTACCGCTATTAGAGGAGGATGTCACGCATGTCTTCAAGGAATATGTATTGAAACCCTAAGGCCTATATATATATAACCGCCTCGATTATTTTTTTACGATTTGGAAATTAATTCGAATTTAAATACTAGCGAGTCGTGAGTTGGTATTTGATTATGATGATAATATTGAGTATTACTGAGTATATATGGTAATATATGACTATGGAAATTATTAAAATTATCGCGAGTTATAAATACGACAGTGGGAAAAATTAAGTTGGGGCGCGCGTGTCAGTCGCGTTAGAAATCAATTTAATTAGATCAAAAAGTAAATTATAATTTTATCAACCATCTGGTCATTTTGAGTGCGCCAACATTTCTGGAGGGGTCGAGATAGTCAGAAAATACTAGCCGAGGGTCTAGTTTGGATCCCGGGGCATTTTTAGGCCAAACCGGCAAACCGGGAGGGTATTTTAGTCACTTTAAAATTTAAGGAAATAAGACCCAAGAATTTTAGGGTTTATTTAATTATTATGGGGAAGGTCATTAGGGCTATTATCAGCCAAAAAGAAAATAGTGGGTTACGTGAGATAGAGGAGAAGTTACAGAAGGTCTTGAAACCATAACCACCACCCAACACCAACACCACTTTCTACGAAATTGTGACCGGAAAGAAGGAGAGAATCAGCCCTTGGACATCATCAACGGATCTGAACATCAATCTTAAGGTAAGTGATTTGATTCCATTAATTTTCAGGGAATACTTCTTCCATGTTAGGGTAGGAATTGTTAATAGCCTTGAAAGATGATGAAAACTCTTGAATTTTGGTGTAGAACTCTCAATCTTGGATAGGAATTGCATGTAGGTTAGTTATGGATGAAATTCATTAATCAAAACATAACCCTTGATGAATAAAAAATGGATTAAAGAAGAGAAATACCATGGTTCTTGAAGAAACTAGAGTTTTTATGAAGATTTGATCCATATAAGGCTAATTTCTCATGATTTAATAGTTTTGGAACGTTAAAAATAACGTATTTAGGTTGTATAATGATCTTATATCCTTAGTTTAGAATTTCATACCCTGTAATTAAGTTTTGGGACAAATATGGGACTGAAAAATGAAGCAGTTCGCAGCCTCACCTGGTTGACATTCATAGGTCGATCGATCGACCACCATAGATCGATTGACACTCAAGGTCGATCGATCGACCTCCCCAGAAATTGTTATGTTTTTCCCCTTGTTGAATTTTAACAATTTCGATCCTAGAGAGTGATTGGTGGGGACCTTGTCAACACTTTTGGATTTAAGGAAGACCAGTAGGCGTGTATATAAGACACGGATTGTTATAAAAAAAATTTAATTTGTGATATAAGTTAAACCTAATAAGGTTCGGCGAGTGAGGTACTACTAAAGACCGCAATTGAATAAGTTAAATCTATATAGTTGATAATATGAGGTTAGTGGCAAAAATATGGACCTTAAGAGTATTGGATTAAAGTGTGGGGAATAATAAGAGACTTAGTAACCTTTTGGGTTAGGTTTTAAGTACTTGAAACTACGACGTGATATGTGTTGGTCGACTATATTATATAATTATCCGGAAGTATAAAAATGTACTAATTGGAGTAACGATATAGGGATTGAGAACATACCTTTAATAATATTATAAATTATCTAAGTTGTGTGAATGCTTAGTATATGGATTTATATGTGTATGACATACCTACCATACTTGCTATCATGGGAGGTCGGCTTTCGGAACAAGGCCATCTAATCTTTGTGTGCCTACGGGGGGGATTTAGATTGGTACCTTAAGGACATAGGGTTTTGAATGACTTATTTGTGAGTTAATAAGTCAGCTGACTATGGGATCATAGGTATGTGCATGACCCATGGATATGTGAACTATGTTCACCTCCAACATGTGTGATTTTTCTTATTGAAATGATTCCTGAGAGATTCGGAATACGTGGTCCTCTGTACGTGATGTACTGGGATTTGATAGAAGAGTATGTGTGCACCGCAACTTAGCCTAGGGGTGCCCTTATTGTATATTTACACTAAGATTAATATACTGGTGATTATAACAGACGCTTTGCTAATGTGTGAATGTGAATACTTGTGACATTTTTAGTAGAGTTAAAAATGAGGATTTCCTATAAGATTTAATATAAATTAATTTGAGAAATAAAAAAGTAGGTACACACAAGTTAGATTAGAATGCCTTGAACAAACCCCTATATTATAATGTGAGGACAGGTTGCGATATAGACTAGTGAATAACGACGTATCTAGGACGGATTATGGATATACGTTAGGCGTTCACATTAGTTGAGAGGTGAGAAACTCATGTGAGAGCCCGTAACTAACATGTATTTAATATTCACTATTTAATGCAATTAAACACTTGCTATATTTTTAAACTGTTTCCACATCACGCTCTGACCCGTTTGCTTCCAAATCTATTTTTTTGAAAAACCTTTTAGGTGCCCAGCCACAGGGACGCCAAGCTTAGGAGTTCCATTTTAGTGACATGCTGTGGAAGTTATAGGATCTCGATAATAGACACCTCCACATTCTACATTGATTCTATTTCAGATCCATTCATCTGTTAGGTCATGTCGCCCCTTTTCTTTTAGAGACAGCTTTATCATACTCAGTTTCATTTCAGTTTTGGAGTTAACTAATTAATTACTCAGACTTTGTATTTGGTTTTATTCAGTATTTGGATTATTCAGAGAAGTGTTACTCCAGGCTCATTTATTATTCCATTTATATTCTGTTGTGACTATGATGTGATTGTGGTATCATTAGTTAATAATTTAATTGGTTGCATGTTAATCTAATTTAAATAAAATTTGACAACTCACTTTTTAAATATTAGGTGGCTAGTAATGATTTAAAAATGTTTCGACAGTGATGCTATGAGCTGAACAAACTTGACATTTTGTATTAATTTGAATAAAGGAGTAGCTACCCAATATTTAATTAGTCGGGGTGTTACAGATCGGTGGTGAGATTCCGACCTGGTGACCAGAGGTGACACGAGTGTGACTGACACCCAATAACATGTACGAGAAATGTATTTAATAGGACCAAGCTATGAGGATTCTATATATATATACGTAGTGAGTGATATGTGTATATATCTATAAATAACGTGTGACTATCTATTGATAGTTATCGATGTGATGTTTAGTATATTCATATAGATGAGAGCTATATATGTTTTACTAATTGTGATAGTGTGTTTGACATACAACGAGGTGATTAGAGGGCTAGCTTAGATAACTATTATGTCTAGTTGGATCAAATAATAACTAGATGGAGTAAATAAATGCAATAGGTATGCACTGTAGAAGAGAGGTGAGGTTGTCTTCAAGAGAGGGCGACCATGAAGTTAATTATGAACATTGTATACTACGCATTTAACTTATTGAAATAAAATGCGTGCTAAACATTTTCAAAATAACTGGGCTATGAACCGTCTACAAAAATTATTTTTCTTAAAACATTTAAGGTGTCCAGCCACAGGGACGACAGGCTTGAAGATTCATTCCAGTATATGTGGATGCAGCCAGGATTTGGACTAAACGCCTCAGTTATTCATATCTAGATTAGGTTCTCCTTATCTCAGCGTTTCATTTTTGGTCATGTTGCCCCTACATTACATTATTCAGTTTTATTCATTTTACATTTGTACTTGTATTCATTTATTTGGATTTGTTTTGGAGCCGATGGTTTATTCAGCACTTATTTATACCACTTGGTTGTTCAAACTTCTATACTATTGTGTGAATGGTTTAAAGTTATTATTATTTCCGCATGATAAAGAATGACAAACTTTGGCACCGCCTTAATTAACTATTGGGTGATTAGTAATTAATAAATTTTTTGACAGTGATACTAAGAATGAACCAAATGGAAATCCTATTTAATAAGATGAAGGACTGATCACCTGGTATTTAATTTTGCAGGGTGTCACAATAAATAAAGGAGTAAAGGGAACATACAGGTAGGAACATATGAACATATGTAGGAAAGAATAACACTCATGTAGAATTAGAGTCTAGTCCTTTTAAAATAAATCCCCAGCAGAGTCTCCACTGTGGCCATCCCGAGATCTCCTTTTTCAGATTCCCTCCGGCGTATGCAGGGGTTTGCATCCTTTCTCGGGGCACTTCATCGTCATCAATGTGGGGGATAATGTGTAGAGATAGAGTAGCCAACCAATTTTGCATAAAATATGCAAAAGAAATGTCGCCGCCTCGAGGGAATGACACTAATGATAATACTGATGCTTGCAAAACCAAGTAATTTAAAGATCAGGGGACTAAGTTACGGAATAGGAAGGTATTAGGCACTCATCCTGCCTTTTCGATCTCTCATGGGCATGTTTTAGTCTTCTCCCGTTAGACTCCATGAAGTGTGTGCTTAAGCGCATAATATTGGTGAAGAATGGAATCATTCAACTCGCGTCATGGAAAATGGTGGAGTGAATTCATCCTGAAGAGTGTTCCCGAAAATAATAATTCAAAATATAATGAGTGTTTGCCAAATCACAAGTTGTTATGGGCGAGCGAATGTGTATATAGGTTGAAACACAAGATATATATTTATATATGGGAGGGAAACATATAAACACGCATAAAGGAGGACTCGAACCTCGTGGTTAACTGAAGACGCATACGTAGCCCATGGGACATCAAAGTCCATGTAATTTGAAGATAACATAGGGTGGGGTTTTATACATAAATCCAAATGGGGGATTTTTCTTATGTGTGTTTAGAGATAAATGTTCTATAAAAGAGAGAGTGTGAGGTGATAATTCCTCTTTTGTAATTTATAAATAAACCCTATTTTTCTTATTTTTTTATGAAAATATAGTATGTGAAAATATTATTAATAAAGATTTAAGATTAATATATGTTATATAATGAAACATAATGCTAAAGTAGAAATAAATCAAATAATACTAAAATGAGAGAATTAGAGAAAATAATGGAGAATTGGACCTCCTTATGAATGCTTGATGTTGATCTTGGAAGTAGGGTATTGAAGGATAGGTGGGGATAATTTACCAAGTGAGGTAGTAAAGTGATGGAAGGGAATTTGGAAAATGGGTTTTTTTAGGAAAGAGAACAACTCTGAATTCTAGAGAATGTTCTCTGACTTGTTAAAAGGGGTGTTCCATGAGTTTCTTTCAAAGTGAGGTCATGGCCTCTATTTATATGGCCAAAGGGACTACCGATCAGCAGGGGTCTAGACCTTACTTTTTGCATAGGACCTTAGGCACACTACTGATAAGCAGGGTCCTTGTGGTGCCATTTGACAATCTGGAATAGGTTTTTCAAAAAAATGTCATAAAATGCAAATCATAAGTTAGAATCACACACGGGATGGACCATTGGAAAGGGTATTTAGAGCCCTTTAAGACTACTTTGATCCACTTTCGGGTTCGGGATTTTATCGAAGTCAAATAGAGCTTTAAATCGCCTATTGGTCATTGAACAGGAAGTTTTCGAATGAAAACAAATTGTTCATCCGAATCATAAGACCGATTAAGGCATGAGACAGATCTTCGAAAAGGGTATTCAGTTCCATTAGAGATTCCATTTATCTTTATTTGGTTCGACGAGTTTACTAAGTTCAAACGGGGCCCAGAAGCACCTGATTACCCTATAGGGTAAAATGGGTCATTTGTCCATACTATAAGGCTGATTCCTGAATGAGGCAAACCATTGGAAAGAGAATTAAGAGAACTTTAAATATTCATTGAGATTTTCTCAAGCTAAAGAGTTGAACAGATTCAAATGGGGCTCGAGAATGCCCGGTGGCCTCTAGATCAGTTTTAGAAGTAAAACAGATTGTTCGTCTGAACCTTAAGGTCGATTTGTGCATGAGCCAGACTGTTGGAAAGGTAATTTTAAGCCCTTCAAAGATTATTGATCTGTCACTTAAGTGAGAGAGTTGACCAGAGTCAAATGAGGCCTGGGAGCACCGGTGGCTTTGAGATCAATACTCGGAGTATGACCTAAGGTTTACGGTGAACGAGTGACTGTCAGGGACCTAAGGAGGTTCTTAGGGGGGAGTCATAGGATGGGGTGTCTACAGGTAGTTTATGGTCAAGTAGACCTATTAACGGGTCAGGTCGGGTAGTGTACGGGTTGGGTTAATGGGTTAAAACATCCTTAACCCATACACAACCCGTTAATAATAACGAGTCTAATAACAATACCTAAACACGAACCGTTAATATTAATGGGTATACAACCCAAACCATTAGCACCCACTAATATTAATAAATCAGTTTGGGTCTAAACGGGTAACGGGTTAGGTGATTGGGCATATGTTGGGTGACCCTATAGTACCCATTAGTCTTAAAGGATTTAGAAATAATGGATTTTAATGGTTATTCTTATTGGATACGGGTTGGGTGACCCTATAGTACCCATTAGTGCTAACGGGTATTAACGAAAAGAAAGGGGTAAAAACGGGTACAAGTAAAATCCCAAACTCGAACCGTTAGTGTTAACGGGTCTATCGTGTTAACTCGTCAATGACCCAAACCCATTAACTTATAATTCCGTGTCGGGTCGTGTCATGTTAATGAGTTATCGTATTTTTTGACAGGTCTATGAGCAAGCATGTTCATCATCTCCTCTAAAGATTAGATCTTTTGTGACGAAGGATACGACGGTGCAAAGGCATTCTTTTGGAAATCTGGGGGTGAGTTCCATCTCGGCAAGAATCGAAGTTCAACCTACAAAAGTGTAATAACCCTTACTTTTAAGTATTTTTTAATATTAAATTACCTGGTGCGTGTGTGATTTAATATAATTGAGAATTAAAATGAGAATTTAACATAAATATTGATTTTGTTAGAATAGTTAATATTTATGCGAATTGTGCATTTACTAGTGTGATATGGTAAATATAATCTTGTTGCATGCTCTTACGCCGTGTGTGTGTGTATTAGAGGCGGGAATTAATTATTTCTCAATCAGGTCATATTTGAGTAAGTTATATGAGGTTGGGAGATGATTTTATTTTCGGAGTCTCGGATAATAATTTGAAGTACGCAGTTGATCTCGGAAGGGTCAAGATAGTCAAAATGACTGCCCGAAGATTTTATTTCGGTTCTGAGATCTTTTTGGCTATTTTGACTTGAATTGGGGTATACGAGTCATTTTAAGTGTGTATTATCATTTAAAGTTAGGAGAAATAGAGTTAAGGGTTATTAGGCTCGTATAGTGATCTCAAGTAAGAAAATCCACCTGTGAGAGTGAAAAGGAAGAAGAAAAAGAGGAGAAAATATTGGAGCTTTGAAAATTTTAGGTGAAATCCGCAAATTTGAGGAAGATTCAGACTTTTCATCTTTGAGGCAAGTGATTAAACTTGCTAAATGATCTATTTGTGTGAATTATTTCATAATTTGTTGGTGAATTAGTTGATTTTGAGCATTTATGATTAAACCCTAGAATTGTTAATTAAATCTTGTATTTGATATGGTGTATGAGGGTTTGTTGATGAAAATGGTTGGGATTAATAGGTGGGTAGACTTATGATGTTAGAAACCATGTTTGATTGGGAAGATGATGGAGTAGAGTTGGATTTTGGGGTAAAGCTTTTGTGGGTTATGCAGAAGGTGGAGAACTTTGCAATTCTGCAGATCGAATCGATTTGCCCCATAGCGAATCGATTCTGTGGAAGGAAGAAATATTAGGTCATGGACCCAAATCGATTCGGCCTAGTGCGAATCTATTCGGCTTATGCAGAAGTATCAGGTCCCTTGGACCAAATCAATTCGTAGTGTGGCGAATCGATTCGTTATAGGGGCGAATATTTAGAAATCTTGTTATTTTAGAGTGGTTTTCTAGAATTTGTTCTACTCCTCTGCAATGGGTTTATTGTTTAGGAACCTTCCAATATGATGCGATGAACACATTTATAAGATAAATTGGGGGTATATCATATGAAGTTATGCTGGGGATACATCGAGATGAGTGTGGACGCATATTCGAAAGTTTATTGTGACGATTTTGTTTGAGAATACTCCTAGTGATATGAATCCTGGAAAAAGAAGGAGAAGATCCGAGACTTATCTTCATCTTGAAGAATCTCATCAATAAAAAATGGGAGGCCTTGGTCGAATTGCTTCGGGAGTTTATAGATGTCTTTGCGTGGAAATACACAGAAATAGAATGGCTGGATGAGGAAGTAAGCTGCCACCGGTTGAACGTAATGCCTTCAGCCATTCCAGTGAAACAGGAAATAAGAACGTACAAGCCTGAGCTAGATCTGAAGATTAAAGAAGAGGTCCAGCGCCTACTAACGATAGGGTTCATCATACCGATATAGCACCCACTCTAGCTATCCAGTATTGTCCCAGTGGTAAATAAGGACAAAAACCAAATAAGGATTTGTGTGGACTTCAGAGATTTGAATAGAGCTTTCCCTAAAGATTAGTTCCCTCTACCCTCCATCGATAGCCTGATAGACGCAACGGTTGGTCATAAGATGTATAGCTTCATGGATGGGTATGTGGGGTATAATCAGATCAAAATGGACCCCTCGGATGCGGAGAAAACGGCATTCAAAACCCCGTTGGACAACTTCATGTACAGGGTGATGCCGTTCGGCCTCAAGAACGCTGGGGCGACTTACTATAGAATGATGATGGCCATTTTTCATGACTTCTTCCACAAATTTATAGAATTCTATGTGAATGACTTGGTCATCAAATCAAAGGAGGAGGGGTCCCACCTGAACGATTTGAGGAAGGTGTTTTCTCGTTGTAGAAGGTATAAGTTGAGGATGAACCCGTTGAAGTTTGTTTTCGGAGTGACGGGTGGGAAATTCTTAGGCTTTGTGGTTGATCAACAAGGGGTGCAAATGAATAGGACAAACAACGAGCGATCTTGGAAATTCCAATTCCTAGAACGGTGATGTAGTTAAAGAGCTTCCTCGGTAAAGTCTCCTACCTTAGGAGATTTGTTCCTGGGTTGGCCGAAGTAACACACCCGCTGATGCAGCTGTTGCGAAAGAGCACAAAGTTCAGGTGGGAAGAGGTTCACCAGGAATCTTTTACTGGGTTGAAGAAGATGTTGGTTTCACCACAGACCATGGTTCCCCCACAAGCAGGAACACCGTTGTAGTTATATCTCACATCTACCACGAGGTCCGTCGGAGCTTTGCTGGCACAGGAAATTGATGGACAAGAACGACTAGTCTACTACCTTAGTAGAATCATACATGGGCCAGAGACTAGATATAGCAGGTTAGAAAGGCATTGTTTAGCCTTAGTCTTTGTAGCACAAAAACTTAGGCATTATATGTTATCTTTTACAATTCATATTATAACTAAATGCGATCCTATTAAGTATTTATTTGCAAGAACTATACTGATTGGTAGGGAAGCTAGGTGGTTCCTCATCCTCTCGGAATACGACTTAAAGTGTGTGGTTCCTCGCACGATCAAGAGCCAGGCGTATGCCGATCTATTGGTAATTTTTCCATCAGTAACGTTTGAACCACCTAAAGAGGACATTCCAGGAGATGACCTATAAGCCAATTATCTGGATGCAACTGAGGAGGAGTGGACGATGCAGTTCGATGGATCTTCGGCAGAAAAAAAAAAGGAGGGGAAGGGGTTATTCTTTCAAAAGGAATAGAAGAGATTTGCCTTTCCTAAAAGTTAGATTTCCCTTGTTCCAATAACGAAGCAGAGTACGGGGCGTTGGTACTGGGGTTACTGGAGGCTCTTCGAAGGGGAATTCGTTCACTCTGCATTAGGGGTGATTCGAACTTAGTGATTCAGCAAGTAAATGGAGAATATGCGTTGAAGCATATGAACCTAGCACCATACAAAATGATCATTCAGAGGCTCCTCAGCCAGTTCCATCGAACTAAGATCAAGAGACATCCCAGAACGATGACCCGCCATCCAGATGCGTATGCAACTATTGCCCAAAAAATGGTCATAAAGAACGATACATCTATCGTCACGATCCAATGGAGAACAGATCCTTCGATGGTACAATCAATTCTACCGATGGAGAAGGACGCTGACTGGAGGGGAGAGATTAGGAGGCTACTGGAATCTGGCCAGGGGGAAATGGGTCTAAGAGAGTTGGCCCAATATTTTACAAACCAGGGAAATTTATACTTCATAAATGTAGGGGGTGGTTATCAAGATGTATTGGCCCAGAAGAAGCAGAGCGAAGGTTGAAGAAAACACATGAGGAGCACAACGAAACAACTGAGGTACCTCTTTATAGGAGAATTCAAAGAGAGGGATATTTTTGGCCTCGAATGAAGCAGGACTGGGCGGAGCTACAACAAAGGTGCAATAAGTGTCAACAATTTTTTGAAGCAGCTGAATGTCATTTTGTCGAAACTCAAATGGACTGGAGGCAACCCTATATCGACTTCATTCAAAATGGAGTTGTCCCAACAGAAAAATTGATGCGATGGGACTAAAGCGAAGGGCCCCAAGTTTCTATATCCAGAAGGGGAGCTCTATCGAAGGGGATACTTCAACCGGTCGCTGCGTTTCATCACGAAGGAAGAAGCGGTTGAGGTTCTCAAACAGGTGCACGATCCAGCTTATATAGGAGGGGCCAAGTTATATGACCAATTGATGACTTTGGGATACTATTGGCCAACGATGGAGAAAGATTCTGCAGGGTTTATTCGAGGGTGCAAGGCTTGCCAGCTTCATGGAAACACGATCCAGGCCCCGTCAGTGGACTTACACTCCCTGGTAATGCCTTATCCTTTTCACACTTGGGTGCTCGACCTGGTAGGGGCAATACACCCTTCTTCGAGGGGGAAGATATGGATCTTGGTAGCAATAGAGTGTTTCACAAAGTGGGCCGAAGCGATACCATTGAGAAGAGAAACAACAGGAGTAGTGAGCAATTTCATCAGAGAATATATTATTTACCATTTTGGGATCCCAAAGGTCATCGTTTCGGACAACAGAACCCCTTTCGTCAATTCAGAGGTAACGATGCTCACAGACAAATACTCCATTGTTCACCACACTTCGACGGTCGCATACCCCAAGGGGAACGGTCAAGCAGAAGCAACTAACAAGACTTTGGTCAATATCTTGGTTAAAATGATGGAGGATTTCTTAGGATCGCGGGATGATAAAATACCAACCATTTTATGGGCTTATCGGACGACTAAGAGGAAGCCCACAGGGTATATGTCGTTCTCTCTTGTTTACGGGGCTGAGACAATTCTCCCGGTAGAGTTAGAAGTTCCCTCGGATCGATATACTTTGCGAAGCAGCATGCTCCCTCAGAATAGACATGTAAAGTTGGAAGCATTGGACGAGCATAGGGATAATGCGATGCAACACTTTCAAATGTACACGAGGAAGCTCTCCAGGGCATATGATAACTTGGTGAGACCAAGGAAATTCGTGGAGGGAGATCTCGTATTAAAGGTAGCAGCCAAACATATTAGGGGGCTTCCTCTACCTAAGTTTGCAGCGAATTGGGAGGGACCTTTCATCGTAAAGGAGGCTCATGACTCGGGTTATTGCTTAATTTCTAAAATAGAAGAGGACAGGCCATTTAAGATTAACAACAAATGGTTGAAGATCTATCACATGTAAGCAATTACGTTTGGGGCCACCGATGTATTTAACTGTTATGAATATATGAGTTCATTTTTGTTTCATGCTTATTTTAATTCAAGAAGAGATGAAAGAACTACAGAATTTCATGTCACGATCTATGTAAACATCTGTAACACAAAGAAATGGCATGGGAATAAGTATCTCTTTTCCATTCATATACTTGAGGCATTACAAAATTGGGAGCTATCGCCCAAGAATTACATGAGAAGAAAAAATACATGTACGAAAAACTCATTGACCCAGGAGAAACCACAAATCTTGGGAGGAGAAAAAATCTCCAGGAAGGCCCGAAGAAGCTTCTAAGCAAGACCTTTGGGCATTAACGGGAACTTCCAACCTGGCATGTGCTTGCGTACGTTCGATAAGAAGTTTTTCTCGCTTTAGCTTTGCCAAACGCAGAGCTTCTTAGAGGTCATCCACCTCCTTGTCAATGGCTCCGAGGAGAGGTACTAGCTCGACCAGCTTGGCTTCCTCGGCCCTCTGATCCTCCTGATGTTTTTGTAAGAGCTCCCTTTGGCTGTCCAACCGCAGGCTCTTCAAAGTCTTCAAGTGTACGATGAGCCAGTCAAAATGGAACCCGTCAAGACCCAACTCCCTCAGATAACCCAAGAATTGGTTGAGGAGGGGTCGAATCACGTTAGCAGTTGGAGTGGTGGCAATTTTAGTAATAACGGTGGCCATGCCTTGGAGCCTATGACTCATAATTGTGATGTTTGAATGAAGGCGGTCCACCGTAAAGGTCTCAGGATGATGGATCACAAGTTGCTCAATGGCCAAACGATAGTTGGCAGGCATTTGGGGAGAATGCTGGAGTACCATCAGGAAGAAGGCAGGAGGAGCCAAGTCGAGCAGAGGAAGCTCGCATCCAGATTCGCTGTCCGTGACAGCACCTATCGTGGAACCTTGATCATTATGACTTGATTCTTCGGAGGAGACAGGTTCACGATGTGGCGAGGCAATAGGCGAAGGAACTGGTGGAGAATCCTCCCGAGCAACCTGAAAATAAATAGGCAAAATAATGAGTTTGTGGAAAAATCTTAACAAGTGCTTGCGTTGTTAAGTCACCGTTATAGGTGGAGTTTGTTAAAAAATCTTAGCAAGTGTTTTTGTTATTAAGTCATCGTTATAGGTGGAGTTAATTAAAAATCTTAATAAGTGTTTACGTTGTTAAGTCACCATTATAGGTGGAGTTTATTGAAAATCTTAACAAGTGTTTGCGTTGTTACGTCACCGTTATAGGTGGAGTTTGTTAAAAAAATCTTAACAAGTGTTTTCGTTGTTAAGTCACCGTTATAGGTGGAGTTTGTTAAAAAATCTTAACAAGTGTTTTCGTTGTTAAGTCACCGTTATAGGTGGAGTTTGTTAAAAAATCTTAACAAGTGTTTTCGTTGTTAAATCACCGTTGTAGGTGGAGTTTGTTAAATAAATCTTAACAAGTGTTTTCGTTGTTAAGTATTTTTTTAACAAACTCACCGTTATAGGTGGAGTTTGTTAAAAAAAATCTTAACAAGTGTTTGGGTTGTTAAGTCACCATTATAGGTGGAGTTTATTAAAAATCATAACAAGTGTTTTCGTTGTTAAGTCACCAATAGGTGGATTTTGTGAAATTGAGAAATATAAAGAAATTAGAGAAGCACCGCAGCAGCAGGAGTGAGAGGGGTAATCACCACGGGGGCCATAACGCCAGAAACCATGGAAGGCGGGCTCATTACGTCGGCAGTCTCAACGGAGCCCTTGGGTGTAGAAGCCTCGAAGGAGGGAACAGCTCCCTCGCCAGCATAGGGTACTATGCCCAACACGGGCGCATCATCAGAAGGAGATGTTGGACCTTCGATAGATGCCTCAATGAGAGCAGCTGCTCCAACCTGGGCCTGAGAGGGGATAAGGCCGCTCGGCGCAAAAGGTGGGGAAAGACTTGGAGAGAGCTACAAATGTAAATACAAATGTTAGATGAAAGGAACAATATCAAAGGGGATAAGAGACATAAATGCACTTAGCTTACCCCCGTTATGGCACTAAAGAGAGGAACTGCAGCAAGGGGTCTTGACAGTCCAGGAGGAAGGAGAATGTTGGCTATTAGCAATGCCACATCCACCTAAAATAGCCCAATATGTTACAATTAAGGAATAAATGGGACAAATAAAAGTTACAAGTCTCGAAAAGACACTTACCTGCGGCACACTCTCTTCGACCACAACTAGGTGCAGAGAGACCTCCCGCTCCGAAGGTAACTCAGAAGAGGCTGGAATAGGTGCCTCGGGATGGCCAAACAACTCAACAGCACCCACGACAGAATTTCTGACCTGGTGGGAGGAGGAACGGCATGAATAGGTGAGGCTTAATAAAGGAGAACGGGGAAGGGAGGCAGTGGCTAGAGGAGCACCACAACGTCCCCCCATAAAATGACTCACTGGAGGGCTGGCAGGACTGGGAGGACTGACCCTGACTTCAACTCCCTGCACCAAAGATATGAGACAATCGGGACGCTGTGTCAAGAAAAGAAGAACTAGAAAATAAAGAATTCACATATACCTCATATCCGGAGGGAGAACGAGAGGATATAACCACTGGCGAGGACGGAGAATAAGTAGGGGCAGAAGGAGCTGGTGATAAAGGTCGCTCAGATGTCTGTTTCTTTTGGGGCTTAGTACCCAGCGTCTTCCTTCTTGATCTCGTAGCACCACCACTTTCAGGCACCTTTGATCTTCTTCTTCTCTTTACAGAGGCTCAATAGGATCCACCACTATTTTGGGGAATGCACCCAAAGGAGGAACGGTATCTGTGCGCCATTCAAACTCAGCATTTATTTGGGCAACTTCGGCCTCTACCCGCCTCCTCAGCTCTTTAGCTAGTTCCGGAGACATAGAATAGGGAACAAAGGCAATTGGGGATGCCTCTATTGGAGTCTTCATTTGACCTTTGACCTTGGCCTTCTTAGACTTGGACTTCCTGGCCCTCTTGGCAGATGGATCAGAAGGCCCTTCTCCCGTGGCGACTTCGGCCACGGGGACAGATGGTTTCGGGGTCATAGCATCCTTAGGTTTCGGGGTGGCAGTTGGGATCATGGGGCAGTGAGGGGGTAGTTCATCAAGAGACTCCTTGACAGTTTTGCTTAAGGGAAACTCAACCCTAAGCACGGAGTTCCCCTTTAGACCCAACTCAGAAGAAGAAAAGGAAAGGACTGGGGGATAGAAAGGAGGGGACTGGATATACTCATGAATCATGGCCAACTGATCCAGATGGAACTTTGTGGTAAAGGAGGTCAATACGTCTCCCTTCCTAGTAGCGCTCGAAAGGGTGACACGCCCATCAATGGTGGATGTCACACCAAGAACTGCAGCGGCAGTATAGAAAGTGCATGCCTCGGCAAAGGTGACCTTGGTATAGTTGTCCTGGAACACAGGTCGAGGAGCCCCCTGGTCGAACCTGAATTGCTTGATGCATCTATTAGGGTTGTAAGGCTCAGAACTATAGCCCCATTCAGTATAAGAAGGGAGGAAGCCCGGGGTGAAAAGAAGCACTATGGCTTGAGACGGATCTTCTACAACCGGGTTAAATCTGATCATTGTGGATGCAGCAGGAAAGAAGTCCCAACTATGAGCAAAAGTGCACTCGCTATATGGCCTCATTACGAAGGAACCTAGGTGGTCAAAAAACCCCATTATTTCCTTTCGGCTTTGCTTCTTGTGGAAACACAGGAGGCGTGGGGGCTTAATACCTCCACCCACCAGTAGGGAAACTGACTTCGCAGCGATAGCAGGAAAGCTTGTATAGAGGAAGCCAGTCAATATAATGGTATTGACAAAATTCGCCAAGTTGTAACGGCCCAATGATTGCTCCATGCCAATATGGGTTCAATCGAACCAGGTATAGAGGGACCCCAAGGCAATGGCGGCCAGAGGTAGGTTGAATCCTCTGGCCAAATGAACGAAAATGTTTATCAGGTCCCTCCTGGGCTGATCGTTGGGCTTTCCAGTAAGAAAGATGCGTGAAAGTAGTACGAGTATGTAGGTCGGTAGTTCCAAGGAGGTACCTCTGCCATGACCCGTTACATTACTAGCATCCTTCGGCGTCGAAGATTAAAAAAAATAATTGATAAAGGGAGCAAATGTAGCTTTATTTGAGGGACCGGTGCAACTGCGGTAGATCCGATCCAGCTCAACCCGATCAGCAGCCTCTTCGGCATCCAGAGGCTCGTCGTCATAGGTGAACTCGCCCATGGGCTCACACCCAAGGAGTTCACAGACATCCTCCAACGTAATAGTGAACTCCCCCCACATAGCGAAGAAGGTGTGGGTTGTGATGTTCCATCATGAGACTAACACTTGGAGTGCCGCGTTATGCTTCGAGAGAGTGAACTCGCCAAACCAGTAGGCTCGATGCAGCCCAACCTTCGTAAGAGCAGCAGCATGGGAACTCTGCATATGTGTGTGCCGTGCAGTAAAATGGGATGGTGACCCCCTGGTGCTTTGAAATCGATCTGGGAATAAGGAAAGTCACCACGGTCTAGACAGAAGCGCAGAGTCCCCTCCGGGGGAAGATACCCCATTTCGACGAATCCACTTCTTCATCACCGAACAGCAATGTATCGAACTTAGATGAGAAATGGCAGGTCTTGAACGCCTCAGAAAATTTATCATCCTCTTCTTCAAAGATGGGTGCCCGGTAATAGAAGCGTAGTTTCTCTTGACGAGGAGCGACCAAAGCAGCGCCACTAAGGGCGGTGGCATCGCTAGCAGCGGCGGAAGGGGAACCTGGATGACTAGCGGTGGAAACCCAGGAAATACTTGAAGAAGCCATGAAAAAATGATAGTAAGTGTTGCAGCTGGGCGAACAGGGCTAAGAACAAGAAGAGAGGACCACAACCGCAGGTGGTGGTGCAAAAGATGAGAGAAATAAGAGGCTGAGCAAAGAAGAGTGCAACAATGGAGGTTGCATAAGATTTCTCTCTCTACAAGAAGCGGGGAGTGTTGAAGAAGATGAAGAAGACAAAGATATAGAAGATTTTGAAATAAAAAAGAGACGTTTGAAGGGTTTCAAACTCGACGATTAACGTTCCCCACGCGCGCAAGTGAAAGGGCGGCCCCTAATCATTTCAAATGAACACGTGGCACATCGAGAAGGGTCTTGACAGCTAAAAAGACAACGTTACATCGAATATGAAAAGACGTCTAGGGAATAGAAGGGGTTGCCTTCTTCACCAAGTTTATGTTTTGGCGCCAAAATTGGTGTCAGACTTCTCCATCAGGGCCCAACGGACAATATGTTCCAATGATTCAGAAAAACCTTATTTAAAGGGTGACTCAGTTACATCAGGAAGCATTTCTACTCTTTCGAGCACAGCGAAGCATCCTAAGTGAATTTTACTTACCAACCCAAACGAGTATCTGAGAATTTTAGAAGGCCTCTTGGGAGAACTTTTAAATAATAAAGCTAGAATGGTTGAGGCTCAGTATGAGGAAAAAAGTGGCGATGTACCTTCTCCCAAGCCCCAATGATAATGGCTCTACGGCTCAGATACATCGGGGAGAATTTTACTTTTTTCCAGGGGATTATATCGCTGCGGTTCTAACGAAGAGAGGAACCCATAATTTTTTTTTTAACGCAGAAAGGGTTCATCGGACTGAGAAGTTTCGTGCAGACATTTCTTGTTCCAACAAAACTCTCTCTGAAGGGGAAAATATAGAGGGGTCTTAAAGGTAATCCTGAGATTAGGGATAATTCCCTAATTGGCAATAGTGTTTGAGATTACGCAACCGAGGTATCTCAAGAGTGGAAACTCAGCGAGGCAGCTTGGCGTGATAACTCATACTTTAGCTTGTTGCATTAGTCATATTGTATTTCTGTTTATATTGATTATAAGTTATAACGGTTGTAATTTTGTAACGAGAATGATAACGAGTTTTAGTGTGAGGTCAAACGGTACTCGCGAGAGACCAGGCTTGGCAGGTCCTGGGAGAGCTTTCATGCTCTATCGAATGAACTCATCGTGGGAACTTTAGAGGGACCTGGTTTGGAGGATTGAGAAGTGAGGCACCGTTGGGGCTTGTCCTGACCATCTTAGATACACCTGGTAAAAAACACCGAAGGACCTTGACCGTGGAACCTCAGGCGGAGCAGCTTGGAGTTCCATCGGGCGTTGAGTCATGAACCAAACAACCCTCTACTTAATGTCACATCTACTGTAGGCGGTGTCACTAGCCAACTAAAAAATGTCAGACATGCACTTGAGTAAACCACCGTGGTATTTGGGGCTGTCAGGCAGTTGGTGAGCCACCTCTGCAACAATATCCCCCTGACACACAGTGGTTAGGTAAAAGGCATGTCTTGGCATTTAATGTTTATAACGTAGAGACGACTAGTGCATCAATCATTTAATGTTGTGACATAAAGTGTGAGGGATGTCTTTCATAGTATTAAATGACTGAGTTGCCTCGGGGGTGGTGTGGGGGGGCTATTTAAGGACCCCAACCACCTTTGAGGAAGGAATCGATCATTTTTTAGGATTGAGGAGTTATTGCTAGAGAGAACAGACATAAGAGAGAGATTTATTGCAAACCAGAGAGTTTACTCACCATTGTTATTCATTACAAAGCCTTTAATACTTGACAAAGATCCTTGAGGGTGTTTGGCGTGTTTCTACTTGCCTACTAAGGTGTATCTAGGGTTCTTACCTCTCTCTCACTCTAGCTGAGCTACTTCTAAAATTCCATTACTACTTTTCTGAGTTATACATGAGAGATTTGTGAATTTAAACCGAGCTCCATCTTCATTAGGCTTGTGTTGGCATGTTCTATTACTAATCTAAAGTTTTGGGCTAATTAACTTATCATCACCATACTTCAAAGGGGTTACGGCTCCATTTATAATCTAAAGTACCCTCTTATAAAGGATGAATACGGGACAATGAGAGAGAGGTCGTCTACCCTTAATGATGTTAAAATTGATGATAAATCATATGTGTAATTGATGATAAAGGTTCAAGTGAGCTATTGAATCATAAAATGAATTGGGAATAATTATGTGGATTGTCAGCTAGTGTAAGGGGTGTATAAACTTGTAGCCGAGATTTTGAAATATATATACATTCGGATATGAGATGGTTTATATATATGATGTGTATATATATCGTGTGTCTATGATATATATCTATTGTATGGACATACCCCTTTAGTGCTATCATGGGAAGCTGTGCGATGTGGGTGAGGCCCCTGGCTCGAGGAACAGGTTGCGTATAGACCCCATGTCATAGCGTCCATTTATTTATTATGTGGCATTTATCAGGATTAAGACATCTTGGGTATGATTCGTCTTATTTCCAGTAAGGAACTATGACCGCTTCCTATACGTTATGATTTGGATTTGGGGTCAATGTCAGATTCGATCCCGGTTTCCTAGGTCGATGTGTGTTCTCCCTAGAAGGTGATAGCATTGTAGAGACTTGATCCATTGAGTTAAATAACTGAGGGATGGTTATGTGACACCCAACCTAATTAAATACCGGGTGATCAGTCCTTTATTAAATTAAATCAAAGTGTCCGGTTGGTTCATACTTAGCATCGTTGTCGAAAAATAATTTTTTCTTTATTAATCACCTAATAAATAATTAAGCTAAGTATCAAAACATTTAATTTTATAGATTACGTCCTATTTTTATGATTTAATATACAAAACCATTTTCAGGAACACGGATAATAATATTGAAAACCAAACCATCCATGTGCAATAAACAGGCTAGATTAATCAATCCAAATAAAATATACCAAATCGAAGGAGAATGAAATAATTAAAACAATCCCAACTAAAACTGAATACTAAAATAATAAAGAGTACAAGTCTCTCTGAACTAAATAAAAACTGGAAATGGGCGACGCATGCCCCATCTAAAATGACTAATTTAAGAGATGAGATGACAAGGGTGAAGTCGTCTAAATGCAAAGACCAACAACTCCCACACTAGCTGCAGCACATCGACAATCCAAAGATCTAAGTCTGACGCCCCTATGTCTGGGCACTTGTAATACATACATATATATATATACATATATATATATATACATATATATATATATATATATATATATATACATATATATATATATATATATATATATATATATATATATATATATATATATATATATATATATATATATATATATATACAAAAGTAAGAAGAGATGACTGAAAAAGGGTCAGAGCCCGAGTGTAAAATAACTTTAAAATTGTTTAGCAAGTATATACAATTCTTACTAGTTGATATTACATACATGTTAGTGCCTCGACACTCACTTGAGAATTCTCACATCTCAACTAATGTGCACGCGTAATGTACTACTGAATTACTCTAGATGAAGGTAACCCAGTTAACTAGTCTAACCCAATATCCCCTTACCAATCCGGATTCATGTGATGGAATGACTATAGTTTATATATGATAACCTTTTCTTATGATTTTACCAAGCCAACTATGTACATCTCAATATAGCCTTTTCTCAACCACTTAATTTATTTAATATTAATTAATCAATTTTATCTACTTACAAGCACAGTAGATGAATCACAGGTACATATATTTATCACTCATAATATATATACTAATAGGGAACCCCACATAAATCTATGGTGCTGGCATACTCTGCTATAAAGTCCCCGTATCTCTCGTACAAAAGGGAAATACTAGATCGGAATCACTCTTGAACTATATTAACACAAAACACATATATTATAGGCGAAGCATAGTTCCCAGTCACTAAGAGGTCAACACGTACCCTCACGTCTCTAATGACTGTCTGACTATCATTCTCAGATATCCTGTACCAAGGATCCTAGTTTTTAGGGTAAAAGCCAATATCCCCCATAAAGGTCACATCGAGATAAGACTGTCCCGACGTGAAAACCTTTGTGATAGCAAGTAGCGCAGGTATGATTAAACACAGGTGTTCATCACATACTATATATAGACATACACTCATATATATATTTACATTATTCAGATAGGTATACCTACGACCCATAACATATTCTAACCATACGTGGCACGTAGCACCTGAGTCCTACATAATTAATTCATTCTTTTATTTTCCCAATTACCGCAAGTTCTTAGGTACTTGTCGATCCTCGAAGTATATCATTTTAATAAATATCAAATCAGTAGGTGTACCCTCTTTACCCTAATGGTATATGTCATCATCGTCTTGTACAATCCCCAATTTATCACACACGCAATCATAACCCATTTTATACCTCCGTAACCCCACGGTTCAATTCCATATGAAATTGTACTACCCGGACCTTGACCACAACCCTACTAGTCCTTCTCAAGTCCCATTATGATATTTAAGTTATGTATAATGGTCCTTACACATTGGGGTTGGATTAACATTTAAAAAGGAAAGAAGATTCAATTTCCAGTAGTAGTCGATCGATCGAAGGAAAGGGTCGATCGATTGATCGATAAAAAATTGGTTAGTTTTTGTAAAATTTTAACCTACGGGTTTCATCAATTTCCATCCTCAAATCCTCCATTAATTCGTCCCAAACTCCCAAACAATCAAACCAAAAGTTTTACTAACCTAAGTACATGATTTTTAACGTAAAACAAATACGAACTCATCAAGGGTCATCAATTAAAGGGATTAATTCAAGCTAATTCATCAAGAACCCTATTTTTATCATCATATTCAATATCCTCCTAATTGTTCCAGACTTCAATCTCTATTGGGAATCAATTTCATAGTTAATCTTCTACATATATCAAGATAGTTTTCCTAGCATGATTTCTCCTCAAAAATTTAATATTAATCACCCAAACAACATTATTTTCACATGAGAACATGAAATTATATCTCCTATACTTGCATGGATGTATTATCAACTTAAGAATAGAAAGTTGGATACTTGCCTCAAGAATGAAGGTCTGAATTTATGGGATTTGATGGTGTCGCTGAGTTCCTCTTACTCCGATCTACACTCTGTCGGTGTTTGTGGTGAAAATGCGCAACTAGGATGATTCTAGCCTTGGGAAAGCTCTTGACCTCTATCCTCTAATGGCTTATGTTAGTTTTGTTTGTTCTAACCCTATAAGACAACCTCTAACAACAGATATAGCCTTACGATTTTCTTCATTAATTAACGCCTAAAATTGGAAATTACCAAAATGCCCTCCTAGTTGCCGATTAGGCCTAAAAACGTCCTGAGACCCAAACTAGACCTCCGGGTACACTTTTCTGATTATCTCGACCCGTTCGGACACATTGGCATACTCAAAATGATCATTCGGGAGACTTAAATTAATTTACGTTTTATTTTCTTAAATTAGTCTCGACACGACTGACACGCGCATTCCGACTTAATTTCTATAATTGTCGTATTATTCACTCGCGACAATTTTAATGAATTCAATCTTATATATTACTTTACTCATTAAGTAATATTCAACATAATTCTCACCAATAATTACTAACTCTCATCACGCTAGTAAATATTAAATTTAAAAATTTGAATTAATATTAAATTAATATATCCCAATTTAATTTAATTAATCCCATAATTAAAGGCCATAAAAATACGAGGTATTACATACTTCCCCCCTAATAACGGAATTTCGTCCAGAAATTTGAAAAATAAGGCATACCTAATAAAAAAAATCTTGATACTTTTCGCTATATCTGCCTCGCGCTCCCAAGTGGACTCCTCAATATTATGATGTTCCCACTGAACCGTACAAGTGGGACTATCTTTGACCTCAATCTCCTCTCACTATGGTCTAGGATAGCCATTGGTCTCTCCTCATAAGAACTCTCGGGCCGCAAGTCAATATCCTCTATCGCAATGTGAGTGTGGGCCAAATCATCTCGAAGATACCGCCTCAACGACGAAATGTGGATCACATCATGAATACGATGCAAGTGCTCCGGTAATCCAAGTGTGTATACCACCGGTCCTATCCTCTCGATAATGGGTAATGGTACTACGTACCTCGGAGACAATTTCCCTTTCTTCCCGAACCTCATCACTTCTTTCATAGGAGACACTCGTAATAATACCTGGTCCACCACACTAAACTCCCCTAAGAACCGGTTTACATCAGCGTAGCTTTTCTGCCTTACCTAGGCTACCCGAATGCAACTCCTGATTAACTCAATCCTGGTTGACGTGTCCTGAATCACCTCTGGACCGAGTAACTTGTTTTCCCCCCACCTCTAGCCAACAAGTGGGAGAACGACAAGGTCTATCGTACAACGCCTCAAATGGGTCCATGCCAATTGTAAACTGGTAGGAGTTATTATAAGCGAACTCCACCAGTGGAAGGTACTATTCCCAACCCCCTCCAAAATCATGGACACATATGCATAACATATCCTCTAGCATCTGATTAGTACGCTTAGTCTGCCCATCTGTCTGCGGGTGATACGTCGTACTCAACCGCAGCTTGGTACCCATAGCCTCCTAAAAGCACTCCCAAAAGAGTGATAAAAAAATCTTGTCTCTATCGAATATGATATCCAGGGGCACCCCATGCAACCTCATTATTTTAGCAATAAATAGCTGGGCATACTGTCCCGTAGTGTAGTCCGTCCGTACCGGTAGAAAATAAGCTACCTTAATCAATCGATCCACCACCACCCATATAGAATCGTGACCCCGCTGTGATGTAGGCAACCCAGTGATGAAATCCATGAAAATGCTCTCCCATTTCCACATAGGGGTCTCTAGCAGCTGAAGTAACCCTGGCGGTCTCTGATGGTCTACCTTTACTAGCTGACAGGTGGCACACTTGGACACGAACTCTTTAATGTCCTTCTTCATCCCACTCTACCAGTATTGTCGTCTCATATCCTGGTACATCTTATCCCCTCCGGGATGTACCGCAAATCGAGATCCATGTGACTTCATAATTACTGCATGACGTAAGTCCTCCCCCTCTGGGACAACTAATCTACTAATAAATCGCAATCCCCCATCTAAACTCACTGAGTAGAACTCTGCGCCCTCGGTTAGAAGTCATACAATCTAATCCTGGCAAAACGTATCATATGATTGGGCCTGGATCACCCTCGTAACAATCTCTGGTGTGACTGTCATGACTGACATAAAGGATTGGTCCATTGCCTCCTGATGTCCCAACTCTTTCCATTTCGCCTTACACACTTCCACCACCTCACCTATTGGCCTACTACACAACCCATTAGCAACTACATTAGCCCTCTTCGAGTGTTACTGTATCTCGAACTGGTAATCTTTCATAAACTCCATCCACCTGCACTGACTCATGTTCAACTCCCGCTGAGTGAACAAGTATTGCAGTGACTTGTGGTCTATGAATATGCAAAACATCACCCCCAATAAGTAGTGTCTCCATATCTGTAAGGAAAACACGACCACTGCTAGCTCCAAGTCGTGGGTAGGGTAATTCCTCTCGTGAGGCTTGAGCTTGTGGGAGGCATAAGTTATAGCCTGCTCCTCCTGCTGAAGTACTCCACCAAGTCCCTGTAGGGAAGCGTCAGTATACACCAGGTACTCTACTCATGGCTCGGGTAAAGCAAGAACTGGTGTCGAAGTCAACTTATCCTTTAGAACCACCATCCCATACATACGGTACCCCTTCTGAGTCAGATTAGTCAATGGACCCGCTATTTATTAGAATCCTCGAACGAACCACCTGTAGTACCCTGCCAATCCCAAGAAACTACGAATCTCTGACGGTGTCATGGGCTGCCCCCACTCCCTCACTTCAAACACCTTTCTCAGATCCACGGATATCCCCCTAGCGGAAATAATGTGCCCCTATAATTGGACCTCGCGTAGCCAAAACCTACACTTCTCATACTTAGCATATAGTTGATGCTCTCGCAGAGTCTGAAGAACCCATCTCAAATGCTCGGCATGCTCCTCCTCAGTCTGGGAATAAATCAGAATGTCATCTATGAAGATAAAGACAAACTGATTTAGAAACTCTCTGAACACCCTGTTCATTAAGTCCATGAACACGGTTGGAGCATAGGTTAGCTCAAACGGCATAACTCGAAACTCGTAGGATCCATTTCGCGTCAAGAAAGCAGTCTTGGACACATCCTGCTCCCTAATCCGTAACTGATTATATCCCGATCTCAATTCTATCTTTGAGAAGAATGCATCTCCTCTCTACTAGTCAGATAAGTCATCGATTCAAGGCAACGGATACTTATTCCGTATCATGACTTTGTTCAACTCTTGTTAGTCCACACAAAACCTCAATGTCCTATCCCTTTTCTTCACAAACAACACGGGAGCACCCCAAGGTGAGGTAATCCTATGGATGAAGCCCTGTCCCAATAGTTGCTCAATCTGATCCCGCAACTCTCTTATCTCAGCTGGATCCATAAGGTATGGTGCACAGGCTACCGACCAAGTGTCTGACATAAAATCTATAACGAAATTTATCTCTCGGCTAGGCGGTAGTCCCGGTATATCCTGAAACACATCAGAAAACTCGCAAACTACAAGAATGGAATCAATTGGAATCATTATCTCCTTAAAGGTCTCATCCTCTATATAATATAAATGGGTGGACGATCCTCCCTCAGGACGAGGCATCACCACCAGAAACATTTCTTGACCCGAAATAGAAAAAATAATACTCCTACTGAAACGGTCTATCATGGCTCTATAAGCAGCAAGCCAATCCATGCCAATAATGGCGTCATGCTCGTGCATATCTAAGACTAGCATATCTGCAGGCAAAATTAATCTCCCAATCTCTATATCTACTCCCGGACATATAAAGAAAATCAACGACCCGTTACCCAACGATGAGTCTACACATGTCACTGCACTCTCTGTCGTGTCTAAAAATCCCATGGCCCGCTCAAAGTTAATGGATATGAAGCAGTGTGATACCCCAGTGTCAAATAAAATGCGCCCCATATTACCATGTATAGGACAATTACCCTCAACTTCGGGTGACGCATGCGGTGCTGTTGCCTGGTGAATGTTATAAACATGTCCATACTATAATTTTCCCTACTGAACTGGGACTGTTGGGATGGCTGGTAAGGCTGGTATCTGAGGTGGTGTTGGGAGGGCGGTTGGAAAGATAAGTCTCTACGGCTCTTGACGGGGCTCCTGACGAGCACTCTACTGCTGTGGGGTTCGGTCCCCCTCTGCGTAATCCTGACGTCTATGGTCATTCTTGCCACAACAAAAGCATCTACCCGCCCCTAAAATTTCCTCTCCTCTGTCTCTACTATCCTCGGCCCTGATGGCCGTTACCACCCCTCCACTGGCCCTGTTGATACCGTTGTTGGCCCTGCTAACTGGACTGGCCCCGCTAGCCTTGTCTATAGCCCCCATGTCCCTGCCTAGAGTCACCAGATAGAAATCTCTTAGCAGGTTCCCCTGATGGGAACTCTACTCACCCTGACGAACATGGGCTGCCCCCACTCCCTCACTTCAAACACCTTTCTCATATCCACGAATATCCCCCTAGCGAAAAAAATTTGCCCCAAGAATTGGACCTCGCGTAGCCAAAACCTACACTTCTCATACTTAGCATATAGTTGATGCTCTCACAGAGTCTGAAGAACCCATCTCAAATGCTCGGCATGCTCCTCCTCAGTCTGGGAATAAATCAGAATGTCATCTATGAAGATATTGACAAACTGATTTAGGAACTCTCTGAACACCCTGTTCATTAAGTCCATGAACATGGTTGGATAATTGGTTAGCTCAAACGGCATAACTCGAAACTCGTAGGATCCATTTCACGTTAATAAAGCAGTCTTGGACACATCCTGCTCCCTAATCCGTAACTGATGATATCTCGATCTCAAGTCTATCTTTAAGAAGAATGCATCTCCTCTCAACTGGTCAGATAAGTCATCGATTGAGGGCAACGGATACTTATTCCGTATTGTGACTTTGTTCAACTCTTGTTAATCCACACAAAACCTCAATGTCCTATCCCTTTTCTTCACAAACAACACGGGAGCACCCCAAGGTGAGGTAATCCTATGGATGAAGCCCTGTCCCAACAGCTTCTCAATCTGATCCTGCAACTCTCTTATCTCAGCTAGAGCCATACGGTATGGTGCACAGGCTACCGACCAAGTGTCTGACATCAAAACTATAGTGAAATTTATCTCTCGACTAGGCGGTAGTCCCGGTATATCCTGAAACACATCAGAAAGCTCGCAAACTACAAGAATGGAATCAATTAGAATCGTTATCTCCTTAAAGGTCTCATCCTCTATATAATATAAATGGGTGGACGATCCTCCCTCAGGACGAAGCATCGCCACCAGAAATATTTCTTGACCCGAAATAGAAAAAATAATACTCCTACTGAAATGGTCTATCATGGATCTATAAGTAGCAAGATAATCCATGCCAATAATTGCATCACGGTCGTGCATATCTAAGACTAGCATATCTGTAGGCAAAATTAGGCTCCCAATCTCTATATCTACTCCCCGGCATATAAATAAAATCAACGACCCATTACCCAACGATGAGTCTACACATGTCATTGTACTCTCTGTCGTGTCTAACAATCCCATGGCCTGCTCAAAGTTAATGGATATGAAGCGGTGTGATACCCCAGTGTCAAATAAAATGCGCCCCATATTACCATAGATAGGAAACTTACCCTCAACTATGGGTGACGCAAGCGGTGATGTTGCCTGGTGAATGTTATAAACATGTCCATACTATAATTT
Organism: Sambucus nigra; assembly: GCA_949130495.1. Taxonomy (NCBI): domain Eukaryota; kingdom Viridiplantae; phylum Streptophyta; class Magnoliopsida; order Dipsacales; family Adoxaceae; genus Sambucus; species Sambucus nigra. Next base: position 474,502,475 of record OX422213.1, read on the forward strand.
TCCCTGATGAACTAGGACTGTTGGGATGGCTGGTAAGGCTGGTATCTGAGGTGGTGTTAGGAGGGCGGTTGGAAAGATCAGTCTCTGCGGCTCTTGACGGGGCTTCTGACGGGCACTCTACTGCTGTGGGGTTCGATCTCCCTTGGGGTAATCCTGACGTCTATGGCCATTCTTGACACAACAAAAGCATCTACCCACCCCTGAAATTTCCTCTCCTCTGTCTCTACTATCCTCGGCCCTGATGGTCGTTACCACCCCTCCACTAGCCCTGTTGATACTGTTGTTGGCCTTGATGGCCCTGCTGACTGGACTGGCCCTACTAGCCTTGTCTATTGCCCCCATGTCCCTGCCTAGAGTCACCAGATCGAAATCTCTTAGCAGGTTCTCCTGATGGGAACTCTACTCACCTTGACGAACATGCCCCTGAGATGCTGGTGCCCCATTGGCACTACTACCTCCTGTTCAGCCCTGCTGGCTGAACTCCCCGGATCTTTTGCTCCCCTACTGGTGGAAGCGGTGGTCCTGGAAATGCAATAGGGTAGCGTTGAGTACATCATTATAAGTACCCAATAATAGATTACCCAAGAGGTGCTGGCGAATCCTCCAGGTCAAGCCATCCATGAACATCCGAATTTTATTCTCTTCGGTAGGTACCTAATATGGAACTGTGGTAATCAATCTCGTGAACTCCTCCTTGTACGCCGCGACAATCATACCTTCCTGCTTGAGATTCAATAGTCTCCGTCTCATCTCAATCTTCATGGAAGGAAAGTATTTACGGTCAAACTACACCTAGAAACTCTTAATCGTCATATTGTCCCTCTCCTCCAAAATGGAATTGGACTCCCACAAGGAGACCCCTACTAGCTTGAAAGAAGCCAATAATTGTCTCTGAATATCTATGCACTCGTACATGCGAAGATGCCTTTGGATGTCTTTATTCAATTGGCTCGCGATGATAATATCATAACTGCCCGAGAACTTTGGAGGATGTGCTCTCTGAAAGGCATCCCTAACTCTCTCCCATGTACTGAGAAAATGAGTTAGAACTGGCACTACAGCCTGAACCTGGGGTAGGTCCTGTTGCACCACCGTTAAAGCTGCATTCACCGCCTGAGCAACTATGGCGGTGACCGCGACTGCGTTCATTGTTCCTTGAGCCTGAGCTACTGGAAGCTCTAGTTGGGCATTTCTGTCCCTCGGGGCTCGACTCGGAGGCATTTGAAACGAGAAGGAATTTATCAGTCCATAGTTTCTATTAAATCTCAAATAGCTAAATATGTAATCGCAAAAATAAGAATACAACAGTCCTAAAATAAGTCTCTATATCAAAGACGCTAAGCTAGAAGCACAATAAGCCGTACATGTCCTAAAGGACACTAGAACCTGATGCTCTGATACCACCTGTGACACTCCGCCTAGTTAAATACCGGGTGATCAGTCCTTTATTAAATTAAATCAAAGTGTCTAGTTCGTTCATACTTAGCATCACTTTCAAAAAATAATTTTTCTTTATTAATCAACTAATAAATAATTAAGCTAAGTGTCAAAACATTTAATTTTATAGATTAAGTCCTATTTATATGATTTTATATACGAAACCATTTTCAAGAACATGGATAATAATATTGAAAACCAAATCATCCAAGTGGAATAAACAGGCTAAATTGATCAATCCAAATAAAATATCCCAAATCGAAGGACAACGAAATAATTAAAATAATCCCAACTAAAATTGAATACTGAAATAATAAAGAGTACAAGTCTCTCTTAATTAAATAAAAACTGGAAATGGGCGACACATGCCCCATCTAAAATGACTAAGTGAAGAGATGAGATGACAAGGGTGAAGTCATCTAAATGTAAAGACCTGCAACTCTCACACTAGCTGCAGCACGTTGACAATTCAAAGATCTAAGTTTGACGACCCTGTGGCTGGGCAGCTGTAATATATATATATATATATATATATATACAAAAGAAAAAAAAGATGACAGGAAACGGGTCAGATCTCGAGTGTAAAATAGCTTTAAAATTGTTTAGCAAGTATATAAAATGCTTACCAATTGATATTACATACATGTTAGTGCCTAGACACTCACTTCAGAATTCTCACCTCTTAACTAATGTACACGCCTAAGGTACTACTAAATTACTCTAGATGAAGCTAATTGAGTTAACCTAGTCTAACCCAATCTCCTCTTACCATTCTCTATTCACGTGATCGTATGACTATACTTTATGTATGATAACCTTTTCTTATGATCTTAACAAGCCAGGTATGTATATCTCAATACAACCTTAAGTTCTCAACCACTTGATTTAATAAATATTAATTAATCAATTTTATCTACTTACAAGCATAGTAGATGAATCACATGTACATATATTTATCACTCATAATATATATATTAATAGGGTACCCCACATAAAACTATGGTGTTGGCATACTCTGCTATCAAGTCCCTGTATTTCTCACACAAAAGGGAAATACTAGTTCGGAATCACTGTCGAACGGTATTAACACAAAACACACATATTGGAGGCGAATCATAGTTCCCAATCACTAAGAGGTCAGCACATAACCTCACATCTCTTAGGACCGTCTGACTATCACTCTTAGATAGCCTATACCAAGGATCCTATGTTCTAGGGTACAAGTCAATATCCCCCCAAAGGTCACATCGAGATAAGACTGTTCCGACGCGAAAACCTCCGTGATAGCAAGTAGCGCGGGTATGATTAAACACAGATGTTCACATACTATATATATACGTAAACTCATATATATATATATATATATATATATATATATATATTTACATTATTAAGATGGGTACACCAACGACCCATAACATATTCTAACCATACGTGGCACGTAGTGCCCGAGTCCTACGTAATTAATTCATTCTTTTATTTTCTCAATTACCGCAAGTTCTTAGGTACTTCTTGATCCTCGAAGTGTATTATTTTAATAAATATCAAATTAGTTGGTTCACCCTCTCTACCCTACTAGTATATGTCGTCACCAGCTTGTATAATCCCCAATTTATCACACACGCAATCATAACCCATTTTATACCTTCGTAACCCCACGGTTCAATTCCATATGAAGTTGTACTACCCGGACCTTGCCCATACCCCTAATGGTCCTTCTCAAGTCCCATTATGATATTTAAGTTATATCTAAGGGTCCTTATACATTGGGGTTGGATTAACATTTAAAAAGTAAAGAAGATTCAATTTCCAGGAGGAGTCGATCGATCGAAGGAAAGGGTGATCGATCGACCTAGTTGATCGATCGACATTCAAGGTCGATCGATCGATCGATTAGTTATTGGTGAGTTTCTGCAAAATTTTGGGTTTCATCATTTTCCATCCTCAAATCCTCCATTAATTCGTCCCAATCTCCCAAACAATCAAACCAAAATTTGTACTAACCTAAGTACATGATTTTCAACGTAAAATAAATACAAATTCAACATGGGTCATCAATTAAAGGGATTAATTCAAGCTAATTCATCAAGAACCTTATTTTTATCATCATATTCATTATCCTCATAATTGCTCCAAATTTCAATCTCCACTGAGCATCAATTTCGTAGTTAATCTTCTACTTATATCAAGATAGTTATCCTAACATCATTTCTCCTCAAAATTTTAATATAAATCTCCCAAACAACATTATTTTTACATGAGAACATGAAATTATATCTCCTATACTAGCATGGATGTATTATCAACTCAAGAACATCAAGTTAGATACTTGCCTCAAGAATGAAGGTCTGAATTTATGGGATTTGATGGTGTGGCTGAGTTCCTCTTCCTCCGATCTACACTCCGACAGTGTTTGTGGTGAAAACGGTGCAACTAGGATGATTCTAGCCTTGGGAAAGCTCCTCACCTCTCTCCTCTAATGGCTTCTGTGAGTTATTTTTGTTCTAACCCTAGAAGACAACCTCTAACAACAGATATATCCATATGATTTTCGTCATTAATTAAGGCCTAAAAATAAAAATTACCAAAATGCCCTCCCGGGTTGCCGATTAGGCCTAAAAATGTTCCGAAACCCAAACTAAACCCCCGGGTACACTTTTCTGATTATCTCGACCCGTACAGACACATTGGCATACTCAAAATGACCATATGGGTAACTTAAAATTAATTTACTTTTTATTTTCTTAAATTAGTCCTGACACGACTGACTCGAGCATCCCGACTTAATTTCTATAACTGTCGTATTATTCACTCGCGACCATTTTAATGAATTAAATCTTATATATTACTTTACTCATTAAGTAATATTCAACATAATTCTCACCAATAATTACTAGCTCTCATCATGCTAGTAAATATTAAATTTAAAAATCCAGATTAATATTAAATTAATTTATCCCAATTTAATTAATTCATCCCATAATTAAAGCCCATAAAAATATGGGGTATTAAGGGTTAATATACATATATTATGGGTGTTATGTATGTGTACTTGGTAGCGATGATTTATCTCGTATAATAGTGAGACTGATATTATGCAGACTTGAAGATAATGTGTAAGATGTTATGATAATAACCAGTGAAAGTTATTAAGTAATGAATTGTTATATAATCATTTAGGATGAGATTTAAATGATTATGCTTTGTGTAAAGTAGATACGTGAGTGGGGAAAATGCATAGACTTGAGGTGAAGTTATCCCTAGACGATTTGGGTAGCTTGATTTTGATTGAAATGCATACGTTAGGGTGCGCACTATAGTTGAGGGGTAAGGTTGAATCTCAAGAGAGTGCGACACCACTTTATATTATCAAATTATGCATTCATAATTATTATGCATTTTAATTCACTTGTTAAACTATTTTCAAACCTCGGGCTCTAACCCGTTTATATCCTCTCTCTTGCTTTTATTTATTATATAGGTGTCCCATCGCAAGGACCCCAATGTTGAGATTTATATTCCTGTGTATATGGAGTTGTATCATGTGCGAACTATTGTAGGACTTTTGTTGTAGCCGCTTCTCATTTTTGTATATCTAGTTAAGGATCCAAAATTATATTTCGGGTGTTTACCCAAGGGTTGTAGTGTTGTATATCTTATGCATTTCAGAGATTTGTTACATTGTGTAGTCCATTACCCGACAGCTTATTCGGGTGTATATATTCTTTTATTGTACATGTTGTATATTTATGATCACTTTTTGATGTTGTTTATGGTATGAATGTTCTATTTGTTATAATTTATTTGGCATCCGTTTATTCTGCTATTGGGCGGTTAGTTACTTCTTTATCATTTCGGCAGTTGATGCTGAGAATAATCCACTTGAGATTCATGTTTTATCCTAGTATAGGGCTGGCCACCTGTTATTATTATAGGCGGGGTGTCACAAAAAGTATCGAGAATGCTAGACTCCATACTAGATAAACGACCGCCAGTATCTCAAAACCAACTTCGCATACACCGTGCTCACTCAAATTTCTTTCTCTTTTTAATTTTATTTTTATTTACTTTTTTATTTTGTTACAGGAAAGAAAAAGAAAATGATCTGACTCAAAACCACGTTATTCCTAAGCTAACACAATGCAATTTGAATTATCTAACTTAGGTGAGGGAAATTTCAATTTTAAAATCTAGTTTTTCTGAGATTACTGGATGACAATAGGGGTTCTTGAGTTAATTTCCCAATACAGTTCCTACTCTTTAACAAGGGAGAATTTAAAAGACGACCAACTACGGTAGTCGCCTCAATCCCTAATTTTACTTCCAAGACAGTGGTCGGTACGAAGACTCATTAATAACCGCCAATCCTAGACGAGGTAAAATGGAACTGATTTGACAAGTTCACGTTGGATTAAATTTTAATTTCAGCCTCGTTAATAGTTTTTCTATGAGATATGTGTTACCCTAGGGCAAATGTGTAATTAATTTTAAATTAAAATATGGCTCGAGTTATGCAAATAATCGGGTAGTTTAGTGATTTTCGATCTAAGGAAGCGTGATAAAATCCCCACCTTATCTTGCAATTGAGTTTTTGTCCTTAAGTCACATTTATGCAACATGCTTATTGAAATGTGCAAAAATAAGTCCATATAAGGAGGACACAAAATGTACCTATGGCGTGGACTTTTTATGATTACTTGTTTATGCCGGGTTGAAATTTTTTTTGATGTCGATCAGAGGAAAACATTGCCTACGTTTTAGTCATCTCCGAGAGTACCTTGTGTGCATGGTAAGATTACAAAAATGTCGTTAGCGCTCTCAAACGATTGTTTTCTTTTTTGGGATTTTTATTCTTTTTTTTAATGAATGTGTTCCTGAAAAATAACTACACGAAGTGTAAAGTGCGACAAAAATATTGAATAAAAATATCACAACACATGCACTAACGGTGTAGTTTGACATGAGGAAGAGAAGAAAAAAAAGAAAAACAAAAAATAATAAAATAAAAGGTATATCATGACAAATTTTTTATATCTATATTATGAAAAAAAAATTACATGCTATTGGAATTAATTTTCTTCTTTTAAACTGAATTTTTTACATAAAAATAATAATTTTTTTGGAAATTTAAAAAAAAAAAAAATTTTTTAATTTTTCAAATATTTTAGGTATTTTTATTAGACAACTAGTGTCAAAAACTACTCTTTACTAATAAAAGACTTCAATATGATTTATTATTATTTCTATTTCGAAAATAATACAAAAAATGCCACTGCAATATATATATATTATTTTTATTTTAAGCTAGTCTGAAAGTTAATAACTTTTAAAATCAACACAAATCCCCATCAACGATGCAAAAAACTTGTCAAAATTTAAATAATAAAATTATCACAACTTCACGGGCTATTGGAGTATATAGAGAGTGTAAGTACAGGTTGAACCTACGGAGATTTGGTCAATTCTTATAATTATCATTTTTTTAACAGACAAAATGAGTGTAATGATATGATTGAGTCCTAAATTGAAAACAAGAGTGAATAAATAAAATGACTACAAATTATATAATCAGATGTGAAAGAAAACTAGGACGCTGGATCTGTTTATTATTTTTAATTAAAATCACACGTTAATATAACTCTGTATTCTAGAATATATAGCTCAAAATGCATCGACTCTCGCCGCGTACATTCTTAAAAATACAATAGTAAAATTTAACTAAATATTTTAACGTCTCTTAAATTAGACGCCTTAAATCCCTATTCCCTCATAGTTATCAATTTTAAGTTTTAATGTTGTATTTAAGTATGAGATATCAAACAATTTAATGTAAGTATAAACCATAAAAAAATACGCATTTAACTTCTGAAAATGTGATATACCAAATAATTTCAAAGGTTTAAAACACACTCTCGTGTAGTTTTAAGTGAATACTGAATTTTTATTTTTAATTAACCCATGTCGGGAATTAATACTGAATTAAATTAACATGCAAATTTAATTAATCATGATAGCCTTCACGTAGTCCTAATAATAAAATTACTCAAGCGTCATAATTGGTGCACAAATATTGCAAGATGAAATAATAATTTTCATTAAGAAAATCAAACTTACAAAATTTCGAGTCCAAGACTTGAGTACCCAGTACACAATGTTCCTCCCATACCTACACATAAATAGTCTCATAAACACTCAAAACTAACACACAAGGTATAACATTCTTTATGCTAAAAAATTATAATCTTTCAAATTTTCTGCCTCTATTCAAGTCTGTATCCCCCTCCTTTGTTTTGTCTGAGCGATTTATATCCTCCTCTCCACATATATATATATATATATATATATATATATATATATATATATATATATATATATATATATATATATATATATATATATATATATATATATACACACACACACACGTGTGTGTGTGTGTGTCCAAGACACCCCAAAAATAGGATGTCGCTGCTCCCCTCACCCAACATACACATACATATTTTTACATGCGTGTGTTTATTGATATTTTGTGGCTTTGTGTGTAAAACCATTTTTAAGAACACCATAATATTAATCAAGAAAACATTAATTTGATTAAATTTTCACATACAAATGTTCTTAATAAAAGTATCTTAGATCTTCATGATTATCACATTTAAACATTATGCAGAACATAAATGGTGTTAAAAATAATATACCTCCATAATTATCACAATTATAAATATTGACGGAGCAGTCAATCTTAACGATGTCTGATCGGGCTGAATTTTGGAACACATCTTCATCTTGTATGTAGCAAGAATATACTCTAATTTCAATGCATTCCAACGATTAGATCTCCCAGTATGGCCAAAGCACTGTTTAGAAATTTACTCCCTTGAGAATTTAGATTTCTCTCCCTTTCCTATAATTTCATTATGTTGTCATTTTAGAGTGTCTGAATGATGAAAATCAGTCACTTATTTATAGGCAAGGACATGATCTAAATCTTTAACAGTCACTTAATATCAACTGTCCATCAAGGTAGATGCCCAAGAGTCCTTTTGAATCTTGGTATTTGGAGTACCCTTTCATTAACCAAAGTGACTCTTAGAATTAATATAATTATGGAGCACATAATGGAGAATTATATAAAATAATTCTAACAGTCTCCCACTTGATCCATAATTATTATAAAGTGCGCAATAATCCTTGAGTCCTCCTTAAATGGTTTTCCATAAAGACCTTCATCAAACAAATCATCAATGCGAGTCATGGCGCTCACATAATAATTCAAGAGCATGATCACTTTTATGTACCACAACATTAACAACTCATCCAATAAGGTCTATAAATAGGGTTATTCCATAATGGTCCTATAATGTCTTTATAAAAGACTATTTCTGTCACATTCTTTCATTCACATGCATGTGTACAATAACGACATACATAAATGATTCTGAAACATTGTATGATATCATATGGTAGTGTCAAAATAAGCACTAAAAATCCACCACATCAAGATTTTATCGGCTATACTTTAAGACTCGTATCTTAAGCATGCTTCATTAATATCTTTCGTGATAGCCCAATCATGTGGATTTTCTATGCTAACACTTGTACAAATGTGTTAAATGACACTTGTTTCAGAACTTCTTCTTTAAAAGGTATTTTCATTCAATGTGCTTAGTTACTCACATAATACCTAATGTATCTTAATAAAGAAGATTGCAACGACGGTACCATAATATTTCAGCGACTTGTCAATATTGTCGACAACTCCAAGTCCCAAATTTTAAGTTATGTTGGCATAATCAATAAGTTGTAGCTTCAAAGCATGCTACAGATTCAGATTTCTATAATAGTCAATGGATTGCATTGCACTACTTCATTATATTGGTCGTTAAACGAAATTAAATATAAGTAGACAAGAGTGAACTTCATACTTTCCATAAAACCAGTTAATCTTAGTTGTAATAACTGATCGTCCAAAAAATGAGCAATCAACTTTAATGTGAGAATATAATCTTTCAGTATCTCATAAATTCATATATTACATATTTAAAATTCCTGTAACATGTTGTTTCTTTACTTTATAATAAATTGAATATATAAACTTACTCCCACTGATCATAAGTTGTATAAATTGAATATACAATGATTATAAAATATAATGGTATTACTTCTAAAAATACCATAGGTGGGAAATATAATTAAGTTTATACAATCATTTATATATGACATGTGTAAAATATCACAAGCATAATATTTTTTACATACACTAAATGTAACTCTCATCATAATGAGTTACTCTTCTCATAAGAATTTTACGTCCTTGAAAAGAATGATGCCATTGAAAAAAAATGAGAAGGTTCATTTATAACATTTTCTCATTACACATAAAACATTTGACTACAATTTAACTTAAACACAATTCAAGGACATATCGTAGTCTAGTAAGTTTACTTCTTATGATTTGTGAAAACAAAACCAAATATTTATCCTTATGTCAAATTCATATTTATGTAGGTACACCACATAATTATTTAGAATAGTAGACTCCATTTATGATCTTCTTAATACTATTCCTTATGATTTTATCTACATTTGTCTCACAATGACAAATACCATAATTTAGTGGTTGATCATTTATTTGTTCTTTATTGTTTACACAATCCAACAACTAAAAGAACAAGTATTGAAGAAAGTTATCGGTAATGGGATAAGTACCTTACCTTCCATATTTCATGATTTTCAACTTCCACTAATTTCACCATTCATAATGAATTTGACATTCGATTTTCTTTAATGGAATACGCATAAGTACATGTTGATGACGATTATATGATCTGTGTAAGTCCCCTTTAAGAGAGTTTTCTCATAATCTCCCACTTGGGCCATATAGATCATCCGTATGTTAGATATTGTGATACCTTAAGGGCATAACTCGACTATCAATATTTATAAGAGATATTACAAAAATCTTGTCCATAAAAAATTACATAAGGAGTCTAGATTTAATTTTGGACAAGATTAAAGAGTTTTATCAATAATACGATGATTATGATGCGGGATCAAAACAATATTTAAAAGAAATATATCCACACGTTGTCTTATACAAAACATCAAAGGAATACCATAACCTTTGAGAAGGAGGGACTGCAAAAATGCTAAAAACAATATCCCTCATAATCAAGTCTAGGAAAATATTTTTCAAGAAAATTGTAAGCATTGAGGGTTTATGAAAAACAAATGACTTGATTCCCCAAGAATGAACGACAGTAAATCTTATTTTCATTTGTAGTTTGTTTTGTAAACAATTCTTGCATCAAATGTAAATACTTTCTGTAGCACAGTAAGTTTAGCTTGTAAACTCTACTAAGATAAAAACTCGTTTCGAATCATAAAGGATACATATTATCTCTATCATTATTAGTTCGAGTGTGCAATATGTAAACCAACTTAATTTGTTTAATTTCTTCAAACTTTATATGGAGTGTTCCACACAATATTGATTATCAATAGTGGGCTAAAAAAATCTAACATAATAATCGATAGAAACAAAATGAGATCATAATTTATTAAAGATATCAGATAAATTGTTCACTACATTAATGCTTTGATTTGACAACACATACGTTAATATCTCGCTAATACCTAATGTGCATTTTATTTTTCTCATTAGTAACCATGGATTATCAATTCTATGATGCTTGTATATACTGGAGTACTAAATATACATGATATATACATTAATAATTTATATGATATGTAAAGTTCACTCAATCAGTCAGAATCAATTCCTCGTAAGAAATAATCTTGTGTGATGATTAAACTCAATATACTCCACATTTATAAGCATCGGAGGTTACTGTAGTTATCATCTTTACATTTAATATTCATTTTCATTATAGTTGGGTCACTGTGGTGACTACCAAATATATCATAATATGAATATTACATTAAGTAAAGACTTACATACACAAGTTAATAAATTTTCCACTTATGTTCATTAAATATCGCATGAGCAATGAACTAAATTATTCATGTTTGGGTTTCATACACTTAATTGGTGATATCATGATGAAAGAAATAATGACATCTACATTTGATGACCATTATTGTCTTCCCAAAATATATATATCAGCACTTAGTTTTTGCTCAATAATTGTAATTAGACCTGTAGGCTACCAAATCACAATAATTGAATAAACAATAATATGTATGCAACATCATAAATCTTAACATTAAATATCATACATGGACCCATATGAAATACAAAAATATGCATAATATCAACGCATTAGTCTAATATTTATCTTTTATGGAATGCAGTACTTTAACGAACATCAATCCTTACATTATATAAATATTAGAGATACACATACATGAGTAAAATACCCGCAATACATGAATAAATTATATAATTGTCCATTTCTAAATTTGAAATTCATGAAAAACTAGACATAATATGAAAATCAAATAGACAAGGAGTTTGCATGAGATATTACACGAATAATAGTAAATGAAAAACATGAATCATTTACTTTCACTTCATCACTTATGTATGAGTAACAAATCATAAATATTGACCCAAATCATTTATGGTCATACTAATGCACAATACGGTTATAACATTAAGTTGATGATGTTTGATATTTAATTCAACTTAATGGGATTACTAACATTAGAATAAATAATAATTCTTCAACTACATGAATCATTGGCCTGTGTTTGGCACGAGACTCATTAAAATACGAACATCATAATATTCAACAATACCAATCATTGGCATGTGTTTGGTACGAGACTCATCAAAATATGAATATTAACAATAACATAATATTCAATAATGTGAATCATTGGCCTGTGTTCGGCATGAGACTCATCAAAATATGAATATTAACAATAACATAATATTTAATAATATGAATCGTTGGCCTGTGTTTGGCACGAGACTTATCAAAATATGAATATTAATAATAACATAATATTCAATACTATGAATCATTGGCCTGTGTTTGGCACGAGATTCATCAAAATATGAATATTAACAATAACATAATATTCAATAATATGAATCGATAGCCTATCTTTGGCACGAGATTCATCAAAAATATGAATATCAACAATAACATAATATTGAATAATATGAATCGCTGGCTTGTATTTGACACGGGAGTCATCGAAATATGAATATTAACAATAACATAATATTCAATAATATGAATTATTGGCCTGTGTTTGGCACGAGATTCATAAAAATATGAATATTAATAAAAATATAATATTCAATAATATGAATCGTTGGCCTGTGTTTAACACGAGATTCATCAAAATATGAATATTAACAATAACACAAGTCTAATATCATACTATATGAAATATATTGACTTGTGTTTAGCATTTAAATGCACATAAAACAAGAATATTAATCTCAAAAATATATTCATACGTTCAATACTCACGAAATGATCATAACATGTGTTTGGTTTCTAATCCAACACAAACATAAATTCATGAATAAATAAAACAATTCCCATAGTGAAAACACACACGTAATATTTAACAAAATTATAACTTTTGCCCAAAAAAAATTCGTCAACACTATAGGGATGTAGATAGTTACTCCAAAATCTCAAAATAAATTGCGGAATTCCAAAATCAATTTTCTGGAAAGAGATATTATCGTAAAAATTATTTATGTAAAATTAATGGCCCCAAATATATTATACTCAAAACTTAATGTATAATTAAAGGTCCAAAAGTAGATGCATACACAATAATCTAATATTTACAATTACAGACTAAAACACTTTAATGTCTTTTCCATTTAACATCATATAAATATGAATGTCGAAACATCAATTCGAACATTTGAGCTATCAAATATAGATTATTCACAATAATCTAATTTATCGAAATGTTATTGTCAAATAATGATACATCTAATATTCAAAATTTTATATTGAAATTCTTAGTCAATACAAATAATACATAACATGAATATTAGAAAAATCATGAACAAAGAAAATAGCCCCCGTGATGGAAAAATACATAATATTAGGAAAAATCGTAATTTTTTCTAAAAATAAAAAATTTGAGCTAGCACCACGGGGATGTAAAGAATTAATCCAGGATCACTTTTCAGTTTGCAGAATTTCAAAAGCAATTTTTAATCGAGAGTTATTATCATTGACATTATTACCAAAAATGGCAAAAACATATTTTTAGGGGTCTAAACGGCGTCAAAATGCAAAACTGGGGTAAGACCCATTGTAGACAATGGGTTTTGTTTATTTCAACGTTTTCAGGGAGTTTCAGAAAATTCCGATCAAGTTTTGACCTTTCATATTTCGACTAGTAAGTATAGGCGACAAAAGAAAATTATCAAAAAAAAAAAATCTCAGGTATGCACAAAAATTGATTTAATGTAGACTCCATTATAAGCAAATACCAATAAAGGAAAATCATGAGATCTTAAACTTTGGCTCTGATACCACATGTAAAACCATTTTTAAGAACACCATAATATTAATCAAGAAAACATTAATTTGATTAAATTTTCACATACAAATGTTCTTAATAAAAGGATCTTAGATCTTCATGATTATCACTTTTAAAAATTATGCGAAACATAATTGGTGTTAAAATAACATACCTCCATAATTATCACAATTAGAAATATTGACAGAGCAATCAACCTTAACGATGTCTGATTGGGCTAAATTTTAGAACACAACTTCATCTTATATGTAGCAAGAACATACTCAAATTTCAACGCATTCCAATGGTTAGATCTTCTAGTATGGCCAAAGCACTCTTTTGAAATTTACTCCCTTGAGAATTTATATTTCTCCCTATTTCCTATAATTTCATTATGTTGTCATTTAGAGTGTGTGAATGATGAAAATCAGTCAGTTATTTATAGGCAGGGACAAAACCTAAATCTCCAACCGTCACTTGATGTCAACCGTTCATCAAGGTAGATTCTCAAGAGTCCTTTTAACTCTTGGTATTTGGAGTACCCTTTCATTAACCGAAGTGACTCTTAAAATTAATATAATTATGAAGCACATAATGAAGAATTATATAAAATAACTAGCATGCAGGCCACGCGATGCATGGCTGAATTTATAAAAACTGTATTGTTTTAATTAAATTTCTAAGAATAAATAAACTTGATATAGTTTTAAATAATAGATATAAATTAACTTAGAACAAAATTGATAAATCAAAAACTTTATAATTACAATAGCATAAATTATAAAAAAAATCCCCACTTTTTTATTTTGGCAAAAAGAAATATACATGTAAGAAACCATGCATCTCTTTTAAAGTGACCATAAATGAGTAACAGAAAACCAGTCAAAAAGTTCTTACTCGAGATTTTGCAAAACCGAAGAAGATGATGAGTCTTAGTTCCCATTTTGATATTGCTTTGAAATTCAAACAAATGATTGATTTCCTAGTTTTAAAACATACTCATGTTTGCAACCCCTACAAGCTCTACCATAACTATAAAGAAAATGTATATTGGGACTTAAAGCATTACTCTTTTGTTAACACATAAAAGCACAACTACTCTACACTTGAGAAATCAATAAAAAAATTATCTATTTATTTTAACTTGTCTGCTGTGGAAAATAAACTTTTATTTTCACATTTGTTTCACCCACCGAGTGAACAAAAAAGCAATGTATATCTACCCAATTCTTTGATAGTCTCTAGTATTCGGTAGTCAAATTAGACAAATCAAAAGCAACTCATAAATATCAATTCATGCCTAAATTTCCTCGCTTGGAAGCCTTCCTCAACTTCTTCTCCCATTTGGAAATCTTCCTCGTCTTTGTTTGCTTGATCCTCTCAACGATATTCCCTACCCTCTACTTTTGCTTCTCCCCCTTTAACTTCTCCCTACTATCTTTTCCCCTGAATTTTTTTGCTTCAAAAAAATCTAATCATATAAAACACTTAAAAATCCTTTTTTTAATAATTCAATGGAAATCTTTGTGGTGAATGAAAAAGGGCACAGTTTCTTTAAAGCCTCAACAGGGAAGAGCAAATGTACTATTTGATGAGTTCAACATTATTTCTGACACAGTATAAGTACAAATAGTAATGCAAGACCCACGAAGATTCAACTGAGCAATTGGTGGTAAATTTATATCAATTTCAGTTGGGAAATATTGAAGCTACAGGTTGAAAATGTGTCTTCTTTCCATTTCTTACCAGTTACTGATAAAACTATTGTTGCTATATGCCTCAAACTAAGGCCTGCCTCTTCAATCTGGTTTTCTTGACCCCCTTGATCAATATATATCAGGAAGCATCATTTCCATCCACTGTCATATTAAATGAAATATCAAATGTGTTTTCTCTTTTTTAATATAAAAATCATTAATAAGAAGGACATGCCAGATGAAAATTTTCAATTCTGAATATGGCTAAAAAGTTTTTTTTAGTAAAATTAAACCAAATAGATCAAAAGACAATAGTCCCACCAGAAGAACACCCACCTCTTCCCGTCCATTGAATATTCTCTTTCCATCTCTCTTTTCCTACCAAACTCCCCCATCCTTCCCCTCCTTCACAGTGTTTTGTAACAACCCTCGATTTTGGGAGGCTCATTTTATACTAAGTTACCACATAGGGTAATTATATAAAATGTTGGAACATGACTAAATATTAATTTTATGAAATGAAAGTTAATACTTGTTGGGTTATTGCATATTTACTGCATGAGAAAGTAAATATCATTCTAATGTATGTTTTATAGTGTCATGTGTTTTAAATGACATTATGGTTTAATTGAAACCGAAATTTAAAATGGTTTAGAAAATTGTCGGATGCCATTTTAGAGGGCGTAGTTAGTCCCGGAATGTGCGAGACAATCAAAATAAGTCCCATATTGTATTTTTTTGTTTCGGGCACTTATACCTGGTTTTAGCTGAAACGCGTATTTACGAGTCATTTTAATGTGATATTAATCACTTAAGTGGGGAGACTTATGTTAAGCCACGATTTAGTCTTCTAAATCCCCTAATTTACCTATTTCATGTCTTAAACATAGAGAGAAAAGGAGAGAAAGAGAGCTTGGGAGAAAAGAGGAGAAAGAAGAGAAAAAATAAGATTGAAGATGGATTGTTGTTACTACAAAAAGAAATCTAAAATTTCAACTCTAAGGCAAGTTTTCTACTTGCTAATATATGTTTTAAGATGAATAAATTGTGTGATATTTATGTATATATATATTTGGAGATCACAAAATGGAAATTATGGTATTTAAACCTAGATTTGGTTTTGATGATAAGATTTTGAATTATAATGGTTATAAATCATGTAGGATAATCTTTTGGTAGATAAAGATTGTTGGTTGAGTTCAACATAGAAGAGATTTAGGATTTGGAAAAAGTGAAATTTTCACTTGGGTTAAATTTTGGAAAAAGGAAGAACCCTAGGTCTGCTACGACCGGTCGGCCGCCGTCTCAGGATCGGTCGACCGGGCCTTTGCGGGAGGGCTTACTGCTTTCCTACAAAGGCATAAATTTTGAGCGCGATTAACCGCGGTTCCCTGACCGGTCGACCGGCCCCTCCATTCTGAGCTTTCTGTTTTTCTTTGTAGGCAAAATCTGGAGACGCGGTCGACCGCGGTCTCAGGACCGGTCGATCGGTCCCCTGTTTTCATCCTAAAATCTTATTTTGTTTCCTAAATTTATTTTCTTCAATAGGGACTAGGAACCTTCTTGAATGAAGTAAATTTAGAGTTTTAGAGTCCTAGATGAATTAGTTATCCACCCTACATTAGAAATAGGATAAATGGGAACTTTACCGGGGATATGCCAATTGAAGTTAGGGCATTCTTTCTTCTAGTTGATTACTATTAAACTAGGAGTTGTAGTGTTATGTTCGGGAAATTTTAGAAGCTCCATTTAGCTGTGTTAGTCTTGATGGTTTATAATAACACCACAAACGAACCTTGGGAGAATAGATTGGATGTTTATTTATTCATCGAGGTGACAATGATAAGATGAACTAAGTATGGCTCCGGGTATATTATAAGGTATTTACAATAATGTAAATGATTAGTGTTTCGGTTAAAATGAAACATATATATATGGAAAGGAAATGAAATGGAAATGGTATTAATGATGGTAAATGATAATTTACTCAATCATGAATATGGTAAATGCTAATTTACTTGATACACACCACTCTAAATGACATCATAAGGGAAGTTCGCGCGTTTGGTGATGCCCCTTGGCTAATGAATGCAGGGTGGATATACTCCATATGCCATATGAGAGATTGTGATATGTTTTCTGCGTTGGTGAGGGGATTCCTGGTGTGGTCTTGACTATCCCACAGGCATATGGCCGCTTCCCGACGTCTTGCGTTATAGGTGCCCAGGTTGTCTTGTATAGATAGGCCCTGGAAGATGATGGTCATTTAGGGGCGCGCCCAGTGGGGAAACTCGGAGGGGCGGTCTTAGAAACGTTATATGTATATAAATATAACTATTCATAATGAAGTGGGACTTGATGTATGAGATATTCCATAAAGATCATGATGAAGTGTCATAAAGAGCACAATGAAATGCCATAAAGAGCATTTGTTGATAATGATATTCCTGCTAAGGAATGATAATGCCAGGATGGGCATGAAATTGAAATAAAAGCCATAAAGGGATTATAAGTATAGTTATTTTTTTTCCTGTTAGGAAATAAACTATGAAATGAATCGGTATTCATGATGGAAGTTTTGAATTATGTTAACATTTCCTCTTCTTATGCAGAATTAAATTTAATTCGTGCTTTTCTTTAAATTGTCTTAGCTTATGCCTTAAACTGTGTAGATAGGTTTTTTTTATCTTTTCTAGCATGATCTTATTCATAACTTTCATACTTTTTACTCATCTGGTAATCATATAGAACCGGGCCCTGGCCTGTTTACATTTCTTGTTCCATATGCATCCTGTTACCGCTCAGGTACTCCGCCGCAAGGATGCCTGATTTGAATTCCTATTCTGATGTCCTGGACGAGCCGTGATGCATTGCGGGTATTACGGGACACATTTGGTATAGACGTTTTCATTTTTGTATTCTAGCAATGATCGGGTCTCTTTACTCGGGCGAGAGGCCCAAGCTTTTGTAAATGTCTAATGAAATGTAATATATAAATTAATGAGTTTGTTTAAATGTTGTTATAAAGTTTGTTGACCGGTAACACATTCGGTTTTTTTATTGTATTCTTGTTATTATTATTTATATAGGTCTTGGGGTTTCCCATATCTTTTCAGTATTTGGGTTGTTTAAATTATCTCTTTAACTTTAAAACAAAATTTTTGGCAACCCGTTTTCTAAAATATTGGGTGGTTATCCTAGATACTCTTTATTTTTATTGTCATGCTGAGAATGATTCCATTTATGATTCCTGCTATATTGGAGTATTGGGCTGGCCACACCTTATTTTGGTGAGCGGGTTGTCATAGATGGTATCAGAGCATCAGGTTCTAGAGTCCTTAGGAATCTGTGTGGACGTCTTATGTTTTCAGCGTTGCTTTTTATTTGATATAGAGACTTAGGATTAAGATCGTTGATTTCTCTGGTGAGATTTCATTTTTCTGCCATTCGATAGGACCCATAGAATCTTTTGCGCATTCATGTGAGATTCGTAGGTCGATTGAAGAAGGACGCCAAGAAAGTTCGTTATGAAGGCGTCAGAAGGTGGGGTTACGAAGAACTGTAATTTGGGGTCAGAGATGAGGACTTCTTGGGTGGTCGCTTTCTTGTTGTGGTGTTTTCTTATTTTACTACTGCGACTACCAATTACAGTGGATGTAGTTTTCTTAGTACCGCTAGAAGAGAGAGTGGTACTAAGCTTGGGACTCCAAGTGACGTTAATTAAAGTGGAAAGGAGCCACGAGAAGGCCAAGTGTTGAAGGAATCTTGGCCCATGGAGAAGCCCCGGGGGACACTTGCAACAGCGAGTTTCTCTGAAATAACTGGGCTGATGAGAAGATAGATTCTCAAATGCTCACGCGAGGTTCGGTCAGAGGCCGGTAGGGAATAAAAAGGTATACAGTTAGGGAGACCGGTAGCGTATTCTCTTTGTTGAGGAAGAAAAAAAAGGGATTGCGTGTGAAATTATTGTCAGCCAGGGTTGGAACAATGGCTATAACGTAGAGTGGAAAACCACTCATTTCGATTGTGTTGATTGGATGACTAGGGAAATGATAGATTTCATAGTTGGGACTGGATGGAAGTAATATTGGTTTGGATAAGACTCGAATACGGTGTCTGAGAACCATTAGTAACTAACCCGGAGTTATTAGCAAGAATGGGTGGGCATTCCACCTTTGTTGTGGGTGGTGCATACCCCACAATAAGATAGAGTAGTATTGTATCTACTGTAGATTAGGGTGTGTAAATTGATCTTGTAGTAGTATTTACGTTATTTTAGAAGAGTAATTATGTGACTTCCGTGGTAGGGAAGTTTTATGATTTCTTCACTCGTTATGAAGCGAGTGATGATATATTAAATGTATATATGTAATATTCGTTAATTGCATTATGTGTCCCTTGGCTGAGTGCTCTATTGCTTGTTTTCATTATATGTGGATGTTATGACTTATCTCCACGACCAACAAGGTTAGGTAGTAATGCATAGGAGGGGTTCATTGTTTGGATTCCGCTTTTGCGAGACGCTCCACGCGTGAACCTTAACGACGTTGGGAGTGGAGAGACGTCACTTTTCCTTTCTCTTATTTTATGTATAATATGCGAGTAAAGATATTTTGGGTTGGTTTGGGGTGATAGTAAGCAACTAGTTGTTGTGTAGGGCAATCTCACTTCTAGTTCAAAATGGAACTAGTTGTTCTATAATATCTCTCCTAGATACAGGTTGAGACTTTATAGAGGTGGATCGAGGTAGGTAGGAGATTTTTTTTATTGTGTTAACTTGTGTGAGTGTTTGATTGTTCGTTTGCTTTGTATGTGCTTGTTACGCTTTATCTCCATGATCAACTAGTTAAGTAGGCATGTGTCGGAGGGGTTCGTTGTTTGGATTTCGCTTTGTGAGACACTCCGCGCACATGAACACTGAACGACGCTATGAGTGGAGAGGCGCTATTCTTTTCTCTTTCTTTCATTTTATTTTTGTTGTTTGAAGTGGTTTGAAAGGTTTAGCCGAGAATCACGTAGAAGAGTGATTAAGGGCTATTAAAGTTCGAGATAGAAGCACTGTATATAGTTCTCTCCTATGATCGATGTGAGGGAGACTGAGATATGAAGTCGAATTGAGACTTCTGGTTTATGCCTTGATAAGAAGGTCATGTTTACATAATGGGATATGTATTGGTAAGACTTTACAGAAAGTAAATGTCCGATAATTTAAAACCATTGATTATTTGAAACATAGAAGTAGAATCTTGTTAGTAGGGTTGTAAATTAGAATTTTACTGGTCCCGATCATATGTTTTAGACCGTCATATCTTGATGACCGACGATGCGAGGTAGTAGTGTAACGGGAGGGTTCCTTGTTTGGATTTCGCTTCGGCGAGACGTCCCACGCATGAAACCGAGCGAATGTTGGGAGTTGAGATAGGTCTTGGACACTAGGGATATATTTAGTATTATATGCTTATGATTTAGATAATATATATATATATATATATATATATATATATATATATATATATAGAGAGAGAGAGAGAGAGACTTTAGGTTTCTTAGAACGTAAGGCCCTTAGGGCAGGTGATGTTGATTTAGGAAGGCGGTAAGGAGTTGACCACGAATAAGTTGTGGGTTAACTCTATGAGGGATTAGATCCCTAGGAACGAGATTTATGGGATCTCGAGAGGTTTGGTAGTTTAGGCCAAAGGAGATGAGTCCTTTCTTAGATATGGTGTTACGTGGCGACTTCACTTACGGGGAGTTAATGGACGGGATAACCTTCACTCCTGAGCCCATAATAGTGAGCTAGAGAGTGGGTTTAATGCATAAGTTTCTGCCAGGTTGGAGAGTAATAATACTGGAGCATAGACCCATTGTTTATGCGTCTCACAAGTTTAAACTTGTGGGAAGTATCATCCCACGTTTAAAATGGATGTTATTGATGAGGCATTACTTCCTAGACAGAAATTGGTATCTCTCGCGGGCTATAAGTTGTTGCAAAAGGTCGTAAAAGAAATAGAGTTGGTGTTTAGAGTTCGGAAGAATTATCGAGTGGACATTCCCTCTCGCTAAAGGAATGCGATTGGGGTAGTAGATGCGTCGAGTAGGAAGCTCGTCGAAGATATAAGTGGTGGCATGGAAATCCAAACAGAACGAGCATAACAAGATAGATCTTGTAGCAAGAGAATTCATGTCGGTGATTGATCATTTCACCTACTCGTGTGAAAGAGAGTAGCAATGGAATGAAGAAGGGTATATTCATAGACGTCAGCATTCAGTTGCCGACATCTAACTGGTCATGATCCTCTTTGAGAAAATTGTTGATCGTTCGACCAAATTGGTTCTTTTCCGGCCATTAGGGGCGGACTAGTTGTAGAAGAGTGCGCCCCATTCTCGATGGAGGAATGGTAGAACCATAGGAGATGCCTATTAAAATAGGGTGGACCGAGACTAGATATTCGTGTTGGAGGTTTGGTACAAGTTTCCATGAAGTGATGGGAACCGTATGGAAATGGAGTATACCTTACCACCCTAAAGCGGATTGATGAATGGAGGAAGTTGACTTAATGCCGAAAGGCATACCTGGAATGTGCGCCTTAGGATACATAGCTATTGAGAGCATAGCTGCATGGAGGGAAATTCCCGTACATCCATTAGGCTTTTGAATGACCTTATGGATCATTTCCTAAGTCTTGGCACCGTGAGTGGTCTAGTGTGTCCGGTTGAGTAATCTGCATGCTCGTTGGATGGAACGAACGGGTAATATGTTCCTTGGACTTGGAGTGGTCTCGGTACATTTCTTTAAAGATTTGGCTTTTGATCCATACGCCTTGATGAGATATGTAAATGCGAGGGAAAGTTGAGTAGCGTTGGGGTTAATCCACTTAGAGTTGGTATGGGTGCCCCGAGGTGAGATGTAACATGATTCTGGAGGTTAGACTATTTGTGTCGAGCCATGTGGGCATCGTCTTCCGCCGTAAGAAGCTAGAATCGATAGTTAGTGAGGAACGCTTTGTGCTACTAGAGCACAAATTATGTAGACTGAGATCGATAGGGCCAACCTTAGTTCGGGTCCATTTGGGACGTTGCGATACCGAGGGGTTTGTTTGGGATGGTAGAATCCTAGTTTAGAGTAGTATAACCTTTTTGAAATTTGGGTATACCCGAATTTTGGGGGTAAAATTCCCTCATAAGGGGGGGGAGTATGTAACAACCCTCGATTTTGGGAGGCTCATTTTATACTAAGTTACCACATAAGGTAATTATATAAAATGTTGGAACTAGAGTAAATATTAATTTTATGAAATGAAAGTTAATACTTGCTGGGTTATTGCATATTTACTGCATGAGAAAGTAAATATCATTATATTGTATGTTTTATAGTGTTATGTGTTTTAAATGACATTATGGTTTAATTAAAACCGGAATTTAAAATGGTTTAGAAAATTGTCGGATGCCATTTTAGGGGGCGTAGTTAGTCCCGGAATGTGCGAGACAGTCAAAATAAGTGCCATATTGTATTTTTGTGTTTCGGGCACTTTTATCTGGTTTTAGCTGAAACGCGTATTTGTGAGTCATTTTAATGTGGTATTAACCACTTAAGTGGGAAGACTTATGTTAAGCCACGATTTAGTCTTCTAAATCCCCTAATTTCCCTATTTCATGTCTTAAACATAGAGAGAAAATGAGAGAAAGAAAGCTTGGGAGAAAAGAGGAGAAAGAAGAGAAAAATGAAGATTGAAGATGGATTGTTGCTACTACACAAAGGAATCTGAAATTTCAACTCTAAGGAAAGTTTTCTACTTGCTAATATATGTTTTAAGATGAATAAATTGTGTGATATTTATGTATATATATATTTGGAGATCACAAAATGGAAATTATGGTATTTAAACCTAGATTTGGTTTTGATGATAAGATTTTGAATTATAATGGTTATAAATCATGTAGGATAATCTTTTGGTAGATAAAGATTGTTGGTTGAGTTCAACATAGAAGAGATTTAGGATTTGGGAAAAGTGAAATTTTCACTTGGGTTAAATTTTGGAAGAAGGAAGAACCCTAGGTCTGCTATGACAGGTCGACCGCGGTCTCAGGACCGGTTGATCGGGCCTTTGCGGGAGGGCTTACTGCTTTCCTACAAAGGCATAAATTTTGAGCGCGATCGACCGCGGTTCCCTGACCGGTCGACCGACCCCTCCATTCTGAGCTTTCTGTTTTTCTTTGTAGGCAAAATCTGGAGACGCGGTCGACCGGTCCCCTGTTTTTCATCCTAAAATCTTATTTTGTTTCCTAAATTTATTTTCTTCAATAGGGACTAGGAACCTTCTTAAATGAAGTAAATTTAGAGTTTTAGAGTCCTAGATGAATTAGTTATCCACCCTACATTAGAAATAGGATAGGTGGGAACTTTTCCGGGGATATGCCAATTGAAGTTAGGGCATTCTTTCTTCTAGTTGATTACTATTAAACTAGGAGTTGTAGTGTTATGTTTGGGAGATTTTAGAAGATCCATTTTGCTGTGTTAGTCTTGATGGTTTATAATAACACCACAAACGAACCTTGGGAGAATAGATTGGAAGTTTATTTATTCATCGAGGTGACAATGATAAGATGAACTAAGTATGGCTCTGGGTATATTATAAGGTATTTACAATAATGTAAATGATTAGTGTTTCGGTTAAAAAGAAACATATATATATGGAAAGGAAAGGAAATGGAAATGGTATTAATGATGGTAAATGATAATTTACTCAATCATGAATATGGTAAATGCTAATTTACTTGATACACACCTCTCTAAATGACATCATAAGGGAAGTTCGTGCGTTTGGTGATGCCCCCTGGCTAATGAATGCAGGGTGGATATACTCCATAGGCCATATGAGCGATTGTGATATGTTTTCTAGCGCTGGTGAGGGGATTCCAGGTGTGGTCTTGACTCTCCCGCAGGCATATGGCCGTTTCCCGACATCTTGCATTATAGGTTCCCAGGTTGTCTTGTATAGATAGGCCCTGGAAGATGATGGTCATTTAGGGGAGCGCCCAGTGGGGAAACTCGGAGGGGCGGTCTTAGAAACGTTATATGTATATAAATATAACTATTCATAATCAAGTGGGACTTGATGTATGAGATATGCCATAAAGAGCATGATGAAGTGCCACAAAGAGCACAATGAAATGCCACAAAGAACATTTGTTGATAATGATATTCCTGCTAAGGAATGGTAATGCCAGGATGGGCATGAAATTGAAATAAAAGCTATAAAGAGCTTATAAGTATAGTTATTTTTTTTCTTGTTAGGGAATAAACTATGAAATGAATCGGTATTCATGATGGAAGTTTTAAGTTATGTTAATCTTTCCTCTTCTCATGCAGAATTAAATTTAATTCTTGCTTCTCTTTAAATTGTCTTAGCTTATGCCTTAAACTGTGTAGATATGTTTTTTTATCTTTTCTAGCATGATCTTATTCATAATTATCATACTTTTTACTCATTTGGTAATCATATAGAACCGGGCCCTGACCCGTTTACATTTCTTGTTGCATATGCATCTTGTCACCGCTCAGGTACTCCGCCGCAAGGATGCCTGATTTGAATTTCTATCCCGATGTCCTCGACGAGTCGTGATGCATTGCGGGTATTATGAGACACATTTGGTATAGACATTTTCATTTTTGTATTCTAGCTATGATCGGGTCTCTTTACTCGGGCGAGAGGCCCAAGCTTTTGTAAATGTCTAATGAAATGTAATATATCAATTAATGAGTTTGTTTAAATGTTGTTATAAAGTTTGTTGACCGGTAACACATTCGGTCTTTTTATTGTATTCTTGTTATTATTATTTATATAGGTCTTGGGTTTTTCCCTATCTTTTCAGGATTTGGGTTGTTTAAATTCTCTCTTTAACTTTAAAACAAAAATTTTGGCAACCCATTTTCTAAAATATTGGATGGTTATCCTGGATACTCTATATTTTTATTGTGATGCTAAGAATGATTCCATTTATGATTCCTGTTATATTGGAGTACTGGGCTGGCCACCCCTTATTTTGGTGAGCGGGTTGTCACATCTTTATTCTTGAAGTCTTAAAAGACCCATTTTCTCTAACCACATAAGCCCCATAATAAATCTTGAGATACCAATTTCAGATCCTGACTTGGAAACATTTAGATCAAGTGAAAATGATGTTGTGGTTGCTGGGTTTGTATTATTTTTTTCTAGCTATTTGAGTTTTTTGGGCCAAACTATTTATCTAATTGGCTTCATTTCTTGCAAACTACTTGAGGTTGATCGTCCACTTCTTTATGTAATGGATTAAAGAGTGATTTGGAAAGCCGCGAACTTAATCATTAAAGATAGTGAAGGGTCGATGTAAGGGTGATAGGGAGAGGTAGAGTAATGGAAGGAGAGAGCGGTGAGAAAAATGAATGGGTGCTGATATACCCGTTTATATCCTTGACCTGGCTGAAGATTATCTTCAAAACGGACGACCCTACGAGGGGCCGACCCTTCACCAGGCTCCAGCTAGCCTCCACCAGGCCCAGACGAGCCTACGAGTGGCCGACCCTTCCCCAGGCTCCAGACGACACTACGAGGGTACGACCCTCCACCAGGCTCCGGACGAAACTATGAGGGGCCGACCCTCCACCAGGCTCCGGACGACACTACGAGGGTACGACCCTCCACCAGGCTCCGGACGACACAATGAGGGGCCGACCCTCCACCAGGCTCCGGACGACACTACGAGGGTACGACAGTACGAGGCCAGAATTAAGCCAGGCTCACTTCCAGAAGAAACTTTGCCCTCGGCCTCGGCTCATAGGCCGAGGGTGATATCATGACGGCGCGTGGTTTGGGAGACGCGTGGAACAGTGCGCGTCAGGCTCATATGACACGTGGCAGACCGTTATAACAGAATCACACCCTCACGTGAGGGAATATTATGTCATCATTTGGCATCTACAGGTGTCAACAGGGGATTGGCTAGATCATTATTCACATGCACCATGCTTACTTGGGGGGTACACTACACCCCCCAAGACCTATATATGCTTGTCATCTACAACCCTACAGGGGATCGATCCATGAACAGTATCCCTAGCTAAAACTCTGCTTGTACACAGACAGTAGAGAGAGAGAGGGTTATGTGCATTGTATCTAAGGCCATTAGTGCCCATACTTAGTGGATCACACACTCACAGTGGATGTAGGCCAAATTGGCTGAACCACTATACATCAGTCTTATTTCTTCTTATACTCATCCCCTTCTACACACTTACATACTTATATACTTGCATCTCTATGGCTGCCATAGCTACTACTGTTTGAGCTCACTATCACTTACCTGGTGGTGTTGAATTCCAGCATCATCAGTTTGGCGTCGTCTGTGGGAACGAGAAGACATCTCCTCCTTTACACAGCTTGACCTCACTGGGCACTCTGGTGGTGAACCAACCCTCCCCCTGAGAGGAGGTGTTTCACCATTGAAAGAGACCCACTAAGGTTCCCAAGGTCACCATTCTCCAGCTGTTCTAGCTCAAGGCACATGGCACCTGAGATGCCACCGCCACCTCTTCCCCTGCCGGATGAGGGGGGAAGACCCAGTTCCAGTCAGCCGCCGCCTCAGTCTGAGATGGCTGATGTGGCGGCAGCCCTAAAGTCTCTGGCAGCAAGCCAACGGATGATGCAGGAGCAGTTCACAGCTCTAAGCCAGAACATACTGAGACCACCTGGGGTCTCACATGAGATGATTACTCCGGCAGCAGCTCCAGGACAGCATGAGGCCAGGGGACCACCCCAGGCACCACGCAAAGACCTGCCACCCCCTCAGCGGCGTAGGGATGTTGCTGACCCCCGGCGACTGCGCCTGGGGAGGCAAGGAAACCCTTGCCCTGAGGACAGGTATGACGATCTGGAGGGAGAGGAGGCCCCAATTTAATGCTGGGAACCGTATGAGGTCTCCAACAACACTGTGCGACCCCTCCAGGATAGTAGAGGAAAGTGCGTGAGACCAAACCCTGACGATCGCCCGAGAGGCTCTGCTTTTGATCGCTTGAGCAGGGGGTCGGCCTTTGAGAGGCTAGGCCCAGTAAATGACCTGCGAGACAAGTTTTCCAGGTCAAGAAGTGCGGCGAGGTCCAGGAAGGAGGCAGCAGATGGCCGACCCCAGGGGCGGGATGACGGCCAAAGGGAAGTGAACAGCCGACACAGGCCTGCTGCAGCAGAACCCTCCGTCCACCTTCAAGAGGCGGCTGGGGATAACATCGGCCGCGCCGACCCTGTGAGGCCCTGGAATGACTCAATCCAGCGGCTAAAGGATAAGATAGGTGATATATTGAAGAGCCGAGATCCCCTTCAGAAGGGATATACCATAGGCTCACCCTTTATGGCGAAGATAGTCGACTTCCCTACGCCATCAAGGTTCAAGCCACCCGTGGTCACCCCAAGATACGATGGGAGCACCAACCCTGTCCACCATGTTGAGATGTATCAATCGGCAGCAGACATATACTCTATCTCAGATGAGATGAGATGTGGTGCCTTCTCCGGGACCCTGACGGGGGCTGCACACGTTTGGTACACGTCTCTTCCAAAAAATTCCATCGAGAACTTTAAGCAGATGGCCGACCTGTTCATCCATAATTTCTGCTTCGGGGTGAGGCCACAGAAGAAGACCACCCACCTGCTCTATGTCAAGAAGGGGAAGAGTGAGAGTCTGAGGAACTATATAGCCAGATTCAATAAAGAGAAGCTCGAGGTAGAAGACTACGAGGAAAGCATAGCTATGACAGCCCTGATTGGAGGACTCCAAAAGGGGAAGCTGTTATGGAAGCTTGCTGAAGACTCTCCGAGAACGATGGCCGAATTGCTGTCGATAGCAGGAAAGGTGATGAACGCCGAAGAGGCGATGGCCGCAAAATATGAAGACGAGAAGGGAGGTACTGGTGGGGGTAAGTACCCTAAGAAGAACAAAGAGGGGAAGAAGAGGTCCACGGACGACAAGTTCGCTGGTTACACGCCACTGACGATCAGCTGTGAGCAAATTCTCAATGAGATAAAGAGTGACCGATCCCTGAAGTGGCCTGAGAAGCTAAGGGCAGCACCTGGAAAGAGAAATAAGAACCTGTGGTGTGAATTTCATCAAGACCACGGTCACGTGACGGACAAATGCTTTGCTCTGAAAGATGAGATTGAGAAGATGCTGAAAGAAGGGAAGCTCAGAAAGTACGTCGACAGAGGCGCCTTCAAGAGGGGCCGAGGGGACGACCCCAGAAAGAAGCGAGTCAATGCATGTAGAGAGGGTCGTCAAAAAAGAGGGGACGACCCTTCTGATGATGAGGACGACCCTGACCTCCCGCCGAGAGACGATCAGGGCCCCGTCAAGAGGCTTAATATGATCTCGCTCGGAGTGGGAATGATCTCTGGGGGTCTGGCAGGAGGAGGATCGGAAGTCGCAGATAGGAACGCCCACGTGGCAGAAGCCAGGGCAGTGACGAAGACTGTACATTCGACCTCTCTGGAGGCCAAGCCAGAAAAGAGGAAGAAGGTGGACATGGACACACTGATAGTAGGGTTCTCACGAATGGACTTCAAAGGCCTCTTAGCCCCGCATGATGACCCGCTCGTCATCACGACCAGGGTGCATGGGTGTGAGGTGTCGAGGATCCTGGTGGATGGGGGCTCATCTGCAGATGTAATGTTTTGGCCATGCTTCAAGGCCTTAGGTCTCAGCCGTGCTAGACTCGTCCCGTACCATCATCCGTTGATTGGATTCAGTGGGGAAAAAGTTCACCCCCTTGGAGTGTATGAGGCTGATGTTAGGATGGGGGACGAGTGGCCGAGATGGCTCACCAGGAAGGTCAGTTTCTTTGTGATGGATGAGCATGTGTTTTCAGCCTATAATATCATATTGGGGCGGGTGGCCCTCAAAGGGTTCGAGGCCGTGCCGTCTACGGTCCACCAGATGATTAAATTCCATACCCCATACGGGGTGGGGGAGGTTCAGGGAGACCAGACGACAGCGCGAGAGTGCCACTACAACTCCGCCGAAGAAAGGGAGGCACACAAGAGGGCTACATCCACTTACAATATTGATACCCTAGACCCCAGGGACGAGACGAAGCTCAAGAAAGGAGAGGCCGCTGAGGAGGTAGAACCCATCATCCTCGATGAGGATGACCCGGGAAAAACCGTCCAAGTTGGCAAGTCTCTGAGGCCCAACATTAAGGAAGACCTCATTAAACTGTTGAGGAAAAGACGAAGCGTCTTCGCGTGGAGTCATGTAGATATGCCGGGGATCGACCCTGAAATCATGTGCCACAAGCTCAATGTGGTAGAGGGAGTGAAGCCGGTAAAGCAGAAGAGGAGGATTTACTCTAGAGAGAAGTACGAGGTCATCAGGGATGAGGTCAAAAAGATAGAGGACGCTGAATTTTTCAGAGAGGTCATCTACCCTGAATGGCTGTCCAACGCAGTCATTGTCCCAAAGGCCAACGGGAAGTGGCGGATGTGTGTGGACTTCACAGACCTCAACAAGCACTGCCCCAAAGACAGCTTCCCTCTCCCCCGCATTAACCAGATGGTAGACGCTACTGCAGGCCACGAGCTCATGAGTTTTATGGATGCCTACTCAGGGTACAACCAGATCTTCATGAACCCTGAAGACTCGGAGAGGACTGCCTTCATCACTGACAAGGGTACATACTGCTATAGGGTCATGCCCTTCGGTCTAAAAAACGCGGGAGCAACGTATCAGCGCCTCGTAAATAAAATGTTCGAAGACCAAATTGGGAAGTCTATGGAGGTCTACGTGGATGACATACTGACCAAGAGTTTGAAATCAGAGGATCATGTGGCAGACCTGGAGAGGACCTTTAATACGATGGACAAGTACCAGATGAAGCTTAATCCGGCCAAGTGTGTCTTCGAGGTCGGAGCGGGGAAGTTCTTGGGGTTCATTGTCAATCAAAGAGGCATCGAGGACAATCCTGAAAAGATAAAGTCCCTTATTGAGATGAAGACCCCCAAGTCCATTAAAGACGTTCAGAGGCTCACAGGGAGAGTGGCTGCCTTGAACAGATTTGTGTCGAGGGCTACCGACAGGTGTCTACCATTCTTCAAGATCCTCAGGAAGGCCTTTGAATGGAGTGAAGAGTGTGATGAGGCTTTCAAGGAGCTAAAATCATACTTAGGGTCTCCCTTGCTGCTGTTACGACCCGTGCAGGGTGAACGACTTTACGTGTACCTCGCCGTCTCAGAGTCTGCCATCAGCGCAGCCATTGTGAGAGACGAGGATGGTATACAGAAGCCTGTATACTTTAACAGCAAGGCACTCCAGGAGGCAGAGCAAAGATACCCGAGGATTGAAAAGTTGGCCTACGCCTTGATTCATGCCTCAAGGAAGATGAAACCGTACTTCCAGTCCCATACTATGGTCATCCTTACTGACTCTCCTCTTAGGCAGGTCCTACACAAGCCTGAAAAATCAGGAAGGCTAATGACCTGGGCTATAGAGCTGGGGGAGTTCGATATTGTGTATCAGCCTAAGACAGCC
Source organism: Sambucus nigra (assembly GCA_949130495.1). Lineage (NCBI taxonomy): Eukaryota > Viridiplantae > Streptophyta > Magnoliopsida > Dipsacales > Adoxaceae > Sambucus > Sambucus nigra. The sequence goes on from OX422213.1 coordinate 474,533,623, forward strand.
ATTAAGGGGCAGGCATTGGCAGATTTCGTGGCTGAATTTACTTGGGAGAGTGACGAGGCCAAGGGTGAGGGTCTAAGCCAGACAGATACCCAGCAAGGTAGGCTCACCGACCCTCCTGCAGATAAGGCTGAGACAAGCACCGCTAGAAGAAAGGTGGCTGAAAATGAAGAGGGAAGATACCTTTTTAGACAAGGGTCACTCATCGAGGGAAATTTCTCGGAGGAACATGCTGTGTGGAGTCTCTTCATCGACGGGTCCTCTTGCGAAAGCGGGAGCGGAGATGGATTGATAGTATCAGCACCCGACGGCACAGACATCGAGTACGCCCTGAGGTTCAATTTCAAAGCCTCCAACAATGAGGTTGAGTATGAGGCCTTGATAGCTGGCCTTTCCTTGGCCAAATCTCTTAGTGTCGGCCAAATTTTGGTTCACAGTGATTCAAGGCTGGTGGTGAATCAGATACTAGGAGCCTATGAGGCCAAAGACGAGAGGATGGCTAGGTATCTTGAGAAGGTGAGGTCATTGCTGAAAAACTTTAAAGAAGTGAAATTCAAGAGGATACCTAGGCTCGACAATGGCCGTGCTGACGCCCTTGCAAGGTTGGCCTCATCTACTAGGACAGACATAAGGAGGGCAGTCCCGGTAGAAATCTTGCTTCGACCAACTATCGAAGACGTCGAGGGAACACTTGGCATTTGCATGAATGTTTCTCAAGAACCTTCATGGATGGATCCTCTGATCAGATACATTAAAGGGGGAGAGATGCCAGAAGCAAGCCAAGAGAGGAAGAAGCTGAGATACAGGGCTGCAAAGTTCACTGTCATCGGAGACACGCTGTACAAAAAGGGGTTTCTGCTCCCCTTACTTAGGTGTGTGCATCCCTCAGAAGTCCCTTCTATTTTGCAAGATGTGCATGAAGGGTCGTGCTCAAGCCACATTGGGGGTAGATCCTTGGCAAAGAGGGTGATCACCCAAGGCTACTGGTGGCCGACCTTGGGGAAAGACGCTGCCGCATATGTTAAAAAGTGTGATAAATGCCAAAGATTTGCTACCATCCCTCACCAACCTCATCAGCCCCTTACCTCCATTACATCCCCATGGCCGTTTGCAGTGTGGGGGATTGACCTGGTAGGACCCTTACCGAGAGCAGTCAATAACTATCGGTTCCTCATCGTAGCAATTGACTACTTTTCAAAGTGGGTAGAGGCCGAACCAATGGTCACGATAACGGAGCAGAAGACCTTCCAGTTCATCTGGAGGAATGTGATATGCAGATATGGTCTACCCAACACCCTCATCTCGGATAACGGGACCCAGTTCAAGAGTGCCTCTCTGCAGAAGTACTGTGAGAGGGTAAGTATCAAACAATTTTTCTCCACCCCAGGCCGACCTCAGGCCAATGGGCAAAACGAAGTTACGAACAGGACAATCCTAGATGGGATTCAGAAGAGGCTTGAAGAGGCAAAAGGAAGATGGGTCGAGGAGTTATATGTAGTGTTGTGGGCGTACAGGACGACAGTAAGGACCTCTACTGGGGAGACCCCATTCATGTTAGCTTATGGGTCAGAAGCAGTCATCCCTACCGAAGTCGAGTTTCCCACTCATAGGATCCAAATGTACGACCCCCAGGGAAATACGGAAGAGAGGAGACTGGACCTGGACTTGATTGAGGAAAGAAGGGAGGATGCTGAGATAAGGCAGGCTTCCTACCAGCAGAGGACCGCAAGGTTTTACAATCAGAGGGTGAAACAGAGACCTATCGCAGTAGGAGACTTGGTTCTCAAGAAGACTTGGCAAAAGCCCAACAAACTCCATCCTAATTGGCACGGCCCCTACAGGGTCATCGATGAAGTTGTCCCTGGGACATATAGACTAGAAAACCTAGAAGGGGAACCTTTTTCCAACCCCTGGAACGCAGATCATTTGAAGAAATACTACCAGTAGTGTTGTAATAGGAGTTTCTCCAGCAGGACTTTGGAAAATTAATGAGAAATATGATTCCCCTCACCCTATAGTTGTCAGTTCCAGTATGCGTGGAAACATCTACATAAAAACCATTAATTTGGTTAGTTGAACCCTCGGCTATAATGAGGACCAATGGAGGGGACGACCCCTCCACTGTTCTCAAAAAAGACGAGGGTAGACTTCATAAAAATCATTAGTTTGGTTTGTTGAACCCTCGGCTATAATGAGGACCAGTGGGGGGGACGACCCCTCCACTGTTCTAAAAAAAGACGAGGGTAGACCATAAAAATCATGTTTGGTTTGTTGAACCCTCGGCTATAATGAGGACCAGTGGAGGGGACGACCCCTCCACTGTTCTCAAAAAAGACGAGGGTAGACTACATAAAAATCATGTTTGGTTTGTTGAACCCTCGGCTATAATGAGGACCAGTGGAGGGGACGACCCCTCCACTGTTCTAAAAAAAGATGAGGGTAAGACTATATAAAAATCATGTTTGGTTTGTTGAACCCTAGGCTATAATGAGGACCAGTGGAGGGGACGACCCCTCCACTGTTCTAAAAAAAGACGAGGGTAGACTACATAAAAATCATGTTTGGTTTGTTGAACCCTCGGCTATAATGAGGACCAGTGGAGGGGACGACCCCTCCACTGTTCTAAAAAAAGACGAGGGTAAGACTACATAAAAATCATGTTTGGTTTGTTGAACCCTCGGCTATAATGAGGGCCAGTGGAGGGGACGACCCCTCCACTGTTCTCAAAAAAGACGAGGGTAGACTACATAAAAATAATTAGTTTGGTTTGTTGAACCCTCGGCTATAATGAGGACCAATGGAGGGGACGACCCCTCCACTGTTCTCAAAAAAGACGAGGGTAGACTTCATAAAAATCATTAGTTTGGTTTGTTGAACCCTCGGCTATAATGAGGACCAGTGGAGGGGACGACCCCTCCACTGTTCTAAAAAAAGACGAGGGTAGAGTTCATAAAAATCATTAGTTTGGTTTGTTGAACCCTCGGCTATAATGAGGACCAGTGGAGGGGACGACCCCTCCACTGTTCTAAAAAAAGACGAGGGAAGGGTTAGTAGCATCATCATCAACAAGGAGCAAACTATAAAAGAAGGAAATAAGGAAGACAGCAATGGTAGAAGGAAGAGACGATGGTATTAATACAAAGCGTCCAAGTGTTTTACAATATTTAGAACAAAAATACAAAAATGAGGGTATGGGCCACAGACGGCCACCCTAAGGGGCGATATCAGAAGGCAGAGCCCCAACATCAACCAATGGGGTCTCTTCAGCAATCATGACTGGCCGATCCTCAGACGTGCTGACCCCCTCAACATGAACTTGGGACTCCACTTGCGACAGGGCCTCAGCAATCAAGGGATCATCCAGCTGAACCACCTCAAGAGAAGGGCGGATGGATGATACTGTGTCGGCAAACTTTAGGACGACCCACCGACAGGCCGTCCTAATTCCCCTCTCAAGATATTCAAGGCCGAAGCCTTGGAATTCGTCAGAGACCTTGTAAGCCTCAACAGCATCAGCCTCGGCTTTCTGGACAGCTGCTTCAAGGTCAGTCTTGTGCTTGGCCTCCATATTGGTTAAGGCCTCGTCCTTGTCCTTGAGCAACAAATCCTTGTGCTTGATCAACAAGTCCTTAGCCTGCAGATCGGCATCATGCTGCCTCGTCAGCTCATCAAGGACCCTAGCGTGCTCAGTCCTTGTACTCTCCAGCTCGGCCCTCGTAGTGTCCAGCTCTGTCCGTAGGTCGGCCTCTTGTTGAATGGCCCTCTCAGCTTCATGAAACTTTTGTTGATTCTCGGCCATCCACTTGGTGGCTGAGGTCAAGGCACAAACAGACTGCAAGAAAAAATGAACAAACATCAAGATGGGCCGAGGTAACAGTTAGTAAGAATAAAATTAAAAGGTCAAGACCAATACCTGAGCAAGGGAGTGCAGACCATAGTCGTACACTTTGGCAGGGGGCATCTTCGCCAAGAACTCGAAGTCAGAGGCCGACGGTGCAGAGAACATCGAGGCCTTGGCTGCCCTCAAGTTTGTGATCAACGACGAGGGGTCGGCCCTCAGATGGGCCATATTTTGAGACCAGAAGGCCCCCATGCTCGATGAAGAGGTTGCCCCCTCAGAGGCCTCGACCCTGGCCCTTGTCTTAGGGTCAGGCCGATGCTCAACTGGAGCCTCAGGCTCCTTCCTTTTGTGGTTGTCGGCTGTCGGCTCAACATCCGTCGGCCCTGAAGCCCTCGTCTTCTTTGGAGCTTGCTGAGGCTCCTTCCCCTTCTTCTTTGACAAACCAGCGAGTAGGCTTGGAGCAGTCATTTCCCAGAGGTAATCTGACACACCTACAGGACGACCTAAAAGGGTACCATGCATCAGAAAAATACAGAGATAAACAGGAAACACTTCAAAAAAGTAAAGAATGGAAAACGTGATGTATAACTCACATAGTTCCGTCAGAGGGCCGACCCTCAGACCAGCTTCTTTGAGGTACCGAGGGGTCATCAAATCTTCGAACTTTGGGATCTCACCCCCTCTCCCTCGTCCCCTCAGATACTCAATAATATCCCTTTCCTCCAGGCTAAGTCCGGGGTCTGACCTAGCTTTCATTGAGGGATTAGACCATTTGTCAGGGACCCTCGGACCATCGGCAGAAGGGGACACCTCGGTGGAGCACTCCCACGCCCCAGATATGAAGAAGAATCTCTTTTTCCAATCATGATTGGAAGTTTGAGCCACGTGGAGAAGTTTCTTCTCAGACCTTCTCGCCCCTAGATGATAGTATCCGGGCTGTTTAGATGAAGAGGTGATGTTGTAACAGGCCAAGAGTACGTCGGACGAGGGCTCATCAGTGAAAGCGTTTTTCCACAAGGAAATGTAACCCAGGATCGTCCTCCAAGAGTTGGGTGGAAGTTGAGAGGGGGAGACTCCCAGAGCCGACAGAATATCTACAATGGCAGGGTGGAAGGGAAGTCTGACACCTACCTTGAACATTTGCTCATAAACTGCAACCTCTCCCTCTTGACAGTCAAAAACCCTCTCAGTATAAGAGGGAACCCTCATAGTTACCCCAGAGGGCACTCCGTAAATATGCCTCCATATCAGAAGGTCTCTATCCCTAACGGAGGAGATAAAGGACGAGGCGTGGGAGGTGTCAACCTCATCATCTGTATCATCGTCCTCGTCCTCATCTCCTTCCCCCTCATCACCTGCAGGAGGACCCTGGGGAAAAGCCACTTGGAAGGCATTGGGGGATAGGGTTGTCACAGGGACAGCCTCAGAGGGGATCGTACCTTCGGCCTCTCGGGGAGGGCTAAGGTTAGACGTGTCCCTTCTACCGAACGTTCCAGCACCAGTTGGCGAGGAAGTTCTCTCGTCCATTTCACTTGATTTAGGTGTCTCGTCCGGACGAGATGACGACCCACGAGACTCAGAGGGTTCGGATGGTCTTATGGTGGCAAGAGGAATGGGAAAGATGGGTCGTACCCAATTAGGGTCGGCCCCTCGTCTCCTCTCTTCCTCTTCCTCTATTCGTCTGATCTCGATAAATAGTTTCTCTCTCAAAGATGGGAATTCAGACACTAAGTTGTAAAGCCTTCTAAGCATTAAAGGGAAGACCCTACACTTGGAGAAATTACACTAGACTTGGCTAATTCAACTACAAACACTTGGGGGATTGACCAGGTTTGACTTCTGGATTAAACCAAAGAACTAAAAAGTTTTTATCAACAACGTTCAAGAACTAACAACCGGAGAAGACACCGGAAAAGGCTATGGGGGAACTCTAAGAAAGTGCCGACCTACAACCCTAAAAAATACACAGAAATGAAGACAAAGGAAGGCGCGAGGAGAAAAAGGTTACCTGATGAGGAGAGAACAAGAGCGCTGCGAGGCCTGAAGGATTGAAGGCTGCAAATGGCGACTGGTTCTAGAGAGAGAGTAAACTTAGGCGCGAAGAAGAAGAAGCTGTGGAGAGAGAGAGTTTAAAAACTCTTAAATACCTTGGTAATAAATGGGCACATTTGCCAAGAAGGGTATAATCAGGCCACAGAGCCCCATGCGAGTGTGCAGCCGCCCTGCCTTGGGAACTTGAATGGCAATGAGTACCTGCCCATGTGTCACTCACCTAACTGGTCATACACGCATCTCAATTTCAGCATTATCCCTCAGTCATCTCAATGACACCTATGGCTAAGGGCTGGGGGGTGATTGATATACCCGTTTATATCCTTGACCTGGCTGAAGATTATCTCCAAAACGGACGACCCTACAAGGGGCCGACCCTTCACCAGGCTCCAGCTAGCCTCCACCAGGCCCAGACGACCCTACGAGTGGCCGACCCTTCCCCAGGCTCCAGACGACACTACGAGGGTACGACCCTCCACCAGGCTCCGGACGACACTATGAGGGTACGACCCTCCACCAGGCTCCGGACGACACTACGAGGGTACGACCCTCCGCCAGGCTCCGGACGACACTATGAGGGGCCGACCCTCCACCAGGCTCCGGACGACACTACGAGGGTACGACAGTACGAGGCCAGAATTAAGCCAGGCTCACTTCCGGAAGAAACTTTGCCCTCGGCCTCAGCTCATAGGCCGAGGGTGATATCATGACGGCACGTGGTTTAGGAGACGCGTGGAACAGTGCGCGTCAGGCTCATATGACACGTGGCAGACCGTTATAACAGAATCACACCCTCACGTGAGGGAATATTATGTCATCATTTGGCATCTACAGGTGTCAACAGGGGATTGGCTAGATCATTATTCACATGCACCATGCTTACTTGGGGGGTACACTACACCCCCCAAGACCTATATAAGCTTGTCATCTACAACCCTACAGGGGATCGATCCATGAACAGTAGCCCTAGCTAAAACTCTGCTTGTACACAGACAGTATAGAGAGAGAGGGTTATGTGCATTGTATCTAAGGCCATTAGTGCCCATACTTAGTGGATCACACACTCACAGTGGATGTAGGCCAAATTGGCTGAACCACTATACATTAGTCTTATTTCTTCTTATACTCATCCCCTTCTACACACTTACATACTTATATACTTGCATCTCTATGGCTGCCATAGCTACTACTGTTTGAGCTCACTATCACTTACCTGGTGGTGCTGAATTCCAGCATCATCAGGTGCTAAGTTTTGGAACGTAGAGAGGAGAGAAGCGGGATATGTAGTTTTACAAATGTTATTTGTTTCAATTGAGGACATTAATTAAAGTGACACTCGTCATCTAAGAAATGATTCGGGACTTCTTTATATTTATTGGACTGAAGAATATAAAAGAAAAAAATCCAGTCTTATAAAAATGGACAAATCTAATTAGGACAGTGGGTAAACATCTAAACTGAAGACAACATAACTTAAACATCGACATGAAAACATAAGGCAAATTAACAATTTCATCCAATTTGGGTGGAAAAATATAGAAGAAAATTTACCTTAGGTAGGATAAAACACAGAAATGGGTGTCGATCCCAAGTGCTGAGGATCATATATATAGCCTTGAGAAATAAATGAGGAAGTTGAGATGGGAAGATGAAGTGGGAGAGCCGGTTTGATTTCTGATGGAGCGAGAGAACTGAAATACGTGAGTAGAGAAGAATACTTTTGACGGGTGAGAGAAAAAGCCATTCGGATGCTCGACGCTGGATTGCTTCACTGTGTAGGTCAATTTGGAGGTGGAGACGTTTGGATGGATTTTTTTCAGTGACGCTTGATTGCTTCACCGCGTGGATCAATTTGTAGCTGGAGATGTTTGGATGGATTTTTTTTCCAGTCAATGGCTATTTAACTTTTGGGGTGGAGAGTGACGATTCATTGATCATTATTTTTTAGGGCAAGCGTTTCGTCGTTTACTTTGTGCGAGCCCTTGCAGTTTAATGGTATAGCAACAATTAGTGTTGCCATGTGTCAACTAAATGTTAGGAGACCGTTTTACATATTAGTTACTAGCATGAAGGCCACGCGTTACGTGGCCGTATATATATATATATATATATATATATATATATATATATATATATATATATATATATATATATAAGTAAAAAAGAGTGATAATACCAGGAAAAATAAAATTTACTGTAATTACAACAACATTCCCTTGTTTGATCGTAGTATACAAACATCCCTTATATATAAAAAAATTCACAGTGGCAAATTATGATATTTGGAGTTGATAATAATGGGGGAGAGACATATTTATTTACATAATCAAATACATTGATGCGCGGTAGGATAAGTATGAGGTACACAAAATCTGACACAAGAAAATGAAATTAATGTACCTTTGAATTGAGAGCTAAAATATTTGAAGGAATCAAACAACTGCAATATAATTTTATGTCAAAATGAAAAAAAAATGTAATAAAGTATATATCAATTGAAAAATATACTCTAAATCCTATCTTACCTCTCAACCAAATGAAGTGGGTGTCTGTTCAGTAATAAATTTCATAATGAATTTTTTCATAATAACTGTATGATTATGAGCATCGTACATGATCCCAAAACCTAAATCTCTAGAAATCATACATTATATGTTATAAAAAAAATTACCTTTGTATCAAAACTATTATACAAATTAATTGATTATGTATCACTTATATTTAAACTATTTTACTCCATAAGAGGATATAAATAGTTCAAATTACATATGAGACACTTGCACATATAAAAAAATTTCATGCTTTCTGAAATCTAATATTTACTTATTAGTAGCTAGTAAACACAATAGTCAACATGTAACTCCATTTTTAAGAGATGGAATCCCAAATAAAAAATAACTCCATTTTTAAGAGATGGAATCCCAAAAATAAATAAAAAAATAATATAGAATAAGTTAACCAGTTAATTTCAAAAAAGTTCCCAAACATAACAATCAAAATCGTAAAATCTCATACCTATTATTAAAATATACTTGTGAATAACCACGACAATAGGAAGTGAAAAAAATACCATTATCTTTATTGTATCTCGTTTAAACGGAGGATAATCTGTACACACTTAGGTGTTGTTTGTTTTTGCCTCTTAAGTCTGAATCTGAACCATTCAGACTTAAGAGGTACCAAAAAGTGTTTGTTTTTTTAAGTGATTAAGATGCTAATGGCTATATTTGGCTCTTAATGATTAAGAGGTTGAGTTACGTCTGAAGTCTGAATCTGAAGTCTGAATCAGTCTAAATACATTCATTCAGAGGTACATTCAGACATAAAAACAAACATATTTTTCATATTCAGATTTCAGATTTCAGATTCAGACTTCAGATCCCAAAATTGTAAATTGTATCATTAATAAATTGCCCCATTTACAAATTGACTCATTAATTGTGTTTGGTTTCATTAATGAAATGATTCATTAATTGTCCCATTTTAGCTCATGTGCAAAATCTGAAATTGGATCATTTCACAAAAAAATGTGAAATGAATCTATTTGAAATAGAAGTCACATTAAGTGCATGTCCCCTCTCCCCCTTCCTCTTCCCCTCCCCCTCTCACTCTCTCTTTCCCTCCCCCTCTCTCTTGATTTGTTTTTATATTTTTTTCATAGAACCTTAACATCAATTTCAAATTACCAAACATCGTGTAAAATTGGATTTAACTCATTTCAAATTCACTCATTTATAATTCACTAATTTACAATGAAATAATTTACATAATCAAACAATTTGCGCAACCAAACTGGGCCAAACACAACCTTAATTTCTTTAACTTCAAATTTACCCCACGCTTATGACGACATCACTCTGTACGACATCTTCTTGAAGAAAACAAAATCTGATGAGCTGGATAACATTAATCAAATAAACCTCTAAAATTAATCTTTCAAAAATCATGATTTTAAAAAGGAAAAACACACCAAAAAAATTTATGATCGGAAGATCCTTAAGAAACCGTCACCGATAAGGGAACCAATATCCTGAAAATAAGGAGAGTATTTGATTATGTATTTAGGGAGAGAGAGAGAGAGATAAAATCGGTTATGATGTTGGGTAGGAAGGGGTGCCCCGGTATTTAAGCGACTGGTTTCATCCTTTTTACAGAAAATACTAAATGGTAAGTATCAGTTGGTGAAGGTGTTTTTAGGTGTTGGAGAAAAGCAAGTTCAGATTTTTATTGGAAAATAAAAGAGAATTAAGATGGAGGGGAGTTTGGGGGAAGTGGTTCAATAACAAAAGGTTGGGGCACCTCAGAGAATTTGGGACCTCTGTTGGGTTAATGGATGGGTTCTCGATCACAACAAATGGAGTGGTTAGCAGTCAGTGCATGGTTATGTGAAATTGTTTTGGGTTAAGATAATCTCTACAGAGGGCGATACCCTAGGTTTTTCAGTAGCGTAAGGTGGGGTTGTCACGACGATGATGGGGAGTAGTTGGATGTTTCTAGGGTGGAGGATTGGCCCACCTGTGTTGATATCGCATCTTCATGAAGTTTAAGATGTTGCACTGCATTGGGCGGTGGCCTTGCTATTCAGCGGTGTGGTTAATACCGCCCAACGATGGTGGTTGAAATGAGTTACATCCTTACTTTAGTGATGCAAGTTGTTGAAGCGTCAACATGTGGATCCACCCGGACTACCAATTATCCACCTGTGAGTTTCACAGTAAAAGAGGAGATAAAATACCTCAGAATATAAACAGGTGGAAGAGGGAGGGGGTACGATAGAGGTATTAAAAGAGATACTCAAGGGATTTTTCATATTACAAAGTGTTAGGGACAATTTACGTGCATCTCGATTAATCTCCGTTCGTGATTCGTGGCTTTCGCTGATCAAACATTATTTTAACACTATCAGGGATCAAATTGGAAATCAAACTCAATCCATCTCCAAACAATATCTTAGTGACAGCCTTAAGGAGTAGAACTTAAATGCACCGCCTCTAATGATATTTAACATAAATGACACATGCCATCCATACACGATTTGAGACAACTTCTAACATTGTCGATTCACCCAAGAGAGAGAAAAACTATGGTGGAGAAAGAAAAAAATGGACATTTGATAATGGGTGTCACGTAAAACAAATGAACAACCTAACATAATGAAGGAAAAATGGTGTTATGGGTGAAATAATAATAAAAAAGAAAAATAATAAAAGCAGGATGGAATTCTTGGATAGACAAATCAAAACGGGAACAAATAAGGATCAAATATCAAAAAATCTCTCAAATATTTTTTAATACACATTTAGTCCAAGCGTTTTATTTTGTATCAAAAAGTCCCTTAATCTCTTATCTTTAAAAGTCCGCGCTAGCGGCATGGTTAAATCTTTTTGGCATGGTGAAGGACTTTTTGGTGCAAAATAAAAAGTCTTGGACTAAACGTATATTAAAAAAAAATCGAGGAATTATTTGGTATATGCTCCAACAAATAAAGATGGGAAGAATAAAATATGGCCAGGAAAAGGGATCTTATGGGTTGAATAATAAATAAATAAAATACAGAGGAAAATAATAATAACAAACAAAACAAAATGGGGATAAATGGGTGGCACAAACAAGAAAAGGGGGAGAGAAGAGACTTTCGAAAAAAGAAACAAAAAAGGAATGGGGTGAGGTGGGACTAGGGCTGTCAATGGACCGGGCTGGACCCAGCCCCGATCCGAATTAACGGATCTGAGCAAATTTTGTAGACCCCGATTATCCGATTACCCGATTAGTTAATGGACCGGATCTGGATATACATGACTCCGATCCGATAAGGACCCGAGCCGAATGTATATATATATATATATATATATATATATATATATAGTTACAGGTATTCGGGTCGGGTCTCCGGGTCCTTAACGGATCCGAGCCTGGATCCATTTTCTGAGACCCGACGGGTAATCGGGTAAGACCCGATCCGCTAAAAAAATACCCGGATTGGATCTGGATATACCTTTATTTGATCCAGACCCGACCCATTTACACCCCTAGTGGGACCCGTGAGTCGGGGGGAGGAGGGCTGAGGCCACGTCCTTATGACATGCGTGGCAGTCATGCGCTGTGAGAAAACAAAATGGGGGTTGGGGGATTCGAACACCTGACCTCCCACGAACAAAACTGCGTGCCAACCAGCCGAACCACTAGAGGTTCAACAATAATTGTACTCCCAATAATATATAACCATTTATTCTGACTAGTTTCCAATAATTGCACATCAACTCCGAACTCCGTAACTTTCACATACAACCTCATATTGACACACCGTAAAAACCTACGTAACCCACATTTTGGGCCCAATAATATTTTAATAGTGTCCAGGTCATAGGATCTGACTTCGAGTTTGTTCAGGGCTTTGACTTTAACTTTCTTTTAGTTTTAAACTTTGCACGATCATAATTTCTGCGTTTGATATCGGATTGACACGCTATTTGAATCCATACATTCCTTGATTTGAGCATATAATTCCTGTAATTGTTCGAGTTTGAAATTCATCATCTGAATTTACCAATTTTTCCCTAAAGGTGCTTAAGTGACATTTTCATGCCCAAATCGCTTCCAAATATCGCCATTAACATCGTAAACCCTGTAAATATTCAAAATAAACCTTGCACGAGATATTAATGATGAATATTTAAGGTCATGAGTATAAGATGTAAATTTAATGAGCATGGAGTTTCAAAATTGCACAATTAACTAAATTATGTTTAATTTTGCGTTTTTCTTCTAAATAATAAAAATGAATATAAAAACTCATTAGTTATTAAGCAAAAAGGCTAACAAGTCCTATATTTTGGTATAAATAATAAAAAAAAATAATTCACTCATTACGTTTTCATCGATAGCCATGATTAAGTCTATCAAAATGCTCTTATCCATTGCTGCGCATCTCGATTACAAGATTTGGCCAATGAACATCAAGACAACATTTTTGGGTAGTAATCTTGATGAGTGCATCTATATGGTGGAACCCAGAGATTTAATAGCAAAGGGCCAATAGAGAAAGGTGTGCAAACTTAAGAGATCCATTTATCGACTTAGGAAAGTGTCAATGTCTCTGAACATCTGATTTGATCAAGCAATCAAATCTGTTGGTTTTGAACAATGCATGGATGAGACTTGTGTGTATAAGAAGAATTATGAAAGCATGGTGGTATTTCTAGTAATTTATGATGATGATATTCTCCTAATCGATAACGATGTGGGTGTATTGTCTAGCATAAGAGTGAGATTGTCTAGTCAGTTTTATATGAACGACTTAGGAAAAGCCAAAACATCCCTGGGTTAAGATATTGCGTGATTGGAAAACTAAGATGTTTGATTTATTCTAAGATACTTATATCACAACAGTGCTCACAAGATTTATCCTATAAGACTCTAAGAAAAGGTTTCTCCCTTTTAAGCGTGGAGTTACTTTGTCTAAAAGTCAGTGTCCTTAAGATAGAAAGGATGAGGAGTATACCTTATACTTCGATGGTGAGGAGCCTCATGTATACTATGGTCTATAATAGATCGGATATCTATTATGTCGTTGGCATGGCCAGCGAATTTCAGTTTAATCCAGGTGATAATCGTTAGATTTCCATGAAGCACATTCTCAATTACCTGAAGAGGAATATAGCTTATGTGTTGGTATACTTAATAAACAATCTAGTATCTGTTGGGTACACAAAATCGTATATTCAATCGGATAGGGATTCCATTAAACTGACTTCCGAATATGTTTTTACCCCAGGATTTGGGGCCATAAGTTGGAGGAGTGTCAAGAAATCATCTATTACTAACTCAGCCATGGAAACCAAGTGTGTTGCCATTTTGGAAGCAACAAAAGAGGTTATTTGGCTCCAAAATTTCCTAGGAGAATTAGGTGTGGTTCCTTCAGTACAATCGATTATTATACTTTATTATGACAATAGAGGTGAGATTATAAATTCAAAAGTACCAAGGACTAGTCAAAAGGTTAAGCACATTAATCACAAGTATCGCCTGATTTGGGAGATCGTAGAGAGGTTAGACATCATTGTGACCAACATTGCAACTGAGGATAACCCATCAGATTCTTTTATAAAGAGGTTACAAGCTAGGACTTTTAGTAGTTGCGTAGAAAGAATGGGAGTCAAGTGCATGGCCACATGGCTTTAAAACTGAATGGGAAATTGCTAGGGTTTATTCATAAAAACAAGTGTAGAACATTTTATTATTGATTAATAAAGGATTTGTTTTTTTATTTTGACATGAGAATCAAGGTTGTGATAATCCTTTATATTTGTTTAAATATGTTATTTAAGATTCATGCATCGATCAATAAAGCATAGTAGGAATTCCATTGAGTAGACTTCTAGTTGATCATGTGGAGATTATAATTCCAATTCTAGAATCATTGAAAAGTTTATGAACTAGATATGGAGTTGACACCTGATCGAGTGAAAACTGTGTGGTCGTGTACTTAGTTGGTTTATCAACTCAATGCAAAAACCTAAATAATTACTGCACTTGTTTTATAAGTATAACAGTGGGTAGGGTATCGAATCCAAAGAGAACATTGTTTATAATTTAATTTATTTATTACTTTTAGAAATAAAGTGTAAAAGATGATGTTTGGTTTTTTAAATGTTGTATACTACAATTAATCTAGGCATATATTAAACTAAATTAATTGCTAAATACGAAAACTATAGGTTGAGACTTAAATCCCTCACCTCGAAATATGTAGTATAAATGGTCACATGTTTAGACAAATTTCAACTACAATTAATACTCATTTAAACAACTATTTAAACTCAGAGTGTCACTCCTAAAATTTACATGAAATTCTAAATACGAGTTCACTGTCAATAATATTCCCAAAATTATACACACAAGGTAGCAAATATGGTGCATACCTGATCTACCCCATTAATATTCCTAGGTTTAAAAATGAAAAAAGTTAACCCATCAAACATGTCATCTTCCATCATACTATAGCAAAACAACGACATACCCAAAGTGAGTTCATTAATTTCAACCTAATTTAATCATCTAAAAAGAATTTTTAGATAACTAAATACAACGGTATATGAGAGAAAGCAGTAAAAATACTAACATTTACTTGAACACGGATGAAAAACAAAATGACAAGAATTTAGATTGAATATTTGAATGTGTCACTTAATTAATCTTCGTATTACAACCTCTTAAATCTCTCGAAAACTAATCAACTAAGAGGGAATTTCCTATGATAAAATTGTGTTTTTTCTACTCTAATGGTTTGGTGTCTAACTCTAAGAAATGGATGATCAAATACGTATTCAAATGCTCCTTTGTATACGTAAACAAAATTAGGTTTTGGGTAAAATAGAAATCTTAATATATTTGGTAGGATTTTAAAAAATACCAAAACATTTATTTAATCAGTGTTGCACATGGATTTAATAGAGTAGAAATGGTAGTGTGAAGATGGGTGATATGCAAAAAGATGAAAGCATGTGGGAAAAAATAAGCAAAGAAATAAATCATGCGGGTAAAATTATAAAATAAAGAAAATGGGAAGGAAGAAATTAGGAGAAAAGTGAAAGAATAAAGTGGGAGAAAAAAATGAATAAAGAAAGAAGAAGGTGGGAGAGAGAGATAGTGTGTATGTGGAAAATATGGGGAAAGAAATTGAATTATGGGTTATACATAAGTGGATGCATGATGTTTAATGAACGATAGGTTAGTTTGATGACAATAGAAAGCAAAGGGAAGGGGGAGGTCTGAGGTTCAACTCTCCCCAGCCCCATTTAATTTTAAGAAGCAGTGCTATGTGGCACCACCATATCTTGACACATGGAAGCACCAGATCATGCCATGTTACAGTGAATGATTGTGACATGTGGCTCACCAGATCATGCCATGTGGCAACGCAGGATCATGACTTTTGACTTTTTCTAGTTTTAAACTTTGAAACTTCATAACTTCTTCATTTGAGATTGGATTGACGCGCCGTTTGAACCTAGACATTCTTTGTTTCGAGGATGATAATTTTCATGCAGAGTTGGAGTCCGGTACTGCCCTTATAAAATTACCATTTTCCCCTGAATGTGCATTTATCAATGTTTCTTATTTAAAACGCTTCTAGGCTTAGCTTCCAAAAACCTATAGATACTCAAATAGACATTGCATAAATGATTAACCATGAATATCAAGGTTATATAGTAGATGAGTATAAAATGTGGATTTTTACGAGCATGGAAATGCAATATTGCACATAATGGGTAGTAAAATATCATATTTAACACTAATCACAACCCTAACTAACATGTTTCTAGTCCCTAGTGAAAAAGTTAAAAATATGTTCGTGTTAAATTTGTTATTTTATTAATAGTATAAAAAGGTTAGAGCTTTACTTTTGCGAGATGCACAGTTGTATTTAGCTTATGCAACAGTCGTTAAACCCCCAAGGTTACCTAGTGAACGAGTTTTGTCTTGTGAGAGTTTATAGTCGTGATACTCACAAACATAAGATTTTTCTCAAAATAGTTATCATTTTTAAATCAAAAAGCTCATACACAATCTTTGGTTTTAACAAGTAACACAATCTTTGGTTTTAACAAGTAACACAATCTTTGTTTTTAATAATTAAATCACAATAACTTGAAGATTTCTCCAACAATTTATTTACTTTAACCATTGTGTTAAAGCAATTCATAAGATTTATATATTGTGAAAGTGCGTGATGTGCAGCATAAAATTTACGAATGGTATTGTTTTTAGCTTTTAATGACTCGATGTTTATAATAAAGTGCACCAGTTCAAATTTCGTCGGTGATAACATTTAAAAAATGAAGACACTCTGAATTGATGTAAATCACTCAGGACATGTAGTCATAAAGAGTAATTGTAATTTTAAACAAAGCCTTGCAAATGTTAGTGATGAAAAATATTTATATAAAAAAATGCAATCTCATGATAGGATACCATTTTCTAAATGATATAATAATGTTATATTTTCAATATGTAAGTCATTTAAGGACTTTTCAAGATGAAAAATATGTACATGGATGATAAAAGTCAATCATTAAAATGATTATGGTTTGAAAAGGGGAGAACTTGAAGACTATATCTTTTTCTTTTTCTTTTTCTTTTTCTTTTGTTTTATTCGGAGTTATTTGCTATTTTTGAATTCCTTATTATAATAATAATAATAATAATAATAATTATTATTATTATTATTATTATTATTATTATTATTATTATTATTATTATTATTTTCTTTTCTTCTTTTTCTTTCTTCTTTTGTTTTTGTTCAATCCCTAATTCACTTTGTATTTCATTTCTAATCAATTTTCCAGGTCTTGGTGAAGTGGATCTCATGGTGGAAATGAATTGCCTTTTATCAAAAGTGAGGTTAAAATATAATTTTTGAATTTTGGTTCGTAAAAGATCATATCATCATTCTTTAGTCAACAGTCAAAGCAAGGATATTTAGATTATCAATGACTTAAAATATTTTTTAAAAGAAAAGTGTATACATCACTCAGAATAGGAAAGAGAACAGAAAGCTCACATGGTAGGTATACCTATGCATCTTTAAAATTACCGAATCATTTATGTAATAACCCAACTTTTATATGCCTAACTATTTTTATATATTTTGTGTTTCCTAGCATATAATAAAATGCCACTTGGTAAGTATTTATGGTTATAGAATTTTCTGATAAATATATATATTTGTTAGGTTGCTCACGTAATATTGAGAACTTTACGGTAATGATCCCCTTATATTTATCAACCATACCTACATATTAGACTATGAAGTTAATTCACTACAATCTTAGTAATACATCCCAATAAACTATATTTTTATTTCTAGAGATTACAGCTAAACCTTAATCCAATATATAGAGTTTTAACATTGAATTATATTATACTAAAGATTAACATGATAGTCAAAAGTTATTTTAAAATCTAGAGTTCGTATCAAGGTTGATTTTTAGGAAGATGATAAGTTTTGGGGTAGAAAATATAATTTTACCAACCTTTAGGGAATTTATTTTAATAAAGAAAGTTTTAGTGATCAAAATAAAAAATAAGAAAAGGACCTTTTTATAAATAAAATATTTTCAAGGACCTCTAAGAAATATTGAAAATATTCATTTGTAAAATAACCCTTATACCCTCACCACCATTCCACTTCATGCTTAACACCTTTCCATATCATTCTTGACACCTCGTTCTTCATTTTGAAATCTCCACCTTACATGTTCCATCCATATAGACAAGTCTTAGAACACTTGTCACATTTTGGTGAAAATAAGACTGTAAGACCCCTCCGTTATACGACACCTCAACATTGAGTCGCCAATGTAAAACCCTAGTCACCTAGACATGTGTCACTACCATAATGCCTTTAGAAACGTATAAATAGGTGCTTTGAAAATCAATTGAAACTCATGTTAATTCCTTGAAAATTATAGAAAGAAATAGTGAGAGAGTGTGGAAAAGTTTGAGATCAGGTTCTTAAAATTCATAGGCATATGCATCTTAAGGTAATTAATGAGTGCATAATTTTTTATTATTTATACCCAAATCTAGCCCTTGTTATGCCCGTCGTATCATAAATAATGAGTTTTTACATTCGTTTTTCCTATTTAGAAGAAAAATGCAAGATTGAACATAATTTTAGTTAATAATGTAATTTTGAAAATCCATGCTCGTTAAACTCTTATTTTATACTCATGACCTGAAATATTCATTGTTAATTTCTTGTGCGAGATTTATTTTGAGTATTTATAGGGTTTACGATGCCAATGGTGAAGTCTAGAAGAAAATTGGGCAAGAAACAACCATGTATGTAATTTTAAGGAAAATATGGTAAATAGAAATGTCTAAATTCGACTTGGACAAATCATAGAAATTGTAGGCCTTGAATCAAGGGACACCTGGATTCAAACAATGTGTCAATCGGAGTTCAAACGAAGAAGTTATGACTGTACAAAGTTCTAAATTGAAAGAAAGCCAAAGTCAAAGCCTCAGGTCATACTTGAAGTCAAATACCGTGACTCGAGCACTATTAAAATATTGAAATGAAAATCATGTCGGTTCTTGTGGTTCATCAATTGGAGGTCATATGAAGAAGTTATAACGATTTGGGTGTATTATGTAAATATGGAAACCAAAGAATTAACTAACGGTTCAGTAATATTTCGCTCACTATTTTTACTAAGACACAAGTTGACTCAGCTAGTTAGGCCGGATTTTGCAACTGGAATGTCGCGAGTTCGAATCCTAGGGGAGGGATTTATCCCCATTTTTTTTATTAAATCAGCACACCACGTGGCAATGCGAGGTCCCTCAGATCAAATAGTCCCGGACGCCCACAACCACGAACCCCATGCCCTTCATACGCACATGTTTTGCTACAGTGACCATCAGCTGATTACTTTTTTCATTACTTTTACTTTACACCATAAACTTTTAATTCTTTAATAGTTTTTCCATTGTTTCTCCTTTTTTCTTCATTTCTATTTCATTTCGTTTATAAAAAGAGACAAAATATAATAATTTCTCCCACACCTCTATTATCAGCAACCCAAGCCTCTTAATAAATTACGTCTTCACCCATACCCTTTTTTATTATTTTATTTATTATTTCATCGTTTTGTAAAAGAACAAAAATGACCTCAAACACTAATTTCCACCGATAAAAAGGATCCTTTACTCTTCAATTTGATAGGAATTTTTAAAAGCCAAAATTAGAGAGAAGTGTACAATTTGGGACAAATTTAATTTTGTAGCATCAAATATTATACCATGTATGTTAGTTTTGAGTGTTTGTGTAACTATTTCTGTGCGAATTTTGGAGGAGCATTGTGTATTGATACTCAAGTCTTGGACTCAAAATTTTATAAGTGAATTTTATTAATGAGAATTATTAGTTCATCTTGCAATATTTGTGTTTCAATGATGACGTGTGAGTAATTTTATTTCTAGGACTAGGTGAAGTTTATCATGATTAATTAAAATTGCATATTAATTTAATTCAGCATTAATTCCCGACGTGTGTTAATTGAAATAAAAATTCGATATTCACTTAAAACTACACAAGTGTGTGTTTTAAACCTCCGTAAAATTATTTGATAAATCACATTTCAAGTACTTAATTATGTAATCTTTTCATGGGTTATACTTACATTAAATTATTTGATATCTCATGCTTAAATACAACATTAAAACTTAAAATTGATATTTTCGAAGATATGGGTATTTAAGGCGTCTTATTAAGAGATGTCAAAATATTTTACGAACATTTATCGTCATATTTTTCAGAATGTACAAGATGAAAGTCGATGCATTTGAGTTATGAATTCGGGAATACTAAATAAAATTAATGTGTAATTTTAATTAAAAATAATAAAAGGATCAAACGTCCTAGTTTTCTTCCATATCTAATTAGATAATTCGTAGTCATTTATTTATTTGCTCTTCTTTTAATTTAGAACTCAATCATATCTATACACTCGTTTTGTCTAGTTGGAAAGTCGATAATTTATAAAAATTAATCAAATCTCTGTGGGCTCGACCAGTACTTACACTCGCCACTTGCAGTAATACTATCAGTTAAAATTTGAAAACAAGTTTTTGGCGCCATTGGTGTTCGATTTTAAAAGTATTGACTTTCATAACTAGTTATATATATATATAAAATAAAAAAATAAAAATAAAAAATTTGAAAATAAAAAATTTCGAGTAGTTATTTTTTTAATTATTTTCAGAATATAAAAAATATATTTTCAAAATCAAATTTAAGTCTTTTCTCAGTAAATATTTGCTTTTGATGCTAGTTATCTCACAAAAGCACCTAAAAATTAAAAAATCTATATATAATAATTTTGTTTTTGTGGAAATTTCCATATTTCATAGTTTCTGCAATTTGGACCAATTTTTTTATTAATTTTTAATTAAAAAATCCAAAAATTCATAAATAATAGTAATTCCAATAGCATATAATTTTATTTCTTTTAATAGATAATTTTTTATTGTCATAGTGTGTATTTTGTGTTATTATTTGTTCATTTTTCTCCTTCTCTTGTCAAAATACACCATAAGTGCATGCATTGCTACATTTGTATTTAATATTTTTGTGTCGCACTTTACACTTCGTGTATTTGTTTGTGTTATTTTTCAGGAACACATAAAAAAAGAGAGAAAAAGGGTGAAAAGAGATAGAAAAATTCTAAAAAAGCAAACAACCATGTGAAAGCGCTTAAAATACTTGTGCAATCTTTCCACGTGCATAATGCCCTCTAGGAGATGAGTGAAATGTAGGTGACGTTTTTTTCGATCGACGTCAAATAAAACTTTGGCTCGGCATAAAAAAGTGGCCATAAAAAATCCATGCCGGAGGTATGTTTTGTGTGATCCTTATGTTGACTTATTTTTTCACACTTCAATAAGCACGATGCATAATTTTACTTAAGGGAAAAAATTCAATTGCAAGATAAGGTGGGGGATTTTATCACCCTTCTTTAACATGAAAATCACTAAGCTACTCGAGCATTTGCATACCCGAGCCATCATTTCTAACTTAAAATTTATTAGACATTGGCCATAAGGTATCACATAGTTCATAGGAAAACTCTTAACGAAGCTAGGATTAAAAGTTACTCCGACGCTGATTAGTCAAATTTGTCCCATTTTTACCTTGTCTAGAATTGGTAGTTTTTAATGAGTTTTCGTACCGATCACCTAGATGGAGGTAAAATTAAGATTTGAGGTGATAATCGTAGTTTGGCACCTTTCAAATTATCCCTCATCAAAGAGTAGGAGATCTCTAATTAGGGAGATTATTTCTGAGACCCCCGTTGTCATCGAATAGTCTCGAGAAAATTAGATCTTAAAATTAAAATTCCCCTCACCTAAATTAGATAACTTGAATTGCTTTGTGTTAGCTGAGGAACTATGTAGTTTGGAGTAGGATTAATTTCTTTTATTTTTCGTTAAAAAATTAAAAAAATCAAAAAGATAAAAAAAATATTTCGAGTGAGCACGGTGTATGCGAGGTTGGTTTGTAGATCCTACTAGTCATTTATCGAGTGTGAAGTGTAGCATTCTCGATACGTTTGTAGGTAGAACCTCAATTTTTTCCAAGATGGGAGATGAGTTAGAGACACGTGCCCTTAAAGATTACCTGCATCTCAATAGGTCGAGTCAACCCTCATGCGCACGCTTCCCCCACATAACACGAATAATTTCAAATTCAAATAGGGAATAATTCATTTGTTATCCATCTTTCGAAGCACAAAAAAAGGAGGACTCGTGCCTTCATGTGCACGAGTTCAAAGAAATTTGTGCAACAGTTGAATTATAATAACTCACCGATAAGATTGTTAGACTGAAATTGTTCCCATTTTCTTTGAAAGATATAGTCAAAAGTTGGCTACTCTCACTTAAATTGAATTCCATCACTACGTGGAATCAATTGAGTGTTTATTTTTTGCAAAAAAAATTCCCTAACCAAAATACAACGGCGATACACCACACCATCAACACTTTTAGTCAAAAAGAGGGAAAGACTTTGTGGGCGTATCTGGAGAGATTCAAGGACTTGCTACTGCAATGTCCTTACTATGGGATTGAATTGGGTCATTAAATCCAAATTTTGTACGAGAGATTTGATTATACTACTCGATCCATGATTGAGTTAGTATGTAGTGGAGATTTTACTGAGAAAAGTGAGGATGATGCGTGGACATTCTTAATATCCATAGATCAAAAGTCCCAATGATGGGCACCCCATTTGGATTCTAGGCCCACCACAGTGATTGAGGGAACCGCTCACGAAGATGAACAAGGTTTTGGATTATATGCCAAAGTGTCTACATTGGCCTGGTGTTTAGAAGCCTTAGAAACGAGCATAGAGGGTAATAAAGCCATACCAGTAGATGTGCCACATGTAGGTTCACATATGTGTTTGCTTTGCGATAGTTTCGACCACTTAGTCGAAAATTGCCCCACCCTTTCGGCCCACAAATCACTCAGCGAACAGGCAAACACCCTCTACTAAAATAAGCCAAATTATGATCCGTGTTCCAATACGTACAATCTAGGATGGCGTGATCATCCTAATCTTCTGTGGTCTAAGGGTCAATACCAAGGAGGTGGAGGTCAATCTTCAGGTAACCCACCCTCGGATTTCCAAAAGACTGACCCTCCACCGTCGTATCCTTTATCCCCAAAGATCCAAACTTTAGAGGAGATAATAAACAGACTTTGTCAAAGCACCCTTTAATTCCAACAGACCACCCAAAGTGTCCTCCAGTCCACACAGCAAAGCTTGCACACAAAGACTTAATTAATTGAAAAACTTAATGTTCAAGTGACCCAATTAGCCAACACATTGAGTGACAGAAATAAGGGAATACTCCCAAGACAACCCAAATTTAATCCAAAAGGTACCGTGCCTAGGGGTCAATATATTGTTTGAGACAACATAAGCACATCACACACCCAAGAGCATGTGCAAGCCATCATCTTGCTTAGGTCATAAGGAAGTTGAGAATAACATTTCACCACTCACAGAGAGTGAATCTTATAAATTTAAGGAGAAGGAAGATCCACCCATGGATTCATCTTCCTCCCCACCCTCATCTTTAGAGACATATGTGGATACCTATTTCCTTAAATCTCAATTTTCTCAACACTTGGTGCCTCAAAAGAAAAAGATGAAAGCAGACACGATGTTAGAAGTATTCAAGCATGTGCACATTAATATTCCACTACTTGATGTTGTACAACAAGTCCCGTCCTATGCCAAATTTCTGAAGGACCTTTATACCTTGAAAAGGACCACCAACATTCCAAAGAAAGCATTTTTAGCAGAGCAAGTGATTAGGCACATATTCTTCACATTTATCCCTTTAATTTAGGCATTTTTATGATCCCGTGCAGTGTAAATAGCTTTGATTTGCCTCGTATTTATGCTACAAACCTCTTTTGGCTACTATTTCATGTTTTGTGTATTTCTCATGTGCTTTATAGGTATTTCATGCAAGTTAGTACGAAGGAGAACTCAAAACAGTGAAAGAAAGCACGAAACGTGAAGTTCAAGGTAATTTTCGTAATTTTCCAGCCTTAGTCCAGAGGTGGGTCCAATTATAAAGTTGAAGAGATTCCAATTACAAGAACACTGGAAAAAACGGCACCTCAATCTGAGCTACGGTGAAGAAGTTATGAGGTTTTGAAGTTGCGAGATAGTGAAGAGAAATTGACCAGAAAAACAGGATCGGTCCGGACAAATAAAAAAAGAACCGATTCGGTACTAAAACGGTCCGAAAAAATAAAAAAAGAACTGATCCGGATGTAACCAAACCGATCCGATGATAACAGGACCGGTCCGACTGTTAAAATTTCTGGCATTAATTATGGAGCTGAAGAGGTGCAAATCTTGGAATATCTTGTACAACTCATCGTTATTAGCTGTCAAAACGTGTTAGTTGGTGTTATAAAAGGGCAAACCCTAGTAGGAAGAAAGGGGGATTTTTTCTTCAAGTTGTAGGAGGCTAGTAGTTAGGGTTTCTTAGTAATTAGTTTTTAAAGGATCCTTGTATCCAAGAACCCTAGTTTTTAAGTTTGGCTACTATTTAAGATTCAAAGATCTATTCGAGATTCATCATTCATCCACTGCAAGTAATTTTAATTTATTATTTTTACTGCTTTCATAGTTAGTTTAATTAATTTTCTCTCTCTATTTTTCCAATCCCAATTCAAGTCATGTTCTCAATTTTCTAGATTTAGTTATGAATTCCTACACTTTCAGTTTTAAGTTTTCTTTTATTTTAATCATGTTAAGCTAAATTTTTAAGGGTGGGGATGCATGAACCCAACCCGATGTGGTATGCATAGATATAAAATTTGTCCTCTAAATTAAATAAGTGATTAGATCGTGTTGTATAGTTTCACAACTATTGTAGACCTTTTGACCTCGTTTTCCCTAGGTAACCGGGGTGCTTAAGGATGCAACGCGCGTAAACTATTGCGACACTGCTTTACACATTCTTTGATTATGTATGACGCAGGCTTGAACCTCATATATGTAATTCTTTGGAGTACAAAAGACTGGGTCAGATCAATTATCTAATTTATGACTAATTTTGTATTGGCATACACACTAGGGTTTGGGGGAGTGTATTCTTAACCCATTTCTTTATTCATATTAATTCCTTCTTAGTTAGTTAATTTTGCATGCGTAGGTTAATTTAATTGAATTTAGTTAATTCGTAGATAAAATCCAAAAATCAATTATCTTTTTATTTTATTCTCTTTTAACATCAACTTTAGGATTAAACTACCTGAAAACGTGAGTTTGTCTAATTCAATGCTCTGATACCAATTTGTAAAAGATATGGATCCCCGGATTCTTAATTTTTTCAATTAAAATTAACTTATACTTTCCTTTTATATAAATCGAGATGCGGAATGCGGAAGCGTTAGGATGGTTCAACAAAACAAACGAACACTAAATTTTAATTTATTTCAAATTAAAATAAAACACAAGTGAGAATTAATGAAACACACAAAAGTATTAATTTCACTTAGACCAATTAATTAATCCAAGCCCTAGAATTTGCTTAAGTCATAATTATCAATATTTCGAAGTTAGGCAAACCAATTTTAGCAAAAGACTTGAATTAAATAACTTTACCAAATATTTAATTTAGCACCAAATTAAATTAAGTGTGATAATTTAAACCAAATTTTATCTTGAATTATCCTAAGCATGCATTCTAAATTATTATGCAAGATAAAATAAATCAATCACACTACGCCGCGATGTACGAGGAAAAACCCAAGACGGGAAACAACCTCGGACGGCCCTAGCCTCAAATCCACTAGATACGGAATTACAAGTACAAGACAGAAAGGCTTACAACACACGACTCGATCCCTCTCAAGCCTCGACGCTTCTTCTTGTAGACACCTCTTCCTAGAGGATAACCTTGGAGCTCCACCGTGGTCTCGGAATCCACCGATCGGACTTTATATGGTCACCGTCACCCGAACTAGGAGCCTTTCTCCAAGAGGGTAAATTAACGCAAACTTCTCTTCAATTCGGTGTAGAGAAAACCGGTGCCAAACTCCAAGCAAGA
Organism: Sambucus nigra; assembly: GCA_949130495.1. NCBI lineage: Eukaryota > Viridiplantae > Streptophyta > Magnoliopsida > Dipsacales > Adoxaceae > Sambucus > Sambucus nigra. The sequence continues at coordinate 474,559,657 of OX422213.1, forward strand.
TATATGTATATGAGAACTTGGAATAAACTCATTTGGGTGTAAACATGAGTGATGTATATTTTTCTCTAAAAATCTCACTCAAAATATGATCTTTTTCCCTCTTTGATTTTACTCTCAAAACACTCTCTAGGTGTTAGTAGGATATGAAAAAGATGAATTTGGAAAAAGGTTTTCCGCACATCATAAAGTCTGGAAAAAATCAGTTAAGAAACAAGTGGGAAAGTGGGTGAAAAACTGCTCAAAACTGCCAAAAACTGTTCCCGCCTGACATCTCGTTCGAACGACATTTCGTTCGAACGAAATCTCGTTCGAACGAGACTTCTAATGAGGTTCCAGTTTGAACTCGTTAGAAATCTCGTTGGATATCTCGTTCGAACATAAGGTTCGTTCGAACGACACATCGAACGACATTTCAAAGGCCTATACTGGGAACTCGTTGGCAAACTCATTCGAACGACATTTGGTTCGAACGAAAAACTCGTTCGAACGACATATCAAACGAACTTGCAGAAAGATCATAAATTTCGATTTTATCCCAGAAACTTTATAAACTTATTTTAAAGTTCTCATTATTTCTTTCTGAAAATAAAACGCAGTTTTTATAAAACCTAACACCCAATAAACTTGTTCCAAGCTCCTATATATATAATATTGCATTCATACCTTGGGAGCATGGAACCATAGTTGATGACGTAGAAACGAGGCACGCAAATCGGCATATTGATGAAGCTTTATACTCTTTGACGCTACATCTTCAACAAACACTTCATAGACTTGAGAATATTACAATAAAATACTATCCTATGAATAAATGTTTTTGTCCGGAATTGAGCCAAAACTATATATGGACTCAATTGGAAATGTGTGTCCTTACAAATCTCCCCATTTGGATATTCCGGGACAAAAACCAAACAAAAATCCTAAAGGGCCGTCAAGCTCTACTAGACTCAAAACATAACCCACCCAAACTTGACTCAACCCAAGGATCAAACGCTTTGCCATTGAAAGATGCTGCTTTAGAAGAATTCCTGCACACTTAAGCAAACTATCAAATGCATAGGGAATATCAAAATATTAATTGCAATGAATTAACTACTCCCCCTAAATTAATTCTCCCCTTTATAAAAAAAATGACATACTTAGAAAGACGTGTCCCCCTAAGATAAATCGCCCCCAAACAAAGATACGATATAATAGGATTAGATACCATTTCTCCCCCTATCATATTTCTCCCCCTTTTTGTTCAGGAATAGAAAAAGGATAAAGAATCAAAACAATAACTTATCTCCCCCAAATAAAGCTCATGGGCAACAAAGGTTCAACTAATCCAAACAATAACATCGGATACCAACAAGGATGCAATAAAAGGATACCAATATGATATATAGATTATTAAGGATGTGATATCAACAAAGAATGCAATACGATGGATATCAAGTATGAATTAAAGCATATATGGATTAGAAAGCAAAGCAAAGACTAAAAAAAAATATCAAATATATGTATACATAATATATATCAAAGAGACTCAAGTACACATATATAGATATAAACACACAAATAACACACACAACATATAATAGGAGTCTTTCACACTCGTATGGCAAAAATGTGTCATATGGAAACGGAAGTGTAGGGGTGTGAACTAGCAACAATTAAATTTAGACCCAAACACTTAATAAACGTTCACGGAGTTCTCATTTGATTGCAAACTTCATCACATTTAAATATAACCTCATGTGACAATATAGATTGAACTCAATGAACAAACATACACAATGTATACAAGCCTAGCATATTGATGATTCTACAACCCAATAGAGTCATGACATGAAATACGCAACTAGGATAAACGGACATTGTGCAAACCATTGATATACCATACAATCTCCCTCAATATACATTTATATTAAATTTGAATGAATATATCAATCAAACATAGGCCTTGGCAATTTATTTTTCTTGTTAATGCCGTATTTTCTATTTTTAGGCCTTTGGACCACGTATTTCTTTTAGGTCCACTCAAAACTGTGGCTTACTATCGCAAAGGATCACTTAGTCCTTTCGGAGCCCTCCCCCGTGCATATTTATATTTATCATGTTTTCATTTTTCACACAAATCTCACATGCAACGGATTTTGACATGCACTAGTCCTCCTAAGTCACAAATATGTAGATGACAAGATTGGAAGGAGAACACCTCACATAGCTCAAATATACATATGAAGTTAAAAATTCAAAGAAGCTCGTGCATGTGTGAATAGAGGCATATAAAAATAGAATTCATTTAAACAACACAAAATCCAACTACTCCATAAAAAATATGGTAAAGAACATTTTAGGGATTAACAATCTAAACCAATAGTTCTAGCCACATGGAAGCGTTAAAGGAGGGATTCAAACACAAGTATATGCCACTTAAAGTGTGTCAAACAAAAATAGACACAAAATAAAATCTTTTTGAGTTTTTGAAAATTTTACCCAAAAATAAAAAATATATATATACTCAAAAGACAAACAAAAATCATTTGAATTTTTCATTAAACTTAAATTACCAAGGGATAAAATCCAAATGATAAACAAAAATCTTTTTGTATTTTTCATTTAATGCAAACAAAATGAAGGAAATATAATACAAAAGATAAACAAAAATCATAATTCTAGCATGTGATAATCATGGAGCATAGACTGGAAAATGATTAAACAAGCATACATTTAGCATGTGAATATAGCATGAAGTACAAACGCTAAAGTATGCAAACACTAACACATTCACCTTTAGATTTAGCAAGGGAGGAAGCATGTGAAAGTAAATGAGAATCAAAAACCCTATTTTACAAGGCAACCAAGTCGGATTTCCTAACCCAAATTAATGAAGAATGATTATCTTGGGGTGTTGTAACTTTAACTACCGTGGTTACTTTACTATGGGATTTTCTAAGAATTCGTTTAAGATCAAAACAAAATTTCCTAAGATGACCTTTTAGACCACAATGTGTACAAGTAAAAACATGTCGAAAATATTTTCCTAAGGAGTGATCTCTAAAATCTTTCCTAGACGATTCTCCTAAAACATTGGTTTTGGCATTATGAGAAAATTCATTACAAGTATTGAAGCCTAAACCACAAGTGTCATTTTTAATTTGGACCGTTCCTAATATTTTATCTAATTTTTCCGAACGACACTCCAAATCAAATTTGACATTACTAGAGTCTTTTAATTTATTTTGCAATTCTAAAATGTTAGACTCTAATAAAACATTTCGCTCTTCAAAAGCAAGAAGCTCCTTTTTCAAGGATTACATTAAACACCTAAGGCTATCTCTTTCGCCTTCTACATATTCAAGCTTCTTTTGAAGAGTCCTCTCACGTGTTCTAAGGTCTTCTATTAAAGTATTTTCATCAACGACCTTGACACTCTCTCTTAAACTAGCTTCTAACTTCAAATTAGCTCTTTTCAATTTAATAGATTCTTTATAAAGTTCTTGAAAAGCATTTTGAAGTTCACTCACATTAACCTCTTCTTCATTTTCACTCTCTCTTTCTTCTCCACTGTCACTATCATAAAAAACAAGTGAATCATAAACAATGACCTTGGAAGTGTCATGTGTTAAAGTTTCATCAATCGGTGAATTCTCACTATCACTCACATGACTAGCCATAAAAGCCACAAAATTTGGCTTAGTGGGGGAATCGGGTCCCTCTTCCTTATCACTATCACTAAGGGTCGCATTATATGCAATGGGGCGTTTACCGTCTTTCCTTAGTTTAGTGGGGCACTCATAAGCCCTATGGCCATAACCTTCACAACCAAAACACTTATTAGACACGTCCCTATCTAAATTTTCATTCCTAGGTTTAGGGATCTTCTCGCCTTTGTCATGCTTAGAAGTTTCAAATTTCTTAAAATCATTTTTAAATTTATCTTTGTTAATTTTAAGAAATTTTCTAAATTTATGAGCAAACAAAGCCATGTCTTCCGAGTCACTATCACTATCACTCTCGCTCTCTACTACTTGTTTGACCTCTTTTCGGGATTTTAAAGCAACACCCTTTTCGATCTTCTTTTCAGTTTTAAAGGGAAACATATCTAGTTCATAGGTTTGTAAATCACCTACAAGCTATTCTAATTTCGTAGAGGCTAAAGGTGGTAAAGAATTTAAAACGGTCACTTTTGGAATAAATCTATCGGGTAGGGACCTTAAAATTTTCTTTACAACACGGTTGTCAGGTATTTTCTCTCCCAAATTAAATGATGAATTATCAATATCAGAAAGTCTAGCATAAAATTCATCAAAAGTTTCTTTTTCATTCATTTTGATAGTTTCAAATTGAGTGGTGAGGTTTTGGAGTTTTGAAGCTTTAACGACACTAGTTCCTTCATGAGTTAATTGTAAAATATCCCAAGCTTCTTTAGCGGTTTCACACGTCATAATACGTCGGAATTCATCCGGGGTGACAGCGCTAAACAAGGCATTCAAACCACGGGAATTGAAATTAGAAAGTTTAAACTCATTTTTAGTCCATCTATCGGCGGGTTTGGGAACACGTTCATTTTCAACTAAATAAGTTGGTGGGAACCACCCGTTAACAACAGACATCCAAACTCTCTCGTCGATAGATTTTAGTACCGATTTCATTCGCGCTTTCCAAAATGCATAGTTTGAACCATCGAAAACAGGAAATTTTGAAAATGGGGAAAATTCCATTTTAGCCAAAAATTATTTAAAGGATCGTTAACGAAATAATTTATCGCTTTGGCACTGATACAAATTTGAAAACGTGAGTTTTTCTAATTCAATGCTCTGATACCAATTTGTAAAAGATATGGATCCCCGGATTCTTAATTTTTTCAATTAAAATTAAATTATAATTTCCTTTTATATAAATCGAGATGCGGAATGCGGAAGCGTTAGGATGGTTCAACAAAACAAACGAACACCAAATTTTAATTTATTTCAAATTAAAATAAAACACAAGTGATAATTAATGAAACACACAAAAGTATTAATTTTCACTTAGACCAATTAATTAATCCAAGCCCTAGAATTTGCCTAAGTCATAATTATCAATATTCCGAAGTTAGGCTAAACCAATTTTAGCAAAAGACTTGAATTAAATAACTTTACCAAATATTTAATTTATCACCAAATTAAATTAAGTGTGATAATTTAAATCAAATTTTATCTTGAATTATCCTAAGCATGCATTCTAAATTATTATGCAAGATAAAATAAATCAATCACAATACGTCGCGATGTACGAGGAAAAACCCAAGACGGGAAATAACCTCGGACGGCCCTAGCCTCAAATCCACTAGATACGGGATTACAAGTACAAGACAGAAAGGCTTACAACACACGACTCGATCCCTCTCAAGACTCGACGCTTCTTCTTGTAGACACCTTTTCCTAGCGGATAACCTTGGAGCTCCACCGCGGTCTCGGAATCCATCAATTGGACTTTATATGGTCACCGTCACCCGAACTAGGAGCCTTTCTCTAAGTGGGTAAATTAACGCAAACTTCTCTTCAATTCGGTGTAGAGAAAACTGGTGCCAAACTCCAAGCAAGATATATGTATATGAGAACTTGGAATAAACTCATTTGGGTGTAAACAAGAGTGATGTATATTTTTCTCTAAAAATCTCACTCAAAACATGATCTTTTTCCCTCTTTGATTTTACTCTCAAAACACTCTCTAGGAGTTAGTAGGATATGAAAAAGATCAATTTGGAAAAAGGTTTCCCGCACATCATAAAGTCTGGAAAAAATCAGTTAAGAAACAAGTGGGAAAGTGGGTGAAAAACTGCAAAAAACTGTTCCCGCCTGACATCTCGTTCGAACGACATTTCGTTCGAACGAAATCTCGTTCGAACGAGACTTCTAACGAGGTTCCAGTTTGAACTTGTTAGAAATCTCGTTGGATATCTCGTTCGAACATAAGGTTCGTTCGAACGACATATCGAACGACATTTCAAAGGCCTATACTGGGAACTCGTTGGCAAACTCGTTCGAACGACATCTGGTTCGAACGAAAAACTCGTTCGAATGACATATCAAACGATCTTGCAGAAAGATCATAAATTTCTATTTTATCCCAGAAACTTTATAAACTTATTTTAAAGTTCTCATTAATTCTTTCTGAAAATAAAACACAGTTTTTATAAAACCTAACACCCAATAAACTTGTTCCAAGATCCTATATATATAATATTGCATTCATACCTTGGGAGCATGGAACCATAGTTGATGACATAGAAACGAGGCACGCAAACCGGCATATTGATGAAGCTTTATACTCTTTGCCGCTACGTCTTCAACAAACACTTCATAGACTTGAGAATATTACAATTAAATACTATCCTATGAATAAACGTTTTTGTCCGGAATTGAGCCAAAACTATATATGGACTCAATTGGAAATTTGCGTCCTTACACTACCTTACCTTTGTCGTCACGTTCCCACGTCCTAACTCCCTGTGGATTCAATACCCACACTCACCACTATACTCCTTAAGAGTGTAGTTACAAGTTTAGTTTTTTTTTGTATTGAGGTTGGAAGTCGATAACAACGATTAGCGTATTACACGGACGCTCGGTTTACACCTCGATCAAAATGGCGCCGTTGCCGGGGAATTAGGTGGACTTTAGGTTAGGTTGGTTAATCCTGAATTTGATCTTTAAAAAAAAAAATTTAAAAAATATATATATATATATATATATATATATATATATATATATATATATATATATATATATATATATATATATATATATATATATATGTATCACGTTTTTTAATTGCCCAATTTGAGATGTCTTACTTTAACTCTTTTGGTGGCTTTAATTGTTATGATAGTAGTGAGGAGGAGGAGGAGGCGATCAAGACTTATGAACAGTGGATTAATATCACTAAAGATGAGTCTCATAAATACAAGCCCAGTGCTAAGGACATCCAAATTTATCAAAATGAATTGCTTGAAGAAAAAAGACTTGAAAAAGAATATTGGGAAAAAAATCGTTATTGGGAGAAAGATTTAGATGCATTATTTGAACCCAATGAGGATTTTTCTTTCGATATTTCTGAAGTTGAAGAATGTTTTCAACCAAATGAGAAATCCGAGGTGCTAGAACCAAGGAAGCCTACTTTGGAAGAACTCTTGATTATTATCAAAAATAAATCTGATGACCTTGCTGCTACAGATTTGAAAATTAGAGCAACTTGCAAGGAGTTTAATGATTATTTGGAAAACTTAGATAAGGTCGAGACTTGCGCTTCACCTAACACTTTTGAGGATGAAATCATTGAGAGTGATCCAAGTTCTTTTGAATATCAACCTCTTATAAATATTGCAAAATCTACGGAGGTTGAAGATTATTTGTCTCCTTGTGTACCCACTATTATTGAACCATTAAATCCCTTACAAGAACTGGATGAATGTCTTGAGGATGTTGATTCGATTCTTGTATGGGAATTTTTTTCTGAGATGCTTCATCTTACGGGCCATACACTTAGATGTGTCACTCAACCAGATCCAGTTGAAAATTTTGGGGGAGAAGATTTTGAGGACAAGGACTCTATGCTTAAATTATTTTCCAAGATGGACTCTTTCTATTTGTGTGCTCCACTTCCAATACTACTTGAAAAATCTATGGAGAGTGATTCAATTTTTCTTGGATCCCAATGGGACTTGTCCTCTTATGCACCCAAATCCTTCATTATCCTCCTAAATTTTTTAATAGGTGGTGATTCATTTTTTTCGCTTTGCACATGCCTTCCGTTTTTCAAACGAAATTCTTATTTTTCGGGCGGATGCTTTTTAGTGGGGGCACACCAATAATCCCTCAAAGTCAAATTGTATTTTTGGTGGACCCTCAAATTTTTCGACTTCTAGTGTATGATTTATTAGCTGTTCAAATTTTAGGTTGTAAGTAATTAGTTTTTTTGTTATTACTTTTCTTTTTTTATTATAGTCTAGTTTCGATGGTCGAGTTTTTGTTATTCTTTTTGTTATGCTTGGTTCTAACATGTTTTGTAGATTCAATGGACTCGCACTCATCGGGGATCGCTCCATTTGGGTAATATCTTTCTTTCCCTCTCTTTATGTTGTGTTCTTGATTTGCATTGAGGACAATGCAACATTTAAGTTAGGGGTGTGGGATATTCATCTCATTTATTGTTTAGATTCATTGATTCGATCACATGTTCTTTCCAAGTGAGTTTTTTTAGAAAATTTCAAAAATTTCAAAAAAATTGAAATTTTTTGAAAAAAGCCAAAAATATTTTTTTTCAAAATAAATAAAAATTGGAATTTAAAATTTTCAAAAATATCACCTTTATTCTATTTAAAGTCTCAAATTGTTAACAATCAAAATGCACTAAGCCAAAATTGACTGAAGATGGAAATTGAAAGAAAATTGACGACTTAACGAATACGTGTGGAGATTGATCAAACCCGGTGAGATTTTAAGCCTTTCAATTTTTTATGAGTTTTTAAATCAATCCGAGTTTATGATTAACTCAAATTTCTTTTCAGCGTTTTAATAAGTCGTTGATGATCTCAATCTTTTATTTTGATCGGTTATAGGAAATGTGTGAAATGTTGTCTCGAAATTTGTGCTAAATATATCTCTAAACTTAATTAATCTCGAGATGCATATGGCAATGTGATTAGCAATTTGGACAATGGAGTAGGCCCTCGTTTGTAACCCAAAAATATTAGCTATAATAAAGTTGTGAAAAAATGATCCCTTTGCAACCCACTTTGAGCCTAATAAAATATTTTCCTTTCATTTGATAACCCGAAAAACCCAAATGGCCCGAAATTGTGAAAAATAAAAAATTCATTAAGTAAAAGTGTGTAATAAAAAAAATAAAAAAATAAAAAAGGGCAAGAAAAGAAAAATAGCCAGAAAAAAAAGAAGAAGAAAAATGAAAATAGAAAAAGAAAGAGAAAAATGAGCAAATGCCCGAAAAAGCACTAATGGATGTCATAAGGACATTTTCCAATTCCGAACATTCCATCCATTCCCATTTTTACCCTTTACACTTTTTAATCCAAAAAGTCCTAACCGAGTCCGAATGGAGAAATTAATTACTTCATGGAGAACTAAGACATGAAAAGATAATAAACGAGATTAAAATGGTGTGATTAAGAGATGATGTTTCCGTTTCCTAATAACTGTATTCCGATGATAAGATCTTTTCACCATATATTTCCTTCTTTTTAATTTTGTATGCATGAATTTGTGTCTATTATATTTACTCTTTATATCATGCATACCGAGAGAAAATAACCACAATCCGAGTGATTTGTTTGTGAGTGCATCCGTAAGAATTTAAATCAAAATGAATTTTCGAAAAGTAACGTAATGCTCAATCGGTGGAAATTTGAGGATTAATTTCTGGATTTCCACACACACACTATGGTTTGAGACATTTGAATATGAATTTATGGTGATTATTTTTTGAAAAGTTTAAATTGTAAAATTTTTAAGTATTTTGATATTTATTTGGGCTAATAAAGAATTTTGTGGGTGTATTCACTGCAAACCCTCACGAGACAAAACTCGTCCTACCAAGGCAACCTAGGGGTTTAAAGGCTTATTGCATATGCACAATAAAATCGCTTGCCTGCGAAAGTGGAATTTTATTTTAATAAAGGAATTTTCAAGGGTTGAACTTTAAACTAATTTCTTTTACATTGCTCGGGACGCTTAACGTTCTAAGTTAGGGGGTGTGATTAGGCACATATTCTTTACATTTATCCCCTTAATTCGGTATTTTTATGATCCCGTGCAGTGTAAATAGCTTGGATTTGTCTCGTATTTATGCTACTAACCTCTTTTGGCAAGTATTTCGTGTTTTGTGTATTTCTCATGTGCTTTATAGGTATTTCATGCAAGTTAGTACGAAGGAGAACTCAAAACAGTGAAAGAAAGCACGAAATGTGAAGTTCAAGGGCATTTTCGTAATTTTTCAGCCTTAGTACAGATGTGGGTCCAATTGTAAAGTTGAAGAGATTCCAATTGAAAGAACACTGAAAAAAACGACACCTCAAATCGAGCTACGGTGAAGAAGTTACGAGGTTTTGAAGTTGCGAGATAATGAAGAGAAATTGACGAGAAAAACAGGATCGGTCCGGACAAATAAAAAAAGAACCAATCCAGTACAGGACCGATCCGAAAAAAAAGAACCGATCCGGATGGAACCAAACCGATCCGATGATAACAGGACCGGTCCGGCTGTTAAATTTTCTAGAATTTATTATGGAGCTGAAGAGGTGCAAATCTTGGAATATCTTGTACAACTCATCGCTTTTAGCTGTCAAAACGTGTTAGTTGGTGTTATAAAAGGGCAAACCCTAGTAGGAAGAAAGGGAGATTTTTCTTCAAGTTGTAGGAGGCTAGTAGTTAGGGTTTCTTAGTAGTTAGTTTTTAAAGGATTCTTGTATCAAAGAACCCTAGTTTTGAAGTTTAGCTACTATTCAAGATTCGAAGATCTATTCAAGATTAATCATTCACCCATTGCAAGTAATTTTAATTTATTATTTTTACTGCTTTCATAGTTAGTTTAATTAATTTTCTCTCTCTAGTTTTCCAATCCCAATTCAAGTCATGTTCTCAATTTTCTAGATTTAGTTATGAATTCCTTCACTTTCAGATTTAAGTTTTCTTTTATTTTAATCATGTTAAGCTAAATGTTTAAGGGTGGGGATGCATGAACCCAACCTGATGTGGTATGCATAGATATAAAATTTGTCCTCTAAATTAAATCAGTGATTAGATCATGTTGTATAGTTTCACAACTATTGTAGACCTTTTGACCTCATTTGCCCTGGGTAACCGGGGTGCTTAAGGATGCAACGCGTGTAAACTATTGCGACACTGCTTTACACATTCTTTGATTATGTATGATGCAGGCTTGAACCTCATATATGTAATGCTTTGGAGTACAAAAGACTGGGTCAGATCAATTATCAAATTTATGACTAATTTTGTATTGGCATACACATTAGGGTTTGGGGGAGTGTATTCTTAACCCATTTCTTTATTCATATTAATTCCTTCTTAGTTAGTTAATTTCGCATGCGTAGGTTAATTTAATTGAATTTAGTTAATTCGTAGATAAAATCCAAAAATCAATCATCTTTTTATTTTCTTTTCTTTTAACATCAACTTTAGGATTAAACTACCTTACCTTTGTCGTCACGTTCACACGTCCTAACTCCTTGTGGATTCGATACCCAGACTCGCCACTATACTCCTTAAGAGTGTAGTTACAAGTTTAGTTTTTTTGTATTGAGGTTGAAAGCTGATAACAATGACTAGCGTATTACACGAACGCTCGGTTTACACCTCGATCAGCAAGCTAGCTCGATTATCTCGTATAAAACTATTGTTAAGTATAAGGATTTAAGGATACCAATGATCTCTATCAAAATAGGGGAACACACTATCAAGAAAGCATTCTTAGATTTAGGGGAAGCGTAAACCTTCTGCTATTCACCGTGTATAAGAAACTTAGTTTGGAGGATTTAAATCCCACTAAAATGACCTTTTTTTTAGCTGATCGATTTGTTAAGGTGCCTAAAGGTGTTGTAGAGGGTGTTTTGATTAAAGTAGGCGACTTTGTCTTTCTTGTAGACTTTGTGATCTTAGATACTCAATAAGTACTAAACCCATTTACCCAAATCCCAATCATCCTCGATCAACGCTTTTTGGCTACTTATGACACTGTCATTCGATGTCGGAGTGGGAAAGAAAACCTCTTGTTTGGGAACATGACCATGGGTTTGAATATGCTTAATTTATAGAGAGAAAATGAAGTCCATTATGTATAGGGAGTGTATGATGTCACTACCCCACTTATTAGTGACATCATAGATTTGAATGCTTTGACACATGATTTGTCTCTAGATATGAGTCTTGAGGAATTTGAAGAAGAAATTAGGTCCATTGATGAGGATCTCGTTGTTGATGTCCACTCTTTAATCGACTTATTTTGTCACTTAGATACGAGTGACTGGAACGGTAAGATAGATCAATTCCTTTTTTTGTGAATGCAAACCCAAGCCTTTAGAGAGTATGCTGCCACTTGAGGTTTTATATATCACTGACGAGATGGGTGGGAAAATCATTCGAGCATTTCTATCTGATGATGTGTGTTCAATCACGTCGCCTTTTCCTTTACTACCACGTCCATCTTCTTAGTTATTCGAGTATTTTTTATGAGATCGAAAACATAATTAGAGTATCGTCCGACTTAGAGCCCAATTTATTCATTCTCAAGTTTATGGTAGACATAGTCATAAAGCATCATTCAAGATTCTATTATGAGAGTATGTTCAGGTCTGACTATTTAAGCTATAATATAACAGTGATTCACCATAATCACACTCACTACATTCATTGTGTACCTTTATGTATGCATATTGTCTATTAGGTTAGCTGCCAATCATTCCGACTTTGGTTTATGATGTAATGCATGAGAGGTCGGTTGGAAGTTGGTAACATAAGTGAATTTTTTCGGTAATATCGTCCTTTTACTTCTTTATGTTTTTTTTTCACATTGTCCATAATTCTATATGAAAATATATGGAGGACGATGTAAAATTTAGGTTTGGGGGTAAGGATGGTATTTTTAATAAAATTTTTAAAAAAAAGAGAGAAAACTTTTCAAAAATCCAAAATGATTTTCAATATAAATGAATTTTAGAACGATTTCTTTATAAAATTAATTCACAAATATATCAACTTATATTTTTTTTACACTTAGGCATATGATCAAAAATGGATATTGAGGCGAAAGTTATTATGCTTAACGAATAAATGTGGAGATTTTAAGTTGGCGAGATTTTTGTGTCATTCATCATTTTTAAGAGATTTAAATCAATCAGAGTTAAAATAACTCGAACTTTCCTTCAACGATTAATGCGTCGATGATCTCAAATTCCTTGTTTAGTTTGATTACTGAAAATAGAAAGTCAAAATGTGAACTGTATGCACTAAATGTCTTACTAAGTTAACTTGAGACATAAAATTAACTCGATCGAACTTGAGAAATGCAATTATGCCATTGTTTTGAAAGCCCAAAAATAAAACCTTAATTCGGTCCTTTCTATATTATTTCATTTCAAGTCCATTTGTGCCAAATTGAAAAACGACTCTTTTATTGAAAATCCAAAATCCATACCCATTTTTTTTTAGAATATAAGGGTAAATTTATGGTAAAAGGCCAAAAGAACAATGTTTGCAAGAATTATGCAGGAAATGAAAGAAGAAAGAAAGAATGAGAAAATAAAAAGAAAAGAGTATGAGACTTTGGAAAAGAAAATAGAGGTTAGGAAAAGTGCCTAAGAAGTCAAAATACCAAGAAACCTCTATATTCTCAGAAAATTTTGAAAATCCAAAACTCGTCTTTCGAGCCTAAACCCGAGGCTACAATCCAACCAAAAGAAAGTCCTAATTGATCTCAAGTGAAGTTAGTTATAGTGTGGAGAGAAGATGAATAAGATATATGGTCTGAATCAAAGTTTTCAAAAAGTAATAGATTTTCTTCTCATGAGATAAATATCATCCATTTTAGAATGTCCATCTTTCATGATGTATATGTGAAATTTGCTCATTAAAATTACTCTTTTATTCACATATACCAAGAGATATTACCCAAATTTTGAGTTTTCATTTATGAGCGCATCCTGTGAGAGTTTGAATCAAAACAAACTTTCGAATAAGAAACTTAACGATTAAATCTTTTGAAACGGAAGGTTATATTAGCTATGCACACACGGAAAAAAAGATGAGATTGAAAAGTGATTTTGTCTTATATTTAAGAAATTTTCATTTAAGACCTGGTTATATTATTTGTGTGTCTTTTGTAAATTGAGTCAATTTTTTGAATTTTATGCGTATATTCACTGAAAACCCCCACGAGATAAAACTCATTCACAAGGGCAACTTAGGAGTTTAACGGTTTGTTGCACATGCGAAGTGCAATCATGATTCCTACAAAAGTGATTTAGATTTTAAAATTTTAGTTTATCTCGAGGAATAGAAAAGTTTAGGTTTGGGAGTATTCGATGAGTGCATAATTTTGTCTTATTTATACCCAAATCTAGACCTTGCTAGGCCCGATGTATCATAAAGAATGATCTTTTACATTCGTTTTTAATATTTAGAAGAAAAATACAAGATTGAACATAATTCGAGTTAATAATTCTATTTTGAAAACTTGTTCTCATTAAAATCTTGTTGTATACTCATGAACTTAAATATTCATCGTTAATCGCTTATGCAAGGTTTGTTTTAGTATTATAGGGTTTACGACACCAATGGAGAAGTTGGGAAGAAAATTGGCTAATAAACATCTGCATTTACACTTTCAGGGACAATATGATAAATTCAAATGTTTCGACTCGAATAAGTCATGAAAATTTTAGGCCTTGAAAAAGGATGCCTGGGTCCAAACGACGTGTCAATCGTAGTTCAAGCAAAGAAGTTATGACTGTGCAAAGTTCAAAATTGAAAGAAAGTCAAAGTCAAAGCCTCGAGTCATATCTGAAGTCAAACCCTATGACATAAGCACTATTAAAATATTATCGATATCAAAATGAGGATCACATCGGTTCTTGCGGTTCGTCAATTGGAGGTCATATAAAGAAGTTATAACGATTTGGGTGTGTTGTGTAAATTTGGAAACTTAAGAATTAACTAAGGGTTAAGTATTATTTTGCTCACTTCTTAGGCGCACATTTTGCAACTGGAATGTTACAAGTTTGATTCCCAGGGGGAGGGGTTTATCCCCATTTTTTTATTAAATCAGCGCACCACGTGGCAGTACGAGGTCCCTTAGATCAAGCAGTCCCAGACGCCCATAGTCACGCACCCCATGCCCTTCATGCATATGTGTCCTGCTACTGTGACCATCAGCCGATTCCTTTTCCATCATTTTTACTTTACACCCTAAACTTTTAATTTTTTAATAGTTTCTCCATTATTTCTCCTTTCTTCCTCATTTATTTTTCATTTCTTTTCTAAAAAGAGATAAAAAATAATAATTTCTCCCACACCTCTATTATTAGCAGCACAAGCCTCTTAATAAATTACGTCTTCACCCATACACCTTTTTATTATTTTATTTATTATCCCATCCGTTTTGTAAAATACCAAAAAATAGCCTCAAACCCTATTTTCTACCTATAAAAAGGGACCTTTGGTCTTCATTTTGAGAGGAAACTTTTAGAGCCAAAAATAGAGAGAAGGATACAATACGGAACAAATTTAATTCTGTAGTAGCAAAATATTATGCCTTGTGTGTTATTTTTGAGTGTTTGTAAAACTATTTTTGTGCAAATTTAGGAGGAGCATTATGTATTAATACTCAAGTCTTGGACTCAAAATTTGATAAGTGAATTTTATTAATGAGAATTATTAGTTCATCTTGCAATGTTTGTCTTTAAATTATGACGTGTGAGTAATTTTATTTCTAGGACTAGGTGAAGTTTATCATGATTAATTATAATTGCGTATTAACTTAATTCAATATTAATTCCCGACGTGTGTTAATTGAAATAAAATTCCGTACTCACTTACAACTACACGAGAGTGTGTTTTAAACTTTCGAAATTATTTAATAAATAATATTTTAATTATTTAATTGTGTAATCTTTAAATGAGCTATACTTACATTGAATTGTTTGATATCTCATGCTTAAATGCAACATTAAAACTTAAGATTGATATTTTCGAGGGAATGGGGATTTAAGGCGTCTAATTTAAGAGACGTTCAAGTAATTTATGAACATTTATTTTGTGTTTTTCGGAATGTATGCAATGAGAGCAGATGCATTTTGAGTTATAAATTCGGAAATACATAATTAAATTAATGTGTAATTTTAATTAAAATTGATAAAGAAATCCCACGTCCTAGTTTTCCTCCCTATTTGATTATATAGTTCGTAGAGATTTATTTATTTGCCCTTGTTCTAATTTAGAACTCAATCATATATATACCCTCGTTTTGTCTAGTTGGAAATTCTCATAGAGATTCCAATAGCCCGTGCACTTGTGGTAATTTTATCATTTAAAATTTGACAACAATAATCTTCTACTAATGTTATAATGCATCTTTATAGTTTTAATTTATTGTTTTTTGGTTATACTAAGTAAAAATGTTGGTAAAAAAACTAAAGAGTCATTTTAGTGAACATAAAATTATAAGGTTTTAAAATTGAATTATTTTATGAAAGTGAAACATAAAACTCTTTTCATAATGAATTATTGATTTTCAAAAAGGGATTTTGAATTAATAGTCTTTTTGGTGATGAAAATTAATATTGCTTATTATTTCTAAACACGTAATAGATAAATTACATTTAACATTGAATTTACTTATTTTCACAATTGAAGTTGTTTAAAGTTTTATACGGGCGTTTGAAATAATTTTTATTGTTGTGAAACCCAATTAAGTAATTCCAAAGTCAGGCCCGATGAAATTCTGTCTAGATGAGATGGTATTTAAGTGGTTCCCATGTGACCCACCATCTCAATTGGGAACCGACTGATTAAAAAGAACTATGAATTGAATTCTTCCATTAAGATCCATGAATTTTAAAAGTTGAGAAAATTATTTTTAGAAATCTTTTAAAATTATTTATTATATGATTAAAATACAATTTATAAACTCGACTTTGTTTAGAATTTGTAATTAAACATGTATTATATTTGTTATATTAACGTGTGATCCAAGACTCAATATTTGTATTTTTTACCTCTATTTTAGGTGAGTACTTTATACCATTTCTTATGCATTTTTATTATATAATATTAGGCAAACTATATGTATTTTGTGAACTGCTTTTATTCTCAAATGCATATGATACCGATGATTTATTCATTTGTGATATGTTTATAGTTCTCCATCTAGACATACTGATTGAAATAAGTATTAAAAATGAGATTGTATTGAATATTGGAAATAAGATTCGTCCTAGGGATCTCTCTTATTGACCGTGCTTTCCATTTGGTTATCTCTATTGTGACCTAAATACGGCATTATGATGAACTAGTTCGATTGATCCTCAACTACCGGGGAATAATTTGATAGAAGAACACGGTATTAGAGTGTACTTGGCCATTAAAATGATATGATAGAAAAAAAAGATGTTACATTTGATTTGTCACATCCGTACTATTCTAATTTATTCATTTATATATATTGTTATTCACTTATAAATATATTACTCCAAGCTCCCATCCACATATGTATATGACTTTTGTTCTTACTTAAAAAGGTATCTATTTTCTGAAAAACCTTAGAATGTATGGAGATTGAATCTCATTCAGCTTTTAGCTGATATTGTATAAATAACCCTTTTTAGGTTATAGTTTCAGAGGAGATTAGATATGTGAAGATTGAATTGAAGATTATATTTTGAGATTTATTTTGTGGATAGAGACTAGTGTAGAATAAGATGTTACATAATTTATTTTTCTTTAAGTGATTCTAGCGTGACCTATAATAGAATTTAGTTATTTATGTTTTAGAATCTATGATGAGGGGTACCTTTTCATCTAGTTACAACTCACAATCAAGTGAATGTATTTTATATTACATGTATTTTAAAAGAAAATTTTAACGCCATAATATTGAATACCTTAGTGGTATGTCATGACACTCGTTCCCTATTATTTTGGGGTCAGGGTCATGATAGGGGTGGTATGAGAGAATAAGTTATGAACTTGTACATTAGATGAAGATGAGATATATTATATTGTGCCTAACCTAGAATTATAAGACTAGATCTTGTCATAACTGTATGTGCTAGAGGTTTACCTAGTGATTGATACATTATTTAAAGATATAAGAGGATGTTGATCGTATTCAATTTGGTAATGCATTATATAGTGACTAAGATAAGATTATTAATGGTAGACTCTAAGGTAATATTTTATTTATATAGATATTTGATGTGAGAGTTAGGATGTAATTATACGAATTAATCATTTGGTGGGATTGTAAGAATTATGAGGATGAGGTTTTAAACGTTATTTAGAATTTTGAGATTGAAAATGATTGTTTTATTGGATACTATTATTAGACTATACTAATAGACTTGTATTATTAGAATACCTAAGAAAATAGAACTATAGATAGTATTAGGTGTATTGAGGATTCCATTGTGATTGAGGTATGGTATTGAATATAATATACTCTTGAAATCTCTAGAGTATTTTCCATCTATCCTTCGACTTTGATTCTCATCAAACGAACATTTCTTCATTTACATGATTTTCTCAAATTTGATCTTACTATCATTTCTTGAACTGTTGTTATTTGTTTTATACTATACTCTTGTCACATTATATACTTTCCTCGTGATGCATATAGGCATTATTGATTTTTAGAGAGATAAGAAGAGAAGCGGTATTATGGTGAGAGATAGTAGTGGTAGATAGCTTAAAAGAATTCATTACTTGGTTCATGATAATTAGTTAATTAAGATTTTTTTGAGAACCTAAAGGAGTAGATAATTGTTATTGTCAAGTAGGCGAGCGTAGAGTTGGAGTATGAATTTCTTTATTATTCGAGTGTCATTGTTCCTCTTCGACAGTTTCGACTCGATTTTTTTCTTGTGGTATTTAAACATTTCAGAGGACCCCTACAAAAAAATCAGCTCAAAATGAATTATTTTTCTATTTTTAAAGAGAGAGAGAGAGAGAGAGAGAGAGAGAGAGAGAGAGAGAGAAAGACTCTCATACCTACCTACCAAGTATACATACTTGCTAGCGCAAATCTATTTTTTTAAATATTAAAAAATTACTTTTGAGTTGATTTTTTTTATTTGGTATTTAAACATTTCAATGGACCTATATAAAAAAGAATCAACTCAAAATAATCTTTTTTGCTATTTTAAAAAAATCGGACAAACTTTTATAGCATTTAAAGTGCTTTAAAAGCACTAAAGTTTGACCAATTTTTTTAAAATATAAAAAAAGGTTATCTTGGGTTGATTATTTTTATATGGGTCATCTGAAATGTTTAAAATTCATGTAAAAAATTAAGTCGAAACATCATTTTTTTACTATAGAAAAATAGGTTTGTATACTTGATATATACTGGAGTCTCTCTCTCTCTCTCTCTCTCTCTCTCTCTCTCTCTCTCTCTTTATATATATATATATATATATATATACACACACACACACTTAGTGGAAATGATATTTGTAGTGGGAAATCATTTACAAATAATTTGATCAAACAAATTCAATCGAGAAATGGGTGAAATGCAAATTTAAAAATAATTGCATTTTCAGCCTGTAACAACCCTCGCTTTTAGGAGACACATTTTATATTAATTTACTGCATAAAGTAATTATATAAAATGTTGGAACTGGAGTAAATATTAATTTAATGAGTTGAAAGTTAATATTTACTAGATTGTTGCATATTTACTGTATGTGTAAGTAAATATCATCATGTTGCATGTTTTATAGTGTCATGTGTTTGAAATGACATTATGGTCTAAATGAAACCGGAACTCGAAATAATTTATAAAATTGTCGGATGCTAATTTAGAGGGTGTAGTTAGTCCCGGAATGTCCGAGACAGTCAAAATAAGTTCCATATTCTATTTTTAGGCTCCGGGCACTTTTGACCGGTTTTAACTTAAATGCGTATTTGGGAGTCATTTTAATGTGGTATTAACCATTTAAGTTGGGAATTTTAGAATAAAGCCACGATTTTAAGTCTTGCCCCTTATTTCATTTCTCATTTGTGTGTTACCATGCCCAGAGAGAAAGAGAGAGGAAGAGAGCTTTGGAGAAAGAGGAGAAAATGAAGAAAAGAGAGAGATTGGAGCTTGGATTGCTTCTACCACAAAGAAATCTGAGATTTCGTCTTCAAGGCAACTTTTCTACTTGCTAATATATGATTTAAGATGCATAAATTGTATTGATAGTTGTGCAATGAGATCAAATGAATAAATATGGGTTTTGTGGATTTTGTGGTGATTTAGCCCTAATAATGGTTTATGTTGATGAATTTGTGGGTATTTAGTAATTAATAATCATATTAGTTTAATTTTGGTTGATGTGTGTAAAACTGGAAGAGATTTGGTTTTGGGGAAATCTAGGGTTCATAACCCGTAGCCCCATTTTTAGCCCTTCTGCAGGGGCGAATCGATTCGCTAAGGGGTCATCCTATTGGTCTGCAAACCCGAATCGATTCGGGTTAAGGCCGAATCGATTCGGCTGGTGCAGAATGTTGGATTCATCTTCCGAACCGATTCGCTTTTGGGGCGAATAGATTCGGCCCTAGGGCAAATCGATTCGGACCCTGCTGTTTTGAATTGATTTTTCCAACTCAATTTTTATTCTTCTTCTATAGGCTTATGACCTAGGAACCTTCTTGAATGAAGTAAACTTAGAGTCCTAGATGAGTGGGGTAACTACCCTAGATTAGAAATGCGCTAGGTGGGGGCTTTTCCGAGGATATGCCAATTGATGTTAGGGCATTCTTTTCTTCTAGTTGATTGTTATGAGACTAGGAGATGTAGAGTGATGTTTTGGAGACTTTAGAAGCTCAATTGAGCTACGTTAGTCTTGATGGTTTATAATAACTTCACAAACGTATCTTGGGAGAATAAATTGAAAGTTTATTTATTCATCGAGGTTACAATGATAAGATGCATTAAGTATGGCTCCGGGTGAAATATGAAGTATTTACAAAAATGTAAATGACTATGGTTTCGAATAAAATGAAACATACATGTGTAAAATGAAAATGAAATGGAAATGGTAATAATGATGGTAAATGATAATTTACTTAATCATGAATATGATAAATGCTAATTTACTTAGACACACCTCTCTAAAAGACATCATAAGGGAAGTTCGAGCGCTTGGTGATGCCCCCTGGCTAATGAATGCAGGGTGGATATAGTCCTAGGCCATATGCGCGATTATGTTATGTTTTCTGTGCTGGTGAGGAGATTCTGAGTGTGGTCTTGACTCTCCCGCAGGCATATGGCCGCTTCCCGACGTCTTGCGTTATAGGTGCCCAGGCTGCCTTGTTTGATAGGCCCCTGGAAGATGATGGTCATTTAGGGGGGCGCCTAGTGGGGAAACTCAGAGGGGCGGTCTCAGAATCGTTATATGCATAAGAATATAACCATTCTAAATCAAGTGGGACTTGATGTATGATAAATGCCATAAAGAGCATATGATAATGATGATATTCCTAATAAGGAATGGAATGCCACAAAGTGCATATAAATATGATTATAATTCCTAATAAGGAACAGAACTATGAGATGAATCAGAGTATATGATGGAAGTTTTTAGATTAATGTTAATTCTTCTTATTCTCTTGCGTAACCTAATTTAAATTTATTGATTAATTAAAATGTCTTAGCTTATGTTTTAAATTGTGTAGGTAGATTCTTATTTCTTTTAGTCATGATTTACCATTCATAACTGTCATACTTTTTATTCATCTGGTGATCATATAAAACCGGGCCATGACCCATTCATATTTCTTGTTGTGCATGCATCTTGTATCCGCTTAGGTTCTCCGCCGTAAGGATGCCTGATCTGACTTTCCTATTCCGGTGTTTTTGGGGAGCCGTGATAATTTGCGGATATTACGAGATACCTTGTATAGACGCCGTCATCCTTGTACTCTAGTTAAGATCAGGTATTTTACTCGGGTGTGAGGCCCAAGCTTTTGTAATTGCTTAATGTAATGTATTATATAAATTATTGAATTCGTTTAACACTATTGTAGAGTCTGTTGACCGACAGCATATTCGCTCCTCTTAGTGTATGTTTGATGTTTAAGTAATACTATTACTAAGGGGTTTCCACTTTCTTTTTAAACTGGGTTGTTTAAATGCTTTCTTTAAATTGTAAAAACCAAAATTTTTGGCAACCCGTTTTTCTAAAATATGGAGTGGTTATCCTGTATACTTTGTATATTGTTGTGATGCTGAGAGTGATTCCATCCATGATTCCTGTTATATTGGAGTATAGGGATGACCACCCCATAAATTGGTGAGCAGGTTGTCACACAACCGTTGAATTTTTGTATAATCATTCTACCCACTTCCTATATGAACTTTTTAGTGAATCATTTGTAGATGGTCTTCCCACCACGAAGATCATTTCAATTAAATTTTTTTGGAATTTTTTATAATATTTAAAAAATTAGTCTATTTTTAAGGCTTGTTATTGAGCTCTACTTAAGTGACTCTCTCTCTCTCTCTCTCTCTCTGAGAGAGAGAGAGACTCCTATACACCATGCTTCATACGTCATCCATATATCACTTCTAGTTCTACGCCCTAAAAAATTTTAATTTTTATATTTTATCCAAGGAGTTAACCTTCCAATCAACAGTTGTTTAAAAAATTAGGTTAAAATATAATTTCTAGCTATTTTTTAAAAATTCAACAAAAAACTGCTGAAAATACCTTATTTATAAGGGTCCGCGCCAGCAATTTTTTGTGAATTTTTTAAACATAATTAGAAAATGTATTTTGACCTAATTTTTTAACATGTATTGATTGAAATGTTAATTTCAATAAAAAAATTGAATTTTCTTTTAGCACCTAAAATTAGGTGTGATGTATGATGTGATGTATAAAGTGATATAAGAAAGTTTTTAAAAATAACATGTGTTGATTAAAATTAGGTGTGATGAGAGAGAGAGAGAGAGAGAGAGAGAGAGGTTCTCATGCATACCCAGTTTGCATACCGCTAGCGCAGACCATTTTTAATTAAAAAAAAATGACGCTAATTTATTTTTATGATTTTTAAATATTTTATACGATCATAAAAAAAATTCAACTCAAAATGATTTTTTTTGCTATTTTTTAAAAATCGATCAAACTTTGACAGTTTCTAACAACTTAAAAATTGGCAAAGTTTGACCAATTTTTTTAAAATAGCAAAATAATTCATTTTGAGATGATTTTTTATGGTCCTACTAAAATGTTTAAAAACCATAAAAAAATCAGTCCAAAAATATTTTTTTTTTTATTTTAAAAAAACGATTCGCATAGGGATTATGCAAATTGGATATGCATGAGATCCTTTATCTCTCTCTCTCTTTCTGTGTGTGTGTGTGTGTATATATATATATATATATATATATACAGAGAGAGAGAGAGAGAGATTCATGTGCACACCAAATTTGCAGGCGTCCTGGCTCACCCAATTTTTTTTTAAATATTAGAAAAAATATTTTTGAGTTTATTTTTTAACGCGATATTTAGACATTTCAATGGACCCATATAAAAAAAATCAGCTAAATTTTTTTATTTTTTGCTATTTTAAAAAAATTGATCAAACTTTCGCAACTTTTAAAGTGCTTTAAACGCGACGAAAGTTTGACCGATTTTTTTAAAATAGCAAAAAAAAAAAATTTGACTTTATTTTTTTATATGGGTCCCTTGAAATGTTTAAATATCATACAAAAAAATAGTTCAAAAATATTTCTTTTGCTATTTTAAAAAAATTATGTGCAATTTTTTTGTGTTGGAGTCTCTCTCTCTCTCTCTCTCTCTCTCTCTCTCTCTATATATATATATATATATATATATATATATATATATATATATATATATATATATATATATATATATATATATATATATATATATATATATATGTTCTAAAAAACGGGGGGCGTGATCGAGGCGTAGAAGCCAAGCCTTAAGCCTTTGAAGCCTATGTGGGCCTTAGGCGTAAAAATACGTGAAAAGGCGTTTAGGCCTTTTTAATATATTTTAATATTTTTTAACCATAACAAGGCTATTAAAATACTAATATTGTACATATCATAAAAATATGTCTGAATATTTACAAATTAAAATACTATTTGATTATTTTAGATGAGATAATGGTCCGGTTTGTAAAAAAATCTTTAAAAGGCTACATCGTTTCACTAAAGCATTGTTGTTTTTAGAGAAAAAGTGCACATTTAGGATTTTACCAAGCATAAGGCGTCAAAAGCTTACGGCGGGGCGTTTCGCCCAAGCCTTAAGCGTAAGCGTGCCTAGGTGGGTTTTGTAGAACTATGATATATATATATATAAAATAAGATAACATGGATTTTGAAATGTCTAAGCACAATAAAGGCTCAAATCTTGCCACCTCACTCTCCAAAAATCAAGGATTAAGATTGAATCTTCAACTTTCATTCAAAATTTGAAAATTTCAGTTTCCCCCCTAAATTTTCATTCCCACCACACTGATTTTAATTTACTCCACACATTCATTTTCCCCCCACTTATTTTCTACCACGAATTGACTTTTCCCCACTCATTATACACTACAGTTTCATTTGCCCGTCCATTTCTCTCTCCCGTTTCTCTCCCAACACTCCCTACCTCTCACATCTCTGTCGCTTGATCTCTTCTCCGTCCAAGTAAATTTATCTCTCTTATTCTTGAGGGTTTGAGTGTTCTTGGATGCTAAGGTTTTAGTTTTTTTTTGTGTGATTTCTGCAGATATCAGATTAAAACACATGGTTATCAAGATGGGTGAGTTCGATTTTTTAGGGTTTCAAATTACTCCTTTTTATTTTGCAGTTTTAATGTTACTTTCTTTCTCTCTCTTGGAATCTTTTTAGGTTCCCACATTGCAGCCACAAACACTTGCCATTTTTTGTTTAAGAACCCAAAACATCACTATTCAAAAAAGTTTTAAGATCCGTGACTATAACACGTTTGGGTAATTGATGGATTTTTTTCTTTTTTAGCTTTCTTTAACGTTGATGTGGTGACTATAACACGTTTGTACAAAATTCTTCTAATTTCAGCTATTAATTTGTGTAAGTGTTAGTGTGAATCGATGGATCTGCATCATATGGTTCCACTTTTGATTTTTGTGTATTCTGTTTAGTTTTATTTGTTCTCATTATTTTTATTTTTTCCCCTTATTTGCAGGTATTATCTTCGTTCCTCTCTCCCCACTAATAACTGTTTGAGTTTTAATTTGCCTTTTCTTCATTCTTTTATGCGTAGGGTTTTGTTGGTCTTATTATCTGTTAGTTGTTTTAATTTTATTTCCCAAATGGTTGTTTATATTTTATGCTCATTTTAAATTTACATAGTTAAATTGTTTAGATATACAGGGCATTTCAATTGGTATTTCTACATTTTAATTGTATATTTGTGTGTTTGCAATTAATAGGCGGATAACCAATAGAGCTCTAAAATAAGTTTTGAAAAGTTGGCACTCGGTATTAGTTTTAAAGTCATCACACCCTTTGTGGTCGATTGTAGAAAAGAATTGAATCAAAGATCTTTTTTGTAAAAAGAAGTAGTTATCTATAATGTTTTTTTGAGTTGATATTTCCTATTATTTATTACAAGTATAAGTCACGTGCTTTCGTCTTCTGTATTTTTTATCCATTGGACATTAGTGAACATTAGATTTTGTGCTGGAATGTATTTTTATAACGGACCCTTTTTTATCTTTTGTACTGCAATGTAGGTAATACATGATGTTCAACTCCGTTGGGGTGATTATGACTCCCATGATGTTGAGCATTACACCAGGGTGAAGTTTATGGATTACACTATAGATAACAGGCCTATCTATCCATTTCCAACTGGTATGTCATATGTTTCATTTGCTGTAATAGTCAATTTGGACGATCGTCTGTGTTGCTGAAAATAAGAAATTTGTTGTCAATGCAGGGGTGATGATTATTCTTGATATTGCTTATAACTTGCATTTATCATTTAGAAACTGGTTCCCTAGCTCAAAACCACTACTGGCTCAGGCCCTGAATAAGATTATAAAGGTTCGTAAATAGTGGGTTTCAATCAATTGTTATTGTGTTTTCAAATAAAGCTTCGAGTTGTATTTGAGTTCTGCCTAACTGAACTCCCATTACTTTTGGAGATTTGGAGACATTTGAAAGGAACTGTAATTGTGTTGATAATACCTGATTCTTGAATGGTTCTATGTTGTGTTAGTACATGGTCATAAAAATTTTCTATGGTTAAATGTTTCCCCAAAATTATGTCTATGGTTAAATGTTTCCCCAAAATTGTGACCCAAAGTTCGAATTCGTATCTCATATATGACTTTATCTCATATATTACAATTTTAGTTCAACTTTCGATATTATCTTACTGGTATATGACCTTAAAATGGCAAGAGAGTGTTATGCATGACCTGTACTTGGTGTTTGGAATTTGAGACGGCATTTATTATGATGTATATATAAGTGTCAATATATATTTTGCATATATGACATCATATATACATTTATTATGATGGAATTCAGAGATAAGGCAAACAATACTATTTATTTATGGATGGAATTCAGAGAATTGAATAATAGTTTAGTCATAGGTTGGAGGATGTCTTACCATAATCAACAGTAAATGGTTTTAAACTATGTTTCATTTACGGATTTGCAGTGCTGCCTTTTGTTTATCATCTCAAATCATTCACCTATGTTTTCTATTGGTTCATTATCACTCATGTAAGTTTCTAATATAGTTTTTTTATTTTATTTTATCATATTTATCCATTATCACTCATGGTTTTAAATTGTGCTTCCAGGTTTGGTGAAAAACTTTGTTGAAAGAAGCATGACTGACATAAGTGGCTCTACCAAAATTATTCCTTTCAGTGCTTCGAGTGAGTTCCCCACGACTTGAAATCTTTCAACAAAGTTTCAACATGAGCCACTTATGCCATAGCTGATTGACACAAATTGTTGAAAGAAGTCTGACTGATATAAGTCTGACTAACATGAGCCACTTATGTCACCCCTGCCAAAATTATAGATCAGTTAGCTATGGCTACCAAAATTATCTCTACGCATAGCAGAAAGCACTCATCAATTATCAAAGTTGATGGACGACATCGAATCACAGATGCAAGAACATCAAAATCAGGAGGTAATTTTTCTAATGTGTGTATTATTATATCTTCATCATGAATGGGATAAGTAGCCATAGCTAACTGGTCTATAATTTTCTGAATTTCAGAGATATTCGTACATTGATTTGGTACCTTTCCGAAGTTCATTCATATCCTTCTTCAAGGAATGATTATGAGATCTACACAGATTTGTGTATCAACGATGAAGATGGTGCCATACTCTGAAACAAAACAAAAATCACGAAAAGAAGGCAAAACACTTGTTGAAATTATGTCAAGAACTGAACTACAAAGCTGCGCATTGATAAGTTGTCATTCTTGAAATGATGGATTTGGAGAAGATTCATCATTATCAGTTCGAATCGACCAAGGGGGCACTGAATCTCACCATTGACAAACTCATAAAGATAATTTGTATAAAGTGCTTCTTCAATATGAACTTTTCGCTAGGAATAAATGGACGAGTCAAATTAAATTCAAACTAGGGCCTGAACCATAATTATTTATCAATTGGAACCATTTGATAGATATTTTGTGATATGATTTCTGTAGTGAATCATTTTTCACATTCCTCAATAATAATAAAGGTCCGCATTCATTAACTATCGCCATCGCAGCAGCGTTATCGCAGTAGAACTGCCCCTCCTTTGCCCCTGCCAGCAGTGCTATCCCTCGAGTCAGTGATTCGCAGCAGAAAGCCAAGCCAAGCAGGTACCGTTTGATTTTTTTTAATTCAATATTCAAGCATGTAACTTTATACATGTGAGGCCGCATTTGGGATAAAAGTGAGACCGCATTTAAATTAATAAAATCTTGCCAAACTTCTTAAATTCTTCCTCATAACACAATTGTTGCGAGATGTTGCGACCACAATTGTTAGGCACAAATCAATTGAGTTTTTCAGTTGGTGTAGACTGTTAAGCACACCTACGACCACAACTCAATTCATTTGTGCTTAACAGTTGATCAAATCACAAATCTAATCAAAATTAATGCCGTTAGATGTTGGATTGTAGTTAGGTTTTGGTTAGTAGAGCTATAGGGGTATGGTTTTAAATTTTTTACTTATATATATACTTTGTTATGGGCTCAGGGTTTACATTGCGTTCTGTTATCGGGACCATCCTTTGGGTATATATTTAGTTTATATCGCGTTTTATTTTTAGTCTTATTGATATGTGAAAGATTAAATGTTATTTTATGTTGTTATTACTTTCTAGGACATTGGACATACAAGAAATCGTTCAACCTAGGATTTGGAAAGGCTTGCTATTTGGGAGTATGTGGATATCCTAATGTGTAAACTTATAGATCAAGAGCATTTGGATGATTTTATTTTAATTTCACTTTCTAAGCTTTATAATTATCAATGGAATTTATTCATTGCTTATAAATCCTCACATTAAATATGTGTAGTCATTTGGGGTATGTAAAAGTCTACATTTATGGTGTATGAGCATTTGGATGTGTTCATTTGAATACAAAATGGTAATATTTGTACGCTATAATAAAATTACTGTTCAAAGTCCAAGACGGACTTAAGTATTGTTTTGGAATTATTTTTATTTCTTAAACAGGATGGATAGTCTATAAACAGGGAAATTTTGCCCAATTTTTTTTTATGGATATGATGTTATTTATGCGACGTTTAAGAAGGACTATTAGTATTGTTGTGGACTATTAGTATTATTGTGGATATTTTTACCATTTTGCGATTATATACTTGTAGACACCCCCATTCTGTTACCCCTTAAACTCTCCTTAGGTCCCTAGAACCTCCCTTCATCACTACAAACCCAGGTTATACCCCGAGTACTGACCTAGAAGCCATGGGGCGCTCCCAGGTTTCGTTTGACCAAAAATTCAAACTCTTCATCTCGATCGAGACTGAATGAATCTTCAAAGGGAACTGGATCCCCTTTCCAACGATCTGTCTCGTGCGCGATTCCGACTTACCATGCGGACGAATGACCCGTTTTCGTAGAAAACTAATCTAAAGGCCACCGGACGCTCCCGGGATCCGTTTGACCTAAGTCAGCTCTTCAGCTCGATCGAGACTGAATGAATCTTTAAAGGGCACTAAATCCCCTTTCCAACGGTCCGTCTCGTGAGCGAGTCTGACTTACGGTACGGATGAACGATCCGTTTTACTCCGAGAGGTCACCAAAAGCTGTTAGGGTCCGGTTGACCAAAGTCAACTCCCCGAACTGGGTCAAACTCTTTGGAATGTCTAAGTACATCTCTTAATATTTTCAACGGTCTGCCCCATGCACGATTCGAACTTACCATATGGATGAACGATCTGTTTGCGTCCGACGATTCCCCGTCCAATGGACCGACGAGCGCTTCCGAGCCACATTTGACCTAAAGTCAACTCCCGAACCCAGGAGCGGTCCCAAGGAATTTCAAAGGTCTATGAATTACATTTCCAACAATCCACCCCTGCACGATTCGGATCAACGATTTGCAATCTGCGACCGATTTTCCTAAAAGGCCAGAAAGACAGTGCCAAACGGTAGGTTCCAGACCCTGCCTATTAGCAGTGTGCCTAAACACACCTGTCGATTGGAAGGACTAGGGATATGCCGATCTGCAATGCCTTGGGATTATAAAAAGGAGGCCATATCCTCATTGCAAAGGGGAGCCCAAATCTGAAACATATCACTCTCAGCAAATCTAGAAAACCTCTCTCGAAGTCAGCGTGATTTCCACATCCAAAACCCTTTCCAACTTTCAGTTCTCATCATCCTTTTCATTAAACTTGGTGAATTCACTACCCTCCATCATCGTCCAAGTGTAAGGGCTTCTCTCCAACATTCAAGATCAAGCTCAAGATCTTCAAGAAGGTCCAATTTTCTCAATTCTCTCCTTAAATTCCCATAAATTCATATTAACTTGTTTTATTACTTAGCACTTTTATTCTCCCATCTCACATATCCTAATATACTTTTTATTTAGTATTATTGCACATCTCTTATTTTCATATAAATAAAAAAACCCAAAAAAATAAGAAAAGAGGGTTTGCTCATAAATTCCAAACGGGAGTTCTCACATTTTCTTACACTCCTCTCACAACTAAAACACTTTTTTCGCACACACACACACACACACACACACACACACATAAGAGAATCTCCCGATTGGATTTATGGTCTAAACCCCACCCCTCGTTTTGCATATGAACTACGTGGACTTTGATGCCTCTATAGGCTACGTAGGCGTCTCGGGGTAAAACCCGAGACTCGAGTCCTATTTTTAACTCTTTTTCCCAATTGCTATTTTCTCTAAATTCAATTATCTTAGATTATATATATATATATATATATATATATATATATATATATATATATATATATATATATATATATATACACACACACTTGTTCTCAGTGGCATATTATTCCACATACGTTATCGTTCCATTATAACAATCAACGCATGGATGATCACGCAAATCCTTTTTTCTAATATTATCTTTACATTCCTATGGATGACTCGCTTTATCTCTTCCATGGTACAAGTCGATGACTCCTATCTCCACTACATATACACATGCACACATATCACGGGAAAAATAAAGGAAAATAACAAAAACACATGAGAGATCGTAAGGGAGGAATGGGTACTTAACACCTTTCCATTTCGTAACTTAGCCTCCGGACCCTTTTCGAATCATTTTGGTTTTGTATGCATCAGTATGTCTTTGGATGCTGTCCTTCGGGATGACTCCCTTTCTTTTGGTTGTTTTGAGTAAAATAGACTGACGACTCCATCTCTCTACATTTTCACCTCATCAATGACGTCGGCTGAAGCGCTCCTGAGAGGGACGCGCAGGACCTAGGATCCTCACACTCACGCCCGCCGCGAGGATCGGGGATGGCCACATTGGCGAATCCGCTGGGGATATTATTTTGAGGGCTAGACTCTATTTACATAGGTGTTATGTTTATAATTCCCCCATTTTTGCATGATCCCCTTTTTCATGCGTATCCTATGCTTATGCTTCTATTAACACACTTGTAGAAAATTCTCCGTGTACACTTTGCACCACGTGCACCTAGGAATACATATATCCATGTGTTGCACGCATCACCTATCCATACTTGATGTACCATTGGTACTTGTACTTTTCTCCTTGTTTGGCATTATCAAGAAAGATATTCTCATAAGATACTAATAAGAAAATCATGCATGATTCACTCGACATCCCCAAAGAGCATTGTGATTGACCAAATTTTTTCCAGTAACTAGAGGGTCACTTCGTGATGGGCGCTGGTCTGACAGGGCGCAATTAGCCTAAGCGATATGACTCTCACCTTTCATTGACCAAGTACCTTCGACGTATATCGAACGGTTCCCCCGCATCATACCGCTTGACCAAAGTCATGACGGGAGGTATATCGCATGGAAATCGTTCACGTACACCGAGTATATCGAATTCTCTCTCACAAGTATCCTCCCCACGAGGTATATGGTGAGACAATTCATGTACACTCAGGTATATCAAATGGCTTGCCCCACGTACCAATTACCCGCAAGAGCAAGACGTATATCGTGGAAGTCACGCCAAAAGTGGGAACCCTTTTTTATTCACCCAACCAACTGTATACCCACATATAGGTGTCAAGAAAAGGACACACTTATAAGATTGTCGGTTTCAACCCTAAACTCTGCCAAAATTTCGGGTCGGCCTGCCGCCCGAATTTTTGCGCATTTTTAAAAGGGGACCCTGTCCATGAGCCTGATCACAAGAACAGCAATAGCTTTGCATATATTACAAACCCAATTTTTCCAGGCTCGGGTCTCGTATGGCATTTCATTTTGCATTTAGGAGAATTTAATACAAGTGAGAACATAATAATCATAATAATCATGCTGGGACCGTCTCCCAAAAATATTTTTTTTTTCCTTTTCTTTATCAAAAAATTAAAAACATTTCTCCCCTATTTATAAAAAATCGAAAAAAATTTATCCTCTCTTTATCAAAAAGCCACAAATATTTTTTCTTCCAATCTAAAAAAAATGTCAAAAATATTTTCATCCTTTTTCTCAAAAAAATAAATCCCATTTTGCGCCTTCTCAGGTCGATCGCAAGCCCTTGGCCTGGTTCCTTATTAGCTTCGGTCTTCAGTCAAATCACCCCGGAGTTTCGTCCGTTCCCCTGTTACTTCTTCCAAGTTTGAAATCCATCCCCCTTCCATGGAGAACACAGATCAAGTACGCGTTGTGCAGCTAGATCTGATGACAGTTTTGGCTCAGCTCGTGTCCAAGATTGACAACCTCCAGACTAAGTTCTGAGAGATGCAACGAAACTAGGTTCCCGTTCCTCAATAGCCCCAGGCCCTATTCCCTCGTGCTATGGATCCACCCGAGCCTATCTGGGTTCCCTAAGAGTATCAGCACGCTCCATGTGCCCCTCCTGCTAATGGGCCGTTGTTTACCCAGCTTCCAATGTCGAACTTTGTCCAGCATGGGGCCAACTTGCCTATGATCATTAATCTAAAAGAGGAGGAGTTGAACAAGGTAAAAGAAGACCTCAAGATGCTCACTAATAAGTTTGACCAAGTCATAATCTCTGGGAATTACATTGACTACACTCACATGTCTCCTTATCCTAAAGCGAGGTTACCCGAGAAGTTCAAGATGCTAAATATCAAGAAATTCGAAGGAAGTGGACCCTCGATTGTTCATATCCGCAGCTATCACCGTTCCATGACTCTACTAGGGGCTTCTGAAGAAGTGATGGCCCAATTGTTTCAGCAAACTCTGAAGGATATCACCCTTCGATGGTTTTTGTCTCTCGAAGAGTCCAGAAACCGTAGCTGGGAGGATGTGGCCCGAGAATTCATGTCGCAGTACAAATACAATGAAGATCTTGAGGTCACCCGCCATGATTTAGATCTGCTCAAACATAACTCTGGGGAATCAGTCGGTAACTTCAATACCCGATGGAGGGAAAAAGCAGCAACCATGACCAATTGGCCTTCCGATGAAGAACAAGTCACCATAGTGAAGAAGAATTTCTTACCCCATGTCCGAGCAACTATGGGAGGATAATACTATCCCCACTTTAAAGATTTCAGAGAAGCAGGAGTAGAAATCGAGGAAGGTCTTGCTAAAACAGATGTCGAACCTAAGAAGGTGTCCATACAATTCACCCCCAGGAAATATGATAAGCCTGCCAGTGCTACAGTCTTAACCATTAACAACATCTCTCAACCAACCACCTCTTGGGCACCAAAAATTCGTCCTATCCCAGTTTGAAAAGAATACACCGAGCTCCATGCTCCCCTCTCCAAAGTTTATCAAGCCTTGTTGAGCTGAAACCTTATCAAACCCTTGGATCCCCGTCCTTTGCCAAATCCACTCCCATGAAACTTCAAGGAAGATGCCCATTGGGCTTTCACTAAACATCTGGCCATACCACCGACCAATGCTTTCACCTTCAAAACGTTATCTAAGGCCTAATTGACCGGTGTACCATTGCCCCACCAGCTAATCCTAAGCCAAACACTACTCACAACCCACTCCCAAATCATACCAATGCTATCTTCTTAGAAATGAACCCAAGATTTGATCCCTCAACTCAAATCACACCCATACACTCTCCCAAACCTCTCCAACATGCCCACATTTCCTCCTACACCCTGCTAGCCTCACTGATCAGGCACTGTCACTCCTTACCAGAGCATGCATCGTTGTCCGTACCCATTTTGAAAATGGAGGTATGGAATTATCAGAAGTCTTAAACCAACTCCTAGAGTTCGGGCTGAAATTGCCCTCACGAATGATCATTGATTGCCAGAGATTCAGTACGTTGTTCTTGGAAGCACGGAGATGGGCTCGAGAGTTAGACAGTTGGGTAGTACCAATCGATAAAGTCAGCTTATATGATGTTGTCCAGGTTATAGCAGAGATATTCAAGCGAATCAACGATATTTACAGTATGATTGAGTTACTTGATACTCTGAAGCTACAAGGGCGCCTGGTCCCTTCACCCTTTCATATCCCCACATAATGTGAAGACCTGTATGAAGAATCCGTTGAAGTTATGGAATGCATTGACTTTACATAGAAAGACAAAATTGTTGCCACCGGATAGGGGGAATAATTCAGAGATTCGAATGAAGAACAAGCTTTTGAGAAAACTAGCCCGGTAGCTGACATGTGTGGGATGATATCATTTGAAGAACTTCTTGAAGAAATAAACAAGGTGGCAGAAAAATCCGAGGTTGACAAGGAAATAGGATTTATGTTCTTCCCTTCTTCAGTAAATCACATGACCAGATCAGGGAGGCATTACCAGATTCCAAGCTCACTACCAGCCAATGACAAGAGGAAGAGCACTAAAAACCTTCCTATGCCAGAGATGAACCTCGAGGAGAGCAATATACCCGATCAACTAAAGAAAACTCAAGCTAACATCACTCTATAGGGGCTTTTCATGTCTTCTAAACTGCACATAAATGCTTTGATTAAGTTGCTCACTGGACCCACAGTTCCTCCCTCTACCACACCAGAAGAAGCAGTAAATTTGGTCGAATCCTTGACCTCTACCCGAATGCTATCCTTTTTTGAAGAAGAAATCCCCAAGATTGGGCCAAATCACAATCATGCACTCAATATCTCCATCGAAGTTATGGGGAAGGTTGCACCACTCTCTCTTATCGATAATGGATTTGCCTTGAATGTCTGCCCACTAAGGACCTTCAAATGTTTAGGACTAAAAGAAAGCGACCTCGCTCCAACCTCCGCTGTTGTACGTGCCTACGATAATACCAGTCAGGAGGTGATGGGATCCATAGAGCTTGTGATAGGGGCTGGCCCTATAAACCCTGTCGTCGAATTCCAAGTTTTTTCCATCCCAGCTTGTTTCAATCTGTTGCTAAGATGACCTTGGCTCCACAGTATCAAGGGTGTGTCTTCCTCACTCCATCAGAAATTGAAGTTCTTCGCCAATGGACGAGTCATCACCATTTTGGACGATGACGACAATGTCGAGGGTGCAAGTACCAGCAGTCCAATTCTTGATATACAAAACGGGTCAAATGATATGCTCCTATCAGGATTTCGAGTTGAACCACCTCTACTCCCAGCAGGGGACGACTTCAAAGAAAGGGTTTATTCAGAATACGACACTCATGGCAATGTTAATGTGATTCATATGTTCATAAACATGCACTTCATGCCCGGACTGGGGCTAGGACAAAGACATCAAGGTATACTTGAGCCGATTAAACTGAAGAAAACTTTCCCTCCTTGTGGTTTGGGGTATCAACCATCAGAACAAGAGCTCAAAATTATCCGCCAGTCTCGACTAAAGAGAGGACTAGTCTTCATCCAGACTATCCTAGGTGACTCCTTGAATAGACGATTCATCAAAGAGGGCGAAGACTTCACCATTTGCGACTTTACGGAACTATGGTATGACCATACAGACAAGAATATGAAGCCTGGAATGGAGATCTTTTTCCAAGACAACTACCCATGGGCCGAGAGTTCCCAACACCATGTACAACCTCTCATCAAAGATACCGAAGATTCTGAGGAAGGTAACTCCGAGGACTCATTCAACTTGTAAACACTGGGGCTGACACTCTGCATGGTTCACTCAAGCACTACATCACTAGATCCATCCCACTTGATTAAAGCTGCTGATGCACCTCTCCTCAACTGGCATATTGCGCCAGTTCTACCTATTGAAATCCCCCCTAATCCTAATGTTTACCCTATTTCTTCTTTTGTTGTCTATCCTCGCTCAAATGTAATCGAGTCCTCCTTTGATGAGGTTTTCAATGTTGTTTTTCCTATCAATGAAATAAATGAAGATTTTGAGTATCTTGTTGTGCCTTACATTAACTATTTGGATTCTAATCAAACTTTTGATGATGATGATTTTGCAAATGAAAAATTCTTAACTGATCTAAATAAGGTTAATAATAAACAACATAACCGCGTTCAAGTTAATGAAGAAGAGACTATTGTTATTAACCTCGGTTTTAGTAGCCAACCGCGCGAGATTAGGATAGGGGCTACACTTGACGAGCATGAGCGTGCACGACTCAAAGAATTTCTAAAGGAATTTGTGAATGTATTCGCATGGTCCTATGACGATATGCCTGACATTGATCCTGAAATTGCTCAACATGAGAACCCCACTCTTCCAGATTACAAGTCGGTCAAACAAAAGTTGAGAAAACTCTGCACTGAATTGTCGCTCAAGGTCAAAGAAGAGGTGGTCAAATAGTTAAACGTAGGCGTCATTCCTGTGATCGAATATCCCACATGGCTAGCCAACATAGTGCCTGTGCCAAAATCAAGAGGGAAGGTCGGATGTGTGTAGACTACCGGGACTTGAACAAAGCCTCTCCAAAAGATGATTATCCGCTACCCAATATCGATATGATCATGGACAACACGACCAGTCATGCTCTCAAGTCATTCATCGACGGGTTTGCTGGATATAACCAAATCAAAATGCACCCAGACCACCAATGAAAAATCGCGTTCATCACCCCATGGGGAACGTTTTGCTACATTCTCATGCCATTTGGGCCTCAAGAACACTGGGGCTACCTATCAGAGGGCTACCACAACCATCCTACACGATCTGATTCACAAAGAAGTTGAGGTCTATGTGGATGATATGATTATCAAATCCAAGACTAGAGAAGGTCATGTTCCCTCTCTCCAAAAGTTCTTCGAACGACTGCGACAGTATTAGATGAGACTCAATCCACAGAAATGTGTCTTCGGTGTTACAAAGGGAAAACTCATTGGATTCATGGTTAGTGAGAAAGGGATAGAAGTAGATCACACCAAGCTGAAAGTCATACTTGAGATGCCACCTCCCCGAATAGAGAAAGAAGTCATAGGTTTCCTTAGGAAATTGCAATACATCAGCCGATTCATCAGCCAGTTAACTTCCATCTGTGAACCTATCTTCAAACTCCTCCAAAAGGATTCAACTAAGGTTTGGAACGAGGCCTGCCAAGAAGATTTTGACAGAATCAAACAACATCTGACCCAACCCTCGGTACTCAATCCACCACAGCCTGGCCTCCCCTTGCTCCTATACCTAACAATAACCGACACTGCAGCTAGGGCTTTGCTAGCCCAATACCTTGAAGATTCCCGCAAAGAAAGAGCCATCTATTATGCAAACCACAAATTGGTCGAATACGAGGTCAACTACACTGCTTTGGAAAAGACATGTGTCGCACTTGTCTGAGTCACCCAAAAGTTACGGCGCTACATGCTTGCCTTCCCCATCAAACTTATATCCCGAGTGAACCCCATCAAATACCTTCTTGAGAAACCCACCTTGTCCAATCGAATGGCCCGATGGTTGATGCTCATAGCCGAGTTTGATATCGTGTACGTCACACAAAAATCCATGAAAGGAAGATCCATCTCTGACTACCTCGCTGATTACCCCATTGAGAAATCCGATGTATGGATCTCCGAATTCCCAGATGAAAACATCCTCCCCACTGCCTAGGACAATCTCTGATGGTAAATGTTCTTTGACGGCACTTCCAACAAAAAGGGATATGGCATTGGGATACTTTTAATCGACCCAGATGACTCCCACACTCCCATCGCCATCAAACTGGATTTACCTTGTACCAACGTAACTGAATACGAGGCATGCACGGTAAGCCTCAAAGTTGCTCTAAAGAAAGGTATTCAATTCCTAGACGTCTACGGGGATTCCTACCTCATCATTGATCTAGTGCTAAGAAAATATAGAGTTAAGGACGAGAAGCTTCAACCCTTCCATGCCAACTTAGAAGAACTAGCCTCCCAATTCCAAGACATCACCTTCCATTACCTACCTCGAGTAAAGAATAACCTAACCGACGCCCTTGCTACCTTGGACTCCATGGTCGACATGCCCGAAGGAATAACAATGACCCCCTTCCTTGTTCAAAAGCAAGACAAACCAACCCACCGTTACCACATTGATCTCGTCACCACAGAAGATCCCGAAGTAGCCATTTGCTGGTACTATGATATCTGGCACCTCCTCAAGCATGGTAGGTATCCCGAGGGTTCTAATAAGAATGATTGAGTAACCCTTCGAAGACTGGCTGCCCAGTACATCATCTGTCACAAAGCACTGCTCAAAAGGAACTTTGATGGAACTCATTTGCATTATATCGCAGGGGTTGACATTGAAAAGATAATGCAGAAGATCCACAGCAGGGAATGTGGACCCACATGAACGATCACATGCTTGCCAAGAAGATCATCCGACAAGGCTACTACTAGACCACCATTTCTCAGGATTGCACCACCTATGTCCGGAGATGCCTCAAATTCCAACAATTCTTCGACCTTCAGCATCTGCCTCCGTGTGAATTATACAACATGACTCCTCCCTGGCCGTTCTCCACCTAGGGTATCGACATCATAGGAAAAGTTACACCGAGGGCTTCCAACAGGCATGAGTTCATCCTAGTTGCCATTGATTACTTCACCAAATGGGTCGAAGTCGAGTCATACGCAGTGCTGAATGCCAAGAAAGTGGCCAAATTCATTAAGAAAAACATCATCTGTCGATATGGGGTCCCGCACGAGCTAGTATCAGACAATGGGTTGCATTTCAAGGCAGAAGTCACATAAGTGGTCAACGAGTATGGGATTCAGAGACACAAATTTTTTCCCTACCGACCTCAAATCAACGGTGCAGTCGAAGCCGCTAATAAGAAGCTCAAGGCCATCATCAGCATGATGATCAAAAGCTGTCAAGATTGGGCCAACCGAATACCGTATGCCCTCTGGGGCTACCAAACCTCAATTTGAACCTCTACTGGGACTACCCCTTACTCTCTAGTTCACGGCATGGAAGCAGTCCTACTCGTGGAGCTGGAAATACCCTCGATGCGCGTCATGCTTGAAAATAAGGTCAATGAAGAAGACTGGTGCCAAAGCCGTCTTGACGAGTTGACCCTCCTAGACGAAAGGAGATTAAAAGCTTTATACCATATACAAGGGTATAATCATCGAATAGCGCGATCATTCAATAAGAGAGTCAAGGACTGTGGTGTCCAAGAAGGGACCTAGCCCTCAAAGAGATAATAGAACCCATCTGAAACCTAGAGGGAAATTCAAGCCCAATTGTAGTAGCACATACCTTATAAAAAAGATCTTATCTGGTGGTGCTGCCATGCTCACCAACTTAGATGGAGAGGAGATGGATCGCCCAGTCAACCTGGACCGTCTCAAGAAATTTTACCCCTGGTCCGAAATCTCAGTGCGCTACGACTTTTCTCATCTCCCTTCTATTCTAAAAAAAAATTAATTTCCCTCTACCCAGAACTACGTGGGCCTGATCCTCTGCAAAACCACTTTCAAACAATTTAAAAATCTTCAAAACCCCAGAGGTACATAGGCAGCTCATTCACCTTACATGGGCACGACCCTTTCTTTTTCACAAAATACTATTCTTTTCTTGTCTCCGAGAACAACAATCCATTCTGAAATATATTTGAACAAAGGGATTATGTATGCCTTAGCGATCAGTATAGATAATTCAAAAACACAAAACTCATCAAAAGGCACAACTGGATGATCAAAAACTTATATATTTCACTAATAAGAAATTATAGTACAAATTACTTGAGAAAATGAATGGATTACTCCTTTCCCCCTACCTTCCTAAAAAAAGCCAAAATAAAATCCCCACATTTATTCCCCATTACAAAATAAACTCTCTAAGAGTCCTATCCACAGCTACCAGAGGAGCCCGCTCCGTCACCATCATTTGCATCCTGGGATCCCCAAGCTTCCCCTGCCTGAATAGAGTGCCGCAGGCGCTCCATGGACCGATAAGCCCGAACCAGCTTCGAAAAAACCATAACACCTCCCTCCATGGTATTAAATAAGACAAACCACCTTTGTCCAGTCTCCACTGCCAACATCTTGCTGACCACTCTCCTCCACAACCACTTCATATAATCCCCAGGGATATGCCAAACTCTCCCAACAGACTGAGAAGGACAGGACGACGGATGTCGATTCTCCCACATAGAGCCAAGCAGCATACGCAAATTCTCAGTCACATCTTCTATCATAAATAAGTCTAGTGTCTGAGGTGGCACGACCTGTTCCTAGCCAAATTGATGTAGAAGCCACCAAGGGAAATAAAAAGAGGTATGTCTAAGACCAACCAGCTGGACATACGGGTATTCTCCCAGCTCCAGAATAGGCAACAACTGTCCCCACCAAGGCACTGACCATCACAAATTTAGAGCCCCGTGCTCCACAAACTAGTACTCCCAACTCTCGATCTCCAAGCCAACGCTGATGAAATAGCGCGAAAAGAAGTTGGGTACAATCGACAAAGGGTATTCCGGAGGAGTCACCAGGCGGAGTCTCTCAGACAACCACATGGACAGCATCACGGGGCTACCCCTTTCTCGCCAAGCATCCATACCATTCAAAGTCTTCGCCAGTATCACTGTCGCAGGATTGCGACGGTATGACATCCATAAAGTAATGGCTGCAAGTTGTGGGTCCACCAGTAGGTCCCCAGTCACCAGTAGAAATTTTGATACTATGCCCAGAACAACGGCTCTGGGGTATCCAACATCGCCAGCCTCCTGCAAATGCACGGACTGTAACACCGCCGAAAAGGAGATCATTCCCCCATCAACCAGTGGTCTAGACGCCGAAGGCGAAATACAAAAAAACCCGGCCAACAAATCCCTGGGAGAATGGGAAAACTCAGGAAGAGCTGCAGCAACACTGGGATTTATCCCCAGCATGGCAGAAAATTCCTCTTAGGTAGGACAAACTTCATCCAATCCAAATCGGAATACATGGTCTTCGAGGTACCAAAATCGTATCGCCGCCATCAACATGTTCCACTCAATGGGCCGGTTGCACGACAAAGAAACTCGACGCATATTGAAAGCATCATAGTCGACATTATAAGACCACATTGCTTCCAAGGCTTCGAGGTAGTTAGAAAACTCAATGATACCAGGGAGATCCATCTTGCAAGACTAAGAAATAGTAGGCAAGTAAGTAAGAATGTGAAGGTGTGATGAAAACACTCTGCCCTTACCCTTTTTATACTTGAAAACCCTCACAAAAAAACATAACCCCGGCAGAAATTGGAGGAAATCCTACCCCATAAAGTACAAGAGGCTGAGGAGGGCACTAATCAAAGCTTTGAATTGATGGGACTGGACTTGACTGCCGATAGGCAAGACAAGGATCTTGTCGATCGGCAACCCCCTATTTTTGGAAATTTTCCCTTTTCCTCTTTTGTCAAAATCAGAAGCTCAATATAAAATAAATTGATATTCTCAAACATAATTTCAAAAATCCTCCTCCACCCCTATATAATTTCTCATTTTTTAAATCTTTCCTCCAAATCTCAAAAATATCTCTTTTTACGGTCTCAGCAGCAAAGTAAAAGGCATGTGCATGCATTCACCATTAACAAAAGATAATAAAAAAACCATTGCATTGCATATATATATTCTTCTGTGTTACATCAAATTTTGCAGGAAATCAAAGAGAAGCAAAAACAACGGGACTCAGCCTGAACCCACTTTCTCTCTCTCTCTCTCTCTCTCTCTCTCTCTCTCTCTCTCTCTCTCTCTTTAAGAGCATCCACCTTATGACGAGACGACGTACCACCTCTACCAGAGCCAGAGTCCTCCCAGACGACACCAAGAAAGAAGGAACCGGGACCGCATCCCGAATATGGGCAGTCGCCGAAGATATTCAGTCCCTAATGTCACTCAGCCAAGTGGTCGACAACCGGACTTGCTGCAAGTAAAAGGAAAAATCAGTATCAAAGCAAAAAGGATCAAAATAGAAAAGAAACCAAAAAGAGGAGAAGAACATAAAGGTACACCGCAGGATAAAGAACCTCCTCTATCAAACCCATCTCCTACGGATTCATCGCATGAGGACGGTGCAACATGGTAACTATCCCTCCATCAACCCGCTGAATGTTGTATGAAGGAGTATGCAATCGAACGAAGGGAACCTCTGAAGTCGCCGCCGCCGCAGACGCCGACGGACCACCGCCGCTGTGGGAAGAACCCACCGCCCGACTCGAACCCGTAGGAGGGAAAGGCAAGGCATCATATAAGCTGGGAGACATCAACCAGCTCGTCACAAAGTCCATATAGTCATACGGTGCAGCCGTATCAGTGTACAATAGGTAGGACTCATCGATCATCGCCACGATCCTTGCATGCTCCGGCAACAGCCGCTCCCACCTCATGGACGTAGGAGGATGCGCAGGTGGCACCATCACCTCCTCCTCAGCAATCTGTCGAACCACCCTCTCCCTAATATACCAAGAATGGCTAAACTCATGTGCCAGCAAATGCTTCATCTGCGCGTTCACCCTAGTCACCCCCGTATCTTGAATTACTATCCTCCAAGGGTAAAAAGTCACCTGAAAATCCTCAGCAGGAATAAGTCAATACGGAATCAGAACATGCAAAAACAAGACTGAAGGGGAAAGATTCTTACCCTACTACTGGTCAGGTCATTCAAGACCTGACGCACCGCCTCCAGAGAAAGAGATCCCTTCGACTGCCAATTGGCATTCCGCCTTCGATACAATCAACAGA
The DNA here is from genome assembly GCA_949130495.1 of Sambucus nigra. Lineage (NCBI taxonomy): Eukaryota > Viridiplantae > Streptophyta > Magnoliopsida > Dipsacales > Adoxaceae > Sambucus > Sambucus nigra. Next base: position 474,602,168 of record OX422213.1, read on the forward strand.
ATTCCCCAATAGTCTCGTCCTTCAGGGAAATCAGCTGGGTATTGGTCTCAATCACCTCATAGAACCACGTCTACCAAAGATAAGAATTCACAATAAAAAGAGATGCATAAGGAAAATTCGAATGCATGAAAGGAGAATGCGCAAACTGAAGAATACCTCAAGAAGATATGTTGCTCTAGTAAAAGTTTATTGGCAGCACCGGCTGAATGCATCCAAAGAAAAATAGAGGGTTGCCAAAGTCAGGCTCCCCCAATCATAGAAAGGGATGTTCTAAAACATCCTCAAGCACGGCAAGGACCACAAATGAACGACGTCGCCGCTCGATGCCACCATGAAACCTCCCAGCACTAACAATATGAACAACAGGGCCATCTACCTCACTTGCAGTCCATCCTCCACATCAACCACCCTACTCAGTAAAACATCCTTCAGCAAGGAGAGTTGGTTGGAATCCCCAGAAACTACCCTCCCTACGTCACCGAGCACCGCCAGCGCTGCCTCCGGCCTGACCCGCGGGAGCGATCCACCTCTATCTACTCTCCGTCACAATCCAGCCCTAGCAACTGCTGCACGTCTGTGGGAGTCATGGTCATCTCCCCAAAGCCGAAATGGAAAGTATGGGTAGTGTCCCACCATCTCTCCCCCAGAGCGCATAAAACTGCTGTCGAACGAGGCATCTCATCCAGCACAGACGCCAACCTCCCAAAACCCGCTGATGATACCACCCAACACACCACAGGTGGAAGATGCTCCCAGACGTCCTTAACCCCCGTCATCTAACGGGCATGCATGTTCTTCAAAGAAATATTAGGCTGTCAAAAGAAGAAACCTTGTCAAAAATTCAAGAAAGAAGGAAAAATCACCAAGAAAAAAGAGAAAAATGCCAAAAGTCAGGTTACTTACATAATCGCCAGGGCTCACCACCCTCGAAGAGAGATAACGCGACGGCTCCCGTAGCAAGGACTGCTCATCCGCAACTAGCTCGAATGCGTCAAAGGAATTCTCGCTCCCCAAAGCAAGAGGCACCTTGGCCCTCCACTTCACATTCGCCTAGTCATCAATAGTTAACCATTCCCTATATGCTGCAGTGCTCACAAAGGCGACCATTTCTTAGAGATCGAAATGCTAGAATGATTTGCAGAGGAAAATCGCAGAAAGAGAGAAAGCAAAAAGTTGTGAAAAATGAAGGGAATTCGCCCCTTTTATATAGGATGCCAAGGGTCATGCCGATCGGCATTGACCCCCAACCACCGATTGGCATTGCCCCTTTACCTTCCCGAGGCAGTCCAAAAGTCCATGCCACTACTGAATGGCACCCTCTGCACCATGCCGACTGGCACCCCCCTTAAAATTTCGTACAAAAATTCCCAGAAAATATCACAAAACCATGAAAAATCCTCAAAAAATTCTTAAAAACCCAAGGAAAGATTTAGAACATCTTCACCAAGGAAATTTCGTACACCTTCAAGTAGAATCCCTATTTCCCCAGCAGAACTCTCAAAATCTAAGTGAAGCTTCTCCCGACGATGTCCCCGGAGAATCTCTAACGATCACCTCCTATACGCCAAAGGTCTCAAACCTCCCCGAGCAATACGTCCAAAACCTGGATCACCTAATCACTTCTCCAGTGAAGTTTATGACATCAAATTTGCCTATCCTCCGAAAGATCTCCAAAATCACAAGGATTTCCCCATCCATCGGCTCCCCAGCTCAAATTAAATTCACAAAGTAACTTCCCCGGTAGAGTTCCCCGACAACATCTCAACTTAAGCCGACAGAATTGGCTTGGACCCACAGAATTGGTCATCTCAACTTAAGCCTGCAGAATTGTCTTGGACCCGCATAATTGGTCATCACAACTTAAGCCCGCAGAATTGGCTTTGACCCGCAGAATTGGTCATCTCAACCTAAGACCGGAGAATTGGCTTTGACCCTTAGAATTCGCCATTACAACCTAAGCCCACATAATTGTCTTCGACCCGCACAATTGGTCATCGTAACCTAAGCCCGCAGAATTGGCTTCAACCCGCAGAATTGGTCATCTTAACCTAAGCTCGCATAATTGGCTTCGACCCGCAGAATCGATCATCTCATCTTCAAAGCCTCAGAATTAGCTTCGACTCGCAGAATCGGTCACCCTCATCTTCAAGCCCTCAGAATTGGCTTCGACACACAGAATCGGCCACCCTCATCTTCAAGCCCTCAAAATTGGCTTCGACCCGTCGAATCGGTCATCCTCATCTTTAAGCCCTCAGAATTGGCTTCGACCCGCAGAATCGGTCATCCCCAGCACCTCCTTAGGAATTGACCTAAACCTTTCCTCTAAACCATCCCTAGTATTCCCCCCTTAGGTCCTCAGAATCGGCCTTGACCCTCTGAATTGTTCATCCTTACCCCCTAGGTCCTCAGAATCGGCCTCGACCCTCTGAATTGGTCATCTTATTTTCAAAAGCATCATGCGGTGTCTATTCGATGGCTATCGTTTGTTCCAAACTCACCCGTCGAGGGGATCTGTAGACACCCCATTTTGTTACCCCTTAAACTCTCCTTACGTTCCTAGCACCTCCCTTCATCACTACAAACCCAGGTCATACCCTGAGTACTGACCTAGAAGCCATCGGGCGCTCCCAGGCTCCGTTTGACCAAAACATCAAACTCTTCAGCTCGACCGAGACTAAATGAATATTCAAAGGTCACTAGATACCCTTTCCAACGGTCAGTCCCGTGCACGATTCCGACTTACCATACGGACGAACGACCCGTTTTCCCTGAAACCTAATTTAGAGGCCACCGAACGCTTTCGGGCTCCGTTTGACCTAAGTTAACTCTTCAGCTCGACCGAGACTAAATGAATCTTAAAATTTCACTAAATCCCCTTTCCAACAGTCCATCCCGTGTGCGAATCTGACTTACGGTACGGACGAACGATCCGTTTTACTCCGAGAGGTCACCAAATGCTTCCAGGGACCGGTTGACCAAAGTAAACTCCCTGAACCGGGTCAAACTCTTTGGAATATCAAAGTATATCTCCTAACCTTTCCAATGGTTCGACCCATGTGCGATTCGGACTTACCATCCAGATGAACGATCTGATTGCGTCCGACAATTCCCTGTCCAATGGACCGACAAGCGCTTCCGAGCCACATTTGGCCCAAAGTCAACTCCCGGACCCAAGAACGGTCCAAGGACTTTCGAAGGTCTCTGAATTATCTTTCCAATAGTACACCCCTTGCATGATTAGGATCAATGGTTTGCACTCTGCGGCCAATTTTCCGAAAAGGCTAGAAAGACACTACCAAACGGCAAGTCCGAGACCCTGCCAATCGGCAATGTGCCTAAACACACATGCCGATTGGCAGGACCAGGGTTATGACTATCGACAATGCCCTGGGCCTATAAAAAGGAGGCCATATCCTCATTGCAAAGGGGAGCCCAGATCTGAAACATATCACTCACAGCAAATCCAGAAAATCTCTCTCGAAGTCAGCGTGATTTTCACATCCAAAACCCTTTTCAACTTTCAATTCTCATCATAATTTTCATCAAACTTGGTGAATTCACTACCCTCCATCATCATCCAAGTGCAAGGGATGCTCTCTAACATTCAAGATCAAGCTCAAGATCTTCACGAAGGTCCAATTTTCTCAATTCTCTCCTTAAATTCCCATAAATTCATATTAACTTATTTTATTACTTAGAACTTTTATTCTCCCATCCCACATATCCTAATATACTTTTTATTTACTATTATTGCACATCTCTTATTTTCATATAAATAAAAAAACCCAAAAAATTAAGAAAAGAGGGTTTGCTCATAAATTCCAAACGGGAATTCTCACATTTTTCTTACACTCCTCTCACAACTAAAACACTTTTTCCACACACACAGAAATAAGAGAATTCCCCGATTGGATTTATGGGATAAACCCGACCCCTCAACAACCAAACCCCTCCCTCCAATTCAAACCCAATCCATCTCATCCCCTTCCGCATCCGGCTTCTCAAACACTGTCTTAACTGCGAGAACAAATTTGGACGCACCTGATCAAGTCTCTCTCTCTCGGTTGGGATCAAATACACCTGATCAAATCTCTCTCTCTCTAGCGGACTGTTCATTTTTGTTTTGAATAAGCAAAAGAAAGGGGCCCTTTTTTCCCTCTTTGTTTCAGTTGTTGTTGATATATTTGTTTCATTTTTTTGATATATTTGAAATATATAATGTTTAGTTCAGTGGTTTCCTACTAGATTTGGTTCTGTGGATTTATCTATTTTTATTTGTTTGGTAGATTTGATATTGTTATATGTATGGGTTGGGTATTGACACATGCTATTTTTGTTCTAATTTTGCAACAAAGGAGCGGAGATGTAATGAATATTGAGATGGGTTGTGTATTGACACATGAATTTTTTGTTAGTAGTTATTTTGTTTTGCCTTTTTCTTTTCTATGTTTTTTGGATTGGTTTTTAATTTCGAGTTGTATGCATGCTAGGTGTTTGGGAAAATGCCCCAAAAAATCTGAAACCACCCGGAGCACAGAGAACCACTTGCTTTAGGTATGTTTTAAATACTACTTTCTTTGTAGACTCTATGTTTGTTAATATTCTTAACAATAGTTCGTTCGTAATTATAACGTTAACAATACATGAGTTAGATTTTGTTTTGAAATACTTTGTTTTTGGTTGCTCATTAGCATTAAACATCCCATAAGTGCAACTTTGTTTTGAAATACTCTGTTTTTGGTTGCGCATTAAACATCCCATAATGGTTATATAACTTTTTAGAGGATCAAATATGCTTAGGAGGTAGTGCACTCCAATTGTGATTAGGTTAAAACCACTTTACAGTGGTACAGCTTCTCTGGTGTTGAAACCATCATACAAGTCTACCTCCTGCTTATGTTAATTTTTGTAATTTTATAGTTATTTTATTGATGTGAATCTATAAGCATTGAAAATTATGTGAACACAGCGGTAAATATAACTTTATATAGGATGTATTCGTTTCCTTTTGATGTATCAAATTTAAATTCATGTATTCCAGTTGTCGAGTGTACAGAAAATTGGGAAAGATGAAGGATAACTTGATTGAGCGATTGAATTCTTTCAATTCTGCAGCAGGTGTTGTTAATGATGAAGACGATGGAGAAGACGACAACATGTGTTGTTGATGATGAAGATGACGAAGAAGTCGAAGACTGAAGCTACCATTTTTTGGGAACGGGGTAAATCTAACATTTGGCATTCGTTGTACGGTTTCATTTTAAATTTTGTAAATATTAATCGCACTTCTCATCTTGATGGATCGAGAATGTCTGAGGAGGTCTGATGGACCGAGCATGTCTGATGGATCGAGCAGGTCTTATGGATTGAGCATGTATGATGCATATTAAGAACTATGGTGGTGGCCTTGCTCCTGGTAATTGTTTTACCCCAATCGGTTCAATTTCAACATCACCCGGTGAATTTATTTATATAAATGTGACATTGTGTATTGTTAAGCATGTGTTCTCTTCGAACTTTCAAGAATATGGTTTTACTCAACTTTCAAGAATGTGGTTTTCTACTTTATGCCTAGCATTTTCTATTGTTTAAATCGATCATATTTATCCGTCAAGAATGTGGTTTTACTCAACTAAGTTAAATTCTGATTTATATAGCTTACTTAAGATTTGGATCATGAATAAATGCATTGGCATGTTCAGTGTCTTCAATTGCCAAGGTGCCGGTTTGTCCAAACCATTAATGTTGATTCCATTGCTGAAGTTGTTGGACCCGGTTGGAATGGGTAAACAATAGTTTATGCATATAGATCAGGTATTTGAACTGAATTCCACTGCACTAAATCATTTTAATGCACTACCCTGTTTAACTTATGAATAGGTGCTGTAAAAATTCGTCTACAAGCGATGAGTGTCACTCTGCGCATATGATATCATTTTACTTATAATAATTCAGGAAATAATAAGTAAATGCATTTAATGCTCATGTTCAATCTTATAATAATTCAGGAAACAATAACATGTAATCGCCTAGCATTTTGACCTTCAAGGATCCACTTTTTCCATTTTATAGAAAGACCATTTTAGATTGGGTGCTAGATATAAGCGATCTCACGTTGTTTAAGTAGCTGAAATTTGTAAATGGACATATACTACTGTTATCACTAATACAAGACATATAGCATAGTCAAAACCCAACATAATTCACAAGTTGTTATCTTCGACATTAATCACAGCATGCAAGTTGTTACATTAATTGTAAAACTCTATGTATAATAAAGTATTACATATTTATGTATGTGAAAAATCAACGTACTAAAATAGAATGATAGATGGACTCAACTAGGAATAACTCTTGTAAAAGTGAAGGCATGATTTAGAAGGTTCGAGGTTGCTTATGTCCACGGTGGGTGTCTTATCCTTACTAAAAATTCTAATAATATAACTCGTAAGAATGTCATTGCACTAAGAACATGTTTGTCGAAGTGGTATTCATACCATTATATATAGATAAAGAATTAGTATTCATGAGGGAGAAGGAAACATGATATAAGTTACAACACTTTCATGGTAACTCCAAAAAATTCAAGCCAATCCATGTCCTTAATAAAGTTGATTCCCTTAGACTTATAGCTCATGTAATTTAAGTAATTTCAACATTCCTCTTTTAGCGCTTTCAATGACTTAATCTTATAGTTGAGTCCCCAATTTAAGCCGGATTCAGCTTTTAGTAGAATAAGACTTGCTTTGATTGATGAGTCCAATTCCCACCCCCAGTCCCACCCGCATAAAAATCACCTCCCACAACTTACACGACATAATGCAATGCAGCAAAAGAAATTGACGGCGAGGAGTTGGAAAATTACGAATGAAGGATTTGTGTTAGTGTTAAAATGTGAAGGGCTGGGTTCTTTTGTTGCCCATGGTCCTAAAAAGATCAAGGTAGTAATCAGGCGGCGGGAACCCTTATAGTGCCTAGGCGACGAGGGGGGGGGGGATATGATATCATTTTGCATTACCATTAGACAATGAAACTATCACTGTGGTGTTAAGCGCTCAAGCTCCCCGAGCCTTCTACCACCACAGACGAGCTTCCAACCTCCATAACAGGGATCTTCTTGCTTAAACTGTGTTGCACAAGGGAGTTTTCCACACTTTTTTCTTAAAATATTTACTTAATAGAAAATTCTCCGCTGATATTTTACTAGTATTTTGAGCATACCACAACATTTTACATTTCCATTAGAGAAGCTTGATAATTAATATCAAAACGAACATCTAATATGGATGGATCCTGAATCAGTGAACTAGAATGCATCTATTTAGATAGATGCAATAGGCGAGTGCTTAATTATCAAGCATAAGCTCACTGCTATGTTAAAATTTTTGGTTAATACTGTTTGCTTTTTAAAACAAACAAACATAAACTCACTGATCTTCTTGGTTACAAAAATTTTGGTTAATACTGTTAAAGTTTTTTGGTTAATACTGTTTTCGTTTTAATACTATTTGGTTAAGCATATATAGTTTATGCTTAATTATCAAGCATAAACTCACTGATCTTCTTGCTAATATTGTTTGCGTTTTAAAAAATTTTATACTTTGCTTTTTTTAACATGTCCACCCTATGCATATTTATTTTCTAGATTTAAAGACTCAATAACTTTTACTATATATACACATGGATTTATTGTATGTAGGTTCAAGAAGCTAGAAGATATCAGGTGTGGCATTGAAGAGCATAGATTGAGAAGGAATTCAATGTAACAACTCACTGAATTATATGGCCATTTACCAAATGACTGAATTATATAACTTTAACAACTGACTGATGCTTCAAAACAGATACATGTAAAAAAATGTCTTTTTTACATTGAGAATTATATGAACCTTTTACATCGAAGACATGAATTATGTTGACCTTTAACAACTAACTGATGCTTCAAACCATTCATGTATTCGATGTAAAATTTCATTGAGAAATTCAATTTTTTTTATTGAAACAAGAGTTTACAATGACTATTATAACCAAAGGAAAGTTTAAACGTTAAAACAAATTTGTTGCCAATGATGTGTTTGCACTTCGACCCAAAAGAAATAAATGAAAAAAGAAAATACCACTGATATTGAATTAATCTTTATAACTACACAACATAGGATAGAGTTCACATGTGCAGAGGTGTCAAAGAAAGCGAATCTTAGTGCCCAAACTGGATATGTGAACAGAAGGATGATTCCAAGTGCGTTGGATATACCATGGCTTTGCATAAAAGAATTTCTGAATCCACTTGATGCTATAGCTATTCAGACCCATGATTTCAGTAAGATTGTGCTATAACTGATCATGCTATAAGACCCCTTGATTTGGGATATTTTTATCTGTTGTTATTACCGTGGAGGTATCGTTCATGGATTTTACTGATATTATACCATCTGCAAATGTGAAGCATGTGTTTAAAGTGATGCCCGTATTTTTACCCTGTACCGACGTACACATAGGTTAAACACCTAAGTAGTAAGAGGAGTGTGAAGCATCTGTTTAAACCTCACAGCCCCTAACCCAGTTTTATTTTCTATTTTTTTCCATTAGTTGTTACATAGTATGGATCCTATTATAAGTTGAAACTCATTCATTATGTCATTCTTAGGCTATATGTTATTTTATTAATTGAAACTCATTCATTTTTCCCTAATATAAGTTATTGTTTTTTTTTACCGTTTTGCAGTTCTCACTGAGGCTGTATTGCAGATATCGACTTTTACAAGCAGATATCAACATTGCCTTATACGAGCAGATATCAACTTGGTTGTTTTGCAAATAGTTTTAGGCTTAACTTTTACAAGTTTTTAAACCATATTGAACCCAAGTTCGAGCTTTATATCAGACTATCGACCACCAGACATTCCTCCTTTTGACAATCTGTAGCCACGTCAGAGAGTTCACCTGTGTATGGTAGAGATGCGTCTATGGGATCTCAACCAGCAAACATGTAACCACAGCATTCAATAGTCACAAAGGTCTCACAGAACATGCAAATTCCCGTCATATGCCGAGATATCTGGCGCGACTATTAGCCACATCAGACGGGTAAGTGATGCGCTTAATGCAGTACAAGAAACAAAGGGGGTTCCTTGAGAGATGACCGTCGAGATAAATGGTCAGATTTGCAAGGAGAATCAGTCAGCAATTGATTATGTGACGTAAGTTAGGCTGGGGTTACTCATGTTATTATGACTAGAATTTAAAATGGGGTTAGTCATGTTTTTGTCTTCACTATATTCTCCTAAAATGATCATTCAAAGGGTCCATAAATTTTTTAATAGTTTATTTTTTTTTGGAGGAAAACAGTAAGTAAATACTCATAATTGACCTTTTATCTATTGTGTTTTTAGGTTCTAGAGCGTAGCTCAGATTGAACAGGCGTTTGCATCATCTCCAGATAAGCTGGATGAACTCTGCAATAGTGATTTGGTTAAATGAAGGAAACATACCACAATTCTTCCAGTGGACTCATCCGGACGAAAGATTCGTGTATTTGAAACACCATTCACATCTCCAACAGCGATTGATATTAACAGAAATGAGGAGCCAGATGACTTCTATGAGTTCACCGGGGAGGATTATTATCGCATTTTGGCTATCAAAAAAGAAGATAAATACCCGAGGATAAGAAATCTCTACGAAGCAAAAGAGGCTGCTCGCAAATCAAGGATGACTAAGGCCATTATTCGGGTGCGGTTCCTCGATAATAACACATTATATGCCACGTTTCATCCATCAGAGACTATCCAAAGCTTAATTGATCTTATAATGAAAGTACTGTAATGCCCAATGTAGTCATTTTTCTATGCGCAACATGTATTTTTATTTCATTTGTTTGGATTTTTGTTTTTGATTTTGGTTTCTGAAAATTTTCATTATGATTTTTCTAAAATTCCTACTATGATAATTTTGTTTTACGATTGGTTAAAGAAGGTTTGCGACAGGTAGTTTAAGTGGAGAAGGCAACTTTGTGGAAGTTTTTTTGGTGGTCAGGAACCATCTCAGTTCATGTTTTAGGTGATCGAAACAAAGAAGATTACTCGATGGAATTCAAGCAAGTTAAAACTGGATGTATGAAGAGGTTGTTGGTGGGGAGAACCTATACTAGGTCAACATTTATTCCATCCCGAAGCTGCCAGAATTATGGGTGTTTCTACTGCCGAAATTTCTGAAGGGGAGCTCAGAGTATCAGGAGAAGTTTTTTATGGATGTGAGGTGTTTCTATTGCCAAAATTTTTTATGTTGCACTATCCAACTTTCCTGGTGTAAAATTTCTATTTGTGTTATGGTGAAGTACTCTTGGTCCCGCTATGTTATGTTTTATGTGTTTAAAGGGGGAAATAAACGATTTTTGATATTTTGGGAAACTCACGAATTAGAGGACTGTCTCTCTATTTCATTTTTGATATATTTTATTATTAAAATACTCAATTGTGGATGATATTTTGATGAGAATTGCATTAGATTCCAAAACAATGCTCAACCCAATTAATGAACCCTCCACCCTTTTAAAAAATAAGGGTTCAAACTCTTTCGATGGGCTATGACGACTTAAACTGGGTTATAAACTATTCACTTACTCTATTGTTTAATTTTTTGATAGGTGATATGACAATGTTACTACTGATTATTAATTTCTTCATGGGAATCTAGATTGTTTCCTATATTTGGTAAGCTAGATTGTGCCATTTGTAGTATATGAGTACCTTTTTGGACTCTTGAAGTATAAAATGTAATTGTTTATATTACTTTTTTTTTAGACGTAACTATTTTTCAAATATTTTTTGTGGTTTTGCAGTTGACAATGGTGGTTTTGCGCATTCTGTATTTTGTATGAAGTCATTTCTTTCCGTTAAATGAGCCATTTATCAAAATCGATTGGAATCATTTGATGTATTAGTAATGCACGAGTGTTTTTATTTCTTAAGTAGGGTGGATACTACTATAAACAAATGAAACTCTCCCTAAATTTTATTTATTTACTGATGCAATTTTTGTATATTGACAAGTTGAGTTACATTGATTGATTATGATATTTGTATGAGGTTCAAGATGGACCATTACTATTGTTGTCGGAATTTTTTAAACAGGGTCAACAGTACAATAAATAAAGGTAATCCTGTCAAAATTTTCTCAATTGTTTACACATCTACGTTGTAAATAAATTGTATGACTTAAATCTATACTTTAAAAATTTACACTTCTAACATATAAAATATTTATTATTTACATCATATACAACTTTATGATTTTCAAAATTATCAGCGTGTCTTCAGGCATGAGCATACCCTAGTATATATATACCCACAATGTTATCAACACATTACTTCAAGCGTTGTTTTGAAAAAGTAATTTTTGCTGATAAAAAGAAAAATAGATTATGTATTTTTAGGACTTCAAATAATATTGATTATGGATATAGGACAACAAATATTTCATTTTCATTTTTAGTCCTTATTTTCAAATTAAAGGGCATGCGGCATGCTGTGATTGGTTAACGTTTTATGAATGTGGGTCCGCGCCAACGGCTTTATTCAAAAATAGGGACTAAAATTATAAATAAAATGTTTGCGGGCTTTCATAATTATACAAAATTTTGTCTGAGTGTTTATATAAATATGATATTAGAGCTCCTCAAACTATATCCCGTAAAAACTGCAACAACATGCCGATAGAAGATGCCAAACATTTTGAAGGGTTATGGTACTTGAACCCATTTACTATGCATATTGTAATTTTATTCTCAAATTTATTGTAGTATTACTTTAACACTCGAACCTGACATAAATACTTAGAAATGGCATAAAATATCATCAAATCATAACAAAAGAGTATCTATTAACATATTTGAATGTCAAACTTATAGTAAACAAAACATTTGGGGGTTTGTTTGATTGGCATAGATTTCTTTTCCCTGAAAAAAACTTTCTATTTTAGCTCATATTTTACTTTTGTGGTACTTGATTTTAAATACATTAAATGAAAACAATACTTATAAATATTTACAAGTGTTCTGTAGGTTTTATCTTTTTCCATGAAAATTATTTTTTATCCACCCTTCAAAGAATTAATTTCCCCCAAAAAACTAGGCAATCTTTCAACTTCCCATTAAAATGAACTTTGTTTAATTTAAAATCACAATATGCATACCAAAATGAGCCAAATACCAAATAACCCACTTCCAATCTAATGAATGAAATGTCATAACTGTTTTTGAAACACCAAAAGCTGAAAGTTTTACATACTATAATATTCTATGACATTGCAGGTTTGAACTTTAGCTGAAGCACAAATTCACACTGAAAATTGTGACGTACATATATGATTATCCAGACACTACCAATACTCTATTCAGCCATCAAGTATTCTCACTGGTCTATGTAGTTTAACCCTCGTTGCTCAAGTGATTTAATTTGGAAAATACTTGGGAGACATGGGATTCGGACTTAAATTCGCGACATGGACACGTGTCCGGGTGTGATTGACGCGTTTTGAGTGGGGACACCTTGAAATGGTGTGTCCCACTCCAAATGCTCAAATCACACCCGAACACGTGTCCATATCACAAATCTAAGTCCGAATCCCATATCGATGTAGCTGTAGCAATGCTCATTTAATTTTCCGTACTTTTAGATTTGCATGGTTATAACCAATGAACTCTATAACTATAATATAATATGGTCTCGATAAAAATGTAATAATTAGACCAGTCTAGTTATCATACGTTGATTCTTCTTCCCAGTTACTTGCTTGCTTCCCAATCTTTTGAAGTGCTTTCATGACTTCTTCTGTTGTCACGTTTCCCGTAACTATGACCTTATTTAGCTTTGTATCCACATTATAGGTTTCGATATCTGCTCACCAAAAAAGTCATAGATTTAGGAAAAGCCTCAACCTTTTGGGGATAAGATTATTTTTAGCTAGACATGTTGATTAAATCGCAAAGTTATTTTTACTTTGAAATGACTTCAATTTACAATTAAGTCTATGCTAATTTACAAATAAAGATTTGACGATAGGGTAATCAGCTCAAAATAATGAATCAAACGGACTACATAAAAGCAGTGGTTTTATTAGATGATTTTGGAAAATAATAATAAAATAGGTATCCTTAAGTATACGATAAGGTTAAAACGCACCTTCAATCTTCTTGATGGCCTTCAAGATTTTCTTGATGCATTGTTCACAATGCAAACCCACCTTCAGTTCTACCACCTAATGCGAAAAATGGAACCATAAAACTTTAATACTTTATTGAAGCTATCAATTAAAGAGACATATAGGGCAAAGTTACTTACGTTGGCCATTCACCTGGTGTTAAATGAACTTGGAATGTGTGTGTAACTGTGTTCGTATTGTCTAATTAGCTGTGAAGAAAATAAAGGAGAAGGAAAAGGTGTTTTTCAATTACTAGCTGTTGTGAACGAATAAATGCATTTAAAGGTGAATTAGTGCATGAGTAATCAATTCTTTTCTTTACGAGTTGGAACTTTACTTTCCTAAAAGCTTCTTTAGGAATCTTTTGTTGACTCGAGAGGCCTTAGCCTCCGCACATAGGGGCGATTGTTCTAGTTAGGTGTCATTGGGACGAAGAAATGAGAATTATCCCTTTCTCTGGACAGCACTATAATCGTGTATATATATATATATATGTATATGTACACACACTAGTCTATGCATCTGTCTGAAGTCACGACGAAAATGTTCCTAAGTACATAATCGTGAAATGAAAAAAAAATTCAAAGTAAAACGATAAAAAATTTCAAAGTGCGTAACTACAAAACGACGAAAATTTCGTTTCCCGACAAAACAAAGTATAATTTTAAAAAAATTGGTCATAATATCCTTATATATATATAGGACTATCCTGCAAAACGGTAGTGTTCTTGATTTGTAATAAAATCTCATGTTGTGTCGTGTTTATTTTGATCAAGTTCGTTTTTGGTTAAAAAAAATATTGGGTCATGTTCGAGATAGCTAAACATTAATATTTTATGTCGTGTCGTGCTTAATTTGGCCGGGGTCATTTTCAGTTTATAAAAAACATTGTGTATATTGTCTATAACTTATCAACACCATAAAAAAACATTGTGTATATCGTCTAAAATAATAAATAAAACATACCTATAACATGACCTTGTTAAACGCAACAAAAATATAATATTTCATTTCATATCATATTGTGTCTTGTTGCGCTACTTCTATTTGGGACGTGTTCGAGATAAGCAAAAAAAATAATATTTCATGTTATCGTGTTTGCTTTGATCTAGTTACTTTTTATTAAAAAACATTGTATTGTGCCTATTTTACTTGTGTCATTGTGTCGTGCTTATTTTGATCCATTACTTCTATTAAAAAGAAAAAAAATGTTTTGTGCCACTTTTACTTGGATAGTGTCCATGATTGGTGAAAAATATTATTTCTTGAAATAAAATATAATTTCAAATATTATTTCATGAAATGAAAAATATTATTTGAAAAAACATTTTTTATTATGTCACTACCCAATATAAATGCTTTAGTCATTAAGACTTACCTTTCTTTCAAATAATGTGAAACTACCATCAAATAGCCAAAAATAGCAAAGGGGTCCAAATATTGTCAAAGTTCTCATTATTAAATAACAATAAGTGTAAATTAAACCAAGACCCGCAAAACTATTGATTTTTCGCCCAACACCCGTGCAACAAAAATTTTAACTTTTTCATGCATAAAATAATGTAATTTACCCTAACAATAATATTAGGAATGTAAAAAATAAAAAACCCAAAACTTAAACTATGCTTAAAAAATGACTTCACTTTCTCCCACACCTCTTTGGCATTAAGCAACTTATGGAAACATCATTTTAACGAAATAGATAACAAAAGAAAATGGAATATAACACAGACTACATTACATATTCATTCTCATTTTGGGGAGGCTCATCAGCCATCCAATTCACATTCTCAATCACCATCACGAAATCATCAAATTATATAACAAACTCATGGTACTTGTCCCTGTGCTTGATCAACACATCAAGCAACGCATCAACAGAGTAACATAATCCTTTACTAACAACAAATGATTTGTTGTTCGCACCCTAGAGAACTCATCTTCTCTAAATCAAACACCAAAACAAAATATTAGAAGAGTCAAATGTAAAAAATGTAAAATCACAGGCCACAAACAATGAAACTCCATTTACCAGTAGACTCTGGCAATAAAAATAGATAAGCTTTGGTGAGAAACTTCGGTCGATAAAGTTAATCAAATTATTTACCACAAACTCCGGTGAGAAACTCCGGTCGATGAGCTTCTGTATCTCCGTGATGAAAACTGCAAATATAAATCATTTACCATAAGCCCCCAACCCATGATCTGATCCAGTGGCGCCACAGACGCAGTTGGAAAGATAACGCCCTCGTGCTGAGTCCCTAAACATTATTCCTTCAAATGTGCATATGCCTCAGATCTAAAACCGAAACTAAAAAAAGAAAGTAATTAGCAAATGATAACGTGAAATCAGATAGAACCCAAAATCCAAATCCCAAATCAAACAGAGAGAGAAACATATATGGTTAAGACCATAAAAACTCGAAGGATCAGAGTTTGTATGCCTGAGATCAGGTGGGAGAGATAGGCCGTGGAATTGACGTGATGTGGAAGTGGGTTTCAAATTAAAGTGAAAACATTTTCCAATGCTTCTCGAGCCACGCGTTCTGCATATAGAAACGTGTTAGAGAAGTGTTTGGATGCAGACAGTTCACGTGGTTTCATGTGAATTATAGGTTTTGTATACTATTCGGTGATGATAGGGTTCTTTGACACAATGAGTTTTGAATATCTCCTGTCAAAGCCAAAATTATAACTTTTTTCAACAAAAATACAAATTTATATCCATAAATGCCTATGTTCAAACATAAATATTAAATCACACATACAAAAACCAAATCAGATATAAATGAATTCTATTGTAGTTTCGTTTATATACTCTTTCAACAGCAAGACGTCGAAGAAAAATGGCCACGATCCATGATTTGCAAAGTAAATATAGAAATTTCAACTAAATAAAATATCAAAAAAAAATAGAAAAGATAAATCTAAACTAAAAAAAGAATTATAAACAACTGAGGAATATAAATCAATAAAGATTATAATATAATGATCTTTATTGTGCATCAAAGATCTACCATAAAATAAATAGAGAGCATATATATTAGTGACCCCCCCCCCCCCCCCCCCCAAAAAAAAAAAAAAGAATGAATCGCGGGAGTGCTCCCCACAAATGTGAAAGGGGCAGCGATGCAGCTAGAAGGGCGGCGGCGTGAGAGCTGGACGACGGGTAGAGGGGAGTTGAGGCAGATTGGGGAGGGGGAGCGAGGTAGATAATGAGGGGGGAGGGTATTTTCTTGGATGAGAGAGAATTCTCAAATTGTGGAGGGTTATGCTTTGGGGAGTGGGAAAGAAAGAGTTTAAATTAATGAAAATGTCGGATGGATTGACCTCTCTGATAGCGTGTAAATGTCTCAAAAGTTTCTTTCCCAATAAAATGTTCTCTTGATTAAGTTTCATCTCAACCCTCCATTTCTTGCATTGTTGGCACTCATCCTAACCGCAAATTATGTTATCAACTTATGGAACAATGAAAACACCAATACTCCTCTTATATATATATATATATATATACACACACACACACACACACTAGAGTGTACCTGTACCAATGGCACGGTGATAAATTTGATCCCGATATTTGTGATTATAGAACATTTACACTCCCCTAAGTCATTTTTTTGTCAAAATGATATATTTAAAATTGATTACAAAGTAATGAAGCCTGAGATGTTAAACATCTCAAAAAATAATGATTTGCTTCCATTCCACCCCCCCCCCCCCCCAAAAAAAAAAAAATAGGCCATAATTCAAAATCCAAACCAACATGTTTATTATTGAATTAAAAAATCCAAACCAATATGTTTAGAGTCCGTCCAAACCAAACTTTTCCATAAAAATATTTCATGTCATGCGGTATTTATTTTGGTCGGGTGTAATACCCTGTATATTCAATGACCTTTAATTAAATTAGATTTTGGGGAAAAATAATTTATTTTATTGGGATGGGGATTAAATTCATGAATTGGGAATTTTTTTAAATTTGAGGAATTTATTAATTTGGCGAATTGAGGATTTATTTATTTGGACTATTTTGTGCCACATTTTGAGGTCAAGAATTTGGAGAATGTTATAAATAAATCCGGATGGCGATTTTGAGCACACGGTTGAGTCAGGTAGGGTCGAAATAGTCTGAAATGAGTGTCCATAGGTATAGTATGGGTTTCAGGACCTTTTTAGACACATTTGAGCTCCCAAATAAGTGTTTGGGACATTTTAGAAGACCCATAAGCCCAAAAACGGGATTGAAGTTAATAACCCTAATTGTGAGTGTAAGGGAACTTTAATTCATTTTTAGAAGACTAAATTGAGGAGAGTCAAAGAAGAGATCAACTAGAGGAGATTTTGGGAGAATAATCCAAGAACAAGAGAGGAGATCCATGAATCAACCCACCATCTTCATAAAAGGATTTGATTCTAGAAACCCTAAGGCAGGTGGTTTATATTGCATTTTGATTAATTGCATTTTTTCTATTCATATTATTGAAGGTGTGAATTGATTAATATGTTAAGCTTATTTCTATATTTGAATTTGGGGATTTCGTGATTGTGATTTAAAAATATGTGGAGATGATAAGAATATGTGGATTTTGGTTCCCAAATTTGTGTAGATGATGTAGTAGATTGAGAAAATCAAATGGGTGGATTTATGATGAATCTTGGAAGGTTTTGGGGGTATGATCTATACAGAATCGAAGGTTTTAAAGCTTTAATGGCGGACTGATTTGTCTGGGTAACGAAAGAGGAGAGAAAAGACCAGGGTCGTTCGAACGATCTGGTGTCTCGTTCAAATGATAACCGGCGTCTCGTTTAAACGACAGCCAGTGTCATTCAAACGACATGAATGGTCGCTTATACAACTTGATTGAATCAGATAGATTTCTCCCCTCCCCTGATTCAGGCCTGATTGTTAATTTATGATGAATGCTCCAGTTTTAGATGAATCTGAATTTTGCGATTTATAATTTACGGTTTGAATTTATAGAATTTACCCTTAGATTAATAAAGGATAAATCCAATTAGAGAATTTAGGTTTATGATGAAGTAATTTGAAACCTTGTAAATTAAGTGGGTAATATTAATTGAAAGAAATTGAATAATTAATTAGGGATTTTGAATTTCGGCCAAGTGAAACAGTCTGGGTGTATTTGGTTGATTGACACCAAGATAATTAATTAATAGGTGAATTAATTCAATTGAGTCGAGTTATAGACTCGGGCGAAATTAGGACTAGTGTTACGAGCGTTCAGGTATGGATCTGGCCGAGTTAGTTTATTATAGGGTTACATAATAAATTAAGGAATATTCAAATATGAAAAGGGTATTAACCATAAAATGTGGAATTGAGGAGCAAGTTCTACATGATAAGATTTCGGGCTGACGGTATAAGTGTGGGTAATTTAGTTGGGTGACACAATTTGAGTAATAAATAAATAATTGTGTGAAATTATTTAAATATCAAGTCAGTAGATAGACTTCGAAAGGTTAGGCTAGTGTTACGGATTTAGTACACGGGTAGCCTGGATTTGATATATGCATATACGATGATATCTAGATGACAAGACTAGTTGCGGGGTAGATAGCTAGATGGGTCATGCATAGGTACATTAGTCGTGCACATTAGTCGATGGGTAAGGTGTCCTCAAAAGAGTGTGCGACACTAACTTAAATATGAAGAGTATTCATGAATTTTAACTTACTACAATTAAATTCACTTGCTAAATATTTTCAAAATATTTTGGGTTCTAACCCTTGCTCTAAAATAATTTCAAAACCTTTTAGGTGTCCATCCACAGGGACGCCAGCATTGTTATATTCCAGGGTTACGCAGTTGCGACACATGTGAATGTTGCAGGACTTTGACTTAGACACTTTGGTCAGTTTATTCCTAGAGTAAAATGCAGTCAGTATTCCATTTGGGCATGTCGCCCTAGTTGTGCCATGTTATTTCAGTTGGATGATGTATTCAGTTATTCCTCTTGTGGTTTATTTTTGGTATTTGATTTGTAACCGATGGTTGTCTCGACAAGAATTATATTTATTCATTTTCTGTATTACTGATTTAGTGATTCCGTGAATTGTTAAGTATATGTTTTTTTGCATGTTATTCGAGATGTTAAATAAAAAGATAAAATTTGGCACCATGTATTTTGAATACTACGTGGTTAGTAAGTTTTAAAAAGTTTTTGACAATGATGCTAAGAATGATCCATATGAGATTCCTGTTTAATTTGATATAGGACTAATCACCCGGTATTTTATTAGGCGGGATATCACTGATGGTATCAGAGCATCGGGTTCTAGTGTCCTTAGGATTTGTGCTGCTTTTCATGTTTTAGCGTAGCGTTCTTTGATATAGAGTCTTATTATAGGGTTATTGTATTCCTTCACGTATGTGCCTTACGTTATCCTGCTATAATGTACAGTTGATGTGTTTCATATGTAGTTTTGATTGAGCGTAGAAGATTGAACATTATAGAATGATAAACGTGGGACGTTAGAAGGATTGCAGGAGGGAGGACTCATCAGAAGCCATAGAGCATTCTGGAAATAGTGACGCGGTAGGAGTCACCATATTGTTTGAACAATTGAAGTTGGAGAAACCTCTTGGGTGCAATAGTTACCCCAAGAGCCTTTGAGAAGGACGATGGTGCAAGGTTAAAACCCCAAGTGTAGACGATAAGGGGTAAGGGCCGAAGAAGATTTTTTTCCAGAAGTCAATCCGCTAGAATGCGAGGGAAGTGCGGAAGAGTGATTTACAAATGGATGGAGAACCTCTTATTGGGATCACATGTGGGGGAGTGTAGTGACACTCAAGTCAAAATTTCGGGCAAAGAAGTTTTCTCTTAGAAGCAGTATGGGGTGATGGGAGCCAATCACCACATTCATGGGGAGATACCGTGAATGAAGAGGAATTTAGGGTGAGGATTATTATGAATCCTCTCACTAGAATTTAAATTGATAGCGAAGGGAAATTTTAGTAATCTTTCCAAAAGGGTCGGATAGTGGTCGGATGGAAAGGAAAGTTGACAAATTTCACAAACTTCAAACCGATGAGAGGGATATGGAGAATCAAGTAGGGTTTCAAGTTAATAATAGACCCGTGAGTAGAATATACCAGCATGGATAGGAGATCGGGTTAGGATGACTGGTGTCGCTGTCGTCAAAGTTGTACATTTACATTCGTATCAATGCTGTCGAGAGAGGGGAGCTAAGGGAGTTGGAGAATCTATCAGAAGAGTGAGAGTGGATTTTAGTGCTAGTGAGGCACCAAGGGAAGGGATACCAAATGGAAAACCCAAATTTATGATCTAGATCAATAGAATTTCTACCAAGTAATGATGGGTTCAGTTAAGGTTCTCAAGAATACCAACAAGTCGTAGGGGACCACCAGAGCCAAAGGGACAATAGGAGTAGCAATCAGGGTAAAGACTACCAGGTTTGTGAGAAGGATAACCCCATAGGGCCGGTGGGGCCAGAGAAAGGGGAATGACACAGATAGGTTCCTTATGTGTAAAAGAGTAGAAACACATGGATGGATCTTATCCGCGACGATTCAGGGGACAAGAGCAGGATGCCTAGAAGGGGCAACAGTAGGAAAAACTGAGACTATAATTTTTATTTCAAGATGATTAGGGCCTATTTTGTGTGACGTGAGTAGGTCGCAGTAATGTATTAGTATTATATTCGCGTGAGATATGGATTTAGTGGAGGCATAGTTAATATCACTAGTATGTGTATTTTTATCATGGAGTAGTGGGGTACACTTAGGTTCCACCCAAAAGCACTACACCAAATTCTGCGAATGGTCACGCCCAGTGGGTCACGGCCCAAGTCCGCGACTAGCTGGTCGCGGACGTGGGTCGTGACCGACTTAATATTTGGCGTGACCATATTTATTATCACACTAAATTATCGATGTTTTGGAAGTGGTCACGGACCAATTCCGTGACCACAGTGGTCGCGGACTTGGGCCGTAACTAGGTCGTGACCATCTTGGCGCCAAACTCGCGCCAAATTTCCCTCCAAGCTTGGTCGCGGATGGGTCACGGACCAAGTCCGTGACCCATGGCATGACAAAGAAGAGAGCACACACATTGAGGGTCACGGCTTAGGGCCGTGACCATTTCTGGGTATGGGTCACGGCTATGGGCCGTGACCATCCCTCATTCAAGCACTAGGGTTGATAAAAAAGGGTCGCGCATCACAGATTGAGGGTCACGGCTATGGGCCATGACCATTTCTTGGTATGGGTCACGGCTATGGGCCGTGACCATAGGCAGTATACAACCCACTTAGCTTCATTAATGGGTCACGGTGGGTGGGTCACGACTCTAGACCGTGACCACTGTTAATCCTAGAACAAAACAAAGCGCCTCAAAATTTTCATTGCCCCGCTCATCTTATTTATTCTTCTGCCCCAAACTGTGGAAAAGGTGCGATGCGAGGATTAACAGGTGCGAGGTTTCTTCCCCAAATGATACCGTATGGAGGTTTCTTTGCCCTCAAAATACCGTATGGAGTTATTTCTTCCCCAAATGATGGTAGCAGGTGCGAGGTTTCTTCCCCAAACGCTGGTAGCAGGTGCGGGTTTTAAAGGGTTCGTAAGGCCGTGTATGGAGGTTGGGCGGGTTTTAGAGGGCAAAGCATTTAGTTGGTTCGGTGAGGGTTATTGAGGCAGGGGCGATTTTCAACTGAGTTGCAATTTTCAACTGGGGCGATTTTCAACTGGGTTCGGTGAGGGTTGTTGGGTTTGGGTCTCGATTTTCAACTGGGTTTAAGTCCAAGTAAAAAGCCGCAAGAAGAAAATGGTGAGTACTAGTTATTTTTAGAAGTAAATTAGGTGGGTACTGATATTGGGATCTCCAGAAATTGAATCCTGAATTTTAGTTGAAGCAAAGGCATATTTTAGAAGTAAATTCGGTGAGTACTAGTTATTTTTAACTAATCCTGTATTTTTCTATATTTGAGATTGAGTTCGTGACTTAATTCCTATCATGTTACAGAATTTGACCAATCATCTAATCGAATTTGAAAGGCATTTTAACACCCTTGAATCCAATAGATTTTCTGAAAGTGGTGGAGTCCAAATGAATTGTCGAGATTTTCGAAGTAAGCATGGAGCTCCAAGGTATGGCAAATGCTTATTGCTATCTTATGTAGCACCTTGTATGAAAATTATTTTTTACCATGCTACTTTAACTATGAAATGTTTGGTTCTACATCTATTTTTAAATTTGTTAGGTGCACTAGCAGCCCCCTAGGTAACTTGAATATGTTTAGTCGAAATTCGGCCCGGTTTAAGTCCGATGGGTTGATTTTTGTTGGACCAAACCGGGTTTGGATGATGGAGCTATAACACAGTGGGTACATGTATTGTCAATTTTAAAATTTTGTTTCATAATTTGTATCTTTTTTTTCTTAGGAAGATTTCAATTAGTAATTTTCTTTTCATTTTCATATGATCGACAAAAAATTTGGTGTGCTATAATTTTGTTTATCACTTCGTCAAACATTTGGTGTGGTATATTTTGAAATTTTAAACTAACATCATACAGTACTTGGCTGTATTTGTTGTTTGTACTGTAGGATCAAACATTTGGGGTGTTATATCTTGGAATTTTATACTAACGTCATACATTACATGGTTGTCTGTTTGTCCCGTAGGTAGTGATAAAATTGATAATAACGTTATGGATACCTTTATTTGAAAATGCTCACAAAATTTCTTAGACACGGGCAACTCTGCGATGCTCACATGAGCATAATAAAATGGATTTCTAAATAGTCATAATGTGTCCGTGTGTTGAAATTAAGGATTTGGTTAGAAAATTTTAATTTGTTTTGTCGTTTCGTCGCGTTATCATCACTAACCTTAGGTGCCTTACTAATGCTTCTATTATCTTGACATTGTATGGATAATTTGATACACGATGTTACGATAATTTAATTCCCTAACATGCCCGATTGACACGTGGAGAAGTTATTAACATATATACAGTTATTGCATATATGTATGCATATATGTTACTGTTTGCATATATTTTGTTGTGTTCATATATGCATACAGTTATAGCATATATGCTACTGAATGCATATATGCATACAACATGTGATGTTTTTAAGTGGTTTTGTGATGTTTTTAAGTGGTTTTGTGAGGTACTGAATTCATATATGCATACAACATGGTCCCATACTTTCTTTAATTTTCAAAAACAATTCAGTGGTTTTGTGAGGTACTTTATTTAATTTTACATACCCGTTCTTCATAATACATTATTTACGTATTGCAGATCTAACCAATTGGATACCAGTTCTTCATTACATACCAGTTCTTCATTACACTCCAGGTACTCTGTACATTAACTAAAGTAGTTATATAATTGATATGCATTATCTATTAAATCTTTTAGATGATAGAAGGAGTACGGGATAATTATTGGTTTTGTTTGGTTTGGCTGTTGGATAATTATTGGTTGCTGGAATGTTGTTGGATTGTATTTTAGAAGGAGTATGGAATAATTAGAAGGAGTACGGGATAATTACTGGTTTCATTGTTGGATAATATGTTGAAAATATTTTAAACTCCCGGTTAGAGTGTACGACGTAAATTTGTAAAATATTTAGACTTGAGCATAAAAACTTGCAATTGAAGGGTGAAAACATAAAACAACCACAAAAAGGTCCCATAAGAGTCACGAAACCTCGCACGGGACCAATGCGACTCATAGGAACCGACCGCGTAGTCACGGAGCTCCCAATTTGAGAATACGACATAAATTTGCACAAAGTTAGACTTGTGCATAAAAACATGCCATCGAAGGGTGAAAATGTAAAACAACTACAAAACGGTCCCATAAGAGTCACGAACACCTCGCACGGGACCAATGTGACTCTTAGGAACCGACCACATAGTCACGGGGCTCCCGGTTTGAGTGTACGACGTAAATTTGCAAAACAATAAACTTAAGCATAAAAACATACCATCGAAGGGTGAAAACATAAAACAGCCTTAAAACGGTCCTGTAAGAGTCACGAACACCTCGCATGAGATCAATGTGACTCGTAGGAAACGACCGCATTATCACGGGGGTCCCGGTTTGAGTGTACGACGTAAATTTTCAAAAAAATAGACTTAAGCATAAAAACATGCCATCGAAGGATGAAAATGTAAAACAACCTTAAAACGGTCCCGTAAGAGTCACGAACCCCTCTCACGGGACCAATGTGACTCGTAGGAACCGACCGCGTAGTCACGGGGCTCCCGGTTTGAGTGTATGACGTAAATTTGTAAAAAATTAGACTTTAAGCATAAAAACATGCCATCGAAGGGTGAAAACATAAAACAGACTTAAAATTATCCCTAAGAGTCACGAACACCTCGCACGGGACCAATGTAACTCATAGGAACTGACCGCGTAGTCACGGGGCTCCCGGTTTGAGTGTACGACGTAAATTTACAAAAAGTTAGACTTAAGCATTAAAACATGCCATCGAAGGGTGAAAACGCAAAATGAACACAAAACGGTTCCGTAAGAGTCACGAACACCTCGCACGGGACCAATGCAACTCGTAGGAACCGATCGCGTAGTTACGGGGCTCTCGGTTTGAGTGTACGACGTAAATTTGCAAAAAGTTAGACTTAAGCATAAAAACATGCCATCGAAGGGTGAAAGCGTAAAACAGCCATAAAACGGTCCGATAAGAGTCACGAACACCTCGCACGGGATTAATGTAACTCATAGAAATCGACCGCGTAGTCACGGGGCTCCCGGTTAGAGTGTACGACGTAAATTTGCAAAAAAAAATAGACTTGAGCATAAAAACATGCCATCGAAGGGTGAAAACGTACAACAAGCACAAAACGGCCTCGTAAGAGTAACGAACACCTCGCACGGGACCAATGTGAATAGTAGTAACCGAAAGGGTAGTCACAGGGATCCCGGTTTGAGTGTACGACGTAAATTTACAAAAAGTTAGACTTGAGAATAAAAAAGATGCCATCGAAGGGTGAAAACATAAAACACCCATAAAACGGTCCTGCAAGAGTCACGAACATCTCGCACGGGACTAATGTAAGTCGTAGGAACCGAACGTGTAGTCACGGCGCTCCTGGTTTGAGTGTACGACATAAATTTGCAAAAAGTTAGAATTAAGCATAAAAACATGCCATCGAAGGGTGAAAACGTACAACAAGCACAAAACGGTCCCGTAAGAGTAACGAACACCTCGCACGGGACCAATGTGACTCGTAGGAACCGAACGCGGAGTAACGGGGATTCCGGGTTGAGTGTACGATGCAAATTTTCAAAAAATTAGACTTGAGCATAAAAGCATGCCATCGAAGGGTGAAAACCTAAAATAGCCACTAAACGGTCCGGTAAGAGTCACGAACACCTCGCACGGGACCAATGTGACTTGTAAGAACCGATGACATAGTCACGGGGCTCCAGTTTCAGTGTACGACCTAAATTTGCAAAAAGTTAGACTCGCATGCCATCGAAGGGTAAAAACATGGCGTTAGAGGGTGAGAAATCGAAATAGCCCCCGAACGGCCCCGTGGGTGGCACCAACACCTCCCACGGGAGCAAGGTAACTCGTAAGAACTGACCCCGCAGGCGCGGGTATCCCGGTTTGAGAGTACGACGATAATTTGCATATTTCTAGACTTAGGCTAAAAAACATGGCGTTAGAGGGTGAAAACTCGAAACAGCCCCGAGGGTGGCACCAACACCTCCCATGGGACAAAGGTAACTCGTAAAAACTGACCACGCATTTACAGGACTCCCGGTTTGAGAGTACGACGGTAATTTGCATATTTCTAGACTTAGGCTTAAAAACATGGCGTTAGAGGGTGAAACTTGAAACAGCCCCCGAACGTCCCCGTGGGTGGCACCAACACCTCCCACGGGACCAATGTAACTCGTAGGAACTGACCTCGCAGCCGCGGGACTCCCGGTTTGAGAATACGACGGTAATTTGTATATTTCTAGACTTAGGCTTAAAAACATGGCGTTAGAGGGTGAGAACTGGAAACAGCCCCCGACTGTCCCCGTGGGTGGCACCAACACCTCCTACGGGACCAATGTTACTCGTAGGAACTGACCCGCGGCCGCGGGACTCCCGGTTTGAGAGTACGACTGTAATTTGCATATTTTTTGACTTAGGCTTAAAAACATGGCGTTAGAGGGTGAGAAATCGAAACAGCCCCCGAACGGCCCCCTGGGTGGCACCAACACCTCCCATGGGACCAAGGTAACTCGTAGGAACTGTCCCCGCAGCCGCGGGTATCCCGGTTTGAGAGTACGACGATAATTTGCATATTTCTAGACTTAGGGTTAAAAACATGGTGTTAGAGGGTGAAAACTCGAAATAACCCCCAAACGGCCTCGTGGGTAGCACCCACACCTCCCACAGGACCAAGGTAACTCGTAGGAACTGACCACGCAGTCGCAGGACTCCCGGTTTGAGAGTACGACGGTAATTTGTATATTTCTAGACTTAGGCTTTAAAACATGGCGTTAGAGGGTGAGAACTCGAAACAGCCCCCGACCGTCCCCGTGGGTGGCACCAACACCTCCACGAGACCAATGTAACTCGTAGGAACTGACCCCGCAGTCGCAGGA
This sequence comes from Sambucus nigra, assembly GCA_949130495.1. Classification (NCBI taxonomy): domain Eukaryota; kingdom Viridiplantae; phylum Streptophyta; class Magnoliopsida; order Dipsacales; family Adoxaceae; genus Sambucus; species Sambucus nigra. The sequence continues at coordinate 474,628,993 of OX422213.1, forward strand.
CTCCCGGTTTGAGAGTACGATGATAATTTGCATATTTATAGACTTAGGCTAAAAAACATGGCGTTAGAGGGTGAGAACTCAAAACAGCCCCCGAACGGCCCCGTGGGTGGCACCAACACCTCCCACGGGACCAATGTAACTCGTAGGAACTGATCCCGCAGTCGCGGGACTCCCGATTTGAGAGTACGACGATAATTTGCATATTTCTAGACTTAGGCTAAAAAACATGGCGTTAGAGGGTGAGAACTCGAAACAGCCCCCGATCGGCCACGTGGGTGGCACCAACACCTCTCACGGAACCAACGTAACTCGTAGGACCTGTCCCCGCAGCCGCGGGACTCCCGATTTGAGAATATGGCAATAATTTGTATATTTCTTGACTTAGGCTTAAAAACATGGCGTTAGAGGGTGAAAACTCGAAACAGCCCCTGAACGTCCCCGTAGGTGGCACCAACACCTCCCACGGGACCAATGTAACTCGTAGGAACTGACCCCGCAGTCGCTGGACTCCCACTTGAGAGTACGAAGATAATTTGCATATTTCTAGACTTAGGCTAAAAAACATGGCGTTAGAAGGTGAGAACTCGAAACAGCCCCCGAACGTCCCCGTGAGTGGCACCAACACCTCCCACGGGACCAATGTAACTCATAAGAACTGACCCCGCAGCCGCGGGACTCCCGATTTGAGAATACGACGGTAATTTGCATATTTTTAGACTTAGGCTTAAAAACATGGCGTTAGAAGGTGAGAACTCGAAACAACCCCCAAACGGCCCCGTGGGTGACACCAACACCTCCCACGGGACCAATGTAACTCGTAGGAACTGACCCCGCAGTCGCGGGTCTCCCGGTTTGAGAGTACGATGATAATTTTTATATTTCTAGACTTAGGCTAAAAAACATGGCGTTAGAGGGTGAGAACTCGAAACAGCCCCCGAACGGCCCCGTGGGTGGCACCAACACCTCCCACTGGACCAATGTAACTCGTAGGAACTGGCCCCGCATCCGGGGGACTCCCGATTTGAGAGTACGACGGTATATTTCATATTTCTAGACTTAGGATTAAAAACATGGCGTTAGAGGGTCAGAAATCAAAACAGCCCCCGAACGGCCCCGTGGGTGGCACCAACACCTCCCACGGGACCAAGGTAACTCGTATGAACTGACCCCGCAACCGCGGGACTCCCGATTTTAGAGTACGACGATAATTTGCATATTTCTTGACTTAGGCTTAAAAACATGGCGTTAGAGGGTGAAAACTCGAAACAACCCCCGAACGGCCCCGTGGGTGGCACCAACACCTCCCACAGGACCAAGGTAACTCGTAGGAACTGACCACGCAGTCGCAGGACTCCCGGTTTGAGAGTACGACGGTAATTTACATATTTATAAACTTAGGCTTTAAAGCATGGCGTTAGAGGGTGAAACACGAAACAGCCCCCGAACGTCCCCGTGGGTGGCACCAACACCTTCCACGGGACCAATGTAACTCGTAGGAACTGACCCTGCAGCCGTGGGACTCCCGATTTGAGAATACGACGGTAATTTGTATATTTCTAGACTTAGGCTTAAAAACATGGCATTAGAGGGTGAGAACTGGAAACAGCCCCCGACTGTCCCCGTGGGTGGCACCAACACCTCCTACGGGACCAATGTTACTCGTAGGAACTGACCCCGCGGCCGTGGGACTCCCGGTTTGAGAGTACGACGGTAATTTGCATATTTTTTGACTTAGGCTTAAAAACATGGCGTTAGAGGGTGAGAAATCGAAACAGCCCCCGAACGGCCCCGTGGGTGGCACCAACACCTCCCATGGGACCAAGGTAACTCGTAGGAACTGGCCCCGCAGCCGCGGGTATCCCGGTTTGAGAGTACGACGATAATTTGCATATTTCTAGACTTAGGGTTAAAAACATGGTGTTAGAGGGTGAAAACTCGAAACAGCCCCCAAACGGCCTCGTGGGTGGCACCCACACCTCCCACGGGACCAAGGTAACTCGTAGGAACTGACCACGCAGTCGCAGGACTCCCGGTTTGAGAGTACGACGGTAATTTGTATATTTCTAGACTTAGGCTTTAAAACATGGCGTTTGAGGGTGAGAACTCGAAACAGCCCCCAACCGTCCCCGTGGGTGGCACCAACACCTCCACGGGACCAATGTAACTCGTAGGAACTGACCCCGCAGTCGCGGGACTCCCGGTTTGAGAGTACGATGATAATTTGTATATTTCTAGACTTAGGCTAAAAAACATGGCGTTAGAGGGTGAGAACTCGAAACAGCCCCCGAACGGCCCCGTGGGTGGCACCAACACCTCCCACGGGACCAATGTAACTCGTAGGAACTGATCCCGCAGTCGCGGGACTCCCGATTTGAGAGTACGACGATAATTTTCATATTTCTAGACTTAGGCTAAAAAACATGGCGTTAGAGGGTGAGAACTCGAAACAGCCCCCGATCGGCCACGTGGGTGGCACCAACACCTCCCACGGGACCAACGTAACTCGTAGGACCTGTCCCCGCAGCCGCGGGACTCCCAATTTGAGAATATGGTAATAATTTGTATATTTCTTGACTTAGTCTTAAAAACATGGCGTTAGAGGGTGAAAACTCGAAACAGCCCCTGAACGTCCCCATGGGTGGCACCGACACCTCCCACGGGACCAATGTAACTCGTAGGAACTGACCCCGCAGCCGCAGGACTCAAAACGATGGTAATTTTCATATTTCTACTTGGTTACTGATAATTTTAACTCATATATGCAATTTTTCAGCTTGATTAATTTTTTTGTAAAACTGCTTGGTTACTGATATTTTTTTTTATGTATCCTATCATTTGTAGGATTTTTGCACCCGGAACAAACGAAGAAGGCAATGGTCTACAACATGAAGATTGTTTATATGTTGTGGACATTTAGGATTTTGTTTTTTATGTGTTATAGCCGTGCGGGCTTTATAATAAGCAGGTTTTACATTTACAGGTTTTGGAATGTCAAGAAAATAGAGGAAACTCTGCCCAATTTTTTTTTGGTCTGTGAATTATTAAGACGTGTAATATTTTTAAGTTTGTATATATATTTATTTATTAACAACGTTCTCGATTCACAATTTGTGATTTTTTTTATTATTTTTCCAATTATAAATATTTCTAACACCTCGTACCTGTCCAACGTTACACGTAGCAACACATGGTTTACTCACAGGACCCCCAATTTTAGGATTGGACCAAAAATATACATTTTTTTTTAAATTATAGTTAAATATGGTCATGGACTTTGTCCATGGCCATTTTTATTTTTTTCTTCACGCATAAAAATAGTCGCGGACTTTGGCGGCGACCATTTTTTTCGTCAAGGTAGTGGGTCACGGACTTGGGCCGCGACCATTTATTTTTATTTTTTTGTCACGGTTATGGGTCGCGGACTTTGGCCGCGACCAATTTGTCACGGTTATGGGTCACGGATGAGGGCCGCGACCAATTTTTTTTTAATTTTTTTGGCACGGTCGTGGGTCGCGGACTTTGGCCGCGACCAATTTTTTATGGTTGTGGGTCAAGGATTAGGGCCGCGACCAATTTTTTTTTAATTTTTTTGTCACGGTCGTGGATCGTGGCCAAAGTCCGTGACCAATTTGTCACGGTTGTGGGTCACGGATGAGGTCCGCGACCCGTCACGACATGGGTCACGGCCTAAGTTCGCGACCATCTGCCGTGCCCCCTCTCGGCCGTGACCATTTTTTAGTCACGGACTTGGGCCGCGACCCACGAAAATTGACGAAAATGGTCACGCCCGAAATGATCACGGACCAAGTCCGCGACCCACAGCTTTGGTCAGGGATTTGGGCCGTGAGCAATCGCCAGTTTTGGTGTAGTGAAGGAATGGGTGGGTACATTGGGACGATATATTTTTCTGAGGATTAGCTCATTTGAGAGGTGATATTCATTGTATGGTTTTATCTTGGGTACAGATGGGTTCGTAATGGTGGACGATCATAACAAGGCTATCGTGTTCATTGTTTCAGTGCAGGATGTATATGCTTCTTGAGATGTCTCACCTGCAAGAGGGTTGAGCTCACAACGATATTTTGTGAAGTTGACTTCAAAGAGTACAGTTGTTTAGTTATATTGGACCCCGATTCATAGGACTTTTACTGATGAGATTCAGAGTATGTAGGGTTGTCGTGGACAGAGAGATTTAGCTCATTATTAATATTTAGTGCTAAGGGCTTAGTGATAGTGAAAGCACAGTAATATATGACTCCTTTAGAGACATGGGAGTCCATGATAGACATGTGAGTATAGGGGCAAGGTTTGAGAGTCTTAGGGATATGCTTTGGGTTCTGTGAAAATCAAAGACCGACAATGCTGAGGAATAGTGCATTAGGAAAAGTTCTTTTAGGCTTTGCTGGAAAGGCTTATACGCATAAGCCTTGATAAAATGCCGGAAGTGGGAAGACGTAATTGGATTTAAGGTCATCAGATTTAATGATAATTAGTGAATGAGTGGATAAAATACGTTGAGCAGAGAGCCACTAAGAAATAGGGCCAGTGGAATCGGGAAGTGTTGCGAAAGAAACACTAGGAAAATTTACACCACAAGTTGATAGGTGGGGCAATATCGGGAAGAATTGAATAGTAATGAGTAAGGTCATCAAAAATATTTGGAGGATATAGCCACGTCTAAAATGAAGAAGAGGAACTTGGGATAAATATGGTTACGTGTGTGATGATAGGAGGTTTGTGCAAATATGCATGAGATATAGGGTGTATGGGCACTTTGGGTTGAGCCAGAGTCTCTATTGTGTAGATACTTAGCAGATTCGGGAGGAGACACAAAGGCAATGATTTTGGATATATTCCAGAGGAATGGGAATAAGATGTTCCACGGAATATGAAATGTTGAGCATGGGTGTGTTTGGAAGTGACATTGAGTGCATCATAACTTATAGTTTGCTACCTCTAGGATACACGAGTGAGACATATATTAGTGGATGTGTTGGTCAAAATAGCAATAGTGTATGTATTTAAGTATCGTGGGATAGCGGGGTTATTTGGTGTTAACCATAAGATAATGGAAGGTACACTAAGAGTATGGTTGTATTATGCGAGAGATTTATACTTTCGAGGATTATGAAAGTAGGGTCGATAATTCTTTCCAAATTTTAGCTGGATTAGCTATAGTTTGGGGCTATAGTGGATAATTATAGTAAGACTGGGTCTTCGCGGTACCAGGGTATGAATTATCGTTGCTAGGTTTCACCTGAGATAGGGTCTAGCGTATATATACGATTATGTATGTTAAATGTGTTGCATATTAATGTATTAATATTGTTAATTGAAACCCCGGTGAGTAGGGACATTTCTGAGGTGATTCAGGTTGAGTTGAGTTATTGTCACGTGGGGGGATATAGCTAGGGATTTATTTTCGCACAAGGAAACTGTTGATAGTAAGGACGTGGTAGTGTATGTTGTCCTTTTTAGCATAAGAGCGGATATGTATACTTTTATTCCTAGAAAAGGGTATTTGGAGTGTTATAATTGTGGGATTGAAGTTATATTACGGTTTAAGGGATGGTAAAAGCAGAGTTTTATTTCGTGCGGTTAACCACGGGTACAGGGTGTATGGGCGCTCTGGTTAACAACATTCGCTTAAGAACTATGTGTAGCAATGCTATGGGCAAGATATTAGGGAGCTAGTTGAGATTGTGAGTATTAGGCTCATACAAATTTCGAGGACAAAATTCTATTGTAAGGGGGGAAGTATGTAAAACCCCGTAAATTCTAGGACCTTTAATTAAATTAGATTTGGGGGAAAAAGAATTTATTTTATTGGGAGGAATTAAATTCATGAATTGGGAATTTTTTTTAAATTTGAGGAATTTATTAATTTGGCGAATTGAGGATTTATTTATTTATTTATTTGGACTATTTTGTGTCGCATTTTGAGGTCAAGAATTTGGAGAATATTATAAATAAATTCGGATGGCGATTTTGAGTGCACGGTTGAGTCAAGTAGGGTCAAAATAGTCCGAAATGAGTGGCCATAGGTATATTATGGGTTTTAGGACCTTTCTAGACACATTTAAACTCCCAAATAAGTGTTTGGCCCTTTTTAGAAGGCCCATAAGACCAAAAACGGGATTGAAGTTAATAACCCTAATTGTGAGAGGGTGAGGGAACTTTAATTCATTTTTAGAAGACTAAATTGAGGAGATCCAAAGAAGAGAGTAACTAGAGGAGATTTTGGGAGATTAATCCAAGAACAAGAGAGGAGACCCTTAAATCATCCCATCATCTTCATCAAAGGATTTGATTCTACAAACCTTAAGGCAAGTGGTTTAACTTGCATTTTGATTAATTGAATTTTTCTATTCATATTATAGAAGGTGTGAATTGATTAATATGTTAGGGTTAGTTCTATATTTAAATTTGTGATTTCGTGATTGTGAGTTAAAAATCTGTCGAGATGATAAGAATATGAGGATTTGGGTCCCAGTTTGAGTAGATGATGTAATTAGATTGAGAAACTCAAATGGCTGAATTTAGGATGAATCTTGGAAGGTTTTGGGGGTATAATCTGTATAGAATCAAAGGTTTTAAAGCTTTAGTGGCGGACTGATTTTTTTGGGCAACGAAAGAGGGGAGATAAGACCAGGGTCATTCAAACGACCCGGTGTCTCGTTCAAATGACATCTAGTGTCGTTCGAACGGCATGGCTGGTCACTTGAACGACCTGATTGAATTTGATAGATTTCTCCCCTCCCCTGATTCAGGCCTGATTGTTAATTTGTGATGAATGTTCCTGTTTTCGATGATTCTGAATTTTGGGATTTATAAATTAGGGTTTGAATTTGTAGAATTTACTCTTTGATTAATATAGGATAAATCCAATTAGAGAATTGAGGTTTATGATTGAGTAATTTGAAACCTTGTAAATTAAGTGTGTAATATTAATTGAAAGAAATTGAATAATGAATTAGGGATTTTAAATTTCGGGCCAAGTGAGACAGTCCGGGTGTATTTGGCTGAGTGACACCAAGATAATTAATTGATAGGTGAATTAATTCAATTGAGTCGGGTTATGGCCTCGGGAAAAAGTTGGACTATTGCTACGAGCGTTCAGGCACGGATTTGGTCGAGTTAGTTTATTATAGGGTTATATAATAAATTAGGAAATATTCAAATACGAAAAGGGTGTTAACCGTAAAATGTGGAATTGAGGAACAAGTTCTACATGATGAGATTTCGGGCTGACGGTATAAGTCCGAATAATTTAGTTGGGTGACAAAATTTGAGTAATAAATAAATAATTATGTGAAATTATTTAAATATCAAGTCGGTAGATAGACTTAGAAAGGTTAGGCTAGAGTTGCGAATTTAGTACACGGGTAGGCTGGATTTGATATATGTATATACGGTGATGTGTAGTATATATATATATATATATATATATATATATATAATTTATAAATATTTGTGTGTATAATATTTATAGGAAAACATATCTATTCTAGAGCTACCACGGGAGGTTGTGCGATGTGGGTGAATCCCTTGTCTAGAGAATGCAGGGTAAGTATAGTCCCCAGGTCATAGCGTTTGAGTTCATGATTGAGACGTATGGTGTCTGACTCGATCTCACTACCGTGGAAAACTATGATCGCCTCCACAATGTTTGTTACATTTTTCTAATGCGGGGAGCTAACCGTGTCAGTATTCCAGGTGGATGAGTATACCCAAGTATGATAGCATTTAGAGAACACCCGATGAGTGCCTAGTTGGGGGAATAATTATATATCTACGACATGTATGTGTGAATGTTGTAGTATGATTACTTATATGTCTTACATTTATATACGGGTAAATACATGATGATAATTGTATTAGTTATATAACTTGTGAGATTGTTATATGGTATCAAATGAGAGGTGATTTAAAATAAGTTAGTGTGATGAATAACTTTTATCTCGTAAGCTAAACTCACTCGGGATAGAGTAGTGTGTAAGGTAGGATATATATATGACAAGACTAGTTACGGGGTAGATAGCTAGATGGGTCATGTATAGGTACATTAGACGTGCACATTAGTCGATGGGTGAGGTGTCCTCAAGAGAGTGTGCGACACTAACTTAAATATGAAGAGTATTCATGAATTTTAACTTACTACAATTAAATTCACTTGCTAAATATTTTCAAAATGTTTTGGGTCCTAACCCTTGCTATTAAATAATTTCAAAACTTTTTAGGTGTCCATCCACAGGGACGCTAGCATTGTTATATTCTAGGGTTACACATTTGCGACATATGTGGATGTTGCAGGACTTTGACTTAGCCACTTCAGTCAATTTATTCCTAGAGTGGGATGCAGTCAGTATTCCATTTGGTCATGTCGCCCTAGTTGTGCCATTTTATTTCAGTTAGATGATGTATTCAGTTATTCCTCTTGTGGTTTATTTTTGGTATTTGATTTGTAGTCGGTGATTGTCTCGGCAAGGATTATATTTCATCATTTTCTGTATTACTGATTCAGTGATTCTGTGAATGGTTAATTTTATATTCGTTCGCATGTTGTTTGAGATGTTAAATAAAAAGATAAAATTTGGCACCATCTCTTTTGAATACTAGGTGGTTAGTAAGTTTTAAAAAGTTTTCGACAGTGACGCTAAGAATGATCCAGATGAGATTCCTGTTTAATTTGATTTAGGACTGATCACCCAATATTTTATTAGGCGGGGTGTCACATCGGATTCGTTTGCGATTTAAGAAAACATATTGTAATGTGCCGCTTTTACTTGAATCATGTTCAATATAAGTAAAAAACTAATAATTCATTTCATGTCGTATTGTGACGTGTCATGTTTACTTTAGTTTGGATCATTTTAGGTTAAAAAAAATATTTTGGGCTGTGCCACTTACACTTGAGTCGTGTTCGAGATAAGAAAAAATAATAATATTGCATGTTGTAATGTTTTATTTAGTCTTCTTATTTTTCATTAACAAATTGTGTCGCTTTTATTTCAGAAGTGTTCGTTATTGGTAAAATAAATTATTTCATAGCGTGTTGTGTCATGTTTATTTTGATCGATTTCGTTTTCAGTTCAAAAATCACTTGGATTGTTTTGTTAAAAAAATATTTTATTTTGGACCACTTTCACTTCAATAATGTTCGTTATTGATAAAAAAAAATATTATTTCATATTTTATTTTATCCTCCTATTTGTTTATGCTAACCTCCCACACCCATAGTATATAAAAAATGATAGCATACTCATACCTTGCTCCCGAGTATTTGTAATTATAGAACACTCATATTCTCACGTATAGTATTATTCACTTGACACCTTACTCCCGAGTATTTGTGTAAGACAAAAAATAATTTCACTTAAATTTATTTAAATATATATGATTTGAAATGCAAAAATAAATGTAATATAAGTCATGTAGGAACTTAGAAAAGTCAGTGCCTCCAATCTATTACTAGAAGTAATGCCAAATCAAATTTCAAATAAAAAAACTGTTGCTAGTAAAGATTGTGCAGGACATGAAATATGCACCATGAAGTAAACAAAGTATGCACCAAAAATAAAATAAATAAATTAAGATCAGATAAGCAGATAGATATTGCCTTCTTTTATGGAAGTGTCGATTCAATGGAAGTGTTTGATGCACTACAAAAATAGTAAATAAATTAAATACAGTAAAGCGTTCCCTATGAAGTAAATGAAGTAAGATCGGACAAATAGGGTTCATTCAATGGAAGTGTTTAATGCAGCAACATAAAGCGTGCCCTATAAAACACGGCTAATGTGTTCTTTTATAGTGGTTTTCAACAACTTTTACATAACTCATAAAGTAGTTTATTTGTGCCTAAATGGATCTTGCAGAAATATTGCATGATAAGCAAAGAAACAAATATATACCTTTCAAAAAGGTATATAAATATAGACATGTCATCATTTTTTACCTAACGCGTACAGAATGAACTTAAATTTGAACCCGTCATAACCAATTCTCTGATTGAACAAAAATAAACAGAATAAAACAACACTATGTGAGGTGATCTCGCCAACTTAACCCACGAAAATATTTATATTGGAGACTCTCTTAACTCTTTTTTATCCCTCCACAAATTGTGGTGATCTGGCCAAAACCAACAAAGTGAAAAATTAACACTAAGTAGAGGGAAAACTATAGTAAGAGGGGGAGAGAGAAAGCTAACCACCAAAAACCTTAAACATCAATCACCAGAAATATTCAAGGAGAAAAGACACCACCGGCTCCTCCGATTCAGATAACGTGCCAATGATCACTTCTGTGGATAATGGTCCACTGAATCTGAAATTAGGCTCCATTGACTATGAAAATATCCCAGCCAAAAAATGACGAAACAGGTGTACTAAATTTCCATTAGCTGTTTTGACTAAACATGTGTGCCCATAAAAAGATTGAAGAGAAACAAAAAAATCTGTAACAAACGGTAGAAATCTGTATTCATCTATTGTTGAGGTTCTTATCGCAGACATATATTCATATATCCAAATCCACCATTGTACACATAGAAATCTGTATGAGTTGCACAAAACAAAAAAATGTAGGTCATTAACTAAACAACGAATTTCATACTTAAATCGCTAAAACCCAACATAAAAATGATCTTACATATTTACCTCTAACTATATATAGTGGAAACCCCAAAAAATTCAAGATTTGAAAATATAAGATATAAAAAATTCATAGCCTGAAAATTAGAGGCAGAGAGCTGAAACCCCGAACATAGAAACCCCAAAAATTCTACCTCATTTCTCAAACCCAAATCTGAAAAGCGAACATAGAAAACTTGAACAAATACTCTACCGTTGTATGGAGGCAGAGAGGCGAAAAGTTGTGAGGATGACCGAGGTGGATGGAGGCGAAGAGGCGAGAGAGCTGTGGTGCTCAGAGGGTGAGGGAGGCCGAGGGAGAGAATGGGAGGAACAGTGAGGACCTCAAAAAGAGAGAGAGAGAGAGAGAGAGAGATGAGAGGGGTTTGGTTAGTGATTTTCAGGAAGATTAGTTCTCGAGCCTTGTGCTCTATTCAGTAGTTAATTACCTCGAGTCTTGTGTCGTAAGGTGTAAATGATATCTTTGATCAATGAATCTTCTCAACGTTAAAGCATTCACAACCGTTAGATAGATAGATAGATAGATAGAAAATCTGTTTATATAGATTTTGTATACAAAATCTTATGATGTGAAAAAAAACCCTTCTCCTTTACTTTATATCTATATAATAAAGGAGGAGGGACTTTTGGTCTTGGATAACTCACAACTGAGATCGAAAGTTATTCAATTTGGTCTTTATCAACTGACGGTTAGGATGAAATCTTATGAGTTTGTATCACATGGCTTAGATTCCTAAAAAACACCTTAGAACGATGTCAGTGTTTTACACCCCTTGAACCCTTTGAGTTTTTAAAAACCTTTTGACTGAAGTAGACATGTCTCCTTGCAACTAAGTACACAAATTAATAAGCCTCGAGCCTCTCAACACATGACCTTTCAATTTACACGTTTAACATCACATCATCTACTTTTCTTTGGGTGACTCTCCTTCTCTCTCTCTCTCTCTCTTCTCATCGTGCCCTCATCAATATCTCTTCTCACCGTGACCTCTCACTCCTTCTACCTTCATCTCTCGAACACTCTTACAGGTATCACCTCGATTTTGTTCATTTTTTTTCATGAGCTCCGTCGATGAAGGTTCGTTTAACATTTCTGATGTTATTTTTTAACGCCTTCACATAGATTATTGGTTTGGGGTGTATATCGGATAGCAAACTGGGTAAGATGCGATGTATTTCTGATGGTCATTTTTTGTTCAAATCTTCTAAGAAATGATTTATTATAGTAGTGGGTTTGTGGTCTTTTTTTTGTTAAGATCGTTTTTTTTTTCAGACTCTGTTTTTTTGTTCAGATCCGCTATGATAAGCTATCTGGGTCTTGCCGGAGGCTCATGGAGGGTTTTTGGCGTGGTTGGTTTGGCCGATAAGGCTGTCAGTTAAGGGTAAAATGTTTTTTGGCGAGGTTGATTTAGATATTAATCTGAAACATTTTACCTTTTATATTATCTATTTATATCTTAATTTTTCTAACATGATTATTGTAGGTAATTTGTGGTTGTTGATGGAGTTAGAGAGACAATAAATTTTGGGACTGATAATGGAAGGGGTCATGGCTGATCAAACTGTTGTCGGAGCCCGAGGGACTTTTGTGGTTTGTATCTAAAGATGAAATTAGGTGCCGCGTACAAGATTCTCTTCCTCTAAAGATGGATCTTAAATTGATACACACGCAATACCAAAGTTTCGTGGCTCGAAAACATGTGGAAGGGCGGTGAAAATGGTAGTCTTAAAAGGAAATAAAATGCTACTCTCTTCATCGTTAGCCTTCTCTCACCAAACACTCATTTTTGGAGAAAACTCACCCCCAAAATCCACTATTTTGAGTGTCTTCTATCTCTATCCACATGTTAGACAAAATAGATACAGAGATTACTCTCTCTCCATAGGTTATCTCATTTCCTCTGTCTATAGGTTAGTCAAAACAGATACCAGTCATGGATATTTTTTCAGCCATTCTACAGGCCTGAGCTAGAGGTATGTCAAATGCAGAGAAGGATAAGATATAATGTTTAAATTATTTAATTAACTCCTCTATAATTTGTGTTTTTCATTAGGCACAAAATGCCATTTTTATGTGTTGTCTGATTCTGTGTTAATACTAAAAGCAAGTTCACTTAATGCTTTTTTTTTTATTATGTTATATTTCAGAAACAATCTACATGTTTAAGAATGGATTTTGAAAAGGTTAATTATGTTTAATTTAGTTGCATTTCACTTCATGTATCTACTATTTTAGATGCGTTTATTGTATGGTGACCTTAGAATATGAATATGATTTCTTGAATGCCTTTTTTAAAATATCTCAATATGATTGTTTGATTTTTTTAGGTGTTTAGATCTATTATGTCTTAATTTTTGTTTATGTAGAGAGGAATGGTAACATTGTTGGGGTTATATTATGATTGCTTGAACTTTAACACTCCGATTTCCACCACCAGCTACACCACAAGCTATCACCAAAATCACCATCAGTCAGTGTAGATTGAGTGTTTCGAGCAACATTATGAGAAGTGGGTGGGTTTAATGAATTAAGATACTAATGAAGTTCGTATTTAGCAAAAATGTTAAGTGACGATGTTAAGAAGTTGAACCTAACCCAATTACTTTTTAATAAATGTAGAACTTTTTGGAGCAACCCTTATTTTTTAGCGATTTTGTAAATTTAGAACCTATTGTAATATGTATTTTGTAAATAGGACAGCAAATATTTTATTTATAATGTTAGACCCAATTTTTAAATAAAATCGTTATCACGGACCCATATTTATAAAACGTCAACCAATCACAGAATACCACGTCAATCGGTAATTTGAAAATAGGGATTAAAAATGGAAACAAAATATTTGTTGTTTTATATCCATAATCAATATTATTCGAAGTCCTAAAAGTGCATAATTTATATTTTTTTGGTAAATAGTGAAACAGAAATGGTTACGGGGGTTTCACATCATACAGAAACATAAACCATCGAGGCAAAGCAAGAAACATTGAAACAATAGTCAAATAATAGCAAAGCATGCTACATCATAGGTTTCTCTAGAATCCACTGCATAACATTGGGACTTCGTCGATTTTTATGAATGGAAATTTGGTTTCGGTATTTTTTTTTATGTAGAACCACATTAAACATTAAACGACTGAAAATAACTCATTGTTTTCAAAGTTTAATCAAGTTAGATCAGGGAATATTATTAGTGCTAAGATGAGGTATTAGTTTTTATATGTTTTTGTAAGTTATTTTGATAGTCTTTGTGGCAAAAATTTGATACACGTGTATATGGATAACTGAACATTTGGAAATGTGAAAAATAATTTTATAAACTTTTTAAATTTCTTGAACTTAGTTTGATGGATTACCTAATTTTGGGGAAATTTAAATACTAATAAAAAAAACTTCAAAAATTTTCAGCTGGGTTATAATATTACATGATATTTGGATGAGTTTAAAAAATAGTTATGAAATTTAAAGATTTTAGAAAATTTTCAGGGTTTAATTTATAATTTGTGAAAGATCGAATTAGGTGGTGATGGTTTCAAACTTATGTCAGAGAATGATGATCTCTACGAGAATATTGGATATTGGCACATGGCTCAATGACCTCTATTGAAAACAAAGTTTTTTTTTACTCTTGAATTTATAGTTACCTAAATTCAAATTCTTTTCCTTCTCAACATTGAGGGCCCTCAATGTATAAAGGTTCCACTTGATTCAAGTTAAAAAAAATTATTTTTATGAAAAAAAGTGTGTATTTATAAAAAAGTTTTATTTTAACTTTTTTATAATATTTTTTATTTGTAAAAAAACCTACAACCATTAACTTTTTTAAAAAATATATAAAATAAATTGTATTACAAAATAGTTATAGAAAAATCGTATTTAGACTCAACTCCAATGTTTATTAAGTTATGAGGGCACTTTAGGTAGTAGGTGAAATAAACTAATGGGTTTGTAAAATCGTCTAACATTTCGGCGTCGAATAATTAATTTAAATGATCTTAAATTAAAAATGTATATGTAATTGGCGAAACGGGTACAAAATATTATGGGAACAAATTTTTTGCCCTGCGATCGGCATAGGCACACCCTAATATATATCTATATAATAAAGGAGGAGGGTTTTTTTGGTCTAGACCAACTAACGGTTCAGATTACATAGAGTTTGGTTTTTATCAACTAGCAGCTGAGATTTAACACAAGAAATGATAGTGCACGGGGGGAGAAATGATGTTGCGTATACCTCAAAAGAGCACAAGGCTCGAGTAAAAATAACGATTCTCTGTATACCTCAAAAGACCGCAAGGCTCGAGACAAATCTGTAAAATGCTTTTTACAGATTAGAACGAGTGTAACTCTATGCCCAACCATTATTACTGAAAATAAAATGCTTTCACTCTATCTCTACCACAAATCAAAATCCCAACACTACCTTCTTCTCCAAAGAAACAAAAAGGCAAATCAACCTCATCAACCTACAAAATCACTCAGCAACACTGTATCTAAAGCCAAACATGACCAAATCTAAAGCCAAAAAAATGAAATCCCACAAAGCAACCTTCTTGAATCAACCCAAAAGACCCCATGACTCAAGATTCAACCATTTACAACAATTGAAGTAGGCAAAAAAGATCAGAAGGAGAAGATTGAAGATCATTCGAGCCATGGAACATGGTTCCTCGCTGGAGTTAGTTCTCTGTTCGATCCCTCTATTCGAAGGTTTCTCCGAGCTCTGTTCGTCTCTCAGTTCCTCACCGGAGTTAGTTCTCAGTTGCATCTTCTCATTTGGCCAGATAAGTTTCGTTTGACCCCAGCAACCCTAAAATGAAAAAGTCAGTGAAAAAGAGAGGCTCTGAGGTGTTTAGTGAAAATCTAAGATCATTTTTTGTTTTGTTTTTGTCCCAAGGATTTCACTTTGATTTTTATTTCATGGGTTTATATACAGCTTGGCTTTCACTTGATTTTTCGTACTGAGGTAATTTTTTTGTGGCTTTCACTTGATTTTTTTATTTCATGGGTTTAGATACAGTTTGAGAGAGAATGGTTGCAACTCTTCTTTTCAGTTTTATTTGTTGTTGCTTAAAATTGGAGCATTTGATGTTTTTTTTATTTAGTTCTCACAGACTCTTACTCAACAAAAGTCAAGCAGAGGTAACGAAAATGAAGGTTTCGAGTGTGCAGGAACACATTTGCTCTACGTTGGCAGATCTGGTCCAACTTTGGGGGTAAATCCACACCGATTTCTCAACGTTTTCGTTTGCATTTTCGCTTTTGTTTTGTTTTGGTGAAGAGGTGACGAAAATGAAGGTTTTGAGTTGATGAAGGTTTCAAGTCGTGGCCGGAAATGGTGGCCATTGTGGCACCTCCTATCCTTGCCAATACGAAAAAAGTAAAAAGCCCCGTTCATTTTTTCTTAAATGTTTTGTTTAATGGGTCTTTCTTAAACGGTTTGTTTGATGGTGCCAATGATTTTTTAAGGGTGTTTATGTTTAAACCCATTTTTTCTTTCTAAAGCCCCACAGTAAATGTACCCCCATCAATTGGGCTGATACACTAGGTTCGACTTGGCCGCTCCGCTCTCTCTCCGGTTCTCAGAGGTACATGGGTTTGTTGATATCTACATTCTTAAACCCCTGAAGAAAAGGAAAAAAAATCGAACCCGAAAATCGAACTCAGATCTGTGTATCCCATTTTGCAAAAGGGAAGGGCTAGACCTGGATTTTTTTTCCTGTCTTTTTTATTTTTATTTGTTTATTTTAAATTTTAATTAAATTTTGTTTATTTACAGGTTCAAGAAGAGGTCTGTTCGATTTTTTTTGCATTTGCTTTTATTTTTTCGAGGGTTTGAAGCGAATATTTGTTATTCATGTCTATTTTTGTTTTTTACGAACAGGTGAGGGAGTAGAAACAAAAACAAAGAAGATAAAAAATGGGTTTCAAAGCTTCAAAAAATGGGTTGGTTGCTCTGCCTTTCGCTAATACTCTATTATTTTTTTCCAGAGGGGATGAGTTCACTTCTACAGGGTTGAAGAAGAAATTATTTTCGGTTGTTTGACCTTAGTCCTAATTTAAACGACATTCATAATAATAGTTATAATTATACCTGCTTAAAAAAGTTAATGCTATACAGTTTGAATATTTGAGTTTACTGTTTAAATCTTAGAGTTTATAGGTCTATGCAGCTAATGATGCTTAAAAAAAATTGTTTTTGGCTGTTTGAATCTTAGAGTTTATTTACCTTTTCATTTTTTGTCTGGAATATATCTCAATGGTATTTGATTTTTTTTCACCCATTAGATTGAGAACACACCACTTACTTCTTGAATATGAATGGGTACAGGCACATGCTGTAATATCATAACACATCACTCTTTTTTCTTGCCATTTTTTTAATGAACCGAGTATTTTGTTCTTTTTTTTTCTATTTTTTTTGTAATTAGTGAAATAGAAAAGGTTACCAATTTTTTTTTCTATCTGATCTCTACAAATTCCATATTTTTATATCTTTGTCCAAGATCCGTATACAATTGCAAGGTTCATGTTTGGTAGTTTGATGTTGCTATTGCTTTGCAGGTCTGACATTTCAGTTGTGAAAGATAATAATATTGATGACTTCACTGACTCTACTTAACCTTAGGTGTAATTTTTGAGTTGTCAAAGAAATATACAAAATATATAATCTTCCCAATGCCTTTTTTTGGTTCTTAACTTAGCTGTGTGTTTGTTGTTTTATTTTATCTTTTTTATTTTATTTATTCGTATAACATTCAACAAGATATGACCATGAATCAAGGCTCGAATTTTTGAATGATTTGTATTCAAGTTATCATTTGTTGGTGGTGCTGAATATATTTTTTTAATTGTGTGAGTCATTTTTTTATAATGCTAGAAAATATGTCTATGTATGTTTTCAATTTGGTTATAGTCCTTCAGACTTATTTATGAACTCCCCTTTTGTGAATTTTAGTTACAAAGTTTCCTAAATATATGGAGAGAATGTATTATCAATATTAGAAGAGAATAGTTTATTTGGTTCTTAAAATCGAAACTTAAGCACACACATGGTCGGGGAAATAAAAAAATATGCTTAAGCAACTTATAATAAGAAAAATAAAATTTTAGTTTCACTCTACAAGGACACAACATGAAAGACGAAATACTTCTAAATTTAAAGAGCCATATATACTTATAAATTTATATTTAGTCACGCTACGATGACACGACATAAAATACAAAATAAGCGGGAGCAAATTTTTCATCGTGACATTTACACGGTTAAGAATGTGCTATAATCACATACAATCGGGAGCAAATTTTACACCGTTCCATCGGCACGGGTACACCCTAGTATATATATAAAGGAGGAGGGACTTTTGGTATTTTCCAACAAATGGTGGAGATTGAAAGTTGATGAGTTTGGTCTTTATCAACTGACCGTTGAGATTACATCCGGTGTGATTTGGTCTCGCCAAACTAATGGTTGGGATTGAATCTGGTGGGTCTCACGATTCCAAATGCATCTGTCCCATCTTTCACCCCACTCACATACATTAACCTCGAGCCTCTCAATTTGTACCATTTCTCACTTTTACACAACCACTCCTTCAGACTCATCCACTGAACATCTATCTTTTCTCGGTGACCTCTTAATTTGTATTTTGGTTTATATGGATCTCTAGCTGGAGCCTAGGGAGAGATAAATGTTGGAACACTTTATCTATTGTGATTAAAAAATCACACCAAAGAGTTTTATGGAGAACTCAAAAAATAAAATCATAAATTAATTTTAAGTCTACTGCTCAAAATTAAATTATTACCTCATATGATTATCGCAAATATGAACCTCACGCGTGAATTCCAAATAAATACTGCACAATAAAAATAAACAATATTACCTCAATTGTTTATAAATTCGTCGTAGACGATTCTTGGGTTGAGTCGCGGACTTGGACGCTCTCTTTAAGACGTTTCGCGGCTCTACCCTCTTTGTGCGGTAGTCTACACTCACGTCGTCCCCGGGATAAAACAAGCCCAGAATCATCTCTGTATCATATAACCATGCACCATAGTTATATGTCTTCTAGCACCCATTCCAAATTAATTTCTCAATATCCGAAATTTTAGTTTGGGGGAACAAACTGTTCTAAAAAAATTTAGGGGAATAAATATTTTCGTGAAGAAAATATTTTCAGTCTTAGAGGGAGAGAATGAGTGATTTTTCTTCTCTTTAATCTTCTTTTTCAAAAATTCTGCAGTCCCTCCTCATTTGATTTCATTTTTTCTTTTCTTTTCAAAGAACCAAACTCAAATTCTAAAACTCTCTCAAGCTCCTTTTTTTGTCCAGATGGAGAGAATTCTTTATAGAAGGTTAAAAGAGGTTAGAGAATTGTGGGGTTAGTGGGTGGTAGTGGGTGATTTTTTCTTTAGCCAAAATTTAAGGAAAAGTGGGTTAGTGGGTCTCCCACTTGTGTATTTAAAATACATTTATTCAACAATCCCCCACTTGGATTTTAAAAACACAATCATCGGTAACAATCCCCCTCTTGAAAATTTTGAAAAATTATTGAGCAATAATTCTTAGTAGAATTGTGCATAAGCAAAGGTGTCTTTCGACTTGAACCTTTACGTAGTAAAGATGATTCATATTATACTAGAGTAACTCGTAGTTTTGAACTCTATCTCTGACAACATCTCTCACACAACCCTACTTGGGTGTAGCCCTCAAGCCAGCACGTTATGGCCATGTGCTTCTATCCCAGTATGTGAACGCTCTAGGGAATTTGCCCTAAATTAGCATAGGAAGCGGCCATACTTCCACATCCACATAGGTGAGTCTATCAAGGATACTCCTGTAGATAGGTACCCTACTCAAAATAGAGATATAGATCTTCATTAAGAGTTATAATTAACTCAACCTTAACATGCTTCAGGATATCAAGCTCCATAGGGATGGACTCGGAGTAAAACCCCGTAAACAATAATTATTAGCATGATTCAACCCATATCACCGTGACTTGTTATTACCTTTTGAACCTATTTCTTTGTATTTTCAGTCTATAGGTTGGGTTACCACCACAAATGATTCAATATCAATGGGCTTTAGTCTGATCCCTTTCTAGGTGTTAGACACCTTCTCTTGCACTAGTCCTTTCATCAAAGGTAAGTCAGGTTCTATTATCATCAGTCCGAACATAATCCACACTCACAACTCATTAGTTTTTAAATTCTCAAACTATGTTGTGCTTACGACATATTTTTCGTTCTTTCGTTATGATAACGGTTCTAAAATTTTACAATAGCAATGGTTCTATTGTTGTGGATAAAATGACTGTGTCAATCTATACCATAAATGGTATCTTATAATAGGTCTTTTAACCTTTCATTTACTCACTAGCCATAGCTAATGGTATCAGCATATACTCCATCATTAATTATGCCAATAATTAATAATTCTGGGAGTTCCAAAAAATAGCAACAAAATATGTGTTAAACACGTGTCCATTATTGATTCAGAATCAATTCTAGGTTCGTGATTTTATCAAAACACATAACCTTTCTCAATAGAATAAGAATGCACTTTTTAATTATAAACCTTCATAGTACTTCCACAAAAAATTATTCCAAGTCAACTGTACTTAGTAGCTCAATTGAGACTACTTAAGATGTTCGCATATTCATCTTTTCTTATCACTATATACAGTGTTCTTATACTTGGATCATATGGAGTACAAGATGGTTCATAATAAGCATATATCTAATAAATAGATATTCTTGTATTTCAATGTACTCGATCAATTAATTGATCCATATGGCCTTGTAATATTAACAAGTAATATTATTGTTTCATTGAAACTCTTTATGCTAACACTCTGACTTAGCATGAATTTGGTTTTCTAGGCAACAAAATATTATAACCAAATATTAGCTAATCATTATTGCATAATAAATAAGAGTGCATTCATATTTCAACATGCTTAGTGATAAACACGATTCATAATATTCTCAATTCATTCTCATTTGATAATTTATCAAAATATCATGCCATTTATTGGTGCCTTCCATATTAATTTTCCAACTTCAAGTTGGTCCATGTAAGTTGCATTACATAGGTCACCATTCGATAAACAATATTATATGTATTTAGTTTTTAACTCAACATCATATATAATATCAATGGCATTCAAATTAAATGAAGCTTCTTCATTTTCATGAGAATAATTTAACATGCATCATGTGTAACTAAGTTATATCGATGAATTTCAACTATTAAACAAAGCTCATATTCATAAATGATAATGGTCTCAATATTCCTTCAAATGGTGTGTATACACCTTATTATCTTAAAGTTATAAGATAAGTCAATTATAAACTAATTTCTAGTTTATTTCAAGGAATCCAATCAATCATTTATGACATGACTTCTCTAAGGATTTTTCAAATCCTTTTTCAATAACATAAGCAAGCTTTTATTTATTCAAAAAATTAAGAGTTCTCTTGAACACCAAAGTTTCAGATTCTATTAAATGTTCGCTAATTATAGTTGAGAGGTACTCAATTGAGTGCCCCCACTATTCTCTAGGTATAGTATTGAGAAGCAACATATAATGTGCCCCCACAATATCTTCAATTCATAAAATGAAATCTAAACTTTTGAGTTTCAATATTAAATAAGAATTAATCTTATTTCTTAAATAAATACATGCTTAATGTCATCATGTATAGCCGAATCAAAAAAATATAAGTTCATTCGTTTGAGTCATAGTTTTAGATTTTCAAAGGTCTGAGTCACATATAGATTATACAATCTACTTCATAAAAAATTATAATATATAATTTTTCACAATGTATACAATAATACTCGTATTAGAGTTTAAACCTCTATTCCAAATCAAAGCATACCGTCAAAATAATTTTATCCAACTAAATTATTTCTACATGCGTATGAAGCACACCAAATTGATTCCAACATTCCAGAATACAATTTTATTCTATACATTTTTCAACTCATATAAATGAATAAATACAAAGAATTATTCATATAACATTCTAGCAGTTGCGCTTCAAACTCAACTATTGCATAAGTCCTTATACAATTTCTTTGAAATTCATCTTCCATAAATTTGAGTCCAGATTTTTCTAAGTACTTCATAAATCCTTGAAAAAGAAATTTATAAAGGCTTCAAAATATTTTGAATCCGTTGGGAACACGACATGATACATTTTTCTAAGAAAATGTTGTCCAAAATCTTTGTTCAAACATAAAAACTTGAAGTTTGAAATTTCACCACGACCAAATCGCTTATTGAAAATTTATAAAATTTTCCAGAATTCATCCTTTATGAGTCTAGTCTTATCCAAAATTGGAATCACTCAAAAATATTAAGCACAAGTGAAGATAAACTTATTTTACTACAAGCTGTCTAAAAAATTCAGCATTGCGCATCGCATTTGTAAAAATCATCATAAAAGATATACAACTCTTTTTTCAGAAATTTTGAAGCCCAAAATTTATAATCTCAACATACTACATGCATAACAAAATTCACGAAATTTCAGTCTATATATCATCAAAAAATCGAGATGATATTCCAACAAAATTCATAACAAAAATTTTAGATTTTTTTTTTCATCATCGATCACTTTAGTGTGGTTGAAAAATATCAACTACACTTTCACATAAACACTTCAAAAAATATCTGAACAATTTTTTTTATTTTTTTTATAGTAAACATAGCGCAAGGCGCAAATGTTTATAACTTACCCTTCGAATCCATATAACAAATGTTCACATTTA
Source organism: Sambucus nigra (assembly GCA_949130495.1). Taxonomy (NCBI): domain Eukaryota; kingdom Viridiplantae; phylum Streptophyta; class Magnoliopsida; order Dipsacales; family Adoxaceae; genus Sambucus; species Sambucus nigra. Next base: position 474,651,437 of record OX422213.1, read on the forward strand.
TTTTTCATATAACAAATTTTCATTTGTTTTCAAATATCAAATTTTTAATTTGATTCCATATAACAAATTTTTTAATTTGTTTTCTTAACCACAAGTGGCTCAAAATGAATTGTCCAAAAACAGTATACAATTCCATTTCCAACAATTACATCTTATATGAAATAATATTTCACATTCATAACTAAAAAATAGGATTGACATATTTAAAAGTTTTCCATGAAGGGGTTCATTTTTGTTCAAATTCTAATTTCTCAAGAAATTATTGATCGATTCTGAATTGACCAAAAATACTAAAATTTATGTATCTACTTCACAAAATATAATATTATGGAAGTTCGGGTGCTAAACGGTCATTTCTAGAGGTACAAGGTCAAAATTATAATTTCTAAACATAGAAACTTAGTTGGCCTTTTTTCATTTCGACATCATAAAAATAATCATATATGTCCATAAAATTTATTTTTCGGTCTCCATGGTAGACATAAAACGTCTTGGGTTGTGAACGGATAAATTTTGGTTTATATGGATCTCTAACTGGAGCCTAGGGAGAGAGAAATATCAAGGAATCAAAAGGTGCCCAAAGCTCGGTAGGGGCTGTAGTCAGGGCCGGCTCTAGGCGTAGGCGGGTTAGGCCGCCGCCTAGGGCCCCCGATTAATTAGAGGCCCTTCCGGGAAAAAAAATTGGTATAAAAAAAATTAGGTTTAAAAAAAAATAGTTGTAAAAAAAAGGCCCCCCAAACAAATTAGTTATAAAAAAAATTAGAGTTATCACTTAAAAAAGGGCCCCCCAAAATCAATTTGTTCTATTTAAAATAAACTCATACACTAAACCCAACAGCAACATAATAATCCACCCACACACACTAAAAAATAAACCCACACAATAAACCCATCATCATAGAGCAACCCAACTCAACCCAACCCATTTACTTATTCTATTCTAACCATAACTCTTCCATTTCTCTTACTCACTTCTCTCACTCTTCTTCTCTTCCTCTCTTCTTCTCTCTCTCACACTACTCTCTTTCTCTACTAACCAAAGCAAGAATAAACCCTCTCTTATCCACTCCACCCCCCAAAACCCTTATCCACCCCTGCCCCCCCCCCCCCCCCCCCCCCCAAAAAAAAAAAAAAAGCAATTTTTGCCCCCCCCCCTAATTTTATTGAACTAACCTCATCAAAATAAGGGTTAAAAATCTAGGGTTTCAATTTCTTCAATTTCAGAAAGTTAGGGATTGATTGGAGATTGTTTGAAGCTTGTTTGTGTAAGTATATAGTATTCATTGCTTTGTTACATTCCTACTATATAAATTTGTTTGTTTTACTACTAATATTTGTGTTGTATTTTTTTTTGTAGATTCTAATTTGTTATTTGGGCATTTACAAATTAAAACTTGAGATTGCTCTCAAATTGGTTACAAATCAGGTTCTATTGTTCCTCTTTAGCATTTTTCTTTAATCTTGTTTGTCAATATTGTTGAGAATCTTGTGATTTTGTGATTAATTTTTATTTTTACAAATTACACTTGTTGTTGTGTGAATATGTCTACTAGAAAATATCCATCCGGTCACGAAAAAAAGAAAAAGACAAAAACAAATTGAAGAAGAAACATCAAAACTAGCGGGTTCACTAAATAAATATTTTAATAAACAAAAAAAAATAGATTTTGAACATCAAAATATAGAAGATTTGGATAATGAAAATGTTGTTGAACATCAAAATTTAGAAGAATTAGATAATGAATAATTAAAAATGAATGTGTAGAAGCTTTACTACTAGATATTTATGCTCCGGCTAATTGAAAAAATATTGATCAAAATTTGATAGACACAATGGTAAAAAAAGGTCCAATAAGAGATAATGGTATTACTTTTCCTAAAGTTATAGAAAATAGGCGTTTTTCTACTATACATTACACTTTTTATTGAAAAAATGGAGAAAAACGTAATAGAGAATGACTAGTGTACTCACGATCCGAGGATAAGATTTTTTGTTTTCTTGTAAGTTGTTCAAAAAGAATGGAAATGAATTTTGATGATTTAATTAATAGTTTTGCATCGAAAAATGCGAGAAAAATACATTTTTTTTTTTAAAAATTAATATAAAGCGCCGCAAATTAATTGTTCGCCTAGAGCCCATAAAACTCTGGCTGTACTCAAGCGTTAAGAAGGAGGTCTGACATTGATGTTCATGCGCTTAGGGTATTTTTCATACGCTTAGGACAAATCGTTTTTTTTTTTCATTTTAGAGGTCAGTTACAAGACCCCTCTCTCTCTCTCTCTCTCTCTCATACCCATTTTAGGGTTTTCTGATTTAATTTGATTTTCTTTCTTCAGCGACGGTGATAAGAGAAACAGAGATGGTGGGGTGAAAGGCAATAAGGTCGCCTTCCACGGTGGAGATGACAACACAATCGTGGAGGGGTTGACGTGGGTGTAACTGGGATTGAAGATGAGGCTTATGTGTTGAGTTCTCAATTTTGAGAGTTTTGGGCGTATTCTGAAGATGATATTGATTGAAAAATTCAAATTTTAGTGTGTACCCAAATCGTCTCTCCGTCGCCATGGACCAGGAACCGAGCATCATCCAACTACTCCAGTTGGTTCCATCGCCAGACTGCTCCGTTGGTTTAACCATCATCACAGTCATGGAGCTCTCCAGACAGCTCCAATTGGTTCAGCCTAGGCAAGATGATTTATTTTTTTGTTATTTTTGGATGTGTTTTCACTAATATAACTTTCGTCTCTTACATTCTTTAGCTTTCGTCTTCACTAACATAACTTTCGTCTCCCAACTTGGTGCATGACAAAGGCTGCAAAAATGAGAGACTACTTCAATATAGTGACTGAAAGTTTTGAGAAGTTTGGAGGCAATCCTATTGACACATCTGCTGGCATAAATTTGAAAAGCTGTATAAATAATACTGGCCTTATTGATATGGGATTTACAGGTTCGCAGTTCACTTGGTTCAATAACATAAACAATAATAAAATCTAGGCAAGGCTGGTCAGGGGTCATCCCAAATAGTTCTCTAAAAAACTTGTACGAGCTTTGTTTTGATCACCCTCCAATGTTGATTTCCATTGACCCATACTGGATAGTTACTGGAATTTATGTTTTCCTGCTGAAATTAATTTTTGCCTGCTGAAATTTATTTTAATCCCGTCAGTGTCTGCTGAAATGTAGCTTAGTTTGAAAGTAGCTTTGTACCGATGGAGAAATTTAATGAGAAATTTATTTTAATCCCATTTACACCATAGGCTCTACTATATTTCTCTGTTCTAAAAGGCCCGCCTAGGGTTCGTCTAGCCCTTCCTAGGCTTGAGGCTTGAGAGAAACGCATCGCCTATGCCTTATTCTTGGTCAAAGGCTTAAGGCACACTTTTTTTTAAAAACAATGAATTAGTTGACAAATATTGGTTATGGAGAATGAATATGAGAAATATGGCTACCAAACATATGGATATATTTTCAAAATTCAAGGTATGTATTATTTTATTATATTACTAGCCTTGGAATAATAAAAATAATACAAAAAGGAAAAACGCCTTTTTATGCCTAGGTACTAAGATTTGAGGCTTGACCTCTAGGCCTCGATCACGCCTCGCGCCTTTTAGAACCTTGCTATATTTGTTACGTTGTTATTGATAAATTTGTTGGGTGTTCACTGAAATTTGTTGGGTGTTTTCTGAAATTTATGTACCTGCTAAAATTTATGTTAATCATGCTACAAACCATTTGTGTTTTGGGTTGAATAGTTTCCGCTTGAGGTTTTGAAATTATCACGATTAGATTGACCATATTACATGCTAAATCAGGTGTACTCATTTTTTTTTTAATTTATAGTTTGGAAAAAAACTACTTAACTAAGATTTCATTCTATGTTTTTTATTTAAGATTTTTTTTAATAACGAATATTTCTGTAATTTATTATTTGCCTTTATAATCAACTAATAAATCTGTTACAGCTGTGAGAAAACGTGGAAGACAGGGTGATAATATTCTTTTTAGATTCTGAATGACAGAGTCAACCTTTATTGAACAAGTCATTTTAAGTTGTTGTAGTTTCCCATTTGTATAGTTTTTTTAATTTAATTTTGCTAATTGTTAAAATATTTTGGCATCCCATTTTGTCTCTAGATCCACTCGACAGTTATATACTAGCAAGATTATCCAACGATCAGAATGTGCCGTGCCAGTCGTTTTCTTTGCTAATGAAGCTGCTCCACAAGCGCTAAAGGGAGATGAAATATTAAAGAACATTTTCTACTTACATTTTATGTCATATGTTTGGGATCTTATCGAATACTGGATTTTATGTCTGTGTCCTTTTCTTTCTATCTTAGTTTTCTAAAAAATTAACCCACACATTTTTTTCTTCTCATACTAATTCGTTAGTTATGTCTTTTTATTAATTATTTTTATTTTATTTTACAGATTTAATTACTGTGAATTATTTTTTACTATAGTGTGGTGAGTATAAAATAATGGTTTCAATTTTTTTTATCATTTAACTTCATGAGAAGTGAGTTTGAATGATATTAATTCATTTTTTACCGAGTTCAAAAATTGAGGATGAAGATGTTTAAAAAAATAAGGATGAACAATACCTTTTTTTACGGAGTTTCTTGAACTTGATTTATATGATCATACTTCGATTTTTGGGGAGTTAAATAAAATTTATGTAACTGAAGGATTGCACAGGTGTGTGAGGATAGAAGGAGAGGGTAAGTGGGGGGTGGGGATGGTAAATTTTGGGGTTGTGCTTTTGATGTTGACCACGTGATCTCAAAGTGCCTTTTACCCATAATGTACATGGCTTTAAAAGACACCAAAGGTTAAGAAGTTAAAAGCAATGCAGGTGTTAGTTTTCATAGCAATCCAAGTTTGTTGGTTGATTGTTCCCTACTAATAGTTATGTTTCAAATTATTTTATCACTCAAATTTATGATTATTACTTTTTGCCTTTATTTATTGCCAAAACTCCAACTTTTTAAAGTATATATAATGGTTTAATAGGAGTGTTAAACTTAAAGGTGCCAGAAAAAATAGTCACGAATTTTTTTAGGATAAAAAAATAATTAATTAAAACATGACATTTCAAGAAATCTTATTTTTTACTGAACATGAATATGATCAATATAAAATGCGTCACGCCATGAAATCATTTTTTTATCTAACACAAACACATCTCAAATAAAAATCATTGACAAAAGTTATTTTGGAGGTCAAAATCCAAGAGGTGAAAATGTTGGGGATCAAAGTCATTGCACTATTAACTCAAATTATGTCCAGTCTTGCATTTTGATTCTCCTTACAAACAAATGGACTATAATTAATGGAGGCGTGAAACATTAATCTTAGAACTATAGGAATTGTAAAGTAGGGAAAACAATTATTATGACCCATGGGTTGGACGAAGCAAGGTGGGGTAGAATGAAATAGAGTTAAATTATTTCTAATTTGACTATTTATTTCACTGTGTCATCGGCACATGTGCACATTTATCACGGGAACAAATTTATTATCATGCCATGTGAAGGTACAAAACATCATGGGAACTAATTTATCACCGTGCCATCGGCACAGGTACACCCTAGTATGTATGTATATATATATATGTGAGAGGGATGTTTGAATAGTGCTAACAAATTAAGGGTTGAGATCGAATTATTTTGACGATCTAAAGGTGTGAGAGAGTGCCATGTCACCACTTAGCATTGTGACATGGCAAATGAAGGGAACACCCTTGAACCCCAAATCCTTCCCCGACTCCTTCATTCGAATCCCTCTCACTCATTTCTGCTCTCACTCTCTCGTCAACATAAACAAACCCTCCCACACTAACTCTATCCATCGTCTCCCTCCATCGCTCCCCTGCCTCCGCTGTCCCGCCACTTATGCCTCCTCTACCGCCTTCACCTCTCACTCTCTTACACACGCACACACAGATAAGGTAAATCGTTTGTTTTTTTCCAGTTTTTTTTGAAGATCTAATGGTTTGTTTTTGTTTTGTTTTGAAGATCTAATGTTTTTTTCCAGGTTTTGTTTTGAAGATCTATTCGGATATGGCTTCTTCTCTCTTTAGGTGTTTTTTGACATTTTAATTTTTTGTAAACCCTAATCTTTAGGGTTTTTTGTAAACCCTAATCTTTAGGTTTTTTTGTAAACCCTAATTTTTAGGGTTTTTTCCAGGTTTTATTTTGAAGATCTAATGGTTTTTTGTTTTGAGATATATGATAATCTTGGGTCTACGCATCCATCGTTTGGGAGTATAACTAGATGAGATATGCTATCTCAACTCTTTAATTAGTTTTCAAAGGATTAGTTCAACGAACATGTGTCGATGTACTTTTGAATACATTATTTAATTAATTAGGTTTATATTTTCTGATTTTAATAACTGATTGTTTAAATCTAAAACTTAAGAGAAAGATCCTTATACGGTTAAAGCTCCTTAAAATTTAGTAATAGATACATATTTTTATATTGGGTTTCCTTATTTTCTTTTTTGGGTTGTGGTGGTGTTAGAGTGGGTTGGTAGTTTAGTTTTTGCTTGGTGGAGACTTCTTTTTTTACTCATGCTTTCCATATTTTGTTGATTTGGTATTTACAAATCTGATACGATTCTTTTTGTATTTCCCATTTGAATAAACACATATGTTTTTATAAAGTAATAGTTACAAAAACGTTTGGTGTTATGTAGACTTTGTGTTTGATATAGTTCGAAAATGAATATGTACTCATATATTGAGTAGTTACAACAGACTTTCTAGCATTTTCTTTCTACACTGGGAAATCTTTTATTCATAAAACACTATTCATAGGTTGAATGATTTGGTTTTCAATTTCAGTTTAAAAAAGAAGTAATAGTTTAACAGTGGAAGAGGAAAGGACATATTACCATTTTATTTATTCTCTATGTATTCATATGTTGCCTCTTTAAAAGTATAATGATGTTGCACTGATTTGATGAGAGGGAATAAATTGATTTGTGTTTTTTATGATATTATTTTATACTAGAAAACTGGTAATTGATTTTAGTTTAATACACCTTATTTGTTTACTTCATTCATGGATATATGCCGAGTTCAAATTTGGATCCTCCATGAATTTAAGATGTTGTTTACTGATTTGATATTGAATATCGATATGGATCTTTACATAGATGCAAAGCAACCCATGGGGAGATTTACGTAGATGAAAGAAACGCAAGCTACACGATAATGATATGGTAAGCACTCTAACCATAAATGTCAAGCATTTTAACCATCAATGTCAAGCTATTATATACCCTGTAAATTCAAACTCACTGAAGTATGGATGCAATAGTCCTCGCTGATGCTAATCATTTTTGCTGTACGAATTTTTCATTCACAAAATTCTCCCTTGAGCCTATAATTTCGTTTAAATTGTTCAAGCGTCTGAACTTTATTTAGTTGTCTGAACTTTACTTGAGCATATTAGAATATTGGTTTCTTGAGCATATTATAATATCCTTTTCAAGCTCTCTACATTCAGATCCTAAAAGTAGATCATGTCTTTGCAGTATCTTCATTAATGTCTCATTGGTTGTTTACTTCATTGGGAGTGCATTCCTTGCAAAAGATTATAGAGTATTTATCTTTTGGATGCTTATTTATCTAATACATACTCTTTAATCTTTTGTGAATGTATGTTTCTTTTGTGGTGATGGGTGTTTACACTATTGATTGTAATTATGTTTACACTATTGATGTTCACCACATTAGACTTTGAAAGGTAACTTGAAATTAATTTTATTGTATACAGATCCAACTGACCGTTGACTTGCATTATCACCCTATGTTGTGGTAAGATCTTCACATTTCCCCATCTTTGTCATTTTTTAGATTATTTTCAAATATTCCCATTTTTAAGTATCTTTTTTAAATTAGGTACTCAGTACAACCCCGACTTCCCTGTTGATGTAATTCAATATGGATTGGAGAGTTCATGATTCACAAGATCTTGCATGCATTGGTATTGAACATATATTCATACTAATCTGTAATATCATTCTTTTGATGTTGACAAGTGCATTGTTTTAACAAAACTTTGGATATTAGCCTGTTATTATAATATGCTTTTATATTCATATGTTAAAGGGACTCATTATATATTACGTATGTTAGTTTTTCATGAATATCTATTTGTTGAGGTATGTATCGGGAATAGAATAGAGTTTTATGCAACTATCAATACATGCAGATTTTGTACTTTTATAATGAAATTTCGATTACATTGTGGTGTCTAGACTATAGTAGTTGTTCTTATTGAATGTCCAGAGAGTCGTTTGGTACCCCCTAAACCTTAAAAAAATAGTAAAATTAATAACAAAATATAATTAATCCTTCTATGCCAGACTTAGAAATGTGACCCAAATTAGTGCGGGCCAATACGGGTGCAACACGTTAGTGTTTTGCACAAAATGTATCGCATTTCTTAGTCGAGTTAGCAGGATTCATATTGATTATTTGTGTCCAGATGTAGTTTTTGGTATTTGGTTCGGTGGGTAATGGCTATGGTTTATAGGGGTTTGGTTTCATGGACAGAGGTGCTTTGGGGGTAGTTATTTGGACTTAGGTTGTGTTAATAGGAGTATTTGAGAATAAAAAATGTATGTGCTCAAATCTAACAATTTTTGTTTGATTTTGGATATCACTTGGTTTGAATTAATGCCCTATGAACCCAATTCTTATTTGAACTTCTCTCTCTAACTACTTCATTGTTTTTCCTCCAGGTGCCTATTTAGGAACTACCATCAATAGTTTAATTTTTTTGAAATAAATGTAATTCATTCAATTTTCAATGTTATATATAACCTAATAAGTAACACTATTAGAATTGTGTTTAGTCATCTTAGCGTGCTTAATTCAATTTTCTTTTCATTGGATGAATCATGTTTTAATGATTCAAATATGTAATTTTTCTAACATCAAGGTAGTGTTGCAAGATATAATCTATGCATTACATTTTTAGTGTGGAAGGGCCTTGCATAATTAGTTTTATGGAGTTCTTTTTGAATTATTATTTTATTCGGATCTTTGTAACTGAAATCTTCCTCCTCTTTATATTGTTAGTTTACAAAACGTGGCATAAGCTTTCAATGAGTCTTTAGCAGGGGCATATTACTAACTATGCAATGAGTATAATTCAATGTTGTATGTTTAACACAAATGTGATACTCTAAGTTCAGTTCACACATTAGCTGTTTTGTTCAGTTCTGTTACGTTTTTTGAATCTGTTATGTTTGGATATGCTCATTTATGTAGAGTTCATTTTTTGAAGCTCGATAACAGAAAAATGAACTCTACATAAAAGAGCATATCCAAACATAACATATTCAAAAAATGTAACAGAACCGAACAAAACAGCTAATGTGTGAACTGAACATAGAGTATCACATTTGTGCCAAACATACAACATTGAATTCTACTCATTGCTACTAAAGACTCATTAAAAACTTGTGCCACGTTTTGTCAACTAACAATATAAAGGCGAGGAAGATTTCATTTACAAAGATCCCAATAAAATAAGAATTCAAAAGGAACTCTATAAAACTAATTATGCAGGGCCCTACCACCCTAAAAATGTCATGCATAGATTATATCTTGCAACACTACCTTTCTGTGAGAAAAATTACATATTTGAATCACTAAAACAAGATTCATCCAATGAAAAGAAAATTGAATTAATCATGCCAAGATGACTAAACATAATTCTAATAGTGTTCCTTATTAGGTTATATATAACATTGAAAATGGAATGTATTACCTTTATTTCAAAAAAATTAAACTATTGATGGTAGTTCCCAAATAGGCACCTGGAGGAAAAAACAATGAAGTAGTTAGATAGAGAAGTTCAAATAAGAATTGGGTTCATAGGAGATTAATTCAAACCAAGCTAAATCCAAAATCAAACAAAAATTGTTAGATTTGAGCACATACGTATTTTATTCTCAAATACTCCTATTAACATACCCTAAGCCCAAACAACTACCCCCAAAGCACCTCTGTCCACGAAACCAAACCTCTATAAACCATAGCCACTACCCACCGAACCAAATACCCAAAACTATATCTGGACACAAATAGTCAATATGAATCCTGCTATGTCGACTAAGAAATGTGATACATTTGGTGCGAAACACTAACGTGTTGCACCTGTATTGGCTCGCACCAATTTGTGTCACATTTCTAAGTCTGGCATAGAAGGATTCATATTATTTTGTTATTAATTTCTCTCATTTTCCAAGGTTTTGGGGTACCAAACGACTCTCTGAATATTCAATAAGAACATCCACTATAGTCTAGACACCACAAAGTAATCGAAATTTCATTATAAAAGTATAAAATCTGCATGTGTTGATAGTTGCATAAAACTCTATTCCATTCCCGATACATACATCAACAAATAGATATTCATGAAAAAACTAACATACGTAATATATAATGAGTCCCTTTAACATATGAATATAAAAGCATATTATAATAACAGACTAATATCCAAAGTTTTGTTAAAACAATGCACTTGTCAACATCAAAAGAATGATATTCCAGATTAGTATGAATATATGTTCAATACCAATGCATGCAAGATCTTACGAATCATGAACTCTCTAATACATATTTAATTACATCAACAGGGAAGTCGAGGTTGTACTGAGTACCTAATTTAAAAAAGAGACATAAAAATGGGAATATTTGAAAAAAATCTAAAAAATGACAAAGATAGGGAAAGTTGAAGATCTTACCACAACATAGGGTGATAATGCAAGTCAACGGTTAGTTGGATCTGTATACCATAAAATTAATTTCAAGTTACCTTTCAAAGTCTAATGTGGTGAACGTCAATAGTGTAAACATAATTACAATCAATAGTGTAAACACCCATCACCACAAAAGAAACATACATTCACAAAAGATTAAAGAGCATGTATTAGATAAATAATCATCCAAAAGACACATACTCTATATTCTTTTGCAAGGAATGCACTCCCAATGAAGTAAACACCGTAAACGAATGAGGCATTAATGAAGATACTATAGAGACGTGATCTACTTTTAGGATATGAATTTAGAGATCTTGAAAAGGATATT